>CM028131.1:541105000-542355000 GCA_016271365.2 Neoceratodus forsteri | reverse complement strand
TCACCTGAAGAGGTCCCAGGTTTGAGATGCACTCTGAAATCGAAGACACACCTTGCTCCTGGAACCAGTGACTGTGATTTGCAAAAGTAAGTTAAATGTGGTTCAATGTATTTCAATGGGGGTTTCAACTTTTATGCATAACTTAGCCATTTTTTGAGATTTTCATGCCAACTTTATAACATAGCCTTTTGGGGACCTCACCTCATGAACAATATGACTGTCATTCCACAACTCCTGCACAAAAAGTGATTTCACAGTCACTTGGCGAATTCACCTTTCAGACGGGATTTGCATAATGACAGTCATATTGGTCATTAGAAGGCTATGTTGAAGAAAGCAGAGCCTGGTATCCAAAATGGTGACAAACTAATTCTAAGTAAAGGCACAAGGGTGAACCTGTTTTTGACCATATGTTAAAATTGATACAATCTGGAGGTGTCTGTGAACAGAATATGAAGTCTGACAATAAAGGTAGCAAAATGATGTGCTTTGCTTAAACATCAATTTGGGCATAACTGAGAAACCTTGAGTGACAGATCACTTGGTACAATTGCATGGTTCCTTCCTGTCAGGCCCTTTCAGCAAAGGACTTCCCGTAAATCACTTACCCGTCTAGGAGGCATAAAAAGTGAGTGGTAAAAGAGAGGCTGAGACACAGGATGATGGCCGAGTGATGCGCCCTCCCCCCCAACTAATGAACTGGAAAAAAATAAGTCAAATGTTAAGTAAAGTACTGCAAGACACAACTGAACATAAAATAACCACCACAAAGACTAATATTGATTTACAAGCACTAGCAATAAGGGTGGCTGGCATGGAGACCATGGTCAAACAGCATGCTGTCCAGCTATACCAACATGATGGACAATTCTGGGAGCAACATGGGCACATACAGTACCTACTGGCAAAATGGATGATATAGAAAACGATGCCCAGCAGAAAAACATAAGGATAATAGGAATCCCAGAAGGTATGGAAGGGAGGTTATGTTATCTTTTGAAAACAGCACTGCTGGGTATGCTCCAAATGAATAATGAGCCACCACTGGAGCTGGAAAGATCTCAAAATACCCAAGCCCACAAGCCCAGATTGGGTGATCGCAACTGGCAGGGGTACCCAGTACAATTATTTCAAGGGTACTCCCTGCTCTTCCCATGAAAAGATGAGCACATGCTGGGGTTTAGCATCAACTTTACCAAATGAACATACTCACTTCATTAAGATACCCTGCAATGCTAAGGATACAATACAATGGTGAATATCTAATATTTAATGCATCCAAAGAGGTTGAAACATTCTTGCAAAGCATACAGAGAAAAGGAAGAGTGTCATGTCAACCCCCACGAACACCACAAGGCACCGCATGGCAGGCAATGGAGGTCACCAGAGAAGATTCTATAAAACAGCCTGGATCCTTGGAGGGGAATGCCAGGGAGGAACCATGGCAGAAGGTACAGAGAGGAGGGCCAAAAAAGTTAATAAAATGTTACCAGCAAAGAACCCTCTCCCACAAGAACCAGAAGGCAGCAGCACTTACAGAACTTATCCAATGCAGGCAGCAACTCACCAGGAGACACACTAATTAAAGTCTCCAACTACTTTGCTGCTTTGAGCGATCTAGAACCAGCAGTGCTCGACCTGTCCAGCAGAAAAGATCCCACCTATGAAGAACTTGTCCTAGACTCAGATATCTTAACAGACTGGGCACCTTTGTGCCAGGAATGGGCAGAGTGTATAGGAGAGACAGCTGAGGAGGGCATGCTGTATGGCATGACTGAACTAACACCAGCCGAACAAGATTGCAACCAAAATGAGAGAGTGGTGGTTTGGTACTTTTGCCATGCACACTGGACCCTGAGTAGGAGGAATGGGTTGCTAAATTTCCCCGTGTCTCCCAAACCACTGCAGACCTGTCCGCAAATGGAAAGATTTACATCAGCAGATCCAGGGAACTTTATTGAAGCAAGAGTCTGAGTACAAACCCATCCTGTCCCTGTCCTGCCCAGTTTGCAGATGCAGGTGGAAGAGAAAGGAACTGAAACAGCAGGTTTATGACCTCCTCTTCCCTCATGCATGGCTGTAAATAGAACAACGAATTTACCTTACATCCTGCAGCTAAACAGCCTCTCCACTAATGCTGCAAAGTGGGCGATACCTTGCATACTGTAGCTATGAGGCCACTTAAATCATGGATGTTGTATATGATCTCGAAGGAAGGACCAAACTTTTGGCACCTAGCAGCTTTGGAGCACAGGGCAGCCTAGGGGACAGGTAGAAAGTATACCTGACTATTTGACAAGGGCCTGGGTTTCACTCAGTACCTAATGGCTATATTGGGAATAACAAACAGTCAGACATCAGCAAAAGCATCAGACAATATGGTTGATTGTGCCTGGTTTAAAGAGAGTTTAACTTATAGCCACTAAGAGTGTAAATAATAGGGATTATGCCCATGGCTAGAAATGCCCAGAAATTAAGATAGGAACTGGGCTCATGGGGGGGGATCTCTCCTACCCACAGCCACAGAATATGTGAATTGACTCAAGGGAACTCCCACATAGCAGATGGCAACAAGCCATTCCCCTTGGGGGGGCATAAAATGCCTCCCGCATCCCAGGATGGTATTTACTCTCCTTCTTTTATCCTTTAACCCTGAACATAAGGGATGTAGGGTGAAAGGAAGGGGTAGAAGAAACATGAAGGTAGGGGATATTTTGAGGGATCCCTTCTAGCACCCATATTAGGTGGCAAAAGGGCTAACACGCAGACAGAGGAAGATGGGGCTAATGACTACCCTCACTCATATGGGAGGCGCATGCGATCCCTCACTTTCCAGTTTAGTATGCGCAGGGCACCATGATGAAAGACTGTGTATGTCAGACACAGGGCCTATACAGATAACAAACACTAGAAGTGGCCCTAGGTCGGATTTTTAACTGTTTAACTTTTTATAGATAAGTTTTTGTCACTAAATATGGATAGCATTATCCACTTAGTAAATTGATGGCTATGACTCTACCCCTGAGGGCTTTTCAAACCCTTGACTAAAAGAAGATGTGTTAGCCTGTTTGCTATGGAAAGACCCCTTTGTTACATGGAGGGAATTTGAATGTTGTGAACTTACATGTGATACGAATGTTGAAAATGTTAAAAGTTGTGATCAAAATATGTTAAGAGCAATTGAAACAGAGGGCCCAAGGTTCAGTCCCTATTGTGATACACATACAAAACAGTGTTTTATGGGTCACCTCTGGTAAAGTGTTATGCATGGTGTAAAGGTAAATAAAATATCTACAGAGATACAGCGTCTGAGCTACATTATAAATTATGACATAAAGGAAGCACAAGGTCCCAATGGGAATAGAAGGGAAAGAGGATAGGGAGGAAAGGGGGGCCCTGAGATATATTTTCCTGTACAAAGGCTTCAGTCTGAGAGGACATAAATACTGTAAGACGGCAATTCACTGATACAAGCTACAGTTATGCTAGTCTAGATGTTTAAAAAGCCACCTCATGGAATGTGAGGGCTCAAACTCACCATAAAAATTAAAAAAGGCCTTGCCAGACTGAAGCAACTTAAAATGCAGATTTTCTTTATACAGGAAACTAAACTCACAAATATAGAAGCACAGAAATTAGCCAGGAATGGTGGGGTGGGAGGTCCACAGTATGGTGGGTAAGGAGAAAAGGGTTGCATCCATACTCTGTTACAAAAGTTAAAATGGAGTCTCCTGGGACAAAAAACAGATACAAAGGTGTAATGTGTCTTAGCAGAAGTGGCTATGCCAAGGGGATGACCCTGTTAGCTAACATATATGCACCAAATGAAGACTCTCTGGAGTTCTTTAACAAGATTTCTCAAGCCATGATTAAGATGGCAATAGAGAGTGGACATCATTCTGGGAGGTGACTGTAACCTGGCTATGGACTACTGTCTAGACCAGTCCAATTCTAAACCTGAACCACATGTACAATCCTTCCAGCTGTTGAAGGGCTTGCTATCCCTGCACAGACTTCAGGATGCCTGGCGATTAAACCACCCGGCAGACCGAGATTACACATACTTCTCAGTGGCAAGGAAGGTGTCCAGCAAGTTAGCATACTGGTTCACTCTCTGCATCTTACCCACAGTTCATGGATGTCAAAATAGTGCCTTTATGCCTGTCCCACATCACCCCAACTATGTCCCTAGCAATAGGCCCTCCCCACCACCAGGCCAATAATATGGAGGTTAGATCCTCTGCTACTACAAGATGTGGACTTCAAAGGATGGTTGTCCTCTGAAACAAAAAATTGCTTCCTGGATAACCCTCTAGGATCTTCATCCCTAGCAGCCATATTGGAAGCCTTCAAAGCAATGATTCGAGGCAAGATAATTAGTTATGCCTCTTACTGCAGAAAACAAAGAGAAAATGAGGCAGCCAGCATAGAAGAGCAGTTAGGGAGGAAGTAGAGGCTTTATAAAAGAAGCATTTGTCATTGCCGAATGTTTGTCTCGCTGGCATTGGCATTGGTAGTGCAGGAGTTAGAGATGCATAATAGGAATGGCAAGTACTGAACTGACACTAACCTCATCCCACCCCTGAAGAGACACATTTTCAACATGGGCATTTTGGGACCACCCATCATGAACAGTGGCACTGTGATTTTGTTAATCTGTCCCAAAAGTTGATTTCCCACAGCGACCACGCCATTGTGTGCCACAGGTGCTAAAAACACATGTTGGGCAGGATGTGACAAATGAGAGCTGTACTGTTCATAAGGAGGTGTGAAAAAATGCCAGTGTTGAAAATCTGGTATGAAATTATTGCAAATTTGCGAAGTTACAAGGGTGCAAGGAAACTGCTCAATGCATGCTTGTAACACAGTCATTTTACGGACTTTCATCACCAAATTTTCAACATATGCATTGAAGGATCTCTGCTCATGAACAGTGTCACTGTCATTTTCTCAGACTGTCCCAAAAACTGATTTCGCACAGCCAGCATGCTATTCTGCACCAGAAGTGCGAAAACACATTTTGGCCAGGATATGTAAAATGACAGCTGTACTGTTCATAAGGAGGTGTGGAAAAAAGCCAATGTTGAAAATCTGGAGTGAAAATATTTCAAATTCACAAAGTTACAAGCGTTCGTGTAAACTGCACAACGCACGCTCATAAAATAGTAATTTTTTGGATTTCTTTGACCAAATTTGCAACGTAGGCTTTTTGAGAGCCCACCTCACGAACAGTGGCACTATAATTTTGTTAATCAGTCCTGAAAGATGACTCTGCGCAGTGACCATGAAATCACCTTTCAGGACCAAATAATGCCATGACAGTGACTAAATTCATGAGGAGGGGGCCCCAATAACCCCATGTTGAAAATGTGGTGCAAAAATTCCAAAAATGCCCAAGATATGCACCAAAAGTTGAAAAAAACCTATTTATGCCATTATACAGCTTACTGGAATTTCTTCAGTTCACAGTCAGCTTTGAAGAGTGCAGACATGTTCCAGGTGCACCGAAGATTGCCGCGCCGGACTCCCGGAGGTAAGTATGGGGTGAGCAGGTGTGGGGAGGCAGGGTGCGCAAAGGGTGGGGGCAGGTTGAGGGAGGGAGCAGGACAGACCACAAGGGACCGTTTCCTTCTTTTGCAAGGTATTTGGCATGCTGGAGTGGGCTCCCATTATGCCACCTGAGTGTTTGGGGCTAGCAGACGGGGATTAGGCACCGGCTAAGCACATACCGAAGGGAGGGGCTAGAGCCAAGGGGACTGGGCACCCCTCAGCGCACAACAAATGGGGGGCATTATGCCGACAGGAGTGGGCTCCCCATTGGCAAAAGAACTAATTCAGGGCATGCAACAAGGGGATTCGGCACCGAGGTTGGCATTTGGCAGGTGGTGGTGGCCGTACTGCCACCATGTTTACTAACATGCTTCACCAGGAAAGGCACATCGGGAGGTGCCACTGCATGACGAGCATGGCTCTCATTGCAGCGACCTTTCCTTAGATGTACTCACCACATTATGTATTCCTGGTGTGGTGCCTGCATTCTGCCTTATTGGGGAATAAGGGACACACCTACTGATGCATGCCCTGCATTCTCCACAGTGACCATGCCTCCAAATCTGCTACTAGTGCAATATGTTGGCCGTCCGAGCATGAGCCAACATAAAAGACCAGGTAAATTATGAAACTGGGAACTCATTTATGAAATAACATCCTTAAGTATACAATTAAACACTCTAGCTACCAGAAAAGCTGAACTTCAGATACAAATGACACAGCACAAATATTGGACTTATGCGGAAAAATTGGACAAACTATTGGCCTATTGACTCAAAAAACAGAAAGCCAAAAGGCACATTGCACAGCTACAAGACAGTAAAGGGGAAAGACAAACTACATCTAAAGCAATTAATCAAGTAATGCTTGAGTTCTATAAATCCCTGTATAGTTCACATGTGTAGTGTGATGTGCAGAACTGTTTGGCTTTTCTGGCAAGCCTCAAACTCCCCAAACCTTCAGAATCCCAGAGTCTGCTTATGGATGCCACATTTAATAGACAAGAACTGAATGCAGCCATTCATAGCATGGCCCCACATAAAGCCTCTGGGGGAGATGGTTTTCCAGCAGGCTTTTATAAGGTAATACAGGAAACAGTTACCCCCGTGCTGGATATGTTAAGGTACACCTTAGAAAAGAGGGGCTGCTAGGGACCATGAGGAATGTCATTATTATGGTACTTCTAAAGAAGGAAGGACCAAAACTGCCAGCCAATTACAGGTCAGTATCTCTTACAAATGTGGACACTAAATTTCTGGCAAAAGCACTGGCATCCCACCTGGAAAAGATGCTTACTTCTCTGGTTCACCCCTCCCAATTGAGACTTGAGAAGGGGTGTGTGTGTGCAGGCCACCTTAGATCATTGGTCACACTGATGCAGGATGCAGCTACTCTTCCCACCACAGCATCAGCCATCACGGTGGACTTTGAGAATGCTTTTGACTCTCTGGAGTGGGAATTTTTGCATGTGATTCTCCAGCAGTGTACCTTCGGTAACACCTTTAGTGGATGGTAAAGACACTTTATAAAGAACCCACTGCTAGGATTCTCACTGTGATACACTTTCTGAAACATTTAATTTGTATAAAGTAACAAGGTAGGGTGTTCACTTCCTCCATGTTGTCTGTGCTGGTAATTGAATCCTGGCAAGTGAAATAAGGGAACACCCAGGCATACCGGTCTAGAAATGGGGGACTCGTATAACACTATGTTATATGCAGATGACTGCCTTATCCTAACAAGGGATATACAGGCAAGTGCCCCACATATTCTGAAACTACTGAACTCCTTTGTGGACATTCCTGGGCTTCACATAAATAGGAACAATACAGAGGTACTCTTCCCTCAGTGCTCATCTCACCCCACGGGGTAATCTCCAAAATAGGTCTATCATGGGCTAAGGGGGGAAACTAAATACCTAGGAGTACACATAACTCCTCAGGTGCACACTTTAATAGACAAGAATCTCACCCCTCTGTTCAGTAGCCTGCAAACTGAGGTAAACAGATGGAAGCACCTGAATCTTTCAATGACTGGTAAAGCAGTAGCAGTCAAAATGATGATTGCCCAAGGGATTTCTATCTGTTATCCCATCTTCTAGTGGAAGTGCCCCGGAAGTGGTTTCAGAAGCTAGACTCCATAATAGGCAACTTCCTATGGGAGACCTCAAAACCGAGATACACCAGGGTCAAATTAAGAACAGTTTGGAATAGAGGCGGTTGGCTTCTCCCACACTTCCAACAGTATGCATATGCTTTCTCCATGTCCAGAACTTGTAGAATGTTACAGGAAACAGGTCCAAGCAGGTTGGCTTGGATTGACATTGAGACAGGTGCATTACAAGGCACCTACCTTAATGCATACCTAGGCCATTTAATGCCGACTCCCTTTAGAAAATGGCTCACAGTGAAAGCAGCACATGCAGCATGGCACAAAATTGGACAAATTACAAATTCATGCCTCTGTCTAGGGAGGTACACCTGTTTCTGGAACAACCCTCATTGGAATACAGACCAACACTCTTTTCTTCATGAACAGTGCAGGAGGAATCACATCCTACGGTAAGTTTAAAGGATGACCTGTCTGCAGATGGGCAGACTCTAGACTCCTTCATTCCCTGCAAGAAAGATACCAGCTGCCCAAAAGAGATTTTTGGAAGTACCTCCAATTGAGGCACCTCTACCAAGACTGGACCAGATAAGGGTGCATGTGTCAGAAGCAAATCCAGGGGACAGAAATTGGTCAGAAACCCCAATAACTACATGAATAAAAAACCAGTGGGCCTAGCAAGAGTTGTATATGGACAGTTGAGGGAGGCAGTCCCAGACCAATCAATAGTGGCCAAATTAAAGTGGCAGAAAATGTTAGCTATGATTATTTCTGATGAGGAATGAGTGCATGCTGGACCTCTGCCCGCAAGGCTTGCAGAGACCCCAGTAGCCTCCTGATTCAAAACAAAATACAGCACCTGTGGTCCGCACTCAGTACAACTCAAAACTATGGAACTAGTACAGAAGTATGAGTGTTGGAGGTGTGATGCTGAAGGAGCACAGCTATTGCATATTCTCTGGTACTGTGATCTTATCCTTCCCCTTTGGAACAGGGTTATTAAATGCTGTTCAGAGATATTCGGGAGTCAGATCCCTCCTTCCCCAGCCTTACTGATACTGGGTGTTACTCCAGTGGATCTCCCCCTTAAAACTCTGCAGAAACTCTGGCTGTTGTAAGCTTCAGTGGAAGTTAAAAGGCTCATTCAGAGAAGGTGGCGATCCACACACATCCCAACTTTTGGATAGTGGCTTATGACCATGGAGAAGCTGTCCACCTTCATAAGAATATCACAATTTGCTGCTCACGCTGGCCAGCCATTTCTAGAAAGATGGTCCCCATTCATGCAATACATATACTCAGGACAAGGCCAATAGGGGTTCCACAAACTAAAGATCTGCTCAAACCCCATTGAAAGGTCTACCTGGCACACAAGATTGGGACTCAACTATAGTAACGATTTGTGTTCCAATGTGGAATTACCCACACTCATACAGGTTGTACTCTCAGGAGATGGAATACTGTCGTGATTCTAGACCCTCCCCAATTACCGGCAAAGACAGCCAATAATGGCACAGTTTTGTAGGTATGACCTCGCAGGTGAATAAGTATGTACGTAGGTCATATGTTGCAACACCTCCTTAATGTGTACTGTATATCTCAATCACAGCATAAACATTGACAGTCCAGTTTAAGCTGTATGTAGCTCTAATTATATGAACTGATGTCATGACCGGTTCTTTGTTCTATATCTCTGTGGTTCAGTAAAAAGATTATCCTATTCTAAGCGACCTCCTCTCAGACAAGCTACTAAAACTGGACAAACTGGATCACCTAGACAAATTTTTCTCTGAACTGGTGACAATGAAGATCACCCTCCATGAGGTCACAGTGGAGATCAAAACAATCAAACCAACACTGGACATCCTACAAACCAAAGTAGCAGACACAGAGGCATGGAAAAGCTCCACCTAGGAAAAAGAAACTAAACAAGCTGGAAGACAAACTGGAAGACCAGTAAGGCGGGGCTAGGAAAAATAATATTATTGTAGTAGGCATACCTGAATAGGCAGAGGGTCTAAACCTAATGGACTTTACTCTAAAACGTCTAGCAAATGTGGTGGGCCCTATGCGGTGGGTGTTGACCTACTGGATTATTTCCACATATTCTCGATCCCTTCAAGGGCTCCGATAAACCAAGCTATCACTGCCAGATGGCAACCCTTTGCCTTTAAATGCCACATACAGAACCAGGTGAGAATAAAAGGCACCCTTTCATGGAATGGCCAGTGTTGTCACATTTTTAGCAAAGTAATGACAGCGATCAGGGAGAAACAAATCGCACACCAAAACATCAAAAAAGAGCTACAGAAGGCAAAAATCCCTTTTTGAATGCTCTACCCAGATCATCTAATAGTGACAACACAGAAAGGCACCTTTGAATATTCCTGTGCTGAGGCAGCCCAGAAGGAGCTCCCAGTCATCATCCCAGTGGTGTTCACCCCAGCCTCTAAACACACAAGAGACAAATCATCACTCAAAATATAACTGCTTTGGCAACTTTTTCCAAGGATGACCAGCACAAACAACTGTAAGTAACTTTAATCTTGTCTATGCCCAGTGGGACCTTGCCCAGACACCGTATATATGCATTCCACCTCAGGACACACCTAAGGTCACAGAGTCCTGAACTGCTATGAGGAATAACTTTCATGCTCTTGTGGAACACTTTACTTTGAATAATTGGGCCCCCTGATTAAAGTACAGGACACAAGATGGCAATCCCAAATCCCATTCTTTGGAACAAAGGAAACTGCCAGGGACAACGACCTGTCTTCCTCATGGTTTTGTATTCCAGCTGCAGTGCCCCCCCCATGACATCCCACAAAGAGGGAGGAGACCAGCCAAGATGTGAAGAGTCACAGATGGAATTACCCACAGGACCAGATACACCTAGCCCATCCCACAGCAGCCTGATGAATTGCCCCCAGCAAGACTGGGCTAACTCACCTTGCAGAGCTCCTGGGTGCTGTTCATTCCCAATACATGGATGTGGTAAATACGAAACACACCCCAAAACCACACAGCAGCAGCAGATCTGAAGATTTTGGAAGGTATTCTCCATCACGCAATATGCTATGCACTGTCCTACAGCTTGGGAGCCAGAGGCAGGGACAAACACTGAGCCAAATGAAGTACTGTCACACCACCCTCCAGTACGGATGCCCACTGACACAAGAGGTAACGAGGCCTTGCTTTGACCACACCACTCACCAGCAAGGTCAGTGCCCCTGGCTTACCTGCAGATCATCACAGAATGCTGTGAAACACTGCTCAGCCCCGTTTCCCACTAACCAGCACGGGGCTGAGGTGGGGGACCAGGTAAGCAACAGGTCTTGGGAGCCACATACTCAAAATCCACAGCTGACAGAACCCAGCAGTGGACCCCCATTCTCAGGCTTTTCACCCAGACCGGACAGCAACTGTCTAAACTAATGTAAAATCATCTTTATCTAATGAGACCCATAAACTCAATGTTATGGTTTGCTCAACTAAATTGCTGTTGCTCCTACCTGAGCAGTCTGTGTGGCACCCACATCTGTCAAACCAATATATCTCTAGATAGAAGGCACCACACAGCAAATGTCTGGGAACATTCCATACATTGGCTTTACAGTCTGCATGTGCAGTTGAAGTGTTGCCATGAATGGACCACTATCAAACCTTGATTGTGACTCCTGGCACTATTTGAATTGTGATGCAATTTAGGAAACAGCCAGGCATGGAGGGGCAGGAACACAGGGAGAGTCCTGAGACCACAGAAATGAGGTAATCTCTGACCACCCCACCCTCCCAGAGTACAGAAAATGAGCAACGGTATGTGGAGCTGCAGGGAGGAGGGTGGGGGTTGGCTGGAGCTATTGGATCCTGGACCAACATCCCTTCCTTAGAGGTCCCAGATGCAAGGCTAGAGAGAATGTCTCAAGCACGTAGGATGTGGGTGAGGGATACAGGAAAGATGGGGTCCACCCACCCCTTCATCTCCTCCAGGGATTGGGCAGCACAGTTTGAACACTCAAGAAGATCCTCCTTAGAGATCCCCTCACCTAGAGAGTCCCCAGTGATGGCCTCCTGGTGTGGACTGCTGAACGGACCATGGGAAACCCTGCTCTCCCGGCTTGTGGTCTCAGATCACCTAGATATCCCATGGCCCCTTGGAAGGACTGGGGGAGTGGAGGTCCAATCCTGCTCAAAAACACAAAGGAGCCGACACCAAAGGCAACAAGCACAATGGATTGGGGTCCTGGGAGACGAGATGGACCTGGGAGAGACCGACAAACTCAAATGTACACCAGGACATCTTCCATGGCAGGGGGACCACAGGTGCCATGTAGTTGCTCCACCCTCCACCCCATCTCTGGAACCCGTTGCCTAAGGAGACTTAGAAAATGGCAAAGAAAATCCTCTCTCCTGATTGACTGAGACACGTTTTTAGGTGGGCATCTATCAGACAATAGATGCCCAGCTAAAAATGAGAGCCAGATCACAGTGCCCCTTCACCCACTGTACTATCCCAGCACCCACTCTGCTTCCCAATTGGCTAATATGTCAAAAAATTATTTTAAACTCGGTGCCATTTTTCCATTCAACTTAGTGAGAGAGTTAACAAAACTCGGTATACCCAAGGTCGGTCTTATTAAATAAAAATCTGCCTAACTCACTGAATACATCATCGCCCAATTCATATGACTGGAAAAACAGCAACATGAAACTGGTAGTGTATATCATACATCTACCGGCGTTTGATGCCTTCTGTTTCACCAGTCACACCACTTAAAATGGGATTGCCATGCTGCTGTTCCTAAGGCACAAATGTTGGCATTTCATTCTCCGACTCTGGCAGGAAGACCAGTCACAACTTTCCCCCCTCACACTGTATCCTCCTTAAGTTCTGATCATATTTCTAGTTAGACCGAGGATTTTTGTTGGTGTGGCTATCTCTCATAATGAACAAATGCCGCCTATGCATGGCAATAGTCTCTGTTCTCGTCAAACTCTTTGCATCCAGCTGCTGCAGGCAACAAACCAGCCAAGGCATTACATGGCTATCTCTGCTGAGTGGTGGATTTACAAGCGACCACGACACAAAGATAAAATTCAACACATAAACCGAAAATCCAAAGAAAACTAATCCGTTCGGTACAGCAGACTGCATGTTTAGAAATAACTGCAGTGCACGAGGGAGACATCTCCTGAGATCCTGTGCCCATAAATGTTATGCATCAGCTGGGGTCCCTGTTTCATTCAAATCAGCACAACAAAGTATGCACAATGACTCCTTAATGTAACCGAAGTAAGCACAACTCGAGAGGCGCCCCTGGCTGTCGCTGCTCTGCCTGCACATTAAAGGGCCAACTAATCAGAGAAAAAATAATGTTGTGTTCTTACTTGGCTCTCTATGTAGCCACATAACAGTGTCGCATCCCTCCAGCCTGTTGCAGTTCACCAACTCCACTATCGCCTCCCCCATCCTTGTACCCTGACTCTTCCTGGTAGCAAAAAAAAAAGCCATACATTTTTGTAGCATAAAAGTAACAGTGTCTCGGAACTTCCCTCAGTAAAACCCAGCAGCAGAACAATTGATGTTCTCGGTATCCCGCTCCCATGTCCCAGTAGCCCCAAATTCGCATTGCAGTCCTCCAGCCAATTGCAGCTTTCCAGGTCCTCCACTGCCTAAAAACTATGTTGCAAATTTGGTGGTGGGGAAGCACAACTGGGTTATCCAGACCAGCTGACCGGGATGGCTCAACATCACTACACAAGCACATCAAGCACCATACTGCCCACGCTACCAAAATGAAAACACGATCAAGCAGCAATGCCACCAAGTCAGGATTTTTTTGTAAATAAAGAAAGGATGCATAACGCCATCCTTGCATAGATGGCATCCACCCCAGGGTACTGAAGGAGCTGGCAGATGTCCTTGCAGGACCTTTGGCAGACCTATTTAATGCCCTCACTACATTCAGGTGTGTACCTCAGGACTGGAGAATGGCTCATGTGGTGCCCTCACAAGAGTGGCCCAAGGATGAACGGAAAACTACAGACCAGTGAGCCTCACATCCATTGTGGGTAATCTAATGGAGACTAGCCTGAAGGAGGCTGGTGGCCCTCCTAGAGGCCAAGGACTACAGGACAGCAGACAGCATGGCTTCATACGTGGCAGATCCTGCCAAACCAACCTGGTCGAGTTCTATGACTGGGTAACTAGGCAACTGGACAGGGGCCATGCAGTGGATGTCCTGTATCTGGACTTCAGTAAGGCATTCGACTCAGTGCCACATGGAAGGCTGGGAAGGAAGTTAGTAGGCACAGGGGCGGGTGCACAGCTGGTGAGATGGGTAGGAAACTGACTGCAGGGAAGGCAACAGAGGGTGATGGTGGGTGGTGAGCTCTCACACCCAAGGGCAGTGACGAGCGGTGTCCCATAGGGCTCAGTGTTGGGACCAGTGTTGTTTGGGATATTCATTGCAGACATATCATGGGACATCAAGAGCAAGATCAGTCTGTTTGCTGATGATACCAAGGTTGGCACGGTGGTGGATGACCTAGGGGGATGGCAGGGGTTGCAGGATGATCTGGCAAAGCTTGAAACCTGGTCAGACACCTGGCAACTGGGGTTTAATGCCAAAAAGTGCAAGGTGCTGCATTTTGGGATGAAGAACCCAAGGAGGAGTTACCAGCTAGGGGAGTGCAACTAGCCCAGACAGAGGAGGAGAAGGATCTGGGTGTGCTCATTACAGGGTCAATGAACATCAGCACAATGTAGGAAGGCAGCTGCAAAGGCCAACAAAATGCTGGGTTGTATTGCAAGGGGTATATCCTCGAGGAGGGAGGAGGTGATTCTGACACTGTATAGGTCATTAGTTAGACCACACCTGGAGTACTGCATGCAGTACTGGCATCCGTATCTGAAGAAGGACATTAAGTTACTGGAGGGGGTGCAGCGCAGGGTGACAAAGATGATCAAGGGGCTGGGGGACTTATCATACGAGAGGAAGTTGAAGGAGTTGAACATGTACTCACTGGAGGAGAGGAGAGACGGGGTGACATGATTGAAACCTTTAAATACATGAAAGGAATAAACAAGATGGGTACAGAGGGGCTGTTCAAAGTAAGGAGGGAGGGCCACCAGGGCCATGATATGAGACTGGGCGAGGAAGGTTCAGGAGGAGATGAGGAGACACTTTTTACAGAGATGGTGGTGGCTGAGTGGAATCGTTACCTGCTGAAGTGGTATGCAATAGAACAGTGGACTGCTTCAAACGAGGATGGGACAGGACAAGGGGAGGGTTAATGAAGGGAAGGGTGGAAGGGAGGCAGCTGCAGATAAGGGTGCTAGCTGCACATTCGAAACAGACTTGATAGACCTCCTAGGCCTTTATCTGCTGGCAAATTTACATTATGTTAGTATGTTACTCACAGTATTCACGTAAACTGTACTGCAAAGCAAATCATTTAAGTGCAACTGTTGGTAAACCTATTCTATATACTCCCTCCTCTCTCTCTGCTCAGTTAGCCCAAATAAAATGTAGGATGTCAACAGCAGAAAAATTCGGTCAGACAGTGAAAATAAAATCCTCCTGAAGTACTGAGCATTACGATATTTAGTCTTGTTATCTTCACACAACTTTTATTTTTGTTTTCCCTACCGTATTTGCCAACATGAACTCAAAAAACACTAAACAAAACAGGAGATGTCATAACTGGCCACAAATCACCGGTATTTTCCTGAGTTAGCCTACCACAGATGGGAGTCCATCTGTGGTAGGGTAAACCAAGAAAATACCGGTAGTCTCATAGCAGTAGCGTTCCTTCATGTCGCGTATACTGTAACCGTTAGCAACCAACAGGAACCAATCAAAGCCTTCACTGTTAGATAGAACATATATTCTAAAATAGAAGCACACAGTTTTAAACAGAAACAGGCACCAAAAGGCAGTAAAAAGTAAAGAATAAAAATGTCAAATTATTTACCAGTTCAGTTTAACATGACAGCAATGTAATAGATGAAATATTCTCCAGCAGTACAGAGGAACAACCTACAAAGCGCAAACTGCAAGAAAGAAATGTAAGTGAGCATTTTGTCTCCATCAGTGACACCCAGCTAGACAAAATTGAAAGTGATAGGTTAGAAATAAATACAAAAAAGAACACCAAGTGGTCAGTCGCAGTATTTGAAGAATGGGCAGTACAGAGTAGAATAAACATAGACTGGCATAATGATACATTTGAACAGCTTAATAGCCATCTGCGCAAGTTTTATGCAGAAGCCAGGACTAGCCAGGGGCAGCAATACTCTGCCACTGGGTATTGTGCATAGAGCTGGCATAAACTGTCACCTTAATAGCGTCGAAGTAGCAAGAAACATAAACATGATAAGTGACCCCAGTTTAAGTCTTCAAACAACGTGCTGCAATCTGTGTTAAAAACTGAGGAAGACACAGAAAGACACATCCAGTCACTACCCTGCCATCTCATCATCAGACCTTCAGAAACTAAGAGCAAGTAGGCGCTATCACCCAACACTGCACCTGGGCTTGTAAGAAGGGTATGGTTCGATGTCCAACTCCATATGGCAAGACTCAGCCGAGAGGGATTACGGGACTTAAGTTGAATTCCTTTGAGTTAAAACAGATGACACTTGTACTAAGTACATAACTTTAACTCACAATGCAGACACAAAAACCCCAAAACCCGACTGAAATAAATAAAGAGAACACTAGAGGTTTTATTTTGAAGACCCAGAGAACGAATGTTGTCCAGTGAAATGTTTCCTAAAATATTTATCTAAAGTTCCACGAATGCTAAAGCAATTCTATGTACACCCGTAGGTGTACCCAGGACATCTTAGACACCCAGTCTTACTGGTATACAACTGAGCCAATGGGCAAAACTACCTTGGTTCCCTGATGAGCAAAATTAGCAATGAAGCCCAGCTGTCTCAGAAATATACGAACCATAGCATCAGAGTGACAGCAGTCCAACTCCTCTCTGATGTAGGTCTGTCAAATCGAAAATCACATCAGTGACTGGCCACAGATGTGAGACAAGTCTGTCTACTTATTGAGACCTCTGCAACTGATCGTAAACAGTGGAGCTCCATACTAGGAAGTAGCAACACCATGACATCAGGTAAGGTACTATATCTTAACATGTAACTCCCTTAGTAAATAGCATTGTAAATATTTAAATATTTTCTTTCATTTTATGTTTAGAGATCTGAGAAACTACCAGCACACATTCTCAGCACCAAAACAAGAAAGAAGACCAGCAAGAAAGAAGACAGAAAACCTAAAAACACAGCTGTACAGAAGGAAAACCAGACTGAAGACAATAGACACCTTGCAACTAACAGCCTGTCAGGTCAGACTGGCTTATGAACATATTTCTTTAGTCCTACATCCTCCACTTTCAATTTTCCTATCAACTTTATAACCTATAAAAATAATGCACTGAATAAAAAAGTAAATTGTATTATCTGATTGATCCCATAAAGGGACTACTTTTCTCTTGTTGAAATATTTAAATCTAATAAAATTGTTTTAAATGTTTAAAATTAAACACATGGCTCAGTGAATTTATCTATAAAGGTTTAGCTATTTTCTAAGTGCAATAATACCCTCCAGGGTGGGTGGTATTGGGCAATACCGCCCACCCTGTCAGGTAATATTAGCTCACTAAACCCTGCTAGGCAGTAGGCACTGGTCTCAGTAGCTTGCAAAGCCACCTGCAGCCGGCTCTTTACTCATTAAGGTAAAAGGACACAGGGAATAGGGATCTGTAGAAATACAATGTTGTACTCATTCTGGACAAAGGGTCCCCCACCAAGAAAATACAGAAGAACTACCCACATCCCAGGCAGAGGTTAGAAGAAACTGTCAGGTTCCTTTTTGTTTACACCTTAGTTGGATGATAAAATTAACATCTTGTTCACACCAGAGTTCTAAAATAAACACCAGGTGGACTGAAACTCAGTGAGATCTTGTATTTTGTATATTTGTTCAGGGTTACATAGCTAGATGATGTGGTTATGTTTCTTTGGATGTCATAGTGATCCATTATCTGTTCTGCATCTAAACTGAGCTGGGAAGGGGAGGGAGCACCTAAACCCAGAAAACAGCTCACAGGATTTTTTTTGCCCAGAAAAGGCATTTCTGAATGAATCTTAAAAAAACATCTGACTCTAACTGATCCCGTTTACCTAGGTTCAGGTGTTAATTAAAAAAAAATGATAATTTTTTGCATTTCCACTGTTTTTGTTTTGGAAAAAGGAAAACAAGATGGCTGTCATCATGACCCAAAATTTTTTCTCACAACAGGAAAAACATTAATATTTCAAAAGGAAAATGCTAGTGAAAGTAAAAGTTTATTGGCGTTCAGAAGGTTAGCTGAAATTCCTATTCAGTATGCTCAGAAGCACAAATTCAAAACCCTATAACTACTGTATGGAACCATTTAATATTTTTTCATGAAACCTTTGAAAGGCACACTCTTGGCACCGCTCCTTCAACCCTGAAAGTCTGAGAATGAAATTTCTACCATCTAGGCAGTAGTGAGAGAAAACAAACTGCAACATTTAGTGGATTCTTATATAAAGTCACACAACCGGATCTCAGATGCCAGAGAAGCGTCCACCACATAACTACCCAAGTCTTGAGAACTTGCTGACTAGACCACGTATGCCAAATTTTGTGCAACTGTGGCAAAAAACACCTAAGTTATTAAGGTGCACAAATCTAGGTTGAGCATTCCCTGTACTCATCCCTAACTATATTTGTCTACTGTGCAAGAATAATATCGTATTTCTAAAGATTGATAAACAGATACAGAAAGCAATATATCTAGCAGTTGGCAGCCCATCCCCATATTAACTAATTAACTGAGTGTCTGTCTGTCTGTCTGTCTGTCATTCTATCTATTCATCTATCCATTGATTTAGCTAGCTAGCTACTGTATATACCTCTCTCTCGCGCTCTCTCTCGGCCCCAGGAACTTGTTAATTGAATGGTGGTTTTGAATTTATTTAAATTGTCCATCTAATATGTAAAAAAAAGTAGAAGGAAAAATTCCCCCATTACAGTTCAGGGAGGATGCCACCATGCCCTATAAACTTCATGAAACATTACAATCTGAAATATGGGAG
The DNA here is from genome assembly GCA_016271365.2 of Neoceratodus forsteri. Classification (NCBI taxonomy): domain Eukaryota; kingdom Metazoa; phylum Chordata; order Ceratodontiformes; family Ceratodontidae; genus Neoceratodus; species Neoceratodus forsteri. The sequence continues at coordinate 542,336,195 of CM028131.1, read as the reverse complement.
CACGGGGGCATGGCTCACGATCAGGAAGTGAAGGGGATTAAGCTCCTGGCTGTATGGAGCCTAAATATGAACCCTCCATATCCTAAATCCCAGAATTATAAAATGTTGTATTGTACAGCTGGTAACACTGAAGGAGGTAAGGCTCCTTTGTAGGGTTTGAGGGATTTTTGTGCTATGAGTATGATACTGTAGGTGCACTTTAAGAATCCTATATGCCCCGCACAAGTCAAATAATCACGCAATTCTTGCTAGCCAACCATGAAGCAAAATATTACTCTACAGCTGCCTGTGCATCGTCTGCAGGGCACTATATCAAGCAAGCTCTGACTCATGTGTTACACCAAAAAACAAACTAATCTGCTACTTCATATGGGGCACTATGTGAAGCAAGTTATACATCTGGCAATATACTCTCTCAAAAAGTAATGACATTCATTACCAAAAACTATGTAATTGCATTTATTAGGGTTGCAATGTCACAAAGCACAAAACTGTGGTATTAGCATTTTGAACTGTAATATACATCCACAATCCCTACTGTTGAGACCTAAGGCAAAGCTACAGGTCAGGGCCATGTTCCGTGGTCTGCTGCTACATGTTACAGACTTGGGACCATGCCCCTCATGTCCAGAGCCATGTTATATGGATGAAGCTTCAGGTCAAGGCCTTGCCCATGGGTCTACTGCTTCAAGCTATAGGCCTGGGGCCATGCTCCATAGGTCTGCTTCTGTGTGTTATATGTGACAGGCCATGCATAAAGAAAGATATAGTTCTGCTCTTGAGTCCCATGTGTCTGTTGCTTTGCAAAGGAGGAGCCCAAGGCAAAGAGCTACAGATGTGGGGTTGTTCACCACAAGTTTGCTGCTTTTCTTACAGCCTATAATTTTGTGTCCATGTTCAGCTGTTTACCCATACAAAGCAAGGAACAGGACTAGGGCTATGCCTGATGATTCTGCTTCTTTGTGTACATCCCTACATCAAATGTGACATCTATGGGGAAGCCAAATCCATACACCCTAACCTATAACTTGAAGCAGCATACCGGTGAGACATAGCCCCAGACCTGATTCTTGTCATATATCTACATGCACCTGTGTGAAGCAAGTTGCAGGTTCAGGAGTGAGCCCAATGTGTGTACTTCTTCCCAGGCTTGCCACAGGCCTAGGCCCTTCCCTATGGGACTGCTGCTTCACATACAGCCTGTGGGGCACTGAGCAAAGCAAAGTGCAGGTCTGGTACAGTATGCATCACTATGCAACTGTATCCGGAGTGTCCTGAAGGGCCACTAGAGAAGCAAGCTATGGGTCTGCAACAGTGAGCGTCAGTATACAGTTGCTTTGTAAGTGGTCCACGGGGCAACTGGTGATAAAAAGTGCAGGTCTGCTGCAGTAATTTTTTATTTAAAATATGATGAGCATCACTGCACAACATCTTTTGGAGTGGCCAGGAAACTACATATCTCGTGCAGTGCATATACTGCAGTTAAGCAGCTGCTTTGTGAGTGGTCTGCTGGGTCACTAACAAACAAAGCTTCAGGCATGGTACAGTGAGCATCACTGTGAAGATGTTTTTAGATAACTTTTTTCAAAAAGTAAGAAAATAAATGAAATGCAAAATACTGTGTCAATATATCTATGAGGGTTGACACGCAAAGTGTGCAAAGCAAAGAAACTAAAATTTAGGATTGGAATTCTTTGGACCCTTAACATATCAGTGGTGTGGTGTTCCTTGGAGTTCAACAGTCAAGGTTCCTATGGTCATAGGGCTCTTATGAGTTTGGTTTAGACTAACTGAAGACTGAGTAGTACATGGTGCTTGTGCAACTGTATTCTATGGTTTATGCAGCCACTGACCCTGACACAAGGTCTACCACCCAGGCAGGGTAACAAAAGCACACAGGAACTCTCACTAAAGGTTTCCAACTACAGGAAAAATTAGGATAAGATTCAAAATATATAATATTATTATATTTAATTGAATCAGAGCTAACACTCTGAGTTTATTATTTGATAATAATTAATGGTGAACCCCTTCCGTCTTTCGGATGAAACGTTAAACCAAGGTCCCATCTGCCTGGATTGGTGGTAGTTCAGGTGGATGTTAAAGATCCCATGGCACTTATCGAAAGAGTAGGGAATTTCCGTGTCCTGGTCAAATTTCCTTCATTCACTAAAATATACCAGCAACAGCTTATTCTGGTTCAAGGTCAGTTGGCATTCATCTGTATCCCCTTCCCCGGGTCATGCCTGAAAATAGGCAGGATTTGTCTAGTGCACTTACCCGGTCAACAAAAACTAAATAAATAAAAAATAAAAAAATGTATGGAGTCAAGTTGTGTTCCAAACACCGTAATAACCATAAGAACAGGTTATTATAGCATTTTGTTGCACTCATTTGTAGCACACCATCTAATTGGCTCTTATTCTGTGTGTAGGTGGGCTGAACAACTCAACAAACATGGCATCTTCGTTTCTCAATACCGAGGACCCACATTGATTGTTTGCCTCTAACTTCCATCTTAGGTAACTTATTAATTTTTTATAGTATTTATGTGGTTGATCCTGCCTTTTCAGCATAGAAAATCTATCAGGTTGATCCTGATGCTGGTACGCTTTGGGCAGAGCTTCAGGAGACAGTGACTGAGATTAGGAACTGGTTGTGGCTGACTATGCATGGTTCTACAGTGTAACTAAAAAAAAAGGAAAGAAAAAAGAAAACAATGTCTGCACTGCAGAGGGAGAGACAGATAGAGAAAATGTGTGTGTGTGTGTGTGTGTGTGTGTGTGGAGAGTAGGGGGACTGAGCAGCAGCAGGGATCACAGCACTGCTGCTCATTGGCACTGACTCCTTGCACCAGTAATTATAAAAAATAAAGCATAGACAACTGTGTGTCTATGAAGTTTTTTTACACATCTTCTGTGTGTGATGACCTAATAAACCTCTCAAGCTTCGCTCTTGAGGTTTATGGGTCATCACATTCCTTGGGTTTGCAAAAAAACTTCATAACACAGTTGCCTATGCATTATTCTCTATTTATTATTATTACTTTTCATCCCTTAGATAAAGTATTCTTTTTCTTTTATCACATTTTTATCTCCCTCTGCCAGCAGGGCTCAGCGGCGGTAGTACTGACCATGATCATCTGTGTTCCATCCCCTCCAACTGGTCAGGGATCATGCAGCATGGCAGTGGAGGATGGATTATTTTGTATTTTTCTATCGGGCCCTATTCACAAAGGTGCGCGTAGCATGCAGAAGCAACCCCTGCATAGCCCACTCCACACTGCCACACCCACCCACCTTTCTGCGTGGCATGCAGGGCCATGATACTCACCCCATGTACTGAGGACCCAGCAAATGCACAGCACCATGCGGGGTGGGCTGGGGAGCACCCATCATTGCTCCCTTTATATGGCAGTCAATTGGACATCATTACAGCACAGAAGGACTAGGAATGCTGTTATCTGGACATTCAAAGCGTTAACAGGCAAACTACCTACCTATATCACTGATTGCTTTACCCAAATTACAACTAGGCCATACACTTTAAGGATCAGTAAACTTATCATGTTACAGGTCCCCATTGCCTGCACCCGGTATGGGAGGGCTGCTTTCAGCTATACTTCAGCAGTTGCATGGAACTCTCTCCAAAAATCCATGAAGCTAGATAGCTTTCTACCTCTGACATCCTTCAAAAGACTGTTCTCCGCCCTTTTTCCAGAGCTCTGCAATTGCTCTTATAAACCATAATCCCCTACCCTACCTGACCCACCTTTCTTTTTCCGTCCATTATATTGTTTCATATTCTATCTTCCGACTCACCTATCTATTCTCACAAAAGCTAGTTAGACCCTATAATTTTATATTTTATTCCTGCTATACCCTTTGCCCACATTTTTCTTGCAGGCAAAATGGTTCTACTGCTCCTTGTATATATGTAAATTGTTGTATACATTCATTTCTTGCCATTTTATTGTTATTTATGCTATTCTTGTCTATGTAATAATATTTGTACCCTCATTTGTATGACCACTCAGGTCCATCTTGTAAATGAGCTTTGCTCAATGATGTTCGCCTGAATAAATAAAGATTTTGATTGATTGATTGATTGATTGATTGATTGAAAGAAAATCGTCCTTCTATGTATTTTGTTTAAACCTGTAAAAAAAAAACGTCCACCGGCAATCAGACTCACACCCTCGACCCGACCTCCCACTGTGCACCCTCCTCCCGACACCCCCTTGACATCCCCACACACCTCACTCACCTGAAGAGGTCCCAGGTTTGAGATGCACTCTGAAATCGAAGACACACCTTGCTCCTGGAACCAGTGACTGTGATTTGCAAAAGTAAGTTAAATGTGGTTCAATGTATTTCAATGGGGGTTTCAACTTTTATGCATAACTTAGCCATTTTTTGAGATTTTCATGCCAACTTTATAACATAGCCTTTTGGGGACCTCACCTCATGAACAATATGACTGTCATTCCACAACTCCTGCACAAAAAGTGATTTCACAGTCACTTGGCGAATTCACCTTTCAGACGGGATTTGCATAATGACAGTCATATTGGTCATTAGAAGGCTATGTTGAAGAAAGCAGAGCCTGGTATCCAAAATGGTGACAAACTAATTCTAAGTAAAGGCACAAGGGTGAACCTGTTTTTGACCATATGTTAAAATTGATACAATCTGGAGGTGTCTGTGAACAGAATATGAAGTCTGACAATAAAGGTAGCAAAATGATGTGCTTTGCTTAAACATCAATTTGGGCATAACTGAGAAACCTTGAGTGACAGATCACTTGGTACAATTGCATGGTTCCTTCCTGTCAGGCCCTTTCAGCAAAGGACTTCCCGTAAATCACTTACCCGTCTAGGAGGCATAAAAAGTGAGTGGTAAAAGAGAGGCTGAGACACAGGATGATGGCCGTGATGCAGCCTCCCCCAACTAATGAACTGGAAAAATAAGTCAAATGTTAAGTAAAGTACTGCAAGACACAACTGAACATAAAATAACCACCACAAAGACTAATATTGATTTACAAGCACTAGCAATAAGGGTGGCTGGCATGGAGACCATGGTCAAACAGCATGCTGTCCAGCTATACCAACATGATGGACAATTCTGGGAGCAACATGGGCACATACAGTACCTACTGGCAAAAATGGATGATATAGAAAACGATGCCCAGCAGAAAAACATAAGGATAATAGGAATCCCAGAAGGTATGGAAGGGAGGGTTATGTTATCTTTTTTGAAAACAGCACTGCTGGGTATGCTCCAAATGAATAATGAGCCACCACTGGAGCTGGAAAGATCTCAAAATACCCAAGCCCACAAGCCCAGATTGGGTGATCGCAACTGGCAGGGGTACCCAGTACAATTATTTCAAGGGTACTCCCCTGCTCTTCCCATGAAAAGATGAGCACATGCTGGGGTTTAGCATCAACTTTACCAAATGAACATACTCACTTCATTAAGATACCCTGCAATGCTAAGGATACAATACAATGGTGAATATCTAATATTTAATGCATCCAAAGAGGTTGAAACATTCTTGCAAAGCATACAGAGAAAAGGAAGAGTGTCATGTCAACCCCAACGAACACCACAAGGCACCGCATGGCAGGCAATGGAGGTCACCAGAGAAGATTCTATAAAACAGCCTGGATCCTTGGAGGGGAATGCCAGGGAGGAACCATGGCAGAAGGTACAGAGAGGGAGGGCCAAAAAAAGTTAATAAAAATGTTACCAGCAAAGAACCCTCTCCCCACAAGAACCAGAAGGCAGCAGCACTTACAGAACTTATCCAATGCAGGCAGCAACTCACCAGGAGACACACTAATTAAAGTCTCCAACTACTTTGCTGCTTTGAGCGATCTAGAACCAGCAGTGCTCGACCTGTCCAGCAGAAAAGATCCCACCTATGAAGAACTTGTCCTAGACTCAGATATCTTAACAGACTGGGCACCTTTGTGCCAGGAATGGGCAGAGTGTATAGGAGAGACAGCTGAGGAGGGCATGCTGTATGGCATGACTGAACTAACACCAGCCGAACAAAGATTGCAACCAAAAATGAGAGAGTGGTGGTTTGGTACTTTTTGCCATGCACACTGGACCCTGAGTAGGAGGAATGGGTTGCTAAATTTCCCCGTGTCTCCCCAAACCACTGCAGACCTGTCCGCAAATGGAAAGATTTACATCAGCAGATCCAGGGAACTTTATTGAAGCAAGAGTCTGAGTACAAACCCATCCTGTCCCTGTCCTGCCCAGTTTGCAGATGCAGGTGGAAGAGAAAGGAACTGAAAACAGCAGGTTTATGACCTCCTCTTCCCTCATGCATGGCTGCTTAAATAGGAGCAACGAATTTACCTTACATCCTGCAGCTAAACAGCCTCTCCCACTAATGCTGCAAAGTGGGCGATACCTTGCATACTGTAGCTATGAGGCCACTTAAATCATGGATGTTGTATATGATCTCGAAGGAAGGACCAAACTTTTGGCACCTAGCAGCTTTGGAGCACAGGGCAGCCTAGGGGACAGGTAGAAAGTATACCTGACTATTTGACAAGGGCCTGGGTTTCACTCAGTACCTAATGGCTATATTGGAATAACAAACAGTCAGACATCAGCAAAAGCATCAGACAATATGGTTGATTGTGCCTGGTTTAAAGAGAGTTTAACTTATAGCCACTAAGAGTGTAAATAATAGGGATTATGCCCATGGCTAGAAATGCCCAGAAATTAAGATAGGAACTGGGCTCATGGGGGGGGATCTCTCCTACCCACAGCCACAGAATATGTGAATTGACTCAAGGGAACTCCCACATAGCAGATGGCAACAAGCCATTCCCCTTGGGGGGGCATAAAATGCCTCCCGCACCCCAGGATGGTATTTACTCTCCTTCTTTTATCCTTTAACCCTGAACATAAGGGATGTAGGGTGAAAGGAAGGGGTAGAAGAAACATGAAGGTAGGGGATATTTTGAGGGATCCCTTCTAGCACCCATATTAGGTGGCAAAAGGGCTAACACGCAGACAGAGGAAGATGGGGCTAATGACTACCCTCACTCATATGGGAGGGTACATGGAGATGCCCCCCCCCACTTTCCAGTTTAGTATGCGCAGGGCACCATGATGAAAGACTGTGTATGTCAGACACAGGGCCTATACAGATAACAAACACTAGAAGTGGCCCTAGGTCGGAATTTTTTAACTGTTTAACTTTTTATAGATAAGTTTTTGTCACTAAATATGGATAGCATTATCCACTTAGTAAATTTGATGGCTATGACTCTACCCCCTGGGGGGCTTTTCAAACCCTTGACTAAAAGAAGATGTGTTAGCCTGTTTGCTATGGAAAGACCCCTTTGTTACATGGAGGGAATTTGAATGTTGTGAACTTACATGTGATACGAATGTTGAAAATGTTAAAAGTTGTGATCAAAATATGTTAAGAGCAATTGAAACAGAGGGCCCAAGGTTCAGTCCCTATTGTGATACACATACAAAACAGTGTTTTATGGGTCACCTCTGGTAAAGTGTTATGCATGGTGTAAAGGTAAATAAAATATCTACAGAGATACAGCGTCTGAGCTACATTATAAATTATGACATAAAGGAAGCACAAGGTCCCAATGGGAATAGAAGGGGAAAGAGGATAGGGAGGAAAAGGGTAGGGCCTGAGATATATTTTCCTGTACAAAGGCTTCAGTCTGAGAGGACATAAATACTGTAAGACGGCAATTCACTGATACAAGCTACAGTTATGGCTAGTCTAGATGTTTAAAAAGCCACCTCATGGAATGTGAGGGGCTCAAACTCACCCATAAAAATTAAAAAAAGGCCTTGCCAGACTGAAGCAACTTAAAATGCAGATTTTCTTTATACAGGAAACTAAACTCACAAATATAGAAGCACAGAAATTAGCCAGGGAATGGTGGGGTGGGAGGTCCACAGTATGGTGGGTAAGGAGAAAAGGGTTGCATCCATACTCTGTTACAAAAAGTTAAAATGGAGTCTCCTGGGACAAAAAAACAGATACAAAGGTGTAATGTGTCTTAGCAGAAGTGGCTATGCCAAAGGGGATGACCCTGTTAGCTAACATATATGCACCAAATGAAGACTCTCTGGAGTTCTTTAACAAGATTTCTCAAGCCATGATTAAGATGGCAATAGATGATGTGGACATCATTCTGGGAGGTGACTGTAACCTGGCTATGGACTACTGTCTAGACCAGTCCAATTCTAAACCTGAACCACATGTACAATCCTTCCAGCTGTTGAAGGGCTTGCTATCCCTGCACAGACTTCAGGATGCCTGGCGATTAAACCACCCGGCAGACCGAGATTACACATACTTCTCAGTGGCAAGGAAGGTGTCCAGCAAGTTAGCATACTGGTTCACCTCTCTGCATCTTACCCCACAGTTCATGGATGTCAAAATAGTGCCTTTATGCCTGTCCCACATCACCCCCCCAACTATGTCCCTAGCAATAGGCCCTCCCCACCACCAGGCCAATAATATGGAGGTTAGATCCTCTGCTACTACAAGATGTGGACTTCAAAGGATGGTTGTCCTCTGAAACAAAAAATTGCTTCCTGGATAACCCTCTAGGATCTTCATCCCTAGCAGCCATATTGGAAGCCTTCAAAGCAATGATTCGAGGCAAGATAATTAGTTATGCCTCTTACTGCAGAAAACAAAGAGAAAATGAGGCAGCCAGCATAGAAGAGCAGTTAGGGAGGAAGTAGAGGCTTTATAAAAGAAGCATTTGTCATTGCCGAATGTTTGTCTCGCTGGCATTGGCATTGGTAGTGCAGGAGTTAGAGATGCATAATAGGAATGGCAAGTACTGAACTGACACTAACCTCATCCCACCCCTGAAGAGACACATTTTCAACATAGGCATTTTGGGACCACCCATCATGAACAGTGGCACTGTGATTTTGTTAATCTGTCCCAAAAGTTGATTTCCCACAGCGACCACGCCATTGTGTGCCACAGGTGCAAAAACACATGTTGGGCAGGATGTGACAAATGAGAGCTGTACTGTTCATAAGGAGGTGTGAAAAAATGCCAGTGTTGAAAATCTGGTATGAAATTATTGCAAATTTCATGGTTACAAGGGTGCAAGGAAACTGCTCAATGCATGCTTGTAACACAGTCATTTTACGGACTTTCATCACCAAATTTTCAACATATGCATTGAAGGATTCTGCTCATGAACAGTGTCACTGTCATTTTCTCAGACTGTCCCAAAACTGATTTCGCAGACAGCTAATGCTATTCTGCACCAGAAGCGAAACACATTTTGGCCAGGATATGTAAAATGACAGCTGTACTGTTCATAAGGAGGTGTGGAAAAAGCCAATGTTGAAAATCTGGAGTGAAAATATTTCAAATTACAAAGTTAGCGTAAGGTAAACTGCACAACGCACTATAAAATAGTAATTTTTGATTTCTTTGACCAAATTTGCAACGTAGGTTTTTGAGAGCCCACCTCATGAACAGTGGCACTATAATTTTGTTAATCAGTCCTGAAAGATGACTCTCGCAGTGACCATGAAATCACCTTTCAGGACCAAATAATGCCATGACAGTGACTAAATTCATGAGGAGGGCCCCAATAACCCATGTTGAAATGTGGTGCAAAAATTCCAAAAATGCCCAAGATATGCACCAAAAGTTGAAAAACCTATTTATGCCATTATACAGCTTACTGGAATTTCTTCAGTTCACAGTCAGCTTTGAAGAGTGCAGACATGTTCCAGGTGCACCGAAGTTGCCGCTCGGACTCGGAGGTAAGTATGGGGTGAGCAGGTGTGGGGAGGCAGGGTGCGCCAAGGGTGGGGGCAGGTTGAGGGAGGGAGCAGGACAGACCACAAGGGACCGTTTCCTTCTTTTGCAAGGTATTTGGCATGCTGGAGTGGGCTCCCATTATGCCACCTGAGTGTTTGCGGGGCTAGCAGACGGGGGATTGGGCACCCCCGTTGGCACATACCGAAGGGAGGGGGCTAGAGCCAAGGGGGACTGGGCACCCCCCTCAGCGCACAACAAATGGGGGGGCATTATGCCGACAGGGAGTGGGCTCCCCCATTGGCACATGAACTAATTCAGGGCATGCCAACAAGGGGATTCGGCACCGCCGAAGTTGGCATTGTGGCAGGTGGTGGTGGCCGTCACTGCCACCATGTTTACTAGCATGCTTCACCAGGAAAGGCACATCGGGAGGTGCCACTGCATGACGAGCATGGCTCTCATTGCAGCGGACCTTTCCTTAGATGTACTCACCACATTATGTATTCCTGGTGTGGTGCCTGCATTCTGCCTTATTGGGGAATAAGGGACACACCTACTGATGCATGCCCTGCATTCTCCCACAGTGACCATGCCTCCAAATCTGCTACTAGTGCAATATGTTGGCCGTCCGAGCATGAGCCAACATAAAAAGACCCAGGTAAATTATGAAACTGGGAACTCATTTATGAAATAACATCCTTAAGTATACAATTAAACACTCTAGCTACCAGAAAAGCTGAACTTCAGATACAAATGACACAGCACAAATATTGGACTTATGCGGAAAAATTGGACAAACTATTGGCCTATTGACTCAAAAAACAGAAAGCCAAAAGGCACATTGCACAGCTACAAGACAGTAAAGGGAAAGACAAACTACATCTAAAGCAATTAATCAAGTAATGCTTGAGTTCTATAAATCCCTGTATAGTTCACATGTGTAGTGTGATGTGCAGAACTGTTTGGCTTTTCTGGCAAGCCTCAAACTCCCCAAACCTTCAGAATCCCAGAGTCTGCTTATGGATGCCACATTTAATAGACAAGAACTGAATGCAGCCATTCATAGCATGGCCCCACATAAAGCCTCTGGGGGAGATGGTTTTCCAGCAGGCTTTTATAAGGTAATACAGGAAACAGTTACCCCCCGTGTTGGATATGTTAAGGTACACCTTAGAAAAAGAGGGGCTGCTAGGGACCATGAGGAATGTCATTATTATGGTACTTCCTAAAGAAGGGAAGGACCAAAAACTGCCAGCCAATTACAGGTCAGTATCTCTTACAAATGTGGACACTAAATTTCTGGCAAAAGCACTGGCATCCCACCTGGAAAAGATGCTTACTTCTCTGGTTCACCCCTCCCAATTGAGACTTGAGAAGGGGTGTGTGTGTGCAGGCCACCTTAGATCATTGGTCACACTGATGCAGGATGCAGCTACTCTTCCCACCACAGCATCAGCCATCACGGTGGACTTTGAGAATGCTTTTGACTCTCTGGAGTGGGAATTTTTGCATGTGATTCTCCAGCAGTGTACCTTCGGTAACACCTTTAGTGGATGGGTAAAGACACTTTATAAAGAACCCACTGCTAGGATTCTCACCAGCGATACACTTTCTGAAACATTTAATTTGTATAAAGTAACAAGGTAGGGGTGTTCACTTCCTCCCATGTTGTCTGTGCTGGTAATTGAATCCCTGGCAAGTGAAATAAGGGAACACCCAGGCATACACGGTCTAGAAATGGGGGGGACTCGTATAACACTATGTTATATGCAGATGACTGCCTTATCCTAACAAGGGATATACAGGCAAGTGCCCCACATATTCTGAAACTACTGAACTCCTTTGTGGACATTCCTGGGCTTCACATAAATAGGAACAATACAGAGGTACTCTTCCCTCAGTGCTCATCTCACCCCACAGGGTAATTCTCCAAAATAGGTCTATCATGGGCTAAGGGGAAACTAAATACCTAGGAGTACACATAACTCCTCAGGTGCACACTTTAATAGACAAGAATCTCACCCCTCTGTTCAGTAGCCTGCAAACTGAGGTAAACAGATGGAAGCACCTGAATCTTTCAATGACTGGTAAAGCAGTAGCAGTCAAATGATGATTGCCCAAGGGATTTCTATCTGTTATCCCATCTTCTAGTGGAAGTGCCCCGGAAGTGGTTTCAGAAGCTAGACTCCATAATAGGCAACTTCCTATGGGAGACCTCAAAACCGAGATACACCAGGGTCAAATTAAGAACAGTTTGGAATAGAGGCGGTTGGCTTCTCCCACACTTCCAACAGTATGCATATGCTTTCTCCATGTCCAGAACTTGTAGAATGTTACAGGAAACAGGTCCAAGCAGGTTGGCTTGGATTGACATTGAGACAGGTGCATTACAAGGCACCTACCTTAATGCATACCTAGGCCATTTAATGCCGACTCCCTTTAGAAAATGGCTCACAGTGAAAGCAGCACATGCAGCATGGCACAAAATTGGACAAATTACAAATTCATGCCTCTGTCTAGGGAGGTACACCTGTTTCTGGAACAACCCTCATTGGAATACAGACCAACACTCTTTTCTTCATGAACAGTGCAGGAGGAATCACATCCTACGGTAAGTTTAAAGGATGACCTGTCTGCAGATGGGCAGACTCTAGACTCCTTCATTCCCTGCAAGAAAGATACCAGCTGCCCAAAAGAGATTTTTGGAAGTACCTCCAATTGAGGCACCTCTACCAAGACTGGACCAGATAAGGGTGTGCATGTGTCAGAAGCAAATCCAGGGGGACAGAAATTGGTCAGAAACCCCAATAACTACATGAATAAAGAAACCAGTGGGCCTAGCAAGAGTTGTATATGGACAGTTGAGGGAGGCAGTCCCAGACCAATCAATAGTGGCCAAATTAAAGTGGCAGAAAATGTTAGCTATGATTATTTCTGATGAGGAATGAGTGCATGCTGGACCTCTGCCCGCAAGGCTTGCAGAGACCCCAGTAGCCTCCTGATTCAAAACAAAATACAGCACCTGTGGTACCGCACTCCAGTACAACTCAAAACTATGGAACTAGTACAGAAGTATGAGTGTTGGAGGTGTGATGCTGAAGGAGCACAGCTATTGCATATTCTCTGGTACTGTGATCTTATCCTTCCCCTTTGGAACAGGGTTATTAAATGCTGTTCAGAGATATTCGGGAGTCAGATCCCTCCTTCCCCAGCCTTACTGATACTGGGTGTTACTCCAGTGGATCTCCCCCTTAAAACTCTGCAGAAACTCTGGCTGTTGTAAGCTTCAGTGGAAGTTAAAAGGCTCATTCAGAGAAGGTGGCGATCCACACACATCCCAACTTTTGGATAGTGGCTTATGACCATGGAGAAGCTGTCCACCTTCATAAGAATATCACAATTTGCTGCTCACGCTGGCCAGCCATTTCTAGAAAGATGGTCCCCATTCATGCAATACATATACTCCAGGACAAGGCCAATAGGGGTTCCACAAACTAAAGATCTGCTCAAACCCCATTGAAAGGTCTACCTGGCACACAAGATTGGGACTCCAACTATAGTAACGATTTGTGTTCCAATGTGGAATTACCCCACACTCATACAGGTTGTACTCTCAGGAGATGGAATACTGTCGTGATTCTAGACCCTCCCCAATTACCGGCAAAGACAGCCAATAATGGCACAGTTTTGTAGGTATGCACCGCAGGTGAATAAGTATGTACGTAGGTCATATGTTGCAACACCTCCTTAATGTGTACTGTATATCTCAATCACAGCATAAACATTGACAGTCCAGTTTAAGCTGTATGTAGCTCTAATTATATGAACTGATGTCATGACCGGTTCTTTGTTTCTATATCTCTGTGGTTCAGTAAAAGATTATCCTATTCTAAGCGACCTCCTCTCAGACAAGCTACTAAAACTGGACAAACTGGATCACCTAGACAAATTTTTCTCTGAACTGGTGACAATGAAGATCACCCTCCATGAGGTCACAGTGGAGATCAAAACAATCAAACCAACACTGGACATCCTACAAACCAAAGTAGCAGACACAGAGGCATGGAAAAGCTCCACCTAGGAAAAAGAAACTAAACAAGCTGGAAGACAAACTGGAAGACCAGTAAGGCGGGGCTAGGAAAAATAATATTATTGTAGTAGGCATACCTGAATAGGCAGAGGGTCTAAACCTAATGGACTTTACTCTAAAACGTCTAGCAAATGTGGTGGGCCCTATGCCGGTGGGTGTTGACTGCCTACTGGATTATTTCCACATATTCTCCCGATCCCCTTCCAAGGGCTCCGATAAACCCAAGCTATCACTGCCAGATGGCAACCCTTTGCCTTTAAATGCCACATACAGAACCAGGTGAGAATAAAAGGCACCCTTTCATGGAATGGCCAGTGTTGTCACATTTTTAGCAAAGTAATGACAGCGATCAGGGAGAAACAAATCGCACACCAAAACATCAAAAAAGAGCTACAGAAGGCAAAAATCCCTTTTTGAATGCTCTACCCAGATCATCTAATAGTGACAACACAGAAAGGCACCTTTGAATATTCCTGTGCTGAGGCAGCCCAGAAGGAGCTCCCAGTCATCATCCCAGTGGTGTTCACCCCAGCCTCTAAACACACAAGAGACAAATCATCACTCAAAATATAACTGCTTTGGCAACTTTTTCCAAGGATGACCAGCACAAACAACTGTAAGTAACTTTAATCTTGTCTATGCCCAGTGGGACCTTGCCCAGACACCAGATATATTGCATTCCACCTCAGGACACACCTAAGGTCACAGAGTCCTGAACTGCTATGAGGAATAACTTTCATGCTCTTGTGGAACACTTTACTTTGAATAATTGGGCCCCTGATTAAAGTACAGGACACAAGATGGCAATCCCAAATCCCATTCTTTGGAACAAAGGAAACTGCCAGGGACAACGACCTGTCTTCCTCATGGTTTTGTATTCCAGCTGCAGTGCCCCCCCCATGACATCCCACAAAGAGGGAGGAGACCAGCCAAGATGTGAAGAGTCACAGATGGAATTACCCACAGGACCAGATACACCTAGCCCATCCCACAGCAGCCTGATGAATTGCCCCCAGCAAGACTGGGCTAACTCACCTTGCAGAGCTCCTGGGTGCTGTTCATTCCCAATACATGGATGTGGTAAATACGAAACACACCCCAAAACCACAGACAGCAGCAGCAGATCTGAAGATTTTGGAAGGTATTCTCCATCACGCAATATGCTATGCACTGTCCTACAGCTTGGGAGCCAGAGGCAGGGACAAACACTGAGCCAAATGAAGTACTGTCACACCACCCTCCAGTACGGATGCCCACTGACACAAGAGGTAACGAGGCCTTGCTTTGACCACACCACTCACCAGCAAGGTCAGTGCCCCTGGCTTACCTGCAGATCATCACAGAATGCTGTGAAACACTGCTCAGCCCGTTTCCACTAACCAGCACGGGGCTGAGGTGGAAACAGGTAAGCAACAGGTCTTGGGAGCCACATACTCAAAATCCACAGCTGACAGAACCCAGCAGTGGACCCCCATTCTCGCTTTTCACCCAGACCGACAGCAACTGTCTAAACTAATGTAAAATCATCTTTATCTAATGAGACCCATAAACTCAATGTTATGGTTTGCTCAGCTTAATTGCTGTTGCTCCTACCTGAGCAGTCTGTGTGGCACCCACATCTGTCAAACCAATATATCTCTAGATAGAAGGCACCACACAGCAAATGTCTGGGAACATTCCATACATTGGCTTTACAGTCTGCATGTGCAGTTGAAGTGTTGCCATGAATGGACCACTATCAAACCTTGATTGTGACTCCCCTGGCACTATTTGAATTGTGATGCAATTTAGGAAACAGCCAGGCATGGAGGGGGCAGGAACACAGGGGAGAGTCCTGAGACCACAGAAATGAGGTAATCTCTGACCACCCCACCCTCCCAGAGTACAGAAAATGAGCAACGGTATGTGGAGCTGCAGGGAGGAGGGTGGGGGTTGGCTGGAGCTATTGGATCCTGGACCAACATCCCTTCCTTAGAGGTCCCAGATGCAAGGCTAGAGAGAATGTCTCAAGCACGTAGGGATGTGGGTGAGGGATACAGGAAAGATGGGGTCCACCCACCCCTTCATCTCCTCCAGGGATTGGGCAGCACAGTTTGAACACTCAAGAAGATCCTCCTTAGAGATCCCCTCACCTAGAGAGTCCCCAGTGATGGCCTCCTGGTGTGGACTGCTGAACGGACCATGGGAAACCCTGCTCTCCCGCTTGTGGTCTCAGATCACCTAGATATCCCATGGCCCCTTGGAAGGACTGGGGGGAGTGGAGGTCCAATCCTGCTCAAAAACACAAAGGAGCCGACACCAAAAGGCAACAAGCACAATGGATTGGGGTCCTGGGAGACGAGATGGACCTGGGGAGAGACCGACAAACTCAAATGTACACCAGGACATCTTCCATGGCAGGGGGGACCACAGGTGCCATGTAGTTGCTCCCACCCCTCCACCCCCATCTCTGGAACCCGTTCGCCTAAGGAGACTTAGAAAATGGCAAAAGAAAATCCTCTCTCCTGATTGACTGAGACACGTTTTTAGGTGGGCATCTATCAGACAATAGATGCCCAGCTAAAAATGAGAGCCAGATCACAGTGCCCTTCACCCACTGTACTATCCCAGCACCCACTCTGCTTCCCAATTGGCTAATATGTCAAAAAATTATTTTAAACTCGGTGCCATTTTTCCATTCAACTTAGTGAGAGAGTTAACAAAATCGGTATACCCACGTCGGTCTTATTAAATAAAAATCTGCCTAACTCACTGAATACATCATCTCCAATTCATATGACTGGAAAAACAGCAACATGAAACTGTGTATATCATACATCTACCGGGTTTGATGCCTTCTGTTTCACCAGTCACACCACTTAAAATGGGATTGCCATGCTGCTGTTCCTAAGGCACAAATGTTGGCATTTCATTCTCCGACTCTGGCAGGAAGACCAGTCACAACTTTCCCCCCTCACACTGTATCCTCCTTAAGTTCTGATCATATTTCTAGTTAGACCGAGGATTTTTGTTGGTGTGGCTATATCTCTCATAATGAACAAATGCCGCCTATGCATGGCAATAGTCTCTGTTCTCGTCAAACTCTTTGCATCCAGCTGCTGCAGGCAACCAAACCAGCCCAAGGCATTACATGGCTATCTCTGCTGAGTAGTGGATTTACAAGCGACCACGACACAAAGATAAAATTCAACACATAAACCGAAAATCCAAAAGAAAACTAATCCGTTCGGTACAGCAGACTGCATGTTTAGAAATAACTGCAGTGCACGAGGGAGACATCTCCTGAGATCCTGTGCCCATAAATGTTATGCATCAGCTGGGGTCCCTGTTTCATTCAAATCAGCACAACAAAGTATGCACAATGACTCCTTAATGTAACCGAAGTAAGCACAACTCGAGAGGCGTCCCTGGCTGTCGCTGCTCTGCCTGCACATTAAAGGCCAACTAATCAGAGAAAAATAATGTTGTGTTCTTACTTGGCTCTCTATGTAGCCACATAACAGTGTCGCATCCCTCCAGCCTGTTGCAGTTCACCAACTCACTATCGCCTCCCCATCCTTGTACCCTGACTCTTCCTGGTAGCAAAAAAAAGCCATACATTTTTGTAGCATAAAAGTAACAGTGTCTCGAACTTCCCTCAGTAAAACCCAGCAGCAGAACAATTGATGTTCTCGGTATCCCGCTCCCATGTCCCAGTAGCCCCAATTGCAGTCCTCCAGCCAATTGCAGCTTTCAGGTCCTCCACTGCCAAAAACTATGTTGCAAATTTGGTGGTGGAAGCACAACTGGGTTATCAGACCAGCTGACCGGGATGGCTCAACATCACTACACAAGCACATCAAGCACCATACTGCCCACGCTACCAAAATGAAAACACGATCAAGCAGCAATGCCACCAAGTCAGGATTTTTTTGTAAATAAAGAAAGCATGCATAACGCCATCCTTGCATAGATGGCATCCACCCCAGGGTACTGAAGGAGCTGGCAGATGTCCTTGCAGGACCTTTGGCAGACCTATTTAATGCCTCACTACATTCGGGGTGTGTACCTCAGGACTGGAGAATGGCTCATGTGGTGCCCCTCCACAAGAGTGGCCCCAAGGATGAACCGGGAAACTACAGACCAGTGAGCCTCACATCCATTGTGGGTAATCTAATGGAGACTAGCCTGAAGGAGAGGCTGGTGGCCTCCTAGAGGCCAAGGACTACAGGACAGCAGACAGCATGGCTTCATACGTGGCAGATCCTGCCAAACCAACCTGGTCGAGTTCTATGACTGGGTAACTAGGCAACTGGACAGGGGCCATGCAGATGTCCTGTATCTGGACTTCAGTAAGGCATTCGACTCAGTGCCACATGGAAGTCTGGGAAGGAAGTTAGTAGGCACAGGGCGGGTGCACAGCTGGTGAGATGGGAGGAAACTGACTGCAGGAAGGCAACAGAGGGTGATGGTGGGTGGGGAGCTCTCACACCCAAGGGCAGTGACGAGGTGTCCCACAGGGCTCAGTGTTGGGACCAGTGTTGTTTGGGATATTCATTGCAGACATATCATGGGACATCAAGAGCAAGATCAGTCTGTTTGCTGATGATACCAAGGTTGGCACGGTGGTGGATGACCTAGGGGATGGCAGGGGTTGCAGGATGATCTGGCAAAGCTTGAAACCTGGTCAGACACCTGGCAACTGGGGTTTAATGCCAAAAAGTGCAAGGTGCTGCATTTTGGGATGAAGAACCCAAGGAGGAGTTACCAGCTAGGGGGAGTGCAACTAGCCCAGACAGAGGAGGAGAAGGATCTGGTGTGCTCATTACAGGGTCAATGAACAACTCAGCACAATGTAGGAAGGCAGCTGCAAAGGCCAACAAAATGCTGGGTTGTATTGCAAGGGGTATATCCTCGAGGAGGGAGGGGGTGATTCTGACACTGTATAGGTCATTAGTTAGACCACACCTGGAGTACTGCATGCAGTACTGGCATCCGTATCTGAAGAGGGACATTCAGTTACTGGAGGGGGTGCAGCGCAGGGTGACAAAGATGATCAAGGGGCTGGGGGACTTATCATACGAGAGGAAGTTGAAGGAGTTGAACATGTACTCACTGGAGGAGAGGAGAGGGGGTGACATGATTGAAACCTTTAAATACATGAAAGGAATAAACAAGATGGGTACAGAGGGGCTGTTCAAAGTAAGGAAGGGGAGGGCCACCAGGGGCCATGATATGAGACTGGAGCGAGGAAGGTTCAGGAGGAAGATGAGGAGACACTTTTTTACAGAGATGGTGGTGGCTGAGTGGAATGCGTTACCTGCTGAAGTGGTATGCAATAGAACAGTGGACTGCTTCAAACGAGGATGGGACAGGACAAGGGGAAGGGTTAATGAAGGGGAAGGGTGGAAGGGAGAGGCAGCTGCAGAATAAGGGGTGCTAGCTGCACATTCGAGCAGACTTGATAGACCTCTAGGCCTTTATCTGCTGGCAAATTTC
Source organism: Neoceratodus forsteri (assembly GCA_016271365.2). Lineage (NCBI taxonomy): Eukaryota > Metazoa > Chordata > Ceratodontiformes > Ceratodontidae > Neoceratodus > Neoceratodus forsteri. The sequence goes on along the minus strand of CM028131.1, from coordinate 542,316,823 downwards.
GTATGTTCGTATGTTCGCACAGTATTCACGTAAACTGTACTGCAAAGCAAATCATTTAAGTGCAACTGTTGGTAAACCTATTCTATATACTCCCTCCCTCTCTCTCTGCTCAGTTAGCCCAAATAAAAATGTAGGATGTCAACAGCAGAAAAATTCGGTCAGACAGTGAAAATAAAATCCTCCTGAAGTACTGAGCATTACGATATTTAGTCTTGTTATCTTCACACAACTTTTATTTTGTTTTCCCTACCGTATTTGCCAACATGAACTCAAAAACACTAAACAAAACAGGAGATGTCATAACTGGCCTGAAATCACCGGTATTTTCCTGAGTTAGCCTACCACAGATGGGAGTCCATCTGTGGTAGATAACTCAAGAAAATACCGGTGATCTCATAGCAGTAGCGTTCCTTCATGTCGCGTATACTGTAACCGTTAGCAACCAACAGGAACCAATCAAAGCCTTCACTGTTAGATAGAACATATATTCTAAAATAGAAGCACACAGTTTTAAACAGAAACAGGCACCAAAAGGCAGTAAAAAAGTAAAGAATAAAAAATGTCAAATTATTTACCAGTTCAGTTTAACATGACAGCAATGTCAACAATAGATGAAATATTCTCCAGCAGTACAGAGGAACAACCTACAAAACGCAAACTGCAAGAAAGAAATGTAAGTGAGCATTTTGTCTCCATCAGTGACACCCAGCTAGACAAAATTGAAAGTGATAGGTTAGAAATAAATACAAAAAAGAACACCAAGTGGTCAGTCGCAGTATTTGAAGAATGGGCAGTACAGAGTAGAATAAACATAGACTGGCATAATGATACATTTGAACAGCTTAATAGCCATCTGCGCAAGTTTTATGCAGAAGCCAGGACTAGCCAGGGGCAGCAATACTCTGCCACTGGGTATTGTGCATTAAGAGCTGGCATAAACTGTCACCTTAATAGCGTCGAAGTAGCAAGAAACATAAACATGATAAGTGACCCCCAGTTTAAGTCTTCAAACAACGTGCTGCAATCTGTGTTAAAAAAACTGAGGAAGACACAGAAAGACACATCCAGTCACTACCCTGCCATCTCATCATCAGACCTTCAGAAACTAAGAGCAAGTGTGGCGCTATCACCCAACACTGCACCTGGGCTTGTAAGAAGGGTATGGTTCGATGTCCAACTCCATATGGCAAGACTCAGCCGAGAGGGATTACGGGACTTAAAGTTGAATTCCTTTGAGTTAAAAACAGATGACACTTGTACTAAGTACATAACTTTAACTCACAATGCAGACACAAAAAAACCCCAAAACCCGACTGAAATAAATAAAGAGAACACTAGAGGTTTTATTTTTGAAGACCCAGAGAACGAATGTTGTCCAGTGAAATGTTTCCTAAAATATTTATCTAAAGTTCCACCGAATGCTAAAGCATTCTATGTACACCCCCCGTAGGTGTACCCAGGACATCTTAGACACCCAGTCTTACTGGTATACAACTGAGCCAATGGGCAAAAACTACCTTGGTTCCCTGATGAGCAAAATTAGCAATGAAGCCCAGCTGTCTCAGAAATATACGAACCATAGCATCAGAGTGACAGCAGTCCAACTCCTCTCTGATGTAGGTCTGTCAAATCGAGAAATCACATCAGTGACTGGCCACAGATGTGAGACAAGTCTGTCTACTTATTGGAGACCCTCTGCAACTGATCGTAAACAGTGGAGCTCCATACTAGGAAGTAGCAACACCATGACATCAGGTAAGGTACTATATCTTAACATGTAACTCCCTTAGTAAATAGCATTGTAAATATTTAAATATTTTCTTTCATTTTATGTTTAGAGATCTGAGAAACTACCAGCACACATTCTCAGCACCAAAACAAGAAAGAAGACCAGCAAGAAAAGAAGACAGAAAACCTAAAAAAACACAGCTGTACAGAAGGAAAACCAGACTGAAGACAATAGACACCTTGCAACTAACAGCCTGTCAGGTCAGACTGGCTTATGAACATATTTCTTTAGTCCTACATCCTCCACTTTCAATTTTCCTATCAACTTTATAACCTATAAAAAATAATGCACTGAATAAAAAAAGAAGTAAATTGTATTATCTGATTGATCCCATAAAGGGACTACTTTTTCTCTTGTTGAAATATTTAAATCTAATAAAATTGTTTTAAATGTTTAAAATTAAACACATGGCTCAGTGAATTTATCTATAAAGGTTTAGCTATTTTCTAAGTGCAATAATACCCTCCAGGGTGGGTGGTATTGGGCAATACCGCCCACCCTGTCAGGTATTATTGCTTGCATAGAGCCCTGCTAGGCAGTAGGCACTGGTCTCAGTAGCTTGCAAAGCCACCTGCAGCCGGCTCTTTACTCATTAAGGTAAAAGGGACACAGGGGAATAGGGATCTGTAGAAATACAATGCGTTGTACTCATTCTGGACAAAGGGTCCCCCCACCAAGAAAATACAGAAGAACTACCCACATCCCAGGCAGAGGTTAGAAGAAACTGTCAGGTTCCTTTTTTTGTTTACACCTTAGTTGGATGATAAAATTAACATCTTGTTCACACCAGAGTTCTAAAATAAACACCAGGTGGACTGAAACTCAGTGAGATCTTGTATTTTGTATATTTGTTCAGGGTTACATAGCTAGATGATGTGGTTATGTTTCTTTGGATGTCATAGTGATCCATTATCTGTTCTGCATCTAAACTGAGCTGGGAGGGGGAGGGAGCACCTAAACCCAGAAAACAGCTCACAGGATTTTTTTTGCCCAGAAAAGGCATTTCTGAATGAATCTTAAAAAACATCTGACTTAACTGATCCCGTTTACCTAGGTTCAGGTGTTAATTAAAAAAAATGATAATTTTTGCATTTCCACTGTTTTGTTTTGGAAAAGAAAACAAGATGGCTGTCATCATGACCCAAAATTTTTCTCACAACAGGAAAAACATTAATATTTCAAAAGGAAAATGCTAGTGAAAGTAAAAGTTTATTGGCGTTCAGAAGGTTAGCTGAAATTCCTATTCAGTATGCTCAGAAGCACAAATTCAAAACCCTATAACTACTGTATGGAACCATTTAATATTTTTTCATGAAACCTTTGAAAGGCACACTCTTGGCACCGGCTCCTTCAACCCTGAAAGTCTGAGAATGAAATTCTCTACCATCTAGGCAGTAAGTGAGAGAAAACAAACTGCAACATTTAGTGGATTCTTATATAAAGTCACACAACCGGATCTCAGATGCCAGAGAAGCGTCCACCACATAACTACCCAAGTCTTGAGAACTTGCTGACTAGACCACGTATGCCAAATTTTGTGCAACTGTGGCAAAAAACACCTAAGTTATTAAGGTGCACAAATCTAGGTTGAGCATTCCCTGTACTCATCCCTAACTATATTTGTCTACTGTGCAAGAATAATACGTATTTCTAAAGATTGATAAACAGATACAGAAAGCAATATATCTAGCAGTTGGCAGCCCATCCCCATATTAACTAATTAACTGAGTGTCTGTCTGTCTGTCTGTCTGTCATTCTATCTATTCATCTATCCATTGATTTAGCTAGCTAGCTACTGTATATACCTCTCTCTCGCTCTCTCTCTCGACCCCAGGGAACTTGTTAATTGAATGGTGGTTTTGAATTTATTTAAATTGTCCATCTAATATGTAAAAAAAAAGTAGAAGGAAAAATTCCCCCATTACAGTTCAGGGAGGATGCCACCATGCCCTATAAACTTCATGAAACATTGCAATCTGAAATATGGGAGCACGGGGGCATGGCTCACGATCAGGAAGTGAAGGGGATTAAGCTCCTGGCTGTATGGAGCCTAAATATGAACCCTCCATATCCTAAATCCCAGAATTATAAAATGTTGTATTGTACAGCTGGTAACACTGAAGGAGGCTCCTTTGTAGGTTTGAGGATTTTTGTGCTATGAGTATGATACTGTAGGTGCACTTTAAGAATCCTATATGCCCGCACAAGTCAAATAATCACGCAATTCTTGCTAGCCAACCATGAAGCAAAATATTACTCTACAGCTGCCTGTGCATCGTCTGCAGGGCACTATATCAAGCAAGCTCTGACTCATGTGTTACACCAAAAAACAAACTAATCTGCTACTTCATATGGGGCACTATGTGAAGCAAGTTATACATCTGGCAATATACTCTCTCAAAAAGTAATGACATTCATTACCAAAAACTATGTAATTGCATTTATTAGGGTTGCAATGTCACAAAAGCACAAAACTGTGGTATTAGCATTTTGAACTGTAATATTCACATCCACAATCCCTACTGTTGAGACCTAAGGCAAAGCTACAGGTCAGGGCCATGTTCCGTGGGTCTGCTGCTACATGTTACAGACTTGGGACCATGCCCCTCATGTCCAGAGCCATGTTATATGGATGAAAGCTACAGGTCAAGGGCCTTGCCCATGGGTCTACTGCTTCAAGCTATAGGCCTGGGGCCATGCTCCATAGGTCTGCTTCTGTGTGTTATATGTGACAGGCCATGCATAAAGAAAGATATAGTTCTGCTCTTGAGTCCCATGTGTCTGTTGCTTTGCAAAGGGAGGAGCCCAAGGCAAAAGAGCTACAGATGTGGGGTTGTTCACCACAAGTTTGCTGCTTTACTTACAGCCTATAATTTTGTGTCCATGTTCAGCTGTTTACCCATACAAAGCAAGGAACAGGACTAGGGCTATGCCTGATGATTCTGCTTCTTTGTGTACATCCCTACATCAAATGTGACATCTATGGGGAAGCCAAATCCATACACCCTAACCTATAACTTGAAGCAGCATACCGGTGAGACATAGCCCCAGACCTGATTCTTGTCATATATCTACATGCACCTGTGTGAAGCAAGTTGCAGGTTCAGGAGTGAGCCCAATGTGTGTACTTCTTCCCAGGCTTGCCACAGGCCTAGGCCCTTCCCTATGGGACTGCTGCTTCACATACAGCCTGTGGGGCACTGAGCAAAGCAAAGTGCAGGTCTGGTACAGTATGCATCACTATGCAACTGTATCCGGAGTGTCCTGAAGGGCCACTAGAGAAGCAAGCTATGGGTCTGCAACAGTGAGCGTCAGTATACAGTTGCTTTGTAAGGGTCCACGGGCAACTGGTGATAAAAAGTGCAGGTCTGCTGCAGTAATTTTTATTTAAAATATGATGAGCATCACTGCACAACATCTTTTGAGTGGCCAGGAAACTACATATCTGCGTGCAGTGCATATACTGCAGTTAAGCAGCTGCTTTGTGAGTGGTCTGCTGGGTCACTAACAAACAAAGCTTCAGGCATGGTACAGTGAGCATCACTGTGAAGATGTTTTAGATAACTTTTTTCAAAAAGTAAGAAAATAAATGAAATGCAAAATACTGTGTCAATATATCTATGAGGGTTGACACTCAAAGTGTGCAAAGCAAAGAAACTAAAATTTAGGATTGGAATTCTTTGGACCCTTAACATATCAGTGGTGTGGTGTTCCTTGGAGTTCAACAGTCAAGGTTCCTATGGTCATAGGGCTCTTATGAGTTTGGTTTAGACTAACTGAAGACTGAGTAGTACATGGTGCTTGTGCAACTGTATTCTATGGTTTATGCAGCCACTGACCCTGACACAAGGTCTACCACCCAGGCAGGGTAACAAAAGCACACAGGAACTCTCACTAAAGGTTTCCAACTACAGGAAAAATTAGGATAAGATTCAAAATATATAATATTATTATATTTAATTGAATCAGAGCTAACACTCTGAGTTTATTATTTGATAATAATTAATGGTGAACCCCTTCCGTCTTTCGGATGAAACGTTAAACCAAGGTCCCATCTGCCTGGATTGGTGGTAGTTCAGGTGGATGTTAAAGATCCCATGGCACTTATCGAAAAGAGTAGGGGAATTTCCCGGTGTCCTGGTCAAATTTCCTTCATTCACTAAAATATACCAGCAACAGCTTATTCTGGTTCAAGGTCAGTTGGCATTCATCTGTATCCCCTCCCCCGGGTCATGCCTGAAAATAGGCAGGATTTGTCTAGTGCACTTACCCGGTCAACAAAAACTAAATAAATAAAAAATAAAAAAATGTATGGAGTCAAGTTGTGTTCCAAACACCGTAATAACCATAAGAACAGGTTATTATAGCATTTTGTTGCACTCATTTGTAGCACACCATCTAATTGGCTCTTATTCTGTGTGTAGGTGGGCTGAACAACTCAACAAACATGGCATCTTCTTTCTCAACACGAGGACCCACATTGATTGTTTGCCTCTAACTTCCATCTTAGGTAACTTATTAATTTTTATAGTATTTATGTGGTTGATCCTGCCTTTTCAGCATAGAAAATCTATCAGGTTGATCCTGATGCTGGCACGCTTTGGGCAGAGCTTCAGGAGACAGTGACTGAGATTAGAACTGGTTGTGGCTGACTATGCATGGTTCTACAGTGTAACTAAAAAAAGGAAAGAAAAAGAAAACAATGTCTGCACTGCAGAGGGAGAGACAGATAGAGAAAATGTGTGTGTGTGTGTGTGTGTGTGTGTGGAGAGTAGGGGACTGAGCAGCAGCAGGGATCACAGCACTGCTGCTCATTGGCACTGACTCCTTGCACCAGTAATTATAAAAATAAGCATAGACAACTGTGTGTCTATGAAGTTTTTTACACATTTTCTGTGTGTGATGATCTAATAAACCTCTCAAGCTTCGCTCTTGAGGTTTATGGGTCATCACATTCCTTGGGTTTGCAAAAAACTTACAATACAGTTGCTTATGCATTATTCTCTATTTATTATTATTACTTTTCATCCCTTAGATAAAGTATTCTTTTCTTTTATCACATTTTATCTCCCTCTGACAGCAGGGCTCAGCGGCGGTAGTACTGACCATGATCATCTGTGTTCCATCCCCCCTCCAACTGGTCAGGGATCATGCAGCATGGCAGTGGAGGATGGATTATTTTGTATTTTTTCTATCGGGCCCTATTCACAAAAGGTGCGGCGTGGCTACGTGGTGCATAACCCCGGTGCATAGCCCACTCCACACTGGCCACACCCACCGCACCCCCTGCGTGGCATGCAGGCCATGTATACTCACCCCATGTACTGAGGACCCAGCAAAATGCACAGCACCATGCGGGGGTGGGCTGGGGACTGGAGTGGGGGGGGTATGGCCACACTATGTGTCATTCACTAAGGTGCAGAGTATGGTGCAAGGGGAGCAACAACTGCACCTTCTGGAGGCAGCTGTAAATGGTACACGTCCCTCCCAGGTTGCTGCTGCAAGATGTGGTGGGTCCAAAGAGAGTCATCGGACCCCCCACCGAGGCTGCCCCAATCAGTGGGCACTCTAGATAGGCTGGGAGTGGACATCAGGGGGACACCCCCCCACTGAGCTGCCTGAGTGCCCATGTCCACAAGGGATCCACTGAAGGACCTGGGTTGGGCTGCTGATTGGCTGCCTGCCCAGGTCTGAAGCTCGCACCCACCCACCCCCAAGAACCTACACATCAGGGGGGGCAGAGCCACAAATGGGAGTCTCAGATTTGCTGGTGTTTGATGACACGGCTGACACACGGATCTTCCAAGGGTGCAGAGCTGTCGGGGGGGTTACATGCCTATCACACATACTCCCACCCATGTTGATGAATAGGCACTGCTGTTTTTAGTCCCCAAAATCCCACCCCTGAGGACACCGACACAAGGATGCAAGTCCAGGCTATAGTTGTGCTTGCGCATGTCTCAGCCAAGTGCCTATTGGTGTCCTTCTGACCCCACATTGTGAGCCATGTGCCACTGCCCAAGCATCCACAGGTGACAATAACTGGGTGTTGTGACCACACTCCCTCGTTGGAGGAGTAGAGCATCCTGTGGGATGCTCGAACCTCTTCCCTCCGGCCAGCCCCCGATGACCAAGGCTTGTTCCCAAACCAGGTCACTGGCATCATTCTGATTAAAGAAATCCTGCATAAGCATGCCAAGGGATATGGAAGAGAAGCTTCTTTAGGCTGTCTAATGGGCATTGAGACTTAGAAAAAGAAACAGTTCAAGACATGCTGAGACATGCCAGTGTGAGAAAGGAATCAGTAAATGTTAAATGAGGTTATACTCAAAACCATGCAAAATACCAGATGCTAGATCAAAGGACATTCCACACATTCCATGGAGGCATGGAGGCATGTACCTCAACGGTCAGATGACCTATTACTGACAGAGTGATCAGATATTTTTAAAAATAATGCTATTTAAAGCAATCAGTTTATTATAAATTGTTTGCATGTTTTTTTTCTAATGGATCACATAATTGCATCATTTGTTACTTGTTATATACTGCTGTATTTTGTGACAGGGTTGAATAAGGCCCTGTCCCATTTGTCATTTAGAAAGAACTAAACACAAGGATCTGTTCCATGCTCTTCTTTTCTATCTCTTGTCTGACTGCATAGTCACATTTTCTCTGACTTCACTTGCTGTATCTATCTTTTCTTCCCTTGCTTATCTGAAGTTATAAAACATGTGTGAATCTTTATGTAAAACTGGGATCTCTTGGTTTGAAAATGTATATAGTTATAGTGTTAAAATGATTGCAAAACACTATTTGGAACTTAGGGGTTAGCCTGATGCAACACTAGGTCTTTGCAGAGCTGTCAACAGGAGGTCAGTTCTGGGACACCATGTACTGTTTTGTGCCACCTGCAAGGAAAGACTCTGGCAGAACATTTTCTAAAAACAGGATATCTCCTTAATGAGTTCCCAGGCAGAGACTTACAAAAAGAGCAGCAATACTTTTGCTAGAGAGACAAGACTGAAACTTGGAATTAGAGATATCTTCAGATGAACGACTTTGCTTTCTGTGTTTGTACTGCCTTTGTAAATAGTTATACTGAACAATTTTATTTTTATTTTACTGTTACTGGAAAAAATAAAATGCTACTTCTGATTTTATACCTGCTCCTGATCTTTCTATGCTTCCTGACTATGCCTCAATGACATACTTTCAATAGTCTCTTTGGTGTTCACTAGTGGTGTTTTTTTGAGGTAAAATAGCTAAGGGATTAACTTAAAAGTGCTCTTGGTCTGTTGTTTGAAGAAGACGCCATAGCATGTTGAACTTGGAACAATTAGTCTGACATAAACAGGGTGATTTTTCTGGCCAGAGTCGTTGAGTGATGGGTCCATGATTTTTTTTATTTATTTATTTTTTCTGTTTAAGTTTTGCTTATCCTGTGGCAATAAGTACAAGATTATACCAGTCAAATTATAATAGATATTTCCATGTAACACTGCAGAGAGTGCATTAATAAAATGAGCATGTGGCAATGCTAATTTGCTGTTTATCTCTGTTTGCTCCATCCCCATCCAAAGGTATATCATCAGCCAGTGTGAAGTTCATTTGACCATTGAGAACTGCTGGTACATGTATGTGCTGGGACCAGAATATAGGGAAAGTTTATCAAGGAGTCTGGTAAAACCATTTCTGGTTTACACACCAGCTGTATTGACCACTGGTTGCGATTTGCAAATAAGTGTGCAACATAGGTAAGTATTCCAATTATATTTGTACACAGGCTCATTTTGAGTTTCTGGATTCCATTGACTCACTTTCCAAATGGTGAACTATGATGCAAGGTGTCTGAGCCAAAAGTGTATGATGCAAGTGGCACCTTGCATTATCAGTTTGCACCACTCCCGATTTTCAAATGCCGTCTGTGGTAACTTTAGAATGCTATGTGGCAAAGCCCCTCCTGCACCTCCCTTGTGGCAAACGTGCCCATGAGCCAGGTGGCAAGGGTGACTGCATCATGGTGGGGCTGCACCATCCCCTTATTTGGGATACTGGAAGCTCCATCATGGCCATAACAGAGGGCTCAGGTTAGACCAGCCAGGAGGTGGTCTAAGGGCTCTGTGCCACTGCCAGGCAGGATGCTGATTGGGGTGGGCTGCAAGACATTGACCTGGGGCATAAGGAGCATGGGGGTGGCATAAGGACTTATGATGGCATGGCATGGCAGCAATGCATGTGTGCTGAGGTGGCATCCTGTGAGAGGTACTCTGCAGATGTGTAAGCAGCCAATTGGCCAGGGTACATGAGGTTGACAAGATCAGATCACAACCTGATAACAGGTGCACACAGTCCTAGCACCTGCTGCAGAGGTGTGACTTACCAGAACACCATAGGCATGTAGAAGTATCTGTAGGGTGTAGAATGCTGGTGGTGGATGAGAACAGTTCCCAGGCTTGGCCCCTTGCATGGAGGCAGGCTGCTGCCTGCCTATCATGTTGCAGTAAGTGGCACCTATGGGGCAGGTGCCAGGGCTGTGTGCACCTGTTGCTGGGTTGTGGTCCCTTCTCAGCAATCTCTTGTACCTGCACCATTTGGCTGCCAACACATCTCTAGGGTACCCCCAAAGCGTGCCACCCTAGCACTCTCCCATTGACACCATGCCACTATTAGTACTTATGCCATCCCAGTACTCTTTATGCCACTGGTTCCCATCTTACAGCCATGTTCACACACACCTCTTCGTGGTCCCTTGAGAGTTGAGCCATGGGGCATGATGGAGCCTTCCACCAAACTCTTCAGGTGTGCCACCTTTCTGACATAACCCTGCAAATTTGTCAAGTCTCAGGTTTTAGATGCGGGGACCCTCATTTTTATGTTTGCTTGCACATATGCATGCCATGTATGCGCCAGAAATGTCTTGGGACAGTACAACATTTTAGAGGTATGTGAGTTTCTGCCCAATGCAGTTGATGCTTTATGGGGCTCGTCCCTCAGGCACCAATGAATTGGCAAGCTGTCTATGACAACAGTTTGAGAGAAGCGGTCTTCACTTGAAAGGAAAGTGATGTTCCAATCAGGATGGTTACGAGTTGACACTCTATGGGGCTCATCCCTCAGGCACCAATGAATCGGCGAGCTGTCTGTGACAGCTTTCCTAATTGGCAGCTCCTCCCACCTGCCACACACTCCCCAGAAAGCCTACATTGGGGTGCCCAGTCCCCATGTCAGCATGTATTCTCCCCACCCATTAATGTGACACACTTTTTCTGACACCGGGATGTCCACTCCCATTGTCAGATGACCCCCCACCCACCTGAATATTTCAAGTGCTGACATCGGGGTGTCCAATCCCCGTGTCGGCATGCCCCCCCACACACACACACTCACACTCATTATTGAGGCACACTGGGAACCCACCTCAGTGTGCCTAAATATTTTTGGTAACCTGTAAAATAAAGAAAACTGTCCCTGAAGCCTTTTTGCTCCCCTGTAAAGAGAAAAGGTCCCTTGTCGTCTCCCCATTCCCCTCCCTCAAGCCCACCCTCCCTCCCTCTGCAGACCCACCTTCCCATACCCTCCCTTACCCCATACTTACTTCCAAAGGTCAGCAGCAACAATCTTCTATAGACTGGGACACATTTGCACTCTTCATAGCCGACCGGCAAACTGAAGAAATTATGCTAAACTGTGTAATGGGAGTCAATGGGGGTGTTTCAACTTAGGTTGAAATCTCAGCCATTTGTAGGAATTTTGGCCCCAGATTTTCAAAATGGGGTTCTTGTGTCCCCACCTCGTGAACACTGTCATGTCATTTGGTTATTCATTCCCAAAAGGTGATTTCACGGTTGCTGCATGGAATCACCTTTTGGGACTGATTAATGAAATGACAGAGCCACTGTTCATGAGGTGGGGTCCCAAAAAACCCATGTTGCAAATTTGGTGAAAAAATTCCAAAAAATGTCTGCATTATGAGCGTGCGTTGCACAGTTTCTATGCATGCTCATAACTTCTCCAATTGTTAATATTTTCACTCCAGATTTTCAACATTGTCAGTTTTTCACACCTCCTTATGAACAGTACAGCTGTCATTTTTCACATCTTACCCGAAATGTGTTTTCACACCTGTGGCGCTGAATGGTGCAGTCACTGAGAGAAATCAACTTTTGGGACAGATTAACAGAATCACATTTGCACTGTTCATGAGATGAGGTCCCAAAATATCCTTGTTGAAAATGTGGTGAAAATAGTCCAAAAAATGATTGTGTTACAGCCATGCATTGCACAGTTTCTACGCACGCACATTATGTCAAGTTTTCATATTGTCACTCTAGATTTTCAACATTGCCATTTTTTCACACCTCCTCATAAAGAGTGCAGTTGTCATTTTTCACATCCTGTCAAAAATGTGTTTTTACACCTGTGGTACTGAATGGCACAGTCACTGTGAGAAATCACCTTTTGGGATTAAGTAACGACATGATAGTGCCACTGTTCATGAGATGGGGTCCCAGAAAGCCCATGTTAAAAATCTGGAGTGAAAATACCAACAAACACCTGGGCCATTAGGATTTCAAACTGTAACACCCCACTCTGTAGAGACTGACAGGCGTTGGGGTGTGACTTGGGTTGTCAGCCGTGACGCTCATGCCATTCCAGCAACACCCCCACCCTGCAGCCAGTGACAGGCATTGAGGTGTACCTTGGGGTCTTCAGCCCTAACATTCACCCCATTCTCTTCTATTGCACCCATCTCAGCTTATTTCCTTATGGAATGTGGTGAGTGTAAGACCCCAAGGCACACCGCAACACCTGTCCATGCCTGCAGGGTGGAGGGAGGTGGAATGGCATGAGCATTATGGTTGACGACCCAAAAGCAAACCCCCAAAAACCTGTCAGTCTCTGCAGGGTGTGGGTGGGGTGTGGCATTAGTTTAATACTTCACTGCCATTCCTATTATTCATCTCTCTAACTCCTGCACTACCAATTCCAATACCAGCAAGCAAACCTTCAGCAGACAAATGTTTGTTTTAAATAAGGCGCAGGGTCCCTGACACACTCCGAGATTGCCTCAGCCCTGAATTGCTGCAAATAGCAGCCATATAAGAGCACTTTGAAAATTGAGCCCTCTGTGTCTATAAATTCTGTGCTTTGGAGTGGGGAGGGGCAGTATTACCTACCAGCTTCAGAAAATAGAAATAAACATGAGGTATAATCATTCAGAGAGTTCATAGTTTTGTGACTGTGGGTAGCCATACCAATGTCAGGAGAAAGAAGGAACAAAGAAAGGACAGAACAGTTCTGTTGCAACAGACTTTTAAGTATCTCAGATTTTCATAGTTCTGCTGGGTTCTATGTGATAATAGTGACCACCAAAAGGCAATCACTATTATCGCAAACTGCATTATTGCCGAAACATTTTTGGTGTGCACTTAAAGGCCACTATAGGAACTGTGTATTTCGGGGCTGTGCCCCTGACCCCCATGGGGACCTTCACCCCCGCACTAATTCTATCTTAAAATTCTCAACTCCAGGAGTGCATGTCGAGGAGGGGGCACAGCCCAGTTTAAAAAGTAATCCCACAACTGTGGGATGTCACAAAATTTAACCCACACCCAGTCCTGAACTAGGAACCTGCTCAGTTGAGCTAACCATCCTACCCACCACACCACACCGCAAGGTTGGCTTGGTAGAAGTAGGATGCTACAGGGTTACAACCCTGTTCCCTATTCCCATACATCCTGTAATGCACTCTCCTTCCTGTCGCCCACCCTACCCTCACTGTCACAACAGTAGCCATCCCCTACCATCGCCCATGATGATAGCACTTCATATGGGTCACCGCTTTGATGGTCACCCATATGCGGTCGTTATCATTACGGTATACTGTTCTGTTGGTGGTGCTTTTTGTTTATATATGTATGCTTATATATTTATTAATTTTGAACTCTCTATTGATCCTGTACCTGCAAAGGAGGACCATGTTGTGGTGGTACAGCTTAATACTAACATCCCATTTTAATGCACTTCAGGGCTAGACAGGTCCTCACCCTACCACAGTATTTTTAAAATTTAATTATGATATTGTACTCCTTATAATAATGAGAAGAGTACCAGTTTATCACCCCCTCCATTAAATTATGAGCTTTTCCCCACCCTGCTACAACCACAAGGTCCTTCTTCCTTCAATTCAATAAAGAAACACCCAACCAACACATCCACTTGTCCCCTCTCTCCCCAATAGTATCCAAAGTAAAGTAGTAAATCCTCCAAGTTTGATGTTTGTATTATTCAGGTCCCATGGCAGACCAGTTTGCACTTATCTTCATTTTATTAATCATATACATTGTCACACACATTTAATAGGCTTCACAAAAACCTACAGTATACTGGCCATATGCAAAGTACCTCTATCATGAGAGACATTGTGCCACACTTGTTAAACACTTTTAAATTTGCTCTAGTGAGTAACACGTGAAACAGTTACAGTACACTGTCCTATGCAATGTTTGAGATCTGTGCCTGTCTTCACAAGTGTCCCTGCAGAAACTCATGAAGCAGCTGCATATTCATACACACTGTGCCTATAGCAGGCCACTCACAAAGAAGCTGCATCATGTTACATACTGTGCCAAGCCAATGGAAAACTTTACCAGTGGTTCTGCATAATCCTCTGGTGTTAGTGGAAACCCCTCCTTCACCTGCTCCCCATTTTGGTATAGAAGAACTCTTTGATTGTCTAGTGGTGCATCCCCTCAGGTGCCATCCTTCATTATCCGGCCTCTCTCTTTTCTCCCACTCTGAGACACTGGCTGGTAGTTTCCATTGCTCACATCTGCTGCCTGCTGTTTTCTTTTTAAGCAAGTATAATGTATGGCTCTATAAGTCATATTGTCAATATTGTGCTTAGAATATATAAATATAGAAAGTGATGGCAGAAAAGACCCAAAACCCATCCAGTCCTCCCGCTGTACAAAGCTACACTTTAAAGCCCTAGTGGCCATCCCTTCTTCTAACGTATGCCCTTGTCTTTCTCACTATGGCCATGTGCTTGTCGTAGCAGACCTTGACCCCTCCCACCACTGATTTAGCCTGCACCATCTGCTTGTGCAGATAATCCACTTAGCTCCTACCTTTTCAGTGAAAAAAAATATGTTTTTGGGACATCTTTCTTGAATCTACTTATTTCCAGTTTCATTAAATTCCACCTCATATCTGTGCTTTTGTTTAAGGCAAAAATGCCTTTGAAATCCCAAACAACATAAGTAATTTATTATTTTGGAGCCAGGACTGGACATTCCTTAGGTCCATTGTCAAACTTCTATTGAGGTCAGTAATATTATTGGCACTTCTGTAAAACACTAAGTCGTCAGCGTACATGAGGGGTGTGCAGTTGGTAAAGCAGTAATGGACCATGTCGATGGTGTAAACTGTAAAAACACTTCCAGCATCTCCAATGCTTTCAATGCATATTTCAATGACTTCTCTTCATACTCCTCAGCCTTCCCCCTTGCACTCCTACTCAAGCGCATCACACATGAGTGGATCTTGGACAACACCCCTCCTTCTGCTTCAAGTGGGTAAAGGATGCAGAGATATACAGTCTACTAAGAAACATTCCTGAGTCCAAATCTGCAGGCTCAGATGGCATACAGCCTGGACTCCTAAGATTAGCTGTCATGGAGTTGTCCATACCCATTGCAAGAATCATGAGCCTATCCCTTTCCACTAAAACAGTGCCTACTATCTGGAAAATCAAAATTATTTATTTACTTAGCTTTTATTAACCAGGTAAGCATACTAGACAGTCAAGTGCCTATTTTCAGGTGTGGCCCAGGAGTTTACAAGGAGATTACAGTCAAAGGCAGATATTACAGCACATCAGAGAAAGGCAATAGTCAGACACAGCATGCCTTAATAGGAAGGCATGTAGAAGAACATAACATGACAAGGTAGCTGTTGACAGCCAGAGGTTAAGCATAACATAACAAGGTCACATTAGAGAGCCATGTAAAATAATAATTAATTTATTTGCTTTTGTTAACCGGGTAAGTCACACTAGACATCCAAGTGCCTATTTTCAGGTGAGACCAGGGAGGGTTACAAAAACTGGTTTACAGAGAGTTTACATACAATCATGAGTGAAGTTTACATCAAGATGCGGGATGCGCATAAACAGGGTAGAGAAAGTTGAGTGAAACAAACAGTAAGTCTTAAGCTAAGGTTTACAACAGTATACATGACAGCTTGAACAGGGCTGTCGTGGAAAGCTAACATGTGGAGACAATACAGTACAGGAAAACCTATTGCAATATATCAGAGATACAGTACCCCGAGGTAAGTAAACCAGGAACCAAAGTTTGGATATACCACAGTGCAGATCGGTGCATAGAGGGAGAATGCCTTATGCCAACAGAAGATCTTAAACAGGATACAAGTGCCAATGGGGGACCTTGACCACCGGGGTATAACAGGCTCAGGTGAGACATGTTGCAGTTACAGAGGCCCAGGTGCCAGGGTTGAATAATAATAATACCCCTTAGAGGAGGGCCTGTCACAACACGTCAGAGTGCGAGTTAGTGCGAGATGCATAAACAAGTGGAGAGACCCCTCGGGTAACTCCATAGGGAGGATTTGAAGCCCAGATGGGAGTTAACCAACTAATTATGTAAACACACCTACTCGAGGCAGATGAAGCAAGGCCATCAAGTGCAGCACAGTGTGGGGAAGGGGGTAAATATCTTAGTTACAATGACAGGCTGAGGCAAATTTCAGGAAGCACCAGAGGAAGTTTCTGGAGCAGGTATGGGAGGGGGAGGTACAAAAATGGGTAAGGAGGGAGTTCCATAGTCTGCATAGAGTGTGCAGATGGTGAACGCTGAATACCCAGTTAGGGTAAGCGTTTTGGGAACCAGCAATACTTGTGATCCACTAGACCTTAGCAGATAGGAGGGGTTAGCAGGCTTTAGTAGCTTGGCTAGCACAGGGGGAGTGGCAGTTCTGATGACATTGTCAATGAAATTGCCCATTACAAAGGTTTGATGGTTGTCAGGGGAAAGCCACTCGAGTTTGTTGCATAGATAGCACTGGTGGGTGAGACGGGGGGAGGCAGAGAGAGCAAAGCAGCATATATTATTATAAGCTACATTCCATTTTGCTAGACAAGTTTTTGGGGCTTGTGTAAAGAATACTAGCCCATAGCAGAGTGTGGGTTGAAGAACCCCCTTTGACAGGACAAAGTGCACAGCCGGAATGAGGCAGATTTTGGTTCTGTAAGCCAAGCCCAGCTTGCTATTAGCAGCCTTGCATATATTGCATAAGTCAGCACTTAGATGGGAGTTGATGACATTGATGTCTGGGGAGCTGTTCAGGATCACAAGGTCATCTGCATAAAGGGTGGAACACCCTTGCGCTGGGACCAGGGGCAAATCACTGATAAAAAGAGAAAAAAGAATGGGCCCTAGAACAGACCCTTACCACCGGGGTAAGTAGATCATAGATTTGGATGTAGTTTACGAGCTGAGTAGCAATTACTTTTTCAAGCAGTTTGCAAATAGTAGAAAGAATAGCAAAAGGGCGGTAGTTATTGAAATTTTTTGAGTCACCTTGTTTGAAAACAGGAACAACCTGGCCATTTTCCAAATAGCAGGGATGATCCCAGTAATAAGTGGTGTATTAAAGATGTGGGAGATGAGCTGGGCAAGGAAAAAGGCCCCAAGGCAGATATGTTTGGGCTCTTTACTGTCATGGCCAGTACCAGTGTGGGGAGAGAGGCCAGCAAGGAGTCTTTGAGAATCACTGACAAAAGTTAGCTTTAAAGTAAAAAGGAGGTCAGGGGGGTAGTCCCAGACTGAGGATGACAGGAGGGGCTCGGTTCACTGGGATCAGTGAACTGGGAGGTAAAGGCAGACAGGTCAGAGAACTGAGAATTAAAGGCACTGTCAATAGTCACAACGTTGCTACAGTTTACCCCTTCAATAAGAATGTCAGTGATATAGGCTCTGAAGAAGCCACTAACAATATTCTTGATGTTCTGCCAGAAACCCTCTGGACCCTAGCTGAAGATAACTAGGTGGATAGTGATTTACAAAACTCTGTCTTGGCAGAGTGGATGGCTTTTTGCAAGTGTTTCTAAGTTGCCTATATTCCTGGAATACAGATATATCGTGGGAGGCCTTAAATCTTGCTCAACATTTGTCCCTTGACTTCACAAGGGAAAGTAAGCCATCATGTAGCCATTTGTGATGATGATGCCCCTCACGCTCCTCTTCATAATGGTAGCAGTCTATATGGGTGAGTATCAGTGAGCAGCTCAATATAGCGACTCATAATGCTGTACCACTCCCATGTAGGCGGTGTGGAAAAAAGCTTGTGATTTAGTATAGCGAGTGTGGCGCTGAGGGATATGCACTACACTCATGAGAAAGAGAATAAAAGGAATTATTTGGCCAAGCCCTGCTGAGCTGGGCGTGTGGTGTAGTGGCATGAAACACTGCTTCTGGAGCCTGTAGTGCCAGGTTCGGATCCTTGTGCAGGCAATTCTTTTGCTTCCAGGGGGAGTTTCTAATTTTTGTAAGTCCACTCCTCTTGGAGTTGAGAATCATTATTTGGGGTGCAGGGGGTGCATCCCCCTGTATAAAAAAAATTATTATTGCATATTTTAGATGACCGTCGCTGTCTGTGGTGGTCTCTCTAATGTAAAGTTACCCTTGTGAGGAGGGTGATTCTTTCGTCGCTCTAATGTGCAGCGTGATAAAGGACTCTCTTTATCACATAAAACCTTTCTAATAAGTGCGTTTATCTTGCAGGGATGAGAATATTGTAAGATAATTATTAAGGACAGCTGAGATGTCACTTGTAGCTGAGACCGGGACCTGTCTGTGTATTTCAGGTCAGCATGGTAGCCGATGCTGAACTTAGAGAAGTCCTAATGTTTTAAAACGGCAACAGTAAAATCACAACTAATTACAGACCCATAACTATTTTACCTGCCCTCAATAAGATTCTCAAAAAATGGTGTCAGCACAGCTTACCAGCTGTCTAATAACCTACAACATCCTTTCCCCAGTACAGCACAGATTTCGACAACACCATAGTACAACCACAGTCCTGCTTTCCTTAACTAACAGCATTGCTAACACACTAGACAAAGGAGGACTTGCTGGTGCTGTCTTTATTGACTGAACAAAGGCCTTTGATATGGTTGACCACCCTCTTCTTTCTGATAAACTAAGGAACATGGGAATCTGTTACTCCACTCTTCCCTGGTTCAATAAAAAGCTGACTAGCACATGCATTACTGTTTACTGTATGAATGTAAAACTACACCTTCAACATCAATATGGATTATATGTTACATGTTATAACCTGTCTTGTTGATTACTATGTATTAAAAACCCTGTATCTTTTTGTTGACTTGATTGTATTTCAATTGCTGTATGTATTCAATTGCTGTTGATGCTCCTCCTGGGTCATGCCTGAAAACAGGTAACTGTTTGTCTAGTGCACTTACCAGGTCAACAAAAACTAAATAAAGAAATAAATCCACTCCATTTATCTTATGCATGTACTTGTATGTTTCTATCATGTACATCCTCTCTTTCCTGGTCTCTAGTGTGTACATGTCAATGTCTTATAACCTTTCATCATGAGCCTTTTCCCAATTTCCTGACTCATTGTAATCCCTCTTCTCTGAACTACTTCCACCCTCTCATAATCCATTACACAGGTATAGATTCCAAAACCTTGCATGTGAGTACAGTATCAGTACTGCGACTTGTTCGGCCACAGACAATACTTCTGGACAATTATCAATTCTGGACTTTGCATCTCCAGTTATAACAAGAAAGATGCCCACATAGAGTTCTTGAAGGTATATGATTACTTCTTTTAGTACACTAAGAGGTTTAGCTTTTCCATGAATGGCAGTGGAAGACATTACTTGCATGAATGAGATGGTGGCCAGCACTAGAAAGGAGTGCTGGATGAGTGTTGGTCACCATCTCATGGGCAGAGGTAGGCAATGTGGGTTGGCACTCACAATCACCATGCCTGTATAATAGATATCTAGATAGATAGATAGACAGACAGACAGACAGACATAGATAGATAGATAGATAGATAGATAGATAGATAGATAGATAGAGAGGCATCCATCTGTATCCCCTTCCCCCGGGATGAGGCTGAAAATAGGCAGAATTGTCTAGTCCTCCTTTTCTGGTCAGCAAAAACTAGATAGATAGATAGATAGATAGATAGATAGATAGATAGATAGATAGATAGAAAAAACTACATTAATGCAGAATTAGGGCTCTAAAGTCACAAAAAACAGGGACATGTGACATTAGGATTTAGGGATGAAGTGAATAATATACTTCTATCTTGCAACTGGGTAAAATCTTAGTTGGTGGCTTATCAAAACCAGCTTGAAATGAATCCTTCTCGAATGCTTGCAGCAGTTTTTTTGAATGTGCAATTTTATCCTGTAGGGAAGGACAAGCAGTCATTCTTTTTGAAAGTGTGTCCTCCATTTAGTCATCAAAAACTGTGGAGAAATACAAATAACATTCCGAATAAAACACATCAGTTTCTATACCAAGGTATTATCCCTTCAGTGCTGACATCCTACATATAGCACAGAACTACATTGTAATTGGCAGAATATACTCTGTTGCCACTCTGAAAGAGTTAAATCTGTGTCATGTTAGGCAGAACATGCAGTGCTAAGAACCAGATAATAATGACATTGTGAAAGTAAGAGGTAAAAAAAAAATCTTGATGAGGTCTACTGCACACAATCCTTTATGGATCAGTGGTTTCTTCATAACCGTTATGCTAATAAGTGCTGATAGAGAATTCCTTTCAGCTGCATTGCTGTCTAATCAGACATGGCATCTGTCATACTTACCAGGTTTACTTGCTAAAAGTTGCTGGATTGCTTGATGGTGTGCGATAAATCCAACTGGTAAACAATCTGACACAATTGGGTTATTCAAACAATATCTGAATGATATCATTCAAAGTATTTTATCAGCACAACTATTGTCACAGTATCTCAGAGAATTTTATGTGACCACAGGCTTTCTTGAGGTTGCTTTCAGCTAAAAGATTTCTAGCAGCAATGAACTTATCTTAGCCAGCCACTAATGGAATATGGCTAGCTTGTGCATGATGATAATGCTACAAAATTGCTTATTTGGGCATGTTACTAATATTGTGGCACCTTAAAAGGAGCAACACTCTTTCAGCCAATTTCATCATGTTTCCTTTTAATGATAAATTGCTCACTCGAGGCTAGGAAATAATTGAGCTCCATTATCTTTGTTTACCATACAAGGTCATCTCTGCAGTCAACATTCATTCCTGTGTGGAGAAGCAGTAAAGAAAGAGTTAGGGAACTGTAGACCTACTGTATAGATCGCATAGCTCAAATCAATCTAGTTACAGCTAAGAATTCAGTTGGATTATTTGTACTTAATCTTGCCTGAGATGGAACCATAGCAATTGGATAACAACTTGTGAAGAACTGGCTCTGTTGTAAGAAACTGTACACAATGAAGTCGCACACTGTAACATTGTTCAATTCAAATGCAAACCAAACAGCACACTATTTATAAGTACTATAATAAAAGTCAGGTTAAAGTGTTCTGCTGGTGTCACTGTGAAGCAAGCTGTTTAGTTATTACAAGCAGCAGACAAGTATATACATTTTGATATACTGCAGAGGTAACTGTTATAAAATGTTGTACTATTTTTCACACCTTTATTTTGCAGCTGCTATGCTGAATGATCTTTTAAATCCTCAGTTTTCTTACTAATTCAGTGGAACAGATGGAAAAGGTCATAAATGTGCCAAGCATGTTAAGAGTTCTACAAGTTCTGAAAAAACTTTTACAGATCATTAATAAATTCTATATGGATCTCAGAAAATTATGAAATGAAGTTTATGGATCTGCAATTTTTTTAACCATTCATGGCAAGACATTTTCATAGAAAAATATGTTCTATTTATATACATGATATTTGTCAGAGAATTTGTAGCTTGTAACCATTGGATTTATAAAATTATTTGGCCACTTAGCACTTTTTGTGATCATTCATTTGATCTCCATGCTTTTAGATAGGCACCATAGTGTGGACATCAGAAGAATAACCATCTGGAAGATTTGCGAACAACCTAACTCATTTACCAGCTTTTAAATTACATGTTTATAAGGAGCACTGTTCTAATATTACATACACTGGGAATAGTGTTTAAAGTTTTGGTTTTTTTTTTTGCCCATGAAATGTCAGCACCAGTAATGAAGTTTACATATATGGTAGCTGACACCTCCCAGTACTATACCATGCCACACTACAGAGTTTATATATTGTAAATGACACATGTCACAGAATTGAAAACTGCTATTTTAGAAGACATCTAAACGCTGACCTTGTTTATTACTTTTTATTGTCCAGATTGGTACAGGTTTGCAAACAAAATGCAACATAATATTTTTAAGTATACACAGAGTTATCACTGCATGCCAACAACATGTAAACCAATGTTAAAATAGAATCATGTATTGTTAATATTCATAACTGCAATTTGTGGTTTTATTTTTTTTAAGGGAAGAAAACATATTATTGAACATTGTTTAACACAAAATTCTGTATCAATATAAATATAAGGAAGTGAATAGTACAGCTTGTTTGTAAACCTTTTCTATTAGCCCTGTACATTTTGAGATAATTATCAGCTAAATGTAATCTCTGCAATCTATTGTGGTGTAGTATACTGTACTTAGAATATACATACACAGAATAAGTTACCTCTGACTGTGAAGAACAGAACAGTTATACTCTGATGTCACTAGAAACCTGAGGTGTCCTATCAACACTGTTATTCAAAGTCAGTGTATTTTTAAATTGCATATAATATTCAATGTACTCTATTCACAATCCAAAACCATTTATTCAAAAGCAAAACCTTCCTGAAATTTGGAACAGTTCATGGGAGGGTGTGGGGGGTGCTGACAATGACAAGATCTACAGTACTTGGCAGGGCTGGCCTTCAAGTTAAGTTAATTATGAATACGAGGAGATTGCTCCTAAGTTGTTTTTCTGATCTGCATGGAACCCCATTCTTCATATAACATAGCTATATAGTCACTTAGGCAGTGACAGCAGATAAAAGCAAAACACCAGTCCAGTCTTTCCACCCTACCTGACACCTCTGCTCTGGCCCCAGCAGCCATCCCACCCCTTAGTTTTGCTCCCTTTCCATTGACTGAACCCATATGCCTGTTCCACCCCACCCCATAGCTGCTATCTGATTTGGTCTCATCACTTCTTTCAATAACTAGTTTCACTTCTCCACCATGCTTTGTGAAAGTGCATATATCTCTTTGAATCTCCCTCTTGCTAGTTTGAATGACTGTCCCCTTCTTTTTGTATTTGAGCTCAAGGGAAAACCCTTGTTTATCTTGTTCAGGTACAGTACTCGAATGTTTCTGTTGTATCACCACTTTCCCCTTCTGTTCTCAAGGGTGTACAAGTCCATGTTCTACATCCTCTCTCCATATGTCATGTCCCCAAGACCCCGTACCATCTTGGTTGCCTTGCACTGTACTGCTTCCATTTTCACTGCTTCCACTTTTCCATTTCCAAGCTCTCCACTGTCTTTACCCACCACCTCTTCTGGTAGGCTGTTTCAGGAGTCCACCATCCTTTCTCTGGAGAATTATTCCCTCACATCCATCTTAAACCTCCTCCCTCCACCCTGGTTTCTTAGCATGTTCCCATATTCAGGTGCTCCTCCTTCTGTAAAAGACACTCACATCCTGCAAATTGTTCACCTTTGTGAGATACTTGTACATCACATTCATGTCCCCTCTGACTCTCATCATCTCCAGGAGTACATTTTGAGCTTCTGCAGCCTCTCCTTGTATAGTTTCTGTGCAACCCCCCATGCCACTTTAATAGTCCTCCTCTGGACCTCTTCTACCATCCTCATGTCCTTATGGAGGTGCAGCCAAAAGAACTGGACACTATAGTCCAGGTTGGGTCTCACAAGTGAGCAATGCAGAGGCATCACCACATCCCTTCTCATGCTAGAGATCCCCCTCCTATGCACCCCAGCATCTGGCTCTACTTGTCTACTGCCCTGACACCTTGCGGTCATTGGATATAATTAGCGCATGGTCCTTATCTTGTTTGGTAACTGTAATTATTTTCCCCATCTTATACAGATCCATGGGGTTTTCCTACCCTAAGTGCATGACTACAGTATGCAGTTTTTGGCATTGAGCACCAGCTGTCACTCCCTTGACCACTCCTCTAGTGTCCCCAGATACCTTTACATTTTCTCAAACCCTTCATTGGTGTCCATCCTTTTACATATTTTTGTGTCATCTGCAAAAAGACACACAATTCCCTCCATTTCCTCAGCAATGTCATCTATGAAGACATTGAAGAAGACAGGGCCCAGTACTGATCCCTGTGGTACTCCACTGGTTTATCTTCCATCTTCCAAATTACTGCCATTTGTCACTACCTCTTCCTCCTACCATAGAAACATAGAAAATGTTGGAAAATGCGGATCTACATACACATCTAGTCTGCCCATAAGCCTATCCTTGTTTGCAGCCTCGGACCCTGCTAGGTCAGGGTTTCTCCTTTTCTTCCCACCTATAATATTCCTTATGCCTGTTCCATGCATTTTAAATCCCCACTGTGTTTGCTCCCATTATCTCCTGTGGCAGACTGTTTCATGTGTCCACCACCTATCCATGAAGAAAAATCCTCCATTTCTCCTTATTTGGACACCTTCCAATCTCATATCATGCCCCCTTGTTCTTGCACTCCTCCTATACTGAAAGATGTTGTCATCCTGTACCTTGTTTATGCCCTTAATGTACGTGAAGGTTTTAATCATGTCTCCCCACCCGTCCTTTCTTCCAGTGCATACATATTGTGGTCTTTCAGTCTCTCTTATTATGTTTTCTGGTACAAGACCTGTACTATCTTTGTTGCTCTTCTCTGGACCACTACCACCATGTCTATGTCCTTCCAAAGATGCAGCCTCCAGATTTGTACACAGTATTCCAGGTGAGGCCTCAGTAGTGTTTTATACAGTGGAATCACCACCTCCCTCTTTCTGCTAGTGATACCTCTGCTTATGCACTCCAGCATGCTACTGGCCCTACCTGCAGCCTTTGTATTTTGCTTAGACATCTTTAGGTTGTCAGAAATGATAACCCCAGATTCCTTTCTTTTTTGGTGACCATCAGCAACTCCCCCACCCCATTCTGTAGCTCTCTCCTGGGTTCCTGCCTCCCAAGTACATTATTTTGCACTTCTTAGGGTTGAACCTCAGTTGCCACACCTCAGACCATTTTTCCAACTTTCTTAGTTCCCTTCTCATTTTCGCCACCCCATCTGGAGTATCTACCTTGTTGCAGATCTTGGTGTCACCTACAAAAGGAAATACCTTTCCCCTCCAGCCCTTCTGCTATGTCACTAATGTAAACATTAAACAGGAATGGCCCAAGGAATGATCCGCATCCCGTTTACCACCACCCTCTGCCTTCTGTCCATTAACCAGTTTATAACCCAGTTTGCCACCTTGTGGCCCATGCCCAAACTACCCATCTTGTTAACCAGACTTTTATGTGGAATGGTTTTGAAGGCCGTACTGAAATAAAGGTAGACGATGTCCACCACATCCCCCCAATTCATCTCCTTCGTAACCCAGTCAAAAAAATATAACACAGTCATTTGACATGACCTACCTGCTGTGAATCCATTGTGCCTTGGGTCTTGGGCACCATTGAATTCCAAGTGCCCCACTATTCTTTTTTTAAGCAGTACATCCATGATTCTACCCACTACTGAGGTGAAGATAACTTTCAACCAGTTAGACACCCATTTCACCTCCTTCTTCTTCCCCAACCCCAAGCTGCTAAATTTCTTTATCAGTCTCCTGTGTGGTACAGTATCGAAAGCTTTGTTAAAATCCAGACAGGCCACATCCACTGCCCTCCCCTGATATACCTCCCAGTTACCCAGTCAGTGAAATCTATGAGATTTGTTTGACATAACCTCCACCCTGTGAAGCCATGCTGCCAGTGGTCCTGAAGTCCATATGTCTCTAGGTACTCCATCAGTCTTTTCTTCCACAGGAACTCCATTAACTTCCCAACCACTGATGTAAAACTGAATGGTCTGTAATTGCCTGCCCCCTCCTTCCTACCCCTCTTGTGCAGAGGGACCACATCAGCAATCTTCCACTTCTCCAGAACCACCCCCATATCCAATGAGGGCTCTATGATGCTGGTTCAACAACAATTTTGTTGACTGGCATCACAGCAATGGAATTTATGTCGACTGCAAGTTGCAGTGGAGCATAAATCAAAAGACTCCAGTCTCTTTTTTCTATTGGGGACTTCACCTCCCAATCCACCCCAGCAGGGGTCCCTGACCCCCCACTCTTCCTGTTCTAAATATAATCAACTCTGAGTCAGAGTTGATTTGAGGCAGGGGTGCAGGACTCTGAGACAGTGTGCCCGGGTCTCTGTTGCATCAATACATTGAACTATCGATGTTGTCGGCATTGACTTAGTTCACTGTATTTATGTCACTGTTGGGGAGGTATACCTCCAATGAGGTGCTAAACAGTGTTACCAGAGGGGTGGCTTTAACTGTGCTCAGTTCCTTAAGTACCCTTAGGTAGATCCCATCCAGCTGCATTGCCTTGTTTTCCTTATTCCACATCTAGCATATTAATGTCCCTTACTACTACAATTTCCCCTAGTTCGTTCACCCTCCTCAACCTCTCCTCTAATTCCTTATCCACCCCCTGGCCATGGTCTTGTAGTCTATAGACCACTCCACTCCTATTTTGTTTCCCATATCCTGTTGCTGGTAGTACCAACAGAGTTTCCTCATGTCATAAGTCTCTCAGTTATCCATTGCTGTTGCCTTTATTCTCTCCTTTATGTGACATGCTCGAAACCCTTTTTACCTTTTTTCAAATAGTAAGTATCCTGGTATGGTCAAATCCAAGTCATGTTTCAAGGTTGCCCATATCTCAGTGACAGGCACCAAATCAGGGATCTCGTCTGCCACCAGCCCACATAGTTCAGGCATCTTTCTGCTCTGATTTTTTGCCTTAGTGCTTACTCTCCTCGAGCAACAGGTTCTGCCATTTTACTTTTTCCCCTTTGTTTCATTGCCTAAAGTCCATTGTTTGGTGGGGGAGGCTGGTAAGGGCCCCCTTGATAATGGCAAGAGTTGTGTTCCTTGCTGACACCCTCCCAAACAGCAAAACTAACTGCAATGTGTTGTGCCCATATAGATCCTAGCACCTCCTGCCCTCTTCATTAGAATGACCATTTCAAATAGCCTTTAATTGGTACAGAAGCTAGATCTGGTTTTGGACTTGAGGAAAGAGAAGCTTGTCAGAAAGGGAAACATTCTGCCAACAGTTTACTTACATGGCTTACACACAGCAAAAAATGAAAATAGAGGAACACTTTGGATAATGGTTTTCAATGTGTGTGAAGGAACTGTTTTGAATTGATTCCACTGGCTAGTTGCTAAAACAGTTTACTGGTTTAAAGCAGAACCAAAGGATGGATTTGTTTAACTTTAGCTACACCTGATGCAAGAGAATGCCTCATGAAAAAATGACAGGGTTTAAGTTCAGTAGGTGTTTATCTGGATCGTACACTTGCAAATAAACAGACAACAATCACAGGCCCCTATGCTTGAAGGAGTGGAGCACCTCCACACCACATATGTGAGGTGCGGAGACACTCAGCACCCATTGCACCCCTGCACAGGATGCAGTAAGGTAGAATACAGCTCCCATTCACCTGATCCCCTACCTGCATGGGCAGCTACACTCAGGGGATGGATAGGGGGCATGACATCACTATGTGGCATGCACATAGCTGCATAGAGCTGCACACCAGGGTGTTTAGGGGGCAGCCAGTACACCAGGGAAACCCTGCCATAAGACCACTATGCACCCTGTCTCTCCAGCACTCAACAATGGGACCCAAATGAGTGCTAGGACAGTCCACCCAGGATCACTCACCCCTGCACCTAGCCATGCCATCCACCTCCCTATGCATGCCAACCCCCCCACAAGCATACACTCTTAGGGGCACCAATCTCTGGACTGCAGCCCCCCTGCAACCCCCCACCAGACTACCCCTGTGTTCCCCACCTTGCACCACAGCTTCAGTGGTGTGGTGGGCAAGTGTATCCTTCCTCCCCCAGCACACAACCTCATGCCAATGCCCCCAACCCCGTTCCTCCCTATCTGTGGAGGTATTGCACGATCAGTGGCACAGCCCACCTCTCATCTCCATGGCCACTGGCCATGCAGACATCCATGGGGGATCGCACTCAACATGCCCCCTTCCATCTAAGGGATTCACTGAGGGATCCAGGATGGGCATCCCATTGAATGCCCACCCAGGTGCATGACTCTGACCACTGCCACCTCACGCAATTCTGCGCATACCTGCATGCTGGAGAGGCAGCCCACAGACAGGTATCTGTCAGTCATGCATGCAGCTGGTGTGCACCTGTCCACAGGTGCAGAACTCTGTTGGAGGGATATGTGAATTTGGCATGTATTTCCCACCTGTTGGAGCATGGGCCCCAAAATATGCAACAAACTAGGATGAAAGATATGAAAATGATTATTAAAAATAAAACCATACATAAACAAGACAAGAAAGAGAATAAAGAGGTGCAGGAGAGAATAACTTAATACATGAAACCTGTTGAATTTTGTCATGACCTGGGAAGTAGTGAGGAACTGAGTGATCTATCAGTGATTGTAGGTAGATGGAAACATAGGGCAAAGATAAATTATAGTAAAGTACTGGAAGGTATGAGTGACAGTTATGATTCTACAGTTAGTACAGAAGGTTCAATTGATTTAATTGAACTAGCTTCTTCAGAAATGGATATTGTATGCCTGGATAATAATGAATGACAAAATATGTCAAAAGAAAAACATGTGAGAATCCTCTGCTGGAATATAGTTCATCGGTGTCATACGAGTCGTGTAGCTGGTATTATTAGGAAAAAAAGATGATAAAGAGTATATTACTAAAATAAAAAAGCTACGATATTATGGCTCTGCAGGAGATTCAGCTCCTTGATAAAGAGATAAAGAAAAAGTGATAAAATACCTCTTTGGTTTCTACATTGGGACATATTGGCTATTAAAAGTAAAACATTTTTTAGACTAGCGGGAGGAATTTAGGACCTGTGCTTTGACTTTCCATATTGTATATGTGTTAGCAGTTTTCTAAAGCTACATCACCCTGTTTTGCTTTTGAGAATACATATCTCTCACCTGAATACACTGCCATGGAAAAACTAAATCTCTCAGTTGATTAACAGAAGGAATCATATGCCTTGAACTCTATGTGTGTACCCTTACAGTTATAGTGGTAGATGCAAA
This sequence comes from Neoceratodus forsteri, assembly GCA_016271365.2. Taxonomy (NCBI): domain Eukaryota; kingdom Metazoa; phylum Chordata; order Ceratodontiformes; family Ceratodontidae; genus Neoceratodus; species Neoceratodus forsteri. The sequence goes on along the minus strand of CM028131.1, from coordinate 542,287,568 downwards.
CTATAGAACTGATCATGGACAAGAAGTAATGTCCCAAAATTGGACTCTTAATTACTCATTTGGGATGCCCCAACCCCCGTAAATTGAAAGATAAAAATGGAATGGAAAGGTAAATTTTTATTGGATATAGGAATCTAGTTAAAGTTTAGACTGTTGAGTGTCAGGGCTGCTTGAGATAGGTATGGAGAAATAATTAATCCATCTGTAAAGAGGGGGAGGGGTTTCTGTGATTTATATTTTTAGGATAGATATCTTATACTTTGATTTTATATTAAAATTTGAGGCATTAAACTGGTGGGAAAATGATCATATCACCCTTTCAACTTCACTTAAACATGATTGTAAATTAATTGTATGACATATGCCCTCCATTCATGTAATTGAAAACAATATTACCTGCCAGAATTATAGGAAATTCAAATGGTCTCAGCTTGCCAGTGAAAAGCTAACAGAAATAATTAAGTATTGATGCAATGAATAATATGAAGTGCAGTATGATCTTAGAAGAAATAGAGTACCAGAGAAATTTTAGAACATTATGATGTAATAGCAGAGACCATTAGAAATTACCCAGCATGGGGGCATAATGTGGTGGCGAAACCATGCAAACCAACAATGCCACACACAAAACAGTGTGTTGAGGTCAGGAAAACATCGACCATACAAGAAACCATGCACACAATAGAGCCCAACACACTGTCTTTTATTTTGTGGGAGGATCACCACCCGCACCCCTGGATTAAATATATCTAACTCTGAGGAGTGTGGACTTCAGCGATGGGGTGAAATACTGGACAGGGATTTTGTTTTTGCAGAACAAAACCACAGCAGAAACATGCAAGATGGGAACTAACCATGCTCACAGGTTCTCCATGCAACGGGTGCCAGTGCCTAGCCACTCCACTATGAGAGTGGCCCGACCAGACACTGCAGGGCAGCCTCCTAGAGACATTTCCAGGCGAGGTTACAACAACAGAGGTATAGTTATTACCTTACACTGACCTATCCTTATCACTGTAGAATCTTTTTCACTTAAGGCAGCATGGTCATTCATGTGTCGTTTAGTCAGCGTTATATTCACTTGGTACCGAAATCACCCTATGCATTAGAATAAAACAGCTAAAGATTAGATGTAATAACCAAAAGATACAGTCTGGTTTGATGACACATGTAGAGCAAAAAAGGCAATTTACAGACTGGGAAGAAAGGCAAAAAAAAGTATGTGAGCTATGAGAATAGGAGAGCTTTTATAAATGTTAGTACTAAATATAAAATGCATCATGAAAACAAAAAAATGCAACATACTGTACTAAAACTTTATGGGCTTCCTTTCAAAGTGCTATTTAAGAAAATAATATTCACCTATTCTGGAACATGGAGGCATCGGGTATGGGTCAGTTTGATAGTGATTTATATACAGCAATGACAGCATCTGCCTAAGTGAACCATTTTAAGCCCTTACATAAAAGTAGTGCTTCTCCTACACTTATCTGCTCTATATCAAATAGTAGTTCAATAGATAATGCTGGAATAAACTTTATTTTGGATGATAGAATATAGCCCATTATGATACAAAGAAATAACAAAATCCCAAGCCTAGACAGTCTTCAAGTCAAGCTGTTGTAGGGTACTATAATATAGTAGCCAACAATGTTCTTAGTATCATTTAATAAGATTTAAGCAATAAACCATGACAGGTGCTGTTGGTGTTGGACCCCACCTGGCGTGGTTTAGTCATGAGGCCGCAGGCTGAGTGACTACACCTTGCCAGGCGTGGGTAAATCCCAGCATCACCAACATCCTGGAGTGGTTTATTGCTATTATACAATGTTTTCCTTTTTTGGAACAGAAAAAAATTAGGAAAAAGTCATTTGTTTTCAATTGTATATGACGTTTGGTGAATTTATTGCTGTGCTACAAAAAGTAGAGCTCTGTTGCTAGGGTGTTGCTAAGAAGCTGGCAGTATAATGTACGGGTTACAGTAACAAAATAGTTTTGAGCTTGGCAAATGAAAGATAGCTGAGTCTGATTCTTTTATTGGGAGAACAGAGATGAGTACAGTTCAAATATGCTTTTTGTTTAAAGATCCATTTGTACCATGGAGCAGCGGTTCGTTTTTTGTTTGCTATGCGCACGCATTGCAGTGAGACATGAGAATGAAACTGTAAGAGCAACTGCAGTTGAAGCTTTTTTTTCATTTGTGTGTAGGGATGTGGAAGTTGTAGGAAATGCTTGTGGAATATTTAAAGCGGAGAGAAAATGGCAGCAGGAGCAGGAGGCGGGATCGCTGTGGAGTAACCGATATGGAGGCTGGAGGGAGTGAGTGTATCAGTGGAGATAGAGACAGGAAGGAGCAACTGTTATTACTGAAACTAGTGAGTTTTGTTCTTTTGTTCTATCGAGTTGTTTTGGGAGGTCATTTAGTTTCTGTTTGCCATTACTGTGTGGATTAAGTGTAGGGTTGGATTTGGATTGAGTGCTCGCTTATGCCAGGCAATTTGAGGGTTTCAGTTGTGCGCTTAGCGAGGAAATTAGATGGTGGCATGGAATGATTTGTAATGTTTTTTGGAATTACTGAGATGCAGCTGGCTGCACCTTTGCATTGGTAATGCTGAATTTTACAACACTGTAAAGGTGCCAGTCAACCAATCAGGTGTCTTGATTTTGAAGTAGCATTGTATAATAATAAATCTCTTATTATCTCTGAAGTTCGGATGACAGAAATATTTGTCCCTATAGTCAAAAATGGAGACTGGTCAGCCCCTCATGCTATGGACTAAATTCACTTCTGTGTACACCTTTGAAAATATAAACTAGCATTATTCTAAAGAAATTAGATATCTAAATTAAAGATGCTCAGTTACTTTTATTATTCTGAATGTTTAGAACTGGCTATAGCACAGTTATCAGACATTTACACTCCATTATATTGTTACAAACACTATCAAAGTAAATACTATGGAACTTCTAGTTGCATTTTTGGACATGAAATCAGCACTTGATCACTTAAATAGTGAACTCTGGAAGGAATTAGTTTGAAGTTTAGTTTGAAGTTTATTGTTCTAGGAATTAATACCTTTGAGCCAAGGCTCTTTTACAAAGGTTCCGTCATTAAGTACAAAAACATAGTAGACAGTGTTACAAACAATCAGCAAGCGCTTAACAAGGCCCACAACTTAAACAGTAACATTTATGTACAGAAAGAAAAGGAACTCAGAGGCAGTGTCAAGGGCAAGGAATAAGGATTGGTGAGCTTGAGAGGGAAGAGAGGGAGAAATAAGAAGTTTAGGAGCAGACAGAACCAGGTTAGTGGCACTCAGGTTGTCTTTGTCAAAGAGGAGACCATGGTGGTTGAATGAAACAAATGTAAGTGAACTCAGTGGGATGAGACTTTAGCTAAAGCAGTCACAGGAGCTGGAGGCTGTGAGGTGAGCGTAAAGTATGGATTTGAAAGCTCCCAATGTCGTGGAGGATAGGGAGGGCAGGTTAAAGGCATTGTACCAGGTAGGGGCACGGTATGTAAAAGACCATTGTCCCTGAGCAGTCCGGCATCTAGGGACAGGAAAGGTTGGTGGTCAGATCTCCTGGCACGAAAGTGCCATTGTTCAGGCAGAGCAGGTCTCGGATACATGGAGGAGTGAGTCCCAAGATTGATTTTTTTGCCATCACGCAGGTGAGATACATGAGGCGATTGGAAAGATGCAACCAACCGGTTTCCATGTAGAGGTCACAAGTGTGAGTCCATCTCTGTGCTCCAGTGAGGAGTCGACAGGTTTTGTTTAGTGCTGTTGAGATGTGCTTTAGTGCAGTGGTAGTAGCTGAGCCATAGACAATTAGACCATAGTCTATGATTGAGATGATGGAGCTTTGAACAGCAATCCTCAAGGCAGCTTGGTTGAAAAATTGACAGTTCTGGTACAAAATTCCAATGCATTGGTGCACTGTTTTTGCAGTGTTATCGATATGGGCCTCAAAAGTAAGACATTCGTCGAAAGTGATACCAAGGTATTTGAAGGTGTTCACTTGTTCTAGTGTATTTCCAAGAGAAGTTTTTATGATGACTGGCGAAAAGCATGACTTTTGTTTTTTTTTGATTTAGGACCAGTTTGTGCTCAAGGAACCACTTTTCAACACATGAGAAAGCAAGCTGCAAGCTCTGTCGTAGTGGATTTGGATCCTTATGGGAGGAGAGAATTACAGCGTCATCAGCATAGAGTATTTATTTTTCAGGGCAGGATTTGGGAAGCAAGTTTACAAATAGGCTGAAGAGTAGAGGACCTAAAATTGAGCCCTGGGGAACACCAGAGAGGACCAGTTTGGAGTCAGAGAGAACCTCAGAGATTTTTACTGTTTGAGAACGCTGTGCCAGGTAACTTTTTACCCAGGCTCCAGTATAGTCTGAGAACAGATTAAGCTTTTTCATCTTTTTTGCATTTACTGTACAATGACAAATGTTCCTGAGTTAGATGAAACACTATCAAAACCATTTAGTATTGAGTGAGGTGTGCAGCAAGCCTCCTGGCATCTTCACTATTTAATTTGTATATAGACACTGAGTAAGAGAACTGAATAGAATTTACACTTTGTCTCACATATCTATGATACTACAATTGTTGTTTTATTACAGGAGATAATGTAGTCCTCTTGTCCCACTCTCCCTTGGACTAAAGAGAAGTATAAGTAACATTCATGTGCAATTAACTAAATAAGATTTACTATATAAATTCAACAAATCTAAAATTCTGGCTTGAGAAAAATACAAAACTATGCAACTATGGAGAATGGGAGAGAATGTATTGGAGAAAGTAGTCAATTATGTATACTTGAAGTGAAGATTAATAGAAAATTGATTGGAAAATCCATTTGTCAGAAGTTAAAAAATCAGTCCTTACAACAGTAAAGGGAATCCAGTGATTTGCCCAAAACTTTCTACAGATAATTTCATTGTGGTCATGCAAAATGTTTTAATGTCAATGGCCAGCTCTTATATGGCATGGAAGTGTGAGGCATGGAAAAGTCAAATAATATGCTGGAATTAATCTAGAATAAATGATATTGAATTGTTCTAGGTCTCCCCGTTCAAACCACAGCTGCATTGATTAGAATAGAAACATGGATGCTCCCTATCAGATTTACCATTGTACAAAGAATTCTTAAATACTGGAGTAAAATGATCTCAGTGGATGGAAAAAAAAGTCCACACGATCTGTATGCTGGGCAGTATGAGGAGAGGTACAATAACCAGTTGGTTTGCTACCCTTAACTATAGTATAACCACAATGGGTTTGGGTGACTTATTCTCTGACCATACTGTAAATCATCCAGCACACTATATTGATTCAGTGATTCTTTGTCTTAAAGACCTCATGGTGCAGGAACATTATGCAAAATTAACTGTAATGGCTAAACATGGCACTTTTCTTGAGTATAAAGCCACTTGTGGACAGGAACAATATCTAATTCCCAGAGAAAACAAACAAAAAAAACACATATTTTTGTCACCAAAATGCATTTCAGCACTGTGTTTGTGTGACAGCTGAATTTGCAGTGCAGTACATTGCTGCACAGTTTTGTGTTTCAGTGTTATGACCCCATGCCTAAGCAAAGTGTCAACAATACTGAGCCATGGCAAGGTAAAGAACTGTCTTTGTTTAGTAAAATGCAGATATACTGTACACTGTAAATGCTAAGCAATACACATACAAATGTTGTGCAATACAGACACATAAATGCACACAGGAATACACATATATCTCAGAAAATAAAAAAAAAACATAGTCCACACAATGCAGAAACTCAGAACTTTTAACCTGACAGTTCCTGCACTAAGGTTTCTGGAGTTGGCATGATCATTTCTCAGTTTAAAGTAATGTTTCCAATTTGCATTCAAACCTCAAAGTCACAGCTGCAACATTTCAAGTTATCAACAATATAGAACTACAAGCCCTGCTGAAACTATATTACTAATAACAGCAATGCCATCTAACAATTTCTGCAGAAACTGTAGTGAAAACAAAAAAAAAAAGTCAGACACTGGGATCGAACCAAGGTCTCCTACCCACTGCTGCTTGGTAGCCTGTAGAGCTTCCATTGTACAAATGCTCCTTGACAGGAAGTGCATGTTGTGGTAATGGACATTCAGCACTGAGTTAAGACCCCCCAACACATAGCTGCAGTGGATTTAATAATGAACTAACCCATCAATGTGAAGGAATATTCCTATGTTGCATTCAAACCTGAAAGCCTCAGCTGAAAATGTTCAAGTTATCAGCAATATAGAACTTTGCAACTTGGTGAAACTCTATCACTAACATCAGCAATGAAATGAAATAATTTACCTCTAAGTACTAAAACTGAGTAAGAAAGAATGAAAAGTTCCACACTGGTGATCAAATCCAGGCCCCTTGCCTACTCTTGTTTGGAAATCTGTAACTCTACCACTATACCAAACCTCACCAAAGGAAATATATGCAGTGGCAAAGGACATCCAGTACTGAGTGCAGACCCCCAAAAGCTGCAGTAGATCTGGTAATGTACCAGTCTGGTAATTTGAAGTAATGTTTACCAAGCTGCATTCAAACCTGAAAATCTCAGCAGGAACTTATTATGTTGCTGAAACACTATCACTAACATCAGCAAGGGCATCTGACAATATTTCTCATACTAAAGAAATTGTGGAATGATTTAAAAAATGTCCAACACTTATATCATACCCAGGCCCCCTACCCACTACTGCTTGGTAGCCTATAGCTCTACCACTGTACAAATAACTCTGTTACAGAAAATGCATGCTGCAGCAAAGGACATACTGCACTGAGTGAATACCTCCACCTCTTGTCCCTAACATACACAGCTGCAGTGGATTTAGTAATGAATCTGTCACTCAGTTTGAAGTAATGTTCCCAAGTTACATTCAAACTTCAAAGGCTCAGCTAGAAAATGTTAGGGCTATTGAAAATGGAGACCTAACATATGCACTAGCCATGCACATATTTAAAGTCAGAGACAGAAAAGAGCATGTTGTCTCTTGTGTAGGGAATTGAAAAACCAATTAAAAGATCTCAGTGTGGGAATTATAATAATATATTTTCTGGTTAAGGGCAATAATCTACAGATGGCAGACCCTCTGAAACTCCATAATTCACACTTGTGAATTATAGAGTTTTGTAAACATGAGCACAGCAAAAGCAGAGCAAGTCTTCCTAAGCTGTGCCTCAAGAATGTGTCCTCGCACTGGGGGTCTGCTCAAGCTGCCCACTGAAAACTGCCAGCACAACACAAATGCTTCTCGACTGCCTGACAACAGTAGAAAATAAAATCTTCAAACAAAAAACAGAAAAGAATGGCAACCACATCCCGTTTTCAGCCCCTGAATGAATCAGAAATGCTGAAATTCATTGAACAGCAGGAAAGCCACTAAATATAAAAAATAAAACATGGGAAAGTGTGGTGATTTTGATTTTATGCACACCCTCACTGTGTGATGCCCAAATAAACCCCTCAAGCTTTGCTGTCAGGGTTTATGGGGCATCACACACCTCGGGTATGTATAAAATCCTCATAAACCACACTTCCCCATGCATTATTCTATATGTATTATCAGAATTTAGAAAATGGCAAGAATCAATTCTGAAACTTGATTTGCTGAAACAGGCTCCAAGCTGGGCATTTATTTTTCAGTAGATGCCCAGCTAAAAATAAGAACAAGTCCAAGTACCACTTCACAGTGTAGCATTTTCCAGAGGTGCCCCGTCTGCTTTCTAACTGGCTGAAAGCACCCTAGAAAATTTGAAAAACCCGCCATATTTTTTCTCTCGCTTAGAGAGAACTACAGCAGCCCCAACACTACTTCCTTTTCTCTTGCTTAGCGAGACATACTGCCTCCCAGTGTAAGCCAAACAATATTCACATCCAGCCACTCCATGTTTTAAAAACAAAAAACACACTTCATTTACAGCTTGCAGTTTGAACAGTTTGACAACAGTGCTACTCTTCTGACCACAGTGTCACACTGTTGTCCATCTCCCGATCTCGGTCTCGCACTACCCTGCTGACGCAAACAGAACCATACCCATCACTCGTCACAACTCGCCAACAAACACTTAGCTTCCTGTACAAAACAAAAAACACACTAGAAACTGAACATAAATCTTTTTTTTCCTCTTTCCTCATACCTCTTGGTCAAACGTTGCTTTTTGCCTTGCTGGAATATACGGTCAAAGGTTGCCGCGCCGACAGCTACAACGCCAGACCGGGGACAAAACACTCACTAGAAACTGAACATAAATCTTATTTTTCCTCACTCCTCATACCTCTGGGTCAAATGTTGCTTTTTACCTTGCTAGCATATTGCGGTCAAAGATTGCATGCTGCATAGATACAACGTCACAAGGGGGGGCGTCAATCCACCAGAATGCTGCAGGGAGGAACGACAGCACCAGAAACACCCTATGGACTACTTTATCAATAGGTTTGCTTCTAACACCTGTATTAGATTTTTCACAATCATTTACTATATTTTTTTACAACTTCATAAAAATTTACACAGTTGACCATTTTCTAAGCGCAATAATACCCTCCAGGGTGGTCATTATTGGGAAATACTGGACCTTTCATGGGCTATAAGGCCCTCCACCTGCAGCATCGGGCCTCATTACACCCATGGCGGTGTGGTATTTCCCAATAATGCCCACCCTGGAGGGTAATTACTTTAAAACAGTACTGATTTTCTCATTCAGTGGAATGAACAGGCCTGGTTTAAATGATAAAATTTAACTCAGCCCATTTCTTAAGAAATAAATATGGACTGGGGGGATTGAACAAGGTTATATAACTCCCCCTCCATTATCAGGCCTATGTGTATATAATATCTATGTGTGTGTAGTTTATGGTATTCTGTTTTTCTTGTTACTTGCTATATTACAGTTGATACCTATAATCTGTTAGTTGTTGGAGATATCACATGCTATATAAAATATTCATGAGCATCCTGTTCTTGTTTCTTTTTTAGATATTTCCATGGTATGGGTGTTGTTGTGCTGAACATAAGGAGTCCATGAAAGTTCAGCCTCACATTACTTTCCCATATCTGGTTATATTCCTATGAAGTACCCTTTTGGCCACAGTTTTTGGTGCACCAGGTTTCTTAAATTTTAATTTATGAAATTCTCCAATACAGAAATGTGATAATGGAAATAGTTGTATAACAACATTTTTAAATTGTTGGATAGACAGATGTATTGTCTGTATATATATATAGATAAATAGACAGCATTATTTGAAATGCATAATCAGGTTTAATTCCACTTTCCACTATTGCACTATTATGGGTGTTACTGTTTCTTCAAGACAGACTTGGAATAAAAGAGGTTGAAATCTTATATCTTACGATCCTTTGAAAAATGCTAGGATGTGAAACACATCAGGAGATGCTGATGTTTTGATTTCCTATGTTGGAGTGGAGGGGGAGGAGCAATTGTTGGAGTGCTTTTGCCGCTATTGTATGTTTTGGTTGCTGTGCACGTTTGCATTTTTTTTTTCTAGCTCTGTTTTTGCCACCCAGCCTGTGGAACTGTCTCGGACATCCTGCATTACTTTCGACTCTACCTCCATGCCTGAGAGGCCTCCTGAAACCTGGCACCAGCCCGGCTATCCCTCCAGCTCTGTACCCCCCGAGGTAGGGCCGCCTATCCACCCAGGGTGCTCTATCTGTAAATTCAGGCTGGGCTGGGCTTGGCCCAGGTAAGGAGTACCATCGGCATTGGAGTGTGGTCGGGTGGATGCAGGTGCCATCGCCTAACCACAAGCTAGGGTATTTTCTTGTTTCTCCCTCGTTATGCCCTCCCCCTCCCTGGAGGAGTCCCGACATGCAATGACACCAGGGAAAGTCTTGCCGTGATTCCTTAACCTTTGGCCCTGAAGCATTGTGGTACCTCCGTGTCCACCTAGGAGGTCACTGCGGTGCCGGGCATAGTCCCTGCCCCCCGCCAGGAAGGAGGCTGTCTTTGGATCACCCAATCCTTTCCTCTCCCTGCCGACCCCCAGTGATCAGGCTCAAGTTCTCGAACCCGGGTCCGGCGTGGCGCGGAGTGGACATAACAACCTCAACCCTCAACACCATCGGACTGCATGTTTACATTTTAAATAAAGAAAACAAGACCTTGGAAATTATACAGATCTTCTGCCCTATATTTTGATCTCGTGTGCTGAAATCAACAAAAAGATTGATTTCACGTTATTCTGTAACTGTTGTCAGTTACTGCCACTTTCAGTCTAACAAGTTCTGTAAATAAATTGGTAGGAATGGTACTAGGTCAACCAGACATGCAGGGTCTGAAAATCATGCCAGGATAAAGTTCTATCAATGACATCGTGTGAAATCAGCAGGTAATTAATCACCCTAAGTGCCTATAACCTGATACATGGAAAAAAGGGTGACACATAGGCATAGCTATGCTGGCACACCTAGTAACATAAAAGCCCTCATCAAAGTCTTCTCTGTATTTAGACTGGGAACGTTGAGGACCCTCTTATATAATGAGAATGGTCAATAATCGAATAAGGTTTGTGATTTACAAATGGGATCGTACTCACCCATTTGTTTATTTGATTGTATTGTTTGGTGAAAAATATTGTGCATGGGGACCCGTTTCTAATAGTGACGTATAGGATACTGAACAGGTCAGGAAAAATGATTAACACATAAAATGCTTTCACATAGTTGAAAAAATATGCACATAATATTCATTACTTGATCATTTGCATATCCTGTTTTGAGCATGCAAAGATATATAATGTAAGAAATATAATATAGTTTTAGAAGATAATATGAATGAGAGGTTGTTGTTAGTAAATTGAATAACAGTTTATGTTACTTGTGTGTTCCTGCTATATTGTATGACTTGAATTTATAATTGCTATAATACATGTTATTTTATGCATTTTTAGGGATTAACAACTGAACTGAATTGGTGTCCCTTTTAAACAGCCTTTAATCCTTGAGAACTGAAATCTTTCCTCTCTCACCATCAGTTTAGGCAAAAACTGAATTGGAACACATGGAACTGTTTCCTCCCACTCAAGCATTGCCCCTGTAGCACTTCAGCAAATATGACCTTTCCTGGTCTTTCTTTTGCTACTTTCCCCAGACCATGGATGTCTCTCTTTACCTGTTTTGTAAAGTACTAGCATGCTGCACTCTAGTCAGAAATAAGCACGCTCAATGACAAAAGCAGATAAACTCACAGTTTTACTGCAGTACAAGATAACATGTCACTATAGCCCTGGTGCTTCATGTCATAACATGACACTTCATCAGGGAGGTGGGTAGAAGCTCAAAACACAATATTTAAACACTTGTGTTCAAAGGTACAGGCTACAATTTTGTCTAGCTAGCAATGATACAACACATCATTAAAACCATGTCACCTATATTATACAATTATTGAAGTGCAAAAAACATTATTTTTAAATATAAAACACCCCAAGTAAAAAAAAAAAAGTGGTTTAAAAGTTAATGTAGCAGGCTGGAGACAAAACTAGAAGAGAAAAGACACGCAATGTATCACAGTCCATTGATCCACCAAGCCGGTTTGACAGAAAACCTGTCAACCGGCTTTACAGTGACGATACAATGTCAAGCTCAATTGTGATCAGCATTGTGTTGTCGAGAACACAAGTGTGTTTTCTGCTTTACCCCCTCCACACACACTCAGATTTCATTATAATCACCTCCATGGCAGTGGAGTTTTGGGGAGAGGGCTCAAGACGTGAAGAAGCTGTGCCGGGGGTCCTGCGTGTCCATTACAGCAAACAGCAGTGATTGTAATTTTGTCACTGTAAATGACCGGTCACTGTAATGTTTTTGACAAAGTTACATGCTACTCACAGTTCAGTATGATAAGAAGGGATGTTTGTCAGACTAAGTGATAAAATGGAACAGAATGCTTGTCACAAGGATAGAGAAGAAATTTAAGCAGCATACTGAATCAGCAAAATAGAAAAATAGATTGTGTTAAATAGTACAGTGTAAAGCACAGAGTTACATATCAAATCTGCAGTCATATCAAATTTAAATGACAGTTTATATATCATATCATGGGACATCAGCATTATTTCAATATAACAAACATGGCCATAAATCTTGTAATATTTTAATATGTTATATTTCTATTTTGCAGATATAGTTCTAGATACTGTATGCCTCATACACTTCTTGTGGGATCCAAGACCCTACCATTGCCCTACAACTTGAATATTGCAGGTTTTAATCTGCCAGTGAAGCTATTAGGGAATCTGTGAAAATTTGCAGTTTACAAAATTCGCGAATTCCTCTGCAGAAATTTAAAGTTCACAAAATTGCAAATTCCATGGCAAACACAGCAACTTTGCTGACAGATTTTATTTTTTATATATTATTGAAATCACCAACTGTGCCATAAAACTACCCAGTCTCTCACTCAAGAATGATACATTTCTTGATAACCCACCCTACTGTCACCCTCCTCACACACACCCCTCCCCCAGATAATTGCATGCTGCCATGTGCCTGCAGAGTTAGACCAAATATAATCTCTTCCCCACCTGTGTGCCAAACACACTCCCCAAGCTCTCTCCCTCCCAAGTGTCCCTGTCATTTCATGGCTCCCCAGTCCACCACAAATCCCTCGTATGGTCCCCACAACCCTGCTCCCCCACCAGCACCCACAAAAGCAACCTACAATAAACAGAACCATCCCTTGGTGCAGAACATTTGCTATGTTCACTGTCCATTCTGTAATTATGCAAATGAATGAATAGTAAAGTCTTTGCTCCTATTAAATCCTAACTAGTTTTGCTGGGGCAGGGGGGACAGGAAAGCAACAAGAAATTGTAACTGGAAGGGGAACCAGCAGAGGCAGGTAGAGAGTGATATGCCTGAATGCCAGGAGCATGGAAAATAAAATCAGTGAGCTCTTGGCATTGGTGGAAGAAGCCTGTCTCAACCTTCTAGGCATAAGAGAGACATGGGCATTAAGAAATAATGACTGGGATATAGCCATTTCAGGTTATTCCCTGTTATGGAAGGATACAGAGAAGTCTGAAGGCGATGGAGTAGTTCTATATGTAGAATAAGGCACAGAGGCCACAAAGGACTACCGGATGGGAAGAGGTAGAGTCAATATGGCTACAGCTGAAAACAACAAAGGAAAACAAGATTAGACTGGCAGTAAATTACAGGCAAGAGATCAAAAATATGTTGTTACCAAAAGCCATTATTACCTGAGGGCCGTTCGGTGGCCTATGTGAATGGAGTTGTGGTGGTCTCAGTCCACTTCCCCATGGGCAGATGTCCACATCACAAACTACCAACACAATTGGCACTGATTTGCACCCATGATGGCAGTGTCACATGACAGGCCAGCAACTGAATGGGCATGAGGTCAAAACAACCCTCTCACCTATGTGGTGGCCTGTCCATTGCAGGGTTGAGTCGAATTGGCAGGCAATGTAGGGAATCTTGCACTGAGATTGCCATGCTGTATCTGTAATGTGGACAAGAAGATGACCTTAGGTTCCATTGCTTTCAATGGAGCACCTTTCACAAACTCTAAATTCATAAATAGGAATAAAAATATATAACATTAGGTGGGATTGAGAGTTGGAGGAAGATCAAGAGAGGGCGGCAAATTTGGAGGCAGTGATTGTGGGGGACCTGAATATACTGGACATAAACTGGGCACCTCTAGCAGCCAGGAGCACAAGATGTTAGTCTCTGCTGGACATAATTTAGGACTGCTTCTTTATACAGTGGATCAGGGAGTTAACCATACAGGGACCATCCTGGATCTGGTACTATGTAATCCAGAGTGGGTGGGATGGGTATAGATGAAAATATCACCAGGGTCCATTAATCACAACACAGTGCTTCTTGAATTAGCCATGGAAAGTTGACCAAGATGAACACTGTGATCCTTAACTTTAACAAGGCAGATATTGGTAAGATGAGGGATGGATCAGAGAAAAGCAGGTGGGGTGGGAGGTGGCAGGTCTTGAAGATCAATGGTGTGAAATAAAATAGGCAATAATGAGGTGACACACTCATGCATACAAAAAATTATTAAGAGAAAAAAAAACACAGAGGCCAACCTGGTTTTCCAAGGACATTGGGGAGGCAGTGAGGGCCAAGACATGGACTTCAAGAGAACGAAAGCTGGTGGAGAAGGACTGAGATGAGTATCAGGGAAAGGTAAAAGAAGCAAAGGGGTTGATCAGGAAACAAACTCAGACAGGGAACTGCACATTTCAGAACAAGTGAATGGTGAAATAAGGATTTTTGCAGTGCTTTTGGGGAAAAAAGAAATGTTAAAGGGAGATTGTTTATCTGAATGGGGTTAGTTTATATGAGGGTTGAGGTTAGTGGAGGACAATGGGCTGAAGACAAATGTGTTAAATAATTGCTTTTGCTCTACATTCATGGTGGAAGACAAGGTGCTGCTACTAGAAAGTGGAGTAAAATCTTTCACAAGAGAGTTGGAATATATGGGCAGAAAGATATCACAAATGACAGAGTGGGGAACAGGCAATTGGCCCTGAGAGTGGATGAGGCACTGGGATCTGACTGTTTACACCCATGAGTGCTCAAGGAATTGGGATCAGAACTAGCAATGCCCATGGCTGATCTGTGTAGATGTTCACTGGAATCAGGGGAAATACCAAGGGACTGAGGGCCTATGAATGCTGTTCTTCTGCAAAGTAAAGAGAGGAAAGAGCTGGGTAACTACAGGCTAGTCAATCTTAACTCAGTTGGTGGTATGGTAATGGAGACCATAGTCATGGAAAAATAGAAGATTATTCAGAAGCTAATGGGTTGTAAAAGTATAAGCAGCATAGGTTAGAGGTGGAAAAATTGTGCCAGACCAACAAAGAAATATTCTTTGACTGTGTCACAAGAGCAGAATATTTGTTTATTTATATATTTATTGATTGATTGATGTATTAATTTATTTATTTCCTTCATACAGAACTTTAGGCAGTTGCCAGTTTTCAAAGGATTCATAGACAACAGTTATACATAAATCCATAGCTACAATATTATCGACTGAATGTATGTTACAGCAGATGGACATACAGAGCACCAGACTATACATAGTTGCACTGTAGCAGTAATAATGAGCAGACCGTGTGATAGGTTTGAATAAGGCCCTGCCCCATTTGTTATGCAGAAAGAGGTTAAATACAAGGACATGTTCTATCTTCTTCTTCTTTGTCTCTTGTCTATCTGGTTGTGCAACAACATTTTCTTGTGAAAGCTAGGAACTGATCACTCTGACAGTTTTGTAATTAGCTGCCTCTCACCATCTCTTGCCTTCCCTTGCTGTTCTGTCTTTTCTTTCCCCTTGCATATAAGCAGGTATAAAAATATACGTGAATCTTTATGTGGAAATGTCACTAATACTGGGATCCCTTTGTTTAAAACTATATATAGTTATACTGTTGACATGATTGCAAAAAATTGAATTCAAGCAGTTAACCTGAGATGCTGGTTTGAAAAATATTTCCAAAGCTGTCAACAAAAGATCAGTTCTGGGTCACAATGTACTCTTTTGCTGCACCTGCTAAAATTGACAAGAACACTGTGAGAAGCAGAATGTTCTCTTAACGAGCTCCCTGCAAAAACTTGTTATAAAAAGAGTAGCAATGTTTTGTGAGAGAGAGAGAGAGAGAGAGAAAGACAGAGATAGACTGAGATTTGAAACTGAGAAGAAACACTCAGAAGGAGAACTGTTTTCTCTGTACTGCCTTCCTAAATAGTTATACTGAACAACATTTTTATTTATTTTGCTGTTATTGAGAAAAATAAAATGCTATTTGTGAATTTTGAAACTGCTCCTGGTTTTCCTATGCTTTGTGACTTGTGCCTCAATGACAGATGTTGTCAGCCGTGCATTCTAGCCAGGAGTTTTGTGCGTGGTACTAGACCTGGTAAGAGGGAACCATAAAAGAAAGGTATGGATTCTGCAGCAGTAAGTCCAGGAGTGATTACCAGAAGAATGGCAGCCAAACTAGAAGCAGAAACAAAAGTCCAAGCTGAGACTGTATAGTCAGCACCAGTGATGGAAAAACAGGTAGTAATAAAACCTGAGAGCATGACTGCCTTTTTAGGGCTATGATCAGAGCCTACAGCCATTTTGGGACTGCTCAGTAGCTCTAAAAATGGCCAATCATGGACTCTTCCATTGCACTTTTGGAAACATCCTTCCAAAAGTCCAACAGAGCTTGAAACCCTCCACCATGATTGGTCACTATGGACTAGCAGCTGCACTATTTCAGCTGTTACATCCACATTCTAGGGCATGAACTGCGCATGCTCGATGTGTGTGCATGCACAGTTCTGTTGGCAACATCATGTTGTGAATGTCAAAATGCCATACACCGCAACTGCACATGGCGGTGCCAGGCAAGTGCCATTGTGTTGCCTGCCACCAACACCGGTAACAAAGAAAATGTGCTGACATTGGGGTCCCCAATCCCCTTGTTGGCATAATGTAGCCCCTCCCACTCACGTGGCACACTAGGAGCCCACCCCAGTATGGACGAATGTCATTTTTTCCCTTGCCGACATCAGCGTCCCTAATCCCTGTGTTGGCATTATGTGTCCCCCACCCATGTGGCACACTGGGAGCCCACCCCAGTGTGCCCAAATGTCTGATTTTTTTTTCTGTTTCCTGTAAAAAAGAAAACAGTTCCTTGATGTGTTTTTTTATCTGAAAAGAAAATAGTCGCTCATCATTGCCCAAGTCCCCTCCCTAGCCCCACCCTCCCACTGAGCACCCACTTCCATGCACCCCTTACCCCATACTTAGCTCTGGAGGTAGGTGCTGTCATCTCTCTGGACTGCATGCACTGTTCAAAGCAGAATCAAAAACTGAAGAATCAAAGGTTAGTGTGCTATAATGCCACTCAATGGGATTTTTAAACTTATGTTGATAAATAAGCCATTTTTTTGAATTTTGGACCCACATTTTCAACATGGGTTCTTGGGACCCCACCTCATGGAACTTTTACTGTCATTTCATTACCTAGTCCTGAAAGGTGATTTCATGATCGCTGCATGGAATCACCTTTTGGGACTGTTTCATGAAATGACAGTGGCACTGTTCATGGTGGGGTCCAAAAGTCCATGTTGCAAATTTGGTGAAAAAATTCAAAAAATGACTGCATTATGAGCGCGCATTGTACAGTTTGTATGCACACTCCTAGCTTTTCCAATTTTTAATATTTTCCTCCACATTTTTAACATTGCCATTTTAGCACACTTCTTTTTTAATAGTGTAGCTGTCATTTATCACATCCTGCCCGAGACATGTTTTCACACCTGTGGCAAAGAATGGCACAGTTGCTCTGTGAAATCACTTTTTGGGACAAGTGAACAAAATGACATTGGCACTTTCATGAGGCAGGGTCCCAAAAACACCATGTTGAAGATTTGGTACAACACCTCCAAACAATGGCCAAGTTACACCCTGACATTCAATAATTTCTATGCAAATTTGTAACTTTGCTTACTTAGCAGCTTGCCACAGCCCTACTGGCTCTGGTCAGTCCTTGTTCAAATGGCAGGCTATACAACAA
Source organism: Neoceratodus forsteri (assembly GCA_016271365.2). Classification (NCBI taxonomy): domain Eukaryota; kingdom Metazoa; phylum Chordata; order Ceratodontiformes; family Ceratodontidae; genus Neoceratodus; species Neoceratodus forsteri. The sequence goes on along the minus strand of CM028131.1, from coordinate 542,269,955 downwards.
ACAGAGATGGAAAAACAGAGAAACGAGGAGATGCAGCAGAGAGAAAAGGAGATTCAACATTTAGAGACACAGAGAAAAGAAGAAATGCAACAACTTGAGAAGCACAGAAAAGAGGAGATGCAGCAACAGGAGCAGAAAAGAAGAGAAGAGATGCAGCGATGGATGGATGCCTTGCAAGTTATCAAAGCTGGAGGATCTGGCACTGGTCCAGCAGAGCAACAAGACACAAACAACTTAAAATGCTTTAAACTTACAAAGTTGTGTCCCTCAGATGATATCGGACATACCTGAAAACGCTTTGAAAGGTTTGCATGAGACTGCCAGTGGCCAAAGCAGCAATAGGTAATCAGACTGGTGCCTTACCTGACAGGTAAAGCCCAACGTGCTTACAGCAATATGGACACTGCACAGTCAGAAAACTATGACCTGGTGAAATGTGAAATCCTCAAAAGGTACAACATCTCAGGGGAGACCTACAGGCAGAGATTTTGGTCTCTGAAGTGAGCTCAGTCGACAATCCTCTAGAAGCCTTCACCCGATTCAGAGAACTCCTGATGAAATAGCTCCAACCAGTGGGCAAAACAGTCTCACTGATCATTGACACATTTGAAATGGAGCAATTCATCAACATCCTGTCTACGGTTGTACAGATATGAGTAAAAGAATACCAACCGGAAAGTGTGGAAAAGGCTGTTTCTTTGGCTGAAGACTAGCAAATGACAAGACAAAAGCCTCAGCAGTGAGGTAACAGTCAAGCACCAGTAAAACACTCTTTTTCCCATTTGAACTCCAAGCCCGACAAGAACTCTAGTGGAGATAACAAATCTGCATGCAAAGACTTTATTTGCTATAACTATAATAAGCCAGGTCAGATTTCAAGAAATTGCTGTAAGAAGAGTGACACTGAGCAGATTTGTCCATAGCACATTAGGGCAAGTACTTACCAGATGTTAAGGTTCAAGATAAGACTGTGAGAGGACTTATAGATTCAGGAAGCAGACAAACCATAGTGCATACTGACGTGTTGGGAAAACAATGTCCAAAAGGATCAGGTACTGGTGTCATCTTCATCCTTGGGGACACTCGATACTATCCCACCAGCCAAGTGATTCTGACTATTAATGGGGTGTCACACCAAATGAAAGTAGGGGTAATACCCAAGTTACCTGTACCTGTGATTATTGGAAGTTACCTTCCAGGATTTACTGAGTTAATCAAAGAGGGAGTAGATCCCGATGCTTCAGCAGCTGTGGTGACAAGAGCTCAGGCAAGGAAAATTTAAGATGGTGGGGACTCTTTTCTTTGTTGATTTTTTGTACTTGTTTGAGAACAGCTCCATGATCTAGAAGTTCATGAATGAAAGACGATGTCTGAAGAAACAGTGGCAACAAAAAACTGATACACATAAGGGGTTAACCTATGGTAATACTGAAACTAAACTGATCACTGATTGTGATTTTCATTCAGAACAAGCTAACAATGTTTCTCTCCAGGGTTATTTTAAGCAGCTGGGGGTGAAATCAAACCAGGGTGAACCTATGTTTAAAAAATGCAATGGGCTACTGTACAGAGTTTTGGTTAAACCTCAGACACAGGACCAGATAGAACAGTTAGTTATACCACAAAAGTATAGATCTGAGTTGTCACAGACAGCACATGATAGTCATATGGCTGGTCACTCTGGGAGGGATGACACCCTTGCCAGATTGCTGCAAAGATTTTACTGACCTGGAATTCATGAAAATGTTGGCATCTATTGCCATTTTTGTGCTGACTGTCAGAAAGTAGTCCCAGTGACTAAAAAAGACAAGGTGCCCCTGGTGCCCCTACCCTTGATAGATGTGCCTTTTGAGACAATTGCAATGGATATGGTTGGCCACTTAGACAAACGTAAAAAGGGTAGTGGATTCATTTTGGTAGTATGGCTACTCGATACTCAGAGGGAGTTTCAATGCATACTGTCATAGCCCCAAAAGTGGCAGTAGAGCTTGCCAAAATATTCAGCAGGGTGGGGATACCAAAATAGATTATTACTGATCAGGGTAATAATGTTGGTGCTGCATTACTGAAGGAGCTGTACCAGCTACTAGGTATCACTGCCATAAGAACCTCATCTTATTACCCTCAAACAGACAGTCTTGTTGATCATTTTAATCAAACCCTAAAACAGATGTTAAATAGATTGTAAAAGGGGAAAGGAAAGACTGGGACCAATACTTACCTTACCTGTGTTTTGCTTAAAGGGAAACACCACAGGCTTTAACAGGTTTTTTCACCATTTGCAATACTGTATGGTAGACAACCTAGAGGGCCACTAGATGTACTTTAAAAAACATGGGAAGATAACCCCCATCAGAAAGAATCTACTACATCCTATATGAGTGCCCTGAGAAAGAAGCTAGCAAAATATGTTGAAATTGCCCATAGTTATCAGGAAGAGGCCCTAAACCAGCAGAAGGTGTATTATGACCATGGGGAAAAATAAAAAAAAATGAGCCAGGTGAAAAAGTCTTGCTACTGTTACCCACTGCAGAAAATAAACTGTTAATGAAGTGGCAATAGCCTTATAAAGTGTTTAGATGTACTGTCACAGTTAACTATGAGATTGAGACCCTTGATAGGAAAAATCCTACCAAAATATACCATGCTAACCATCTGAAGAAAAGGGCTGAAAGAAGATGTTGATGTAGCTTATGACAGACTGGAACAAACTGTAACTGCTGATGCTGTAAATGTGAAGATTTCCTTAACCTCTGAACAAACCACAGAAATTCATAATTTGCTAAAGGCATTTAACAGTACTTTTACCACAGTGCCAGGCCGAGCTAAAGGTGTTGAGCATGTGATTGTGACTAGGAATGCTCGCACTATTAGGCAAAAAACATACAAATTAGCAGAGCTGTTAAGAGCTGATGTGGTTAAGGAAATACACAAAATCAAATAACTGGGCATCATGGAATACTCGAGAAGTGCTTGGTCATCACCACTGGTGATTGTAAACAAAAAAGAAGGGGTTGTAAAAGTCTGCCTTGATTTTAGGAAATTTAATCAAGTGTCAGAATTTGACAGTTATTGTATACCCAGAATAGGAGATTTGGTGGACAGACTGGGCAGTGGCAAGTATATCAATACCCTCAATCCCACCAAGGGTTACTGGCAAATCCACCTAGCTAAAGAATCCAGACACAAAACTGCATTTTCAACTCCTATAGGATTCTATCAGTACACCACCATGCCATTTGGTTTATGTGGCACACCCGCTACATTCCAGCTGTACATGGCTGTATTTTAATCCCCTCATGCAGGTAATTGTGCTTCATACCTGGATGATGTTGTGGTGTACAGTCCAGACTGGAAAAGCCACCTGGAACACCTATGAGCAGTTATTCAATCATTTAAAAAGGTAGGTCTAACAACTAATCATACCAAGTGTACATTGGGCAAGCAGGAAACTCAAATATTGGGGCTATGTTTGGGGAAATCAAGCCAGAGGTTTCTAAGATAAAGCTATAGATTACAGCCCTGCCCTAAAACAAAGAAACATGTCAGGCCATTTTTGGGTTGGCTGGTTACTATTGAGATTGGTTCCCAGCCTTGTTGAGTTAGCTACTCCTCTCACTTAACTCAGCAAAGAAACAGTTCCTGAATAATGTGAAATGGACCACAGAGGTGACGAGGCTTTTCGGGCCATTAAGGATGCATTATGTTCAGCCCCTGTTTTAAGAAGCCCGGACTTTGAGAAACAATTTCTGTTACAGACTGATGCATCAAAGGTAGGCCTAGGTGCAGTCTTGAGTCAGCATATAGATGTGAAAGAACATCCTATTCTATGGATAAGTAGGAACTTGCACAACAGAGAGAAACGGTACTCTACATAGAAACATAGACTTTGACGACAGATAAGGACCGCTTGGCCCACCTAGTCTGCCCATTTCCCTACCTACAGGATAAGCTGCAGATCCTAGTTAACTAACCGCCTATTTCTTCCTACCCCCACAAGAATTGCCTTATGTCTGTCCCATGCATTCTTGAATTCTCCCACAGATTTAGACCCAATAACCTCCTCAGAAAGGCTGTTCCATGTGTCCACCGCCCTCTCTGTGAAAAAATACTTCCTCACATCGCCCCTGAGCCATCCCCCTCTATCTTGAAATTGTGTCCCCTTGTTCTTGCACATCTCTTTTTCTGAAAGATGCTACCCTCTTGGACTTTGTTGAGTCCACTGAGGTACTTAAAAGTATCTATCATGTCCCCCCCTCCCTCCTTTCCTCGAGGCTATACATATTAAGCTCTGTTAGTCTCTCCTCGTATGGCTTCTCTTGCAGACCCTGCACCATTTTAGTTGCCCTCCTCTGGACTGCTTTCATCCTGTCTATGTCCTTGTGGAGATGGGGTCTCCAGAACTGGATGCAGTACTCCAGATGTGGTCTCACCAACAGTCTGTACAGAGGGATAACAACTTCCTGTTTTCTGCTGGTGATGCCTCTCTCTCTATAAATCCCAGTATCCCCCAGCCCTCCCTACTGCCTTCTCACATTGCTTGCTAACCTTAAGGTCATCTGATGCGATTACCCCCAGGTCCCTTTCCATTTTTGTTGTTGTTACTACCCCCCCCATTGTGTATTGTTCCCCTGGGTTTTTGTTTTACAGGTGCATTATTTTACACTTCTTTGCATTGAATCCAAGCTGCTATGCTTCTGACCATTCCTCCAACCTTACCAAGTCCCTTCTCATCCTTTCCGTGCCTCCTTGTGTATCAACCCTGTTGCAGATCTTTATATCATCTGCAAAAAGGAATGCTTTTCCTTCCAATCCCTCTGCAATGTCACTTATAAAGACATTATAAAGGACTGGACCCAGAACTGAACCCTGCAGTACCCCCAGTAGTAACCCCTCTTTCTTCAGAATAGACTCCATTTACAATTACCTTCTGTGTCCTACCCGAAAAGGAATGCCTTGTGACAAAGTAGGCCATAGTGTCCTCTAAATTTTACTTACTAGAAGCTGACTTTGTACTTGTAACAGATCAGAATCCTCTCTGTTGGATTACCCAAATGAAGGACACAAATTCTTGAATCACATAGTGGTACCTGGCACTACAGTCCTTTAAATTTAAAGTGATGCACACATTTGGGAAACAGAGTGTCAATGCTGATTTTCTGTCAAGATATGGATCAGAAATTGAGAATTCTAAAGGTTGAAAAATTGTGAGTTGAAACTTCTCTGTTTGCTATGCTGCATGTGCACTGAACTGTAAAGGTTATAGGCTAATCTTAGAAGATAATTAAAAGAATGTTATGGAAACCTGTTTTTGTAAAACAGGTTCCCTCTTAAAGAATGGGGTATGTGACAGGGTTGAGTAAGGCCTTGCCACATTTGTAATGCAGAAAGAGGTTAAATGCAAGGATCTGTTCTCTCCTCTTCTTTTCTGTCTTTTGTCTGCCTGATTGCACAACCAAATTTTCTTGTGAGACCAAGGAACTTATCACTTTGACAGTTTTGCAATTCACCTCTTCTCGCTAACTCTCTGCCTTCCCTTGCTAGTCTATCTTTTCTTCCTCCTTGCATATCTGCAGGTATAAAAATATATGTGAATCCTTATGTGGAAATGTCACTAATACTGGGATCCCTTCATTTAAAACTGTATAGTTATGCTGTTGAAATGATTGCAAAAAATGGAATTCAAGGGGTTAACCTGAGATGCTGGTTTGAAAAATATTCCCAGAGCTTTCAACTAGAAGTCAGTTGTGGGTCACAATGTACTGTTTTTCTGCCCCTGCTGAAACTGACAAGAACCCTGTGTGAGAAGCAGAATGTTCTCTTACAGAGCAGCCTGCAAAGACTTGTGAAAAGAGCAGTAATTTTTTGTAAGAGAGAGAGAGGGAGAGACTGAGATTTGAAACTGAGAAGAAACACTCAGAAGGACTGTTTTCTCTATACTGCCTTTGTATATAGTTATACTGAACACATTTTTATTTTTATTGTGCTGTTATTGAAAAAAAGTTATTTGCGAATTGTGAAACTGCTCCTGGTTTTCCTGTGCTTCTGACCCGTGCCTCAGTGACAGACATACAGTTATAATTGGTGTTCAAATAGTATACATAGCTAGTATAACAGAGCAATAAACATGTTTACCTTGTTGGTAAATGCACACTCAGTGAAAGCATCTACAGAGGGCAGTGTACTTAAGTGAGGTGAGCAGCCTATATTTAGTTACATTGACAGAGTTGCATTCCCTAGTAACACAATTCAGGCTATTCCATTGTTTGGTGAACTGGTACATAAAATAGTTCTGTCCCATTGCAGTTCTCTCCTAGGGAGCAGCAGTGTATGACTTGCCACACCTCTGGTGGTGATTTGGATGTCTGTGACTGAGCAGTCACTTCAAGCCTGGGGAGAGGATGCCATGTAATGCTTGGATGGGGGAAGATGAAAGAAATGATGTAGTTTGGCTTTGGTTATGCCTTCAATAAGTTAGTACACAGGAGGCTACTTAAGGAACAAAAAGATCTGGGAATGATGGAGGATCTCATAGGATGGATAGAGAACTCTTTAAGAGAAGAAAGCCAAGGGTAGTGATAAACTGGATTAAGTCAGAGGAAAGGGAGATGACAAGTGGGGTGCTGCAAGGGTCAGTTCTGGAATCTGTCTTGTTCAATATGTTCATTAGCAACACAGAGATGGTCATTCAGAGCAGGATGCATCTCGTGCAGATGATATAAAGCATATGCTGCAGGATGCATGGAGGATTAAAAAGGGATTTGAAAAACTGGTAAGGTAATCCACTGTTTGGGAGCTGAGGTCTGATCATAAGTTAATTCAAGCTGAGAGACTTGTGTCCATAATGCTTGCCTTGTTACAACACTAAAATTTAGTAGTTTTACAAAAAAATGCTTGTCTAAGCTTGTCTTAAATATATCGATGCTTGAACTACCCACCACACTTTCAGGCAAGTCGTTCCATACTGACACTACCCTTACAGTAAACCAGTGCTTCCTTATGTTGGTATTCCATTTAGGCAATATAAATTGCAACTTAGGCTTCCTGGTACTAGAACGTCCTGTTTTATAGGTCCTTTGCTAAAAGGTGCAAAGTAATACACACCGGAAGAAAGAACCCCTGCATGGGGTATTGGATGTGGGGGGTATTTATTCACAATAACAGAGGAAAGGGACATTGGGTTACCATCAGTGATACCTTCAAATCCCCAATCCAGTGCAACAAAGCATACAGCAAGGTAACAAGAAGATTGGGATGAATAAATAGAAGTTTTGATAGTAGGAGCAGGGAGGTGATACTGCCCTGCAGAGGTCCCTGGTGGAGCTTGCACCTGAGGAAGGACAGGGATATGCTGTAAACTCTGCATAGTTGGGTGTCCAAGATGATGAACAGTCAGCAGGAAAGATCAAATGAGGAATGACTGGCAAAATGTAAATGCTGGAGGCCAGTGGAGAGATAGGTAACATGATAGAAATGTACAAGTTCCTAAGGGGGATGAACAAAATGAGCAGTGATGACCTAATCACCAGACACAGAAGCACAGTGATGAGAGGGCATCAGTGGATATTTACTGGTGGGAAATGTAAGAGTGATATAAGAAAGTTCTGCACAGAGAAGGTGATAGAAGAATGGAACAGATTACCTGGAGAAGTAGTGGGATCGGTCACTATAAATCGGTATAAGGTCAGATAAGATAGACCAGAGGCTTGTAGTACCAAAAGGGAAGAGTGGGATGGTGGAAGAAGAAAGTGAAGGGGGGCAGCTGGAAAGTGTGCATGGACATCACTGTCAAAAATAGCTCCATCCATACAGTGCTTACAAGAAAAGTGGCAGGAAACAATGACACCAACAAAATCAGCACCAGTGGTGGCAATCACAAGTTCATTTCATGATCACTACCACTGGAAAACATTATTTTTGCTGAGGGCTGTGCCCCCCAACCCCCCTGTAATTAAAATAATTAACTCAGAGTTGGAGTTGGATTACAGGGGAAAAGTAAAATTGTGGATACCAGGATTAGAACCCTGGTCTCAACACCTTTTCCAGCTGAGCTGTTTTGCATTACTACTCTACACCACAGGAGCACCTTGACTAGCTTTTTCCATTCATTGACCCTTGTTTTCATTAGTAGCACCATGGACAGTGACCAGGGGAGTGCTTACTACATGGTTCTGTACTTCCCCTGTCACTGTCTGTGGCAGTGTGGTATAAATCATGCTGTATTAGCTTGCACTATTCTTGAAGCATTATTCTGACCAAGTAGGCACCTGGCCTAAGCACTAAGTGCCTGCCATCTGTCCTGCTCAGATTTGCTTCCCAGTCCAATGCTGCCTGGCTGCTACTGCCATTTAGCCAGGGAACTGTCTGTCCACCCACATTCAATGCTTCTTTGCCTGTGATGTGGTGCTGTACGAGGGAGTAGTTTGGTACACTAATTTAATGTAGTTCTACAACCACAGCTGAATCCATGCTGCTAGCTGCAGTATGAAAAAATAGCCCCAATTTTTCCTGGTATTTAGTGGAACCCTTCACTCCCTGATCACTTTTCCCATTCCCTGGTGTCCAGTGTCCCCCCACCCTCCAGTTGCAATCCCCTAGTTCCTTTTATGTTTTATTTATATATTCCAACACTGGGATGCTTGCCCCCTGTGTCAGATGACCCCCCTGCCCAGCAGCCTATTGTTTTATTAATGTGCTGACATAGGGGGGACAAATCCCTGTGTCAACATTTAAACCTCCCCAGCAATGTGAGGCACTGGGGAGCCCATCCCCAGTGTTCCAAAATATTTCATTTATTTAATGTATGCACTCACCTAAAAAGCAAAACAGTCCTCAACGCCTTTCTTTTTCTTTAACCTGAAAAAGAAAACAGTCCTCATCATCGCCGCTACCCTGTCCCTCATCCTGACCCTCCCTCTGAGCACCGACCACCCCATATCTCCCTTACCCTAAACTTCCTGCCGTAACTCAAGGGCTTCCATCTTCTGTGGATTGGGACACATCTGCACTCTTCAAAGCCGAATGTCGAACTGAGGAATAAAGGTAAGCATCACATAATGTATTCAATGGCATTTTGAACTTATGCTGATATCTTTGACATTTTGGGGTATTTTGTCACCAGATTTTCAACATGGGCTACTTGGAACCACATCTTACGAACACTGTCACTGTTGTTTCATTAATCAGGCCCAGAAGGTGATTTTGTGGTCGCTGCGTGAAATCACCTTTTGGGCCTGATTAATGAAATGACAGTGCCAATGTTCATGAGGTGAGGTCCTCAAAAACCCATGTTGAAAATTTGGTGGAAAAACTGTAAAAATGGCAGAGTTACCCATGTTTGTTGAAATTTTTCTAAGCATGCACATAACTTTGGTAATTTTCAATATTTTGACTTCAAATTTTCAACATAGCCATTTTGTCACACCACCTTGTGAACAGTAATGCAATGTAATCCTATGCAGCTCAGATGCAGGGGGTGTGCCCATGCATATGTGGCACATCCCGATATTCAGCCCGAGATGTGCGGCGCGTATGCTGGTGCAACTCCTACATGCGCTGCACACAGGTGCTTATATTGGAGCCATAAAATATTGGCTCAAAAACTGGCCACCCACAGGTGGGCGGCTGTATTGCAAGGTGCAACATGACAACCACCAGCCATGGGTGGCCACCTGTCCACAAGCACCTGGTCCCCCTGGATGTCCAGTGCCCCCACCACATTCCCAATCAAGGGCAGTAGTGAAAATATGTGTCCCTGTACCCGATCATGGGCAGCAGTACAAATAGACATATCCCTAGTGGACTAGTGGCCCCCCTCCTGTATGCCTGATCATGGGCTGTAGTATATTGCAATAGAGTCCTGGTGGTCTAGTGGAACCCACCCCGAAAGCCCAACGGCGGACCGTAGATATAACTGATTTCTACCTTGTGGTCCAGTAGTACCCCTCCCCACCCACCCATAGAGGCCCCTGGCCACCCAGTACCCCTCTCTCATCTTCAGCGGGTGGCAGCACACTGCCCACATACCGCCCGGCCTTCCGCTGAATGACAGCATACAGTATGATCTGTATGCCCATTGGGCCACAGTGTGGACCAATGGGCTTGAGGACCACCCTGTATTACACAGGTCCAGATCTGTGAATTTTATAAGATAGATAACCCACTCTGAGGTGAGCGGTTGCGCTCTAATATACGTATGCCTTTGTGGTTGATGCACTTGGCCTGCGGCCTCATGCATAACAATGCACACAAAGGCGTGCATAAATCAGAGCATGACCGCACACCTCACAGTGGTTATTCTATTATATATATATATATATATATATATATATATATATATATATATATATATATATATTATGGTAGCATGGTAGTGCTACCATAGTTAGGGTTGAGGAGCCATTTCTATGTTAAACCCCAAAACTTTGCACCTTAATAACTTTGCAACCGTTTGACGGATTTGCCTGAAATTTGGAATTTATGATCAAGAACCATAGGCCTTGGGATCTGCTAAATTTTGTACTGGTCAGATATACGGCTGTGGAGTTAAGTGTGATCTGTGCACGCGTTTACGCTTTTCTGGAATTCTGTGGTCGCGCCTACAGGTCGTACGGTTTGCGTGACCGGCCCAAAATCTTCAGGGAAAGTGCAGCCAGGGTCCCTGATGTGCCTTTCAAAGATTTCGTGAAAAAATATTAAACGGTTCAAAAGTTATTCAAAAACAGTTTCCCATTATAAGTCAATGGGAAAAGTTAACAAAAGTTCAACACTTTCACAAATGCATTTTACTTTGCAATGGGCCTGTTACTTTCCAATCGGCCATTTTGTTTTCAGTTGGTGATCAGAAAATGGTTGGCATTTAAATTTGGGACCCCTAGCAACCTAATTTTTTGTATTCACCTAGTCGGCCCTGAGGATGCTTGCCATGTCTTTATTTTGTGGTAAAACACCCCAGAAATATGTTTTCAAATTTCTGGAAAAGTACTTCATGAAATTACTTTCGTGCTTACGAAGTGTCGTAAATTTTATGAAGCTTGTAAATGGCGACAGTAGTTTTCTAGTCTGTGGAAATGACAGTAATTCTTTGGCACTGCGCTGCAAAAGAACCGCTAGAGTTTTGAGCTGAAATTTGAGAGAACGGAGCCAACATCACAGATATGCCTTTCAGTGTTGTATTGAAAAAATATTACATGGCGGCAAAGTTACAGCACTCCAAAGTTGACAGTTTTTCCCATAGGATAACATTACGGCGCCCGACGCATTACAGAAATCCTTTGGCACCCTGCTGCAAAATAACGGTTTGGTCTTTTTTCCTGAAATTTGAAGGGAAGACAGCCAACAGCCCACAGATGTGCCTTTCAGTAGTTTGGTGAAAAAATATCACACGGTGGCAAAGTTACGGCACTCCAAAGTTGACATTTTTTCCCATAGGATAACATTATGGCGCCCAACGCATAACAGAAATCATATGGATCCCTGCTGCAAAATAACGGTTTGGTCTTTTTTCCTGAAATTTGGAGGGAAGACAGCCAACAGCCCACAGATGTGCCTTTCAGTGGTTTGGTGAAAAAACATTAGAGGGAGGCAAAGTTATGGCACTCCAAACTTTTCTTTTTTTCCCATAGGATAACATTACGGCATTCACCGCGCCTTTCAGGGCCTGTATCTCGGAAACGGTGCGAGATACGGACTTTTCGTCGGAAAATCTCTTAGCCCCATAGTGGGGCTAAGATTCAAATTAGCCAGGACAGTTGTAAATAATATGACTTTAATTTTTTTTTCACGTCAGACGGTTCCTGAGATATAATGTATTTAGTATTCCAAGATCTCATTTTCTGCGCCGATACTCATTATTTTGCATACATTATTTGTACTACTGTCTTTCTCAATGCAGGTTTTGGGAAAACCAGCCTGTGCGCTTTACATTACTGTTACTGCTGCCCTTTCCGCTATGTCTGTAATTGCTTCACTTACTGCTGACGCCTGCGCCACCATGTGCGTATCCTTTTGTGTTTTCATATTGCGCTATGCTTTCTGTTATTTTTGCCATTTTCTGTCTACAGTACTGTTTATCTTTTGTTTCACTTTACATTACCATGCCCATTGACATTTCTGTTTGCAGGCACCATGTTACTATGTGACAACACATCACGTGGCAGACCATTCCGTCTCGCCACCATGTGCGTTACCCTTTCTGTTCTCATTCGTGCTTGTGTTACCATGTGCGCCACTGTTAGCATTTCTGTTTGCATTGCTGTCCCTGTTAGTATGCCACAAGACATCATGTGGGCGGGGCCTTGGGGCACAAAGGCTCGTGCTTCTCGCTTAATCGCAGGCGGTGGAGCGTGGGGCCCAGAGGCACCAAGGCCCCGCTGCTGCATTACATTCACTATTTCTTGTTATCATTCTCAAAAAGAAGGAAATTAGAGGCAAAACTCAGTTTAATGCATTAGTTAGAGTTGTTCCACAGCGACAAAAGTGAGGAAATTCGCTGTTAGGGTTGAAAACCCCTTGCACCCCACCACCCCCAACCGGCATTGGGGTGTGCATTGGGATCATGAGTCATAACTCTCACCCCATTCTCCTATACTTCTGCTGCTTTACACAGGTCATGGGGTGAGAGTTAGGGCTGATGATCCCAATGCACACCCCAATGCCACCACGTGCGTCATCCTTTGTGTTTTCATTTGCGCTTGCATTTCTGTTACTTTTTTGCCATTTGTGTGTACCGCACTGTTTCTCTTTCTGTTTCACTTTGCGTCACCATGCCCATTGACATTTCCATTTACAGGCACCATGTTACTATGTGACCAGACATCACGTGGCACACCGTTCCCGCTTCACGCCACCGGCAGTTACCCTTTCTGTTATCATTCGGCTAGGTTACCATGTGTGCCACTGTTAGCATTTCTGTTTGCATTGTTGCTCCTGTTACTATGCCACAAGACATCATGTTGGCGGGTGAGGCCCTTACATTCACTATTTCTCAATATCTTTCTCAAAAAAAGGGAAATTAGAGGCAAAAACTCCGCTTAATGCATTAGTTAGGGTTGTTCCCAGCGATAAAGTGAGAATTGCTGTTAGGTTGAAAACCCTAACTCAATTCACCCCCCAGCACCACACACACACAGACACACACACACATCATGTATGGGGAGGACCAAGTCAACACAACCAATGACAGACATCCAGCAGCAGGTGACAGAAATAACAAACAATTGTCTAAATGTACTACGAGACATCCCCACCCACCTGACCAGGTACTGCATGCTCAGTGGAGATCAACAGCAAAACTGAGGCCATGTACACCAAACATACACATCCCTGATTGCAGCTGCACAGCGTACCACACTTAGTAGTTGCATGGCCTTACCTACCGATGCCCCACACCACACCACAACTGGTACTGTGCGTTATTCAATATAAATGCTGAAGGTGCATGATGACAGTTGTAGAAAGTTTTAACACTACTGAGTATACATTAATTAAGAGAAGCACATAAATTAACTACAAGACACTAGCATGCTCAAGATAAAAGTAGTGATACATTTAGTAGGTGATTTACATAGTAGTACATTTACTGCAATGGTTTACTCAACATAGAGAGGCTGATGTAAACGTATGGAAAAGCATTGCCTGTTCAACGCTGTGAAATTGGTACTGCCAGTATCACATGCATTCTTACTGATGAAGGTGTACTGCTGATGTACATACATAGACCTTCAGTGTGTTTCAATATTAAAGATGCAGTAAGTATTCTTTGTAAGAAAGATTGTAATTGCATGGATCAGGCCAAGCAACTTCTAAATATCATAGCACTACTGAGACAACAATGATGTACCTGTATCGGACATGTATATAGGATAGATTTTCCTGTAGGCACTTACTGAGTATGTTGTACCTGATAAAGACAATCTCATTGCATCTGTGATGACTAACTTATTCAAATAGTAATACATTTGCTATTGTTGCAATGAGTGATCTATGCCACTTATGGACACAGTGTGATTTTTTTAACAGTTGTTTCATACTCAGGCTGTATGCCTACTGTTTGGGTTTGCCACACTTCTGTCACTGATGCTATCAAAGTGATAACAATGTTAATTCTGCTACAACAGGAATCAAGTAGGTATGGTGTAGATATAAACAGAATGTCTTTTAGTATTGATTTAACTCATAATGGGGTAAATGTACTAGGACAGCAGGGTTATCCTCTATCACTGAGTCTGTCAGTTAGAATCACACTAGGGTTTCTGAGACTGTAATGATCAAGTTACACTGTTCATCTTCATGAGTTCATATTCACAGCCATTCTCCAGCAACTAGACAGTGTATGGTGTAACTGGGTGGGACACTGTGTTGCAAAGCTGCTGCAGTGCCTAGCAGAGGAGAGTATCTACCATAAAGACAATTCACAATAAGGCATGACCAACAGTTATGTTAAATGGTCTGTTAATCACCTGTAGGGGTTTAATGTTGAATGAGGCATATCCGAAAGTGCCACATGTCGCTAGACAGTGATAAACTGACCATTAACATAATACCTGGGAGTGGCTTATTGCTATCATAATAAAACTGTTTTTAAACAACATTAAACCATGTTCATCATATGGTTAGGCTCTCGTGTATGTTAATAAAAATAAACATAAGGCTGTTACAATGTTTACAGTCAATTAGAAAGCTGCATTTCAAACCCTTGTTATAATCAGAGATATTATACCTGTACAACTCCTTGGTTTTGCTTAACTCTATTGCTCAGGTGGCCCACCACAAGTGGTGTGGGTGGTGTGGGCATCGGTAGGTAAGGCCATGCAACTACTAAGTGTGGTACGCTAGTGCAGCTGCAATCAGGGATGTGTACGTTTGGTGTACATGGCCTCAGTTTTGCTGTTGATCTCCACTAAGCATGCAGTACCTGGTCAGGTGGGTGGGGATGTCTAGTACATTTAGACAATTGTTTGTTATTTCTGTCACCTGCTGCTGGATGTCTGTCATTGGTTGTGTTGACTTGGTCCTCCCCATACTTGAATGTGTGTGTGTGTCTGTGTGTGTGTGGTGCTGGGGTGATTGGAGTTAGGTTTTCAACCCTAACAGCTAATTTCCTCACTTTTGTCGCTGTGGAACAACCCTAACTAATGCATTAAACGGAGTTTTTACCTCTAATATATATATATATATATATAGGGGTGTTGTGTATTCATTGAGAATAAAAGTATGTATTCTCACCCCAGTGAGAATATCAGGTGATGACATAGCTGAATTAAAAATAAATCCATTTACACCTATAGTAGCTATGTCATCTCCCGATATTCTCACTGCAGCATCAGTTAAGCACTACAAGCTGGAACTTCTTTTAAAACTGAAAATAAAATTATCAATCTACCTAATTACACACAACCTGCTTAGTGTGAAACTTTTACTTGCAGTTTCTAAAAAGCCAGAAGCAGAAAGCAGTACACTTGGAGCAGTACTTAGCACTGAAAACAAATTACAAAAACTTGACTAAAACAGTATTTCTGTATAATAAAGTTCAAAATCCTCAGCTCCACACACGTGCCTCCTTGCAAAAAATCAGTATATGGTGAAACAGCAAAGGCACCACAGGTATATTTTGTCATTCAATTTAATAAGTGCATATAAATCACACATCCGCCCAGCAGTTCAGGGAAGAAAGCTTCTACTAGTTTCGCACACTGAGCGCATCAGGAGGATGGTCTACCAACACTGCATACTTTTAAAAGTTAGTAATTAAAGCAATAGTACCCCCAAAAAGGGGTGCTAATGCTAGATCATAATACAAACAAACACTCAACCTTTCAGTGAATCCAAGGAATTACATATATTTACAAAATGGCAAAGAACATTCTCTTCATCTGATTGGCTGGCAGGATCCCAGAGCTGGGCAATTATTTTTTGATAGGTGCGCAGCAAGAAACAAGTGCTAATCCAGGGTGCTCCATTACTTATCATATGATTGGGCACCCCGAATTTTCAGTCTGACCAGCCGCCATTTTCTCCCTCTCGCTTATCTTTCCTTGGAAAGAGCTAAATATGTACACATTGGAAGAGAGAAGGGACCGGGGGAACATGATAGAGGTCTTTAGGTACATGAAGAGGGTAAATAGGGGAGGAACAGTTGGGGTGCTTCGAAGGAAGGAGGAAGGGGCCACTAGAGGGCATGGCTGGAAGCTGGAGGGGGGAAGATTCAGGGGAGAAAGGAGGAGGTGCTACTTCACTGAGAGGGTGGTGGAGCCATGGAATGCACTGCCTAGGGACTGGTGGAGGCAGAGACAGTGGAGGGGTTCAAGAGGGTGTGGGACAGGTACAGGGGAAGGGTTCTGGAAGCAAAATCCAATGCAGCAAGAATATCCAGAACTGGGAAGGGAGAAGCCAGAGAAGGCGAGGGGGACAGCAAGGTCAGCACCCAGGTTGGGGACTGACCAAACGAGCAGACACGAAAGACTGTTAGACCTATTCTGCTGGCATGTTAGTATGTTAGTATGTTAGACATTCCCCCAACCCAAACACAGAAAAAAACACAACAGCAGCCCGACACACATCTAACTGATATTCCAGACCTCAAACAGTCTAAAAGTTTTTTTTTAAATTACCGGTAACATGTCGCATGCTGTAACATATGGCTCCTGCTCCTAAAAAGCCGGCCGACGCAGTAGTGAAACTGCACATATCAGGAGCCAACTACAAGAATTCCCGCCTCTGCTCCGCACACCGACTTCACAACATGCATACTGTCCACATACCTCCTCTTTCTCCTGCATGTTCAGGCTACTTGACTGCTGTTTCTCGTTTTTTTTTTCTTTTTCATAAAATGCACCTATCTTGCCATGGCCAGCACTCCCGAAAGCTGATTCCTCACTGGCTCTCCAAACCACCGGTACCTGGGCTCCATATGTTAAACTAAACTCCCGCAACAAAATGTACCTCACCTCCACATTACTCCGTGGCCTCGAACCCCATCCCCATCTTTCACACATGACTACAAATTCCATAAACCCACTAGGCAGCCACATAGCTCATACAGACAAAATGTTGTGAACTAGATTGCCCTCTAGTGGTAGACATGCAGCAGTGCAGGAACTATTTTACAAAAAAATGTATTTCAAAGTTTTTTAAACATTAATCACACTACTTCAAAGCTTTTTTTATACTTTTTAAAAATATATTACTGATGGGCCTATTTTTTAGTGTAATAATACCCTTCAGGGTGGGCATTATTGGGAACACCGACCTCAGGTTATATATCTCCGCCTGTGCGCCGGCCTCATTACGCCTCTGGTCCGTATTTCCTAATAATGCCCACCCTGTCAGGTATTATTAAGCTTACATATATATATACACCATATAAAAAAGGGGAATTTACTAGTACACATTACAATGAAAAACATTTTATCTATAATGTACTGTTATTAATTTTTAGAGTCAATCACAAATAAACAATTAAAAACCTGGTCTACTTATCCTTAACCGTATCATTAGTCATTATGACCAGGTGAATCTCTAGACTTACTAGTTGATGTCCAATATGTTGTACTATTGTTGCTTAAGGTTATTTTCTGGCAGTGTATGTACATAAACAGCGCCATCTAGGGGAAAGGAAAAAAATACATATTAAACTAAATAAATCATCTAATAGCACAAATTGCTACATCACGAAACTATCAGACCATGTAATTACATCTTAGAATAAATCATTTTTTCTTTCTCATATTGATGAGAAGCATGACATCAAATCTGTCATTCAATCCTGGCATTTGTAAACCTCCAAGACTGTAAATCCAATATGCCTCTCTATTCAATAATAAATCATTAATGTTACCCCCGTGGACCTAACTTCATCAATTCAATCCCACAAAATTTGAATTCATGCTTCATTTTATCCAATTTATGTTTATAACAATGTTGCCAATGAACTTCTGTCATCAATTTACTGATGCTGATATGTTCTCTGACTCTAACTTTAAATTGACGAGTAGTTTGCTAATGTAAATGCACCACATGTACATGTTGCCAAATACACCAAATTCTCAGAAGTACAACTAAAAAAAGAACACATTGGCCCAGATATTCAAACTGCGCCCAAAAAGTGCGCAATAGCAGGAGCAAGCACAAGTCTATTGCGCCCATGCGCAAGAGACGCGACATTAAAAAATGGAGCAGGCCAAATTGCGCCTACAGCCAACGACTGAATATCGCACCACCTGCACCATAGCGCAACTAGGGAGGGGAAGCTGAGCAGATCTGATGCGCCATAGCACGACAAGGGATGTTCAGCTGAGCTGTCCAGAGGCACCATAGTGCAACCAGGGAGCTCCCCAGCTGCAGAGCAATGTAACTGCACAATCAGGGAGGTATGGGCCCACCACCCATGCCACAGATGGGCACAGGAGCACACAGCAGAACAGACATCATCCCCCCACACCCCAAGCACAGCACAACTGGGGGAGGGCTGGAATAACCACTGGTCCATGGAGACAAGCAACCAACCCACAGCCTGGCCATGGTGCGCCATCACACCCACCGCAAGCTGTGACTGGCACACAAGGAGGGCAGACCACCCTGCACACACCATCCCCCAGTGCACAGCACACCCTGCACCATGACCCCAGACACCTCTCATGAGCAGTGACCACCACTGCAGGAAAACCCCATGCATGCCACCACCCCCACTGTGTCAATGCAACTCTGTGCACCACAGAACCATGCAAGTCAGCCCCACCATGAGCACCCATCAGTGGGTTGCAGCACTCGGCAATGCAACAACAGCAGACACAGTGCCAACATGCACAGTCCTCCTGAGGTACTGCTGAGAGACTGACCATGTGTTGGCACAAGAGGTACCCCACATGGGATGGGCATGCCCTTGACACCACCACCGGTGGTACAGCGCCCTGCACAGTATTCCAGTGACACACCCCAACCCACCACTGGCCACAAGAGCCAGCACAGACACCCACAGTGGTGCATGGAAGCATGCACCACACCGGATGCCACACAGGGTATAGACAGACACCCACCCATACCCAAGGGCACAAAAACACAGGGATGCAGTGGTGGGGCAACCAAGCCCCCAATGTGGGCCCATGTAAGCTGTGTACACACAACCCACAGTCCACCATGGCACTGGAGTGCCAGACACCCGGTGCAGGCACTGTGGACCCGTACACCACCAGTAGTCACCTGGAGCACAAGCCACGGACAGTGGGGCACATCCCCTGCAACACACACAAGCCACAGCATGGAGGTGGGACAATGACCGTGTTGCCCACAGTGCCATCTGAGCCATGTATGCACCATACCAGTGACAGGGGAAACCCAGCAAAGTGACTGGTACAGTGTCCGCCTGCAGGGAATTCCACCACTGATATGCCAGCGGACCGTGCGGGTCACAGACAGGCATGTGTGTCAGCTGCACAGGCCATGGATGGGCCGATGGGTGCACCATGGTCACAGAGCATGTGCCATGGACCACTGCACACAGTCATCCAGTGCACAGGGAAAAACACACACAACACAGACACTGACTGATATCTACCCCCACACCATAGTCACCTCCACATGGACACACACACATACCCATGACTGCACCACCCCGATGCCATGCACACCACTGCAGCTGAGCACCTATAGCCCGCTGCATATCAGAGACCACCACAGTATTCATATCAAATTCAAATGTATTGTAAATATAAAAGTGAACTATGTACAACAATAACAACTATATACAAGCTTGGGGTGGGGGACACAAACAAGGTGGGGTGGGTAGGGGAAGGGGTGGACAAATGGGATGGGATAGGAGGGGTGGAGGGTGGGTCCAGGGGGTAGGGAAGTCAGGGACCAAAGGAGGTCATCTTGACTGCCGTTCCTGGCTCTGGGACCTCCTGCCTCTGTGCCTCCACAGCATCCTCGTTGTGTCAAGCCTCCTCAATATGTCTAGGGACTCGTGGGCCAGATGAAGGAGCTCCGTAAGGTGTCCCGAATGTCCCTGAGATGGAGCATACCTAGGACAAGGGAGCACAGTCAATAGGTGTGAATGCACAACCCATACAGCCTGCCCACTGTGCATGGCATACGGCCATGGGACATACCACTGTGATGGTGTGTGACCACCCGCAATGATCACATCCACAGGACCTGCCCACCCAGGTGCATACAGCTATGCGGAACACTGCACACACCCACTGGCCAAGTCACGCACGGCACCACCATGGCCGTTTAGTGACATGGCTATGTGGTGCAAAGGCAGTGGCACAGCCATGCACCTGGTGCATGCATGGACCACCAATGACACACACCCAGACATGCATTACCACTGGACAGTGTTGACTGTAACAAGTGGAGTGCATGGCAGTGATGTCGATGAATGGTGGCCATGCTCCGCTGCCCACCCTGTCACACAGCATGCAATACTAATCATGGATGTATGGCATTCACCATCATCGGGCTGGTCAGGTGGGTATTGATGGCCCTCGGCCCACCTGGCTGCATTGTCCTCCCCTCCGCGCTCTGCCCGCAATCTGAGAGTTCGTCCGGGCCAGTGGGGAAAAAGGAGAGAAGAACATCAGTATATTCCTGAAGCAAAGTCCTCCTGCCCCAAGGTGTGTGCCCTCCCACCCAGCCAGACCCACCACCCCACACTCTGTGAACACCGCCACGGCCAACCCCATACGGTCCCTCCCTATGTGCTGGACACATACAACACTGTGACTCATATGGATGATAAAAGTGTGTTGATGGAACCCCTACCTGGATGTGGCACTGTGCCCCTCCATGCACGTGCCCGCAGTCGGGCCAGTAGCTCCAGCTCCCTCCTGTGCAGGTCACCTTAGCAGTGCCTGCACTGCTCAGCAGTACGCCCCCATCCTGTAGCCTCTTCCAGGGCAGTGGCCACCTCCTGCCACACCTGGGACCTGTCCCTGTCCTGGGGGGCGCCTCCCTGAAGAGAGACCCATTGTGTGGCTCAACAATGGCCACCAGATTGGCCAGCTCAATAGCTGTCCACCGTGCTTCCTCTCTGTGTGCCATTCTAGCAGCTATAGTAGGCAATATGGCGCTCTTCAGCATGGCTCCCCACATGCAGATGCTGCGTGGTACAGCGCTGCTATTCCCTATCGCGCTGTTACCGAACAGCGAGATAGAGGTGCACCTATGCCTGACGCATGGTGCCAAGGGGGCAAAGGTCGGGCACAGGGTCAAGGGTCTCTGTCACAATGCCATGCACAGCGCCATCGGATGACAATGCATGTAGCGCGATTGGCTGCCCTGTGTGCCAGCGCCATAGCAGACTACCGGGAAGTTGGGCCATTGTGCCTATGATGGCCCAGTGCCACAGCGCCATGTAGTGACCATCGCTACAGCGCCACTGGCACAATGGTGGCCATGCTCTGCATTGCCTACCATGCACAGCACATCATCAGCATGCCAGATGCCTGCGTGAGCAACCCGGGCATGCGCAGTGAGGTGTACTATGCATGCCACAGAACTGCGCCATTGGCTCAGCACGTTTAACACAATTGCGCAAAGCGCAACAGCACAATATTCAGCCATCATATGCAAATCATATAATCAGCCATTCAATGGCGTAGCACTGCAATTTGCATCTGCTTAAAGTTGCTCCTCATCTCATTTGCATGGATTGTGCTATAAAGGTGCGACAATGTGCTGCAGTGGCCATAGTCGGTTACTGCAGTTTATTGATGAGTTGCATGCTGTTTGGGAGTGTGGACTGTGGATTCAGGGACATGCATGGGACTGCACAGTCACAGGTAACAACTGCCATTCTTACAGACTACATAATGACCTAGCAGGTTGTTGGAGATGAGGAACACAATGGTGGGAGTAGGAGGAGGCCGAATTTTACAAAGGCTGAAACCGAGACCCTGTTCGAGGCCTACCTGGATCAGGAGCCACTGCTCAGTGGACGGCAGGGGAAGCCCTCAGGCCTGTGCTGCTGCATGGGAGGAGGTGGCATGTGCTGTGAACCTGCATGGCAGCCACCAGCGCTCCGTGCAGGAGTGTAAGAAGAAGATGGGCACTGACAGGAGGAGGGTAAAGGAGAAGGTGGCTGCCATCAGGGCAGCATGTGCTGCACCAGGTGGGAGACAGCCAGAGGTGGTACAGCTGACCCCAGAAGAGGACAGGCTTGCTGGAAGCATGCAGCGCAGTGCCATTGAGGGTGTACTGGGTAGTGGCTTCCAGATGGGTGGTGGCCCATCACTGTATGGTAAGTCATGGTCTGTCTATGGGGGGGGGGCAGGGTAGGTCACACGCAGTAACGTGACTTTGCTTTCCCTTACAGATCCTGAGCATCTGCATGGGTCAGCAGTCATGGGCCTGTCCACTGCGGACAGTCGGATAGAGTCGGAGGTGGGACCATCCACCTCCACAGGTATATGTGGATCATTGCGACAGTGGGGCCGCCTGGCTGTCCACACTGATGTCGTTGTGACAGGTGTGGAGGAAGCCCTGCCTGTGTCCCAGCGTACTGGCATCCATGGATGCCTGCATGCTGTGGCTGTGGCCTGGGCAGAGTCCGGCACCAGTGATGATGACACGACCATCATGGGCAGTGACACGTGTGTGCCACAGGATGGCCACACAGCAGGGCAATTCGTGCCCATGGCTGTGGGTGGTGCCGCCGTGGAGGCCTGCGTGTCAGCACAGTCCCAGGCTGTGCCTGTCCGCACCAGTGGGGCAGCACTGGTGTCTGTTCAGGACAGTGGGACTGTTGCAGCCACTGCGGCAGCACCACTGAGCCCTGGGGTGTGGCAGCCGGAGGGGCAGCATCAGCTGTTGCCCACTGTGCTTGGGGGTACAGGGTTCAGTGGCAGCATCTGTGCATTACCTGTGGATATGCCCAGACCTGGTCCTTGTGCACAGCATCCACCCTCAAGGGGTGCTGAACAAAAGGGCCTTTCACACCCTGAGAGACAGGATGCCGAGGAGGCTGATGACCTCTTGGGCGAGCACACCACCTACTGTGAGCATCGGTCCAGCAGCAGATGTGGCTTGCGACGTCCTGTGGATGCACCGCGGTGGCTCTGGAGTGGGCAGAGGAGCGTCGCAGCAGGGACACCGCACTGATCCTGGCAGGGATGGACCATTTGTGGGAGGATGTGACCGCTGCCATTGACAGGCATGCACAGGCATTCATTGCTGTCATGGCCACAATGGGCACACAGTCAGGTGACCATGCATCACGGACACCACGCAGTGCACTATACACCCCCTGTTCCCGGCATCATGCGACTCCCACCCTGTCGACGCCGGGTTCAGCTGTGGGCATCCCGAGCACTCCTGGTGCAGGCAAATTCGGTGTGCTGCAGACCCCTGCACGAGCATGGTCATGTTTGTGCAGTGGAACCCTTGGGGGACCATCGGTGCCACCCCGTGAGACCAGTGGCCAGCCTACCAGTGCTGGGGGGTCTTGGCAGGGCCACCCATGCATCCGTGGCGGCCGTGGCACTGTGTCACGTGACTGACCTGTCTCCCAGTGTGGCTACTGTCTGGTTATGCCCTGTGTGCATTGTGTCTTTCAGTGGGCAGTGCACGGGTGGGTACCTGGCCCTGCACATGGACACACAGTCCACCTGCACACCCTCCCGGCTGCTGTCCGCAGTTGCGTGTGTATGATGATGCCTGCATTGCGCTGTACACCAAAGTGCAATGGTGATCAGCATCTGACACACGCACATGGACAGGCAGTGGGCATGGTGGCCTGTGGACATGTGTGTTGCTAGGGTGTGCATTCTGGGTTGGTGTGCCTTCTGCCCTCTGTGCACGTTTGTTGCATTGTGTGTGTGCGTGTGTGTGTGTCCTTCTGTGTGGCATGTTAATCCTTACCCATCCCTGTTTGTGTGTGTGCCTCTGTGCCCTGCCACTTCCCTTGATGGCATGCACCCCTGGTGTGTGTCCATGCATGTTTGTGGGTTGTGCCTTGCCCACTGGTGGTTGCGCATGGCCCCATGACTTACCTGGGTTGGCTGAAGGGCTCCTCCGTGATGGTGTCCCAGTGCAGCTGTGCCAGCCAGAGCAGTTGGGGGTCCCATCAGCCAAGGGGGGCTGCTCATCACCATCACCACCGGCGTCCCCATCGTCCCCATCGCTGTCCCCCTCTTTGACCTGTATGGCTATCCCACATTCATTGGCCATGTTGTGCAGGATGCAACAGACCAGGAATATCCCGCAGGCCTTTGAGGGGCTGTACTGTAGGGCACCACCAGAGGTGTCCAGGCAATGGAAACATGCCTCCAGCATCCCGAACACCCACCCGAAGACATTACGTGTGGTGGCATGTGCCTCATTGTAGCGTTGCTGTGATGGGGTAGCGGGCCGCTGGTAGGGTGTGAGCAGCCAGGGATGGAGTTGGTATCCACTGTCACCTGTGTGTAGAGGGCGGAGGTTAGTTTTTTGATCAGCATCGCCCTGCCCAGGCCATGTAGGCCACTACCCATGCCACCTCTGGCCATTCCCCCCCAGGCTCTATGATTGTCCATGTGGTTTGCATACTCACCCAGTAGATGTCCAGTGGGGATGTCCCCACTCTCGAATCTGTGGCACAGTGCCGACTGGTGCCAGATGAAAGAATTGTGTGCTCCCCCTGGGTACATGGCACAGACATTGATGATGCGCCCCCTGGCATCTCACACCACCTGGCAGTTGATGCTGGCATAGCCCTTGTGATTCATGTACCCCTCGGGGCCAGGTGGTGTGCGTATGGCACAGGGTGCAGTCTATTGCCCCTAGCATGCCAGGCATAGCGCTACCCTGTGGAACTACTGTATGTTTGCTGTGTGCTCCGCTGTGTTGGGAAATGGATGTACTCCTCAACATGTGGCAGCAGTGTGCTGAGGAATTGGGTGAGGTGGGTGCGCCGACTGGGTTATGCCTGTGGTGTCCCCAGTTGGTCTCTGGAAGGTACCCATGGTGAGCAAGCACATGCAGGCTGTTACCTTGGTCTCCACTGACAAGGCATGGCTCCATCATGTGTGTGCCTGCATCACATCACTGCACAGCTCACAGAGCCATCTCAGAATTGCCCTGTTCAGGTGGTACCAGCCCACAATCTCAGTATCAGTGTACAGCTCAAAGCTGGTGCGGGCTCAGTACTGCCTGTTGGGGGCATACCACCAACGGGCCCTTCCATGGCCACGCCCCCCCCTGCCACCCACCTTCTCACCCCCCTCATTATGGCCTCCATGTGGAAGGTGGCACTGGCCATGTCCCTGGCTTGTGTTCACCCCCCCGGCAGCTGTTGCTGTATTCCACCCTCTGTCCTGGCTGCTACCTCCCCTGCACCGGGTACACCTGCCTGTGCTGGCCTCTGTGCTGTGCGGCTCCCCACACCTTCCCCGTGCCTAGTTGTTCAGAGTGACCTTTCCCTGGCCTGCCCTGTTTGTGCCTCCTGTCCTGTCTGTCTGCCTCTGCCTCTGACACATGTGGTTTCCCCTGTAGCATTCTTGTGCCTCTTCCTTGCTCCTTTTTATTTTGGCTCATTTCCGCTATGGCGCAACTTCCTCTTGCTCCACTATTGCGCATGGCGCAAGTCTTTGAATATCACACTGTGCCATTTATGCATGGTTCCTCCCCTTTCGGTTGCGCATGCCTTCATTATCATTGCGCTGTTGCTCAGCATGATTTTGGGGCGCAACTGCCTCCTGCTGAATATCGCAGAATGGCAATACCGACTTGAGCAGGCGCAACCCTATTGTGTATGGCTCAACTCTTTTGAATATCTGGGCCAATGTATATATTTTAGTAGTATTAACTGATGTAAATGTGGTGCTTTTTAACATGGTGGTACAATATTTACAATTGCCACATGCAAAGTTACCACTAGGTATTCATGGTAACCATGTCTTCACATCCCTCTGTATCTTCTGAAAAGGCTGGTGACTTTTTGTAACAATGTCACCAATATTTTTGCCACAACGATATACTATATGTGGCAATTTGGTGGCAACCCCCTGTAATTTTGGCTCAAGATTCAAAAGTGACCAATGTTTCTTAATAATATCACCCACTGCTCCAGCCTGATTACAGTATGTGGTAACAGAACAAATCTGATCATCATCTCCCTCATGCTTAATCTTAGATTTCATAATGTCATCACGGTTCATTTCAGAAACTTCAACCATAGCATCTTCCACCAAGTCTCTTGAATATCCCCTATCCAAAAAAATGTTCACATATCTGTACCCTGTTTAACAAAGTCAGTATTGACACTACAATTTCTCCATGCCTGAAGCAATTGGGTTCTGGGAATATTATTAATCATATGTCTCGGATGACAACTAGATGCACTCAGAAGGGAGTTCCTGTCAGTATTTTTCCTAAAAAGGGATGTCTGAATACCATCAATATGCCTCTTAATTTCCAGATCTAAAAAAGTTACCATATTTTTGTCACTCGTTACATTAACTCTGGGAATATTATTAATCATATGTCTCGGATGACAACTAGATGCACTCAGAAGGGAATTCCTGTCAGTATTTTTCCTAAAAAGGGATGTCTGAATACCATCATTAATATCCCTCTTAATTTCCAGATCTAAAAAAGTTACCATATTTTTGTCACTTGTTGCACTAAATCTCAAATTGGGATTACTTGTTTCAAATATGTGACAAACTCCCCTAGTTCACAAATAGTGCCCTTCCATATTAAAAAGATGTCGTCAATAAAACGACACCGCAGATCAATCCTATAATAAAAAGGATTGACTTGTGCATCATAGACCACTGTTTTCTCCCAGAGACCCAAGTAAAGGTTGTCATAATTAGGTGCAAAAGTTGCACCCTTTGCCGTACCCTTAATCTGAGATAATACTCACCCTGAATAGAAAAATATTTTTTGGAAGCACAGTCTCAGCACATTCCAAAATAAACCTCTTTTGTATTTCTATTGTTGAATCCATACTTAACAATAATCTAGGGCCAATAAGTCCTGAGGGTGGGGTATGTTGGAGTAAAGTGACTCAATATCCATCAAACAAGGATAGAATTAGGGTCTAGCTGTACCTCTTCCAATATCCCCAAGATATCAGCAGAATCTCTAACATATGAGCGTAGTTTAGGCACATATTGCTTAATGTTAAAATCCACATAGCGAGATAATGGTTCTGTAATAGAGCCAATACCTGTAACTATGGGTCTACCAGGGGGATTCTCCAAATCCTTATGAATTTTAGGCAATATATAAATAGTTGGTCTTACAGGATGTGACACTGTCAAAAAGAAAATTCCTTTTGGTCTATTACATTGCCTAATAATGCTTGTTCAAGCATTTGATCAATTTCCAACTTAAATTTGTTCGTGGGATGCCCCTGGAGTTTCTTATAAAAATTATGATCCAATAATTGTCTATTGATTTCACCAATGTATTTAACTGTATCCATAACCACTATAGCTCCACCTTTATCCGTAGGTTTAATAACTAGCAATGAATTATCCTGTAAAGATTTCATTGCTGCCCTCTCACTGTTTGATAAATTAACATAATTTGACACCTCAATGTTAGTATTAATAGTTCCTATATCATTCAACACTGCTTTTTCAAAGATCTTAACTATATCTGAATAAGGTGGATTAAATGTGGATGATGTTCTTAAAGATGTTACACCACTAGACATCCCTGGTAGTGTATCTACTATGTCCAACAGTTCATAGTTATCTGCCACAGTATTATAGCCCCTATCTGCTGCAAAAATGTTCTGAGATTTAAAGTTTTGATAAACGCTAATATCAAAATAAACTTCAAATTCATTCACATTCACTGTTGGAACAAAAGATAACCCCTTTTGTAGTACCTGAGTCTCAATATCAGTTAGAGTTACCTCAGAGATGTTTATTACAATATTCTCAGGTATATGGATTATCGTAAGCGTCCCCTCTGATTTCCTCTCCAATTTCCTCTTCTTGGCCTGGTACTGTTTGCCCCCCCTCCGAGTCCGTTTGGGGTCCGAAGACAGTACTGGTGATATGGGCATTCATAGTTTCCCTGGCCCTCTTGGTTATTTATTTCTTGATTCCTAGGTTCTTGGAACTGGACTTGCTTCTGTCCTCTCCTTTGTTGAAAATACTGTGTTTTCTGGGGGGTGGGGATAACCGATCTCATAAGTAATTCCACCTGTTCACTCTCCAGGAATGGATCCTCAGTGTTGTCAGAGTCACTTGTACTGGTATAGTAGGAAGAAGATGGTGAATTCCCCCTCTTACGCAAAATAGACTTAGGCCCTGGGTTTGCCTCCGCATAGGAGCTACCCCTATTTTCACTAAGATTTTGTTGTCTCCTCACTGTAAGTGGCTTCTTGTTCCAAGTAAATACCTGATCCAGATGGTAATCCTGCTTATCCCTCTCAAACTTCTTTAGTTTCCTTTGTTTAATTATATTTTCTTCCTTATTAATAGTATCCTGGAAATGTTGTTCATATGCAGGGAATCTCGGATCCTCTTTGAAACTCAACACAATTTCCTCTTTATTTTTAATGTCTGCCTCAATAGTAGGTTGCTGTACCAAATAATCTTTAATAACTGTTTGAATCAAGGCATCTGTGCCTAATTGTAGTCCCTTATTCCAATCGACTACAAAAGATGGCCGATCTGTACCATAGCCCTGTGTATTAAGGGCCCCTAGTCCACGAGGAGATATACCAACCTTTAAATAGGCCTCCAAAGACACCCTATTCCAATAGTGGTGTCTGCCTTTAAGGGTAGCCCTTTCAAATTGAATAAAGGCAATATCAATATTAGTAGAAATATTATTGTCAAGGCCTGATTCATCCACAGGATTTTCCACTGTGGCAATATTAAATTGCTCACTAAATAATTCTGCTTCACCCCTAGTAGCAAATATTGATGTAGACATAGACCCCGTAACCTCCCCCAACTGAAATGCTATATGATTTCCCCGTGACATATCTCATATGGGAATACTTGTATGCAAAAATAGCAACAATAGTAATCGTTTCAAGTTGTTTCAAGTTGTAAATATAGTGGGGAGGAAAATGCTCATATATCAATGTGCGACCATAAATCTCGCTTCTCCCATAGATATCAAGTTTGTTTTAAAGTTAGTTCAGTTCTATCTTAAACAGAGAGGTTTAAAGTTTTCACTCGCAGTTCTTAAAATTTACCATGATTTTTTGAGTTAAGTCTCACTTCTCGCATAGGCAGCAAGTCTGTTTTGAAGTGCTGAGCACAATTAATTACAATTTGCCATGAGTATACCTCTCACACAAATAGATCAGTTCCACCTCAAACAATAAGGTTTAAACTTTTTACTCACTTCTCCCATAGATAGCAAGTTAGTTCAGTTCTATCTCGAATAGAGAGGTTTAAGGTTTTTCACTCGCAGTTCTTGTAATTTACCATGATTTAGGTAAAATCTCACTTCTCCCATAGACAGCAAGTCTGTTTAAAAGTGCTGAGCACAATTTATCACAATTTGCAACGGGTATTTCTCTCACACAGATAGAACAGTTCCAACTCGAACAGCAAGGTTTAAGCTTTTAAACTTTTTACTCACAGTTCTTGTAATGTGCAATGCTCAAAACGCAGTTTATCATGATTCCTTCATTAATTCTCACTTCTCCATAGACAGCAAGTCTGTTTTAAGATGCTGGATACAGTTTGTCACAATTTTCCACGAGTATATCTCGCACACAATTAGATCAATTTTATCTCAAACAGTGAGGTTTAAAGTTTAAAGTCTTTTACTCACAGTTCTTGTTGTAGTGTTCAGTATTCAGAACACAATTTCCTTCGATTAAGATGCACATCTAAATGGATATACTGCAAATCGGGTCAGCCAAATACGTCAGACGCTACAACGCCACAACACCTTGTGCAATACCAATCGGTGAGCATCAAGGAAATAAAGTATCCAACAAAGTTCAAAATCCTCAGCTCCACACACGTACACCTTACAAAAATCAGTATATGGTGAAACAGCAAATGCACCACAGGTATATTTGTCATTCAATTTAATAAGTGCATATAAATCACACAGCCACGCAGCAGTACAGGGAAGAAAGCCTCTACTAGTTTTGAACGCCGTGCATCATCAGGAGGATGGTCTATCAACACTGCATACCTCAGTGAGGAGACAACAAAATCTTAGTGAAAATAGGGGTAGCTCCTATGCGTAGGCAAACCCAGGGCATAAGTCTATTTTGTATAAGGGGGGAATTCACCATCTTCTTCCTACTATACCAGTACAAGTGACTCTGACAACACTGAGGATCCATTCCTGGAGAAAGAACAGGTGGAATTACTTATGAGATCGATTATCCTCACCCCCCAGAAAACACAGTATTTTCAACCAAGGAGAGGACAGAAGCAAGTCTAGTTCCAAGAACCTAGGAATCAAGAAATAAATAACTAAGAGGGCCAGGGAGACTACGAATGCCCATATCACCAGTACTATCTTCAGACCCCAAATGGACTCAGGGGGAGGGCAAACAGTACCAGGCCAAGAAGAGGAAATCAGAGGGGACACTTACAATGGCCCATATACCTGAGAATATTGTAATAAACATCTCTGAGGTAACTCTAACTGATATTGAGACTCAGGTACTACAAAATCTTTTGTTCCAACAGTGAATGTGAATGAATTTGAAGTTTATTTGGATATTAAGCGTTTAACAAGAACTTTAAATCTCAGAATATTTTTTGCAGCAGATATGGGCTATAATACTGTGGTAGATAACTATGAACCATTGGACATATTAGATACACTACCAGGGATGTCTAGTGGGGTAACATCTTTAAGAACATCATCCACATTTAATCCACCTTATTCAGATATAGTTAAGATCTTTGAAAAAGCAGTGTTGAATGATATAGGAACTATTAATACTAACAATGAGGTGTCAAATTATGTTAATTTATCAAACAGTGAGAGGGCAGCAATGAAATCTTTACAGGATAATTCATTGTTAGTTATTAAACCTGCGGATAAAGGTGGAGCTATAGTGGTTATGGATACAGTTAAATACATTGGTGAAATCAATAGACAATTATTGGATCATAATTTTTATAAGAAACTCCAGGGGATCCCACAAACAAATTTAAGTTGGAAATTGATCAAATGCTTGAACAAGCATTATTAGACAATGTAATAGACCAAAAGGAATTTTCTTTTTTGACAGTGTCACATCCTGTAAGATCAACTATTTATATATTGCCTAAAATTCATAAGGATTTGGAGAATCCCCCTGGGAGACCCATAGTTACAGGTATTGGCTCTATTACAGAACCATTATCTCGCTATGTGGATTTTAACATTATGCAATATGTGCCTAAACTGCACTCATATGTTAGAGATTCTTCTGGTATCTTGGGGATATTGGAAGAGGTACAGCTAGGCCATAATTCCATACTTGTTTCAGTGGATATTGAGTCACTTTATTCCAACATACCCCACCCTCAGGGCTTATTGGCCCTAGATTATTGGTTAAGTATGGATTCAACAATAGAAATGCAAAAAAAAGAGGTTTATTTTGGAATGTGCTGAGACTGTGCTTGAAAAAAATGTTTTTCTATTTCAGGGTGAGGTAGCACACTCGCTTCTGAGGCCAGGAGATCAGAAGGCTGTGGGTTCAGTTCCCACATCTGGCACTTGGGTTAATATTCCAGTACTGACACTGTAGTGCATCATGAGAGGGGTGCTGCACTTCTGGGGTGCCGACTTTCGGATGAGACATTAAACTGAGGTCCCATCTGCCTGGATTGGTGGTAGTTCAGGTGGATGTTAAAGATCCCATTGCACTTATTGAAAAGAGTAGGGTTTTTTTATTGAAAATCAAAGAAAAAATTAACATAAGTGTATAACCCCTAAAATGGGGAGAGAGGGGAAAAAAAAGAAAAAAATCACTTATACTTAATAAAAATTTGAAAACCTTTCCACCATCGATATACTTTATCACTTGAATAATGTAATACATCAGAATGATAAACTGAATTCATTGCCTGCACCACAAAAACTATAAACTTGATATGGCATCAGTTTCTGGGAAAGAACCCACTGGCATCGAGCTTGCCACAAATAAAACCTAAACAATATAGAAAATAAAATATGTTTCCAAGTGGAAATCAACATTCTCAGTAGGCAAAAGACCTAACACTAAGGTATCATAATTTATGTTAAGTAACCAATCCATAGGTCATTTATCTTTGAGAAAGGCCCAAAGTGGCTTTGAATATGAACAGGTCAGTAAAAAGTGAGACATAGTTTCTTCTGAATTTATACACGTTAAGTATGGACAATTTCTTTCTGCCAGATTTTCATGCTTAGCATTTCCTCTAATATTCAATTTACCATAAAGCGTAAGCCACAAAATTTCCCACATAATAGCAGGCACCCTTTTATTCATGAGTTGTTTCAAAACATGCCCAGCAAGGGCTGGGGGGCAATCTTTAAAACTAGGTTCTGAAGGGTATAAATGAGCCAACAATTGAAAATAAATTTTTTCCTGGAATTTTGCAAAATATAAGTCCGGGAAATTTTCCATTTATATAGTTTTGAGCCATAGGATGAAAATAATCAGGAAAATGAAGTCTTGAATGAAGTTTTGGTGCTATATCATGCCATCTGGTTAAATAGTGCATCAAGACCTGTTGTACTACTCCTCTAGCTCCATCAGAAGTGGAGGAAATACTATACAAAACAGTATGGTAAATAAATAAAGAATAGAAGAAAATCAATGGTTCAATCATACCCAGTCCCCCTTGTGTCTTACTTAAATATGTATAACAACGCTTAACTGGGTTAAGCTTATTCCCCCAAAGCATTTGGAAAAACATTCCATACAAAGCAGTCTCTAGGGAAGAAGGAAGGGGAAAAATATATGCTACATATTGTAATTGAGGAACTATAAGTTGTTTCAAAATCTGAATTCTTTTAAGCTTAGAAAGTTTCCAAAATTGCCGTCTCTTAACTTTAATCTGAGATTTTGATAGCACTAATTTCCAATTTTCTAAGGGTAAGTTCATTACGCCAAACTTAATACCCAAAATGACTATAGGTTGTTTAGAAATATTAATCCTTGATACCTGACATGAATTTATATCCCAAGGGCCTATCATTAACCCTTTACTTTTAGAAAAATTAAGTTTTGAATTAGAAACAATCGCATATCTTTCTAATACCTGTAAAAACAAAGGAATGTGATCAGAATGGGGAAAAAAACACAAATATCATCTGCATAAGCTATCACTGAGAGGTTAGCAAATGCTCCCCATCCTGACAATCTATTTAAATTCATTTTTGTCAAGAATTGTAGTAAGGGGTCAATAGAGAATAAATAGAGTAAAGGACTAAGAGGACATCCTTGCCTAACTCCTGTATAAATTTTAAATCCATTAGTAATTTGCCCTTTTAAAAAACTTTCACAAAAACAGGAGAATATAATGATTTTATAAACTCAATAAAAGATAAAGGAACCCCATATTTAACTAATGTAGAAAACAAAAAAACCCTATCAATCCGATCAAATGCTTTCTCCTGATCCAAAGACAATATACATCCTTTATTACCCATCATAAGTAAAACTTCAATAAAATCTCTAATGATAGCAAGGGCATCTTGGATTTTCTTCCCCGGAAGTCCACAAAATTGCTGTACTGAAAGTATAGAGGAAGCATAAATCTTAAGTCTGGTATTAAGAATATTAGTTAAAATTTTATAATCAGAGTTTAACAATACAATTGGTCTCCAATTTGAAATATCTGTTCTATTCCCTGATTTAAATAGATAGACTAATAATCCTTCAGAAAAATTAATCGGGATCTTCTTCTGTTGAAAGAAAAATAAATATACAGTATGTAAAATAACTGAGATTTCTGATATACAAACTTTATAAAATTTATTTGGTAGACCATCCAGTCCTGGTGAAGTACCTGTACTGAGACTTCGAATTGCATCTGCAACCTCTGTCACTGTAATCTGTTTAAGCAATAATAATGCTTCATTTGAACATAATTGAATCTCAATATTTTCTAAATACTCCGAAATATTCTCATCGGAAGGGGCTACCATAGGTTCCATAGATTGGTAGTGTAATCTAATGAAATTTTCCTTATCTAAAACTGAATCTATTATATTACCCCCTGCATCCTGTAATGAGTCAAGAAACATGTCCAAATGGATTTTTTACAGGCTTCATAGGGGTCCCCAATAGAAACTTCTGGGTTCCACTAGAAGCATTGCAGATATTATAGTGGCTCTATTGTACTGATAAATTAACATGTCCTTTTTTAATTTATTAATTTGTGAGGAATAATCAAATTTAGTGAGATATGAGATAGAATATAAGTGTTGTAACTGGCTTCAAAGGGAGAGATATTTTAAAAAACGTTTGTTCTCTAAAGGCTTACTATAGTTACTGAAAAAACTTTGTAGATCCTTTTTGGTGTCTAACCACCATTCTCCAGTATCATCATATAGATAATGAACCGATAATCTAGCAGATAATAATGCAATAATATCTTTTTGAACTTCCAAAGATGTTAATAAAGAAGGATTTAATTTCCATCTGTTTTAATTTTGGGTTTATAACTCAACCCCTCAATAGTAAACCTTAAAAGTAAATAATCAGAAAATTCACAAGGAATAATAGAAAACTGTCCATCAGGAATATTCCAGGAAAGAAAAAAATGGTCAATAGTAGTTTTAAAAATGCCTCTAACATATGTAAACCTGGAACCTTTGTTATATATATTACAATCAATTAATCCTGCCATGCGGATTAAAGTTGTTAACATATTGGAGTCGCAATAAACTTTCTTCTTTTTCCCTCCTCCTACCTGATCCCTAACAATATCACAATTAAAATCTCCTCCCAATATGACCATATATGAGGAAACTAGGTAGGGTTGAACCATTTTCAAAAGACCCACTCTATCAGCTTTAGTTTGAGGCCCATAAACGTTGATAAAACGAAAAGCAGACAGTTTCCATTTTCCATCTAACATCAGTAAACGACCTGGAATTAAATCAACCAATTTCACTAAAGAAAAGTCATATGAACCAAAAAGAATACCCACCCCATCTGCACATTCTGGACCAAAGGACCAATAAGATGGCCCCCAAATCCAGTTTCTTTTGAATGACAATAACTGTTCCCTAGAACACATCCATGTTTCTTGCAAAAAAAAAGAGGTCATACCCAGAATCATGAATAAAAGAAAAAACTGCCTGTCATTTAACTGGATTTAAAATACTGTGGATGTTTAAAGACCCAATAGAGAGAAAACCCATTAGATGTTAAACAAGCAAAACCAAAATAAGGTCAATAACTGTCTTCTTTCATTTTTTCCTTTTTTTCTCTTTTTTAGTTTTATAGACCCTTTGATCTGTTCCAATAGAAGGCTGACTGCTCTCCACTGATTGGGAATCCACATCCCCGTGCTCCATATCAGAACCATCATCTGGTAGGAACAAAGCAGCATAAGTATTATCATGTTCGTTTAGTACATGGAGAAATCAATGTAACTTGAGGTTTATTGTTCCTAGAGGAACGTCTTCTTGTTACAGGCTGAAAAGCCTTGCTGTTAACCAATTCACTCCTAGGGATAGCTGGTTTCTTATAACAAAGTGGAGTTAAAAGGGTGGTACTAATAGAGTCTCCTGTTTTAATAGTATGGGCCCGAATCTTGGAGTCTGGGATCACCTCAGATGGGGGGGGGGACCTGAACCAAGACTTTATCCTGTAAAGAAACTGACTTGGGAACTGAATTTACATTTTGAAATTCTTTTTTAGCAGAATTAGAGTCCTGGTCTTGCTGTATCAGCAGTTCAGGACTAGCACAAGAAGCTTTATTCTTAGCAGCCCAAGGACACTCACTGAAGACATGGCCATCATCCTCACACAAATCACATTTTGTTAGATTAGCACACTGCATTGCTATGTGTCCAATTTCCCCACAATTATCATAGCGGGCCTTATGACAGGTACTGGACAAATGAGTTTTTGCACCACATTTATAGCATGCCCTAGGCTGTCCTGCATAAAAAACAAACTCTCCTATCTCTTCCCAACAAAAAGGAGTTGGGGATATGTTCCATTCCTGTATCAGTGGCTTTTAATTTGACTTTATATTTCCACCCCGCTGTCCAGAACGATTCTGAATCTAACAGGGCTTCTGGAGTACTCAAGATCTCACATTTCTGAGATAGCCAAAAAGTAATATCATCAACATGAACACCCTAATTTCTAAACATGACTGTTACATACTTAATTAAAGGCTTTGTTAATGGAATCACTAAAAAAGGGGTCCAAATGGGTGAAAATTTAACTTGTGCATAACGTTCCCAAAAAAAGATCTAAAGCATATGCTGTTCAGAAACTAATGTCATAGTTATCCTCCCCAGATATATTAATCAAAGCAAAAACATCTTTAGAGAAAAATATAAGGATTCCTTCAATAAAGTTCGACCAACATAAGTACAGTCTGGTTTGTTCTCCAAACCACCTTTATATCGTATACGAACAGCATTCCGCCTAGGTGCGGCCTCCTTTTTATTTTTAGAAAATAAATCCGATAATAATGGTGGTCGATCTGGGACTGAGTCATGAGGTTTTGAATTCTGGTCATTAATAAGTTTTTCTTCCATAGGTGGTTTTTCATTTTCCGAAATTTCCGACACTTCAAGAGCCTTGCAATCCTTAACATCTGAAGTTTCCACTCAGGGGGAGGATTGTAAAAAGTCAAAGAGATCCCAGCTAGGGTCTGGACACCAGATCCCTGTTCATTTTAGACCATCCTGCCCCTTATGCAAGGCTTTTGGGAGTCCAGCTTATGTCTGTATTAGGCAGTAATGAGGGGCCAACTGGCAGATTAAGGGAAGGCACCTGGATGCTAGATTGCTTGCCAAGGGGCTGAAATGACTGTTCCATGGGAGCTTGGACTTGCAGGGAAGATTTATCTTTCAACAGTAAAAAGGAAAAAGTAGTAGCCCCCATGTGTATGTCTGGGCTAGTCTGATAAACAATGTCACCTTTTGTTTCCTGCTGCAAAACTTTGTCAGGCTTACTCGTCGGAAGCGAAACACAAAACTTGATTCTGTCATCATTGCAGGGTCAGAAGAAGGCTAAAGCGGACTGCGCCAGCCAGGAAAACAAACACTTTTGGAATGCAGTCAACTTCCTCAGCTGAATTTCACTCGCGTGGTTGCAAGTTACAGGAGTTGGGCTTCGGCACACACCTGCCTCAGTGTTAGAACTGCCAGCCCGTACCTGAGGTTGAGAAAGTGTTCCCGGAAAGAAAAGACAGGCTGTCGGCACACACTAGCTCGCTAGAACTGCCAGCCATTGAAAAAGGTGGTAAATCAGGACAAAAATCAGTAGCCAACTCACCATGCTCAGAAACAGTGACTGGTTCTACCGTGTGTCCCTTGGAAGGTGTAAGAATCTCCATTTGTTCCATACGCCCAATAACACTGTATTTCTTGTAGTTTGTGCAGACAATTCCTCAACCTGTAAACCATTCACATCATAATTTGCCGGTAAATCAGGAAAGGAAAAAGATGCGGTTTTACTCAAATGAATCTCCGTTTTAAGCCATCCGTGTTAAATCTTCCATCGAAAGAAATACATAATTTCCACCCCTTCTAAGTCCAACTCAATCGATTACCAAGAAAAGCCTCTTGCCTTACAGGAGTAGGAGAGGCTTGCTCTCTAACTCCGCAGCATCCTGCTGGTCATGACAACTCCGGTGGCCATCGCAATGTCCCACAGCCCTCTACTGGCCACAGAGCAACAGCATCAGAGTAGGGGAATTTCCCCGGTGTCCTGGCCAAATTTCCCTCATGCACTAAAAATATCACCAACAGCTTAATCCGGTTCAAGATCAGTTGGCATTCATCTGTATCCCCCTCCCCTGGGTCGTGCCTGAAAATAGGCAGGATTTGTCTAGTGCACTTACCCGGTCAACAAAAACTAAATAAATAAATCTCCCGATTAAGGGTACGGCAATGGGTGTGACTTTTGTACCTAATAATACCAACCTTTACTTGGGTCTCTGGGAGAAAACAGTGGTCTATGATGCACAGGTCAATCCTTTTTATTAAAGGATTGATCTGTGGTGTCGTTTTATTGATGACGTTTTTTTTAATATGGAAGGGCACTATTTGTGAACTAGGGGAGTTTGTCATATATTTAGAAACAAGTAATCCCAACCTGAGATTTAGTATAACGAGTGACAAAAATATGGTAACTTTTAGATCTGGAAATTAAGAGGATATTAATGATGGTATTCAGACATCCTTTTAGGAAAAATACTGACAGGAACTCCTTCTGAGTGCATCTAGTTGTCATCGAGACATATGATTAATAATATTCCCAGAGCCCAATTGCTTTGGGCACGGAGAAATGTAGTATCAATACTGACTTTGTTAAACAAGGTACAGATATGTGTGAACGTTTTTTGGATAGGGGATATTCAAGAGACTTGGTGGAAGGTGCTATGGTTGAAGTTTCTGAAATGAACTGTGATGACATAATGAAATCTAGGATTAAGCATAGGGGATATGATGATCAAATTTGTTTTGTTACCACATACTGTAATCAGGCTGGAGCAGCGGGTGATATTATTAAGAAACATTGGTCACTTTTGAATCTTGAGCCAAAATTACAGGGGGTTGCCACCAAATTACCACGTATAGTGTATTGCCGTGGCAAAAATATTGGTGACATTGTTACAAAAAGTCACCAGCCTGTTCAGAAGATACAGAGGGATGTGAAGACTTGGTTACCATGTATACCTAATGGTAACTTTGCATATGGCAATTGTAAATATTGCACCACCATGTTAAAAAGCACCACATTTATATCAGTTAATACTACTAAAATATATACAATGTGTTCTTTTTTTAGTTGTACTTCTGAGAATTTGGTGTATTTGGCAACATGTACATGTGGTGCATTTTACATTGGCAAAACTACATGTCAATTTAAAGTTAGAGACGGAGAACATATGAGTAGCATCAGTAAAAATGATGACAGAAGTGCATTGGCAACACATTGTTATAAACATAAATTTGATAAAATGAAGCACAAATTCAAATTTTGTGGGATTGAATTGGTGAAGTTAGGTCCACGGGGGGGGGAGGGTAACATTAATGATTTATTATTGAATAGAGAGGCATATTGGATTTACAGTCTTGGAGGTTTACAAATGCCAGGATTGAATGACAAATTTGATGTTATGCCTCTCATCAATATGAGAAAGAAAAATGATTTATTCTAAGATGTAATAACATGGTCTGATATTTTCGTGATGTAGCAATTTGTGCTGTTAGATGAATTACTAGTTTAATATGTATTTTCCTTTCCTTAGATGGCACTGTTTATGTACATACACTGCCAGAAAATAACCTTAAGCAACAATAGCACAACATATTGACATCGACTAGTAAATCTAGAGATTCACCTGGTCATAATGACTAATGATATGGTTAAGGATAAGTAGACCAGGTTTTTAATTGTTTATTTGTGATTGACTCTAAAAATTAATAACAGTACATTATAGATAAAATGTTTTCATTGTAATGTGTACTAGTAAATTCCCTTTTATATGGTGTATATATATATATATATATATATATATATATATTAGAGACAAAAACTCGGTTTAATGCATCAGTTAGGGTTGTTCCTGGCGACAAAAGCGAGGAAATTCGATGTTAGGGTTGAAACCCCTTTTCACCCGTCCACCCCTAACTGGAATCGAGATGCGCATTGGGGTCATGAGCCTAAGTGTCACCCACATCACATGTGGAAAGATGCTGAAGAATAACAGAATGGGTGACAGTTAGGACTGATGACCCTAAATGCACACCAGATTCTAGTTGGGAGTGAGCTGAAAGTAAAAAGGGTTTCAACCCTACATTGATTCCTCACTTTGTCATCACTGTGGAACAACCCTAACTGATGCATTAAATGAGTTTTGCCTCTAACTTCCCTTTTTGAGAATGATAATGAGAAATAGTGAATGTAATGCAGCGGCAGGAGCGCAGGGTGGCGTCCTTGCAGCATTGTAACATTGTGCCCGCAAATGCAAATTGTAATGTGTATGGTGACGCAAAGCGAAACAGAAAGAGGAACAGTACTGTAGACAGAAATGTTAAAAACAACAGAAACACACAACATAGAATAAGCATAAGGGTAACGACATGGTGGACGTAAACGTGAACGGTAAGAACGGTACTGAACCGCAAGCAGAAACGGTAATGGTAAGAGTAATGTAAGCGCACAGGCTGGTTTTCCCCAAAATCTGTATAGAGAAAGACAGTGAGTAGAAAGAATGTATGCAAAATAATGACTCTCGGAACACAAAAATCAGTAGTTGTAATAGTAAATTGCTTATATCTCAGTAACCGTACGACATAGAAAAAAAATTTAAAAGTCATATGTATTATCACTTTCCTGGCTAGTTTTATACATATTTAATTTTTTGACAAAAACTCCGTATCTCGCACCATTTTAGAGATACGGGCCCTCAAAACGTGCGACGCCGTAATGTTATCTATGGGAAAAAAAGCGGAAGTTGGACTGACATAACTTTTGAATGGTTTAATATTTTTCACAAAATCTTCAAAAGGCACATGGGGACCCTGACATACGTTCCTGAAGATTTTGGGCGGTCAATAAACCCGTGCAACCTGTAGGCACGACCGTAGAATTCAGAAAAGCGTAAATGCATGCGCAGATCATGCTTAATAACTCCACAGCCACATATCCGACCAGTACAAAACTTGGCAGATCCCAAGGTGTATGGGTCTTGATCATGTGTTCAAATTTCAGTCAAATCCATCAAACAGTTGCAAAGTTATTAAGGTGCAAAATTTTGGGTTTAACATGTAAATGGCTCCTCAGCCCTAACTATGGTAGCACTACCGTGCTACCATAATATATATATATATATATATATATATATATATATATATATATATATATATACATATATGTTTCTTGGATTCACTGAAAGGTTGAGTGTTTGTTTGTATTATGATCTAGCATTAGCACCCCTTTTTTGGGGGTACTATTGCTTTAATTGTTTACTTTTTAAAGGTATGCAGTGTTGGTAGACCATCCTCCTGATGACGCACGGCGTGCAAAACTAATAGAGGCTTTCTTCCCTGTACTGCTGGGTGGCTGTGTGATTTATATGCACTTATTAAATTGTATGTCAAAATATTTCTGTACAATGACCTTTTCAGAATTAATTCCTAAACATTGAGAAGCACCACGGATGAAAAAACTAAAATTACATCATCCCCTGAAAACAATGAACCTGGAACAAGAGATTTTCTTGAGCTGTTCTCAGTTCAAGTAGGATAAGGAGCCACTGCTAGACCCATCAGAAAGAAATAAATAATAAATATTCTACCTTCTCTTGCACACACTGACACTTCAAGTCTCCTCCCAGAAAGCGTTCAAAGCAGCTCACCAGTGACACAGACTCTGAATAACCAGTGAAGGTCCTCTGTCCCACATGCACCTGTTTTTCTCTGTAAGCCTTGGATATTTGTGTCACATCTCCACCTCCATTGATATCTTAATATTGATATCCCTTTTCAGAAGCTACGATGCAGAGAGGGCTAAAGAACTAAATTACTGTTGCACTAAGCACTACTAACACAATATAAAATAAAATCTCATAAATAAATAAATGTTATTCACACTGCACCAAATCAATAAACAGTCCCATTTCACCAATGGTCATGTTAGCACTCTTGGAGTAAACATACCGCACACATCCCACCCACAAACTGCAGCAAACCAATGAAATCATTCATTCCCCAACACACACCTAATAGCACCAATAAAAAAATAAACCCTGAATCAACTACCAGCACAACCAAGACACCACTACACACCATGTCAGCCAATCACAACAGAGGATTCCAAAGCATCACTAATCCCTATCACACAGTTGAGCAGACTAACACACAGCAGGCAAATCACTGAGTAATAACACCAACTTAAAAAGTAACAACAATAAAACAGACCTCAGACACAATATTTAAATAGCAAAACCATACAGAAACAGTTGTTGCCTATTGCATAAATCGAACACATAATGGGCAGGAGTGGAATATGGAAAATGTTCTCAGGTGTGGATATCCCACGAGTGCCGCAGGAGTGAGAATATTTTTGGTACTCGTGGGATATACATGCCTCACTCTGCAGGAGTGAGAATATTTTTGGTACTCGTGGGATATCCATGCCTCACTCTGCAGGAGTGAGAACATTTTCCATATTCCACTCCTGCCCATCATGTATCCTCTATTTTTATTATATATATATATATATATATATATATATATATATATATATATATAGATATATATAGACCTACCTTTGACCCTGCACTCTCACAGTAAAATATTTTATTTATTTATTTATTGAAATTTGGTAACTGGGTAGGCACACTGAGGCAAGACAGTCCCTTTTCAGTTCGACCTGGTAAATGCAATAGTTGACACAAGAAACCATACAGGTATGACAATTGCAATAACAAGACCAACTAATATATTTATAGGAACATGTCATAATACAACACAATTATGTCATGTAAACATACACAACTGGCATAAGAAAATGTACAGGGAATATAATTACTACAG
This sequence comes from Neoceratodus forsteri, assembly GCA_016271365.2. Taxonomy (NCBI): domain Eukaryota; kingdom Metazoa; phylum Chordata; order Ceratodontiformes; family Ceratodontidae; genus Neoceratodus; species Neoceratodus forsteri. The sequence continues at coordinate 542,227,313 of CM028131.1, read as the reverse complement.
TTAAGAACCACTAGTATAGATAACAGTGCCATAGAGTATACTATACTATGGCAGACTGTAGCATAATCATCAATTCTATTTACAGATACCATTGTACATAATTCAGAATTGTGCAGATAACATTGTACTGTACCTAACTAAGAAATCCCATGTTGCTAAGCATGCAGCCAGTGGAGAGGTAGAAAGCCCTGAAGTCACCAATAGCGGGAGCAAAGTGGGGCAGTTAGATGAGTCTGAAGCGAGCACTGAAATTGAGAGAGTGAAGAGCATGCCAGGACTGAGGAGGGTAACGAGTTCCAGGAGGACACAGCAGAAAAGGTGAATGATCTGTGGGCCACAGAGAGTTGTAGGTTTGGCACAACGAGAATGATAAGGAGGTAGATCTGAGTTGACATTGGGTGATATCAGCTAGGCAGCTTGTGAACAAAAGTTCAGGGTGGCATAGCAGAGTTGGGCCTCATGAGGCAACCATCCCAGGGCAGATAAGACATCACAATGATGATGGTGAGCATGGGTTCCCAGAGCAAACCTACCCAGTCTTGGGTAGACCTGTGAATGATGAGATGATATGGTTGCAGAGGTTGAGAGAAACAACAGGGCACCATGCAAGGGGAGAGGCAAGAGGGTGGCATCAACAATCTTGCGACAGGCAGTTGAAGTAAGGAAGGGATGAATGCGGTAAAGGACCCCAAATTTTTGGTTAAGGATTTTGGTGAGATCTGTTACTTGTGCATCCAGTGTAAGTGAAAGATCCAAGGTGACACCCAGGTATTTAAACAACTCAACAGATTCAAGGGCAATCCCAGTATGTTAGAGCACAGCCAGATGGGGGAGGGTTCATGCAGGTGATCTAGAGAACAACATGCACTTAGTTTTTTTAGTGTTAAGCACCAGTTGCTCTTGAACTAACCAAGTGTCAAGGGTGTTAAAGTCAGATTCCAGCTTTACATTGTGCCAGCATATGTCAGAGGAGAAGCGGAAGAAGAAAGCATCATCCACAAAAGGTGGACTGAGGCTCCACCACAATTATTAGGGAGTTCATTGATGTATACAGAAAAGTAGAGAACCCAGTATGGAGCCTGGAGAACACATGTGGGTTATGGACCTTGTAGCTGATTGGGATTCTGCCCATTTCAAATGTTGAGTGCAGCCATAGAGATAGTTTTGAATCCAAACTAGGGCAGAGGAATCAAGGCCAAGTATGTCCATCTGGTATAGAAGCAGGTCATGGTTGACTAAATTAAAGGCCTTGGTCAGGTCTATGAATATGGCACCTGTGGCATGGCCATTATCCATGGCATAGAATATGTCAGATATGACTTTGACCAGGGCTGTCAGGGTACTGTAATTTTTTTCTAATCCCATGCTGGGAGGTTGCAAATAGCTGGAGTAGGTCTAGGTCATCCTGCAGGTGATCATAGATCATTCGTTCTTGTATCTTGGCTAGTGGGTATAAAATAGAGAGTGGGCGGACATTTTCTACTATAGAATTGGGACCTTCCTTGTGGATGGGGACAACTACCACCACCTTCCATTTCTCTGGGATGGTACAAGTAAGGAAAGAGCTGTTAAATACTGTAGATCCTGATCCAAATGGGCAAGGGCATCAGCTCCTAGCTTGATGAATTTTTGTTCCAATGTGTCATGCCCAGGGGAGTTGTCAGCCTTCAAATTTGAGCAGACAATGGACTTTAAACATGGAGGCTAGTTTTAGGTGGAAGGCAGGACGAGCCATGGAATTGGTTGATTGCAGAGGGCCTGAAGTGGGGGGGGCTGTCAAAAATAGATGTATATTTATGAAGATATGTGAAGAACTCATTAAAGCCAGTTGCTATGGAGGGAGGGTCACTAAGAATGGAACCCTGGGCATCAAGAGAGCTGGGAATCTTGGAGGTATTCCCCTTTAGAAGGGAGTTAACCTGTCTCCAAAATTCTTTTGGATTGCTGAGGTGCTCGGTCTGGAGATTCGTGAAATGTAAGTGCTTTGCTTTCTGGACGGCATCCTTGCAGCTGTTCCTCAGCTGCCTATAAGTTTGCCAATCAGTAGCTAATCCACTACCCTTGTATCTATGTCAGGCTTTATTATTCGAGGACATGAGCTACCTCAGTTCTTTAGAGAGCCAAAGAGCTTTGACACATTTTATCCGATATCTCTTCATAGTGGTGTGGAGGTCAATAATACCAGTGAGTTTAGTCACAAGGTAGTCTAGGACTGAATTGACATCTGGTAGGGTATTTATTGGGCCCCAGTCAGTTTCTTGGATTGCATCTGTGAAAGCTTTGAAGTCGATTTTGTCATGTCCCGCACCATTACAACCCTAGGTGGGGGATTAGGGAAGTTATTGCACCAAATGCAGATAGTTGGGGAGTGGTCACTTATACTGTCTGAGAGGACTTCTACAGATTTTATCTTTGAGGCACAGTGAGTGACCACCTAATCGTGTAAGGTATGGTTGCCCAACTTTGTGTTAAGACGAGTAGGGCCGCTTATGATTTGAACCAAGTTGGAATCAGCCAGTGTGGCAAAAGGTTTGGCAGACCCAGGGTTCAACCAGTTAATGCTGAAGTCTGCCCCAAGCACCAGGTCATGATGCAGCAGGCTGGAAAGGGAGTTAATGAAGGAGTGTAGGCAAGAGGATGCTACTTTATGTGGTAGGTATACACACCCTTCCAGCAGTTTTTTAATGGAGCCAATGTTGAGAAAGAAATATCGATTCCACCTTAGAGGGTCCAGGTCCAGGGATTAGGGTAGCATCAATGCTGTCCCTGACATACATAATGACACCCCACCCCTCTTTTTCAGGTGACCAATCTGAAACATTCGTACCTAGGCTGCGCCACTTCATGTTGCCTGATACTTGGTTTTAGCCAGGTCTCTGTGATGCTTAGAATGTCAGAAGTGGGAAGATTGGCCCAGGTTTCCAGCTCTGGCATTTGAGGTCTAAGGCTTCATACATTTAAGTTAGCAATTTTCAACCCTTTCTGTACCTGATGAGATATTGCAGGAGGGTGGGGAGCAGAGGCATCATTAGCAGACCCAGGATTACGTTCAATGTTTCCTGTAAGGATTATTACGATGAGAAAAAGGAGTGAAGGCCTGGTTGAAGAGGCAAGCTGTTTTTTGAGATATCTGGTGGAAAATGGAGACATTTGCAACTTTCTGAGTAGTCAGGATCCTAGGCAGGCAACTCCACATTTTGGCAGATAAGGGACAGGGATATACACTGACAGGGATTCATGAGTCAAATGGTGGTGAGGGACTGTTTACAATGCAATTCCCAATGAGGTGCATTAGGGATAGGGCTTATGAGGTAGTCTGCTACAATGAGAAGTACCAGGCTGAACCTAATGCACAGTAGTGTTAACTTGGCCATCATGAATAGTTAAGCTTTAGCTTGCAGAGTTGTAGTATGGTTGGAGCAGGCTTGGTGGACAGCAGTGCTCAGTCTCCAATGGGAAAGCAAAATGAAGTATCTACAAGAGTTGGCTAGAGAGTGATTGAGGGGGGCCTATACTTGAGAGTGAAAGATTCGCTTACTTCAGTCATGCTGCAAATAAGAACTAACGTTTCACTAGTGGCAGATCTTTATAATCTGCTAATGGGAAACTGAAAAAAGAAAAGCTTAAAACAACTCTAAGTATCAAACTTAAATCAACTCTAACAAATCTCTGCACCTGACTTTAAGTTGCTTAAAGTGAGACATCCATAAAATTCAGGCAGAGAGAGCAGTCTTGGAGAGAGCAGTCCTGGCAGCAATTCCTTGGCAGCAGTTCCTAACTGATCTCTGCCTTGCTGCACATAGTGCATGGGGAAACTCTGCTGGCAGACAGGAGCAAGTGAGATTCCTCCTGTGATAGGTGCCAAAATTCAAAAAGTTCCAACCTGTACCTTGCTTGTAGGTGAAGCTTTGGGTGGCTTCATCTTAGTTTTCAAACCTTAGATGTGATTTACTTGAGAGATTGCCAAAATGGCACAGCAATTTCTGCTTGTATGGGGAGCTTCCGGTGGCTTTCGCCTAAGACGACTTTTCAAACCTTAGATGCGGTTTGCTTTAGAGGAGTAGCCAGAAAGGGAACAGCAGTCCCCTTGCTTGTAGGGGAGCTTTGGGTAGCTTCCCATGAGCAAGTTTTCAAACTGCAGATGCAGTTTGCTTGAGAGAAGCCAGAAAGGGCACAGCAGTCCCCTTACTTGTGGGGAGCTTGGGCAGCTTTGACTTAGACAGGTTTTCAAACCCCAGATGCAATTTGCTTGAGAGGAGTAGCCTGAAAGGGCACAGCAGTCCCTTGCTTAAAGAGGAGCTTTGAGTGGCTTTGACTTAGACAGGTTTTCAAACTGCAGATGCGTTTGCTTGAGAGGAGAACCAAAGGCCACAGATGACCCCTTGTTTGTATGGGAGTTCTTCGGAAGGCTTTACCTGAGGCACATTTTCAAACTGCAGATGTAGTTTGCATGACAGGAGTAGCCCAAAATGGCACAGCAGTCCCCTTACTTGTATGGGGAGCTTCAGGCGGTTTCGCCTTAGACAGGTTTTCAAGTCGCAGATGTGGTTTGCTTGACAGGAGTAACCCATCTTATTTTCTAATGGAATGGGGGGAGCACTAGGGCAGATACCCCAATGCTGCCCCTGATGCATCTTGGTCTGTGCAGGGTGGGTGCATGGGGTATTAGGGCTGCAAACTCTAACACTATGTTTCCATACTTTTGTCGCTTTAACCCTAACCGATGCATTAATGCAGTTTTTTGATGTGTGTATGTGTGTATATACAGTATATATATATTTAACTCTTACATAAAAATTCCACATGTAACCAATTTTCTACATGTGGTGTCAGTTACTCCGTAGGTAACACACTCACTTCAAAGGCCAGAAGATCGTATAGCCATTTTTCTAGCCCCACATCCAGCACTTGGGGTTATGCTCATAACTGACAATGTAGTCCAGTATGGGGTGGGGTGCTGCACTGATAAGGTGCCATCCTTCAGATGAGCTATTAAACCGAGGTCTCTTCTGCCCATCTTGGGACTTTGTCAAGGTGGAAGTAAAAGATGCCATAACACTTATCAAAAAAAGAGTATGGGGAGTTTCCCCAGAGTCATGGCCAATATTGCCCCTGTCAATAAAACAGGTCCATGTAACCCACCCCACAGGTGCATCTGGAAACAAGCTATCATAGCTTAGCATACCTTTCCTGGTCAGACATTTCAAATAAATAAATAACATTTGAAGCACAATAATATCCTCCAGGGTGGGTGGTATTGAGATTTACTGGATATTCCAGGGGCTATAATGCCCTCCGTCTGTGGCATCAGGTCTCATTATGCCTCTGGGTGGACCAGTATAGGTCAATACCACCCACCCTGTTGGGTATTATTTGCTTACATATGGCTGGGTGGATTTCAGTGCCCTAAACTTTATAGTCATGGTAATTCCCATCAACCGCACACTCCCTATTGTTACACCCTCCATGTTCCTTAAAGAGGCATAGCAAAGTGGTGGGTGCACTGCATATTACACTGTGTGTATGTGACAATTTATTGCACTTGGCAAACTTCAGTTACTATACATTTTGTACAGTCCTGAGACACAGAGACCCTGCAACCATAATATGCTTATGGTTCCTGATGAATGTTCTCCAGTGTGAAGATGAACAGCAGCTACGCCAGAGTACCAGAGAGTGTACACAGGCCCAGAGTTGACCCCACAATGGGAGGGCTTTAAGCCCTGGTTCGATGGGCTGAGCAACAATGTCACTCTGCCATCAAGTTTAAAGGTCACAGCATCCTTGGCCTCACCAGGATTCTTTTCGTTGCAGCCCGGAGGTGCTGTTCTCCTCTTTCTCTGGCTTCCTACATCCCTTGCTTTGGCATCTGCCTCAGACTGCAGGTTTGTTTCTGTCTCTCCCCCCCACCGCCTGTCCTCCGATTATCCTACCTGCGCCATTTTGCTATGCCTTGTGTTTTCAAACAAGTTTGTTATCTACTGCTCACCTGCTTAATGCCTCATAATGTTCTGTGTGCTTTTCTTGACTGTGTTTTGCATTTTGGTGAGGATTTTTATATGTATTGCAGCCTGCTTGCTGCCTCAATCTGCAGTACAGCTGTTTTCCTTTCTGTGAGCTGTGAATTAGGATGCCCCAACTCTGTGTAGCTGATACCACTGCAACTCTCAGACTCTTAGTGTAACCTGATTCCAAGCTGTCCTAATCTTCGAATTCACTGAGTCCCCTCTGTCGGCCACTTCCCAGCCCATTCCTTCTCTGTCCTTGACCCTCTTTGTGCTTTCCTAGGTTTGTTTTCTGTTTGTTTCCTCTGGATGTCTTCTGCTACCATGCCTCACCGACAGCCCATTTTAAGGCGCTCACTCCCTGCATCACACCTCCTGGTTCCTCCTCCTCCTTCTCTCTAGTCTACAGCTCATTTCCTCCCTCTACCCTGCCTTTCCATCCATGTCTGCCAACTCCTCAGACCCCCTCTGGTGCATGTCCTGGTGTGCCATTTCCTCGCTGCTCTGGCTCTACCTCCTCGACATTTCTGCCATCACAGGTTTGCTCTTCCCCTGTTTCGGTCATCTCCCATGGGGCCCCATTCCTCCCGATCGAGGTGTTTTTGATGACTCCAGCTCCTTGCTTGCTCATCCCTCTGGCTCCTGCCCTCCTCGCTACAGCCCTCCGTTTCGGTGTGTGCATTCCCGTTCTGGAAACGTTCTATTTTTCTGCCACATCACCTAATCTGTATAAGTATGCTGCACAGTAATTGTTCCTCTGGTTCACATTATCTGCTGGAATGTACAGTACTCGAACATTGTGTATGTGATTCAAGGCATTGCTCACCCTGGACAGATTCTGTTTTGTTTTGGCAGTACCTGCTGTCAGCATTTAATCTACCTAGTTGTGACTATTCCCTATTTTCTGCTTTTTTGCATCCCATGCTTTGGGCAGGATATGACTGACTTGGGGCTGCCAAAACTTAACTATCCGCACGGCCTGTTTATTCTGGGTTCCGATTTCCTGTCGTAGTATTTGCGGTCTGTCTGTCAAACTGCTGCAGGCTCATCTCAGCTTTTTACTTGGCTACACATTGGCAGCATTTTCTGTTTGTCAGCCTGCTTTGTTTCTGTATTACTGATGCCTCATTTGATCATTCTTTTGTCCGGATGGGGCCACTAGGCACAGTTTGTTTTCCAAGTCCTCCTGCCAGTCTTCTTGTGCCCTCGACCTGTTCTCCTCTCTCAGTTCTGTATTCCAGCTCATTGGGTTGCAGTCAGCATCAATCTCACAACATAAACCTGCTTGTGGGACTCATTGCATTCAACCTGGGCCTTCCTTCGTCTGGGCTCGGCCTGCCTTAGACAGCATTTCTGCTGCCGGTTCTACCTTGGTGCTTTATCTCCTTTCCATGCACTCATTTTAACACACTTCGAGGTGTACTCATTCTGCTTGTCTCCTCCTATTCCAATTCCATACCGACTGCCTCGGATTCACTTCACTCCAGGCCTGCAACTGATATTTCATTGATGCAAGGCTATCATGCCACATTCCTTAAGTTCCTGACTTTGGTCATCCCTATCCTGAATTTTATGTGACCTCATTGACCAGTGCCAGTTTCTGCATCTTCTCCATGATTTGTCCTGTGCCTTGCTTCTTTACCTCTAGGCTTCTCTATGTATCACTTACTTGAGCACTCCTATCCTTGTGTCTTTTTTTTTTTTTTAGTTGTTTAACCAGGAGTAGCACACTACGCTGAAAGCTTTTTTACAGGTGTGACCTGGGAGCACAAGGAAGTTAAGTGACTTGCTCAGGGTCACACAGTATGCAAGTGGAAGCTGTGGGATTCAAACCCAGATCTGGACTGCTGGATGTCACCAGATTTGCAGCTCAGAGCCTTAAACCACTGCGCTATACTGCCTCCCTTGAATCCTGTACTACCTCTTCAACCACAACCTCAGGATCTATTCATTCACATCCCATATTCAGGCATGCCTTCTCGGCCCCTGTGTCCACTCACTTTCCTTGCTCAGTCCGTCCAGTCTGCATATACAACACCTTGTGGCCCATGTGGTATTTACGCCATGCAGCTTTATGTCCACATGGGCGCTGGGTTACTTGTCTTTCTCATTTGACTTATTATGTTTATAAAGTTTCAACTTTGCACTTATTCTGATGCCATGATTTAACATTTAACGCATTGCGTCTTTCACTCTTAGGCATTTGGCACTGGAATTTTGCGAGGACACTTTGCAAGCAGACCGATGTTTTGGATCCGTTCAGGATACATGGGGAGACTTACTTGCCTTTTCTTTGGTTTTCTTTCTGCAAGCTTGTTCCTGTGTATCCTTGCCAGCCTCCCCAGCTTGAGGATTTGGGTCTATGGTGCATTGCACTGGGGTTCATTTCTTCAAGAGTTTGTTTTTGGTTTACAAGCTTGCTGCCGCCTCTTCCTTTGTGGGGTGAGCTGTCCCTGGGTTGCTGGCCTCGACCAGCTCGCCGTCAGTGTTTCTTTTTTTTTTTGGGGTTTCTGCCCTATCAATCTCCTTCCTCTCATGACCTACTGGGGTTCCTGCTTATCTCTACCATCCTTATCAGCTTCAGTTCATTCATGCTGTCCTGTCTCATCTTCCCTGCTTCCAGAATTCACTTCTACTGTAATGCTCTAAGTCTTTGATTCATCCTCAGGATCTGATCCTCCCATCGAGTCTCCTTTCTCCATGTCATCAGTCATAAATCCCTTCATCGGAGATCCTTCGACTCGTTAGCTCCCTCATATTTGTGATACCCTCATCTGACTCACCTTGCTGCAGTTCTCATTCCATACAGGCCATCAAGGATTACCTACAGTCATGACCTGCATTTGATATTTCTTTTGGGCACTGCTGTGGGTTTGTTCTGTCGAATTTGCTACCTCGAATCACCTCAATATTCAATCAAGGGTGTGCCCCTTTTCTAGTGCCAGCCCTCAGGACTTCACTCCACTACTTGCTTCACTCCTCCTCCATCCCTGCTGCTACCTCAAATCAACTCTATCTCTTCCCCAGGACATGCACCTCAATTTGGCTCTACCTCCCCTCAAAAGCCATGCCTTCCTGTCCGTTGCCCTTTGCTAGGGCTGGCTGGAGGCTCACCACCATCATTCAAGTTCCTTTCACATCCATTTCTGGATCTACCTCCTTTCGAGGAGCCTATTTAATTGCATCTTCCGTGGGGAGTCACCAGGGGGCAGCTTGCTGTTCTGGTGGCCAGGATTCGTTTGGGATGTGGTGTGCAAGCCGTGCTTCTGTGCATACATCACTAAACTGCAGAGTGTCAGCCGATGTGCCTGGTCACATAACACCTCTCCAGGAGGTGCTCATGGACTGCCAGCTTGGTTTATTTTGCTTCTGCTATCCCAGTGCAGTTGTTTATATATATAAATATATATGTATATTTTTTTTTATTTTATTATTCTTTTGTCCAGTACCTCCTGGAATTATTTATGGACTTCCAGCCACTCAGCAATTTAATGCTCGTTTAGTCAAATTCTTTGTTTTAATGACTTATTTCATGCTGTTCCACTTTTCCACCATTATGGACTCATCCACGCCTCTGCTGATGGGCACTGTCCCAACTCATACCAGGACATGCATCTCTTCTGGACCTTTTGGTGAGTTGTTTGGGACTGCATGATGGCTGTAGTAGGCCCATGCTGTGCACTGGTATTTCTTTGTGTGTGCTTCTCCTGGCGCTCCGCAAGCTTCATGGCTGTTTTGGGGTTTGTCTCGCTACCCTACTGGACCAACAGTTTCCTTCCCTGATTTTGTTTCATGGTCTGGCTATTTGCCCTTCTGGTGCATTCGTCCAGTTCATGACTTTGGTCATCATTTGGCTTCCTAGCCCTCATGGCTTCAATCCCCTCATGGCCTGCATTCAATAATTATTTTGGATATGCCTATCATGGCTCCTATGCTGCCTCATCGACCTGCGGCCCTCCTGCTTTGCCAGCCTCTGGGGATTCCCTCTTTTATCGTACCTAGCACACTCTGTTCCACTCTACCTCATATCGACCTTCTCATCCAATTCATTCCCTACAGTACCTATGTCCTTTTGCCTTCTTGGCCTTGGAGCCTGCCATTCTCTCCCTCCTCCGTTCTTTGTCCTGTCATGCCTCACTTTCCTGTACTGGCCTTCATGCTTCAATCCATCATTGTACCTCATCCATTTCCTAATTTTACTTCCTTGTCCTAACGCCTTTTCTAGTACCAGCTATCATGGCTTCACTTAGCTCTTAGCTTCACTGCTCATCATATATCATCCTATTTACTCACTCCTCATCATACCTCATCCAGTTTTGTTCCTCGATCGCTCAACCTGAGTTGCAATGACTGCTACTCCTGCATCAGTGTGCTCTCGTTCTGCTCCCTCTCCTTGGCTCTCTCAACAAATTCCTGTGCTGCCTTGTCACCATCAGTATCAGGGTCTCGTTTCCATCAAGGTCTGTATTCGATATTCTTTTGGCATCCCTACCATAGATCATATACTGCCTACTCCGACTCAACCCATGTAGTTCTCATTTCGTACCGGCTGGGTCCTCTGCTACCTTATTTACCTCCCTACTGTCCTTCATCCTTTCATACCTTGCTTTTCAGTACCTGCCTTCATGGCGTCAATCCCTCATCATATCTCATCCGTTCCTGTTACCTTCCTCAACTTAGCGCCTATTCTCATCTTGACATGGTGGATTCTTTCCACTCATGGCTTCCCTCCTCATCTTATATCATGTGATTTGGCTCTATTGATTGCCCATCCTGTACTCATACCCTCTGGTTTGCATCCCCCTGCTTCTGACATGCCTTCTTGGCCTTGGAATCTGCCTCCCTTTGAGGAGCCCTCATTGCTCACTTTGCTCTCTAGAGCATACCACCTTCATTCCAGTTCATTTTCCAGTTCTTTCCTGTCTTCTCTTATTCCATTCCTTACTGACCAACATGGATTCCTCCATTTTGAGGCCTGCATTCAATATTTCTTTTGGCCATATCTATCATGCATCTGATACTACCCCTTGATCCGGCTTTCGTACCATTCATCAAGTTCCTGACTTGGTCATCATTTGGGCATCCTTCTCATGATTCCTATGCCACGCATTGAACTGCACGAGCTCTGACTACTTCACCATGAATTGTACTTGCTGGGTCCTATGCTACCCATTGACCTTCCTGTCATCCTTCACAGCCTTACCAGTCATCATTCCCTCAGCATTATGTCAAGGTTCATCTAATTTCTAAGCTTACTCTACTATTCCTTTCTTCAAATTATATGCTACCTCATTGACTATAACCTCTGGATCTAATAGTTCAAGGTCTACTTGTTCACATCACTTAATCAAGCCCACTCGCTCAATGAAGCGCATTGCTCAATCACTCACATCGCTCAATCAAATCAGCATGCATTTTCATCCATCTCATCAGCATATCTGGAATCTCCTCATGAGCACATCTGGATATCCCTTGCTCCTCTGACTTGCAAATGGATCTATTTCTTCCCATCTTTGCTCCTCTGATATACTCTCTCCCATCGATTACTCGACCATATCCTCCTCGGGTCCCTGCTATCTCATGTTCCTTATTTCTCTGTGCTTCATTGGGGTTTTTCCCTTCATTATCCTTGCTAATTATATCCCTCATCTGAGACCATGCTCTTTACTGACCTCGTCCTCAAATCAAATGTCGTCAGCCTGGAGGAAGGCGACCTAGGCCATGGATCTGCAGAGGTTTCCTCCTCAAAGGATTTTTCCTCTCCTCCATGCCAATGGTCATAATATTAGTTAGAGTTAGTGCTTTCTTATTTTTAGTTAGATGGATGGAGGTAGATGGTGGATCTGGCTTTCCCTTCTCTCCTCAGGAAGTTAGGCCTTCACTTCACAGAAATTATTCATCATCTTCGCCTCTTTGATGCTTGACATCTTTAGGTATTCTTTTTGTGCTTCTTCCTACCCTACCTTTAGCCGACGCATTTATTCCCAGCACCTGGTGGGGGGGCCCTCTTCTAGGGTTTCTCATGTCATACTCCAACAGGGTGGTATATGCAATGGATAGAGAGGCAGAAAGCCACATATAAAACTCAAGTTACACAAGCATTATCTCATGCCACAAAATAAATCAAGTTATGTAAGTACCTAATATTACCCCATTCAGTTGCATCAGCACATTGAATGGGAGGGCTTTAAGCCTGTGGTTCGATGGGTGCAGCAACAACTTCAACTCCCCCATTGAGTTTAAAGGTCACAACATCCTGGTCCTTGCCAGGATTCTTTTCATTGCCCGCCATTCTCCCTTCCTCCTCCAGCGGCACGCCCTGTTACCCATGGGCTTCTTCCCTACCCTACCTTTAGCCGACGCATTTATTCCCAGCACCTGTAGGGGGGACCCTCCTCTAGGGTTCCTCAAGTCATATTCCTACAGGGTGGTATATTCCATGGATAGAGAGGCAGAAAGTCACATAGAAAACTCAAGTTGCACAAGCATTATCTTATGCCACAAAATAAATCAAGTTACATACTGTAAGTACCTCATATTGTCCCATTCAGTTGCGTCAGCACATCGAACACTGATTGAATAGGAGTGCAATAGTAACTTCAGGTTTGACACAGCCACCATAGATAAATTATGCCAAATATTACTCTGAGTCATATGTAATCAACACAATTATCCTAAAAGTGTAGTTTCTGAGGCATTTCTTCACTTAGTCCTTTAGAAATTATTGTCTCCTGAGTATAAATTCAGTAAGCTTTCTGTCATCTCAGCTTTTTGAAAACATTACTACAGTACCTCCTGGAAATGATTCTGTTCTCTCAATATCAATAAACATGAAATAAAATATAAGGACATTTTTGTTTAGATTTTTAAGTTTAAAAGTTTACCTCACTTTATCAGGTGCCTGGATAAGTAGGTTATCTGAACTGAATTAGAAAATCATAGAAATTACTTTTGTGTATATAAGGGATAATATGTGGAAATTGTTTTTAGATTGGGTAGATTAGTTATTTACGTGGTCTTTATCTCTGTGCTGCCAATATATCAGTGTTATTTAGCTTATCAAAGTTATAATATACAGCACTTTATTGGGCTTTTCTGACAGATAGAATCACTGATATCAGGATTAGTTTAATGTGGATTCTGGTGATATAGTATTGCACAGTACCAGTAACTCATTAAGTACCATGCTTTAAGGATCATGCTGCTATAGATAATATTTGCATAGCACTTGTACGTTAAGTAGTTATTATGCCAGTTTACACGGCTATTAAAATATTTATTTATTTATTTGTTGAAGAGTTGTACCAGGAAGGCATGCTGAGTGGAGACCACTCAATTCCGGATGCGTCCTGGTGGAGGGTAAGCAGGAATATATACAATACAGCAACAAAGCAGGAAAAATACAGTACAGTAAATTAAATACACAGAGGCAGCTATTGCATAATAGGCTACAGAGCTGATATCCCAACTGGTTACAAAGTAGGTGGGAGATCAGAGTAGCAAGCAAGCAAATCTGAACTACAACTCTTAATGGAGACTAATGCACCTAGCATACTTTTTATTGCATTTAATGCCTATTTGAGGTGCTGGATGGAGCTCCATGCAACAGGTGGATGGGCACGACAAGATGGGATTGGGCTAAGTGCATGAGCAGGTGGGGGAGAAATGCACCTTGAGGAGATATTTTAGATGCTCAGTGCTGCCTGCATGCCTAATGTCTGCTGGCAAGGAGTTCCACCGGTTTTGGCATATGGAGCTGAAGGCAGCTTGGCCTTTAGATGTGGTATCAGTGGGACATGAAGGAGCCTGGAGTCAATGTTCCTGAGTTCGTACACAGAGGGGGGTTGGACAGAGAGGGCAGACTCGAGGTATGAGGGGAGGAATTGTGCCCAGAATTTAGCTGTAACCCTGGCACAGTGGGCCTGTCTCCATTCCTGTAGTAACATCATATCAAGTGACTTATAAAGGGTGCAGTGATGTGTTGTGGGTGGGCAGTCCAGGGCAAAATGGCAGAAGGAATGGAAGAGGGGGATTGAGTCTGGTTAAGGCTGACTTAGGGGCCATGCTGTAGACTACGTCCCCATAGTCAAAAACTGGGAGGATCATTTTCTGTACAAGTGCTTTGCAAGCGGGTAAAGGGAGACAGGCCCTGTTCCACTATACAGCACCCAGTTTGGGGTGATGTTTTTTATGGATTGAGTCGATATGAGCAGAAAAGTGTAGGTACTGATCCAGCCATACCCCGAGGTATCTGAAGGAGGTGCAGTCTTCCAAGGGGGACCCATCAGTGGTATGGAAAGTGGGGGTTGATGAGAGGTGGGAGAGTCATTGCCACATCCCAAAAGTTAGTGAGACAGTTTTCTTTGGATTAAGAAAAAGCTGGTTTGACAAAACCAAAACTGTACAGCATTGAAATCCTCCTGGAGTCTTGCGGCTGCATTGGAGGTGAAGGGACCCGATGAAAACATTACAGTGTCATCAGTGTACATGTGAATGAATGTGTGTGTGCAAGCTGAGGGCAGGTCATTTAGAAAAATGGAAAACAGTAAAGGGCCAAGGACCTATCCCTGTGGGACCCTGGAGGTGACAGGGAGGGAGGCAGTAGGGCAAGCATCTATTTTCACAGCTTGACCTGCCTGCCAGATAGGACTGGAACAGCCAGTGGCTATTCCTGAAAGTCCAATCGGGAGAGTTTTGACAGTAAAAGGGGTACGAGACAGTATCAAAGGCTTTGACAAGGTTGATAAAGATAGCTGAGGTGGTGTGACCATTTTCCATCCAGTGAGGATGGCAACTGTGAGCCTTAGGAGTGAGGTGATGGTGGGTGAGACTTCCTAAATCCAGACTGGTAAGGTGTGAAGGACGAGGAGGGAGTCGAGAAAGGGGCAAGTTGGGAGAGAACGAGGTGCTCCTGAAGTTTAGCTAGAATGAGGAGCAGGGATATAGGATGATAGTTTCCCAGCGAGGGGGTCTCCACCTTTTGAGAGGGATGATGGTGACATGCTTCCATTCAGATGTGATTTCAGCAAGTGAGAAGGAGAGATTGAAGAGAGCAGCCAGTGGTGCGGTGATGGCAGGGCAGATAAGTGGAGCATTTGGAGTCCAGACCTGAGGGGCATTTGCCTTTGAAGGGTTGAAAGCCTGCAGGGCTTTAAGCACTTCAGGCAGAGTAACTAGGGAAAGGTGAAGCTGGTGATGGGGGATATGGGAGAACAGGTAGAGGTGGGCTTGAGGGGTGGGAGTGAGGGAGGATAGGAGGCCACTGCACCTGGATTGGTGATGATGGAGGCTTCTACATTTAGGGCAGGGGTGGGAGGCTGGATAGGGGATAAAAGTGCATTCATTGTTTTCCAAAATTTTGCTGGGTGGTTTATATTTGCATGGAAGGAGGCCTTGAAGTAGTTGGCATTGGCCTGACGTAGGCATGTAGTGCAGGAGTTATGAAGAGAGCAGTAAAGTTAGAGAGCAGCCAGGGTGCCAGTAAACTTGTATGTTTTCCAGGCCTGATCCCTGGCATGAAGCTGGTCTATGATATTTGCTGTGACCCAGGGTAGGTGGGTGCCCATAACTCTTGTCTTTCTGAGTGGGGCATAGTAATCCCAAATGGCTAGGAATCTGGACTTGAACAGCTCTAGGGCAGTGTCGATGGTGGGTGCATGTAGGATGCAGGACCAGTCTATATTTGATAGGTCATTTAAGAGTGCACCAAGGTCGAGTGATTTGAATGATCTGGTGAGCAGCATTCGTGCGGGAGGTGCTTTTGGCAGGAATATTTTCCTTACCATGTAGACATATGGTGGTCACTTAAAGAGTCTGAAAGGAGTCCGACTTCAAGTATTCGATGGGGGTGGGAGGTGATGGCCCAGTCTAAAAGGGAGTGGTTCTGAGTTTTGTGATTTAAGCATGTGGGAGCAGATATTTTCTGTATCATGTTTACGGCATGTACCTGGCTACATAGCTTAGAATTAGTAGTGGAGAGACAATTAAAGTTGAAGTCCCCAAGGATGTGTAGCTCACCCCTGAAGCAAGTGACTTTAGGGTGACCAGGTGGTCCAGCATGGTGGGCATGGGGTGTCTGGGGTGCAGTATGTTCCTGCTATGTAAGTTGAAATAGTGTGTGGTAGTGAGATTTTGATTAACAAGGAGTCTATCAAAGGCATGGGCAGGGGAGCTGGATGGGGTGGAACTGGTGGTAGAGGAGATGAGCATGGCAATGCCTTCCCTCTTTTTTTACCCATGCAATCATGCCGAATAACTGTGCAGTCCGGAGTGCTATTTCTGCATCCAGGTTGTGGGGCTTAAGCCAGGTTTCTGTAATTATCAGAATATCTGGTCTCAGCATTAGTACAGTTGGCTGTGGATTGGTGATCTTGTTAAGGATGCTGCATATATTGGGTGGATAATCTTGAAACCCTTTGGTAACCAGAGAGATGGAGAGGGGTTGGGGTGGGGTGGTCAGAGTTTGGCTCAACGTCCCTTGCTGATCTGAGCAGCAGAATTAATAGCTGTCTCATCTTTAGTATGAACCATTGGGATTTCGGTGGACAGAAAGTTGTAGGGCATTTCGGAAATATACATGTTTTGGATGCTTTAAAAGTTGTCAGCCATGCATGGAAGGAGGGTGGCAGGATGGAAGCCCGTAACCCAGCTAAACAGGAGGTTTTGAGGAGGTTTCACAATGGTGGAGGTAGCGTGGGGTGGAGGCGGCTTCACTGATTTTAGTGTAGGGGTTATGCTGTGGGACTGGGTAGGAGGAGGTGGGAGAGACACAAGGGTTGTGAGCTGGCATAGTAAGAAAAGAGAGAGTGGCAGCATGTTTTAATTGCTAAGTAAGGTAGGTGAAACTGGGTTAGGGCGGCCACTAGTGGCTAAGACAGATAATCTACAAATGAAAAAATGAACTGATTGGATAAAATCGACATGTGATCCACACTATAAAATACTCAGCTCACCTAGGGTGGTGGCAGGGGTGGTGAGGCAGCCAGTGCCTAGTGCCAGTGGGTTCACACAAACACTGAGGGATTTGGTGCTGCAGTGTGGCAAGGTCATACCTGGCACTCCAAGAAGATTCTGGGGAAGCTGGCTTGGCTTGGGGAAGGGCGGACACACTGGCCCTCAGGACCACTGAGCACACTGACACTCAGAGGAGATTCCAGAAAGCTGGCATGGCTTGGGGAGGCGGACCGCTGGCCTCGATGACACCGAGCGCACTGGCGCTTGGTGGAATATGGAAGAGTCGAGATTATAAATGTGTGAAATTATTGTGCTGTAGAAATGAAAGAACTATGTTTCTAATCTACAGTAACAATAGTATGAATAAGAAAGTTAGACTGATAATGTGAACTGAAATTTAGGTGGCTATCCATCACAACTGTTCGATATTGTGAGAAGTGCACTGCTGGTACCCTACATTGCTGGTAACAGAGATTTCACAAAATATCCATGCTTTGAATGGGAGTGCACAGGGAATGCTCAACAGTTACTATCTGAAAGCAAAATATCACATACAGTAGCACACTGACTTTGAAATAGGCATCATCAATCTGAAAATATCAGTTGTGACTCAAGTGAGCAGTTACTCTTGACACCCATGGTTCAGGATTGTGAGCATTTGAAACTGCAGTACCAAAGTGTGCTTGTATGGTTGCAAATATTTTGCTATTTAAAGGGGGGGGGGTTGATATCAGTCATTTCACAGAAGAAAGGGTTCTGAAAGAACTCCTAAAACTGAAGGTGTACAAAGCAATGGGGCCTGATGGGATTCACCCCAGAATTCTAAAAGAACTAAGGGGAGAACTAGTAACACCACTGACTATCCTTTTTAACAAATCATGGGAGGACGGTGTGGTACTTGAGGATTGGAGGAGAGCAGATGTGATTCCTCTTCACAAAAGTGGGAGCAAGACAGAGGCAAGAAATCACAGACCTGTCAGTTTGACCTCAGTGGTAGGGAAAATGATGGAATTACATCTGAAGGAAAGAACTGTTGAGTATCTAGATGCCAATGGGGCACAGGACCCAAGGCAGCATGGATTCGCAGTGGGAAGGTCACGTCAGATGAATCTAATCAATTTCTTTGACTGGGTGACCAAAGTAGTAGACCAGGGAGGACTGTGGACATGGCCTACTTAGACTTTAGCAAGGCATTTGACACAGTCCCATGCAAAAGATTAATAACAAATTAGCCAACCTGGGAGTGGGTACAGGGTGGTAGCCTGGGTAAAACATTAGCTGGACAACAGAATGCAGGCGTAATTAATAACGGAGTTTACAGTGAAGTAAGTGGGTTACTAGTGGGTACTGCAGGGTTCAGTACTGGGACCGGTCCTTTTTAATGTGTTTATAAGTGACATTGCAGAGGTACTGGAAGGAAAAATATGTCTCTTCACAGACGACACAAAGATCTGCAACAGGGTTGATATACAAGGTGGGGTAGAAAGGATGAGAAGGGACTTGGCAAGGTTGGAGGAATGGTCAAATGTATGGCAGCTTAGATTCAATGCAAAGAAGTGCAAAGTAATGCACCTGGGAAACAAAATCCCAGGGAAGAGTCACAATGGGGATGAGATACTGACAGCAACAAAAATGGAAAGGTACCTGGGACTAGTTATAACAGATGACCTAAAGGTGGGCAGCAATGTGAGAGGCAGTAAGGAGGGCTGGGGGATACTGGGATGCATAGGGAGAGGCATCACCTGTAGGAAACAGGAAGTTTTATCACTCTGTACAGACAGTTGATGAGACCCCATCTGGTGTACTGCATGCAGTTCTATTGACCCCATCTCCGCAAAGACATAGACAGGGTGGAGGCTGTTGAGGGGGGGCAACCAAAATGGTGCAGGATCTGCACCAGAAGACGTTCGAATAGAGACCAAAGGAGAGTAATATGTATACCCTAAAGGAAAGGAGGGAGAGGGGAGACATGATAGAAACTTTCTAGTACCTCAAGGGAATCAGCAAAATCCAAGAGGGTAGCATCTTTCAGAAAGAGACGTGCAAGAACACGGGGCCCAATTTGAAGATAGAGGGGGGACAGCTCAGAGGTAATGTAAGGAAGTATTTTTTCACAGAGAGGGTTGTGGATGCATGGAACAACCTTCCTGAGGAGGTTGTGCAGTCAAAAACAGTGGGGGAATTGAATGCATGGAACAGACATAAGGCAATTCTAGTGGGGTTTAGGAGGAAGTAGGCTGTTGGTTAACTAGAATCTGCAGCTTATCCATTAGGTAGGGAAATGGGTGGACTAGGTGGGCCAAGCAGTCCTTATCTGCCATCAAATTCTATGTTTCTGTTGAAGAACATCTTTGGCTGTGGAAGTATGTCAGTGTGCAATGTATTCTGGCCCAGCATGAAAAATCTATGCATAGGCAAGAAGAAGAGAAAGAGACAACTGGTGAAAGTTAGTAGAGGTTTAAAATGGCAGCAGAATAAGCTGCTCATTTGTAATTGTTAAAACTATGGGACTTTTTACTAAAGTATAGGTAGTCCTTGACAAATGGCCACCACTGTGAGCAATCAGTTGCACTATCATACAGGGTCCTACCAAATGACCACAGGAGATGTGACTACCATGTGCCAACAAGCCAGATCCAGATGGGTTACAGAGGTGATGAATGCACCCCTGCTGCACCATGTGGACTACCTGAGCCTACCAAGAATGGAGGCTGCAAAGATGTAGATGCAAGATGTATTTTACAATGTGGCAGTCTTCTCTGATGCCAGTGTTGCCAAGACTGTGCCAATCTCAATCATGGTACCTTCAAAAATGAAGAAATCTATCACAACAGAAAGATCTTGGTTAAATCATAAATATGCAGGTGGTATATGATGCATCTGGCAGGATCACACACATGCATGTGATGTTCCCAAGCTCCGCATGATTCATTTATCTTAGAACAATCCTTTCAGGTCCCTCACATGTGCACAGTTGTGGGGATCAATGCCAGTGACTTATGAGTAGGCAAAAGTGTCATGTGTACATAAGAGGGTTCATTGACTCTATAATGCTTAAGGTACACAAGGTTACATGTCTTCACAGGTGACACTGGGTAGTTGCAGAGAACAAATCTCAAAGATTCCAGTGTTAAACTAAGCCACCCCAGCACAAATTATTGACACAATGAGTCACACAGGCCACAAGCGACACTATAGGTACAGCATTTGATGAACTGAAGATGTGTTTTCATTGCATTGACTGCAACAGTGAGCCGTGCTGCTGTTGCTGAATGTAGTGCAACATATTTACCATGTATTGCATGTTGCACAATGTTGCGTTACAGAATGGACTACTTTTACCTAAGGAGGATTAGTAGTGAGTCAGCCTAGTGATGATGGTGATGGCAGCCATGATTATGTAACGTGCCATATCCTCCATGCAGTCAAAGGGATAGCTACATAATCTACCCGTAGGGAAAATCATACAGGATTGTGGAGATGTACAGTACTTCATGGAAGGGTCTGCTCTTTGGGTGTTGTACTCTTCCAGTATAGCACTGTGGTGATCTGTGCTGCACAATGGATGGCAGCAAACATAGCTGCGCATAGCTGTGTGTACACTGCCTTGTGTGCCTAGTGCATGTGTGTGGTGAATGTGTGTGTCACCTTCAGTTACCATGCATAGTGTGTGTTTAGCTGTGTGTTGTGGTACACTGCGTCTACTGTGGTTGTAGGCACCAGTGTTTGTTGAAGCACTTACCCCTTTCAGTGCACTCCCACTTTATCGTATGGTGCTCTAAGCTCTATCACCATGTGTCCCCTCCTGTAGCTGGGCCAGTATTGGTTCCGCACTTTACTGGTAGCCTGCTTCATTTAAGTCATCCGGGGCTGACCTATTACAGGTAGGCATGCATCACTGATCATGCTACTGTCCACCAATGGTGTTGTAATCAGGGATGCCTCTATCTGCCTGTCTGAGGGCTGTGAAGTGCTTGTCAAACAGCTGTGTAAGCTATCACCAAAAAATCTTCCTGTGATGCTCCTGTAGTCACTGATGTCCATATGTATTCCTGTCTCTGCAGCATGCTATAGATAATGTTAATGCAACATGTCCATGCTTGCTTTCAGTTGCTGCTGATCCAGTGCCCATGTCTCAAGTAGTATTTTTTGTATTTTATTTTAGTGTTTGGTAACCAGGTAAGGCCTACTAGATACAAATGCCTGTTTTCAATGGTAACCTTAGTGTACTGAGGAGTTTAAGTGACTTGCTCAGAGTCGCACAGTATGTAAGTAGTGGTCATAGGAATCAAACCCAGGTCTGTTGGATGTACCAAACTCATTCATAGCTCATTAATCTAACCTCTAGGCTATACTGCCAGCTCCCAATTCCTTGAGTCCACAGCATTTGATGTGCCAGTGTGGAGGTCAGTACCCTGAGCGTCCCCTCTAGATGGTCACTAGCCTGGGTGTGCCTGTGTATGCTCATTGACTGGCATCAGTGGTACCATGCTGGGTGTCTTACAATGATGCTCATGTCCTCTGTGCTGGTCTGTGTGTTCTGGCTAGGTAATGGTGTCAGGGTACAGAGTGGTAGGGTGGCACATCACTATTTGTAGATTACATGGTCATGGGCACATTGCTTATGTTGGTGCTGTATCTGCCCACATTGGATTCCTCAGCCAACACACTTGCAGCAGTTGTGCTATCCTTACCTGCGAACAGAAGTGCCCGGCATTTATGCTGAACAGGATATATGACTCCAATGACAGGGGAAGTATACCCTTGCTGTTCTTTCCATTTACAGGCACTGCCATGGCATCACCTTGTTACAGTGTGTCATCAGTAGTGCTGATGTCCTCCATTGTTGTGTCATTTGCAACCACTGGAAAGTGTATGGTATCTGGTAGTGTGATGGCTAGAGCTGGCATTGTGGGTTATGTCCCTGTATACAGTAAAATACATGATGTTCATGATGAGTGCTCACAAGCAACGGTGTTAATGTCATCCAGATCCTCATTGATAATGTGGTCTGTGAAGTGGAGGATATAGTGTCCTCCATGGGGATTAGTTACAGTGTGTCATCTGGTCTAACACTCATGGCCAGCTGTGCATGTCAACTGGTGGCTTGCTGATGCTTAGCGCGATGCTGTCAGGTTGCCCCACTTGTGCTTTATTGCAGCCACTGTGGGGTTTGCTGCTAGTGGTATAGACAGTCTACTGTATTTCCTCCTACAGAACCTGTTTCTCTTCCAGTTGCCTTGTCAGGGAACTAGCAGAATGCAACACACTGTAGTGCTTCTGTACCTTTATGGCAACTATGGCATATTTTCCTGCCATGAAGTTTGTTATCCTTGGATTACTGTATCCTACCATTCTCCCTACTGCTTTCTCTCTGGTGTCCAGTTCCCTGGGAATGTCTGTCCTGTTTTGGATTCTGGCCTCATACCACTTCTGCATTGCTTATTTAGCAGTGGTATTCACATTTCACAGGACAAAGCACTGGGCTGTCATGTGGAGTCCACATCTTATGTGGTGGCATCAAGGGGTGGGCCTGGGGTGAATAGCAACATGAACAGGTACACCCACCTCCCCATGTGGGGCTCTACACATGCATGTGTACATGCTGATGCATGACACTCCACAGCTATTGATACCCACAGGTGCACAATACTTACACCGTGTGTAGTTCTTTGCCAGATTAGATATGTTTAGGGTATATGTCACCCTACTTTCTCGATTGGACCCCTATTTTTTTTCTTAGTTTTCTATCATGTATTTTTTTAACATAGATTTATATTTTTTTTAGTATTTTTATACCACATTTGTTATTAGGTGGTACCTTGTTTCCCTCCTCATGAACATCTACATGGCAAGTTCCACACCTATGCATGGATATACTGCTTTGCTTCAGGCCCACAGCTCAACTCATGAAGCAAGCTACAGGTATGGTCCAGTATATGTCACTATGCAGCTGCTTGTTAGTAGCCACTTGTCCACTCACTAAACAAGTTACAGGTCTGGGGCACTGAGGTTTACTATGCAGCTGCTTTCTGAGTGGCCAGAGTACCAATCTTGAAACAAGCTACAAGTCTTGTGCAGTGAGCTTTATTCAGCTACTTAGTGTGTGGCCTGCAGGGCTACTTGGGATGCAAGCTACAGGTCTGGAGCAGTGAACATCAGTATACAGCTGTTTTGCTAGTTCACTGCCATTCACAATGAAAGCTGCAAGTCCGGGGCAGTGAACATGATTAGGAAGCTGCTTTGTGAGTGGCCCAAAAGACCACCTGTGACTCAAGCTACAAGTCTGGGCTGCGAATGTCACCATAAAGCTGCCTCATGAGTGGTCCATAGACCTCCAACGATTCAAGCTTCAGGTCTGTCATACTGAGCCTCACTATGAAGCTGCTTTTAAATAATCTTTTCCAAAAAGTGCTGAAATTAATTGCAAAAAATTACATTACTGCACCTATTATTGTAGAAAGACAAAGCATACAAATGAGGGAAATGAAAATTAGAATTAAAAGTCTCTGGGATCTCAAAAACTTGGTGGCGTGGTGTTCCTCAGTGCTTGACAATCATGCAACACAAGGTTTTCATTACCCTGGTATTGGCATTCTATGCACTTTGCTGTTTTATTTACTTTGTGTAACAAGACACTGGTGATATTAGTATAATTTTAACCCTACTGAACATCACATGATTATTCAAACCCCAATGAATACCACACAATCAATTTGCCAAGTCCCCAGTAATGTTAAACCCTAAGAGTTCATTTCCCTACTTCATATGCTTTGTATTTCAACTGTAATTGATACATCAGTGTACTTTTTTGCAATTAATATATATTGTAGGATTATGGTAGTGCTCCTATAGTCAGGGATACAAATGCTGTTCTATGGTAAACCTCAATTCTAGCCCCTTATTGGCTGTTGTTAGAATAATCTGAATTTGGTATGTATGCACTTATGCCTAGAATCTCTTGATCTTGAATCTGGTAACAATCATTTCAGAAGTTTAAGCATTCTTGAAAGTAGAAAATTTGAAAACATATATTTTTCAATTTTGTTTCGGGGAGGTTACTTATTTGCCTTACCATCACTGTGTCACTCCTCGTTCCCATCCCAAAACTCCATTCACACAATTCTGCCCCTAAACTCCTATAAACAACCATGGTGCCTTTCCCATGGTTCAATCCGAGAGGTGAATGCCCACCTTCATGCCAGAACCCTATTTTTTTTGTATATTCCTGGGACTCAACAGATCGCCACATTAGTGGCCCAGGGAGGACAGACCTGTATGCATGTCCAGTGGAGCTGAATAGAACAGTCACGTGTTATCACATTGCCAACAAAGGATTTTATTCCTATCCCCCTTGTTGCAACAACTCTTTACATGCTCCGTAATCTAGTGGGTGAGTGCTCAATGTCAAACAGTCACCCACAAATTAAAACACCATTTCAGCCACTTTCAGTTCAGGGAGAAAACTAAATGTTGTAATAACTTTTTTTCAACATCTTCTGAAGGACTTTTCATTCATCTTTTAGCTTTTCCAGATTTTTCCATTCAACTGGTTGCAAGCTGTTAGAAAACTTTCCAATTAAAAAATCCAATAATTAGGGAATAGAAGCTAAGAATTCATTACATACAGCCAGAGACAGCATACTGTAGAGGCAATTTGCATGAAGAGCTGTATATGGGATCCAGTAAACTAAATCTGAGATTCAGCTTCCTAACCATCACTAACTAAATCATTGGGTTCAGAACCCAGATGATCATGTGTTATAAAAAATAGCCTTGTTGGGCTCAATTCTAAGTAATGCAAGGGCCACGTGCAAATCACTGGTGCATGATTTTGTGGCAGTCCTTTGTCTGTTACCTTCCCCAAGCTTTGCTTCAAAGTGATCACTCACATGTTTTGTGCCAGAACAAATCAATGTGCACTTTAGTACAGAAGGGGGTGGAGTTCACATGCAAAATGCACACTATGGCATCACAACCTTTTGATCACCAGTGCTACGGGCACAGTAACTTTCTGACATAAAATGCCTAAGAAATGTTTAACCAGGCAGTAGAGATGTCAGAACACAGTGCTCATTTCACAAGGAGATTGAGAGATCAATTTCAATGTTGAACTAATTTGTCAACACACATGTGAAGTAACAGGACAAGGATAGGGAGTCCACTGGACTTTCAGAGACTTTTATTGGCTGGAGTTTGAGTTGGGTGCCCACTTGACAATTAGGGACAATGAAGTGGAATAAATGGATATACACTGGCATGGGCCTACTAGTAGGCCAAAGGTTTGGTTCCAGCAGTTCTTGGGACTTATTTTCAGTGCCAGAACTGAGCTCATAATGTGTGTTATTACAGTGCATAAACCCAGCTTGCACAGAGTAAGTTTTAGCTTGGTGGTCTATGCACCCCTTCCAGTGCAAATCTAATTTTCTCAGTGTAGCAAGTTTATGGGTCAGTGCAGCAGAACACACTTTACCCCCCACCTCCCATTTTGCAGTCCGTAAAACTGTAACTGAGAACTGGGAAAAAGAAGTGCTCATTATGTGTCTCACTCTTCTGGAAATCATACACAGTGGAGTTCTGCTCCAAAGAGCTGACAGTACTGAAGACATAAGAGCAGAGACCCACTGGCCAACTAGGTTAAAGTTATATTTCATATTTTATTGAGTGTATATACTGTACAAGGAAGCACACAGTGACTACACAAGCCAGTGAATGTCATGGTAACTTTATAAAGGTGGAAAACGTTGTCTTAAATTGTTTACCAATGAGTCCACACTGCAGATTTTAACTTCGATTTGAAAATGGTCAAGTAATCATGCTTAGTTTTTAGTGTAATAAAAAACTTTCACTGGTTTTGATTTGGTAATGAATAAAGTATCTATTGGCTGAAAGAATCTTATATCACTCTATGGACCAGTGTTCCCTCTGGATATGACCCAATACTTACTGTAATTGAAACTGTGTGTAATCACATATAGAGTTGTCACCTAATGATTTGCAAACCAAAACCAGCCAATGCAACCAATCTGGAATACTGTATAGTACTGTTAATAAATTAATTTGTATTGTTGACTGTGGAGTGCATAATTCATTGTGAATAATATAGATGTTTAGGTTGGCTTCTTCGTGATCTATGGGTCAGCCATGCACTGTGATAAATCTTTGAAACATTCTAAACTTTGTGGAAGTAAGAGACCTAAACACATCATTTTTTGGTTTCAAATTAAAATTAGAATAATTGATCCAACGCCTTAAACAAGTGCATACTGCCTTTAAAAATCCAACTTAAGCTAAAGTTTTTTTTTGTAATGTTTTCAAGCAGTTAAATTTTGAAATTCCTGTTGTTAGTCAATTTTAAATGTGTGCATTATTGTACTTTAAAACAAAGATTGCAATTTTATCTTCTGGATGTGTATACAAATAACTATTTTGTCATTGTAGTGTTAGTTATTTTGTGTGTTTATGTATTTCATTTTATTTTTGTAAATTGCCAGGGTCATCCATGAAAATTGACATAATCGACATATATGCCCTTGTGTTTTTACCCAGTTATCAAAATAAAAATAAATTCTGCTCTAACAAGCCATTGGAAAGCCATTTAAGGCAGCATTTTCCACCCTGATGAAATGACCAGAAGGGTTACAAAACTTTGGCAGCTTAAGGCATAGTCACTATGTGATTCCTTGTATATATACATTCTGTAATACAATTTGAATTCTAACTTTAACTGAGAACTGGACCAATAATATTTCCACAACGTTGTGTCAATTTTTTTTTAGAAAGAGACCTATTTTTTTTACAGTTATAAGCTTTCACCATTTACCTCCGGTCCCACGCTGAAGATGAATGTATTAATTACAATCACATTTTTTTACTTGAATAAGAGCTTCCAATTAAAAAAAACACAATATGCCAACTGAATAATTATTGCCTGGGTCTGGCAAAGAACTATTAATATTTAGGGGTTTTCTTTTTGTTGGTAAGTAACCTCTTGGGCATGGCAGAATGCAACACCTATGACATTTTAAGAAAGGGTTTTGGGCTCAGCAAGTTGAAGCAAAATGACATTTAATTACTGATGTGCAGTCACTCAGTTCAGCTAATTACAGTCCCTAGGGTTTTGTCTACATATCTAATTAACTTTTACTTTCATAAAAGCTTACTACATCACTGCAACAATGGCAGTGATCATTACACTTTAAGATTATTGACAGAATTAAAAATTAAATTGTAAATGGTAATTTATCCACTATGTGTCCACCATGCCATCTGCTCTTATAAAGAATGTGATCATTTAAAAAAAGATTACCAGTGTTACTTCCATTATCTATGATAATTTTTCCAGTCCATGGCCATAGCAGCTAAGTCACTGTCAAGGTTTAGAACAGTTTCAGACAGCATCAGCAAACATAATCCATGCTAATAAGTTGGCAGAAAAGGCATTAGAGAGGAAATACATTTCCTAAGCAATCTTTCATGACATCTGTGAACCATGCCACAAGTTAAACAATGTATTTGTTCCTCAAAAAAAAAAAAAAAGAGTTCCAAAATACACTTTAAGAAAATAACATATTTTGAATAAAGTTCATAGGATGGATAAAGGCATGCACATGTTTTTTTTTCCATTGGCATCTAAATACTTACCTTTAGAATGAGTGTGAAAAATGATGAAAAACTAGTACAGGGGACAGTGTTGTTTAAATGGAACCTGGGGAAGTATAAAATGAAACATTTCCACATGTGTGAAATTATTATAGTAATATGTATTGTATGTATGTTAATAAATTTAATAATGAGTATAGAACACATCAAAACATGCTAGTCATATTTTCTGATGTAATCTGTTCTTAATTTTGTGGTTGCATGCCTCTAGGTAGGGTCTAGTAACTTGTACATAGTTTGCTACTATATTTTAAAGAATGTGTATACATCTGTAATTTTTAATTCATGATGATATTTGTATACGTATGAAATGTATTTATGTCTGTCTGGCCACTCTATAATTAATACTCAGCATGCTGCTAAATCCATGTATGCTGTTGTTGCTATACTATGGTTCATACTATGGGTTGTTGGAGCTGAGGGGGTATTAGCCCATAACTAGCTGCTATCTTCAAGCATAGTATGTTAATTTAGTACTAGTAAGTATGTATTTATCCAGACCAGATTTAAACTTTTTTTTATTTGCTTATAACAATATCTAATTGGAGTGTGTTCCAGGTGTTACAACTCTTTGTGTGAAAAATAATTTTCATCAGTTGTTTTAAATTGACTTCCTCTGAGCTAAAGCAGCTGACGTCTGTTAACACTGGCAGCTGACTTAAAGTTTATTTCCAATTCACTAAGTAATTTTGAGTTATGTATGATGTCATATAATAATAGAAAATCTCTTTTGTTCCATGTTTCTAAACTCATCAACTTGAGTTCCTCCAACCTCTAGTTATAAGTCTATTTTTTAATGAGTGTATGTATTTAGCTGCTCTCATTTGAACCCTTTCAGTTTTATCAATGTCTTTATGCCTGTATGGGTTCCAGTACTGACTTGCATAGTCAAGATTCAATGTAACATGTGACATGTATAAAGGAAATATTGTTTCTTTATGGATCTTAGATATATAGTTCTAATTGATGACATCATTCTATTTGCTTTTTTGATTACTGTGTTGCATACTTTTTGATTTTTGATGTCATTTGTGATATATACACCCAGGTGTTTTTTTCTTGAACAGTTTCTTGCAGAGAGGTTCCACATAGCTAATATGTGGCCCTTACATTTTTCCCAAATGCATTACTTTGCATTTGTTAATATTAAATACTATACCCTCATGTTTGTCCAATGTGAGATGTTGTTTAAGACTGTCTTAGTCTGTTTGCATTGATATTATTGATCTGAGCATATGCATAGTTTTGAGTCATCTGTATATATACTGGTACTCACTAACAGGGACAATATTGTACATGTCAAGGTGGGGGCCACCTGGGGAGCAGTAATCACTGTATGGTGTGGTTCAATATAAGGATGGAAGTGGAATCAAACTACACAAGGGCAAGGGTCCTGGACTTCAGGAGGACATATTTTATAAAGATGGGTGAATGCCTCAGGAATGACTGTATAAGGGGATGGCCTTTGCATGGTGGAGGAACAGTGGGCAATGCTAAGAGGGAGTATAAGTAAACACAACAGACCTCTGCATCAAAGAAGTGAGCAAATGCAAGAGGAAAAAGAGACCATTATAATTCTAGAAAGAGGTGGCTGAAACAGTAAAGGCTAAAAGGGTAGCATTCAGAAGGTATAAGTAGTTGCAGAGGGAGTAGGATAGGTAGGTATATCAAGTGAAACTGAGGGAAACAGGGAAAGCAGTAAGGAGTACAAAGGCACAAACTGAAGAGGAAATAGCTCAGAAGGTAATGAAAGGGTACAAAACATTTTTTTTAGGTGTGTACGTGAAAAGAGGAAGACCAGCAGTGGGATTTTAAGGTTAACAAAGGGAAGGGGAGGACTGCACAGAGGGTGACCATAGAAGAAGCAGCCACCCTAAACAAAAACTTTTGTTCAAGATTCTCAGAGGAAGGAGAAGGGGAGGGGCCACAAAAAAATTAACAGAAGCTTTGGAGGCAGGAATTGGACAATAGTCTTTATTTGGAGCAGAGAGTCCTGAAGGGAACTTGTTAATCTGAAAGTGGACAAACCGATGCAACCAGATGGGATACATCCAGGACTATTGAAGGGCTAAGGAAAATACTGGCCGCTCCTCTGATGATTCTATTTAACAGCTCACTGGAAACAGGAGTGGATCTGGTGGACTAGATGAGGGCAGATGTGGTCCTACTACATAAAAATGGTAGCTGGAGGAGGCTGGCAATCATAGGCCAATCAGCCTGACATAAATGGTGGTATAATCAATGGAATAACTGCTAAAGAAAAGGTTGCTAATATCTTGAATTGTGGGTTACAAGACCCAAGTCAGAATGATGTCACAGGGGACGTCATGTCAAATGAATCTGATAGATTTTTTATTGGATGACAAAGGATTTAGATTAGGGTGCATTGACAGCATGCCTACCTAGATTCCAGTAACACTTTTGACACTTTTCCACATAGGAGACTTGTGAGCAAGCAGGGTAGTTTAGAGTGGGTCCAAAGTTGGTAAACTAGCATGAAATAGGTTAGAATAAGGGTGGCAGATGGTGGTGGGAAGTAGAATTCACTTCAAGGAAGGAGGGTGGCCAGTGGATTGCCTCAGGAAGCAGTGCTGGAACTGATCCTGTTTAATGTCTTTATGAGTGATATTGCAGAGGAGCTGGAAGGTAAGGCCTGCCTCCTTGCAGATGGCACCAAAATCTACAACAAAGAGGTGGACACTAATAGGGGTGGAAAGGATGAGCAGAGACCTGAGAAAACTACAGAATTGTTCAAGGGTATGGCAGCTGGGTTTCACTCCAAAAAAGTGCAAGATAATGCACTTAGGGCACAGAAACCCAGGGGCAGAATACAAAATGTGTGATGTGGTACTGATGACAACCAAGCAGGATATAGACCTGGGGGTAATCATATCAGATGACATAAATGGTGGCTAGGCAGTGCGACAAGGTAGTTGGAAGGGCTAGTGGGATACTGAGGTGCATACAGTGGGGTGGCACCAGCAGAAAAGAGGGAGTTGGTGTTACTTCTGCATAGATTGTTGATAAGACACCACCTTGAGTCCTGTGTCCAGTTCTGGAGACCACATCTCCAGAAGGACATAGACAGAATGGAGGCAGTCAAGATGAGATAACAAAAATGATGCAAGGTCTTCATCAAAAATCCTATGATGAGAGACTAAAGGATCATAATATGTACACAATGGAACATAGGAGTGAGATTGTATATGATAGAGACCTTTAAATATCTCACAGGGGTAAATAAAGCACATGAAGGAAGTATTTTTCAGAAGAAAAGGTGATCGAGGACAAGGGAACTTTTTTGGAAGCTGGAGAGTGGTATTTTCAGGGGAGACGCGAGGAAGTACTTCTTCACAGAAAGAGTAGTGGTTTCCAGGAACAGATTTCCCAAGGTTGTGGTGGGGTAAAAACAGTGGTGGGATTCAAGAATGCATGAGATAAGCACAAGCGAATCATAATGAAAAGGAAGGGGAGGAAGGAAGAAAGAACTGTAGATCAGGAACAGCCTGTGGTAATAGTGTAGTTAGGAAGGAATGGGCAGACTAGATGACTCAAGCAGTCATTATCTGCCATCAAGTTCTATATATGTTTCTGTGTTTCTATACATACATTGTCTGCCAGACTGGATAGGAATACATTAAATATGACAAGACCCAGGTTCGACCCCTGCAGTATCCAACCAGTAACCATACCTATCACTGAAGAATGCCCCTTAATCTTAACTTTTAGATTTCTGTTGTTTAAGCAATTTTTTATCCAGTTTATAAGGTCCCCATTTTGTTTAATTTTCCATAGTCTGTCAATGATTGCCCAAGGAAGGACCAAATTAAAGGAATTTTTGAAATCAAGGAAGATAACATTATATGGAATTATTTTGTCTAAATACTAACTGTTATTATTATAAATATTTATTAGACTCTGCAACACATGAGAAGCCACTGGTAAAACCATGCAGTTGGTTGTTCAGTGTATTAAGTGTACTATAAAGATTATACTTTATTAAATGTTCCAAGCTGGCAGACCCTCCTTAGAAACACATTGTAGCATATAAATATTTGCAGTTCTTCCCTGGTGCTGCACAAGCTGGCGGACCCCTGAGAAACATACTGCAGCACATATATATTTGCAATTCTCCTCTGGTGTTCTACAAGCTGGAGAACCCGCTAAGAAACACACTGCAGCACATAAATATTTTCAGTTCATCCACTGGGTAGCATATCAGTACAGCGAGGGAATTACAGCAACAGTAATTACAATAACGGTAATTAGGTCATGTGATGGCAGCCTAAACAGCGACAGAGTGCCTCAGTAGCTCTGCTCCCTTGCAGCAAACAATCTTGATAAAGATCCCTTCTAACTCACAATCTTTACCGGGTGAAACATCCATTGCGCATCGGAGACTCAGCTTCTGCCGACAGAAAGACCAGAATGGAGGTTTACATGAGGAAAGCTCCTCCACGACACTCGCCGCCTCCTACTCCAGAAAAGGATAAAGCAGTGAAGCGGGCCAAGCAGCAGGCCTCCATCTCACCTAAAGTATCACCGAGGCAGACAACACTTTCAGAGAAGTTTATAGAAATGATGCAGTCCCTTCAAGATGCGATCTCGTCAATGTCGGCTGATGTACAACAAATTAAATCTTCAGTCGCTTCGCTGCAAATTCGGGTGAGTGACACTGAGACTAGACTTGCATCAATCAAAAGCAAACAGGGTAAAGTGGATCTAAACAATGTTAATATTACCAAACAAATTAAGAAATTAGAGGACAATCTGGAAGATCTGGAGGGGCGCAGTAGGCACAACAACCTTTTGGTTATAGGCATACCAGAAAAGGAAGAGGGAGCTTCACCCATTGTATTTTTACAAAAACTCTGTGAGAAGATTGCTGGGCCTTGCCAAATGGGACTACTTATATAATTGAAAAGCCCATCGAGCTTTACAACCACTACCACCCTCAGGCTCCCCTCCTAGGCCCCTTATACTCAAGCTGCTCAATTTCCTGGACAAGTAGCACATTTTGGCCAAGTCAGAGAATTGCAGGAAGTTCAATGGGAGGCAGAAAGATATGCATAACCCAGGACCTTCCACAGTCAGTTCCTATCAGGAGGCAAGAGCTGCACCCTACGGTTGCCAAACTTATTGCTGCAGGAAGCCTTTTCGTATAAAATACCCACGATATTGCAGGTGAAACATGAAGAAAAGTGGCTGGCCTTTAAGACCCCTGAGCTATGAACCAAGATCTCAAATCTCTGCTACCAGATTTATTCAAGTGACTGACATGTTGTGTAATTTTATCTTGCGAGCCTATCTAGTTCCTAATCTGTTATTTGGTTTTGGCAACAATGGAAAAGTTTGTTATTATACAGAATCTCTGACTGAGATCGCATTTTTCTACCTCTGAACTGGTTATTCAGGACACCCTGGCCCGATATCTATCCACCTTCCACCTATACCCATGTGGGTCCTGGAGACCCAAGAACAGTGAGTGACGTATCCTTAGGGGAGACATGCATTGCCTTGTTCAGATGGACATTTGCCCTCGGTTCATTTGACAACTTTGACTGCAGAAATTGATTATTCTTCCTATTTCATTCCATTTTGTTTTACTTTATAAACCACTTACTGTATATGTGACTGGAGATTAAGTCACGAATGTTTCTTATCCTAATTGAGTGATACGACTTATCTACAAAGAGAACTTATTTTACTGTAATTAAAATACTGAGAATTTTGTTGTTAGGCTCTCCCAGCAGGTTGTGATCTTACTTCTTCACTTTGCATGCTACTTGTGTTTCCGACCTTTCACCGTTACTTCAACTTTTAGGAGGCAGTTATTCCTCCATTAATAGTATATAATTCGGAAGGAATCTTTACTACAGGTTTATGTTTGTGTCTTATGACCTAATTATATATGATATGTAATGTTTGCTGTGGGGGTGGGGTAAGTGCAGCCAGTTGTTCTCCTTAGTGCTGCATTTAACATCACTAGACAGAAATACATTTGTAGTGCAGTTATTTAGAACTGGGGTAGTTTATAGATATAGATTCTTATGTTTAGGGGTTAATTTATAGAGACTGGGGTTGGGGAACTAGAATCTAAATGCATGTTACTTACTGAAAGTATACGTTTTCATTTGGGGGTTAATGCTAAGTACACTTATGGTTTTATAGTCTTTAAAATGCTTTTTAGTCAAGTTTTCCTATTAGGTCAGTCATGGGGGCACCATATAATTTTGTAACCTGGAATGTTAAAGGAGCACATGAAAGATGCAAGAGTCAAATTATAACACAGCATTTATTTCATCTTAAGTCTGGGATTACCTTTCTACAAGAAACTCACCTAAAGAGGGAGGACGTTTTGCTTTTAAGGAGAACTTGGGTGGGACAGGCTTTTGGCTCTGGGGTTTCCACTAACTCTGGTGGTGTGGCAATTCTAGTGGTAAAGGGGCTCCCATTCAAGCTAATTAAAGAGATCTGGGACTCAAATGGTCGTTATATCCTAGTACATGGCATGCTAGAGACTTACCCTGTACTTCTGGGTGCGATTTATGGTCCAAACTCAGATTCCCCTCAATTTTTTGCACAGTTGCTGGATTTAATATCCACTGAGCACTCAAGTTTAATAATCTTGGGAGGCGATTGGAACATTACCCCTCAGCTCGAGCTCGACAGGTCAGATGGGAGAAGACGTGGCCTCTCTCCAGCACAACGTGCACTGCATGAGCTTATGGATGGGGCCTCTCTCTTGGATGTTTGAAGAATACTGAACCCACATGAAAAGCAATATTCCTTTTTCTCTTACCCCCACCAGTCTTACTCAAGAATTGACTACTTTCTGGTCAGTTCCTTTGCAATGCCAGGTATAATGGATTTGGTCATTCACCCCAGAGTTATATTCGATCACTCTCCCACTGAACTGACCTATTTATTGGGCCTTGTCTCAGAAGAGACTCAATATAGCGTTTAAATAATTATCTGCTTCAGAAGCTTGAAACGTTGCAACATATCACAGATTTTATTACTAATTTCATTGAGACTAATAAGGGATCAGTGCATAGAGTTGACCTGATTTGGGCAGCCCTGAAGTGTACTCTGAGGGGGGAATGTATCCGATTGGGGACGACCAAATCTCACCAACATAAGGCACAGGTAGACTCACTCCTTAACTCCATCTGAGTTATGGAAGGTTCCCTTAGTAAGACCTCTACAGTAGCGGTCTGAGCAAGACTGCACAGCCTTAAAGCTCAATATGCAGAAATGATGGCATGGCAGGCTGAGCTCTTGTTTCATTGTACAAAGCTTAAATATCTTGAATCAGGAGAGAAGGCCAGCAAACTCCTTGCAGTTAGACTCAAACAGGTGGGAACATCGTAATATATCTCAAGTATATGTCCCACATGGAACAGTCCTGTAGTTGTTGATCCAAAGGGGATAACTGAGGCTTTTGGATTATTCTACCAAAATTTTTACTCCATTGATCCCCAAGTACAGCCATCGGAGGCGGATATGGTTCAATACCTCAATTCAATTGCTCTCCCTCAGGCCTCCCCTGTACAAGTGGCTCTTTTAGGAGCATGCATAAATGTTAGTGAAAAATGATTAGCCATCGAGGCATTGCCCTTGGATAAATCACTCTGCCCCGACGGTATATCTAATAACTTATATAAATCCTGCTGCTCCACCCTGGGCCCACTATTGGAGGGAATATATAATTTTTGGTATAAGAATGGCCTTTCTGAGCCCCGTATTTTAGATACACTTATAACTCTGATCCTCAAACTGGGGAAAGATCCTTTGTACCCTGAGAGCTACTGACCCATATCCCTCCTTAACTCTGATATTAAAATTCTTGCAAAAATATTTGCCAATAGGCTTGCCCTTGTCATGGGTAACCTTATTAGTAATGAGCAGGTAGGTTTTATGAGGGGGAGATCTTCAGGGGATGATATGCAGAAATTGTTACACCTAATTTCGGCATCCAGGGATTCAGATATTCCGGCAACACATGTTTTCCTGGATGCCGAAAAGGCTTTTGACTGTGTCTCTTGGGATTTTATCTTCCTCACTTTGGCTCATTTTGGTCTACAAGGTGAATTTCTTAAGTGGGAACGATTGTTATACTCATCACCATCTGCCCAAATCTGGTGCAATGGACACCTTTCTACCCCCTTTCCACTCGCTCATGGCACCAGGCAGGGATGCCTTTTATCCCCACTTTTATTTAACTTTTACCTTGAACCCCTGATTTGTAAACCCAAGGCTTTCCAAGAAATTTTAGGGATTCAAATAGGTAGTTCTCGATATGCCCTTTCAGCGTTCCCAGACGATTTACCCCTGCACGTTGAACACCCCCATGATACCATCCTGCTATTTTAACAGAAATTGAGGCCTTCTCTAAAGTTTCTTATTATAATTTAAACTGCTCTAAGACCCAAGTCTTCCCTTTAAATTATAAAACCACAAGATCAGTAATGCCACCGTGTGGTCTGGCCAGGGAAACAAAATCCATCACCTATTTGGGTATAAAAGTTTCAAGGAACCTGGCAACTATGCTCAAAGAAAATTTAACAAATTTACTAAAAATATTAAAGATAAATATGGAGAGATGGGGTGCCCTACCTCTGTCTTTTTGGGGGAGGATCAGCACAATTAAAATTAATGTGCTGCCTCGAATCCTATATCCAATGGGTATGTTGGGCTACTTTCTCCCTAATATGTGGTTCACCAAATTTCAGAAGGTTTTGAATGCCTTTATTTGGAGAGGAAAGGGAGATTGACGGACCTATTTTAAGTTGATAGCTCCTAAGGCTCAGGGTGGTCTACCACTCCCTTCATTCTATACATATTATTGTGCCTATCATCTAAGTAAAATAACATATTGGTCCAAGGATTCAGACACCACCAACATTTCAGAATACACTCCTCTCTGGTGGGAGATTGAAAAGCAATTAGCTTCCAAGTACTCCTGCACTTTAGCGGCTCTTATTTATATAGCCCCTGGACTCCTGCCCAAACCTCTGAAAAGGACACCGATTGGCTGGTCTTCTAGAGCTCTGCAACAGATCCAAAAATCTTATTTACTGAACTGCTATCTATCCTTAGAACAATCAATCTTAGGCAACCCCAACTTTAAGATTGACAAAAAACCTATCCCTCCCTCTTTTTGGCCTATTCTGAAACCTCGTAAATTGTCAGACTTCTTTAATAATGGGAAACTAATCCCTTTTTTACAATTACAAGCTTCATATGGGATCCCAGAATACAGTAAATTTAAATTCTTACAGATCAGGGAGGCTATTTCTGCCTTCCTGAAGACTGTATATAAATGAACTCCTTCTTCTACAGAAATAGAGGATACACTAAAGATTGCCACTCAACCTCACTCTGTCTCAGTTCTCTACAAGTATCTTCAATCTTTGGACCCCATGTTGCCTATGGGTGTTTGTTATTATTGGATCCAGGAGTTGGAAGTCTCTGAAGATGTGGGAGCCTGGGGGAAACTTTGGCAAAATACTTATAGGTTCATTAAGCAGGACAGGCTTCGACTTGTCCAATACCATATTTTACATAATTGATACCATACCCCAGTCAAACTTTATAAATTCGGTAACTGTCCTTCTTCTAATTGTTCCAGATGTGGGGGAGCACAGGGAACCTTGCATCACATGATTTGGACATGTCCAGTCGCACAGACCTTTTGGTTCTCCATTAAAAACTCCCTAGATCCGTTACTTGGGATAGATACTTTGTTTATCCCAGAGACATGTCTATTAAATTTGTATCCACAAGGTACACCTAAGAGCAGGAAGGCACAACTTGTCCTAGTGGCCTCAGTTGCCAAACTTGTCATCATGCGGCATTGGACAGATCCCACTTTACCCCCAGTTATAGAATGGTATAAAGAAGTTCTTTTAGCACTACAGCTTGAGCAGCATATTACATCTATGCGTGATAGGATTAAATCCTATCAACAACTATGGGGCCCCCTTGAAGCCTGGCTAACTATATGGAGCCCTTAACTATATCACAAACACCTCCTTTAAAGTGGGTAACTCTATGCCCCTAGTATCTTAAGGTAACACTTGGCATTGAGTGGGGAATTTTAGGGAGGGTGGGTGGGTTTAGTAGTATGTTAAGTTTACCAGTTTTTCTTTTTTTTCTTTTGTTTGTTGTCTTTGTATGTTATAAAAGCAAACTGTAATTCCTGTTTAAATGTCATCGCTGTTCTGTACCCAGTTTGTTGGTAACATAATAAAGTGTATTGAATTTAAAAAAAAATAACGGTAACTATGGAGAAAATAAAATCGGTGACGGTAAAGTTCACCAACCGCAATAAGGGTGACACTCACAGTACCATACTCCCTGAGGTGCTGCAACCTCTGAGTTGGTTATTAAAGGTAGGGGGGTGTGGGGATATTATTTTAAAGACACTATGATAAAAAAACGAAGTGATTTATCATATTTACCCCCTCATATTTTGTCAGTCTGTACACTACCTCCCTTTTCATTGAGTTGAGACAATTGCCCCAAAAGGCCTAGAAGTATATACACTGTATAATCTTACCTCCTGTTTCTGGGGCAGAGGGAAAATGTAACTTACAAACAAAAAGGCAAGAGTAATGTTTTTATCAATAAAACTATTTTATTTCAAAATTAGTTTCTCCCTCATTTTTGCCAAGATCATGGCTGCAGCTGGTAACATGTGTCCCACTTCTGAGATGCCATGTCTCCCTACCCAAATTTATTATCCCAAACTTTTAGGTTGTCCTCAGTGATAATTACATTTGCCCAATTTCCTCAGGCCAGAACTGTAGAACTGGGGGGAAAAGAGGAGGAGGTTTTTCACTGAGAGGGTGGTGGACCCTTGGAATGCACTGCCTGGCAAGCTGGTTCAGAGATCCACAGTGGAGGGCTTCAAGAGAGGGTGGGACAGACACAGAAAGTGGATGTATCAGATGACAGCCTGGCCCAGGGGGGTGGGAATGGATGATAGGGGTTTCTGGAACACAAGGGAGGGGGCCTCGGCAGCCAACTAGGGATCTGAGGTTTGAGCAGACTCGATAGACCGTAAGGCCTAATCTGCTGACAAACAGTATGTTAGTATCTAGTATGCTACCCTTAGACATAGTATACTGTTCTTAATTCTTAAACCTTTTATCTCTGAGAATCTTCACAATTGCTCAGATATAGTCTGCTCAGTTGTTGTTCCAGATAGTATTAAGACCACAGCATCCATGTTTGCCAGTACTTGAAGGGAGTGTTGTTCCAAAGTAAGAGATACACCTGCAATCCCATGATGCTGAGCAATATCCCTTAGAAAGGGGTCTATGCTAAAAACATACAGCAAAGGGCTTGCAGGACAGTCTTGTCTTGCTGCTTTACAGACATGGAGGGAAAAGGGAGGAATCCGGGACAATGA
Source organism: Neoceratodus forsteri (assembly GCA_016271365.2). Classification (NCBI taxonomy): domain Eukaryota; kingdom Metazoa; phylum Chordata; order Ceratodontiformes; family Ceratodontidae; genus Neoceratodus; species Neoceratodus forsteri. The sequence goes on along the minus strand of CM028131.1, from coordinate 542,188,274 downwards.
CAATCTTACAGGAGGTTAAGGCAGAGAATACAGTTGATCTCTTTTGAAAAGTTTTTATACTGTTCACATTTACTGTAGTGATCTCTAGAGCAGACATCATTGATTATAAAAAAAAACACCAAACCGTACCTGTTTAACAATTATTTACTGTGAAACTCAGTTTTCCATTTCTTTTGTTTGGCAGTTGATGTTTCCATCAGTGATTCATCCACATCAGAGGAAAATTCCTTCAATGAAGACACAAGGGAAGATACCTCTGAGAACTCATCCTCTCCCTTGTATCACCCCACTGCTGATTTATTTTGGTAGGGACAAGGGTAGTGGCCTTGGTAGATTTACCACATGGGGTTTGGCGTTCTTTTCCCTTAAGTTGCCTTTTTCTAGGCCTCATTTTTTTTTTTACAGGTCATTTGATAAGGGGACTCCTGAGGCCGGGGAGGCATTTCCTGGGAAACAGAGGATACATCTGCCCTGGCTTGCATTATATCAGATGGAGCTACAGTACCTGAATTTTATGTGCTTCCACAGTTTCTGAAAAGGCATGGGGAGCTGCAGCTGCTACCTGCACCTCGGACTCCAGAGGTGCAGGCACTGTCTCCCCCATTACAGAAGCCATGGTCATCTCACGAGGGACCTGGTCAATATTTTCATTTTGCTCTTTTTGTAATGATGCCATGTATCGGTCTCATGCTTGTGCTGCCCCCTGCTGTTGTGTTCTGGTTATCAAGAATTCTTGCAAAAGACTATCATCTCTGTTATGGAGAAACTCAGGGACAACACACTTATGAAGGTCCCTTTCCTTGACATAGGTTGCAATGAAATAAATTTGTGCAAGCCTGAGCCAAAGACCATATTCTAGACAATGACTACAGCTGGAGATGTCCCATGCATTACAGGGTGCCCCTGAAAACAGGCACTTGTGCCTAGTGGGCCTTACCCAGTTACCAAAGACAAAAATAAAAATAAATAAAATAAATTACTAAGATGCATTCGAAACTCACACTTATGATAGGACTTTGGATGGCCCTGGTTAAACTTGGTGACCCTGTCCCTACTAAGAAAGAAACTGCTGGGTAAATGGATCACCCTAGCATTCCATAAATACAATTTCACTTCTAATCTCCACCTCCAGTCCATATTTGTTCACTGTCAGTAACAGGCATTGGTTTATCTAGAACTTCATAGCATTGTTTTAACCAAAACAAAATATCTGAAATATTTGCACCTTCATTGTTTAAACAGTACAGTTATAGTCTTATTTGCTAGCTTAGTGAGTGGGATTGCCAAAAAAGGCATCCACAGTGGAATGTCCTTTGGGTGTTATACTTTGCCCAAAAGTGGTCCAGTCCTACCACAGTCTTAAAGTTCACATCATATTTAGAGTCCCTTGCATGATTTAAATCAAACATTTCTGATGCAAAAAGTCCTTTAATAATGTTCAGGCAATATATATGCTATCATGAATAGTCTGTAGTCTACCTTTATAAAGGAGTTGAACAGGATTGTTTTGTGGGGCTAGCTGTCCCTTAGTCTGGAATATGTCAGAGAGTTTGAACAGGGATTTTAAAAACTCCCTTTGAGCAGAGTCCTGCATATCAGATACTGCCAGACCTGTTCTCAGAGGACTCTGCAGATTGCATTGTGGAAACCCCCCAGATGGAGCTTTCCTAGGAGAGTACAGGGAAAGAGTAATAGGACTGCAGTTTCAATTTTACCAGCTGCAACAGGATTTAATCAATCACTGGGATCCTCCTCAGGAAATTGCAAGTCTACCTCCCCACACAACACTTTTATTCCCAACATGTGTAGTGGTGCCAACCCCTGCAGTCCCAACATGCAATATTTGAAGGTTTACATTAGAACTATTCCCAAATCACTCTGCATTTATCTCTGCAACCGGTGGCAAACTGTCACTTACTGAGGGTTCTGATGCAGCTGTAGGGTGTGCTACAGTAGTTGTAGGAGCAGTCTCCATGCTAATTTTTGGTAACTCTTTCTGATATTGTTTCATTTTCAGGTACTTAGTCTCCAGCCAGCCTTTTACAAGGCACAGTTTGGGGACCATGGTGCCTCATCTGTCTTCTTTCCTTCTTTTACAGGACTGGCTTTTTTCCAGGAGTTGTCATTTGAGCTACATACTTTGCTGTTTTCTCTGACTACCTGGATGTTTGTACTGCAGGTAGTTGTATTTTACGGAGCCTGGGAGATTTCCTCAGCCCAGATAACTGAAAACAAGGATGAACTCCACTGCAAGTCACACGATAATTAACAAACAATAGTTGCTTTAATTGTATTAAACACACTTATAAATGGGGCAACAGTTTTGTGGCTTTCACCACTTCTTCAGGCCCATACAACAGTGTTGATCTGTCTACTAAAACTATATTCCTTCATCTCCCATCTTGTAAGTGTATTCCATCTCTTTCTTTTCATCTCCCAATGTTACTCATAGAAACTTACTGTCTCCCCTATCCTGGGACTTGACTTAATTCACCAGACAACGTGGCTGCAGAGGTCTCAGTGTCTCCCTGGATATAATCACCCATATCTTTTGCAGATTTCCTCAGTCCTCCAGAAAACTCAACATGAGCAGCTGAGTCTGACAAGGCCAATTCTTTCATTGGCTCAGCTGAGATATCATCGGCTTTTGATGTGTGCTGTCTGCTGAGGAGGTGCTCCCTCTCTTGAAGATACCAAGCTTCCTACTCACCCATAATGTCCAAACATTTCTTTTTTTTCCTTTCCTTCTCCTCCCTTAGGAGTTGTTCCTCCACACTCTCCACTGTAACAGCCATCAGATCAGTTGTTTCACTGTATATTTCATGCTCCATTTTATCCTCACCCTCTACAGAGATTTCCATCCTACTTCCCACTTTTATTAATACTTTGTCAGGGACCTCATGTGCTCTAGTGACAGAAGCTGAGGTCAGTTCCACTGCCATGTCACCAGCCCCTCCACCACTTTCATCTGGGTTGGCCATTTTGGATGGTGACAAGATGGACAGCCGCTCCCCCTGCCCAAAGAGTTGAGGAATTTCTCCAGTATCATGGCCAACATTTACCCTGTCAATAAAACAGGTACATTTAACCTTCCCCCAGGATGCACCTGAAAACAAGCTGTCACTGCTTGGTTTGTCTTTCCTAATGAAAAATAAAGAAAACAAAAAATAAAACAAAAAAAATATGAAGCAAATGCCAAACAAGCAGCACCAAAATTAGGGCAAGTGTATAGGACAAATAAATTCCTAACACCTAAATCTAGAACTTGTATAGCACTACACAACCTTTTGCCACTTATTGACTATGGAGCTTTGATTACAGATGTTACCTGAATGTTATTTTTGGGTAGAAATGGAAACTTTCCAAATTAATTAAATTTGTTTTGTCTATGGAGAATAGAACTTATGACTTTGTCAATCTTAGGAACTTAAAATAACCCATTCCTGAGCTTAAGGCATAACTGACATGGCAAACTTTGTATTTAATATTTTGCTTAGAAATCAGCCTTTATGCCTAACTAGAAATGGTAAAAAACTGCAAATTCTGAATTTGTGGAAATGTCATGAAATTTCTCAAATGTTGTGATATTTTCTGAAATTCTGACTTTGACAAAATCTGAATCTTCTGAATTTTGCCCAATTCCAAAAATGTGCTGGCTAAACTGCAGAATAATACACATGAAATGTGGAATTGCAGTTCTGAGGAATTACATTCCACAGTTTAATACATTAATCTGCAATACATGTACTTATTATGTAGTTCAGTGATCAATTCTGTGGACTTTCTTCCCACAGTTTAATACATTAATACACAATTCATACAATCATTCTGCCATTCTAAGTTAGAATTTCTGTTGAAGTTGCCAAAATGCATTCCAAAATTTTGTGGAAGCAAAATTCTGACTTTTGCAGAAATTCTGGTTGTGGAATTTTAATTTCACACAGCCCTGTGCCAAGCCAAGCAGTTCAAACTTGCGGTTATAGCTTCAGTTCACTGTCTGCTGGTAAAAACTTCTCACACATACTACATACACATACAAACATGGGTCAGTAATCCTTCAGTTACACATCAGCCTTTGTATGGAATAATGTACCGTACATCCTCTTAGAGATCTTTTTCAGTTACTAACACTTTTGCCATCTCATTGAAAAAGCCTTATCTTAAAATGTATGTGTGTTCTTGCTTTTCATAACATTGTGAACATATATTCCTATTTAATGACACATATCTACTTTTAAATTGTTTGTATTTTTGCTTAAAATGCACTAATAGCCATTTGCCAGAGCTTTGGCCATTGCACCACCCTCCCTCAATCCCTGTTCACTAAGAGTAACGAAGATGCTGGATTATTTGTTCTGAGGAAAGGACTCGCTGATTGTGGTGGAACTTGGGAAGCCCCATTACTACATTTTTAAGCTCTCTCTAATTCATAGCTGGTAAGCCATCTATGCTATACCAGTCAAGATATTCCTGAGATTTTAATATTTTTTTTCCTGCAGTATGCTACATTGAATGCTGTTCTCTTTTTTGCCCCTTTTCAGATGTCTATATCTAGCTGAGATTTTTGAGCTTCTATTTGAAACCCCTACCTAGACTACACTGAATGGCAAAGAGGATTAGAGTCAGAACTGGAGACAGAGTGGGGAACACTGTGATCCCAAGGAAATGTAGAGGAAATGGAGAGGCTGAAGTGGATGATTTGGCTTGGGAACTAGGAGCTGAAAGGTTGGGCTGTATAAAGGAGATGAAGCTGCATGGACAGAGAGAAGAAAGACGAGATGCTAGTCAGTGCAGGTGTTGATTTTAAATAAACTCATGAGACTAGATAATCCTATCACGTTTTTGCCTCCTGAATAGCAAATAATAGCTTCTACAGCAACTACAGTAACAACAATATCCACAGTTGACATACAGTATAACTATTGTTCAGTTCTTTGCTGGCTTCTGTTAGCATCTTTTTCACTGTTCTCCTGTTTTATTATTTTAGTAAGATTGCTTTTTCCTTTAGAGTGGGTTTTTATGTCAAATATATCTTCAGCTGTTTTTTTATTACTTTTGCTTTTTGTACATCAGGTTGACATTTGAAATTTCCCAGGGTTGCTCAGATGTACTTATCACATGATTGAATGTGATCAATAAGAATGCACACTCAGAGGTAATTTAAGGAAGTATTTTTTCACAGAGAGGGTTGTGGATGCATGGAATGGCCTTCCGGAGGAGGTTGTGGAGTCAAAATCAGTGGTGGAATTCAAGCATGAATGGGATAGTCATAAGGCAATTCTGGGGGGTGGGGGTAGAAAGAAGTAGGCTGCTGGTTAACTAGGATCTGCAGTTTATCCAGTAGGTAGGAAATGGGCAGACTGGGTGGGCCAAGCGGTCCTTATCTGCCATCAAATTCTACGTTTCTATGTTTCTACTGTCCTGAGCTCAATCTCATCACAAGTAAACCAGTCTGGAGAAGCAACAGGAGCAAGTTGCAGGCAAACAAAAATACTCCTAGTTAGGAAATAGTGCAGCTTGCTTAAATTATTAGTATTATTTGTCATAATCCCATAATTAGGTCAGCTGTCTCACCATTCCTCACTGACAGCATCATTTTTTACTGGGCTCTTATACCTGCTACAGCTAACCGTTGGTTGTGGGCCTAGCTGCAGATAATGCAAAGTGTTTATCCCAGTCCTTCTTTTACATAACATAATGGACATGTAAGTGAAGATTTTAATATATGTCTTACACATTATTAATCTACAGAATGGTAACTAGATAACAGAGAATAGTAAACTAATTTATGACTTGTGTTTATATTTTTAATGGGGGGTATATATAAAGCTAGCTAATAGTAGATTAGTGACCTGTTTGCATTCATGGCCTAATATCCTCTGCTTGAGTAAGTTACCCAAATCTAGAATTCTTTGGGGAAATTTACTTTTCTACTATTTTTATGTATTTAAGAATCCCATTTTACAGCTGCATGGGTGGAGCCATACATGTATTGCTATTATGTAGGAGCGAAGGGACTCTGGAAGCATGTGAACAGATATCTCACAGTACAAATCACATTAAACTGTTCCACCAATGAACTGGTTTAGCATTGCTTTTACAGTTGGTAATGCATTGACAACTTGTATTGCATTTATTTGCAATGCTAAACCAGCTCAACAGCAATGTTTATGAAATGTTTTGCAACTCAGATAGCATCTGCAGCCCCATCACAATGCAATGCAACACCGAGTTTTAAATCTCAAGAAACAGTTTGTACAGGGTTTTGCACTGGATTCTGCAAAACTTTACAACTCAGTCAGAAATGGTAAAGCAACTCATTGGAGGAACTGTTTAATGTGACTTGTATTGTAGACTGTTTCCTTTCACTGAGTGCTTTGAGTGGAACTGAATCACATCTCTCCACCTCATCTCCATTTATCACAGTGGTGTTCCATTGTCTACTCCCTCACCCCTGCTTGCACTACACCGCACTATTTCCTGTCTTCTGATAACAGATTGACTTGTTACATCAGTAATCCTGAAGTGTTAACCCTTAGGCTGCCATCACAATATGAACGTATAGGATTCTGGACTTGTATATCAGTTCATGGCACAGCAAGGGTTACAACTTCTACTGTCAGTCTGATAGTGACACCTCCTCCAACAAGCACGAGCTGCTCAGTTTGCACTTTAAACAATATGGGATGAAATAGCAGCCAGGGTATGTGCAGAAGATGAATAGCAATGGAGGTAATGACTAGTTAAATTTATTTTGCCTTCCAAAATAGCTGGCTGGACAAATGTGCTGTTCAAATGCATTCCAGAAACAGGGTTAAAACTTGGCAGGGGCACCCCCACAACACTCCAGGCTGTGTACTGATGCTCTTCTCCCAACAGTGACACAGCATGTCTGCTCCAAGGAGTCTACTGTGTGTGAGCTGTGAGTAGTAAAATTTACTAAATTAAAACTTGCAAGTTATTGAGTCAACACAGTGTGTGTATGTGGGGGAGGGGTATTTTGCCCTGCTCACACTTCCATTTGTGTGACTGATTACTTTACATTGTTTACATAACAGTCATGTGAAACTTATGTCTCTTCTTACTGCTTCGGAGGAAGGAGGAGGGCTCCACAATGAGGAATGTCAAGTGAAGAACTTTAGTAAGAATTTCTTTCTCTTGCTCTCTCACAGTCTCACTGTCTCTTTCCTCTGGCCTGATCTATGTTTATTATCACAGTTGGAGCTGTGCCTGTTGTCAAAACAGTACCTAGACAAAATTAATAAGACATTTAATGTTGTTCTCTTTAACAACCATAGGCGTGTAACTCTGTTACTATGTGTATACTGATTTGACATCAGGAGACCCATCTATTTTACTTACACAGCAGGAATTCTAGTGTCAATGGAGAATTCCTCTTGGGTCAAGTACTTTAGTGGGTTTGTGGTCTGGAGCAGTACAGAAACACAAAGCTAGATAGGATGTGTAAGTCTGGGAGATACCCACTGACCCCTCAGACTGGGGATACACACCGCACAAATGGAGAGTTTTTGATCTGGAGCAGATTTGGCATTGGAAGGGGCAGAAAACCAAGGGAAAACTTGCAGAACTGCATGTGAATGAAGCATTGTTTTAAAAACTTCTGTAGAGCTTACAAAGTTGCACTTACACTGTAGTATATATGGGCATATATGCCCCCATCTACTTTGAATCAAGTTTAACCCTTTGTTGACCATGATATGGTTTAAATTTCAGGAGTATTTCATTTTAATTTGCAAAAAAGCACAGAAGAGCAAGATGACATTAAACTTCACCTCTGAGGAGAAACATCCCCATCCTGTGACTCTGTTGCAACCTTAAGAACGCAAACAAGACCACAGTCAAATCCCTTTCCTTTAAATATTTGTAACTGAAGGTCATTTTAGTTTTGAAATACTTGTTACCTCAGTTGCTATAATATTGTATGCATGTGTTTAATAACAACTCTAACATATCTGAATACTTTTGAGGGATGTGGGGTACACTTTTCCCCTATGAGAGACTAGGAATTGTTGCAGGCCTGTCAGGACCTGTGATAGTGACATTGATAGTGATAGTGATAGTGATAGTGATAGTGGTGGTGACACAATGTTCACATCTCAGTTAGTGCAGAAATGAGAAAATCATAATTCACAAATTTGATTTGTTGTGTCTTTTGGACTTAACATTTCCCAGTGTCAGAGAATTCTGGGTGTGAACTGGTCACTGTTTCTTGTTGGTTCTTTCAACTTCAGTTGAAAAACATTATCTTTTTGCCAAGATAATGTATTTTATTAACTGCTTTATGCAACCATTGTGCACTTTAAGATATTGTCATGTTTTGGCAGCAGGCACACAGGATTTGATATCTCTAACCACGTCCACCCCTTGACCACCTTGTATGTACTGCTCAACAGTATGAAAACACATTTCATTGTTTCCAATGTATTTACCTGCAACATCCCATTTCTAGTGAGATCTTGCTTATGCCCAGTTTTTCCACTGTGTTTACTTACAACATCTTATTTCCAGTGGGGTCCTGTTTTTACACATTTTTTTAATGGATTTACTGTACCTACATCACCTCATCTCCCGTAAGTTCTTGCTTTTATCCATCTGTTCCAATGTATTTACTTTACCCAGTTTTGCCAGAGTATCTACCAACACACCTCATGTCCAGCAAGTTCTTTTACCCATTTTTCCAAAGTATTTACCTACAACATCTAATTTCCAGTGGAGTCCAGCTTTTATCCCTTTTTTTCCAATGTATTTACCTTATTTATTTATTTAGCTTTTGTTAACCGGGTAAGTACACTCGACAAGTTGTATGCCTATTTTCAGTAATGACCCGGAGAGTACAAACAGGTAATACAGGTAATACAGGGTACAACAATAGCAAAAGTTAGGTGAACAGTTATGTCTCACACTAGTTGAAATGATTACATATACACTTGGAGGTTAGGTACAATAAGTCGATAAAGCTGCAGGCAAGATACAGAGTAAGACAGTGAGGATAGAATACATAGTGAGTTGACATTGAACAACATTGACTATCTGAAGCATAAAATTGGAGCAGAAGAGGAGCTGGTCAGGAAATCGGCATCCAATTTGGTTTATTTAAATATGGCTCCTGGAGCAGAGTGCCAGAGGGACTACAGTGTCCAGTGTCCAGGGCTTATAGCTAGAGACTTTAGGCATTCACAGTGTGAGGCCAGCTTAAGATGCTCCACAATGAGGTCCGAGGCTTTGTGGGAAGGGCGGTGCGGACCTGCTCAGGAAGGAGTTCCAGAGCCTAGGAGCATAGGCGGCATAGTCCCTATCACACATAAGGGTGCGGGTTGAGGGTACTTTTGGTATCCCAGGGCCCTGGGACCTTAGAGGGTAGCATGAGCGGTCAGCTGGGGAAGGCTGAGCCAACCCCAGGGTGAGCCAGTGCTGATCACTTTGCTCACGTGGCACCCTATACCAAAGTTTAGGTGATTGGTGGGGATAACCAGCCCTAACTTCTCATAAAGTTCACAGTGATGAGGGGTGGGGCAGCCAGAGTGAAATGGCAGATGTTGTTGTCGTCATATTCCATCTAGTAAGGAGGGCTTTTGAGGTGCTGGCGCAAATAGGTGGAGTGCATAGCTTAGGGAAGGGAGTAACACCCCCCTGGCAAGAGCCAGGTGTGCAGCAGGGGTGAGGTTGTGTTTGGCCCTATAGGCCAGCCCCAGCTTGCAGTTTACTCCTTTGCAGATGTTGAGGATGTGACTCCCTAGGTCCAGTTGGGGGTCAAGCATCACCCCAAGATATTTGATGGACCTACAGTAGCTCAAGTCCAATGGGGTCCTGTTTTTACCTGTTTGTTTCAATGCATTTACCTACAACTCATGTCCAGTAAGATCTTGCTTTTACCCATTTGTTGCTATGTATTTACCTACAACATCTCATTTCCAGTGGGGTCTGCTTTTACCCATTTTTTTTTCCAATGCATTTACCTATAACATCTAATGTCTGGTGGAGTCTTGCTTTTACCCATTTTTTCCAAAGTACATACCTACACAATCTCATGTTCAGCAAGTTACTTCTTTTATCCATGTTGCCAAAGTATTTACCTGCAACATCCAAACCCTGGCCCCACAGCAACAAATCTTCCCCCAGCATCACCGGTCCCCCAACTCAGTTTCTCACCAAACTCATTCCCAAAGGGCCTCTGTATATTCCACATAAACGTCAGCAGCCTCCTCCCCAAACTTAACACCCTCTCTGTCTGGTCAGCACAGTACAATCCGGACATACTTTGTATCACAGAAACTTGGCTCTCAAGAAAATCTCCAACCTCTCACTCACCATACCTAACTATATCCTGTTCACGCCAGGACCATTGGAAGCGTGGCGGGTAGCACTGTATATCAGACACTCCATTAAGTGCTCAGTAATTTTCAAAGAATCGGGCCCATCCTCCCATGAATCCTTAGTCACTCACCTATCCTTCCCCTCATCCACCCCTCTTTATATGTGTTCTATATTCCCCTCCGAAACCCTCACATGACTCCCTCATCTCAGCCATTTCCTCCATCTCTTCAACCTCCTCAAATGGCGAACTCATTCTATTAGGCGATTTCAACCTAAACTGGCTTTTCTCATCCACAAAACCATCAGCCCTGAGGATTGAAGCTCTAAATCTCACTCAGTTAATCCAGGAACCCACCCATCTAAATCATCGATCTCAAAATCACACCCTACTTGACTGAATTCTAACCTCCCACCCCCATAGGATCACTGCCTCAGGTATCCTTTTGGACGCCCTTAGCGACCACTGTATAACCTACTGTATCCAGAAAATCCATTCACTTCACTCCAGCCCAAATTCAGCACTACCCGCCCCTTACACCAACTCTGCAAATCCACCTTCTACATGACCTGTCAGCACAGACTGGCTCGGTCCTTGCCTCACATGATATCGACACGCCCTCTCCCACTTCTGCAGCATCTTCCTAAGCGTATGGGACCGCCATGCACCCCTTAGGAAAGCCCGAGTTAGGAAATACCACCACTCATGGATCACAGCCAACCTAATCTCCCTGGGGCGTGTCAGAGATAAGGCCTGGAGGTGTTACAAATCCTCTTTAGCTACCAGCGACCTGCTCTCTTACAAAACTCTTAGAAGCAACTGCACAAAAGCTATTCGATTATCAAAAGCCCAGTATTTCAAGGCCCAACTCACCGCTCACCAAGCCTCCCCAGCATCTTTCTGGAAGGTGATAAACTCTCTTATAAATCCACGCACTAAACCAAGCCAGCCTAGCCTAAACATTGATGGTAATATAGCCACCGACCCGGCCATTGCATCCGAACTCTTCAACTCGTTCTTCATCTCCGCGCAAGCCTGATTGACCCCCCACCTCCTCCAAAAATCCCCCACCCTCTCACCACGGTTTCCACTTTCCCCCTTTCACACCCCTGGAAGTTTACACTTCTCTCACCTCCCTAAACCCATGTAAGTCCAGCCCAGATGGCTTGCATCCCAGTCTGCTCAGCATCTCCACAGCTGGCATAGTCACTCCTATTACCCACATACTAAATCTTTCCATCGACACAGCCACCGTCCCCTGCACCTGGAAACTCACCAAAATCCTACCTCTCCTTAAAGGTGGCGACCCCATCCTCCCTGGAAATTATAGGCCCATCTCTCTCCTCCCCTCCCATGCCAAACTCCAAGAATCTCTCATGCTATCAAAGCTGTCCCTTTTCTCTCTACAAACAGCTCCTCTCCCTTATCAATCAGGATTCAGAAAATCTCATTCCACCACCACCGCCTTACTACGAGTCACCGACTCCATATTTTCCACCATGGATGCAGGGCACACAACTACTGCCATTTTATTCACCTAGCCAAAGCCTTTGATTCAGTCTCCCACCCTCTATTGTTAGGAATTGCGCTCCTTCGCCTCTCTCAATCAGGCCATAAACTGGTTCCCTCCTACCTCCAAAACAGGATGCAGCAAGTACAAATCAGGGACACCCTCTCTAACCCCCGACCCATCCTCGTGGGCATCCCCCAAGACTCCATCCTTGGTCCTATCCTTTTCTCCCTTTTTATAAACGATCTCCCCTCAGCCTCTCTCACCTCCAGTGTGCACCTATATGCTGATGACACCATAATCTATGCCTCAGGCCCCTCCCATGGCAGCGTTCACCCTAACCTCCAAACTGATTTCAACCGAGTACAAACCTGGCTCCAGAAAAATCAGCTAAAACTAAATGCAAAAAAAACTGTCTCCATGGTCTTCGGCACAAGACAAAAACTCACCTCCCTGCCTGCCCCCCCTCTGATCTACACTCCGGAAGAAATACTCCTCGAAACCATACCCACGTTAAAGTACCTGGGAGTCTGGCTGGACTCAAAAATAAATTTCTCCACCCACGTCGACGCCATCTGCACCAAACTCCGGCCCAACTTGCCATCCTCTACCGCCACAAAGCCTGCCTCCCCCTCCCTACTCGGAGTGAACTCATACGAAAAACCATTCTACCGTTACTGGACTACGCGGACGTCATTTATGGCACAGCCCCTTCCTCCTCCCTTGCTAAGCTTGATGTCCTGCTAAACTCCTTCATCCGCTTCACCACTGCCTCCCCTCCACTCACTCATCACTGCAAACTACTCTCAACTCTATCACCGATGCCACTCTCACATAGGCAGAAAACACACTGCGCCTTGCTCATAGCGAAATATTGGCTCAGCTCCTTTCCCCTCTACCTCTCCTCCCGCCTCTCTCAAGCCAACCCCTCTGGCTACTCACCTCGCCACAGACATGCTCGTACCTTCCACCTCTCACGTCCACTCTCAGCCTCCGGCAAGCTGCCTTTTCCTACTGACTCCCACTCCTATGAACAACCTCCTCCCAACCTCCACCTGGCCTCCTCCTATCCATCTTCAAACAGCTTATCAGGCTCCTCCTCCCACTCCCTGCCTCAGCTGTGCACCTAATCCCTCCCACCTGGACCTAGTGAAACCCCAAGTTCTTGAGAAGTCCTCTGCAGTAAATAAACAAATTTATACTCATACCTGACAGTCTAGGGAATTTTATGGTCTAGAGATAAAATATATAAATTTATTTATTTCTCTCCGATGCTCTTAAAATTATCTGCATACCACAAATCCCATGTATTTACAATATCTATACCATTTTCTTATGCAAATTGTAATTATTTCTGTATATCTATATTTCTTCTATATCTATGTCTCCCTGATGTACTATGCACCCGGGATGCACCTGGAAACGAGCCTCGGCTCAGTGTGCCTTTCCTGGTCAACAATTTTAAATAAATAAATAAATAAATAAATTTCTAGTGGAGTCCTATTTTTACCCATTTTTTTCCAATGTATTTACCCACAACATTTAGTTTCTAGTGGGGTCTTGCATTTACCAATTTTTTCTAATGCATTTACCTACAACATCTCATTTCCGCTGGGGTCCTGCTTCAATCCATTTTTTCCAATGTATTTATCTACAACATATAATTTCCAGTACTGTTCTGATTTTACTTTTTTTTTTCGGTGCATTTACCTACAACATCTAATTTCCAGTGCTGTCTTACTTTTATTAATTTTTACAGGTATTTACATACAACATCTTATTTCTAGCAGGATCATGCTTTTACCTATATTTTTCCAAAGTTTTTGCCAACATCTAATTTCCAAAGGTTGTTGCTTGTACCCATTTTTCTAATGTATTTACCTACAACATCTAATTTCCAGTGGGGTCCTACTTTTACCCATTTATTCCAATGTATTTACAAGCAGCATCTCTTTTCCAGTGGGGTCCACTTTTGTAATTTTTTTCCAATGTATTTACCTACAACATCTCATGTACAGTGGGGTCCTGCTTTTGCCCATTTTTTTGCAATGTATTTAACTACAATATCTCTTTTCAAGTGGGGTCCTGCTTTTACCCATTTTTTCACTGTATTTACCTACAGCATCTTATGGCAAGTGGGGACCTATGTTTACCCATTTTATTTTCCACTGTATTAATCTACAACATCTCATGGCAATGTTGAAAATTTGGGATGAAAATATTTAGAAATGGCACAGTTATGAGAATGAAGACAAAGAACCTCAGTGCAGAAGCACTGAGGCAAGAGTTACCCAAAGGTCACTGTCATTAAAGCTAAGTTTCAAAAAAATACAAAATCACACATTCCCCCATAGTGTAAAGCAACATGAGATGTATATGCAAATCACCATGAACTTTTAGGCTGGTTCAGCTTTAAGCAATAATGCATGATGACAACAGACTCACACACAACTTTAAAATATTCATCTTATGACTTTCGCTCATTTTCCCTGGTTTGTGACACAAACAAGGCACACTTATTACACAAGGCCCATGCACCCTAACTGGTACCCTCAGAGGTACACTGTAGACAGCTAGCACTTAAGTATATGTTATACTAACATATAGGGCTAAGGGCATCTACTGTACAAGAGTAGATATCAGGAGATGAATGCATATTGTTGTAATACACTTTGCTTGCTAATACGATATTCTTCTATGTATTTTCGGCATATTTCTTACTTGTAAGATGCCAAGGCATCTGTGTCCTCGGAATAATTATGATATGTAAGTCGACATTGTCACCTTTTGGTGATTTGTACTACTACATTGAGTTATGTAAGACTCTGTATAAGAACTCTTTGGTTCATAAACTGATGACTATACAGAATTGTATAATGTTATCTTGGACCGTGGAGCCACCTCTACTTTAGCCAATAGGGCTCATCTCCGTAACTAGAAATGTTTCTATCTTACATTAGAAAATGGCCTTTTTATTTCCTGGCATCTGATTGACTAGTACCCTTGCCAAGGGGGTACATTAACTTTCAATAGATGCCCAGGAAATAAAAAGTACCAGTCCCAGTGCCCCTCCACCCATTAAAATATCCAAGTGCCCACCCTAATTTCAAATTGGCTAAAACTCCTTCCTTTGAATTTGAAATAGTCACAATTTTTTTTGTCTCGCTTGGTGAGATATACTGTCCCTCCCCCTTCCTCAAAGCTTCCTAGTTCAATGCCTGCTGTGTTTATATAAAAAAAGAAAGAACATAATTCACTAGTAATTTTTATACTCTGGAGAAGAGAGACGATTCTTCATTCCTCACAGCCAACCATTTCAAAAGCAAGCACTTTCCTGACCCCACTCTGTGTCAATCTCTGCCCTTGTAAAAACCGTTCATCCCACTGTCCCATAACCATTCTGGCAGATAGAGTCATCCCTTACTTCCCCAAAAGCCAACAGATGTAGTAAAAAGCACAAATCAGCAGGACATCCGTAGCGACTCAGAGTCCTGAACACAGATTGGCTTTGTGGAAGCAGTTAAACCTGCAGCATGCTGCAAGTATTTTGTTTATTCTCCCCATGTTATGGCAGCAGCCACATGGCGACAACAGTCACTTAAAAGAGTGGAGAGGTGTACAAGGTCAGGAAATGGTTCCAGTCACTTCAGTTTTTTTTGTCTGCCTACCAATGCCTTTCAGTTGTAATGCCTGGAAAAAAGACTTGAGAAGGTTCCCTGTCTTATTACGCTGCTGCTTGATGGGGACGAGATGTGCACATGTAAACGGCTACTCTCACTTCTGTTTTTTTCGGTGAGGAGCTTGCCTTTTCTCTCAGGACGTCTCTCTCACTCCGACATGAGGGCTCAGAACTGTGCAGCCTGCACTTCATGAGAGACCGCAGTTTATAAATCCCAGCAAATTTTATGCTGCATTGCTGCTCCTACAGGTACTGTAACCAGCTACAATGTGTGTGTGTGTGTGTGTGTATCTCTCTGTATATGGGATGGGATGGGGGGTAACCACGACATTGAGCTCCCTAGTCCTCAGAACTCCCAAGTAAAAAAAAAAAGAAACATTCTAATACTGGTGTAGGAACTATTTTATTACTAAATAAACAACTTTTAACTTTTAAAGAATCATTTTTTTTTTAAACATACACAGCTGGCCATTTTTTAAGCACAATAATACCCTCCAGGGTGGACAGTATGGGCAATACCAGACCTTCCAGGGGCTATAAGGCCCTCCGCCTGCAGCGTTGGGCCTCATTACACCACTGGGCGGTCCGGTATTGCCCAATACCACCCACCCTGTCGAGTATTATTGCTTGCATAACCATAGTAATTATCATAGGGATATAATGTAATACACTAGTCTTATACCTCAGAGAGAGATTCCAGGAGACACAGAGAAACATCGAGGTATAGGGAACGCTTAGCATTGGCTCCCGGTTAGTATTGGTAAGAACTGCTTAGGGCAACTGTGATTTATTCTTTTGGTATTAATAAACTTGATATTACTCTTATGTAACATGTCTGTGATTACTTGCATTCTCAATATTGCCAAGAACCTGAAAGTGAGGTTTAGACCTCCTAACAAATTGGCGACTGTGTGCAGGCAATATTTGGTGTTTGTAAGTTTTCGCTTGTTGCTAGAACTTTTTCTTTTTCCCACGGGGACAGTAGGTGTACATTCCTGTATCACCTCTCCCGTTTTAAATCAATTTGTAGTCACTTACAAAGTCTGGCTGTTATCCTTTCAGGTGTGGTCAATGCTGACTCAACTCACTCCATAACAACTTTGATTTGTAAGTCTACAACTTTTACAGTAGCCCGGTTGTGTACAAAGTGTTCCTGCTGTGGATCGATACACAGCACGGCGCCTTTTTCACAGTTTGATTTTTCATTCTCTCCCACAGAATGGCCACCATATCAAATATCTGAACAGAACTGAGACTCAGTGTCTCAAACTTCCTTACCTCCCATGGAGGATGGACTGACTTCACGCGGGACGCAAGTCAATCCGAAAACCCTATATTGGGGATTTCAACCCAGTACACGGAGATGAGACAATCAGCCAATAAGCGTCAAGCTAAATGGTTGATGGTCACAGCTCTCTATGCTGCTCTGGAAGCCTCCGAGGCGAGGTTTTGAATCCTTGATCTGTAAATTTCATCTCTTAAGCAACAGATGGGTTTGCAGGAAACAGAATGTGTTAGACTGCAGCAGAACTTGGAGTCTGAACTCCAAACTTTGCGGAATGAAAAGGATTCACTATTGCATCATTCAGCTCAAGCTGGAGAACAGGAACTTTGTATGTTGAAACAGGAGTGTGAAAGTTTGAGACAGGATAAGGGACAGGCATTGCAAATTAATGACTTGCTAAATGCTGCAAATGCTCAGTTGAGTGAGGAAATGGGTGAGCTGCAGAATGAGATAAACCAGTTACGTAATGATTCAGAAGTGTCTATCAGGGACAATCATGAATTGAGTGCCGTGTATAGAGTGTTGCAAAAGCAAAAGCAAGATGAGGTTGATATGGATGTTGCAAGTATGAGTCATAAGGAATGTAAAACCAAGATGGCGAAACTGCGCCATCAGCGGGAGGATCTGGCTGGCCATGTTAAGGCAATGGGAGGTGTAGCCCCCGCCTCACACACGTCATCTGAAGGGAAAGTATCAGATGATGACATTTCTCAATATAATGCCCAGTGACACCCCTACTATGGCCCAGAGACCCCACCCAGCCATCCACAACATGGCGGGTCCCCACTACACCCTCACCATGTTATAGGTCATCGACGTCATGATGCCCATCATGGGAGATGCCAACATGGCAGCCCCCATGATAAGGGGAAGCAGGCCCAGGCCTGGTACTGACAGCACCACCGATAGCCGTTATTATTGTGGAAGATAGGCATGAGATAGAAACCATGATTGAAACTGCGATAGGCAAGGTACCCATTCCTGAGAGAAATAAATGGGCCATTAAACCCCAGATTAGGCAGCTTCTGCAAGAGGCTGGCACTCAGGAAGGTATTGTCTGCATTGTGGCCAAGGCTGCAGCTCGGGGCACCCTGGACGGTGCTCGATATAATCTACCTCTGCCTGATCGACCCAGTAATCCCCTACAAATGGCCTACTCTGTTCAGCAAATAGCTGACAGCATCTGTCAGATGAACCCGTCTGACAACCTCAGCTGTCACTTGGAAAAGGTGCATTCTAAATGTGAGATGCTTAGCCTCACTGCAGAAGACCAAGTCCAAATACTACGTCAAACCATCGATCCTAGTTTGTGGGCCAAACTTCCCAATGCCATCCGCCAGGATGGGAATGCCACCTTTGACGAGGTTGCAGCTGAGCTCATTTCTGCTCACAGCCCAGGTGTAGTAGGAGTGATGCTTGCATACCCTGTAAAACAGAATGCAAAGGAAAGTCCAGCGACTTACCATCAGGGACTTTGGATGGCCTACCGAGCAGGAAAGCATTTGGCACAAGAAGCTGCAGAAGTAGATCTTATTGAATATAAGACCCTGTTCCTTAGGAACATGATTCCAGCAGTACGAGAAAAGGTAGAGCCAACCACCTACCCCAATATGGATAGGTTTGCAGACATTCTTTGGAAAACTGAGAGTTTACCAACTCTATATCCGTGATCTGGGCTCCGGTTACAAGGAAGTAGCTGCCGTGGAGCCTACTTCTGAGGCCATGATGCACTGCACTGCACTGTGGAAGGGCAGGTCCAACACCAGCAGGCCCAACACCAACAAGGCCCTCCAGCTGATAACCAACACCCCAACAGGCCCATCAACAACAACCACAAAAGCAGCAACAGTGGGGTGAGTACCGGAATTGGCATAAGTATAAAAAGCATAAGGGTAAAGGTAAACCACAACAGCAAAGAACAGGCCCTTCATATAGGGAGATAGCCAAAGAGAATCAGAAATTCTGAGAGCTCCTGGGACAAGTGCATTCTGTAGTGGATGCTGTTCCCACACAGGCCCTTGCAGTGGTACAACCAGCAACCCAGACCCCAATGGGCCATGGGGATACTGGTGGTGCAGGCCCTCAGGCCCATATAGGCCTGAACCCTGAAGCTCCTCCCTATATAGCATCAGTGCAGCATGGTGAAGTGATTCACAAGAGTCAGGCCCAACCTCTCCATGCTCCTAGCAGTACAGATTGACAATTACAGACCCCAGTCCTGATTGTAAACACGCTAGTCTTGGATACAAATGGAATGCCCTGCATTGAGGCCGAGGTCAGGGGCCACCTACTAGTAGTTTTGCTAGATAGAGGTGCAGCTGTATCTGTACTACATGATGAACACCCAGACACATCCCCTTGGTCCACCAGATGGAGGACCAACTTGTCAGAAGTGGATGGTACTAGGCTACCTGCATACCGTTTTCTACCTTTACCGGTAGAGTTAGGCCATCTAAAGGCCTCACATACCTTCCAACTGATGGTATTGCATGATCATCCTAGTATCATAGGGATTGACTTCCTCGCGCCACACGGCTGTGTGGTGGACCTAGCTAACATGCTATTGATACAGATTCAGGGTCAATATCATACCATTTTGATTCCTGATTCACACGTCGTGGCAACAATATCTGCCAATGACAAGGAGTATGACATCATAGATTTGTTCAAGACTCATGAACTTTTCCCAAAGCTTCTTCCCATTTTGCAATGACATTTGGAAGCATTTGCAATTAACAAATATGAGTGTGGTAGAATGCACACTGTCATCGAGGTGCCAGGCCCGGCACATGAGAGGCAAAGGCAATATCCTTTCCCAACTGAGGCCTTGCCTTCCCTTACAGAGACGATCAAGTCACTCCTCAAGCAAGGAGTAATCAGAACTTGTGCTTCCACTGCCAACTCCCAGTGTGGCCCATGAAAAAACCCACAGACACCTGGAGACTTACTATTGACTACAGGAAACTGAAGCAGGTCACCCCAGTTGTTCCTTAATCAGGGATAAGCACCTGATGCTACAATTTCTGGACCTCTGATCTGAAATGGTTTAGTGCTGTTTGACATTTCATGGCTTTGGTCATACATTGGCCTCGGGAGTCAATACACATATAAGTCCTTCTCCTTTTAGAATATAGGCACGGACTTGCTTGCTGCTAGGATTCCAAAATAGTATGTCCCTGTTCCATCTACACATGATGGATGCCCTCAAAAGTTTATCTACTCCCCAATGACTCTTGCAATATGTGGATGACCTGTTGCTGGCAATGGCCACACAGGAACAACATCTGGATCTCTTGGATGAACTACTGACTCTCATCCAGAGAGCAGGCCTGAAATGCAATCCAGCAAAAGCACAACTATGTCAGAAAGAAGTACCCTTTCTAGGTCTAAATATAACTGACCAAGGTTGAAGCCCTACCTGGAGGAAGGTACAGGGATTACAAGACTTGACATTGCATACCAGCGTGGCGACTCTGCCAAGGTTTCTAGGTATGGTGAATTATTCAAGAGATTATATTTATGATTTTGCTCAGAAAGCTTCTCCTCTGTGTGAGTTACTCAAAAAGGACATCCCATGGACTTGGGGCCCTATACACACCCAGGCTGTGATGTCACTGAAGCAGGCCTTGGCCTCCGTCCCAGCTCTGATCAACCCCAATCCAGCACTACCATTCCATCTGGAATGTGCCACCTCTGACATTGCCATGTCAGCAGTGCTGGCCCAGAAGGTGCTTGACACCTTGAGACCCATTGCATATGCCTCACAGCTCTTGACCCCAGTGGAACAGAAGTACGGCCTTTGTGAAAGGAACCTTCTGGCCACCTACTGGGCTGTCAAGCACTTCCTGTATATCATTGGGTACTCTCCACTGATCATTAACACCAATCACACCCCAACTACCTTCCTGCTCTCAGACAGAGTGAAGGATGGGTCAGATCTCTAACACCAGACTGACACACAGGTCACTTCTTCTCCAGGATAGAGACATACAGGTACAACTGACAAAAAATCCATCTATGCTGGCTCATGGACTCCTTTTCCAAGGAGAACCCCATGACTGTACACTGCAGTCAACTGATCATCTGGATCCAGGTCCTTTCCTCCCTGCCACATCACAAATACTTGATAACACCTCTTTGTGTCGCGTCTTTACTGATGGTGCAGCATTCTACTATCAGGGAGAACAAATCACAGGGATGGGCACTCTAGTGATTTACCCTTATGGGAACACTGTCAAAATATCTAAGCACTGTAGTGTAGCATCATCACAATATGCAGAGATGGCAGCGGTGGCCTGTGCCCTTGAGTTCATCCAGCATGGGACTGAGGATACTATCATTTTTACAGACTCTAATTGGGTTTGTTGTTCTCTTACAGAATTTCTTCCTTTCTGGCAGAATAACTCCTTCATCTCCTCTGATGGCAGCCCAGTGAAGTACAAGGAATTGGTAATATACATACATTCATTGGCACAGAAATTTGCACACAAACTCTATGTACATAAAGTCAAAGTTCATTCTCTCCATGACCCCTACCATGCCTTCAATGACACAGCAGACACCCTTGCTAAGGAAGGGGCCTGAGGGGAACATCTGGATGATGGACCATCCAGAGGCCAATGCGGCCATACAGATTGCAGCACTCAGGAAGAAACCTGAACCTTTTTCCCCCTTGGACCTCTCAGCAGCCCAGCATATTGACACTGAACTCAAAGAAGTGTTCAGATTCCTTGACAAGGGTACTGAAGAGAAACTTCCCACACACAACCCCTACCAGAGGCATGAAGGTAAGTTACGCTTGTCACCAGATGACAAGCTTATCTGGTTCCAACCAGATGACTCCACCACCAAGTTGTGGGTGGTCCACAGACACCTAAGATCTGAATTCTTGCACCAAATGCATGATACACCCACTGGTGGACACCAGGGAGTGGAAAATACCCTCCAAAGGCTCAAGACCACCTCCTGGTGGCCTGGTGTCACCAAAGATGTTAAACAGTACATAGATAATTGTCCCGTTCGTGTGCAAAACAACCCCATCTCTACCAAACGAAATGCCAAACTTACCACAATGACACTCTGGCCCTTGGCATGCCATACAGATTGATTTTATTGGCCCTCTAACCAACACCAGCAGAAATAACAAGTATGCGCTTGTGGTAACTGATCCCTTCTCTCAGTGGGTTGAAGCTTTCCCCACTAAGACATGCACAGCAAAGACTACTGCCAAAATCCTGGTAGAACAGATTTTCTCCAGGTGGGGTCAACCCCTCAAAGTAGACTCTGATAAAGGAACCAGTTTTACAGGTGAGTTGATAAAAGAATCCCTTGAACTCCTTGGAGTTCAGCAGAAGTTCCACATACCCTATCATCCCCAATCCTCAGGTCAAGTAGAGAGAGCCAACAGACGGATTAAGCAAATGCTTTCCAAATTCATTGGGGACAATCCCAAAACCTTGGATTCCTTACTGCTGTTACTCCTTATGGCAATTAGGGGTACACCCTCAGCCACCAACCAGCTCACACCCTTTGAGGTGATGACTGGCAGACAGATGAGATTACCTGAACACCTGTTGTTTGACCTGCACACCCCCACCACAGACCGTGTGTCTGTAGATCAATATGTGGAAAAACTCAAAAAAGACCTCATACACACACACTTGCATGCTGCCAACTGCATGGGCAAAGCCCAGCAGCAATCTAAAATACAGTTTGACAAACATGCACAAGAAGTGGATTGGCAGGTTGGAGATCAGGTAATGGTACTCCGATTTGCACATCCCACCCACTCCTTCTCCAACAAGTGGGAAGGCCCATACCTCATTGTCAACAAGCTCAGTCCAGCAGTCTATCAAGTTAGACTCCTGCATAACAATAAGTTGACTGACAAATGGTTACATGCAAACCTGCTGAAACTGTATAAAGGAGCTTAACTACTTTTTCTCACCCCATTGGGTGGAATAGTACTAACATACTAATCTTTGATCTTCCTTTTCAGATATACTGACAAGATGGCTATCTTGTTCCATTATCTCCTCATCTCAGGAGTTATCCCCTGCATCCAGGGCATGGTACTGAACCTCCTATGACACCTCGATCCTCCAGCACCTTCTCCAGAGGGAGTATCCATTAATGTACCAGATAGTCTGATCACTGTCCAGGAAGGTTCCGATGCTACCTCACTGCTTCAGTTGTTGCTCCTGATAAATCTACCCTTCAAATTGAATGGCAAACCACATCTCAAGGACAAATTCTCCCTGTGGCCAAACTCTCCAAAGGAACTTTCCAGGGTTGACCCAATGTTAAATTATCCCCAAATGGTTCTCTGTCCTTGTTATAAACTGCATTAAGACATTCTGGTTTATAAAACATTACTGCCTTTACTGATCCTTCTTACTGTAATTCTTTGTCGAGGGATTCTGCTTGGAAATTTTGTGCTATACACCACATGGTTTCTGCAGCCATGTACCTCTTTGTGTTACCAACTACTGATAAACAGCTTTTGTAATGTCCAAAGCATACCCCTGGTCCCCATGGTGGTCTAACAGCCACTGCCCTCCCAGGTTTTTTGATTAATAACTTACAGTTTATGCATATACCTGTTTAGTTTAATCTTACTTACTGGAATATGAAAGAATTTGGTATGTGTCACAATACTAATACATCGGCATTTTACTGTTCATTATTGCTTGATAGTTTAGCTGCATTCCAGATTCACACTCAAGACCCTATTGCCAGGGTCCATTCGACTGAACATAGAGGCAACTTCAGGAGAAAACCCACTCCTGATGATCTAACTCGTAAACGTAAGACACGTGAAGTTGACAGTTCTGATGTTACAGGTGCAACAGGTACTGTCACAGGCCTTTTTTGGTAAAGCTATGTCTATTTGGAATAAAGTAGACATTGCTGCTATCAAAGCTCATTCTGCCAAGTTCTCCACTGGTTTGGTTAACGATATACTAACCCCATTATTGCATGGTGTGGATGGCCTTAGTCAGGAAGAAAGATACACTGTATATAACATGCACAACATTGCTAAGGCATTCACTGATTCACGAGGTAAGATCAACGCACTCATACAACAGAACAATAAAGAAGCAGATAAACAATACATTGTTAGAGAAATCCTTTGCTCTGTCTATGGCTCATACATCATCAATACCATCAACAAACTCTTCTGTGATCTAGAATCTGGAAGAATCCCTGATATCATTCATGACAGACGCATCTTCAAATGGTATTGTCCATGATGTAAAACCCCTGTCTGCATTGCTATGTGTATGCAACAAGCTTTAACCATTCATCTTTCTACAGCTAAGAATTTTGGGTTTGTGACCAGACACCCTGATACTGGTCCTTGCTTTGTTGCTAAGAAATGTTCCATAACAGATAACATGTTTGTTTCTTTTACTGTCTCTTTACCACGTTTTGATCCCACTACAGCTTTGTTTGACAAGCTTGCACTGGTGCATTCCATTGGGCATTTGGACAAAGACATCTACAGAGAACACCTGGATCTACCACCTCTACTGGTTTTCCATCCTTTCCTGGATGCCTGGTGGCTCCGCTCATGGACTGCTGTGTGAAGAAGCAATAAATTTATTTGTGCCGATATGATGTATTTGATGTTATTCAACCTGTTTGTGGTTATTCTCCAGATAGCATTGATTGGACTTTCACCATGGATGATGACATCACCAAGAATGGCACCAACTCCTTGGACTCAACTCTGGCTCCGGATAAGCTCTACCAATCATATCGTGAGGAGGTTCATCACCTATCAACATGGATTTCGAAGACAGCCTACACCTGGTTCTCTCTCAGTATAATTCCGATGGAGAATATTGCGTGGTTACAAATTTTAAAAGCTATACTTATGGATCTGTTACATGTGTTATTGATTACCCCAATTTCTGTTTTGTCCCCCACCAGAAGACTGTCATTGGACATACCGTCATAACATCCATCCCCCTCCTGGATGCAGACATCATTGATGGCAACCCCGATTATCTGCTCACATTGTCTGAATACTTACCATATTTTAATGTACACATAGACCAACTCACATTTACATTAAAATCACTTCTAGACAGGAAAGACACACACCTCATCCATATCAGCAATAATATAACCAAGGCCAATGAAGCTATCCTCTCATTGATTAATGATGGTGACATGAATGACACATTGACTAACACCTGGTTAGAGATTGCTTTTAAAGGGTTTTGTTATTATACAAGCATTTTTAATCTTTATGTAGATTATTATGCTCTGTTGCCTATGGCACACACTGCGCCAACACCGTGAGCAGCTCGAGTTCCTTTAAAAAGCTTGTGTGTCGGGTTTTTAAATGACCACTGCTCCCTGGCCTTTCCCAAGATTTGCCTGTGTTGCCCTTGGAGGCAACAAGGGGGGGAATGTTACATGGGGCCCCTACATGAGGCCCCTGCACCCCTAACTGGTACCCTCAGAGGTACACCGTAGACAGCTAGCACTTTAGTATATTTTGTACTAACATATAGGGCTAAGGGCATCTACCGTACAAGAGTAGATGTCAGGAGATGAATGCATATTGTAGTAATACAATTTGCTTGCTAACACATATATTCTTCTATGTATTTTCTGCATATTTCTTACTTGTAAGATGCCAAGGCATCTGTGTCCTTGGAATAATTATGATATGTAAGTCAGCATTGCCACCTTTTGGAGATTTGTACTACTACACTGAGTTATGTAAGACTCTGTGTAAGAACTCTTTTGTTCATAAATTGCTGACTATACAGAATTGTATAATGTTATCTTGGACCGTGGAGCCACCTCTAATTTAGCAAATAGAGCTCATCTCTGTAACTAGAAATGTTTCTATTTTACAGTAACCATAGTAATTACCATATGTATATAATGTAATGCACTAGTCGTATACCTTGGAGAGAGATCCCAGGAGACACAGAGAAACCTCAAGGTATAGGGAATGCTTAGCATTGGCTCACGGTTCGTATTGGTAAGAACTGCTTAGGGCAACTGTGATTTATCTTTTTGGTAGTAATAAACGTGTTTATTACTCTTATGCAATGTGTCTGTGATTACTTGCATTCCCAATATTGCCATGAACCTGAAAGTGAGGTTTAGACCTCCTAATACACTGATGAGTGAAAAAAGGAAAAAAAAAGAGAAGAGGCTGAACATGGAGGGAGGTGCTGGGATAAAGAACAACTAGTATATCAAAGAAATCCTGCAATCTCCAACTCATAAATTAAGAAAGTTGCACACCAGATACTCAAATAAAGTGCTTCATTTTATTCCAGGTGACATGTACAAGGTCCTAATGAATTTTGGAATCAATGTTCCTTTTTCAAAGAGTCTGTTAAATCAGAATTAAAGTTCCTCTTTATATCTCAGTGGTATAAAGAGGCACTTGAATTATGATACAACAGACCCTTTGAAAAAGGCACTTTAATTATGATGTAACAGACACTTTGAAAAAGGAACATTGACTCCAAAATGCGTCAGGGTCTTGCACGAGGCAACTGGAATAAAATGAAGTACTTCATTTGAGTATCTGGTGAGCACACTGATGAGTCCTGGGTAGTCTGTGTCTTCTGTTTGCACCTTTTGCAGATTGTGTAAGAGACATTTTGGCACCATGCATTCTTGCTTAAAGATGAACCAGTGAAAAATGTCATGGTGATTTGCATATACATCCCATAATGCGTTGCACTATGGGGTATGTGTAAAGTAATGAGCATATCTTGAAATGTTGCAATGCATGCTCATAACTTTGGTAATTTTCATTACCCTTACCCCAAAATTTCAACATGGGAATTTTTTTCATATCATCTCATGAACAAGACAGCTACCATTTTTCACATATTGACCAAAATGTGCTTTTGCATCTCTGATGAGGAATGGTGTTGTTGCACCACAAAATCACCTTTAGATCAGGCTTTGACATTTTTCTCTACCCTTACGCATGGCAGGTCATAAGATGGCAATGTTGAAAATTTGGGGTAAAAATATTACAAAACAACAAAGTTGTGAGTGTACATTGAAATTTTCCAACACACACTCATAACTTTGATCATTTTATGTGGACAGTGTCTCTTTAAAGCAGCATAGTAGCCATGTTGGCTCTTATCAGAATTTATTTATATTAGGAATATTTATTTTGCTCTCACAGGGTGGTACTCAGTTGTTGCTTTGATAGGGTTACTTATAAACATTTTATCTAATTTCTGTGCAGGAACTCTGCCCCACTTGAAGACATCTATTGGAAAACTCACAGCATAAACAGGCAAAAGAACTTATCAAACATTATAGGTCCTTGCTCACTGAAGTTCCTCTGAAGCATAAACTACTTGAATACAGAGAGTATTCCGAAACACACCAAGCTACTGAGATATAATTCTTACCAGAATCTTCTTTTATCAGTGGAAAACTTCACTGAAAATTAAGTTTTAACATTAGTTTAATAGGATCCAATGGTGGGAAATCTAAGAAAGTGACTTAGCATTATTCCTGGATAAAACCATGGAACGTTGACTGTTTTATTATATGTTATCATTGATAATTAACATTTGGGGTCAATATTCAAAACTTTGCCCGGCACGAATACCAGTTTGCCTGCACAAACCAGGTGTTGTGTGCAATTCCCATATTTAAAGGCCCAATCAGTGTGGGCAAACTAGGTTTGCACCTAAACAATATTCACAGGGGGGTGTAACACAGACAAAGGGGTGGGGACCTGAATGCTGGTGCTGTCCAATATTCAGCATATATGCACCAGTCTAGGCCATTTTGCACAGTCTCCTTGAGTGGCCCACATACCACCAATCCAAACTTAGACTAATTCTTGTGCAAACCTAGCTGTTTGTAAAGGAAGTGCAGCAATCGCCCCTGACCCCACCACAGCAGTCCCTGATGTCTAGTGGTCTCCCCATGCTGATCACTGGCCCAATGTGTTAAATACACTTTCTCAGGTGTCTAATGGTCCCTTCCTTTTCCAATCACCAGCCCAATGTAATAGAAAAAGTTTCTCTGGTGTCTAGTGGTCCCCTCTTTCTCTGATCATCATCACAATGTAACCGAAGCGGCCCGCTGCCTGCCTGAACCATCGGAGCTCCCTCCTGGAGCTAAAATACTCAGTGGTGGTGCTAGCAGAGGTAATTTAAACAACCTCTATCAGCACCTTTGTGAGGGGGGTTAGTCTGTCGACACGCTATGCGCGTCAACTGCCCCACCTACCCAGGGTCATCCCTTTTTTTATAGTCCCTGCCTGATGACATCACTTCCTGCTGTTGGAAATACTAAGTCCCCATTTTTCCTTTTGTAGGTTATACCTGCTAGCCACTAGAGGGACCCTTTGTTACTGCCTCTAGCTCTTCTATTTTCAGAAAGCCTCCCCCCGTTATACTTGGACCCCTCTAACTACCTGTCCTCTTCCCTTCTCTCCCAGCCCTCTGCACCTCCACACCCAATCCTAAACTAGCCTATTCTTGGACCCCCTCCCTTCCACCCCCAAGCCCATGCTGGTTGACCACATATCTTGGATTCCTCCAACTACCTATCCCTCTTCCTGTCTTCCTTGACTACAGAGGCTCTGCCCACTCCCCCTCCCACACCTAATGCTGTACTAAATCCTGCCTGGACCTCTTGCCATCATGGCTGAGCCTTCATCGAGCGGCCACTAGGAGTCGCTATTACACACCCCTTGTTTGTTCCCAAACATACACTGTGTCCTGGCCCCAGAACATGGAACACGGCTCTTATCTAGGTCTTGTGACCAACTGCCCTGAGTTGGTCTTGAACCTGGTACCCTGGCCACCAGAGTCCGTGTCACTACCACTATTCCAAAGTGGCATCCACACTTGCTGAGTGACACAAAACAACTTCAACCTACCACCCAGCTGCAACCACAAGCAATATGTTAGCCCTCTTATTAAAATGCCTCCTTCATCCTCACCCTGGCACCATTGTCTCACCAACCTAATACCCCCCCAGGCACAATGGCACCTGATCCTGCTATTTTTCTGGAGCTAGCCCTGCCACACCCTACTCTCATTGTCTGCCCCAGTCATCAACACCTTCCCCCCAGTCCTCTCCCTACTATTACTTCCTCAGGCGCCCACTGGAGACTTATCCTCCTCACTTTCACAGCCTGGAAAACCCTGCCCACCTCTTGTGCCCAAAAGCACCCCCCTTCCCCATGGCATACTTATCGAAAGCTCACCCTCTACCATCCCCTGGCCAGGGCTGTGGTCATTCTACTACTTCTGACAGGCAATATTCATCTGAACCCTGGCCCAGCTCCCTCAAACCCTCCTACAGGGTCACCTGGGCTCTGCATTGCATCTATGAATATATGCAGCCTGATGAAAAAACTAGATTCCCTCCAATGTTGGGTCACCTCGCATAGGCCAGATGTCATTGCAGTGGTGGAAACCTGGTTATCAAAATCCACTCCAGACTCATTTGTCACTATTCAAGGGTACTCCCTCTACCGGGAGGATCGTGTAGGTAGAAGATGGGGGGTTGTGCGATATACATCAGGGAATCTCTCACTTGACTGACACTCCCTGCCCCTGTTCTCACCCATAGGGCACAGGCTCTAACCCTCAAACTGACTCCTGACCCCTCCAGGGTTCCCCTCTATCTCACTGCTGCCAACATTCCCCTTAAAAACCAAACTTTGGCACTGGCTTTGCTAACTGATTATCTTTCAACCCTACCTCACACAGCTGACCAAGCCCTTGTGGGTGGCCTGAATGTTAACTGGCTCAGCTCATCCATCAACACCACCCTTGACTCATTCGCACCCATAGACATGTCCCAACTAGTCTCCCAACCCACCAGAATTAACACAAAGAAAGGTACCAGCACACTGCTAGATGTGGTTATCACCAACCACCCTCTACAAATCCATGATACTCAGGTCCTTCCAGACTCTATTAGTGACCACTCTCCTATCATTTTCCACTGGGCCACCCCAACTCCCAAACCCACTGCTCATCCCACTCTACGTCGGTGCCTCAGACTAGGCGGACTAAAAGGCCTTAAGCTACATCTTGCCCAAATTAACTGGTCTCCCATACACCATGCCCCTGATATAGACTCCGCCCTTGCCTTCTTCACCCAAACCTTCAATAATGCCTGCGACGTTTTCGCTCCCATGACAGTAGTCCGCACCAAAGTTTGTAATTCCCCCTGGATTACCCCGTCCCTGCTGCAACTACTCAAACACAGGGATAACCAGTGGTACTTGGCCTCTGAAACAGGCCGTGCTGTGGACAGACAGGCCTACAATGCCGCTAGAAACAAATGCACATGGGCCAGCAGGAAAGCAAAAGCCGATCACTATCAGGCTGCTCTTACCTACTCCTGGGGGAGTGCCAGAACTTTTTGGGACAACATTAAACAACTAAATGGGAGTATGCACTCTCCTCCCCCCTCACAGATCACCATCGAAGGCTTTATCTCCACCAACCCTGCCCACATAGCCAACTTCCTCAACACATCATTCACAGACCTTAGTTCAGTCCTCCCCAGAGACTTCTTTGACCCTCCTTCAACCCTACCCACCCCTGACTTTCAATATTCTAGCTTCCACTTACACAGGGTGACTCCCCAGGAGGCAAGGCCACACCTGCTTCAAGCTCTAAAGAGCAATAATATTGGCAGTGACTCCCTGGACCCCAGTATCCTCCGTCGGGTCTTGAATCAGGTCCTTGCCCCCCAACTACCCTGCTCAACAAGTCCCTCTGCCTGGGGCAATTCCCTACAGCCTGGAAAACAGCCACAGTCATGCCCATACACAAAGGAGGTGATAGGTCCTCAGCCGGGAACTACCGGCCTATCTCCATCCTTCCAGCCCTCTCCAAAGCCCTAGAAAAACTGGTGGCTACCCAAATCACAGATTATCTGACCAAATACAACATCCTCTGCCATGAACAAAATGGATTCTGTGCAGGTCACAGTATCAGCACTGCCCTTATTGAGTTCTCAAATTTTCTTCATTCCTCCCTGGACTCGGGCTCACTAGCAGGGGCAGTGTTTATTGACCTCTCAAAGGCTTTCAACACTGTCTCCCACCCCCTCCTGTTGGATGCCCTCAACCGCACCGGCTTTGCCACTGGCCCGGTCTTCTGGTGCTCCAGCTACTTGTCTGACCGCTCTCAGCATGTTAAAATTAATGGGACCCTCTCCAATACATGTCCCATCTGATCCGGTGTCCCCCAGGGTTCCATCCTAGGTCCACTTCTCTTCTCACTATACCGCAATACCATGCCCAGAGCTTGCACGGGTAAAATCCTGCTGCACAGATGATGCCATCATCTTTCCACCCACGAAACCCCATCTCCCTTCAAGACTTACAACTAGCCTTCAATGATGCTGAAGCCTGGTTCAAGAAGGCACAGACTTGTAGTCAATCTAAAATAACCAAATCCATGCTCTTTGCCCATCCCAAAACAAACTCAGTAATTTCCCTCCATATCCTCCCTGGCTCTAAGCATCCTCTCGAGCAAGTCCCCTGTACAAGTACCTCTGGGTCTCCTTGACTCTGCCTCACTTTCCACGACCACATTGATACTCTAGCCTCAGCTACAAATACATGGCTAGGTATCCTTTATCGCTACAAGCACTGCCTCCTCCCGATGCCCTCTGACTAGCAGTCACCTCCTCAATCATGTCCCTTGTGGACTATGGCCTGCCTGTCTATGGTGCCGCGGACACGACCGCCCTCAATAAAATCCAACTCACCTTGAATAAGGCCTGTAGATTAATTACGGGAGCCACCAGATTAACCCATACCTGCCAGCTATATGACTTGGCTAAGCTGCTTAGCCTGGACGAACAGCTCAGATACCAAACCTGCCTCATAACTAAAAAAACACTCCTTGGACTATCCCCTCCCGGCCTGACAGCCTCCATCCACCTAGCTCAACCCTTAGTCCAAACTCGTAGCACCTCCAAGGCCACCCTGTCTGTTCGTAGAACCAGGACTACACATGGTCAACGGTGCTTCTGTTACAGAGCCCCCTCCTGGTACAATACTCTCCCCAGCTCCATCACCGATACCCATACAATCTCCAGCTTCAAAACTGCACTTCAAAGTCAGCTATTTAACATGTGTAGCTGTGCTTGTCCCCGGTCATAGGTGTTCCAGCTCATTGTACCTGACAAAACTCTCTGAGTAGCTTCACAACCACAACTGACAAAACTCCCAGAGTGACTCACCTTCCTAACCTATCACCTACCCTGTCCCATAGCCACCTGTTTTACTAACCTAGCAGTACCTGCTCAAGACTAATTGTCTGCTTAACCAATGTATGCTTACCTCTCAATCTTATCTGAATAACTGTAATAACCTGTCAATACCAAACCTGTAACACTGTTATTGTAAACAAAGTAATTACTGCATATATCTGCCTAAACTGTTGACCGCTATGATGTAAAAAGCTGTTATCTACAATGATGTAACTAAATGTTGTACTGTGTTTTGTCCTTTTTGTGATGAGGTACCTTTGGAAATGAGCCTCTGGCTCAAAGGTTGTAAACTGATGTATAAATAAATAAATAAACAAACAAAGTTTCACTGGTGTCTAGTAGTCCCCCTACAATCGATGGCCCAATGTTTAACAATATACTTTCCCTGGTGTCCATTGGTCCCTCCTTCCACCCAATCCCATGCCCGCTTTGTCAATAAATATTCCTGATGTCCAGTGGTTCCACCCCTTCCTGATTACCTGTGTTATTATAGTAATAATATTCCCTGGTGTATTGCGGTCCTCCATCCCTATCCCTGATTCCATGCATTATACAGTAATAATATTCCTGGTGTGTAGCAGTCCCCCTTCCCCTCTGTAAGAGAAGTAAATCTGTTCCCTGGTGGCTAGAAGACCCCCCCACCTTAGCAGGTAGTGCCCTACCACCCTGCTCCCCCATCCCATCATCAAGCCAGCAACTGGAAAAAGCCCTCCACCATGGTGGGCCACGAACTGAGCTGTCAGTGAATGTGTACTTTTACAGCATTCACTTACAGACAGCTCAGTCAGTGGCCAGCTATAGTAGAGAGTGGAGGGTTGTGCCACTTGCTTGCTTGATGATGGTATGGTTCACTAGCCACCAGGGAACAAATTTACTTTCATTATACTGGGTATTGGGGATGGGGGCCACTAGACACCAGGCAATGTTATTACTATATAATAGAGGAATCTGGGATTGAAGGGGTCTGCTAGACACCGGGGAATGTTATTGCTATGTAATATAGGGAAAAGAACAGAAAAAACCTTGCAGCCCTCCCTCAAGTGCACCACATATGATGAGACCAAAACCAAAGCATGTCTTGTGCAAAAAGGCAAGTTTTTTTATTTGAATATCAATTAGGCACACTAGAAAAATTAAAAATATATAAAGTGCCAGCCCAGAAAAATTGCCCAATGTCATTTTGCTCCCTCTGATTAGAGCTTTATCCAGGGTTGAAATAACAATTCTATATCATGTCCTATATACCCCAGTTACAAGTTTACACGTGCATTTTCACCAATAATATATTAATATATTAAGTCGACTATCTAATACATCAAATATCCTGACTATCACATCCTGACAGCAAAAAGATAGTTTAGATCTCAGTTATTTTATAAAGAACATCTAAAACCATATTGTAATATAAAAGATGCCTCCTTTTAGAGCCACCAATATTAAAGTAATGAATCTTATATTCTGTTTTCTTGCCCATCAATTAATTCATACTTAATTTCAGTATTAAAACAAAACCACAAGGCAGGCATCAACACTTTGATCCAATTAAGTTTTAAATGGTCCATCAATTCATTTGTTCAGCTTGTCTATTAGGTCAGAAATAATAGATAATGATTCCTGATGACACAGCAAGTACCCTGACCTCCTCCCTCACCTGCCTTACATTGTAAATGTTGTAGCTGGCCATAGTAGTGAGCAGAGTTTCCTCACCCGACCTCCACACTAAATGCCCCTGCAATTAGGTGGGCCTGGCTTGGATAGTTCCTCTACAGACATGCACTCTGCTCTGTTTTAGTACTTACTGTCCTACTGGAGGACATGCCTGGTACTAGCTGATTCTCCCCATCCCCATTTTAGCCATCCCACACACCCCAAGTTGGCTATTTTCAGTCCCTATCACTGTTACCAGGACAAAGCCTGTACTATGGGCTGCTGAGGTCCTTGTCTCTGTGTTCCCCTTTAAACTCACAGTCATACTCTGTTTAAGGTTTTTGGCAGTAGCTTCGGTAGCTGGTTACTTGTTATTCTGTACTTACATTCTGCATTATGTCTCTTTGTTTGCAGTACCATTGCACTGTTTGTTAGAAAGCTCCCTGAGCTGTTCTTATTGTGTACTCTCCTTCCCATGAAGGTTGATCTGAAGAGTGGGCAATTCCCCTTCTTTTGTACTGTATATGCTATGTACATGATGTGGAACCTTTGCAAAAGAGTGTTTGCTGAAAGTTTTTTTTTCCGAACAATGAAATAAATAAAATAAATAAACAACTACTTAAGTCCATTGACTATCAGTCATTCAATTTTACTCTGACAAATTGGGAATTTAGAATCATTCCCTGATACTTCTCATTCTTTGATGGACTCTGTAAGCACTCTTTACTGTATCCCTTTTCTCTAAACCAAATTGGCATCTCCGTCCCCTGCTCTTTTTTCATATACAGTTTGCTTCAAGCAGTTCCTTTTCAAACACGTAAATTGTCCCCTAGGTATGCTTTTTATCAAATCAAATGGATGTGGGATACTGGCCAGCAATACTGAATTTCTGTCTGTGTCTTTTCTGCATAAATCTGATAGTACTTATCCATTTTCTTTAGAATGTTTGAGATCTAAAAACAGGACTGAGACAGGGTCTGAAGTCACAGTAAATTTCAAATGTGAATTTGTAATCTGCAAATAATTTACAAATTCCATTAACTCTTCTGAGTTGCCTCTCCAAATCAAAAAAAAGCAGAGGACATCACAATTCAGTTTAGGAAACAGGGATACAACAGAGAGTACTTACAGAAAGCACAAGATCAAATAACTGGTTTAGATAGAACCTCCCTTTTGAAATCTAATGAAAATAAACAGCAGGCATTGAACGAAAGAGTGAAGTTCATGTCTACTTATTCCTCTGAGGCTAGTAATATTAGAGAAATAATAATGAACCACTGGAATTTTATTACAGCTGACCCAGTATTAAATAAAGTGGTTACTGGTCCACCTCAATTTGTGTACAAGTGAGGACAAAACTTGCCGTATATACCTTTTAAATATATATTGCAAAAAACTTCATTTATGCATCAGTTAGAGTTGAAGTGATAAAAGCAGGGAAACGAAACATTAAGGTTGAGCCCCTACCACCCCCACACCCAACCTCACCAGCCAATGCTACTCCCACCTTCCACAGACCAACATGCATCAGTAGTATATGTGTATACTAACTGTCATAGAAACATGGAACATAGAAACATAGAATTTGATGGCACGTAAGGACCGCTTGGCCCACCTAGTCTGCCCATTTCCCTACCCAATGGATAAGCTGCAGATCCTAGTTAACTAACAGCCTATTTCTACCTTCCCCCCACTAGAATTGTCTTATGTCTGTCCCATGCATTCTTGAATTCCCCCACTGTTTTTGACTCTACAGCCTCCTTAGGAAGGCAGTTCCATGCATCCACAACCCTATCTGTGAAGAAATACTTCCTCACATTACCTCTGAGCTGTCCCCCTCTATCTTCAAATTGTGCCCTCTTGTTCTTGCACATCTCTTTTTCTGAAAGATGCTACCCTCTTGGACTTTGTTGATTCTCTTGTGGTATTTGAAAGTTTCTATCATGTCCCCCCTCTACATCCTTTCCTCAAGGCTATACATCTTAAGCTCCTTTAGTCTTTCTTCATATGTCTTCTGATGCAGACCCTGCACCAGTTTGGTTGCCCTCCTCTAGACAGCCTCCATCCTGTCTTTCTCTTTGTGGAGATGGGGTCTCCAGAACTGCACACAGTACTCCAGATGTGGTCTTACCAACTGTCTGTACAGAGGGCCAACAACTTCCTGTTTTCTACTGGTGATGCCTTTCCCTATGCATCCCAGTATCCTCCAGCCTTCCTTACTGCCTTCTCACATTGCTGGCCCACTTTTAGGTCATATGATATGACTACCCCCCAGGTCTCTTTCCATTTTTTGTTGTTGCCAGTATCTCACCCCCCCCCATTGTGTACTCTTCCCCAGGGTTTTTGTTTCCCAGGTGCATTACTTTGCACTTCTTTGCATTGAATCTAATCTGCCACACATTTGACCATTCCTCTAACCTTGCCAAGTCCCTCTTCATCCTTTCCACCTCACCTTGCATATCAACCCTGTTGCAGATCTTTGTGTCATCTGCAAAGAGACATACTTTCCCTTCCAGTCCCGCTGCAATGTCCCTTATAAAAACATTAAAAAGGACTGACCCCAGTACTGAACCTTGCAGTACCCCATTAGTAACCCCCCTTTCTCACTGTGGACTCTATTTCTATTACTCACTGTGTCCTGTTGTCCAGCCAGTGTTTTACCTAGGCTATCACCCTGGGACACACTCCCAGGCTGGCTAAGTTGTTTATTAATCTTTTGTGTGGGAAAATTTGATTGATGGCCAGAAATGATGTAATGCCCTGCCCCTTCCATGTGTTCTAGAAATTACACAATGTCCCTGCCCCTTCTGCTTCCCGTGTGCACTGGAAATGATACAATGTCCTGCCCCCTCCCTGTGTGCAGCAGATATGGTGCAGCACCCCTTCCCCTTTCCACTCCCATGTGCACCAGATATGACACAGCCCCCCCTTCCATATTGTGGTGCTGCTATGGGTGGAGTGAAGTTTGGCTTGTCTGGGCTTGCCCAGGACATGTCATAGGGAATATGCTGATAAAAACATTTACCACTGTGCCTCTATAGTCTATCTGGTTTATGTTTTGCTCCTGCATGTGTGGATTGTCTGAGGAAAACAGTGAAATGGATGAACCTAGCCAATGTTTTTCTGCATCATCTGCTAGTGCCACACCAGAGGATTCTGTTATGACTCAATTTATCGCATCATTCATGAGACATGGACTGCATGATAATCATGAGTATGTTAATATGGATGTACAGCGGGAAAAACCAGATCAGATGCTTTTAGAATTAGTTGTAGTTAAACAGTTTACATAACAGAAATGGATTTAGCCCTACACGTATTCAAAAGGTGTAAATTCATTCTACCAAAGGACATTGTAATTACAAGAACAGCAAATTTATACAGAGATAATCAGTGCTATGTAACTACATTTGAAAAACACTACAAATACAGAAGTAAGTTGTTTTTTAACAAAAGATCCATGATTGACCTTTACATGACTCTATCATGCTGACTCAGCAAAAGGTACAAATCTGTTTAGCCCTAGCATTGATGAATCATAAAATGTATCTTCAGTTGAACGTATCTTAAGCCATTCTTAACTTACCTAAAGTGGGCAGATCAGCTAAGATTGATCCCAAGATATGGAACAAAATCAGCGGCCTTTAATTATACAGAAGCCACAGTCCAGCTTTTTACAGAGGAGTTTTATTAGATGGGAACTATACACTTTATGGCAAAATGTCTTAATTGTATCATGTAGACAAAATCCAAACACTTTAAACTTGCTTTCAGAGTCCAGTTAAAGAGGTTGTTAAAGGTCAGATGCAGTTCACTACAGATGCAGTACTAATACAGAAACATTTTATTCTTTTTACTAAAATAAATAAAAAAAGTCAGCAAAACCCTTTATTGTTTTAAAGCTGCTTTAATCCAACACTAGACATGATTATTCTAAAATGAATCTATACAATGAACCCCTCCTGTAAAGGTTTTTAATGGTATAGTATAAACACACACACAAACAATTTTTGCATGTTAAATATGATCGAAATACTCTGATAAAATGAGTGGCAAACTTTCTGTGGGATTTTATCATACTCTAACAACCACGTATACTAACCTTCATAGGAGTGACTCTTAGTTATGCAGCTCCAGAAATCAGTTCTTATAGTCAGCCTAAACTAAGAATGTGTGGTCAATATAACAAGGTTTAAATGACAACATTATTTTACACATAAAATAAGGTGTAGTAATCTATAGAAAATAACATTTAAACATGAAAGCATCATATTAGTTAAGCCACCCCGCATTTCTGAAAGGCATTTTAATACCACATCAGATCCTGACTTTTAGTTATTTACTGTACTGGAGAATGGTTTTAAATATAACATGTTTACTTTTTTAATTGGTCACTGTTCTACATGATAAAATGGTTAGAGATAGGAATGTGCGGAAGACATCCATAACATATTTTTATATCAAATTAAAATAGATTTTAAAATATTTTTTCAGCTAATATGTATTTTTGTTTCTACAGTCCAAGACACTCCTCCTCCCTACCCCCCAAGTATTTAAATGTAATGATTACTTATTATTAAGTCTTCTAGAACATCATTGGTCTATGTTAAACAGTGGTTCTCAGTTTCTGCCCTGCTTGGGGTGTGTTCAGACCACCCTTTGTACCTCATAAAAGTCAGTGCATTGGCCCACAACAGGCTATTTACAGCCAGTGAACCAGTGGTCGGTAAGACTTTTGAATTGTTTCAACTTTTTAAAAACTCCTGTGGCATAGATTTTACATTTTTTAAATTTTAGGGCTGGCACTATAGCTTAGAGGTTAGAGTAATGAGCTGTGAATAAGCATGATACATCCAGCAAACTAGATCTGGGTTTGATTCTCACAACCTCCACTTGCATACTGTGTGACTTTGAGCAAGTAACTTAACCACCCAGTGCTCCCAGGTCACCCCTGAAAACAGGCACTTGTGTCTAGTGGGCCTTACCCAATTAATAAAAATAAATGGCTAATTTGTTTGCAAAATAGTTTTCTCAGATTGGCTTTCATGATCTTGTTTTGAAATCAAAAGGATCACAAGGAGACAGTGGTGACTGCACTTTATTCTATTGTTTTTAATATTTTAAGTGGATAAAATGAAGCTTATTAAGCTATAACCTAACTTTTTATAATGTAGGTTTGCCGGCCCTGTCTATATCAAGCAATTGTCCAGTACTGCCTCTTACAGCTTTACACGGTATGCCAAATTAAGTTTATCAAAAATGTTACTAGCATTTAAATGTTATAATTGTGTGTATATGGGGGAGTTTCATAGTCATGTTTTTTTGCCAGTGCTGCATACATGTGGGGGTGATGTATAGTAATTAATTTAGTTTAAAATGTCTTGTCGATATTGTACAGAGAACCATAGGTTAATTTGCATATGTGAACAGGACTAGCAATAAAATAAAGATGCTATGCTTTACCTTTTATGCATTTAAAACTATCACTATATATTGTAAGCCATGGTTTTAAACTTCTAGCAGACTGGTTTTATTAAAGGCTTGTACTTTGTGGAAAGATGTTTTAAATTTGGCAGCTAAAACATTAAAAATTGCTAATGTCAGCAATTTTTTTTACCCCCTTTGACACTCTGGTGTCCCCCTCTCCTTCAGGCCTTGAAGTTCCTCTACTTACCCTGGCAATCCTCTTCTGGAGCTCTCTTCTCTGCCCCACATTGCAGCTGACCCCCGGGTTATCCCAGCATATCCCATCGCAGGGTGGGTCCCCCTCCTCTGAAGGGGAAGGCACCGGGGGCAGGGAAACCCAGCACACTATTTTCTGTATGGACTCAGGGTGTTGCTGTGGAGCAGGAAGCTCCCGAGCATTCCAGTGGTGTAGAGGACAGAGGCTGTCATCCAGTGGGTGCTGAAGCTGTTTTCCAGTTTTCTGGTTTGTCCCTCCTGGGCTGCTGCTTGTAGTGCCCCCTGTCTCCACTGGGAGCCACTACAGAGTGAGGCCTCCCACTCAGCCCACACCAGAAAAGGAGAGCAGTCCTCTGGACACTCAATCCTCTCCTTCGCCTACCAGCCCATGGCACCCTGAGTCCATTCCCAAACACGGGTCACTGGCATGGTTCGAGGTGTGGCATCCAGCACCTCAACCCTCTGTGCTGCTGGGCCAGCATGTCAGCTCTTTAATATGAAAAACTGTAAAAAAAAAAATGAACAACAGTATATGTCGACTTAAAACTGCTTTTATTTTTTTGTAATAGAAATGGAGCAACCAGGACCTCCATGCAAAACTATACCGCTAATGAATGAGGACAAAAAGAAATGATATGCTACAGTTAAATTAGCCAATTGTTTTCTGCTACATTAATATAAGTGTTTGCAGTTTTATATACACTGAAGGTTAATAATGGGTAGATGTGTTGAAGACTGTAAATTAGCTGCTGTGCTTTTCTTGTTTTTGAATTAAGTATGCTTTCTTTTAAGAAAAATTATACTATATAGCCATATGTTTTTACAACATACATTAAGAAGTTCTGATGTGGCAATGTTTCTCTCCCTGACTACCCCACCTTCCTGTTTTTATAGTTTTAAATTGAGGATGGTTTAATGCCACAAATTATTTAATATGCTGACACTTTGCATGTGTTATTGAGCATACCAATCAACTAAAACAGATCAAAATTCAATAAAGGAAATGTATATCTGACATGAAATGTACCTAATATATCTAATGTAATTATATATATATATATATATATACTATATATATATACATACATATACATATATATATATAAAATATAGATATATAATATACCTAATATAGCCTACAAAAAGACAGTGTCTATTATAAAGCAATTTGCATTACAGGGGCTATATATTTATGTTTTATATTTAATGTTTCCTAGATTATATCAGTTTTAAGCCTCTAGAAGCAGTATTTATATAGCATGCAAGAGGCCACAACCCACATTCAAGGTTATCCAGACAGAAAAGGAATCTTCCTAACAAGACAAGAACACCGCTACCTTCAGTACCTGCACCCCCAACAGCAAACAAATAGGAAGGGTGCTGTGTGGAAATTTCTTCAGCCATACCCCTTGAATCTTTATGGACAGTCCCACCACCCCCCAGAAACAGAAGTGAAAAACATGAACACCATTGCCACATAGGTGTTGGGGGTAAGCATTGCTGCAAATATAACAATAAGCAAACACAAACACCTCTAGCATTATCCTTTACCCCAATAGTGTATCTGCAGAGCTGTCACATATTAAATCAGCTGCTGTGTGTGAGATCAAAGCTAACCCTGTAATTACGCCTGTAACTTTGGCACTTCAAAAAGTGTAACCACATGAGAAAACTCAACTGATGATGCCCTTTTATATGCATATAGTTATAATTTAGACCCTTTTTGCATACCTGTGGTGGTTTCTTCACATGTGACACTGCCCCCTGATTGCAAACTAACATTTCAAAATGTTAATAACATGTTTAAGGGGGTCAGCTTCACAAAAAACAAAGCCATCATAATATGAGATTTGAAACTGTAAATATACATTTTGGATGTTGTCTATATACCAGAAATAGTGGATACAGGAAAACGAATTAAAAAATTTGCCTGCAGCGGTGAAAACATTTCTAGTATACAAAATGATTGTGACAAAATGATTGATAAAATTATACCATTTTTGAAGGCCATTAGAAACACTAGGCATAATATAGTGTAACAATATATTAAGGCTGAGATATTCAGAGTACTTGCACATGGCGCAACTGAGCTGCACCGGCACAAGTCCGAAGATGCGCCACAGAGAAATATTCAAAGGGAGCTGCAACACAGTGAAAATCCCATTGTGCCAATGTACAACCATAATGTATGCAGCACAAGTGCAGGGGCGCTCCAATGAATAAGTGGCACAATGGTATATTCAACTATAGAGCATGGCCATAGTCTGGAGCAAACCCCAAGTTACGCCAGGCAGACTTGAGCCAATAAATATGGGCTCAAACACAAAGACAGCAGACACGCAACAGTGTGTAGAGAGAGAGAGGGAGTGAGAGAGTGTGTGAGAGAGACAGAGAGAGCGAGAGAGAGAGAGAGAGAGGGAGTGAGCCAGACAGACAGAGAGGGGGAGAGAGAGAGACACACACACAGACTGACAGAGTGTGAGAGGCACCCAAGGATGCACCCAGTGACTGAGTGATGGACAGTGGCCCATTCATAATGGACACAGTAATGAAGGGTGTGAGGGGGCAGGAGGAACAGCAGCATGGCTGATTAAGGACCCAGTGGCGGTATGCCTGACACAAGTGGTACCATACCAGGATCACATATGAGAGCTTCAGTGACACATAAATAGTGGGCCAGTATCACCTAAACAGGGCAGTTCTGAGGCAGCTCTGTGAGCTGTGCAGTGATGAGATGCAGGCACCCACCAGACGTATTTATGCCATGTCAGTGGAGACTAAGATGACCACTGTTTTGTGCTTGCTCACCATGGGCACCTTCCAAAGACCAATGGGTGATACCACAGGCATCACCCAGTCAGTCACATCCTGCCTCTTCACCCAGTTCCTCAATGATCTGCTGCCACATGCTTCAGAGTACATACATTTCCCCATCACACAGGCAGAGAGTACAGCAAACATGCAGGAGTTCCACTGGGTGGTATGCATGCCAGGCATGATTGGGGCAATAGACTGCACCTAAGTTGGCATCCATGCACCACCTGGCCTAGAGGGTCCAGTGTACATAAATCAAAAGGGATACCCATCCATCAACTGCCAGGTTGTGTGTGATGCCATGGGGCACATCATCAATGTCTGTGCCACACACCCCAGGTGTGCACATGATGCTTTCATATGGCACAGTACTGCACTGTGCCATAGGTTTGAGCAGGGAGACATCTCCATGGGCCACCACACTGGTGAGAAGGACATGTGCCAGGGTGGTCGAGAGCTACAGCCCTGGGGTGGGGGAGGGCAGAGGTGTGTGTGGTGACTGAGAGGGAGTGGCTGGCAGCACAGCACAGGGATAACCATGTCTTCTTCCACACAGGTGACAGTGCATACCCCCTAAGGCCATGGCTG
Organism: Neoceratodus forsteri; assembly: GCA_016271365.2. Taxonomy (NCBI): domain Eukaryota; kingdom Metazoa; phylum Chordata; order Ceratodontiformes; family Ceratodontidae; genus Neoceratodus; species Neoceratodus forsteri. The sequence continues at coordinate 542,145,472 of CM028131.1, read as the reverse complement.
CTCAACTCCTACCAGAGACCATCATCCCCCATAGAGGAAAGATACAATGAGGCACACGCCAGCAAGAGCAATATCATCGAGTGTGTCTTTGGCATGCTAAAGATGCAATTCTATTGCCTAGACAGGTCAGGCAGTGCCTTACAATACAGCACATCGAAAGCCTGTGGCATATTTCTGGCTTGCTGCATCCTGCACAACATGGCCATTGACCATGGAATAGTACTTGAGGCTGATGAGGGCTACAGTAGAGGGGACAATGGTGGTGAAGGGCTGGAGGGTGGTGGTCAGGTGCGCTTTGGCAGAAGGAACCCTTGAATGGTGCAGGAGACATGGTGGCACCGTGACACCATCACAAGGGAACATTACAGACAGCACAGGTGAGTGCACCAACACACAGGCAAGGCCCACAAAGCCCAGCACACAACACAGTGGAAGGTATATGCACAGCGGTATGCATGCAGGTACGGGGGAGTACAACACATATGGCAGATCCACTGGCACATGGACTCACACAGACAGATACACACAGCAATTGCATGCACCCATACACACACACACACACACACACACACACACACACACACACACACACGGCCACCCACACACGTTGTGAGGGACAGGGCATGTATCAGAAGCATTGACACTGGTGCACAGGCACGGCAGGTACTGAGCTGCACTCATCACATCCATGCCACACATCCCAGCAGCATGGTCCATACACACAGGGGGCTTGCAACACAACACACATGTGCACCACCATATGCATGCTGCACCACCACCACCCACATGTGGGTGTGGCAACAGCAGTGGATGGCAGGTCAGGGCAGTAGACACATCACTCCAACTGCACAGTCCCACAACTACCACGGCCATGTGGGCGGCTGTGCCGGGGCTGACCGGCAGATGCCTGCTGCGCATCAGCCACAGGGTGTGTATCACATGTTGCCCCAGAGGTTGATGTGTGGGACTGTGACCAAGTCTGCTCAGTGGCACCAAAGTGGCCAAAAAGGCCTGCCTGGGGGTGTCTTGGATGCTGACATCTGATCCCAATGTGTGCCATTCTGGTGTCACCAGACGTGGAACTGTGGGTTGGACAGTACACTGTGGGGGGTCCTCTGCACATGCACAGTGACTGCCACTGACACAAATCTAGCTGCAATGGTACCGGCCATGTGGTCCATTGATGCCATAATGGCACCGGTCATGTGGTCCAGTGCTGCAGTCATGGCCTCCTACATCTGAGAGAGCCTGTCCATAAACCCTCTCACCCTGTCCTGATGCTCAGCCATCTGGTACACTTCTGCCCGCAGTGCAAGCACCTCAGCAGCAAGTAATGCCTGGTTTTCAATGGATGCCCACAGTAACTGGGTGTGCTCAGTCAGCCTCTCAGCATTCTAGCCCTACTGTTGAGCTGGAGGGGTGTCACAGTATGCTGCTGCACAGCCTCCTACTCAGGTGGACACTGCACAGTGGGCCATACTGGGGGCACAGTGCTGTCTGGCGCACTGGCAGTGGGCACCGTGGCATGCTGCCCAACATTACCTGCATCCTGCTGCTGCTGCCCAACTGCCTGCTGGAGAGTGCCCCATGCCTCTGCTGCAACCACAGCACCACTGCCACCCACACCTGACACAGCTGTGGCACCACACACAGCTGCATTGATGGGGATGGGGAGTGATTGTTGAACTGTGGGCACAGCGATGGGCCCCGCTGGTGCCTGTGTAATGGGAAGGTGTGTGTTGGGCACCACCTCCCCTATGCTGTCCAGTACCAGAGTAAGGTCATCGTTGGTGTCGGACAACACCCCAAACTGGGTCTCGGCACACAGCACCTCCAGGCTGTCATCATGCAGGAACCCAGCCAGGGGGTCATCCGACCCCATGTCACGCACAGCTGCATGCCCAACAATGCTGAGAAATGGCCTGTCCTGGCTCTGGATGCCCATCAAGGTTGAGGGTCAGGCATCCATGTCTGTGGCCACCTCTGCCTGGTCCTCTGCATGGAGGCTGGCTGGTGCTGCAAAACAAGAACAGAGGGTTAGTGGAGCAGTATACCCCATGCCCCCCATGCTGCCATTGCCACATACCAGCATGCAGCAATGTGTGTCCACGTCCACACATGCTTGCGGCAGTGGGCATGGCATCAGACATAACTACATGTCACGCCCACACCAGGCATGCCTGGTGGCTGGTCATACTCACCATACAGTGAGGTGCTGCCACCCATCTGGAACCCACCAACAAGCACACTCTCCACTGCCATGTGGCTGATGCCACAAGATCCTCTGTGGCCATCAACAGTGGCACGGTTGCTGGACCACCATCAGTCACCCTGCAGGATGCCCATATGGCCACAACCTTATCCTTGATCCACCTCCTGTCCATGCCAACCTTCCTCTTGCACTTCTGCAGGGTGCGATGGTGGCATTGGTGGGTGTTGATGTATCAGGCCACCTTCTCCCAGTCTGCTCCCCTCTCCTGCATCGTACCGGTGGTACCACTGAGAAGGCCCTCCCGGTCCATATAGGCTTCAAAGAAGGCATTGCTCTCAGAGGCTGTTAAGTTGGGCCTGCTCTTGCATGCACACCCCTGACTCTCCTCTCCTTTATTTCCTGATGTTCTGCCATCTGTGGACATGAACAGCTGAGTGGGTCAGTGAGAGCATGTTACAATGCAGCACTCTGTTGCAGTGTTTGATTAGGCTGCAGTTTGTCCATGTTGCCAGTCACTTACCTGAATGGTTGCAATAGCGGTCTGTGGCCTGTGCAATTCCATGGTGCTTTTCAGGCACAGGTCATGCAAACTAGCCTGTGTACAATTGCAATGATATGCTAATGCTCCCCACTGTGCTATGCATTGGCTAATGAGGTGATTTTCACATGGCATCTCAATATCGCACTATTGCACCATGCGCAATGGGGTTGTGCTGGTGCATCTCTGTAGTGCAATACCTGTGCATACGTGGTGCATGTGCCCACAGTTCACCTGTGCACAGCAATGACCACATAGCTATCTTGTGACAAGCTCATCATGCACAATGCCATGTCACATGCATGCAGCGCTGGTATGCCATCGCGCATGTGATCACTGCCTCTATTGCGCACCTGCACACTGTGCACAGGGGTGATGACCTCTGACCCATGGGTCATGTAGTGACCCTGTGCCCCCGCTAGGCTCCTGCAGGCTGCACATGCCCTTGACTGTGCTATGGCCCTACACTGTGCAGTGTCCGTGCATCCATGTGCTGTGCAATTGCAGCCTTGTGCATCCTATCGTGCATCCTGCACATGTGGCAGACACATGTGCTGTTCCATGGCCATTTTCCTGTTAAATTCAGCCGCTGATCATGGTGCAGGGACAGTGCAGGAGGGCAGTCAACTGGACAGAGGTTGAGCTAATCAACTTGGTGGCTGTGGTGCCACTCCAGCAGGCCAGGAAGTGGTGTGGCACAGTGTAGCAGAGGCCCTGGAGTGGAGGACTGGTGTCAGGCACACAGCGTAGCAGTGCAGGCACCGGTATGGGGACCAGCAGTGGAGGGCACCAGACTGCCTGCGGTGTATGCAGGCTCTCATCCTGTGCGGTTCCATGCCACAGCCAGATAGGTGTGCTCTTGTTGCTGTTATGCTCAGGCATGGTACTGTGATGTTGGCATGGCTGGGTGGCATGGCCCACAGCGGGTATGTCATCGGCCTGGGGGTATGTACATCGAGCTTGGCTGCTGCACAGGTAGCAGCCATGCTGGCGTGTGGGCCTCAGGACTGACAGGGACACATTCAGTGCACAGCGGGCTGTGTGGTGGTGGTGAGGGGCTAAAAAATGCATGACTGTGTACTGATGTCCACCTCTCCTCATTCCCCCCCGCAGGACCAAAGAACCATAGATGGGCCAGGGCAGTGGTGGAGGCAGCCTGGGCTGAGCAGCCTAGTGGGCAGCAGGAAGAACCAGCTGCACAGCAAGGGGCAGGTAAACATTGTCACATTCCTTCTTAGTGTCAAAGTGGGATAGTGGTGGGGATAGGGCTCAGCCATGGCCACCTCTGCCATGCACCTAGACAGCTGTGTGTGTCCCACAGTCCATTGTGTATGCCACTGCATGCTATCCCTTGGCCACCATGTACTGGCTGTTGGTGGGGTGGGCATGCACATGGCTTTCACCATTTGTGCTGCAGCACTGCTGTTGCTGTGTGCCATGTGACCCTCACATTGCAGTCCTGTGGCCATGCACTACATTGTCCACCTCTGTGCACCACCGTGGCATGCCGTGTGGATGGCTGGTGTTGCCTTCCATGTGAGGGTCCTTTCTAGTCTCTCTAGGGGTATGTGCCCCCTCTGTCCAATGTACACTGTGGGAAGGCAGGGGTCCTTGGGGCCTTGCACTGATTGCCTGTCTTGTCCCATCCCTTAGGTGTGAGGTCTGTGGCAGCGAGGATGGGCCCAAGGGTGAGGGCAAGGACTCAGAGGCAGATCCTGGCTGTGCTCCAGAGAATCCTCTGCATGGTGCAGTCCATACAGCATGTCACCACTGCCATGAGGAGGGAGCAGTGGCACCGAGGGCTGGCCAGGAGTAGACAGCAGTAACCTGTCCCTGTTTATAGCCCCCTTTCCCTTGCTATCCATGTTCTCCTGCAGTCCCTCAGCATCCTGTACAGACCCTATTTCCTGGCCCTATTCTTCTTTCCTCTTCCCCTGTCCCTGCCCCTGTTATTGTGTTACTCTGCTATTTTCATATTATAAAGCTTTTCTTTCCCTACATGACTGTGTCCATGTCTATTTTTCAGGTGGTGTGTGGAGCCATGCTGCAGTGGTCGGGTGTTGGTCCATGGTGTTGGTGCAGGGTAGGGAGTGTGGGTTCACTGTGGTTCTCTACTGTGTCCAGTGGTGTTTCACATTGTGGTGGGGGCTATCTCCCAGGTGTGGTGGGTGTGTTGTGTGTTTTCAGAGTCACCATGAGGCTGTGGTTAGGGCTGGGCAAATGCTTGGGGGTGTGGTGGTAGTGCACAGGCCTAGTTGCCCTGCTGGACTCATCGGTATGTTGGGGTGTGGCTGGCTGCATCCACTGTTGTGCTCCCAGTCCCTTGTGTTCTGGCCACCTGCCTGAGTCCTGGCTCATTCACTGCCTGGCATTGGTGCTGCCTGTGGGGGTGTGCATCATGGGTGTATTTGGGTCCAGGGCCTTGGGGGGGTCACCCACTACAGTGTGGCATTGGCCACGGCCAGCTGGCTGGTGTCCTATGAGGGGTGCACCACTGGCTGGCTTGCATTGACCGTTGTGTTCACGGGTGCTGTTCTGGTGCATGTCTCTTTCGCACTCCTGTAAACCTGCTCTGGTTGGTGCAGTACACAGCACCTCTGTTGGTGGCTGTGCTCCATCCCGTGATGCCCATTGATCCCTCCTGCTCTGTGCCGGTGTGTGCACTGGTGTGTCCTGTTGGTGGGGTCATGTGACAATTGACACTGTGCTTCCTTTGCTGTGTCCCTGGGCTGCTTGAATTTGCACTGCCCCCTGTGTTTGTGCACAGGTTTGCTCTGCACTTCCATGATTGCACCTGCACATCCCTGATTGTGCAATGGTGCATCTTGGCCATATTCAGCCAGCTTGCACTGTTTCTTTTGTGGTGGTGCAACTTCTGAATATGGCACCCATTTGTCATGATGCATCTGACTTGCGCTGCAACTTGCTCTGGCCTTTGGTGCATTTCTGAATATATCGGCCTAAGTGTAGAATTAGAAAGACTAAAAAATATTGGCTTACTAATACAGAATGCAACAGCATCAAACATCCCTGTGAAAAAATGGGGCACCACCACCACATAACCTTGTGGTATCTGTGTCTGCACCAGCATACTGTTTGTGTAACTGTTGTTTGAGTTCCCCATTTGAGCAATCTCCTGAGTGTCAAAGTAGTGAATGTGAAACTGAGTGATGTGAGTGGGGACAATGTGATCATTCTGATGTGCACATGGATCTGACAGAAGTGAATATTGTATAAGTCCTATATAAAATAACAACCCTGAAGTCATGCAGATAGGGGGCAGTGCCATACCAAGCCATGAAGAAGACATTTGTAGTCAGGAGGGCCAGCAGGTAATGAAAAATGGTCTAGCGGAGCCTGTCTATTTAGAATTAATAAATGAATATGAAGTACACAGAAATAATTTTAATGATGTTGAGTCTTGCCAGAAGTTTCACTTTGCCAGTCCAGACAATATAACATCCATAGAGCAATACTAGTCTGCAATCCATATAGCTGTGCAGCAGTTGCTGGACAGAATAAGGTCTGTTTTGGGTAGTAATGGTTTTGTACAGCTACAGCTGGATTGTGATAGTTTGAAAGATCCTATGTTTTCATTACATAGAAACCCCCAAGAGTTAAATGCTGATGACTGTTTAGAGCATATTGCACATGTATTAAACAGCAAGGTGTAGGTGTGTACTAATGATACTTTAATGTTGGTAGTCACTGTTGTGAGAAATGTGCTTGAAGGAGCTTCCAGAGATGTTAGAAGTGTTTTATCTAGCCATATTGTCAAACAGAAAGCAAGGCGTCTAGTTAATTTAGTGAATCAAAAAATTGCATTATGCTTCTCCAGGAGCTTAGTGGCTTTGCTAAACCCTCAGCAAGTTGACCAACAGATACTAGCAAAAGTTAGAGATTTACAGAGCAGGGTAGGGATGTCAGAACAAATAATGGTAGATTTGAACCATATACATCTGTTTGAGGCAGAGCTAGAAGTGATCATCTTTGTTTTTTTTTTATGAACAAAGCTGGTGTATGGCAGAGGTTTGTTGCATCTCCTAATAAAAAGGCAAAATCCGTATTCATACTGTTACATGAAAACCATTATTATGGTATTACAAATCTCAAAGTTTTTTGGTGGGGCCAGAAATGTATGTGAGCATTCTAACACCCATTTCATACACAAAGGTTTACACACATACTCTAACATGTACTATGCATGCAGATCATTTGGCTGTAGTAAACTACAAAGTGAGGTGGTACGGTGCTCACAGATGAGAAAACCCAAGTGTAGAAGTATGCGTTCATTTTCTTTAGACAATATACCGGGGGTGGGTCTGCTAACTACCAGGGAACATATTTACTTCTCTTATACAGGGGATGGGGAACTGCTACACACCAGGAATGTTATTATTATATAATACAGGGGATCAGGGATAGGGATGGAGGTTCATTATACATCAGGGAATCTTATTACTATATACTACAGGGGAGCAGGATGTGGAGGGACCACTAGACACCAGGAATATTTACTGACAAAACGGGCTTGGGATCAGGTGGGAGGAGGGACCACTGGATACCAAAGAAAGTATATTGTTAAACATCGGGCCAATGATTGGCGGGGGTGACCAATAGACACCAGGGAAACTTTATCTATTACATTGAGATGGTGATCAGCAAGAGTGGGGACCACTAGACACCAGCAAAACTTTATCTATTACATTGGGCTGGTGATTGGCAAAGGGAGGGACCATTAGACACCAGGGAAAGTGTATTTAATACATCAGGCCAGTGAACAGCATGGGGGACCACTAGACACCAGGGACTACTGTGCTGGGGGTCAAGGCGGACCACTGCACTTCCTTTACAAACAGCTAGGATTGCATGAGAATAAGTTGAGGTTTGGATTGGTGGTATGTGGGCCACTCAAGGGGACTGTGCAAAACTGCCTTACATGGTGCACATACTCTGAATATTGGACTGCACCAATATTCAGGTCCCTGCCCCTTCATTTGTGTTACACCCCCTCTTAATATACATTTATTTGAAGCAGATCTAGATCTGATCATCTTTCTTTTTTTTATGAACAAAGCTGGTGCATGGCAGAGGTTTTTTGCATCTCCTAGTAAACGGGCAAAATCCATATTCATCCTGTTACACAAAAACCATTATTATGGTGTTAAAAATCTCAAAGGTTTTCTGGGGGACACAAATGTATGTGAGCACTGTACCACCTCACTTTGTACTTTACTACAGCCAAATTATCTGCATGCATAGCACATGTTACAGCATGTGGGTGAACCTTTGTGTGCAAAAAGGGTGTTACAATGCTCATATCCATTTCTGTTAAGTAAACTGTTTAACTACTACTAATTCTAAAAGCATCTGATCTGATTTTTCCCACTGTTCATCCATAATAACACACTCATGATTATCATGCAACCCATATCTCATGAATGATTCAATCATAACATAATCCTCTGGTGTGGCACTAGCAGATGATGCAGAACAACATTGGCTAAGTTAATCCATTTTGCTGTTTTTCTCAGGCAATCTATACACACAGGAGCAAAACATAAACCAGAAAGACTATGGAGGCACAGTGGATAATGTTTTTTATCAACATATCCCCATTGACATGTCATGGGCAAGCCCAGACAAGCCAACCTTCACTCCACCCATAGCAGCATCACAATATGGAAGGGGGGGGCTGCGTCATATCTGGTGCATATGGGAGTGGAAAGGGGGTGGGGGTGCTTTGCCATATTTGGCACACACAGGGAGGGAGTGGGATGTTGCATAATTTCTGGATCACACAGGAAGAGGAAGGGGTGGGGACATTGCTTCGTTTCCTGAATATGCAGTAGTGGTGGGGCATTATGTAATTTCTGGCCATCAATCACATTTTGACAGCTAGCATACAAATATACTACTTGTGTTGCAGTGTGTCTTGCAGTAGTTTATTTTTATTTATTTTATTTATTTAGTCTAGGATTACAAATACCTTTGAGCCAAGGCTGTTTTACAAAGAGACAGGACAATACATTGATACACAGTGAAGTAAATGCAAAAAAATAATAAGACAGGTGTTAGCAAAGCAGATAAAACAACAGATTTAACATACAGTAGCAAAACATGATTTATATGTAGAGCTTTCCAGAGGCAGTTGTGAATCAGAAATGAAGTGCAGGAAAAGGAGGGGGGTGGAAATGTAGTAAGGGAGGAAGGGTAAGGTAAAGGGGAGGGAGTGGAAAGAAGGGAGTGGTGCAACGAGGGGCTAGAGGTTAGGACTGCTGAGCTGGGCTGAGAGTTCCAGCTAGGTATGACAATCGCAGGTGCTGGAGGCAGAGAGTTGGAGGTGGAGACTTGATTTAAAATGTCCTAGCTTTGGGGTGGAGAAGATCTCAGTGTTAAGGCTATTCCACCAGTAAGGAGCCCCATATATGCAAATGAGCATTGACCCATGGAGGTTCTGCAGTGTGGGACCAACAGGCAATGAAATTTCGAACCTCTCGTGTGATGGGAGTTACTACTGGGGCTGAGGAGAGATAGTACCCACGGGGGTGCCAGGCCCATTGTGATCTTTTTAGCCATAGTGCAGGTTTGATATTTCATGCGATTTGATAGTTGAAGCCATCCAGATTGAGCGTAGAGGTCACATGTGTGGGTTAGGTGGTGAGACCCTGTGATTAGACAACATGCTTTGTTGAGCGAAAAGAGATGCATCTAAGGGCCGTAGAAGTGGCCGATCCGTAAATGATGAGGCCATAGTCGATGATGGGGACAATTGAGCTTTGCACTGCAATACTCAAGGCAGCAGAAGTTAAGCTAGACCTGTGCCTGTAGAGAAGGCCAAGACTCATGTTGGCAGCTTTAGCGACATTGTCAATATGGGACATGTAGGACAGGTTACAGTCAAGAGTGATCCCTAAGTATTTGAAGGTAAGAACCTGTTCGAGGGTTGAACCATGCTGGTTTGTTATGATCACGGCAGGTGACCTGCGTCTGTTGTGGGAGTTACGAAAGAGCATAGACCTGATCTTTTTATAGTTGAGTATAAGTTTCTGTGACCTGAGCCATTTTTCCACTGATGAGAAATCGAGTTGGAGATTATTTTGCAGGGAATGGTGGTTCTTATTGGAGGAGAGAATTATGGCATTGTCCACATAGAGAATCATTTGTTTGGGGCAGGATTTTAGGAAGTTATTCAGGAAAAGGTAAACAGAAGTTGGCCCTAACTCTCACCCCATTCTCCAGTACTGTACCATGTCAACTTTCTTACACATGAAATGGGGGTGAGGGTTAGGGCCAATTGGTCTAAGGAAACACAGGGGTCTCCAGCCTCTGTGCCTCCACACATTATGTTAGGAGTAGGCATAGCAAAATTGCAACAAATAGTTATAACTGTGCCACCTTAAATAATTTTCACCCAAAATGCTCAACATAATCATCTTATCACCTCACCGTATGTTCCCAGTACAGAAAATGTTCAAATCTCAATCTAAAAAGAATTCTGACCAACTGTAACACCATTACATGCCACAGGTGCAGAAAAACATTTTTCACAAGTTTGAACAATGACAGCTACTTTATACTATTCATGAGTTTGTTTGAAAAAATAGCACTGTTTAATATTTTCAGTGAGAATATTAACATTTGGTAACGTTACACGCAAGTGTAGCAAAATGCCAATGTAACTCAATTGTTTTGGAGTATTTTTGGACCAAATTTTCAACATTGCCTTTTTGTGACTCCAGCTCATGAATAATGGCACTGTGATATCATCATTCCATCATGAAATTTGATTTCTCACGGATACTGCACCATTTTGCACCATAAGTGTGAAACTAATTTCAGGCAGGATGTGAAAAATGACATCTGTACTGCTCATGAGGAGGTATGAAAAAATGCCAATGTTGAAAATCTGGAATGAAAATATGAAAAATTTGTGACGTTACAAGTGTGAGTAGAAACAGTGCAATGTATGCTTGTAAAGTGGTAATTTTTTGTATTTTTTTCACCAAATTATCAACATAGGCTTTTTGGGACCTCACCTCATGAACAGCGGCAGTGTGATTTTGTTAATCCATCCCAGAAGTTGATTTTGCACAGTGACCGCAGCATTCTGCATGAAAGGTGCCAAAACAAGTTCAGGCAGGATGTGAAAAATGATGGCTGTACTGTTCATAAGAAGTTGTTAAAAAATGTCAATGTTGAAAATCTGGACTGAAAATATTAAAATGTAGTGAAGTTGCAAGCCTGCGTAGAAACTGCACAATGCACGAGCATCACGCAGTCATTTTTTTGAATTTTTGCACCAGATATTTAGCATGGTCATTTTGGGACCCCACCTCATGAACAGTGGCACTGTGATTTTGTTAATCAGTCCCAAAATTTGATTCCACACAGTGACCACGAAATCACCTTTCGGGGCTGAGTAATGAAATGACAATGACAGTGTTCATGAGGTGGGGTCCCATGAACCCATGTTGAAAATTTGGGCCCAAATTCTTAAATTTGGCCAAGATATCTACATAAGTTGAACCCCCCTCCTTTGACTCCCATTATACATCTTATCTTGATTACTCAGATCACAGTTCAGCATTGAAGAGTGCAGACGAGTCCCAGTTGAGAGAAAATCACCACTCCCAACCTCAGGAGGTAAGTATGAGTAAGGGAGGGGTGTGTAGAGGTGTGTGCTCAGTGGGAAGGTGTGGATGGGGGAGGTGGGATTGGGGAGACGATGAGGGATAATTTTCTGTTTTTCAGGTAAAAAAATAAAAAAATGTCAGGGGACAGTTTTCTTCATTTAACAGGAAATATATATATATATATATATATATATCATATATATCTATCTATATATATATTATATATATACATATATACATACACAGTTTTTAGCACACTGGGTTTGAGTGTGGGAGGATACATGGTACTGACAAGGGGTTGGGCACCCCGTCAGCAAAAGCAGGCTTGGAGGGTGGGGCATCCAACACCGGGAGTGGGCATCCTGGTGTTGGAAAGCTAAAAATACATAAAAATGATCTTGGCACACTGGAGTGGGCTCCCAGTGTGCCACATAAGTGTGTGTGTGTGCATGTAGGGGGGAGATATATCGACACAGGAATTGGGCACCCGATGTCGGTGAGGAATTGGGGGGGGCAAATTACTTCAATGCAGGATCCTGTTTCGAAAATTTCAATGCAAGATTCTGCATCAAAGATAAAAGATGTCGGGGGACAGTTTTCTTAATTTAAATGGTAATAAAATAAACATTTAGGCATACTGGGGTGGGCTCCCAATGTGCCACAACAGTTGTGTTGGTGGGTGGGGGATTCCTACTGCTACATGGGGATTGTGCCCCCCGATGTTGGCAATGCAATAAATAGGGCACAATACCTTAAATGGCACTTTGATGCTGGATTCTGCATCTAACATGATAGTTCAATGCAGGATTCTGCATCGAAAAAAAAACTGCAATCCTGCATTGTGCCTGACATCTATTTTTCTCCCTAGGAAATAATGGGAAATAAATAAATCAATAACTTTTGAACAGATTAATATTTTTACACCAAATCTTAAAAAGGCATATCTGTGATGCCAAGGCTTTCTACCCTGAAAATCTCATGCCTGAACTTTAAGCCATGTCTGAGATAGATGTAGACAAAAAACTGCCAAACCCCCCAAAACCTTCTTCGTTTTTAACCCCACCCCCTGTATCTTGGAAATGGTTATGCCTATACAAGCAAGTTTTGTTGCATAAAAAGAGCTACTCAAGGTGACACAGCATCCCGTATGTCATACAAATACCTCAAACCATCATAAACTTATAGACTCCCAAAAACTACTCTTTAACATTAAACACCCTCAGTAACCCTAACTATACTGCCACTACTGTGCCAGTATAATAAAAAAAAAAACTTACATAGGGAGCACAGCACTACAAGGATGTGTTCCTAATTGTCACTGTAAATGTGATAGCACCATCACTAAATGTAAGGAATCTGTAAATCCCATTAATGAAGAAAAATACATGATCAGAGACCTTATAACTTGTGACACTGAAGGTATAATTTATTTGGCTAAATGTGTATGCGGTGCCTAGTATGTAGGGAAAACTAACAGGACATTTAAAACTTGTGAGGGGGAGCACACATGAGATATAGAAAACAAAATTAAAAAAAAAATCTTGGCTGCACATATTAAATTTACTCGTGGTAATGGGACTCACAGTTGGAACTTTACAGGGATTGAGCTAGTGCACCTTTGTCCAAGGGGAGGGAATACTGAAAATCTAATACTCAAAAGAGAAACCTTCTGGACCTATAAGTTAGGTGCCGTGAGAGCTCCAGGATTGAATTCTAGGCTAGAAATTGCTCTGTACTTGCATGAATAATGAAAGAAGCAAGGTATTGTATGTTATAATATTAAAAAAAAACTGTGTTGATATCTTCTCTGTAATTGTTTTCTGTGTGTGTCACTTTGTACAGTATTAAGAGTATACATTGTAAATAAATAATTTCAGACTTAAATGTCTAAAATATTAAATTAATCAAGGATGTGTTGTTTATATCTCTAAGATAAATCGTATTTATATAAAAATATATTTTTGGCTTGTTTTAATTGTTGCTCTGTCTCCTTTGAAGGTAGCACCTGCTGTGTTCTTCTCCATTTGCAAGATTTATGTTTACATCTGACAGCCTCTGAGTAACAGTTCCTATGACAACAGACAACTAGAATGTTGTGAACAGGAGCCACCCTGTGAAGATATCCGAGTCCATCGGAGAATGAGAAGTATCGGGAAATGATTCTAAATTCCCGATTGGTTAGAATAAAATTGAATAACTGATTCTCAATGAACTGAAGTAGTTGTACCTGCCTTCTAATCAGGAATCATTATATATTATTTCTGACCTAATAGGCAAACTGAACAAAGGAATGGATTGACCATTTAAAACTTAATCAGAGCAAAGTATTTATGCTTGCCTTGTGGCTTTAATACTGAAATTAAGTATGCATTAATCGATGAACAAGAAAACAGAATATACATTAATTTAATATTGGTGGCTCTAAGAGGAGACACCGTTTATATTACAATATGTTTAGATGTTCTTTATAAAATAACTGAGATCTAAACTATATTATGCTGTCAGAATGTAATTGTTAGAATATTTGATGTATTAGTTAGTTGACTTAATATTTTAATATATTAAGTGATGAATATGCACATTAAAACTTATGATTGGGGGTATACAAAGGCATGATGTAGAACTGTTAGCTCAGCTCTTGATAAAGCTCTGAAGGTAGGGAGTGAAACACTGTTGGGCAATTTTTCTAAAGTGGCACTTTATATATTTATAATTTTTCTGGTGTGTGTGCTTGCTATTCAGATAAAAAACATGCTTTTTTGAACAAGACAGACTTTAGTTTTGGACTCATCACATGTGGTGCACTTGAGGGAGGGCTGCAGGTTTTTCTGTTCTTTCATATTGATAGTTTTCCTTACATAGCTGCAGCTGGATGGTGATCTCTTTCTTTTTAGTATAATACAGGGAATCAGGATGGAGAGGGACCACTGGACACCAGGAATATTTATTAACACAGCAGGCATAGTACTGGGTACAGGGAGGGACTACTGGATACCAGGGATAACATTTCTGCATCGAGCAAGGGAATTGGTTGGGGGAGGGACCACTGGACACCAGGGACAGTATAAAATTAAACATTGGGTCAGCAATTGGTAGGGGGACTGCTAGACACCAGGGAAACTTTATCTATTATATCAGGCCAGCAATCAGTGAGGGGGGACCCTAAACACCATGGAAACATTATCTATTACTCTGGGTGAGTGATCAGTCGGGGGACCACTAGACATCAGGGATACTTTACTTTACAACATCAGTTTGTCAATGGTTAAGGGGACCACTAGACATCAGGGAAACTTTACTTTATGACATAGGGCTGGCAGTCAGCAAGGGGGACCACTAAACACCAGAGCAGCTTTACTTTACAACATCAGTCTGATAATTGCCAAGGAGATCACCAGGGTAACTTTATCTATTACATTGGGCCAACAATCATTACTGGGGGAGATCACTAGACACCAGGAAAAGTTAGTATTTTACATTGGGCCAGTTATCAGTGAGGGGGGAACACTAGACACCAGGGAAAATTATTTATTTTACTTCAGTCCAGCAATCATCGAGGAGGGAGATCACTAGCACCAGGGACAATTCTCTGGGATGAGAAAAGGGGATGGTGGCACCACAATTACTTTGCCAGCTACAGTTGCAAATGAGATCATTATGGGCATGCACATAGTCCCTTAGTGCCTTGCATGCTCAATTGGCTCATTTGCATGGGTTGTTTTGAATATCAGAAATTTATTGTGGGTGCAAGCCATTATGATGCCCTATGTCAAGAGACATGTCTGCCCTGTGCTAAGTGGCTTAGCATTAGGCCACAATGGCCTTATATTCAGTCAAATAGCACTGGAGCACTATTCCACAGAATACAGCATTTTTGGGCACCTGGGCAAGTGCAAGGAGCAGCACAAATATTTGCAGTCTGCTTCGCCCATTTTTGAATATTTGGCCCAAGGTGTTTTCAGAGACCGTCTCTAATTCTGTTGCTAATTTAATTCTGCTGCTAAAGATACAGTAGGTAAGCCATTAGCAGAAGCACATGTTATTTTGACAGTTGATGATACACTATTAATATTAATTAATACTTGATGGTCCTATGTTTTGTCTTTATCTTTTGCTGTTATATTCATATTTAAATGTATATGTATTGTTATCCTACAACAGGCTAGTATGTTAGTTGAATTAAGTGGATTTTCTACTGATATAGTTCAGATAATGCTTATCACCATCATGTAGATTAAAAAGCGTCAGTAACTGAGACTGAGGACCCTGTAATATGAGCAGACTCAATATACAAAATGGGGGCCAGATATTCAAAACTTTGCCCTGGGGTTAAATTAGCACCGCCGGCAGGCAAATTAGCCTGGAGCAAAAAGCAAGCTATATTCAAAAAGAATAGCCCAATGCAAAACCAGCTGAATATAGCAATCAAAGGAAGCTGGGCAAACAGGGTCAGGAATGCAGGACAAAAATAGCCTGGGAATAAGACAGCACTGAATATAGCAACAGGGAAGTGCACACTCCTACTGCAGCTCATTAGACCCTGGAGAAAACCAATGTTGCAGGTAGAGAACGTTGTGTGTGATTGCAAAGAGATGTCTCACAGCTACTGCAAACAACAATGTAAGCCACACACTGCAGAACATTGCTTTTAAAGGATTCTTAATATCCATCTTTTCCTTGAATTTAAGGACTAATTTTAGAAATGTTATGTCAAGTCAAGTCAAGTTACTTTTATTGTTTGACAGGCCATGTCATAACAATGTTTACTATGTTTAAAGCAGCAGTATTTGTTAGTAACCATATTTTTTTTCAGCAATATGGTTTGTCTAGCAAAATATCAAGATACACATTTTTCCTTTTGTTTTCTGATTTCTGAACCAAGATACGGGATATTAAAGTTTTTAGAGTTACTATTCTTGTGCAATGATCCCTATGAAAAAAATAAATATATTTGTACAGTGTTGTGCTGTTTACCATCAGAAACACATAGTAACACCATCCAAATACATCTACCTGTTGAATGCACATGCTATATTCATACTGTAACATAAAATATAGGCGTTGAAGGCAGATAAGGACTGACTGGGTGGGCCAAGCGGTCCTTATCTGCTGTCAAAATCTATGTTTCTATTTTACTGTATCAACCTAGCAATGCTTTCAACAAGGTAACCTCAATTGAAGAGAGTTCAAAAATAGCAAGTGACTGCCATATTTAATGATGTGAGTCACTAATTACACAATTAGCTGTTAAAGCTGTTTTAACAATATCTGAGAAACCATAAACATACTAAGCATGAATTTTAGGATGTCAGAAATACCTTTTTGTTAAAAACTATGATTACATTTTGCCAACTAACAAATACTGCTGCTTTAAAATACATTAAAAGGACTTTCATTCTCAGAAACAGTCATCCAGAAACAGACAGGTTACAACAATTCTACTAAATAAGCACATGCAAACATAATTCTAATCCAACAATTAATATCAGTGCAGGACAGTCTACTAACTAAATATTTATACATTTTGTACAATATGCAATTTTTCTTCTCGATTATATTGAGGAGAGAGACCAAACACTACAACACCTTTGTTGATCTTCATTTTAATAAATGTGATATTATTCATGGGTTCTAATTGTAGAAGAGCTAATACATTACCCATGAATTTATTTCTGTATTTAGAATACAATGGACACAGCACCACCACATACATTAAGTCATCAGTCTCCAAACAGTACCTACATATATAATCAGAACTGTTTACCTTGAATAATTTGTTCAGTCTCTGTCTGTCAAAATCATCACATCTAAATTTGATTAACAGTTTTCTCCTGTGAGAGTAAATAAATTTAAATAGGGTTCAGATCTAAAGTGTCTTTTGTCATTTGCAAACCAATTGCTTATTTTGTATTGACACATACCCCCATTTCTTTTGCCCACAAATGTCCCAATCCTTTCCTTTAACTGAGAATATGCTTCTCCTGATGGCTTAATAAATAATATTGGTTAAACATTGCAAAAGATCATATGGTTTGACAATAGTTTCTAAGACTGATATACTAGGAAACAAATTTTGATTGTAAATAATTTATGGATTCTCCACACATTTTCTTAGTAATCTCTCTTTACTCATAGAATAGGCCCTTAGCCAATAAATGAATAATCTTTCCTGTATTGAGCATTCTATGGGTAAATGTCTCAATTCAGCTCTTACGAGATGATTTTGCCCCTTGTGGCAAACCCAGCATCTTTTATACTATATATTAGGAACCTTTCTATAATTCCTTTCTTTTGAATGCCCCATATTTCTGCTCCATCTAGGATGTGACTTTTTTTTTGCAATGATTATTTGATGCATCCTTTGAGTGAATTGCCCCATATTTGTACATACATTTGGACATAAAAAGTAAAAATATTTAATTTTAGCTTCAACCACTTTCAAATAACTTTCTCAGGTTAAGTCATCTGATATCATAATTCCTAAGTAACAAAAGCTCTTTACCTCTTCCAGCTCATTATTGTCAACTACATCTATATTTCCTATTATTACCCCAAAAACCATGACTTTAGAGTTTCC
The DNA here is from genome assembly GCA_016271365.2 of Neoceratodus forsteri. Taxonomy (NCBI): domain Eukaryota; kingdom Metazoa; phylum Chordata; order Ceratodontiformes; family Ceratodontidae; genus Neoceratodus; species Neoceratodus forsteri. The sequence goes on along the minus strand of CM028131.1, from coordinate 542,127,509 downwards.
ATAATTGATTTGCAAGTCAGCATGTTTACATTCCTATAACATTTCTGTAGGAGTCTTTTTCATCCCTAGCTAGCTAGTTAACAATAAAGCTATATCATCTGCATACGCTAAATACAGACAATACTTGTTTCCTATTTCCTGTGGAAACTTATCTTACATTTTTAATAGTATATCATTAAGAAACAGATTAAACAAGATCAATGAACGTGAACAACCTTGTCTAACCCCTCTGTTTGTAATGAATGTGTTACTTTCCCATCCCTCGAGTTATATCTAACTTGAGTTGTGTTGTCCTGATACTATAATTCAATTAGGGTAATTAAAGCATTATCTATCCCCCAATTTTCAACTACTAACCATAATAATTTCCTATTTACTTTATCAAATGCCACTTTCTAGTCTATAAAAGTTCAGTATAACTTTTTATATTCCTAAATTTATGCATTAAATGTGTCAACATAAAACACTGATTGATTCTTGAATGTCCTGACATAAAGCCTCCTTATGCCTTATCCATAATATTATTATCTCTAATCCAATCCAATAACTTATCATTAATGACTTTGGTGAAAATCTAATAGGCTGATTGGCCTGCAACAACTAGGTTCACACTTATTTCCTTTCTTAAAAATTGGAAGTATAATGTTTACTTTCAAGACTCAGTGATGCTTCAGTTTTGTTTTGTATTTCTAAACACTTTATACAGGCAAGGTATCCAGATTTAATTGAATCTCAGTATCAAATCTATTGGCCCATCATGGTCCTGGAGCCCTATGCTTTGAGAAGAGATAATGTCTTTATAAATGTCAGTCTCAGAAGATTTTCTCTAGTTTAACCCAATTTCTCTTTCCTATCAGTGTATCACTCTGGATTATATTTGAATCATAAAATAATTATTTAAAATAATCTACCCATTTTCTGGGTCAACATAGACTTCCAGCTCTTCTACATATTCTCCCATTCTTTTTGAAACATGTTTCCAAAATATCTTATTGTCTTTTTCCATATAGCCCTTTATAATTTCTGCCATAGCTGTGTTCTATATTTATCTCTGTTTTAATAATAATCACATCATATTCTTTTCTTAGTCTATTTCATTGGTTTTTCTTTTACTCCAATCTATTTTCACTCCCGATTATTTCATTTCCTTTTACTAACCTACACTCTTATTAAACCATGTTATCCCTTTATTGGGTAGATTTCAATTTCCTTTGATACTAGATCTGAAAAATGTTTTATAACTTCCTCAAAGGCTTTTATACAGGAAGTCCATCTCCATCCTCATCTATTTTTATATGGTTAAATATTTTATTGTTTTCAAACCCAGTTGACAGATTAAGGATAAACTGTACATGTAACTTGTTACATACATCCTTTACTGACTTTATGCAAGCTGGATAAAATAGTGTTGATGTAGCCACATAATCATATCACTGGATAATCCATTCTCCATCCTCATCTATTTTAGCTATTTGTTCTAGTACACTTGGTCATTTATATTAATATAAAAATCATTTTTCTCAATCCTATCCAACTTATGCATTTCTTATTTCTAATCATTAATGTGGTTTTGCTGTAATTTGGTTTCTAATTTTGATCTGTTCAAATTTTATGTGTACGATTATTGAACAATGAAAGCTTTCTGCCATGCTTTTCACTACCATATCCAAGATTAACAGGACCATATTAATATTTAACCATGACAGATCTATAACCAATGAGCCATTTATGCAAGATATATATACCTGCTTATCCTGTCAGAGTGTCTTCTACCATTTAATAGGATAACTTTTTGTTTGTAAACCACTCATGTATTTTACCCTTCTCATATGTGAATGTGCCGATTGTATTACTTTTCAGGAAACATTACCTTCCCCAATATTGTTATCAATTATGTAATATATTCTATTTCAGAAATTGACTAATTGTGTATTAAAATCCCCAACCAACAAAATCCTCACATCAAATTTTTCCAAACATTTCTCTATTATTGTTTTTGCTAAGTTCAGAATTTCAACAAGAGAGCTAGCATTGTTAGAGGTAAGATATAGAAATTAAAATAACCAGTTCCTTATTAGTTTCTATTATTTTTATACACAATATTATCACTTTCTACATTAACTTCTTGGACCTCTACATTCTCTTTTCCATAAAATTAGTAGACCTTCTATATTCCATTCAAATTTCTTATTTCTCTTAACTGACATAATTGAGAATTTATCACCACTGAAATTAACTTCACCCATTATCTAGGTTTCTTGAAAGCAGATACATTGAACATATTTTATATAGTCTATAAACTGTGTATCTGCCAGTTTTTCTTTCAATCCTGAGACATTCCAGAAACTACTTTACAGTCTGTGTATTCCTCTCAAGTGATTCTATTAATCTGTCTGTCTGTGGTGTAATTCTATTACCATTCAGTCTCTGTCACTCCTTTTTCTCTGTTAAATTTGCATACTTATTTGCAGTATCTATAATAAATTCCCATTGTGGAATGCCAGAATTAAGTTAACTTTATTTTCTTTCCCAACATTTTCATGCCAAACATGTATGCCCAAAATATCTGAATCAACAACCTTAGCCACTAGTGGCCTGTAAGATTTCCATCTTTTATCCAAACACAAATGTGTCTCCCTTTTTCCCATCTGATCACTCTGTTGATTGCCTGTTTAATATTAGGGCCTTCAACAGATTTTGTAATAATTCTCCTACTTTAAAATTAATCTTTCTTGGTTTTTCTTGTACATTTGATTGAGTCCAAATATAGACTCTGTTCTAATATTAGTTTCCTCGAATGAATTTTGCAAACCTTTATAAAATTCTGGGATCAGAGCTGACACAGTGAGGATTTTACCTATTTCTGTTCCACTTGTTTTAACTCTTTTGTCTTACTTTTTATTGCATTCAAAATAAATAATTGATCAGATATCAACAAAACCAACTCCGGATCATAGATAAGTCTTACTGCACTAACATACTCCATAATGGCCCATATATTCAAATGGGTTGCACATGGTGCAACAGGGTTGTGCTATATGGAACTCCCAATGCACCCCAGTGCAATATTCAAAGGGCAGGTTGTGCAGCTCAACTCCCGATGTGCGGGGTGCATTGGTAATGTATGTGGCACAGATGTGGGGGCTTGCTCATGCATAGCCAGCACATGCCAATAATCAGCCTGGGATGTACGGCGCATATGCTGGTGCAACCCCTACATGCACTGCACACTGGTGCTCAAAGTTGAGCCGAAAATAAAGGCTCAAATGCTGGCCACCCACAAGAGGGAGGCTGTATTGCAAGGTGCAACACAACAGCCACCAGCTGTGGGTGGCCACCCTCAAGCAGGAACACCTTCCACAAGCACCCAGACCCTCCTGATAGTCTAGTGGACCCTCTTCCCTGTATGCCTGATCGCGGCTGTAGTAATAATACAAACTAACCTGCTGGTCTAGTGGTTCCCTCCCCATATGCCTGATCATGGGCATCTGTAATATAAAATATTACCTGGTGGTCTAGTGGTTCCCTCCCCATATGCCTGATTGCAGGCTGTGGTACTAAGAAAGGTTAACCTGGTGGTCTAGTGGTTTCCTCCCCATATGCCTGATCATGGGCTGTGGTACTAAGAAAGGTTAACCTGGTGATCTGGTGGTACCCCCTCTGCACCCATCCACAGGATTTGACCGCAACACCCCCCGTCATCGACAGTGGCAGCACCACCACCTACTACCCGGCTGCCTGCCGAATGACAGTGTACAGTATGATCTGTATGCCTATTGGTCACAGTGTAGACCAAGGGCTTGCAGACCATACTGTACTACAGAGACCAGATATGTGGAAATGACCACATTCATTCACATATCTGTCCTGTGTACAGTATAGTTCATCCTATGGTCCACACTGTGGACCAATAGACATATAGATCATACTGTACGCTGTCATTCAGTGGGTGGCAGGGTGGTATGTGGCAGAGTGCTGCCACCACTGATGAAGGGGACTGCTGGGTGGTCGGGGTCCTTATTAGTGGGTGGGAGGGTAACACTCAGACCACCATGTTAACTTTTCTAGTACAGCAGCCCACAGTTGAGCATGGGGAGGTAACCACTAGACTACCAGGTAATATTTATATTACAGATGCCCATGATCAGGCATACAGGGAGGGAAACCACTAGACCACCAGGTAATATCCAATATTACAGAAGCCGATAGGGCATACGGGAGGGGTTACAATAGCCCACTCAGGGACCCAACCCCCAACAACAGCAGCTAGACAGGTGCCAGGCACATTTCACCAGGACGCCTGCTCAACACATGCAATGGGGCCATAATGACATGCAAATGGCCCCATTTGTGCCTTGATATCTTATGGCCTCATTTGCATGCCACTGGCTGAATATCATAGGTGATGCACCCAGTGGAACTGCACTTGCACTGGCATATTCTGTGCTCCCTCACTGTAGCTTGCACTGGCATAGTGCCACTGCATCTTGATATGTCGCGTCGGACCTTGCCATAGTCAACAGTGCTGCACCATGGTGCATCACCGTTGAATATCTCCTGGCCCTGGCCCCGTGCAGCCCAGTTGCACTGTGCCCAGGCTTGTGTTACAGCCAGCGCGAGTCTGAATATCTGGGCCAAAATGTTTATTACCTTCCAGAAGGGTAGTTGGTAGTTTTTTTTAAGGCTAAATTTAATTTCTGTTCAGATTTCACAATTCTTTGTTAGTTAGAATAATGTTACAAATTAAATTGAAATGAATTGTTTATAATGTGTGCCTCTACTCATATATTTTTTCTGTATTTTTCAGGTTCTGCCTGTCTCTCTTTACTCTCCCTTCCAGTGTGCAGATCCCTAAAGATTTTGGAATATTAAGCCACAAATGTTGTATCGCTGATCACATTTTCTTTTCTGCCTTATATTGCTCTTTTAAAATGTCCACTATTCATGCTGCAGGGCATTTAGTATTGATTATTAAACTATTGAAATGTTTAACATTAAAAGTTGTGTTCTGTGTTATTGTATAAGACTTGATTGCATAATAATAGTAGGCAGAAATTCAGAGTAACTTTTGTATGATTGTAAGTTTTTAATCATTTGTTTCACCGAAGCAATATTTCATTTCTCTTGGGGTTATATAAGTGATGATGAAGCTGTCCTTGCATCACCCGTTGATAAAGGCTGTGAAGCCAAAGTGCTGGGGTTACTGACTACAGCTCCTACTCTACACAGCTTGATAAACACAGCATTTGTGCTTGAAATTCCTTATGATTTGCCTTTGCAAGCTCTGTTTCTCTGCCAGAGAGTGCTGATTTTCTGGGACTGTGTTCATTTTAGGGCTGGCTGCCTTCATCAGCACCACCCTGCACCACAGTTCATGGCTGCTTAACTTTAAAGCCATTCAGTTTTGAGATAGTAGACTCATATCCTAATTCACACAGATCCCTTTGGGACCTAATGCCCTGTACCAAGGGAAGACTTTGTCCACCTACAGAGTGCAGGAACCCTAGCAGGCCCTTCAATGAAGCAATGGATGTAAAGAATTTATGGGGCTGTCTGGTGGACTGCAGAAGCACAGGGATCTGAGATCCTTGTGCTTCCATGTTGCCGCAGATACAGATACACAGGGCAAAGACTGCATTTGTCAGCTAATGAGGTCCTCTGCCCACAGGGTGCATAGGTCCATGGTCCTATGCCAAGAAGACAGTTGCCTTCACTATATGGTATTCAGGCCCATGAGGACAACCCTGCACCTTTCATCCCTGGTTGGGGGATGTTGCATAACAACACCATCCTCCCCACCCTCATCACAACTAGCTGGGTCACTGAGCTCACCCCAAAGACAACTCACCAGCAAGGGATCACAAAACATACCCGATGTGGTCAAGACTACACACAAAGTTTGTAACCGGTTATATATTGTTTTTACAATTTTGACAACAATTTTTTAAGGTACTCATTTTATGATTTGCCTTATAAAGACAACATGTAACCATTTATAGTATACTGGTTGAAATGTCATTTTGCACCAGAAGTGTGAAACACATCTCATACAGGATTAAAAATGATATGCCACATTTATGAGGTGGTGTGAAAAAATGCTAGGTTGAAAGTCTGAGTCAAAATAGTGAAAATTAGTGAAATTATGAGTGAATGTTGAAATACTACTATGTTCACTCATAACCTGGGCATTTACTGTATTTCTACACCAAATTATCAGCATCAATCAATCAAAAAATTCAAGCAGTCAATCAAAATGTATTTTTAAAGTGCTTTTCAACATTCCAAAGCACATATACGATATGAAAAGCATCAGATCAAATAAAATATATAAAATAACAAGGCAGCAGTAACAAGACTAAAAATTATCCCCAAATGCCATTTCAAATAAATATGTTTTAGTGAGGATTTAAAAGTCTCGGTGGACAGGCACTCTCTAATCTGATGAGGTAGAGAGTTCCACAGGGTCGGGCTACAAAAGAAAAAGCCTTAGCACCTGATGTCTGTAGACAGACCTTGGGAACCTCTAGCAATCCCTCATTGGTGGAGCAGAGTGGGTGGAGGGGCAGTAGGGCGAAGGAGGTCTTGCAAGTAACCCTGTCCCTGTCCATGTAGGGTCATATAGGTCAGCAATGCAACCTTGAAGGTGATCCACCATCATACCAGCAGCCAGTGCAGTTCACGAGCACAGATGTGGTGTGGCTAGCTCTTGACAATCTTGTCAACAACCTGGCTGCAGCATTCTGCACCAGCTGCAGGTGACAGAGATCCACCCCAGTAACCCTAGGTATAGAGCATTGCAGTAATCCAGATGAGAGGACACAAAGGTGCGAACCAATGTAGGAAGGTCCTCGGCAGAATGAGTGCTTTATCCAGGCAATGTTCCTCAGATGATAAAATGAGGACTTGATAACTGTTGACACCTGTGCTTTTAGCGTCAGTTCATTATCAAGCACAATGCCCAGATTCCACACCCATTCAGAAGGTCTCAACTGGTTACCCCTAGCACAAGGCCAGATGGTTTCCCAGTAGTCAACTTCTCTATCCGCTGACCGGGTCCACCACCAACCTCAGTGTTATCTGGATTTACTCAACCAGTTAACACTCATCCAGTCCTGGATCTCAGCGAGGCAGTTGTTAAAGACTGAGATTGCAATGTCCTGTTCAGGTACAAAGGACATGAAGAGCTGAGTATCATCTGCATAGCAATGAAAACTCAGCCCATACCACCTTATAATATCTCCCAATGGCAATATATACACTGTGAACAACATGGGGACAGCATGGAACCCTGTGGCACCCACAAGGCAGGGAGAAGGGGCCAAGGAAAAATCCCCAACATCACCCTCTGAGTCCTGCATGTGAGGAAAGAATGGAACTACTGAGGACTGTCCCAGACAGTCCACAGAGTAACCATGAGTGTTCCAACAACACCGCATGATCCATGGTGTCAAATGCTACAGAGAGATCAAGGAGGACCAAGATCAAATGACTCCGATCCCTCACTATTAAGAGATCATTAAGTACTCGAACCAATGCCATCTCGGTACTATGCCTCTTCCTGAAACTGGACTGAGAGCATCATAGACTTTGTGGGTGGTAATAAAGTTCTTGAGCTGCAATGTGACTACCTTCTCAATAACCTTGCCCAAAAGGGCAGGTTAGAGACTGGTCAGTAGTTTGCAAGACAGTCTGGGTCACAGGAAGATTTCTTTAAAGGTGTCACCACAGCCTCCTTCAGGGGTACAGAAACACCCTCTGATCAGTGAGCACTAAACTATCTCAGCAAGGATCAGTCCGATGGTATCCATACACCCCACGAGGAAGTGGGTTGCACCAGAATCCAAGCTACAGTAAGTCGGTCATAAGCTCTGAACAATCTTCATGATATCCACGATCGCTGGCTGATCGAAATCTGTCAGACAGACTGGTTGCCTATGCCCTCACATCGACCACCACCATACTCATTGAACAAGTCAGACAGATCTCCTACCTGATAGAGGACACCTTATCTGCAAAGAATTTAGTGAACTGGCCCAGGAGGTAGGCTGTATCGCAAGCCTGTCCACTGTCCGAAAAGAGCTGAGGCGGTCAATTCATTGCTGCAGCAATCTCCTGGACAGGAACTCTGCCTTCTTATGGGAGATTTCTGATTGATAGCCTTCTCATTACTCCACCTCATGAACTTGGTAGTGAAAATGTTCAAATCCCTGCCGAAACATCATTCTGCAGCATCAAAATGTCATTCCGTGCCACAAGTGCTAAAACACATTTTGGCCAGGATTTGAAAAATGGCAGCTGTCACATTCATAAGGTGGTGTAAAATAATGCAGTGTTGAAAATTTGAGTAATACTATTTAAAATTACCAAAGTTATGAGCGAGTGTAGTAACATTTCAATGTATGCACATAACTAGCTATTTTCATATTTGACTCCAAATGTTCAACATAGCCTTCTACTGACCCACTTAATGAACAAGAGCAGTGAAAATTTTCAAAATCCTGCCTGAAAGGTGATTTCCAACTGACTGCAAAATCACCTTTCAGACTTGATTATAATTCCATCACCATTGGTCATAGATATGGTCTCAAAAAGGCAATTTTGAAAATTTGGGGTCAAATATGCAAATATAAAATTATGCATCAAAGTTCAAATCTCCATTTAAATACATTGAAACACACATTTACCCAAGTTTCTCATATTGCAGTCGATGGTTCCAGCAGCATGACATGTTTTCAATTGCAGAGTATAATTTCACCCTGCGATCTGTTCATGTGTGGGGGTGTACTGGGGGTGCTGAATGGGAGGTTGTGGTGGGGATCAGATTAGAGAGGGACCATTTTCTTTTAGCAGGTTACAAAAAAAAACATTGAGGGATGATTTTCTTTATTTCACCACCTCATGAACCTGCAGGCCTTGCATGAAGAAAATTGATCACATCTGACCTCTGTGGTTGCTTGTGTGGTCTTATTGATTTGGTACTGGGGATGTGTGTTAGAAATCCTAACACCACATTTCCCTATGTTTGTGGCATTAACCTGAACCTTAACTAGTAACTTCAACTCGTCAGGACTAAAATGAAACCCAGCATCTATCTTTTCTGCAACCTAGCCGACCTGTTTTTTATGATAACCAACTCCAGCTACAGTGTTAACCAAACTCCCCATCTGAGCCCCTTGGTGTAACAGCACCTGCCTAACCTATTTCCATTATTCCTGCTATTATATGCCCACCTCTGCATGCCAACCTGTTATTTTTCACGCATCAACCACTTTTGTATCAAATCCAGGCAGCTCCTCTGGCACCCTACATCCAATGTTCTCTTATCTTCAAGACTCAGGTGCTCCTTCTAGCATCATTGAAACCTTTGGACCATCCTGAATAGACTCTGTAGCTCTATCCTCCTACTACCTCAAAGGGGTGCAATAGTCTGCTGAAACTGCTGTTAAGTGCCCTTAAAAGATGCTATTGATCTTGCTACTTTGTGAGGAGACATTGAGCTAAACCCCATCCCCAACCCCATCAATGCCCCCACAGATGTAATTAATCTACAGAGGATGAGATTTTTCATATTAATGCCTGCAGTCTCATAAAGAAATTTGACTCTATTCAGATCTAGCTAATTCATGTCACACCAGATGTGCTCGTAGTCACTGAGGCATGGCTAAAACCTTCTACTCAGGATTTTGAAATAAACATTCCTGTCTACAAGGTCTTTAGAACAGACAGGCAGGCTAGAGGGGTGGTGTTGCCATTTATCTTCAGGACAGATATGCAGCTTCAATTATTAATTCCACCACTCTGCCTAAGGAGTTTGAATGCCTTACCATTAAAATCAATATTCTCAACCTCAATCCTTCCTAGTAATAGGTGCTACCGACTCCTCAGCTGGTTTCAAGGTATTAAACCATTTGAGCACAATACTCGATAAGTCATCTTGAGAAATTACAGTCTTTGGCGAGCTAAACCATAACTGATTCTCTCCTTGTTCCAAGTCTCTTAGGACCTTTGTGATGCATTTGGACTTTCTAGAAATTATTTTTAGAAACATCTGCCCTAATACAAAAATCCAACCCACTTTACCTTACTCAGTATTATTCTAGTTAACAAACCTCATCTGTTCTCCCACTGGTGTTTTCTTCAATGATCTCAGTGATCATTGTAGCATTACCTGCATTAGGTCCCCAACAAGGTTAATATCAACCGCCAGATATATTTTTAAAAGGTGTTACACAATCTTGACATTCATGCCTTCTTATCTGATTTACAATATTCCTGCTGGCAAGACTTCTATCTTGCCACTACCATAAATAAAGCCTATGACATTTTCCATAAGCATCTTCTGGACGCAATAAACGGCATGCTCCCTGGTGAAAATACGAACCAAGAAATCATCCTGTCCATGGTTCTCAACTATCTTTAAGGCAGCTCTTCTCCACAGGGATGCCTTTGGAAAAGTCTGAAAACCAAACTGCCCATTGACTGGGTAGCCTTCGTGCAGCTAGAAACATGTGCACAAAACATATTAGGACAGCAAAAGCTAGTTACTATACTGTCAAATTAGATGCATCTACAAACTGCTTCTCCCAAGTTTGGAAGATTCTCAAGGAGGACAAAGGACACAGGTCCTCCAACTCACTCCCTGTAAAATTACAACTGGTAACACTACCCAAACAGACAAGCATGACATTTTAAATCTTCTAAATAACCATTTTGCCATGGCAGAGCTGGTCTTCGACTCAATACTAGCTAACCACTTACAAAACCAGTTATGTAGGCAGGATAAGGACTCTGCTCTTTGTGCACCCACTAGGACTGAATCTGCCTTCTCATTTACCCATTTCATTGAAGCAGGTGGAGGATTTGCTACTCAAACTAGACACAAGGAAAAGTGCAGGCACTGATCTTATAGATCCATTCTTCCTAAAAATAAGCCATCATATCCTAGCTGTATCCATTACCCACCTTTTTAATCTGACCTTCAGACAGGGTACCCTTCCGACAATTTAGAAAACTGCATGTCATCTCTCGTTTTAAATTAGGCGATCCTAGCGATCTTAACAACTGCAAGCCTATTTCTCTGCCTCCTATCCTTTCTAAACTGTTAGAAAAACTGGCAAATCAGCAGATTAGAGACTACCTATACTGTTGTAATCTTCTTACACCTTTTCAGTCTGGGTTCAGATCAAACCATAGCACAGTTACAGCGATGCTAAAGTAACCAATGACTGGTTGAATGCCCTGGATAACAAACACTATGTCTGTGCCCTGTTCTTGGATCTGAGCAAGTCATTCAACATGGTGGACCATGCCTTCCTCCTGGACATCCTCTGTAATACTGGACTGGGTAGAATGGCCTTAAAGTGGTTTACTTTCTACCTCCTGACCATTCTCAGCAGGTAAAGGCTGAAGATAACCTCTCCACCTAAAAATCCTTCCAAGAATTACCCCAGGGCTCTATCCTGGGCTCTCTTCTCTTCTCTTCTCTCTCTTCTCTTCTCTTCTCTTCTCTTCTCTTCTCTTCTCTTCTCTTCTCTTCTCTTCTCTCTTCTCTTCTCTTCTCTTCTCTATTATATAAATAATATACACTCTGGAATACAATCGGCCAATATTCACCTATTTGCCAATGACACAGTTCTGTATATCTCCAAGTCATCCATTGAAAAAACTGCCTAGACTTTGACTCAAGTTCAGTCACCTGCAGAAAAACCTGTTGCAACTAAAATTGCTTCTAAATGCCAAAAAACAAAGGCAATGTTTTCTCTCCTTCTTCCAAGTCATCTTACACTACCTCCTGGGTGCTGCACCTTAGATCTCAACCATCCTTGGTGAACCCCAAGAATTTGTAGTCAAATTTAAACATCTGGGAGTATGGATTGACCACAAACTGTCCTTTTCGGAGCATACTGAGGAACTTACAAAAACTCAAGTAGAGACTGGGCATATTTTTCCATATAAAACACATACTAACAGTGGAAGCAAAAACTAGACTTGCCCAGTCAGCCTTTCTCCCCATTCTGGATTACACAGATATTCTTTATGGTCAAGGCCCATCTGTCACCCTAAAAAGCTTGACATCTTATATCATCAGGCCCTAAGATTCATTACAGGAGCACCATATTCTACACATCATTGCTCTCTGTATGCACTAGTTGGCTGGACTTCACTCAGCTACAGATGCCAAAGAAATGCAGCCAGCTGAACTTTCCAAGCAATCACAAACAAATTACCCCAATATATTTCTGATTGTCTACTAATTTAATCTCCTGGAAGCTATGCATTGAGAAGTCTTTCTTACATATTTCTAGTTTTTTCTAATGTCAGAACTCGCTTTGGTGAGATGGCCATAAGCCATTCTCTCCCTTCCCTATGGAACAAATTGCAGAAAACCCTAAATATTGCCATCCTTCCAAAACTGTTCATCTTCAAAACCCTGTTCAAATGAGCCCTTACTGAAACTTGCAACTGTAGGACTTAAGAACTTACCTTACTTCACCTCAGTACTGCTATCTGTCCCTTCCTTCTACCAATTCTTTTCCCACCCTGGCTCAACTTTGCTCACATGTATCATTAGCCCCTAGTTAAAAATGTCATGTGTATTCTATGTCAGTCAATATTTCAATCATACCATTGTCTCCATGATTACATGATGTTTGTATGTTTTGTATCCTTGATTACTGCATTGCTGTATTATGTCTTGTGTCACTGATTATTGTATTATTTCATTTTATGTTTATAATGTATCAACTGTACTGTGCCCAGTTCCATCTTGGAAATGAATTTTTCTCAATAATGTTTTGCCTGGATAAATAAATATTTGATTGATTGTGCATTGATGCATTTTTGCAAAGACTTTCCTTTCTGTTTAGGATAGTTGAATCGTATCCTCATTCACACAGGTCCCTTGCGGCCTGAGTGAATAGATGCAGATATGCAGGGCTATGGGCCATGTGCCAAGGGAAAGAGTCCATCTGCACTGCACTTCCATGTGGCAGTGGATGTCAAGGATTGTGGGGCTATATGGTGGACTGTGGAAATACAGGTCCCTCTGCACCTTGCACTTCTGTGTGGCTACACAGACATTCAGAGACAACAAGTCCATATTTCTGACACAGTGTAGGACCCACTGGAGCCACAGATGCAGTGGGGTAGGGCCCTATTCCAAGAGAATATTTTCTTCAAAATATGCTACTTGGGCTCATGCTAACAACCCTGTACTTTCACTTCCTAGTTTAGGGGTGCTGTGTGATAGCACTATTCCACCAGCATTTGCCCATCCAGCTGGCTCACTGAGTTTGTCCCAGAACACAGCTCACTGACTGGTATCACAAAGCACTACCTGCTGTGGTAAAGGCTGGCACTACACAAAATGTTTCCTGATAATTATATATTTATTTTAAATTTTTATCTCAAATTTAAAGATAGTCATTTATGACTCTCCTCCTTATAATCTTGACATGTGACATGTTTAGCATAGTGGCCAAAACATAATTTACACCACAAGTACAAAACACATCTCATCCAGAATTTGGAAATTAACACCTGTAACATTTATGAGGTGTGAGGGTGGCTGTGTTGAAAGATTAGAGTCAAAATATTGAAAATCAGTCAGCCGGTGGTGTGGAAGGCTAAGGTGCTGAAAGCCTTACCTCCTGCCACACTGGTGACCCATGTTCAGGAATGAGCACAGGTTTCTGGGGTTGGTGGGGTGGGAGAGGATTTAGTGTCACAGGGTCTGTGTCCTCACCGAGAAGGGGTAGACAGTCATCTCAGCTTTGGACTGATACCGAGTGCTGCCTTTATTAAAACAACAAAAAGGTAAATCACACTTTCATTTGCTAAGGTTTGTTTAGTAATAGTAAATAGTTATTGTCCAGTGTATGCTTGAACTGATTCATGGAGTCACAGGATACTATGTTGTCTGGCAGAGCATTCCAAGGGTTCAGCACTCTCTGAAAACCACTTATCCCTAAGGTTCTTGTTGTACACTTGACCTTGAAGCTGATATTGACAGTGTCTTGTATTTAGCCCTACACATTCTCAAAGATCAGTGTTTCAAAGGCTTTATACACTAGGCACATATCGCCTCTGTGTCTTCTGTTGCATAATGCATACAGCCCTTGTTCATGTAGGCACTCTTGTGTGATTATCCCTGATACCTCGTATCATTCTCGTTGCTCACTGCTGGATACCCTCCAGTCTACCAACATCTCCCTTAGTTGTGGTGACCATTTAGCATCTTTGCGAAAACATAACCTACTGTATTGAACTGAAGGACAGCCTATGAAACCAAGGTAGTAAAAAGCTAAGTTTCTCATCCATTGGTGTCATTGGTTACCTGAATTTTATATATATATATATAGTTGGAAGCCAAGTGTTTCACAGTTTCACAGTTTCTTAGGGAATAGGCAGGTTGCCAGGTTCTGGTGAACCAATGGCTGAGAAATTCTGTTACTAATGTACTGTTTACCTTCACTATCTGTGCCTAAATAGATTAGCTTGCAGTCCCATTTTGCCAAGCTGAAAAGAAAGGGTCCTGTGTTGGGAGAGAACCTTGTCCAAACATCAAAATGCAGCAACAGGGTGACAAAAAAATTGCAGTGACCGTACCAGGTTCTGATCCACACATCCACCTGCAACTGTGTGTGTACGTGTGGTGTGTGTACCAAGAGAGGGTGGTTAACTTGTGACCTAGCAGACAGAGACAAGAGAATTGAATTTTAGAGATGTCCCAGCTCCTAACACATCTATTTTAAAATCATCAAACTAATTAATGGGACTGTCCATCTTAATACAAACTTTAAAGAAACACAGTATTAACACACAATTTTGCTTTCATTTCATATGAATTCTTTTCTGTATCTATCTTCTCATGTTCTTAATTATTAAGGACAGCTGCTTGAAAATAGGATACTTGTCCTCAAACATTATCTGTGTTTTGTGTCTGTCTACATGTGATGTCATAATGCTCTGTTGATGTAATCCAATTGGTTGCCTTGAAAATTATAATGCTGTCACAAGTGGGGATTACAACATCTGATGAAGACAGATAAAAGACACAGATAAAGTCCAAGAATGATGTTTCCATACAACATTCCTTAGAAATACAGTACAGAATTAAAGAAAGATAAAACAGAAAGTTTAGGAAAACAGAGCTGTACATAATTTCTAATGTTTTCAGAGATGCCACATTCTCTTTAATAACTTGCAAGTTTAAAATGTAAAAAAATATGTTCTTTGTTAATTAAAAAGAAAAATCCCCATTTCAAAAGTGGTCCAGTGCGTGTGTGTGTGTGTGGGGGGGGATGTACTGGAAAGGAGGTTTGGATTAAATAGTTAGAATCTGTACTGCTCGGAACCCATTATCAATTACTGTACATAATGAGAAGTTTTCTTCAAAACTGTCCAACATGATGATTTATAAGATAAACTGCATGCTTCAGTAATGAAAAGGAAATAAACATGGAAAGTATGATTAAAAAAACTAGTCATATTTGACAAATTGATCAGTTTTACAAAGGTATAGCATCTGACTGCCCCAACATTTGAAATCCTAACAATGGCTGTGGTAGAATTCAATATCTTCTTGTGTCACTATTTAGTGCACTAGCAAACCGTGCCATCCTTTTTCCTTAATTAGCCACACCTGTAACTGTAAGTAATGTAATAGTTTGTAATCATGAATTTAATACATGGTACCATACATAAAATGGATTATCTGCATTCTTCTATTAAAATACCCAGTAGAAGCAATATACTAGTTTATATGTAGAAAGGATTATTAAAGCAAATGCAATAGGTCTATAAATAGCATTCAAACTGTAGAACACAAGTAATTAACTTTATTTATTTTACACTTGGTTTGCATATATAAGTAATGCATATCTGCCTAATTTAAAGAGAAATAGGAAATCATTTTAACCTGAAAAGGCACACTAAGCCAGAGCTTGTTTCCAGGTGTGACCTGGGAGAACAGGAAGTTAAGTGACTTGTTTAGGGTCACACAGTGTGCAAGTGGGAGCTGATGGAACTCAAACCCTGGCCTCCAGGTTTGCAGCTCAGTGTCTTAACCACTACGCTATACTGCCTCCATTTTAAGTGATCATTATGGTCAGAGAGAACAGTAGCAATCAATTTAATGTCACGGATATTGTTACTATGAAGTGTGTTTTGAGTCTTTTATCTGTAGGTGCATCTGGATCCAGATGTAGTGCTTGTGTAAGTTGAGCACTGCTGCTATTTGTCTCAATAGAGGCACCATTGACTGCATAGACATTATTGAATATAGTGGGTGGATATTCCAGACTGCACCAGGCTGTGGCGCATGAAAGCCTGGGGAGCGCAACTGGGATGTGCCAGGGTGCTGACAGGTGATATTCAATGGTGCTGCGCCGCCAACAGCAGCACCATTGAATATTGCCTGTGGCCACCCACAATGTGCATGGTGCAGTGGCATTGCACCAGCGCAGAAGTGGCCAGAGGGGGAGGGGATGCGCTAGCGCCTGCGCCATTGTGCTAGGTGCATCACCATGATATTCAAAAGTGCACATGCAAATGGGGCCATAATGCATACAAAGGCACAAATAGGAGCCATTTGCATGTGTTATGGCCTCATTGCATGCAGTGCACCCATCCCCAGTGACTTGCACCTGGCATCCTGCCAGGTTGCAGCCGTTGAGGACTGACACCCCTGCACTGGCGGCAAAGTGCCCACCTGCCCGTTCGTAGGCATAAGTATGAAATAAAATCTTCCAATATCCCTGGTGGTCCAGGGACTGCTCCAGATCTGATCACGGGCAGAAGTATACTGAAAAACCTTCTATATCCCTGGTGGTCCAGTGGACTGCTTGCAGCCCGATCATGGGCAGAAGCATAATGAAAAACCTCCTATATCCCTGGTGGTCCATTGGACCATGTCCAGCCAATCAGGGTTTGTCTGTTAAAATTAGTAAAACAATCCATCCCTGGTGGTTCAGCAGTACCCCTCCCCACCTGCCCACTGAGCCCCACCACCCCTCTCCCTGGTCAGTGGTGGGCGGCAGCTCCCCACCCGCATGCCGACCAACGCCGCTGACTGACTGCATACAATAGAGCTGTATGCCCATTGGTCCACAGCATGGGCCAATGGGCGTGCAACCCGTACTATACTACACAGTCCAGAAATATGAATGGATCACATTTCTGGACTGTGTATAGTATGGGCTGCACGCCCATTGGCCCATGCTGTGGACCAATGGGCGACAGCCCTACTGTATACAGTCAGTCGGCAAGGTGGGCCATGCAGGTGGGGAGCAGCCTACCACTGACTGGAGGGAGCAGGGGTGGTGGGGCTCAGTGTGGGCGGGTGGGGAGGGGGGTACCGCTGGACCACCAGGGATGGATTGTTTTTAACAATTTATAACAGATGACCCCAATTGGCTGGACTTGTCCACTGACCACCAGGGATATAGGGAGTTTTTTTTCATTATACTTCTGCTCTTGATCGGCTGTGAGTGGTCCATTGGACCACAAGGGATATTGACCTTTAATTTGATACTAATGCCTATGATCAGGCATGGGGGCACTACCAAGGAAGGTGCCACTGGAGCTCGGTGGCCACCCACAGCTGGCAGATGCCGTGTTGTGCCCTGCAATATGGCAGCTCACCTGTGGGTGGCCAGTGGTTGCTCCTGCATCTGCTCAGCCGTCCCTGGCTGAAAATCGGGATGTGCTGTGTATGCATGGGCATGCCTCCCCCCATGGGCCGCGATACTTTACTGATGCAGTCTGGTGCGCCAGAATTTGTGCCATGCACGTTCTCCTTTTGAATATCACGGGGTGCATCAGTGGGTTGCACAACTGTGTTGTGCCATGTGCAATCCTTCAGAATATCCACCTATGTGTAAAACAGGCCACCAGCAAATATGATACAGCTCACATGTTCATTACGGTTATGGAGAAAGATTAGTTTGATCAGAGAAATAAATCCACAGGTAGAACAATATAGTGACCAGGTACATAGGGCATTTAGAAAATTGACAACAAATGTGCTTAAATGCAAAAGACATTCAGCATGTAGCATATCACAGTGCTATACTGTGGATATACAGTGGCGTCCCCAGGATGAAACCCAGTTTTACAGTATTTTGCAACATTCTTCAGAATGCTGCAGCAGATCTATTGAACAAAGCAATGTAATTTCAATGACAATTAGTCCTTATTGTCATTCAGGAAAATATGACAGTGACAGGATGATCTGAATGTCACAGTTTCCTGCATGACAAAGGGACTAATTGCCATTGAAATGACTTGCTTTATTCAATAGGTCTGCTGCAGCATACCTGCAGAGTGCTTTAAAAGTGGATTCCATCCTGGGAACACCACTGGCATGTGTTTTGTATATCAGCACCTTCAGTATCCTTTTTCTGATTGCTCTATGTGCACTCATATTCTATTTTAATCTGTCAAACAGGGTGCCCGGCTTCTTAAATCTGGGTTTTAATAAAAACAAGAGCTGTACTCTTTAGTGATATGTTTTATTTAGACCAGTTCAATTCTCTCAACACACTGCCAGGGTCAAAATGCAAGCTAGGATAATACCAGTTCTAATGGGGAGGGTTGCACTCTGGTGACTTGACACTCCACAGAACAGTGAGATATTTTAAAAGTAAAAAGACAAGTATCCTCATTGTCAACCAGTTGACTTAGCTGAAATCCTCTATATGCCTGGCAGACATGGCACCTTGACTTGAAAGAATTGAAATGCTCAAACACAATATTGCAGAAGTGAAAAGTGAGTTGGAAATAAAGGCAATACATATGGGATGAATATAAAGTACATGTAGCACTTATGTCACATGCATGCTTTCCTGCTTGTCCTGAGTTAATGTATAT
This sequence comes from Neoceratodus forsteri, assembly GCA_016271365.2. Lineage (NCBI taxonomy): Eukaryota > Metazoa > Chordata > Ceratodontiformes > Ceratodontidae > Neoceratodus > Neoceratodus forsteri. Next base: position 542,108,639 of record CM028131.1, on the reverse strand, counting down.
TGCATCAATCAGCAAGCAGGAAGTAAACTGAAAAATAAAAATATATAAAAAGTTTAAATATTAATTATTAATGGCAAGCATTTATAGAGATAACAATGTTCACAAGCAAAGCCATCACTGAAAATGAAACTTATAAGTAGAGAAGTGTGGGTAGATAACCAAAACAATACTGAAGTGTATGTAGAAAAAGAAAAACAATGATACTTGATGGCATTTCTAATTTATAAACAGCAGTGGGGACGGGCACTACAACAGCAATCTGGAATTGTTGAAGGTGTGTGCTGCTAAATATCAAGTATTATAGCAGCTACATTATTTTGTTGTGTCATTATGGATAATAATTTAGTTTTATAGGCCTTACAATATTTTATAAAATAGATGCAATTATACTAATGCAAGTTTTTTTGTTTGTTTTTACCATTTTTTACCCAAGACAGCATAGCTGAGAGAAAGCATTTTGTTTTCATTCGAGTATTTTGTGTGCCCATTCTTACATCTGGAAATACAGTGGTGAAGCACCATATGTTCCACAAGCTGTTGAGCATCCCAAGCAAGTACAGTATGTGGCTGTGGTGGGATTTGAAGCCGACTGTCTATTCTCTCACTTGTGAACCAGTAACTTGCTTAACAATTAATGCTTCAGCCTGTCAATTCAAGATGTAAGAACAGGTACAAGCATTGATGGCACTTTTAGATGATACACATTATCTTGGATATGCTGTCATGAGTAAAGAAAATGTTTTAAAAAGGGACAAGTACACAAATTGCCCAGGACTTATTTTCTTTCTTGCAGACAACAGATGTCAGAACTAGAGAGCAAAACATTACCATTGCAGCCCCTCTCTAATTATATGATCCAAAGGGTACAGAGTGGGTGATGTGGATTATTCAGTGGTCTTTCATTGATGAAAAAAGAACTAACAGTATGACCCTCAACTCACTTATCTGTAGTTTTTCCACACATTCTGATAACTAGCCACACTGTCCCAGAAACCCCCAAAAATAGTGAAGACTCACTACATTTACAAATGGAATACTGAGACACAATGATTTTTTTTCATTATTATTTTAAGTCTGAACATCTTTTGTAAAACAGCTTTTTAATCAAATTACAGTGTCACCACATTTAGTGCATTTAGAAATTTTACTTTTTGTCTATGTCATAAATTTCCATAAAGTTTTCATTAATTTGCACCTAGTGTTGATGGGCTGTGAATGCAAATTATAGGAATCAGGTAGTGAATCAATTCAACAGTAAAAGGATGCTCTTTTGAAATGGGCGACAGTTCATGTGCTTGGCGGATAGGATGGGTTAATCATGTTTATGAAACAAACAATATATTCATATTTATTTAATAAATAAATTATTTAATTAATTAATTTATTTATTAGTTATTTAAGTGCAACCCTTGCAGCTAGTGTGCCCTCCTCCCAATTCTCTGATCACTGTGCCATAAGAAATAAAGTGCAACCCTGACAGTCTAGTATCCGAGACTCCTCCCAATCCTCCTGTCAACATCCATAAGAAACAAATGCAACTCTGGCTGTCTAGTGTTCCTCCCTCCCTGTACACGATCCTGTCAATTGCTCAATTAGTCAATGAGCAAGTACTATATACAGTGCATGCTCATTGAGAGCTCAGTCGGAGGCCAGCCATGAGGGTGAGCAGAGGAATGTGCTGGCTACCAGCTGGGGGTTGGTTTGGGGATCAGAGTGGTGGGTCAAATCTGCACAGGGGGGGGTCCACTAAACTACCAGAACATTTTCTTAGGTGTGATACAGAGGGTCGGGTTTGGGGTGAGGAATGATCGGTTGCCTTGCATTTCTGAGGCAGGTGATCAAATGGGAGGGGTCCACTAGTCTGCCAGGAAGTATCTTTATTTCATATGGGATGGAGATCAATGTACAAGGGAAGAGGACACTAGACTGCCGAGGTTTCACTTTATTTCGTAAGAGATGGCAATGAGAGCATTGGGGGAGGGCACACTTGCCTGCCAGGGTTGCATTTATTTCTTATGGGACAGTGATTGGCGCATTGGGGAGCACACTAGCCTGCTAGGGTTACACTTCATTTCTTATGGTATGGAAATTGGAGCACTGGTAGGGGTGTGTTACACTCACGCAGCCCATACAAATGGGCCTATAATGGGCATGCAAGTGGCTCACTAGCACCATGCATGATCACTTGGCTCATTGGCATTGCTGCCTTTTAAATACTGAGTTAATGCACTGGTCCTACTATGTGAAGTGGTATTCTTGTGACTGGGAGTTGGGGCTGCACCCTTAGGGTTAGAGGTAGTGATACTGGTATTACTGCTGCTCTACCTGAACCTATTCACAGTTGGATAGTGCCATCGCTATCCATCTGTGATAGCATTTTATGAACCTGGGCAATCACAAGGCACAAAGCAAACTTTTGTGTTGTGCTTTTAGTGAATCCTACCCATTGTATTTGGGGAAGGAACATGACCTTTACAGTTTTAGTGACAAGTGAGGGTGGGCAGTGCAGTTATCCATGAGGAGAACAACTAAGCGCTGTTTATACACTGCATCACCTTGTGAATGTCTTTGCTAAGTGATAAAAATGTTGCTGGTCACCTAACTATATCTGTTTGCATGGTATGTTACTGGCAGATGGCCTAACTTCACCCCTTGGAAGCATCGAGTTTTAAGGCTCTTCACAATAATTAGCAGTTTCCATTTATCTCTGTCATCCACGTTAGCACATGTGAGTATGGTTATCCTGCCCTTTGCCTTTTTGTTGCCAGCAATCAAACAATCTGATTTAAAAGTGTTGGTACCATCAGGGTGGAAAGATATATTTTCCAAATATTTATTGTCTTGATAACCCAGCAAGACTTCCCACACAGCCTAACGTTTCATCTAATATGCTGGGCTTCCAGAGAGGAGGAATCTGCATTTAAACATTATGAAAAATATAATTAATATCTCATAATAAACTGTACAACATTCTGATAAATCCTTCAGTACACATTCCACTGCACAAATACCTGTACTTCCTTAATACACATTAATTGGTTCATATCTTTATTTATTTATTTAAAATTGTTGACTGGGAAAGACACGCTGAGCCGAGGTTCATTTCAGGTGGGACCCGGGTACATAGTACAACAGGGAGACATAGATATAGAAATATAGAGATACAGAAATAATAACAAGTAGCAGATGAAAAATGGTACAGTATAGTAAATTACATGGAGATTAGTGGTAAGGTTACACTTTTGAAAAGCAGCAGAGTGGAAAAACAAATTTATATATTTCATTTCTAGAACATAAAATTCCTAGACTTTCAGATATGAGTAAATTTCATTTATTTACTGCAGTGGACTTCTAAAAACTTGAGGTTACACTAGGTCCAGGTAGGGAGGGATTGGGTGCACAGCTGTGGCAGTGAGTGGGAGGAGAGCCTGAGAAGCTGTTTGAAGACAGATAGGGAGGGGCCAGGTGGAGGTTGGGAGGGAGGTTGTTCCATAGGAGTGGGGCGGTAGGAAAATGCAGCTTGCCTGGAGGCTGAGAGGGATGTGAGAGGGTGGAAGGTGCGAGCATGTCTGTGGTGAAGTGAGTAGCCAGGGGTTGGCTTGAGAGAGGTGGGAGGAGAGGTGAGGGAAAGAGCTAAGCCAATATTTCACTATGAGTGAGGCACTATGGGTTTCTGCCTATGTGAGAGTGGCATCAGTGATAGAGTTGAGAGTAGTTGGCAGTGATGAGTGAGTGGGGGAGGCAGTGGCGAGGCGGATGAAGGAGTTTAGCAGGACATCAAGTTTAGCAAGGGAGGAGGAAGGGCCGTGCCAAAATGACATCCGCGTGAGTCCAGTACCGGTAGGATGGTTTTCGTATGAGTTCACTCCGAGTAGGGAGGGAGGCAGACTTTGTGGCGATAGAGGATGGCAAGTTTGGGCGGAGTTTGGTGCAGGTGGGCGTCGGCGTGGGTGGAGAAATCTGTCAGTAGAAGCATATAAACAAGTGAAAATGCACTTAAAGAGCATAATACAATGTCTAACTGAGAATCTGTGTGCATAATATTCAATAAGGTTATTTGTGAAAAATCTTTGCTAAATCTAATTGAACAATTCAAAATCATACTTATGAAAATGTATATAAAACTTCTGTCATGAATTGATTATTCTTTTAAACATAGAAGTAGAACTATGCACAGCTGAGGGTCATGTGATGCTGTGCTGGAGCTAACAACATACCTGCAACTCCGTCTGGACCTAAGAGCTAATTATTTGAAATATATATTCTGCTTGGCTTTGACATTCCTTAAGAGATTGGATAGATGTATTACATAATGATGGACACAATGGAAGAAGACAATTTGGTGTAGAATCACGAAAGTTCATTTTATAGCTGGAGGACCTGACGGAGAACAAAGAAAATGGCCTGGTTCTTGAATCAAAAGGCCCTGCTGCAGTAACTACTCTGTACTCCTCCTGAGGTACTGCTGCACGATAACTACCGAGCAATTATTTAATGAGATGCAGACTATTAAAGCAGCCCTGTTTTGCTCATTGAGGATCTAAAAACTTAAAACCAGCAGTACAAGAACTCACCAGAAGGACAAATTATGTTGAGGCAAGGGTCTAATCAGTAGAGGATCTCGTGGATAAAATCAACCCTGCAATTGTTTATATGTGCAGCACTTTTGGAAAGCTGGAGCAAAAATAGACAACTTAGAAGGAAGATCCTGGTGCAACAATCTGGTGATTCTGGAACTTCCAGAGTGGAAAGAATGAACAAATCCATAGAATTCATACAAAAGTTTTGTGTTAAAATGGCAGGGCCATCCCCAACAGCCTTAGCTACATCATAGAGCAGACAGATCTCTCACTTTGGCCCAAGCCAACTAATAGAGATCCCCTCTCCTCAGATCTTTCAGGTCCTGAATTACCTGGATTGGGACTATCTCCTTAGAGTGACTAGAAACCTTGAAACATTTCAGTGGGCTGGAAGAAGTTAAAATGGGTCCGGATCTCACTTACAAAGTGCAACAAGATCGAGCAGCATATTGAGGCATTAAGTTGAAGTTGTGGGTGGCCAATATTCACCACTGAATGCAGTATCCAGCAATTGGATGTATTTACCGCAAAAGGGTCTTCTGCTTTGAGTCTGCAGTGCAAGCCCAACAGGAGCTCTGCAAAATTCTCCCAGATCTGTTCAAGGCTGCGGGCTGATTCTTTTGGGATTGCTAATGGGTAATTGTTCAGCAAGTATTCTGCATTGTATTTTGAAGAGATCCTTCTTAAGATTCTAATATAAATTTTAAATCTGACTTTTTGAGTGTTTAAGGTCTTTAATAAGTGCTGACAAATCTTTTTACTCTCTGTTTTGAGCAGTGGATTTGGGTCCTGAATCAAGAGCAATTTGGCTCCTATTTGATAACCACCGGTGATGATGTTGTATTATTTTGTTTCAGCAGCACAGCTCAGTAGGTAAAGATTCCTTGCCCAAAGCGGATCCCCAAATCAATAAATTACACCACACAGGTCTTGGAATGGAAAGGGCTGCAGCTTTTACTTAATAAATTTTGTAGGATTACATGTCATACTTCATTCACGTTCAAATGCATATATACAGTGTATATATATATATATATATATATATATATATATATATATATATATATTCATGGCAAAAAACTCTGTTGATATACTAGATAGGTTATTCCACAGTGGCAAAGTGAGAAAATTCAGTGTTAGGGTTGAAAGACCTAATTGTGCATTCCCCTACCCCACCACCACACACACATACATGCAAGGGGAAAGGACTAAGGAACATAACCAGTCATGCACATCCAGCAGGAGATGCATACCTGTGTTACTGTAGAAGTGGAGAACTCCAACTTCAGATATCATACATTATTTACAAAGTTGTTCTTTGATGTTAGTTCACATAAAGGTGAACCAAGCTGGCAGTAAAGAAAATGGTGCACCTTGCTTCATTTTCGACATATAGGTGACGAAAGGCATCATGGGCACTGCAGTGTTAGTCTATGGCAAATTGCTCAATTTTGGAACAGTGTAACTTTGTAATCCTTAAGTATGTTAGCACAATAGCAGGAAAAAGCACATCTGTGGGACCAGGTCTTGCTACCCTGCAAATTTTAGCCCAAAGGACCGAACTGTTTGCTTGTAGGATGATGGCAAAGATGTGCAGTCATTAGAGCATACTTTCAATAAATTCTTTGCAAACATGAAAGTGTCAGCACGACACTTTCTCATTTGCTAAAGTGAGTTTTGAAAGTATTTCAGTGAATGTACAAAATCCTGTTTTGGATCTTGCGAACCCCAAAATACCATATGTGTAGTCTGTGTTATGTGTTGGTGGCAGCGTGTGGCCCAAGATGTCCAATTGTCTGTAGTAATGTGTGTTTGGCAGTGCATGGATTGTCTGGGATGAGAGTTAGCAGTGACAACCCATGCCATAGCCTGATGGGAGTATGGGTGTGTGGTTTCATAGTTTACATAGTTGTATACTATTCCTGTGTGGGAGGTGCTGCTGGTTGTGTGTGATTGGTTGTGTTGCCTTGGTCCTTCCCCTACTTGCATGTATGTGTGTGTGTGGTGGGGGTGGAATGTGCAGTTAGGGTTTTAACCCTAACACTGAATTTCCTCGCTTTGTCGCTGTGGAATAACCTAACTGACACATTAAGCGGGGTTTGTGCCATAAATTTCCCTTCTTTTGAGAATGTGCACTATAAATAGTAGATGGAATGTGATGGTGGGAGTGCAGGGCCCAACAAGTGATTTTTGTCTCTTACGCTTGCACAAAACTGTATGACCGACTGAAATGAAAATTGGTAGCGGACGAAAATGCACAAAATGGCTGAACAGTGAGAGGTCCATTTCAAATGGCCATAACTCTGGAATGGGACAACATTTTCACCAAACAAAAACTGCCATGTTCCCGAGCAAAGGTCTTTCTACCTGTCAGACCAATCAATCACACACTGGCTGTGCTATGTGTCACAGAAGACAGTGCAGAAAAATAGGTAAAACATAATATGTTGCACTGCAATATGCAAGCATAAAACACAAACTGTAATGGTAACACAAATGGTGATGGAACCAGTGAGGTAAAATAAAATAGTAATGCTAACTGTAACAGAAACCCAAGCACAAATGGTTTCACACATGGTGGCCGCAAACACACGATAATGCAAATGGTAAGAGAAATGCAAATGGTAATGAAGACAGAAATGGTAACGCAAATGGTAAAGCAAATGCTCATGGCAGTAGAAACATAAACATTAACAAAACAGTAATGGAAATGTTAACGGAAACGTTAAACGTAACGTAAATGCAAAAGGTAACAGAAACACAAACAGAAATGCAAACGGTAATGGAATGGTGACACAGAAGGAAACAGTAATAAAATCAGCAATGGAAACAATACCAAAATGCAAACACTAAGGCCAGCAGAAACGCAAATGATGATGAAGATGCAAACAGTAAAGGTAATGCAATTGGAAATGCAAATGGTTACAGTAACATCAACGATGACGGCAAAGGAACAGTAACACAAATGGAAATGCAAGCATGTGACTAAATGCAAATCATTACACATGGTCATGGTAATGCAATTAAAAATGCAAGCGGTGATGGTAACACCAACGATGACACCAAAGGAAACACAAATGAAATGCAAACAGAAGCACGTACACAAACGCAAATGGTAATGCACACGGTGATGCAAAAGGAAACATAAACAAAAACAGTAATGTTAACACAAATGTTAACATTAACACAAGACAAAACACAAATGCAAAGCGTAATGCACAGGTGGCGTAAACAGAAACGCTAATGCAAGCGGTTACAGAAACACAAGTGGAAATGCTAACTGTGACAGCAATGGAAATGCACACTGTTTTTCCCCAAAAGCTGCATTCAGAAGCACAGTGAATACAAAGAATGTATGCATAATAATGGGCCTCAGAGCAGAAAATGAACACTTGGAATACTAAATTGCTTATATCTCAGGAACCGTATGACATAGGAAAAAATTTAAATCTCATATTATTTATGACTTTTCTGGCTGGTTTTGTACTTAACTCCCGGGGCTAACATTTTCCAATGAAAGTCCGTAGTCTAGAAGCTTCTGAGATACAGGTACCGAAAGGAGCAGCGGATGCCGTAATGTTAGCCTATGGAAAATCATCAACTTCGGAGTGCCGTAACTTTGCAGCCTCTAATATTTTGTCACCAAACCACCAAAAGGCACATCTGTGGGATCTTGGCTTTCTTCCTCAAATTTCATCCCAAAAGACCAATCCATTCTTTTGCAGCAGGGTGGCAAAGATTTCATATTCTTTTGGGCATATTGTCAAAGTAGTGTCGTGATTTGCGACACTTTCTAAAAATCATAAAAGTGTTGAATGTGCGACACTACTTTGCGACACTACTGTTTACAAAAATTTGAAAAATATATTTCTGGGGTGTTTAACCCCCAAAAAGACATGGCTAGCATCCTTAGGACTCAACTAGATGAGCATGTAGCAAGAATTGTGTCCCTAGAGGGTCCCAAATTTAAATGCAGCATTTTGTGACCACCAACTGAAAACAAGATGGCAGATTTGCAACACTACAGGGGTCATTTAAGACACTAAAACTGCATTTGCGACACTGTCAAACTTTTGTTAACTTTTCCCAATGACTATAATGGGAAACTTATTTTTGAATAACTTTTGAACCATTTAATATTTTTTCATGAAATCTTTGAAAGGCACATCAGGACCCTGGTTGCATGTTCCCTGAAGGTTTGGACTGGTTGTGCAGACTGTTGCAACCTGTTGGCGTGAACAAGGAATGTAAAAATGTGTAATTATCACATTCTCCAGGGCTATGTAGCTTCACAACCGTATATCAAGCCATTATGAAACGTGGCAGATCCAAGATCTATGATACCTCTCCATGCATGCCAAATTTTAGGCAAATCCATCATACAGTGACAAGTTATTATGCTGCCGCATTTCAGAGTTTAACCTTAAATGGGTACTAACCTAACTATAGTGGCACTACTGCACACTATAATATATATATATATATATATATATATATATATATATATATATATGTAATCATATACATACAGTATCACCCTACAGTAAGACCCTCGGGTAGCAAATTCATGTCCTGCTGAACCTCTTCTCCCTCCTCTTCAAGTTTGTTAGGGAACTCTGGCCCATCAGTCAGTCAGTCATCAGTCAGTCAGTCTCATCTGGGGTTATGTCTTCAATCCAGACAGTCCCTCCCTCATCTTGCCAAATTTGGAACATCCTTGACCCTTTGATGAGGAGCATGCCAATCTGGAGCTGCTCCTCATCTCCAAATTTTGCTCCCAGCATTTCAGTGTCGCCCCACCTGGTGGCCACTCACCATGTCCATGAAGCATACCCGTCCCAGGATCATGCCTCTCCTGGTGTCACCCACTTGCCATTTGTTTTAATGCCAGGAGACTTACTTACAAAGGGTCAGCCATGAATTATCACCACAATTAAAACAAATTACCACTAACTGCAAATTGAGCTGCAACAGCTTATAGCAATGCACTTGCCAGCCTGGGGTGGGAGGGTGTGTGTCGTCTTTGGGTAGTGTTCAGAGAGAGAAACCAACTGGAACCACTCAATTTAAACTCTGCTAGGCCCATCCCTGCTGGAGCAGCCCAGGCCAGCCCCTTTCAATGGTTCCCCATTAATAGGGCCTATTTGCTAGGCGCCACCCATTCAGCCCTCAGGCTTGGGCATCTCTTCCTAGCCCCCACCTTCTGGGGCTGTCGGGCAACTCACCCACCCCTGCCAGAGGCCAGAGGGGTCATTGCCCAAACTGGACCCACAAATTAGTAAATCACACTACACAGGTTTTGAATGGAAAAGGCTGCAATTCTTTTTACTTAATAAAGTTTGCAGAATTACATGTCATACTTCATTCACATTCAAAGCAGATATGTATATATATATATATATATATATATATATATATATATATTATGGTAGCATGGTAGTGCTACCATAGTTAGGGTTGAGGAGCCATTTACATGTTAAACCTAAAATTGTGCACCTTAATAACTTTGCAATCATTCAACGGATTTGCCTGAAATTTGGAAGACATGATCAAGAAACATACATCTTGGGATCTGCCAACTTTTGTACTGTAAAGATATACAGCTGCAAGTTATTAAGCATGATCTGCGCATATGTTTAAGCTTTTTAATTCTTTGCTCGTACCTACAGGTCACCGCGGTTTGTGCGACTGGTCTGAAATCTTCAGGGAACATGTGGCCAGGGTCAACGATGTGCCTTTTGAAGATTTCTGTAAAAATATTAAATGGTTCAAAAGTTATTCAAAATACAATTTCCCATTATGTCAATGGGAAAAGTTAACAAAAGTTTGACATGTCACAAATGCATAGAAACATAGAATTTGATGGCAGATAAAGACCACTTGGCCCACCAGTCTGTCAATTTCCTACCTAATGGATAAGCTGCAGATCCTAGTTAACCAGCAGCCTACTTCTTTCTACCCTCACCCCTAGAATTGCCTCATGACTGTCTCATGCATGCTTGAATTCAACCACTGTTTTGACTCACAACTTCCTCCAGAAGGCCATTCCATGCATCCACAACCCTCTCTTTGAAAAATACTTCCTTACATTACCTCTGAGCCACCCCCATCTTCAAATTGTAGCCCACTTGTTCTTGCACACTCTTTTTGAAAGTTGCTACCCTCTTGGACTTTGTTGATTCCCTTGAGGTACTTGAAAGTTTTAATATGTCCCCCTCTCCCTCCTTTCCTCAAGGCTATACATATTAAGCTCCTTCAGTCTCTCTTCATATGTCTTCTGGTGCAGACCCTGCACCATTTGAATACCCTCTTCTGGACAGCTTCCATCCTGTCTATGTCCTTGCAGAAATTGGGTCTCCAGAACTGCACGCAGTACTCAGATGGGTTCTCACCAGCTGTCTGTACAGAGGGATAACAAATTCCTGTTTTCTACTGGTGATGCTTCTCCATATGCATCCCAGTATCCCCCAGCCCACCTTACTGCCCTCTCACATTGTTTGTCCACCTTTAAATAATCTGATATGACTATCTCCAGGTCCCTTTCCATTTTGTTGTTCTTGTATCTCACCACCATTGTGTACTCTTACCCTGGGTTTTGTTTCCCAGGTGCATTACCTGCACTTCTTAGCATTGAATCTAAGCTGCCATACATTTGACCATTCCTCTAACCTTGCCAAGTCCTTCTCATCCTTTCCACCCACCTTGTGCATCAACTCTGTTGCAGATCTTTGTGTCATCTGCAAGAGACACTTTTCCTTCAGTCCCTCTGCAATGTAAACATAAAGACATTGAGAGAGGACTAGATCACTCTGAACCTACGGTACCCACTAGTAACCCCTTTCTTCAGAGTGGACTCCATTTACTATTACCCTTTGTGTCCTATTCTCCAGCCAATTCTTTACCCAGGCTATCATCTTGGGACCCACTCCCAGGCTGGCTATTTGTACATTAATCTTTCATGTGGGACCGTGTCAAATGCCTTGCTAAAGTCTAATGCACGTTTTAGTGCTGCAGATAGCCTAGTAGTGTCACAAATCTGCCATTTTTTTTCAGTTAGTGATCAGAAAAATGCTTGGCATTTAAATTTGGGACCCTCTAGCAACACAATTCTTTTGTGTTTACCTAGTCGGACCCTCGGATGCTAGACATATCTTTATTTTGAGATTAAATGCCCTGGAAATATGTTTTCCAATTTCTGGAAAAATAGCGTCATATAAGTAAGTGTCGCATGCACTACACTTTCACAAATGCTTGCAAAAGCTATGGCAAATCACGACACTACTTTTTCAGATTATGGCCAAAATGACAGCAGTTCTTTGTCACCCTGCTGCAAATTAATGGTTTGGTCTTTTGGGCTGACATTTGGAGGAAGGCAGCCAACATCTCAGAGATGTGCCTTTTCATAGTTTGGTAACAAAATATTGCATGGATGCAAAGTTACGGTACTCTGAAGTTGGCACTTTTCCCATAGACTAACATTGCAACATCCACTGCATGACAGGAATTCTTTGCCACCCTGTTGCAAAATAACAGTTTGGTCTTTTAGACTGAAATTTGGAAAGAAAGCCAACATCCAACAGATGTGCCTTTCAGTGGTTTGGTGAAAAATATTACAGGGAGGCAACGTTATGGCACTCTGAACTTCTTTTTTTTCCATAGGATAACATTGCGGTGTTTGCCACACCTTTCATGGCCTATCTCTAGGAAGCAGTGCGAGATATGGACTTTTCATCGAAAAGTCCTTAGCCTTACCAGAGGCTAAGTACAAAACCTAGCCAGGAAAGTCATAAATCATATGACTTTTAAATTTTTTTCTATGTCATACGGTTCCTGAGATATAAGCAATTTAGTATTCCAAGTCCTCATTTTCTGTTCCAGAGCCATTATTATGCATGCATTCTTTGTAGTCACTGTCTTTCTCTATGCAGCTTTTGGAAACCAGCATGTGCGCTTACATAACTGTTACCCTTACCGCTTCTGCTTGCAGTTCTGTACCCATTTACTTACTGTTCCATCTACACCACCATGTGCGTTACCCTTTGGTTTTCATTTGCACTTGCATTTGCATTATTTTAACCATTTGTGTCTGCAGTACTGTTTTATCTTTGTGCTTCACTTTGCATCACCATGAGCATTACCATTTTCATTTCAGGCACTGTGTTACTATGTGACAAGACATCATGTGCAGGCCCCTACCCGCTGCTGTATTACATTCACTATTTCTCAGAGTAATTCTCAAAAAGGGAAATTAGAGGAAAAACTCTGTTTACTGCATCAGTTTGTGTTGTTCCACAGTGATAAAGTGAGGAAATTCTGTGTTGTGGTTCAAAGCGTAACTGTGCATTTACCCCACCCCCATTGCCACAGACACACACACAGATGGAAGTAGGGGAGAACCAAGGCAATAGGACCAATCACAGACATCCAGCAGGAGGTGTCAGAAATACAATAGAACTGTCTAAATGTACTACAAGGATCCCCAGTCCTTGAGAGTATGTACTGCATGTTCAGGGTACATCCTAAGCAAAATTGAGGCCATGTACAGCAATGGTACATGTTTCTGATTCAAGGTGCACACAAGTTACCACAGTTAGGAGTTGTATGGCCTAGTAAGCAATGTCCCACACCCACACCAGCTAATACACCCCTGACTGGAGCCACAGAAAACTAATGGTGGTATACACTAGTTAATACAGTTAGAAATTAGAGGACCTCTGTCAGGTAATGTCTCACCCCTAGCCCACATACTGCATACTGAGTGGAAAGCCACAGCAAAATACACCTATGGAAATGAATAGTGTAGCTCCGTCTCTGCAGCTGTAGAGAAGTTAGCACACTTAGGAGTTGCACAGTCTAATGGGTGGGTGACTGCACCTCCAGAGACCCACAGCATAGCTGAGGATGTGAACATCAATGGTACAGCTCAGTGATTGTAGTCATAGTCAAGTTAGCACAGGCAATGGCCCCTCTGAATACATACTGCATCCTGAGTGCTGATCCACAGCAAAAGTGAGGTGATGGACATCAGGTACACCTGCGTAATTGTAGGTACACTCCAGTTAGCATAGTTAGAGTTGCATGGACTTAGCCAGGCAATTCCATCACATATAACAATTACTGCATCCTGATTGTACAACCACAGCTGTATTGTTTTAGGTAGCGATGTTGCACAGTTCAGCAAGGCAGCTACTGCACCCTGACTGCAGAGTCACAGGGAAGTAAAGGGTGGTACATAACAGTTAACACAGTTAGGAATGAGATAATCTCTGTCAGTTAATGAACCAGCCCCTATCCACATATCTATACAGGTGGAGAGCCACAGCAGAAATAAACCCATGGACATGAACAGTGTAGCTCTGTCATTGAAGTTGTTCAGAAGTTAGGACACTTTAAAGCTCAGTGATTGTAGCATAGCAATCAAGTTAGTCAAGTTAGGTTACACAGTCAAGTTAGCACAGTTAGGATTTGCATGCTATGCTACAGGCAATGCCCTCTCCTGAATACATACTGTATCCTGAGTGCTGAGCCACAGCAAAAGTGAGGTACTGGACATCAACGGTACACCTGGTAATGTAGATACACTCCAGTTAGCACAGTTAGGAGTTGCATGGACTTAGCCAGGCAATTCCACCACATATAGCTGTTACTGCATCCTGATTGTACAACCACAGCTTTATTGCCTTAGGTAGCGATGTTGCACAGTTTGGGACGGCAGCTACTGCACCTGACTGCAGAGCCACAGGAAAAGTAAAGGTGGTACATAGTAGCTAACACAGTTAGGAATTAGATGACCTCTGTCAGTTAATGAACCAGCCCTAGCCCACATATCTATAGTGAGTGAGAGGCACAGCAAAATAAGCCCATGGACATGAGCAGTGTAGCTCTGTCATTGCAGGTGTACTGAAGTTAGCACACTTTGAGTTGCACAGTCTCATGGGGATGGGGACTACAGCTCCAGACTACTTGCTGCATCATGAGTAGTGATTCACAGCAAGACTGAGGCAATGGACATCAATTGTACACCTCTGTAATTGTTGGTAGACACAAGTTAGCACAGTTAGGATTTGCATGGCCTCACCTAGGCAATTTTCCATGCATAACAGTTACTGATCCTGACTTTTGCAGCCACAGTTGCATGGACTTAGGTAGGAATGTCGTACATCTGGCTACACCAGCTACTGCACCCTGACTGGAGACTGACAGGAAAAGTAAGGCGGTACATACTAATTGACTTAGTTAGGAATTACAGGACTTCCGTCAGGTAATGTCTGAACCCATAGCCACATACTGCATAGTGGTGGAGAGCTACAGAACAAAAAAAGCCCATGGAGATGAACAGTGTCAAGGGGGCTGGACTTGCAGACCACTTGCTGCATCCTGAGTGAACAGGCACAGGAAAAGATAGGCAATGCAGATCAGTTGTATAACTCCTGATTGCAGGAACAGTCCAGTTAGCACATTCAACAGGCAATGTGTCTTTAAAAGTGATACCAGGTACTGCATCCTAAGTGGTGATACACAACACAAGTGATGATATGGATATCAGTGGTAGACATCACTGATTGCAGGGATACTGATGTTAGCTCAGTTAGGATTTGCATGTACTCAGACAGGTAATGCTGTCCCTCCCAAAATTTGTACTGCGTCATGAGTGCTGATCCACAGCAACAATGAGGCAATGGAGATCAGGTACACCTCTGTAATTCTAGGTACAGTGAAGTTAGCACAGTTAGGAGTTGCATGGGCTTAGTCAGGCAATTGCAGCACACATAGCAGTTACTGCATCCTGAGTGTATAGCCACAGCTGCATAGCATTAGATAGTGATATACCACACCTCGCTACAGCAGCTACTGCCCCTGACTGGAGAGCATAAGAAAACTGGGAAGCGGACAGACTACTTAACACACTTAGAATTACGTGACCTGTGTCAGGCAATGCGCCATGCCCTAGCCGACGTGGTGCATACCGGAGCGGAGAGCCAGAGCAAAAATAATCCCATGGACATGTATGTGGCACTACTTCTTCCAGTTGATTTGCATGCTTAAAAGGAACAACAGTTACATTCTAATGTAATAATGTTATGGTTCAGTAAAGACTCAACACAGGTGGTTAAGTTTAAAAAAATGTATTGCCAATTGGTGAAACTGAGAAAGGCCGATTAAGATTTTAATTTTTACAAAATCAGTCTCACAATACAATCCTTGCACATGTGTAATCATTGCTTGGAATAGATCTAAATGTGTTCATGCATAGTAAGTAAATGATATGGATTGGAATAAGTACTTACATATGGAAATATGAGCATAGAAAGAAGGCAGCAGAAAAGGCCATTTGATCTATTAAGTCTGCTCGTATTGCAGGGTCCCATCTTGAGCTAATGTCTCTGCTATCACTCCGCAGTCCTCCATCCTCCTCGGCATGATTCTTATCTTCCCCTATGTATATGCAAGGCTCTTTTATAGCTGCTCACTGTCTTTAATGAGGTGACCTCTTCTAGCAGCACATTCCAAGTGTTCACCACCCTGTGTGGAAGAAGTTCTTCTGACATCCTCCTAAACCTCCAACCATCCAGCTTAAGACTGTGCCCCTCATGATATGGTTGCCACTCAGCTTGAAGAGACTTTGGTTATCAACATTATTTATCCTTTTAAGTAATTGAATGTTCCAGTCATGTCCTGTCCTCTCTCCTATCCTACATTAATGAAGGTATATCAGGAGCTTCTAAGCAGTGATTACACACATGAAACAGTGATGATTTGTTGTTATTGTGTGACTGATAATGTGCATGTTTCTGGGGTGGAAAAACCAGATGCTAAGTGTTCAAGTAATAGAATATAACAATTTTATGATTTCAGTGACATTAGATAACTGGTATGTTCAGTTAAATATTTTAAGATATATCACTGACTAGTGCATATGGAAAATTCCCACCGACCCCTCAATAGAGGCGATCATAAACATTGTCAGGAACAGGTATGAAGTGCATTGTTATCAGTAAAAGTGTCTGATTTACAATTTCAAGTATTATTAACATAGATTACATTTACTTGTATGGCAAGTACAACACATTTCATATTATTACAGGTACAATATACATTTCTTTCAATGGTTACATTGGTTACTATATCAGTTCTGAACTAGTAAATAAATGTGTAGTATGTTGTTTTTTATCAAAGATATAGGTCACTGAACTTAATCACTATAGTATTATATTATATGTTAGAAGAAATTCTTACTTGACTCTTATAGTAACACTTTTACTAGAACAATTAAACTAGTTAACAACAATGGTCAGACGAAATGAGAATGTAAATATTATTTATATGTCATTACATAGGTATGCAAGAGTCATTTGATAATAAGCTGCAATATTTCAGTATTCACACTTGCTTCATTTCACTTGCTTCATTATAACTAAAGAGTTTTATATTTACATATGTACAGTTTCAGTACAACAAATACATCAGTCATAGTTCAACACTGCTGCATAGTGAAAGAATGATGATGTTGTCAAGATGTCAACAGATAATAGACAAAAAGCTGGTGATAGAAAACTTGTGACAGAGTGTTCTCTTTGGTGAATGAGATGTGTTACACACTTATTTAAAATAAGGGACAACTTTTGTGTCTCTGCAGAGGCAAACAGTTAGCAACTGGCAACAACTTCCTGTTATGTATGGGTATGATATACCTACAAGAAAAGATATGTACAGAACAGGGGAGCCAGAAAGGACTCTGTTTGACATGTACGATCTTCAATAAACATATAAGCATGGTTTCTCTAGTGACCGTGAAGACTGTGGTACCGATTGAAGCCACTACAACAATTTCCACGTTGTCACTGATCCACACAAGATCTTATATGTCATAGTGCATGAAATGTCTCTGGCAGTATATCATTTTGTTGATATGCTACAGTTTATTGACAGTCGTAGATTGGAAACAATTGTACTGCCCTACAACTGAGTCTGTCAAACGTAGTCAGTAAAAAATGCCACATGTTGTGTGCTATTCTTTTGAGATATGAAGGTCATCATAATTCTTCAATATTAGAAGATATGCATTTTTAAGTGTTGTGCAGTCTCTGTTTAAAACTGCTTGTAAGTCGTCACCTCTACCCATCCACTTCTAGTACCTTAGCAAACAGGTGTAATGGCAGAATGCATAGATTGACCATGGTGATAGACTACACTGTGAGTGTCAAACACTGATTAGTTTAAAACTATTCTACCAGCTGTGTAATCTGTGATGGGAGTGTCAGCTCTGAGCTCATTGGAGTCAAATCTGTGCAATATAAGCAACGGATATTGAAATGAGTCCTGAGACATATGGACTGGAGTACATCTGCCTACACCTTTCACAGGAGTGACCACATGAAACATTGTAAACAGCTGTCGGAAATTTGACACTTTTGGCTTGAGGGACAAAAGGAGTAATCCACAGCATGTCTTCTGTGGTTTCATGCTGTGAATGACCACATGATACACATACATATTTGGTTACATATGACACAGTGAAGTACTGGTGCATTGGAATGCCATCTTCATCCAAGCTGTTTATGATTGCCATCATAAACTCACTAGGTGTCTTGCTGTATGTCTGCAGCAATGGTACTGCATCCGTCATATGTACCTAACACCTGCCGGAAGTGGTGTAAGTGACTGCACATTGTTAGACTGAGTCAGAAGCCATGTTTACAATCTGCTTCAATGCCTTTGATAGGGAGTGTCTTGTGCAGCAGATATTGCCTGCACCAAAGTGTGGCATGTGGAAAAAACTTGCATAGCTGAGTTAGCATAGCAGTTCACTCTAGTGCTGTTGTCAAAGACTGGCACAGCAGCCACACCAACTGATTTCTGATGAACAGCTGGCTCTTAATGTGCAGCTTGATATTGTGGCCTTGTTGAACTCCCAGAGTTGAACTTGGAAGCTCGTGCCTGTTTGCTGACAGGTGTAGATATGACTATACGATGTGAGACAGCCAGATATGAAGGCAGTGGAATTAAAGACATTTGTGGCTGATAGAGAGTACATAACCTGTTGTACTCAACAATACATCGCTTGTCAGCTCAGTATCTTCTGAAGGTTCAAGAGTTATAATCGCAACCCAGAAAGACTACAGACAAGTGAAAGTGCCACGAGCTCATGCCATCCATGAAATGTCTGTACCTATGTCCACCATTGCTGAATCAAAACTCAAGCCCTGAGATCTGTGAATAGAAATAGCATATGCAACACATAGTGGAAACTGTTTCCTGTTTACATAGATATCCTTAAATACCTGAAATTTTACACAGGTACATTCTATCTGTACAGGTTGTTCCATGTTGTCAAAGTGAACAAGTATCTAGCTATATGTCCTCTGGACATTGGAACAAAGTCAGTGATGTTACCCATGGCACCATTTTACCATGCCTCATTCAACATCGAGATTATATTGTAGTATGACATGTGCATCCCTACAAAGTGTAAGAACAGCTTCTAGGCCAGCTGTGTGTGAAACATCTGACTTCAAGTTCAGTGAGTCGTTCAGTCATCTTTTGCTACCAGGTTGCGACTGAGAATGACACCATCAACTGTATCAACAGCAAGCAGAGTTAGAACTTCTTGGTTTCTCTCAGCAGCATAACATTGTTGAACTCAGTGCATTTCTTTAAGTCGTGGCATAAGACACACTATGTGTGCCTGTAGATACACATCACTGAAAACATCTCATGCTGTTTCTATGGATGTAGTATCTACTCTGATTGTCTGATGGTTTAAAATAGCAACATGTTCTGGTGGTAGAGAACCTGTATGAGCTTGATCTACAAGTGATTTGTAAGCCAGATCACCACTTTGGTGCATGTTCTCATACAACTCAACATAGGTGAATAACTCCCAAATGTTAAAACCTGCAATGCAGCCTAGTATATTCTTAGCTTGCTTGGCAGTCAGAGTTGCAATCACATGCTCCACATTAACTGGTGCAAGCTGTAAAAGGTCTCCCCAATACAACAATATTTTTACCACCAAATGGTACTCCACAGTCAGTACCTAAGATCTCCTGTAGATGTAGGTGTACAGGCGAGCATTACATTGGAGACCATGCTAGATTTCATCAATGATGAGCAACTTCATCTTTGTGAACATGGAACAGAGCTGAGATGCAACCTCAAATTATAGTTTACGATACTTCTCCTGTTTTGCCATGTTCCACTGGCAACATAAAGGGACGGTGTAATGTAAGTCCACCAATATTATATGCAGCTAGTCCTGTGGAAGCAGTAACAGCAAATACATTGATGACTCCTAAGTCAGGCTCCATATTTCAAGCAGTGATGGCTTCAATAAGGAAACTCTTTCCTGTACCAGCTGAACACACTAACAAAGTTCAGTAGTGGTTTATATTCAAGACAGTCACATTTTTTGTTTCATGTAGTAGGCCATGTCAAACAGCATCAATGACTTGAGAGTTAACTACATGTTGCTGCTGATTCAGTCTTTCTCTCAAGTCAGCTGGGTTGATAGTGGAGTGTGTTCCATGTTCCATGGCAGTCTCAATTTCTGAGATTAACACCAGTGGGGCATTTAAAGGCAGAGGTCTCGCCCAGAACAGCTTGTCCTTCTGGATCAAAATTGTCTTGTGAGCGCAGGAGGTTCCTCTAGGCTGCTTCTCTGCCTTCTCAAGCTGTTCTTTCTCATCCTCAATCTCTGTATGTATGTCTCTGAGTATTCAGTTTGAAAGACTCCAACTGAGATTAATTTCTTCTTTGAATGTATTACAGTCACCTTTTAATTCAGACTCATTCTTCCAATGTCTAAATAGGAATAGGAAAGCAAAGTAGTAATGCTCTCTGCTCTCCGATGTGCCTAGATGTAATTTACAGTGGTCTATGAGCCATGGCTTGTATCTCTTTATGAGACAAGCCATCCACTCCGTTCACAAATGTGCCTTGCTGAGTCAGGTGATATATATGCTTTGTAGTCATACCACTTAGCACCTGAAAGAGACATATCATCCATGTCATCTTGTCTCTGAGGGGTAGTATGTATCTATCAAGTTATTCTTCAAGATATGTTTTGAAGAAGGTCTGTTGGCAGCGAGTTCCTCAATCTCAGCATGGGGAATCAAATACGCTTGTGTTTTCTTTGTAGTTCACACTGAGAAACAGGACAGCATCAGACTTCCATACAGATGTGTACCCATTAAACAGTCACAGGCTTCCATAGGCACCACATTCTCTGTGTGAAAGGATCTTCAAACCCAGTGACCACAGCTGAGATGTCAGGCTCTTGCTTAAACTGGCAATATTTTCCAAAGATCTTGCAAGCTAGTCTGTTCATGCTTGGTTATGTACAAAGTCACACTCAGCTGGGCCAATGAGCTGTCAGCCACAAACTGAACATCTAGGTTTTCTTGCCACATTAGAAGAGTTGGGTTGTAGTCATTGATGTACACCTCTTTCTCATCTTTGGTAACTCATATACCCTCTTAGTTGATTTTGCCTTCAAGTGGTGTCACATTGCTGAAAAAGTTCATTCATGGAACAATCCTACAAACTTCCTAGGAAATCTAGCTGCCATTGTGTGTACCAACTAGATTTATTCTTTACTACTCATGGAGGTATTTTGCATAAATATGTCACTGAACTTTGTATCAACTTCCATAGTGTAGGACTGTCACATTTGTCCAGAATGTGACAAGTGATATATTGCTTGATGAATGCTAGCACTTGTCCTGGTTATATACACCTATGTGTGGCATCCTTGATCCACAATAACATATGAATATGAGTGGCACCCATGCTTGATATTCCATCCTCCAAAAATAATGCTCCACAGTACCCAAGAGGTGGATTATCATTTGACAAATGAAAGTCAGAATGTCATGGAACCACTTGTGAAAATGTCTTGTGACAGACACAGGATCAAGTGAACATTACTTTCTCTGACAGTCATTGATGAAATGCCAACATCAAATTTGCCGCCTAACAGTTCAGTGAGATCGTCCAAGGCATATTCAACACAACTAAATATGACAAACCATATGGCTGCACTCTATACTCTTGCAGCATTGTCATCACCTTAGGAGGTCTGCGATATCAATATTCTTTGGTGCCACATAGACTTAACAGAATGAAAGACAGATTCACTTGCACATTTTCATCTTTCTACTTCAATTTCTCTAGAAATTTAGCAGCTGTTATTCCATCTAGTGGACTTGTGAGATGAATAGTATGTGCAATAGATGCAGATAGAATGCCAAGTCTACTCTCCCAAAGGAAATGAAACAAGTACAGTATATTACATCTGAATTTCCTATTTTACTGGCACATGGTTGTGCAGTACTCAGTACCCTGTATATGCACTTCCTTTCATCTAGCCATCCACCCTGACCCTTTTGAGGAATAAGTCTGGGAAACAGCATGCTTCTAGTATTGCCTCCCAAATGCTGACAGGCTCACCTTCCACCTGTTTCATTTGATAGATAGGGATCAATGTCGTCCCTACTGGATCTCTGCCATGTAGTGGGTGAATTGTGTACTGTTCATACACATTGTCACTTGTCTGTCCACTGACCTTTCTCAATCATTGGCTTAAGTTGTTTCTAAGCCATCATGTTGAATAGAGAGACTAATATCATGTGATCAGTGTCAAGGTCTGTATAAAAGGGGTTGTTGCTCTTTAAAATTAGTAAGCAAGCTTTACCTTCTGTACATTGACAACATCTTGCCAGATGACCTTGACTTCATTGGAACACCATTTACAAGAATCACCAAGCTATTTTCCAATGAGATTGCCTCCACATTTTCCTGTAGAGGAAGTGGAGATACATCATGGAACCCTTTAGAGATCTAATGAGTTCTTTCTGTGGAATGTTATGTGTCTTTGTATTCAGATGTAGAATGGTTGAAATGGTTTCATTGTCTGAATTAGAATGTGCTCAAACATATTCAATGTCGCAACTACTTGATGTAACATGTGCCTCCATATTATTCAACAGTGACCTTGGAGGCAGAATGTGGACTTTAGTTTGAGAAACAGTGTTTGTACAGCATTAGTGGTCTGTAACTGAAAGTCAGATTTCATCAGCAAAAGCTGAGTAACAGAACCACATGTCATTGTATGGTGACAAGGTTTCAAGGTTCACTGTGACCATTTGTTTGCTGTAGCACAGATGTCACCACAATACTGAGTCAAACTTGAGCCTTTGACAGCTGAAATTTTGTAATTACTTGCTGTACTGTTTCAGCATGTCACTTTCTAACACAGAAACAGATGTTTCAACTAGAACTTGGTGACTTATAAATACTTGTGTCTGGTACAGAAGTTACATGTTGCAGCTGTTTGAGAAATGTGATAGCACCTGCATGTCACCAGACTGCAATAAGTCATTTAAAAAGTGTACTGATTGACAACTTACTGAAAAATAACTACTTTATTTAAAATCTTTCTAAATGAGGAACAGACTAATAAAGTTGACTTCAACACTTGACTTTTTGAATATTAATCTCATGATAGCCATAAGGTATTCACAAGAGTCACATTGACAGTTAATAATGATGTCTTTGGAGCAGTATGACACTTGGCTCTACCTTGTGCCACATTACACTAACGAGTTAGCAAGATATTGTTAAATCAAGCTCTGCTCATGTGTTATTAGTAAGACAAATAATCACAAGTTATTGATTAGGAATGAATATCGAGGTCACTATGGCACTGACAGAAAACAATGAATGAGAAATGTAGCTTCAGCAATTACATAGTTGTGTAGTAGATCACAATTTCAGAATAAGTATGTGAAATTGTGTGAACTTATGTATTTGTACATTAGGTAAGAAGCAGGAAACTTTTTCTTCAGTAATTATCATTTTGGAAAAAATCATCAAATAATGTCATACATTCAAAGTTTCCAAAAAGTGTCATGTGCATGAAAGTGTTGCAAAATATAGGACTGAATTTGAAAGTGTTGCAAAAGTAGTGTTATGAATAAAAAGTGTCACAAAAGTGTCACAAAAGTAGTAGTCGTAAGGCATGAAAGTGTCAGAAATTTAACTTAGGAGTGACAACTGTATTCATTATCCAATCATATCAGATTTCTATTAGAGGACAGGTACTTCTACCAATTGTGAGCTAGATTTATCAGGCCATGTAAGACACCCAATCACAGATGGAGAAGAATTGAGAAGAAGGACATAACAGCCATCTTAGACTCAACTGTGACAGTGCACATTTTCACTGTAAGTACATCACATTTTATAAATAGTTTTTCTATCATAAAAAGTGTTAGACACAGTTAAGTATTAATCAAAATGTTTTTTAGTGCTCTATTTGACTATGTAGATTGAAATAATATGATGTTTCATTATTAAGTTAAAGAGTTTAAAGCGAGACAGTAATTTGGTACTTACTTGCACAGATAAAGCTGCAAATGGAGGAGATAGAAGATAGCAACGTGTACCCACAACAGAAGAGGGAACCAATCAGACATGTGTCTGCACTTGTAATTGTTTAAAACTGCCTATCAGAAGGATGCATTTTTCCCACCCTTTAACTTTTAGCACATTTTAGCTGGAGCAAAGTGTAGTGATAGTCAGTGCATTCACTACCTTAGTTAATAGAAGGCACAGTAGTAGCCAATGATTTGTTTTATTTGGTGTGCTACAGATCAGCCCACTGAAGTTGAGTTGAACTTAGGAGGAAAATAGGTAGTTTTACTTTCACTACTGCTTAGGTACTGCAGGGTGAACACTGACTTTTGGTAGCTCTCTGTCCACTTCCAAGTTGAAAAGTTGAGAATGGCAGAAAACAACAAAGGGACTTTGTAGATTGTTGGAAGCTTAGTATATGTATGTAGCTGTATTCAAGCTGTGGTATATCTTATTACTCGAAATACCATGACATGACACAGAGTTGTGTATGTTATTATTGTGTTGAAATACACTAATTCACGTGCCTGAATGATAATATTTGTGATTATGACAATTGAGTTTAAAATGCTGTTCTTGCCACGTTCTAATCAGAATACTTCATAGACTACGTATAAATATATAGGTTCTGAGACATGAGAGTAATGGAATGTTTGTGTATGTTTTTATTGCAGAATACAAAATTGAATAATGAGGCTGTGGTTAATGACAGAGGTGTGCTTGCTGCTTCAAGCAGTCTAAGCGAGGGGTAGTGCTCTCATTTTAATGTGGAGCACGAACCGTAAGTTGGACTCAGTGTGGAGGCAGATCAATAGCTTCCTGCACATGGTCTTGAGGGTGAAAAATAAGACTATTGTGCAGCTGAAGAAGAAGTAGAAGCTGTTGCGCCAGCGCCTCTATCTTCTGAAGTAGAGAGAGGAGATACCGGAGAATGACAAGTGCTGGTACTACTTGCTTATGAACTCTGGGAAGCTGCAGGCAAGCCAGCTGCAGGGGAATGCCTCACTCATCATAAGTTATTCAAAACAATTCCTCATATTCTATGATATAATAGTACTGGTACACAATTGGGTAAAAAATTATTTTTCTGATTGAAGTCTTTGTTGTTGTAGCCATGTTATTATCACAATATGATGTTACAAGTCAAGTGGCTGCAGTGTAAAACAACTGAATATTTCCTACGTCACAAGATACATAATTTTTTGCATCTTTTGTTTGTTTTTTTGCCTTAAGGAAAAAGTATTTATAACAGTTATTAAATAATGATACTTTTTTTTGTGTTACATATATATATATATATGTTCATACAATACGTGGCCTGATATTGACTTAGATAAAAAACATGTATTGTGTGCCGCTGTTGAATAAACAACCCAATGATGTATACAGTAGTGCATTAATCTTGCATTTATACATATACTTCCTATTTCAGTAGTTGATGTTAACACTGCACATATGACAGAGCTGCATACCAAGACAAACATTGAATGGCTGGACCACTTTTATGTAACGTTAAAGATAATAGCAGTCAGGTGTTGGAAGTACGAGAAAAATTTATTTTCTCTAACCATCAGGTGCACTACATTAAAACAGTTTATTTGTTGGGCATACATCTCAACAAAACTGCAAAAGTTAATAGTCTATGCTGTGTTATCGCAGGTCTCCTGCATGACCCCCCCATCCCACCACTGACACAGAGAGAAAACATAGTCTGTGTAATGCCACAAAACAATGAACTGGACATTAGCAAAGCAGAAAATATAAACTGTATTGTATCACTCACACAGATGATGCCCAGATCGTGTACTATGGCAAATATTCAACACTTGTGTGTAACTAGAATGCACTGTGCAGGAGTGAGACTATTTTCCATTTCACACTCCTGGGAATGCTGTATCCCTTACATATGAATAAATTCTATCATGACAATTATGCAACATATAAGGTATTAACTGATGGCATGTGTGGTGTTGGCTTTAGCTGTTTTTGTATATCTTTGGTGAAGGGGGAAGGTGTAACATGTAAATTGCATTCTTAAATGTCTTCTCAAGACTTGAAGTCTTATTGTGTACTTCTACTATTACATATGTGTTGCTGTTGTGCCATGATAGTGAGGGAGTTACTATGCAGTATCGATTTTATTGAAGCAGAGTTGTATTTTCATGTGGCATACTATATAAATACTAAGTATTGTGTACTGAGTCAGCTTATGACCTTTTATTTATGAAATATTTATTTGCACTAATTCTGATTTTATATGTGTCTGCAATGGCTCTGCAATACCTGATTATAGGCAATGTTAGGTGCCTGAAACATGTTGAATGCTTAAAGAAAGTGTAGTTAAAATGTGTTGACATTTACATGAACTACTTAGTGGATCTACTTATTATCTTCTTTCACAGAGCAGCGCTGGCACCCCCCACTCCCAGCCAAGGTAGTACCAGCACAGTCAGAAGCTGTGGAGGCTGAGAAGCCTGACACTGACAGTGTCATCCTTGTCAAGTCGGATGGTAAGATGCTGATAGAAATAATTGCATTAGATAATTAGGTTGGTATGAGGCTGTCATGTAAGGTGTGAGCTGGACTACTTAACTACTTCTTTTAGGAAATACTCTTTAGAAAGTTACCATGAGTTCCAGCACCCATGCAATATTTGTAATAATACAACAGACACAAACAATCGAGAGAATCCTGAATTTTGATTGGCTGGCTGGCACCTTTCGAGCGTTGTAATTACTCCAGTGTACCCACTGGAACAGGTGACAGCCACCACCAGCTGCATCAGGAACCCCCTGGCAAATCCCTTATGTTCATCGCAAACACACCACTGCAACACACAGATGGACTGCAAACAAACGAGCAGCAAGTTTGAAAATGAATGGACGCTTTTAAATATTTTTTGTAAAAACAAACAGGGCCTTTATAATTGTAATATACTCTCCAGGAGTAGATATTGAGTATTTATCACCCTGGTGGTTAAGTCCCCAGTTGCACCTCATGACCAAACTGCACCAGCCGTGGTAAATCCTCCAGTAAACCCACACACTGTCAGGGTATATTGCTTAAATATTCTAAACAACAATGTACACTACTTCATAACATAACTGGTGATTCAAAAGGGGCAGATTTTATAGCCAGATGTATAGTACTTGTATGCATCTCACTTTTGTTTGACTATGTTCTAAAACTGGTGATTAAATTTCTAGACACCAATGTTATGTGAAGCATTGTTGTCATATGAATTTCTTATCTATTTGTTATAAATGAATGTTGTCTTCATTGTACTCTAAGAAGATATTTGTACACATCTGAATTGTGTTTCTGTGTCATCTCACATTCAAAATGAGTAATACAGGTACTCAGCCCAAGATATGTTATCTAGATCCTGGCTGGTATATTTAAAGCGTTTTTGCATATTGATATACTACCCACTTAGGTGAGACGCATTGATGTGACCAGATACACATACACAGGAGAATGTTCTGTTGTTCAAATAATGACGTGAGAAGGGAAGAATAGTAATTTATGCTAACTGGTTGGGGTGACCCATGCATACCTAACAGATTGTGATATTGACTGTTAAGTCCCGGTCATATGCACAGAATCTGTACATTTCGCCGGATTTGTATTATACATCTATGCTACCATTGGGGAATATGAAATGGGTGGCATCACTGAGCAGCTTGATGGCCATGCACAGTACTGCAGAGAGACTGCTGTTGGAATTATACTGGTGTGCAGTGCTGATCTGGCTGGCAAGGTGGGGAAATCTTGTAAGATTGGCTGTGGCAGTGCGGGGCACCTTTCATGGGAGTGAGTTTGCTGCTGTACCCACGAGCAGGGCTGGAGCCTGATGTCATTGCTGTAAATGACACAACATGCATGAAACACAGAGGTGTCATTACAAAGACAAATGTGGTACATGGTTGAATAACACCATGAGACACTATAAAAAATGTATTTCACAATAAAAGTTTAGTGGTAGAGTAATATATTGTGGTATATGTTATAATATTTTTAACTTATATGTTTTATAGTGTCCAGGGAAGCAGTGCCAGTGAGAACTGTGCAGGTGAAGGAGGAGTCTGGCACCAGCTCTGAGCATAAGTACCATCATAAAAGATATTCACGCAAGATGTACTGTCACAGTCCACTGCACCACAACCTCTGTTCAGTACTGTGGAGGACCTTGTCACTCCTACAGCCAGTCAAGAACTGCTCATTGATAGGTAGTGTGAGAGCAGTGTGGCTAACGGTGAAAGGGATGAGTAAGTGGGGATGCAAACAGTACTGCAGTAGACAGTCTCAATATGTGAATGAATCATTTGTATATTGAGATTCTGTGACACAATCTGTTATCCATGTTCAGAAATCCACTTTTTGCCTTAGTATGCATACAGGTGTACTATACGGTGTCACTTCATGCATGGTTGGGAGGTATTTTGCTGTACAATGTGACCTACTCCTAATGATGCTACACTTATGATTACATTTTTGGTTCTCAGTGGGTAGGTGGTCAAGGTGGTAGTACTACATCAAGGGGAATGTATGATTTGGTAAGACTAGTATGGCCATGGAGCAGACTGCACTAAGCCAATTCTACTATGTTCTTATAATTATCACAATGTGTGCAAAGCGGTGATAGAGTGTACTGGACTGGTGCCATGCGCTTGTATCTCATCATATGTTATTGTATGGAGGTGTATGGATAAGAAGTATATTTATAGATAGAAAGTTTGTGATAATCAAGATGGTAAGCCTACTCGACTACAATGCATACCAACCAATTCAAACACGTTTTCAGTTGAATGGGAGGGCCCAGTGTAGTAATAGAGCTAGTTACCATATTGTAAGAGTGTGATCAATGGAGGGGGGGTACAATGGATATGTCACATGTTGTACTTGCCATTTACAGATGATGGGTGTACTGTAATGCTCTGCAATGTGTCAAGTCACCTGTAAGTGGGTACATATTGTTGTTGTTTGCTTATGGTGTATGCTCACACCTCTCCCCCACACAGACAGTGGAAGGTTAGTGTGCACCTATATATATGACACAGATTACAGAGTGAGTAATGAAAACTTCTGACTATGCATGTTCACGTGCCATTTATTTTTTTGCATCAATTACTGTTGCAGTTTGTTTCATTATAGCAAACTGCTGAACAGGTTATCATTTTGATCCTTACACAAGGATACATCACTCAAGCTTTTTCATGACGTGAAACTGTTGCGATATGTTCAACTCATCAACATAGTCTAATGTAGGTGTTCCAAAGATAACTTTAGTGCTGCTGCATAGCTTATGGTTAGGTGGGATTCAACAGTTTAACAATCCTGATTCTATGCATCAATGTTCTCATGGTGTAAGTAGTATTAAGTTTAAAGGCATGAGCAAGGGTAATTCTATAGCGTGTCAATCTTTGTGTAGGGGTGCAATGTGTCATGACGTCTACATGACTGCAACATGACATTACAGGGTGATTTCCTCACTATTTACATGATTCTTGGCTCTAGCTTATTGTTATTATAATAATAATCTTTATTTGAAAATAGTGTGAGACCTTGTCCAACATATGATGAAGCTCTACATGTGTGTTAATACAATTTTACATAGACAAGTTAGGAAGTTTGTGGCAATTGAAAAGTGTTACTTCTGAGAACAATTGTATTGTGTACAACATTGAGATAAAAATAACTTTTTTGTAAATTAGAAGATACTGATATCATATTAACTATTTATTATTTGTACATTCTGGGTGGGATAGTCAGACTGCACCAGGCTGTGATGCAATCCTGGGTGCAGCACAACTGGGATGAGCATGGGCGTTGGCAGGGTGATAGTCAATGGAGCTGCGCCATGGCACAGCGTTGTTGAATATCACTCCTTGGCCACCCACAGTGCACATAGCGAGTAGCAGTGTGCTAAAGTGAAGTGGCCAGAGTGGAGCAGGGTGATGCGTTAGTGCAAGTGCTCATTGCGCTTAGGCGACAACCATGATATTCAAAAAGTGCAGATGCTAATGGGCCATAATGATGTAGTAGCAAATGGGGGCCATTTGTATGTCATTATGGCCCCATTTGTCTGCAGGTGTGCTGATCCCAGGTGGCTTGTGCCTGGCACTGCCAGGCTTGCAGCCGCCGGGGACCGACGCCTGCCCCTACTGGCAACATGCTCTGATGCCAGATCAGGGCATATGTATAAATAATAAGCATCCCATATCCCTGGTGGTCCAGTGGACCATTCGCAGCCTGATCATGGGCATACGTAATGAAATAATAGTCCAATATCCCTGGTGGTCCAGTGGACCACTCACAGCCTGATCACAGGACATATGTGATAAACTACAATGTCCTATAACCCTGGTGGGCCAGTGGACCCCTCGCAGCCTGATCACGGCATATGTACGAAACAACAGTCCAATATCCCCAGGTCCAGTGACCGCTTCACAGCCCGATCAAGAGAGTATCGGGTAAGATATTAAGTGACAAACCATCCATCACTGGTGGCCCAGCAGCACTTCTCCCACCCGATCCATTCACATATCTGGCCTGTAGTATAGTATGGGCCAGATGCCCATTGGCTTGGCGCTTGTGGGACCATCGAGCGCATAGCCCACCATATGGAGTCAGTTGTGGGCAGCAGGGTGGCTAGCTGGTGGGGAGCTGACACCCACTGCTGACTGGGATAGTGGGCGGTGGGCCCAGTGGGTGGGTGGGAGGGGTACTGCTGACCACCACCAGGGATGGACTGGTTTGACATAATATCTTATTGACACTCGCAATTGGGCTGCAAGCCACTGGACCACCAGGGATATAGGACCATTATTACTATACTAATGCCCACGATCGGTGTATGGGCAGCACCACGAAGGTGCTGCTAGGTTAGTGGCCACCACGGCTGGCAGCTGCCGTTTGCACCTGCAATGGCGGCTCACCAGTGAGATGGCCAGCTGTTGCTCCTTTTTAGATCAACTGTGTGCAGTACGCGAAGTTGTGCCTCGCATGGGCTTAGTATCATTCCTGGCTGAATATCAGATGTGCGAACATGCATGGCAAGCCCCCGCCCACTTGCACCACATACGTTATTGATGCAATCTGGCACATCGTGATTTGTGCCAGGCAGATTTCCCTTTTGAATATCACGCTGGGGCGCTTCAGTGGGTTGCGCATGGCGCAACCCTTCTGAATATCCTGCCCACTGTTTCTTTACATGATGTGTGGAGATAATGTTTCATTAATCAGTTGCCTATGTCACTGAGCTGTTGGTTTCTAAATGTTTAACATTATTTCAAGCATTAATGTAACAGCAGTAAAAGATTATTTGCTTCTATGAAAATATGTACACAAAATAAAAAAAGTATATGACATGTGTGTCTCTTTTGTAGCAGTTATTAAAAAGAAGATTATGTGAGCATCAGATAACAGAAATAGTAGTGCTGGCCTACAGGTCATGCTATTATTCTCATGCAGCTGGGAACAAATAATATAGATGCAGATGTTCAAGTTCACTTGTTCATACATAATTGAAGAGCTAGTATCACTGTATATCACACTGTGTTGTTCACTATACCAAAACATTTAAGTAGTGAGTTTTGGCAAATACTAACTGATATAGAACAACAGTGTAGGAAGTATCTGTTCTTATAGATCCATTCAACTTGTCCACAAAGAACATAGTACGGTAGAAAAAAAATATAATAACAGAACTGACAGACAGCAGTTCTGATTAACATCACCACCTTCATGGATGGTCTTGAGAGTGACCAGCAGCAAAATGTATTAACATTATTGACTTAAATATCAATATTCTAAGATGAAATACAGATAGACAATCACCATTTTGAGGGTCATATATTGATTCATGTTTTTTGTCACTTTGCAGGGCACCCTTGCTTTTAAGCGGTGCACTGGTCACTGTCGCTATTACCGCAGGCTTGAGTGAAAGGTTGACAGTCTTATAAAAGACAATGTTGAATTCGTGAGGGCAGGAGAACATTGTCCTTCATGGCGGTGCAACAAGCAACCTGTCAACCTTGTGCTTGAGCCTGTGGTGACAACAAGTGAGACTGTGGCCAGCTCAAGTACTTTACCTCTTCCAGTGGCATCTAGCTTCCTGGCAAAGACTGGAACAGCCTCACAGCTCCTCTGGTATCTCCTCTGAAGGCGCAATAGCCCCACTCTATTGCACCTCCACATTGTGTCCAACTTACGGGTTGGGCTGCCTCAAGCAGCAACACACCTCTCTCTCAGAATTGTCTGTAAATATAGTAAATAATTTTTAAAATGTTTTTTTCACGGATTTTGTAAAATGATCATTTTTGTAACTATTTTTAATGAAGACATCTATTTGTTATATACCATTTAATTTTGTAGAAGAATAAGAACAAAAAATTCATATTTTTTTTGTTTTTTATATTTTTATATGAACCATCATTTAATTTATTATACAATTTTTTGTCAGGACTGACTTTGTTTGATTTGAAGGTCTAATAAGTATATTTTTTTACTTTAATATATGTATAAATAAATATTTTTTTAAATAACACTTTGTCTTGTGGTATTATTAAGTTGTGGGGATCTTTGTCATCGATATATATTGTATAAGAAAGCAGTCCTTTCCCTTAGTTTGGTAAAGAAGGGCATTATGAACAAAGTTTCAGGTTTAAACAGATAAAACATCACAATTGTTGTGTTTATACTATCTTGATATTATGACAACATTTTTGCAGGTACATTAATTTGTTATGAGTTATGTTCAGAATTTGTGTCTAGTAAAGGTACGAAGAAGAATACCTGTAAAATATAGATATTTAACCGTGGTGCTGAGAATACAGTGCTACATTTGTTATGTCCCACAAGGTAGTCTCATTGCCTGCAAAATAATAGTGTGCATGAAACAGTGCAACAACATAAATTAGTATGTGACATACCAATGTTAAACAAAAGAAAATAGATAAATATTAAGAGATATATGCTTGAGATGGATGTTGTCTTACTCTTCATAACAGACAATTCTGCTAGATAGAAACATAGAAACATAGAATGTGATGGCAGATAAGGACTGCTTGGCTCACCTAGTCTGCCCCTTGACTTAGTGTGTTCTTCATATGTGTGCATTTGGCTATGTGTGTCTGGTGCTGCCACTGCAACATTGTGGTACTATTGCTGCTACTCATTCTCAAAGACACAATATTCTTTGGCAAAAACTCTGTTTAATGCATCAGTTAGGGTTGTTCCACAGTGACAAAAGGGAGAATTGTGTGTTAGGTTGGGAAAACCCCAACCTCGGCATTCACCCCACCAGCACCACACACACACAGACACACACACCCACACATGCAAGTAGTGGGGAGGACCAAGGCAACACGACCAATCACAGACAACCAGCAGCAGGTGACAGAAATAAAAATCAACTGTCTAAATGTACTACAAGACATCCCCACCCACCTGACCAGGTACTGCATGTTCAGTGGAGATCCACACCAAAACTGAGGCCATGTACACCAAATGTACACATCCCTGATTGTAGGTACACACAACATACCACACTTAGGAGTTGCATGGCCTTACCTAGCAATGCCCCACACCCCACCACACCTGGTACTGCACCCTGACTGGACATCAACAATGCAACTCTGGTATTGCAGCTGTACAAATGTCTGTACACTTATGAGTAAACAGAAATAAAAACAACTGCGTAAATGTAGTAAAAGACACATCCATCATCAAGATACAAGAACTGTTGCATTTAAGTATGTGATGTGCATAGTAGTAAGTTTACTGCATCTGTCCACTAGAGATATACAACCTGATCTGGAGGTACGGGGGAGCTATTGCCTGTACAAGGCTGTGCAACTCCTAATGACACTAACAGATATACAGTTTCAGTGATGTAGGTGTACTGTTGATGTCCATGGACTCACTTTCACTGTGTTTGTATACTAAGAATGCAGTAACTGGTCTGTCTATTAGGGAGTGGAATTAGTTGGCTGAGGCCAAGCGACTTCTAAATGTGCTAACATTAGTATACCTACAATGATAGAGGTGTATCATGGATGTCCATAGGCTCAGTTTTGCTGTAGCTCTCTACTGAGGATGTAGTGCCTGATAAAGACAATGGCATTGCCTGTCTGACACCACACAAATCCAAATTGTGGTAAGTTGAGTATCCTTGCAATGAGTGAGGTGCACCATTTAGCTCCACACCCTCACTTTTTTTGCAGTTGGTCTCCACTCAGGTTGTAGTACCTGGTCTTTGGGTTTGGCAGACCATTACTTGGCTGACACCATAGAAGTGATAACTGTGCTAATTGTACTACACCAGCAATCAGGTAGGTGTACCATAGATATAAACAGACTTCTTTTACTATAGCTTTCAGTCACACTGTACCAAGTGTTGTAGGAGGGGAAGGGGCATTCTCTCCCACAGACTGTGTGACTCATTATTGTACTAACCTTTGCAAGGCTGCAACTCATGGAGTAACAGTGTTGATGTTTATGGGTTCATTTTAACTGGGTTCTCCAGTAAGTATGCAGTACCTGGTCTCAGTGGGTGGGCCTTGCCTCGCAAGGTCCTCCATTGCCCTAGCAGTGGGAGGTTATGATACCTGAAATCAACCACACCATCATACCTGTCCAACTACTTGGTTTTGCTGTGCTGTATAGGCTGAGGTGCAGTACCGGGTGTGGTGGGGTGTGGGGCATCACTAGACAAGAGCCATACAACTCCTAAGAGTGGTGCGCTGTGTGTACCTGCAATCAGGGATGTTGTATGTTTTGGTGTACATAGGCTCAGTTTTGCTGTGGATCTCCACTGAGCATGCAGTACCTGGTCGGGTGGCTGGGGATGTCTTGTGGTACATTTTAGACAGTTGTTTTTTATTTCTGTCACCTGCTGCTGATTGTCTGTGATTGGTCATGTTGTCTTGGTCCTCCCACTACTTACATGTGTGTGTGTGTGTCTGTGTATATGTGGTGCTGGGGGTGAATGCGGAGTGGGGTTTTCAACTCTACTACTGAATTGCCTCATTTTTGTCACTGTGGAACAACCCTAACTGATATATTAAATGGAGTTTTTGCCATGAAAATATATATATATATATATATATATATATATATATATATATATATATGCATATATATATATATATATATATATATATATATATATATATATATATATATATATATATATATATATATATTTATGGTAACTGCGGTAGTGCTACCATGATTAAGGAGTTGACACTTTTAAGGTTAAAGGGTCAAATTTTGCACCTTAATAACTTTGCCACTGTTCAATGGATTTGCCTGAAATTTGGTATGCATGATGGGGCATGGTACGTCTTGGGATCTGACAAGTTTCATACTGGTTGGATATATGGCTGTGGAGTTATTAAGTGACAATGAAGTGAGTAATTATGCTTTTTTGTGACTTTTTTGCTCTCACCTACAGGTCGCACAGTTTTTGTGACTGGTCTGAAAACTTCAGGGAACGTGCAGCTGGGGTGCCTGATGTGCCTTTGAAGATTTCATGAAATAATATTGAATGGTTCAAAAAGTTATAAAACAAGTTCCCATTATAAGTCAATGGGAAAAGTTAACAAAAGTTCAACACTTTCTCAAGAATGCACTTTTTAGTGTCACAAATGGTATCTAGTAGTTTAAATCTGCCATTTTGTTTTCAGTTGGTGATCAGAAAAATGCTTGGCATTTAAATTTGGGACCCTAGGGACACAATTATTTTGTGTTCACCTATTCGGACCCTGAGGATGCTAGCCATGTCTTTATTTTGGGTAAAATACCCCAGAAATATGTTTCTCAAATTTCTGGAACCAGTAGTGTCGCAAAGTCAGGTCGCTAGCACGACACTTTTGCAAAATTTTGCAAAAATTGCCACAAATTGCGACACTACTTTTTCAGACTTGACCAAAATGACAGCAATTCTTTGCTACCCTGCTGCGAAAGAACGGTTTGGTCTTTTGAGCTGAAATGTGGAGGGAAGACAGCCAACATCTCACAGATGTGCCTTTTTGTAGTTTTGTAAAAAAATATTGCATGGTTGACAAGTTATTATACTCCACATTTTCATTTTTTCCCATAGACTAACATGGTGGCGTACGCCGCACCTTTCGGGGCTCGTATCTCGAAAACAATGCGAGATACGATTTTTTTTGTTGCGAGTTAATAAATACCTAGCCAGGAAAATCATGATTTTTGTGACATTTAAATTTTTTTTTCTACGTCATCCGGTTGCTGAGATATTAGTAATTAAGTACTTCCAATGCTAGTTTTAAGCTTTGATGCCCATTACAATGCATACATTCTTTGTGTTTCTATATGCACCTGTTTGGCAAAAATAGTGTATGTGCTTCCATTAATGTTACAGTTACTGGTTTCACTTGCATTTATGTCCCCGCTTATGCTCCTGCCTCGTATGCCACCGTTGGTATGCTATCTTTGTGTTCTCATTTAAACGTGTTTTCGTTACTGTTACCATTTGTGTTTCCACTACTGTTTCCTGATTACACCACTTGCGCGCATTGCTATTTGCATTTCCAACAGCTCTTTCATTCATGTTTCCATTTCTTTTTTGTTTTGTGTCTTGGTTGCTGTTACTGTTTACCATTTGCGTTTTGCAATTCCATTACTTGTGCCCATGCGCGCATGGTTTCGTGCGTTTCCATAACCACTTGCATTTCCTTTTACGTTTCTGTTTCCTTTGTTGTTATTCTTGCTCTTACTGTTACCATTTGCACTTACAATTGTGGTACTGTGCCCATGCGCATTTTGGTTTGTGTTTCCGTACGCACTTCTGCTCCCATTTCCATTTCTGTTTCCTTTGGCATTATTCTTCATGTTAACTTTACCATTTGCATTTACAATTGTGGTACCATGCCTGTGTGCATCATGGTTTGTATTTACGTAAAGCGCTTGTACTGCCTTTCTGTTCCCTTTCATGTTCTTTTTCCTGTGACACAACATTTCCATTTAAAATACCACTGCCATCATTGTTTGTATTGCCAGTTGCGTTTTTGTATGCGCTTCAATGTCCGTTTGCATCACTGTTCACTTTGGCGTCAGTTTGCACTTGCATTTCTATTAATGTTTCCTTTACCATTTACATTTGTGTTACCATGTGTGCGCCGCTGTTGGTGCTTCTATTTGCATTGCTGTTCCTGTTACTGTATCATAAGACATCACGTGGCGGGAGCGCTTCTCATCATCATTCTCAAAAAGAAGGGAAATTAGAGGCAAAAACTCCATTTAATGCATCCAGGTAGGGTTATTCCACACTTAATAAAAGCAAAATTCAGTGCTAGGGTTGACCCCCATGGATCTCCAGCCCACCACCCCATCACTTCGAGTGTGCATTGGGATCTACCAACTCTCACCCCATTCTCTTATACCTCTGCTTCTTTACATGATGTGATGGGGAGAGTTAGGGCTGATGACCCTAATGCACACCCCAGTGCTGGTTGGGGAGTGGGCTGGAGGGTCCAAGGCTGTCAAACCTAACACCGAGTTCTTTGTTTTTGTCACTGTGGAACAACCTTAATTGATGCCTTAAATGGAGTTTTATTTAATATATATATATATATATATATATATATATATACACACACACACATATATATGCACATATATCACAATTATATACATACAGTATCACCCCTACAGTAAGACCCTTGCAGCAAATTCATGTCCCTGCTGAACCCCTTCTCCCTCCTCCTCAGGTTCATCAGGAAAACTCTGGCCCATCAGTCAGACAGACCCATCTGGGGTCATGTCTTCCATCCAGACGGTTCCCCCCTCCCACCTTCCCTGAATTTGGGACTTCCTTAATCCTTTGACAAGGAGCATGCCCACCTGGGGCCACACTCCCAGTCTCCAAATTTTGGCTCCCAGCATTTTGGTGCATGCCCCACCTGAGTGACCACCAACCCAGGTCCACGAAGCATACCATCCCAGGGTTATGCCTGTCCTGGGAGTTACCCAATCACCATTTATTTTAATGCCAACAGACTTACTTACACAGGGTTAGCCATGAATTATCACCACTTACATACGGTGCCAACATATATCCCCAACCAATGCCCAAGGGATCTTACTTTTACCAAATTAAACAGTCTTGCAAAAATCATTTAAAGTGTTGATGAAGATATTGTTTCCGATCTCAGAGAGGTATATCCCATTGCAACTATACAGACTCTTATCAGGCTTGGTGATCAGGAAATCCATTATAACTTTGACCCTTAGTGAGGTAGCAAAATGGGATACCTCCTTATTCACTGACCTGAGCACTTTATCAATGGCTCCCACTTTCCACTCACCTCACCACTGCTGCTGTAGAATGATCCACATCCATGCCAGAATGGTGTGAGGCAGCAATTCCTTTAGATTGGTCAAGCCCCTCTTCATGTCCCTAATAAGCCTAG
Source organism: Neoceratodus forsteri (assembly GCA_016271365.2). Classification (NCBI taxonomy): domain Eukaryota; kingdom Metazoa; phylum Chordata; order Ceratodontiformes; family Ceratodontidae; genus Neoceratodus; species Neoceratodus forsteri. The sequence goes on along the minus strand of CM028131.1, from coordinate 542,070,205 downwards.
GAGCCCCCAGAGTGACAAGGTCATTCCCACCAGATGGAGTACCAATGCAACAAGTGGTTGTCATTGTAGTCCCAATCTCAAAATTGTGTCAAATAATGCCCCCCATTTCATCCCCCTTTTCCTGCCCACTGGATGAGTGCTCTCCCTCTTGGGGTGCCCAACTGCCTCATGTATGGCCACTTTTCTGCTGTCAGGTAGGCTTCCCTCATGTATGAGCGGCCAATAATCCAAATCTGTGGTGTTGCTGTAGGCATGCCTGGAAAACAAATCAGAGAACATGATTATGATGTCACAACTGTTAACAGACACCAGTGGTGCAAGACCCTCTAGCCTTGCTCCTCAATCCGCTGCTGGATGCCCCTTGCTGTGGTCTGATGTGACCCTTGTATGCCCTGGAAGTCCATCTGCCCAATTCCTTGATTTTATCCTTTTTTAACCCACACTTGGCTGCCTCAGTGACCGCACCAATCCTGAAGGAATGTGTATTGAAAAAAAACTGGGATTCAGGCCTGTCATCCTCAAACCTTTCCTGAGGACAGCTGTGTATGATGCCTTGTGACCAGCTTCCCATCCCCATGGAAAAATAAATGACCGGGGTGCTTCGGCTGTGCACTTAAGTATTTCCATATTAATGACCAAGGGCAGATGTCTCCTGTGGGAACCTTGAATAGCATTATGAGGGCTGGTGGTCAGCATTGATTCATTTTTGACTTACGTAACTGTAGTCATAATCTGTCTTGCCAGATGGCTAAATTGTCAGCTAGCAGATTTGAAGCCTGCCAAGCCATGTTGGATTGCAGAACCAACTCAGGCACCTGGAAAGCCCCCAAAAATGCACAAGCAAAAAAGGGCTATAAATAGCTGGTTTCATAACATGAGCTGCATGTGATTGCCAGTGCTTTCAGCAAGTTGGATAGCTTGGTCAAGCCTATGGGCTTCCTTGTATCCCCCTTTTGTCCCTTCGATCTCGCCAAACCTTGTAACATTTTCTTCGTAATGAAATTGTCAGTAGGGTCAGGGAAACCTTCTGCTTTTTGGAGAAATGCACTACCACAATGATGGGAAAAAGCTCAAGCAGTGAAATTTTTTTGTGTAACCCATCACTACCTACTCCTGGGGCCACTGTTCTACAAACCATGCCCCCCGACAAAAGGCTGTAAAACCAATTCCACCTGAGGCATCTGTGACTATGTGAAGATCATACAGCTGATCCTCTGGTGTCTGCTAGATGATTATTCCATTAAAATCCTGCAAAAACAGCACCCAGACCCTTAGGTCGGCTTTCATTCCTTGTGATAATCTGATATGGTTTGAAAACCGCTGCCGAGGCAGGGGCCATCCATCTCAGGAATGGCCTACCCAGACGGACTGCCTGTCATGCAAAGTTCAGGTGCCCTATGACAGACTGCAACTGCTTTAGGGTCACTTTCTTTGCTTTCTCTGTTTTCCCTAACATTTTGCTCAAAAGTGTCACTTTTTCCTGTGGCAAGCGGGAAATCATGGCCTCTGAATCTGTTTCTATGCCCAGGTAAGAGAGGCAAGTGGTAGGGCCCTCTGTTTTCTCTGGGGCTAATGGGACACCAAAATATCCCATTAGTGCCCAAAAACCTCTCAGCATTTCAGCACATAGATGTGATCTGCCAGGACTTGCAAACAAAAAGTCATACAAATAGTGTACAATGTATGGGTTCCCAGTGTGCCTTTTCGTGGCCCACTCCAGAAAGGTAGTGAATGCTTAGAATGCTAAGCAGTTTACTGAGCATCCCATTGGCATTGCTTTATCCACATACCATTGGCCTTTGAATCTGAAACCCAATAAGTCATGGTAGCCTAGATGCGCTGGGAGGAGGGAGAAAGTGGACTTGATGTGACTCTTTGCCATAAGAGCCCCCTGTCCCAGCTCTTGTATTCGGTGAACCACCACATCAAAAGATGTGTACTGCACCATGCAATCTTTGAGGTCAATAAAATCATTTACTGAGGTTCCCTTTGGGTGGGACAGGTGATGTATCAGCTTGTATTCACCGTCGGATGTTTTTGGGACTAGCCTTAAAGGTGATACTCAGAGAGTAGCAACCAGGGGATTGTCAAAGGGGCCAACCACCCAGCCCACCTCAATCTCTTTTGCAATCTTTTGCTCTATGATATCAGGGAGTAATTTGTGGACTTAAGGTTGTGGGCTGTTGTCGCCACTCTAGGTCCTTTGTATGGGATCTTAAAACCTTGCTTAAAACAATGTTTCAAGTGCTGCGCTGCCTTATGATCAGGGTAACAAGACAGCCAGGTGCCCATACAATTGATGCGGACTGGTGAGCTAGCCAGACTTCACATGCCCCTGCTTTCCATTCCCCACGGGTCCCTTGTTACCCTGCCGTCTACCTGACTGGCAGGTGCAATCTGTGACCCAGTGTTCTCCACTGCAATTTTTGCAGATGTGGCTGTATCTGCAAAAGGAAAGAAAACACTTACCCTTGTTGTAGTGAAAACATGCCTTCTTACCAGCTTTTTTCTGTTCCTTTTTATGGTCTTCCCTTGCCTGTCTGTCAATGACATGACCACTATTGGTATATGTCACTACATTGGGTCTTCCCTGCATCTTATATCACACCCAAAGGTCTATATGAGTTTGTTTCCATTTGAGATTGGACTGCCAAGCCATTTTGAGATAAAACTGTTCATAGTATTTTAACCACGCATATCCACTAAAGGATAGGTGAGCAAATTTAATGGTATCCCGGTACTTAAGCAAAGAGATTAGCTTGTCAGGGTGCTTCATTCCATATACAGACATAAATATGTCAAAAGCAGCTGCCCAGTTCTCAAATGTGAAAGGGACTTTAGGCCTCTGAGGCCTCTTCTGGTTCCTTTTCTTTTCATCCCTCTCCTCAGAGATGTCCTTATGTAATAGAGAGAACATATCTATGAAATCCCCTTTCCAAATTTTCTCACAGACTGTGTCTGATAAATGATCCCACAAGGGGTCTTCTACCCTGCCATAAGCCTAGTGGTTCAGCCCTGTGTTTTTCTCAGTAGCAGCACAGACCTCTACCAGAGTTGGGGGGAGCAGGCTGGTTTATTCCAGTTCTGGCTACAGTCATGCTGCTGTTACCCCCCTCTACCCCTGCTCAGAATTGTCTGTACCCCTTTGCTGTATATGGGATGAAGGAGGCTGATGCTTCTGTCCATACTTGCACTGCAGCTCCTTGTGCCCTTCTGGCCCCAATTTGTGCTGTGTTTGAGGCCTCAGTTGAGGATGCAGTTGCTACTGCCTGGTTGGGCTGACTGGGTGCAACTGAACAGCTTGGGCCACCAAGCGAGGCCAGCTGGGCTGGAACTGAAGTGGTGATAGGTGAAACCTGTTGGCCATTGCCCCACCATCAGGTGCACTCCAATGGCATGCCTAACTTTTCTTGTGTAGCCCCTCAATGGTGGGGGACCCTTTCTTTGTCCCAAACATGTGCCAGTCTGTAAGGTCCTGGTGGGTGTAGCCCTTGAACCCTTGAGATGTGCTCTTGCCCAGCTCATTGAGAGGTGAGGCTTGTGCCCCTGTATCCTCCACAAAGGGGTGTTGGGGGATGGGGCCCAATTATCCTCATGGGTTCATGGTGGCCCAAGCAGCTGGCATACCACCTGTGCCCCCATACACAAAGGGCCAAATTTGAGGACCTTGGTTCCATGCTAGTGGCCCAGGTAACATGATCGAGAATTTATCCCCCCGCACCCCAGGCCTTACCCCCTGGCTGTGGTAAACATCCCATCACCGGGCTTTGGGTCACTGCGGGACATGGGCTTGACTCGGGTATGGCTGGTAGCGAATGCCCTCTGTACTGCCTTCCCCGCACATAGCCCTGTGCAGTTCCCATTTCCTGGTGGCAGAGGCCTTAGCCATCTTCATCAAATTCTGCCACCATCTAACATGTTTTGAGGATTCAGCTCTGAAGCCAAGCAGCAGACTATCTGGGCCTTCACTTGACAGTTAATCCTCGCTCCTCATCTCTGACCGAACCAGCTCTATTGAAGTATCACTCTTGTGATCCTTTCATAGTCACCAGTCTGTTTTTGGACCACGGGTGCTGTTGGGGCTACTTCATCTTGTTTCTTGATACGACAGAGCAGCTGCACTCTGCCTGCTGTGGAATTTTCCTCCCTTCTGATCTGCTTGGCCTCAGTCTGCTTTCTGCTAGTCTCCAATGATGATTGGGCCTTGCACTTCATCTGCCCGCCTTGCTCCTTTTTCTTACCCATTTTACTTTGTGCAAAAGACTCCAATAAGTGAGCCAAAGGCTGGCTCTGCCTTGTCTGTTGCCCCTCAACCTCCATTGTCACAGGGGGCACCTGCTCATTTCCTATGGAGGTAGCCACCTCAGACAGTGGTCGTCCTCCTGGAAGGATGACCTGCAGTCCTGGTTCCAATCTGGATACAGCCAGTAACCAATCTGGACCCCCAATTTCTTTTTGGCATTGTACGGCATCCAGCAATGCCTGGTCCTGCCCTTGTATCTGGGCAGTCGGGGGAACAGGAGGTGACTGATCTTCCTGCCCTTCCCAGTCCTGCCCCTGAGTCTGGACTGAAGGGGAAAATGGGAGCACCTGACTTTCTTGTGCCTGAGAAACCTGAAGATCTGATCATTTTCAATATATACTTTCTTGCGCATAGGGTGCTATGTTTATAGGATACCTATATTAAAAACAGAAAAACATGTTTGTCAGCCCTCCTGCAATCATTTTATTGACTTATTTCTCAACCCCTGGACCCTAAGATCCCTAATGTTGTACTGCTGTGGCGCCTGGATGCCTAATTGTGTAAAATTATGCATCTGCTTCATGAAGTATAAATACATGTCTGACCAATAATTAAACTGCTGATTGCAAAGCTAGGACACATCCATTTTCATATATATATATATATATATTTTTAAATATTATTGTAACTGTGATGGGATATGAACATTCAGCCTGCTGGTATTGAGGTTGAACACCTGATTTATTTATTTTTTAAATAAAACCATTTGTTCATACTCCTAATTGTGCTCAATTAATGCTATGTCTCCAATATCACAGTCTCAGAAAACTGTTGCCCTTACATATTTTTTCCAAACCAACCCACATGAAAGACAATGCCAAAGCGCCCTTGTCTATGATCAAACCGCTGGCCTTTTGCTTATAAAGGCATGACTTATTCACTGTGCCATATGAGAAACTTCCCCCAGATAGATACAGGACATATTTAAAATTGTTTATAATGCTCTATACTAATACTTCTACCTTCCACAGAATTGCATGCAATAACCCTAAATGGCAGTAATAACTCAAACCCTGTCAATTCAAGGGGTAGCTGAAAACTTATGGCAGCTCATAACTTAAGGCATGTATGCTAAATTTTGTTTATCTACTTGTAAATAATCCTGTGATTAAATTACCCCAAATACCATTTTTTTGTTTGTTTGGGGTCCAAGGAAAAACAATGCTGAAAATCCCAGGGGAAAAAAGGGGGTCTGGCCCTTTAAGGGGGGGGGGATGTGGGCATGTGCAGGAAATGGGCCTAGGCTGCATAAAGGCTGGAAACACTAGGAGGACCTCGGAGGATCTGAGATAAATTATTTATTTATTTTGACCAAAGACTGAAGGAGAACGAAGAAAGGGATTCCTGGTATACAGGGAAAGCAGGTGAAACTTTTTGACCCACTTGTGAGGCTGGACTTCAGCAGGGCATTTGACTCGGTGCAATATCCCAGGCTACTGAGAATGCTGGAGGATATGGTGGTGGGGGAGGGCATATGGTCAGGTGGATAGGAAACTGGCTAGCGGGGTGTGTACAGAAGGTAAGGGTGGGGGGAGGTCACATCTTCCAGGAGAGTCATTAGCGGGGTCCCACAGAGGTTGGTACTGGGCCCACTCCTGTTTAATGCCTATATCTCAGACATCAGAAGCGGTATCAGGAGCGGGATGGGCCTCTTTGCTGATGACTCGAAGCTGTGGGCTGTGGTGGAAGGGGAGGAGGGGAAGCTGGCTCTCCAGGGGGACCTGGAAACTTGGAGAGGTGATCATGAGCCTGAGAGCTAAAGTTTAATACTGGGGAATGCAGGGTTCTGCAGCTGGGGGTCAAAAACCTGGTTCACGTATACACCTTGGGGGAGGCACTGCAGGTTTCTAGGGAGGAGAAGGACCTCAGGGTGGTGGTGTATGCCAGAATGAATAACTTAGAGCAGTGTAGAAGGGCTGCAGCCCAAGCAAATAAAATGCCTGGGTGCATAGCCAGGGGGATAACCTCAAGGAGTTGAGAGGTGCTCCTTCCACTGTACAGTTGCCTGGTTAGACCAACCTTTAATACTGCATGCAGTTTTGGCATCTCTTCTTAAAGAGGACATTGCTCTTCTGAAGAGGGTCCAGAAGAGGGTGACCTGGAAGACATTGGGACTAGGGAAAGGCCCTATGAGGAGATAGTGGAGAGCAAGAACCTATACTTGCTGGAGGAGAGAAGGAACAAGAGGAATAAGATAGAGGTCTTCAGATATCTCAAAAGGAATGAATAGGGTAAGCCTTGAGGGGTGCTTCAGCTGGGGGGTAAGGGCCACCAGGGACACTCAATGAAACTGGATAGGGGAGACTGAGGGGAAAACAAGGAGGGCTACTTCACTGAGAGGTGGTGGAGTCCTAGGATACACTTCCCAGGGAGTTTGTGGCTGCTGCAACTGTGGAGAGAGAGGTACAAGAATGTCTGGGATAGGTATCGGGGAAGGATGCACCCCAGAGGCCCGTGTGGGGGTGGGGTGGGGTGAGGGAGCTAGGAAGGGTACGTAATAACAGTGCCCTGAGATGGCACCAATCATTGAGCAGACTCGAAAGACCATAGGGTCTAATCTGCTGGCTTCTTAGTATGTTAGTATGTTACTTTCTATCTCATTTTTAACTTTATTGCTACCTATTTTATTCTGTATGTTCATATCTCACAGTTTATACATTATGTACACTCTGATGGTATTGCACTGTTTTTTAGTTTGGAATGTTTTATGTATTTTGGTATATTGTGGTTAAGTTGTGCTTTATGGCAATTGCATATTGCATATCTTTATTAGAAATACAATCAAGAGACATCTCTTTAAGAATCTTCTTTTTAAGGGTACATACCTGAAACCTCTTCAGCCTTGACAAAGCCTGAGTGCCGGGCAAAAATGTTTGGCTGCACTTGGAAGGGTGAATCTGGTATTGTACTGTTGCTGTTTTATTTATTTTTGTGAATAAAAGTAAGTTTTATCCTTCAACACATTGTGTGTTCTTCTGAGTGAAGACTGTGAAGCCGAGCTGTTTGAATTCTGCACATGGACTGTGCTCTAGGCTCCAGCCCTAGCTGTTCTTTTAGTCGCCTGATGTGGGAAGGTAAAATAAATGTTGGGAAGACATTTCTTTCATCTTCATGGCTGATATACTAAATTTCCTGACTTTTGTTTTGTCTACCCAGTTCTGCTACTAAAGATTCATTTATGTATACAGAAGGATATCCACCTGGTCCACCTTTAGATTTTCATCAGGAAGGTTCAATCTTAAAGGCTGATTTCATTGGCATTATACTATTCTTAGGGACATATTCAGTTAAAATCTGTCATAGAACATCAGACAGTCAGTCATCTCCACAAGTCAGCATCTTTTTTTGTTTGTTTGCTGTGTGCCTATTTGAAAATGTTATTGTTCTGAATCTTAATACAACAAAGTTTAACTTGGTGTATTTAGACAAAGTAGGTGAGATGCCCATTAAATTGCCTTCCACTCATGGTGGGGTTATCTATTAAATCTATTACGCAATAGGTACTCGTCTAACCTTGTCTGGAAAGTTTCCACAGTAGGTGCCTGGACAATATTTCCAGGTAGGCTGTTCCATAACTTGACAGTATGTGTATTGTAAAAGTTTTGGTGTCTGACACTATGTACTCTATACATTATGATTTGTTTGTCGTGCGATCTTAAATTAACTTTTTTATGGAATCTATGTATACCGCATTGTTCCATTAGGAGTGGGTCTTTCATAATTCTGTTCATTAATAACAAATCACCCCTGATTCTTCTAATCTCCAGTGAGAACAGATTTAGCCTCTCCAATCTTTTACTATAGTCTAATGTTTTTAATCCCTGAACAGATTTGGTCATTCTTCTCTGTACTCTTTCAATTAAATTAATATCCTTTTTGAGATAAGGACTCTAAATTGGGGTTCCATAGTCCAGGTGCGGTATTACATTTGTCTTATATAATTTCATAACACATACCTTATTCCTGAAAATGAATGCTCCCTTAATGGAGTGAATAATTTGATTACATACATAGATACATAGATACATAGACAGTGTCGGCAGATAAGGGCCTATGGCCCACCCAGTCTGCCCATTTGAGCTTGTAAGTTCAGTTTGTTTTCCTAGAAGTCTGTTTCCCCTTACCCCTGACCTCTAGAATTCCTTTATGTCTATCCCATGAATTCTTAAATCCGTGATTGTTTCAGCCCCACCACTTCCTCTGGCAGGGTGTTCCACTTGTCCACCACCCATTCTGTGAAGAAATTCTTTCTCATGTTTCCTCTGAATCGTCCTCCTCCAACTTCATCCCATGCCCTCTAGTCCTGGAACATCTTTTTCGCTTAAAAATAGTGTTTTCCTGCACCCTGTTTCTCCCTGTAAGATACTTGTATGTCTCTATCATATCCCTCTCTCCTCCTCTCCTCCAGGGAGTACATGTTCAGTTCCTTCAACCTGTCTTCATAGGACTTGTGATGCAATCCATGCACCATCTTTGTTGCCCTCCTCTGAACCTTCTCTACCCTGTCTATGTCCTTACATGAGGTAAGGTCTCCAGAACTGTACACTGTACTCCAGGTGGGGGCCTCACTAGTGTCTTGTATAGCGGAATTATGACCTCCTTTTCCTGCTGGTGATGCCCTGCCTAAACATCCCAGCATCCTATTTGCTTTACCTGATGCCTTGTCACACTGTTTCCTACCTTGAGGTCATCAGAGATGACAACCTCAAGATCCTTTCCTGCTTGGTGCATGCTATATCCTCACCCCCAACTGATATATTGTGCCAGGTTTTTGTGCCCCATATACATTATCTTGCACTTCTTTGCATTGAATTTCAACTGCCAAACCCTTGACCATTCTTCAAGTTTCTGCAGGTCCCTTCTCATTCTGTCTACACCCTCTGGTGTGTCTACTCTGTTACAGAGCTTTGTGTCATCAGCGAACAGTGAAATTCTGCCTTCTAGATCCTGCACAATGTCACTGATGAAGATGTTGAATAGGACCGGTCCCAGCACTGATCCCTGTGGTACCCCACTGGTCACTCTTCCAACGGTGGAGTGACAGCCATTTACCACCACCCTCTGTGTCCTGCCACCCAGCCAGTTACCTACCCACCACACTACTGTCCTGCCCACACCCATATTCCCCAGTTTGTGTAATAGTCTTCTATGTGGCACAGTGTCAAAGGCCTTGCTGAAGTCCAGATAGGCCATGTCCACTGCCCTCCCCTGATCCACCTCCCTAGTCACCCAGTCAAAAATTCAATGAGGATGGTCTGACATGACCTCCCCTGGAGTAGGCCATGCTGCCTTAGGTCCTGTAGTCCCTTGACAGCCAGATGTTCCACCAATCTCTCCTTCAGTAGTGCTTCCATGATCTTTCCCACTACCGAGGTGAGGCTGACTGGTCTGTAGTTCCCTGCTTCCTCTTTGTTCCCGCTTTTGTATAGGGGACTACATCTGCTGTCCTCCAGTACATATCCAGGCAGTTTTAATTGAATGTGTGGTAAATGATAGATGTGAGTTTATCCATACCCACAAATCTTTTTCACATTTACTGCCTTTAATTACTTTATCATTAAGAAGATGATGATAGTTGGGGTTAGTTTTCCCAAAATGTATTATGGCACATTTTGCTTCATTAAATTTCATATTATTTTTCTCCCCCTATTGTTCGATAGCCTTGAGATCTTCACATAATAGTTGGTATTTCGGAATGGATGCAACATCTACACCTATTTTTGTGTCATCAGCAAATTTTAAGATGACAGAATCAAGATTCTTTTCCATGTCACTTATAAATAAACCAAATAGTACCGGGCCCAACACTGATCCCTGCGGAACACCACTGTAGACATTTCCTTCATTGGAAAGAACAGAATTAATTCTCACTTTTTGCATTCTATCTGTCAACCAGTTAGCTATCCATCTTACAATATATTTATTTAATCCTATATCACTTAATTTTTGAATAAGTTTATCATGTGTAACTGAGTCAAAAGCCTTTCCTAAAGCTACAAAAACTACATCAGTTGGAATTCCTTTATCAATTTGACTGCTTACAAAATAGTAAAATGAAATCAGATTAGTATTACAAGAAAGACCTTTCCTAAAGCCATCTTGTGTATTGTCCTGTAACCCCAATACAGCTATTTCATTATCAATTTTATTCTTAATTAAGCGTACTAATAACTTACAACAAATTGACATGAGACTAATGGGCCTATAATTAGCAACATTTTGATTTGTTACCCTTTTTATTAATTGGGACAACTATTGCTTTTCACCATTCAGATGGAACCTCACCAGTCATGAGGATTTATTAATTAAGATGGTCAGGGCTGAACTACCACATCAGCAATTTATTCCAAATAATAGGATCACTATTATCAGGTCCTGATGAGGATGATGTACGTATTTTATATAGCTCGTCAAGTACCATATCATGAGTTAAACTGAATACCTCCGAGTTATCCACACAGGGAATAGTCACCATAGAGTTATTAAATTGGAAAACTGAGGTGAAATATGTATTAAAGCTATTGGTATTATCCTTGTTATTATGCATTGTTTCACCATTGACAATTACTGTATTAATTCTATTGTTAGTTTGCTTATTGTTGTTAACATAAGCATAAAAGGCCTTACCGTTTTTTTAATGGCTAATTTGTTTTCAAGCTTAATTTTTTTCCTTTTTAATTAATGATTTAAGCAATGTCTGTTGTGTCCTATACTTTAGTTGGTTAATTTGGGAGGGATTTAACTTATATTTACTAAAGGCTTTATATTTCTTCTTTATTTGAGTTTTTATGGCCTTGGAGAACCAGTGAGGAATATTACCTTTACTATTTATTTTTTTACACCTTGGGGTACGTTGGTCAATTATCTCCTGTAACTTGGTTTTCAATTTGTCCCACGTTAAATTAACTTCCAGGTTATTAAAAGATGTCCCCCAATTAATGCTATTGAAATCATTAATTATTTTAGGCCAGTTTGCTTTTTTGTAATCTAATAATGTTGAGCATCCTTGGGTTTTAGATTTAGTAAGATTAAGGGTGCATTCTATAGTTTTATGGTCACTGCACCCTAAATGAGAGCAGACTTCAAGGTTACAAATTCTTTCTTTAGAATTTGTAATTACAAGATCCAGGATAGTCTTCCCTCTGGTAGGTATATCTACCATTTGATAACATCCATGGGAGGATAATATATCCACTAGGGTTTGTTCAAAGAGAGTTATTCCTTTCATCAAGTCCCAGGCTATACCTGGTACATTGAAATCACCCAGTAATATAGTATCACCTAGGCTGCATGCAGTATCAATTTCATTAATTAAGGTGTAGTTGTAACAACTATCACTATTCAGTGGTCTGTAACAAATTCCCAATCCTATTTTTGGCAGGTGGGGAAAGAGTATATTTATCCATAAGGTTTTTGTTGATCTTTCATGGTTGTTCAATATTTCTATTTCTTGGCAATGCATATGTTCAGAAATATAGCAGCATACTCCACCTCCTTCCCTATCAATTCTATTTTTTAAAAATAGTTGGTACCTTGGAATGCTATTGGACCAATCACTAGTCTCATCCCACCAGGTTTCTGTTACAAAACAATATCTATATTATGTTCCTTTATAAGTATTTTCAGTTTGGCTAATTTAATTTGGTTGAGACTCCTAGCATTGATACTTCAGATTTTATTTTGTTTAGGTTATCAATGTTGTGATTACTATTTGTCTGGGTTCCTTACCCCCCCCCCCGCAATGTTAGTTTAAAGAATTACCGATAATGTTCTCAAATGCCCTTCCCAGTTTGTATGCACCTTGTTTGCTTAAATGTAAGCCATCCCAACAGTATAGCGATCTATTGTCACAAAACATTTCCTAGTGAGGAATAGATGAATAACCTTCTTTAAGGGTCCATTTCTGCAACCACTCATTTATACATTTGATTTTTCTTTCTGTTTGGTAATTCACTCTAGGTACAGGTAATATTTCAGAGTATATCTTACAATTGATTTCTTTTAAGGTTTCCCCCAAGCTAATGATTTCCTTTTTTATTTCCTCATTTGATTCATTTCTTAAATCATTAGTACCAGCGTGTATTATAACAAGGGGGTTTGGACCTGAATTGTGGAGGATGTCAGCACACATATTGTGGATATATTTTATCCCGGCCCCTCTAAATGATGAACAAGCAATATTATGTTTATCTTTCTGACACACGATTGTATTGGTATATTTTATTATAGAATCACCAAGTGCAAAATACTGCCTATGTGACTCATTTGTAGGTAATGTATCCATAGGCTGAGTATGATCCATTGGGGCTGATTGTGGTACATTATTGCCTACTTCTTCTAGATGTTTTGTTTTGTTTTTATGTTTACCTTCCTTATCTTTTACAGATGGGATGGACACATTTTGCTTTTCCCATATTTGTGAAGATTATTCAATAGTAGAAACATAGAATCATAGAAACATAGACTTTGATGGCAGATAAGGACCGCTTGGCCCACCTAGTATGCCCATTTCCCTACCTAGACGATACGCTGCAGATCCTATTTAACCAACAGCCTATTTCTTCCTACCCCCAATAAAAATTGCCTTATGTCTGTCCCATGCATTCTTGAATTCTCCCACAGTTTTAGACCCCACAACCACCTCAGGAAGCCTGTTCCATGCATCCACCACCCTCTCTGTGAAAAAATACTTACTCACATTGCCCCTGATCCGTCACCCCTCTATCTTCAAATTGTGTCCCCTTGTTCTTGCACATCTCTTTTTCTGAGAGATGTTACCCTCTTGGACTTTGTTGATTCCACTGATGTACTTAAACTTTTCTATCATGTCCCCCATCTCCCTCCTTTTCTCAATTTCTATACATATTAAGCTCCTTTAGCCTCTCCTCGTGTAAGCTTCTCTTGCAGACCCTGCACCATTTTAGTTGCCCTCCTCTGAACTGCCTCCATCCTATCTATGTCCTTGCGGAGATGGGGTCTCCAGAACTGGACACAGTACTCCAGATGGGGTCTCACCAACTGTCTGTACAGGGGGATAACAACTTCCTGTTTTCTGCTGGTGATGCCTCTCCTTACACATCCCAGTGTCCCCCCAACCCTCCCTACTGCCTTGTCACATTGTTTGCCAACCTTAAGGTCATCTGATATGATTACCCCCAGGTCCTTTTCTATTTTTGTTGTTGTTACTACCTCCCCCATTGTGTAATCTTCCCCTGGGTTTTTGTTTCCCAGGTGCATTACTTGCACTTCTTTGCATTGAATCAAGCTGCCATACTTGACCATTCCTCCAACCTTGTCAAGTCCCTTCTCATCCTTTCCATGCCTCCTTGTGTTTCAACCCTGTTGCAGATCTTTGTGTCATCTGCAAAGAGGCATACTTTTCCTTCCAGTCCCTCTGCAATGTCACTTATAAAGAAATTAAAAAGGACTGGACCCAGTACTGAACCCTGCGGTACCCACTAGTAATCCTCTTTCTTGGAGTGGACTCCATTTACAATTACCTTCTGTGTCCTTTTGTTCAGCCAATGTTTTACACAGGCTACCACCCTGGGACCCACTCCAAGGCTGGTAATTTGACTACTAATCTTTTATATGGAACTGTGTCAAATGCCTTGCTAAAGTCTAGGTAGGCCATGTCCACAGCCCCTCCCTGGTCTACTACTTTGGTCACCCAGTCAAAGAAAACAATTAGATTCATCTGACATGACATTCCCACTGTGAACCCATGCTGCCTTGGGTCCTGTGCCCCACTGACCTCTAGGTACTCAACAGTTCTTTCCTTCAGAAGTGAGTCTATCACTTTCCCTACCACAGAGGTCATACTGACAGGTCTGTAGTTTCCTGCTTCTGTCTTGCTCCCACTTTTGTGAAGGGAAATCACATCAGCCTTCTTCCAGTCCTCAGGTACCACACCATCCTCCCATGATTTGTTAAAGAGGGTAGTCAGTGGTGTCACTAGCTCTACCCTTAGTTCTTTTAGAATTCTGGGATGAATTCCATCTAGCCCCATTGCTTTGTCCACCTTCAGTTTTAGGAGTTCTTTCAGAACCCTTTCTTCTGTGAAAGGACTGGGATCGACCCCCCTCTCCAGAGTTATTCTGTTAATTGGATTAGGCATCTCCCCCACTTCCTGTTTTGTGAATACTGAACAGAAGTATTCTTTCAGTATCCCTGCTTTTTCACTGTCACTCTCTGCCCACCCACCAGCCATTCTATTCAGCCTCACTATCCCCCCCTTTGTCTTTCTACACTCCCTGATATACCTATAAAAGGTTTTATCCCCCTTCTTAACGAGTTGGCTATCTTTTCCTCAGTTTGTGCCTTTGCTATTCTAGCTCTCCTCCCTGCTTCCTTCTGCCTTAACTGATACAGTTCTCTGTCCTGCTACTTCTGTGTTTCCTTATACTTCCTAAATGCTATTTTTCTCCTAACCTTCACCGTCACTTTTTGAGAACCATAGTGGCTTTTCTTTCATTTTGATTGTTTATTTGCTTCACACAAAGGCTTGTTGCCTCTGTGATGGCAGTTTGATATTAACCCATTGTTGCTCCACCCGCCTTCTAGCCTGTTTGCTAGGTGCTTTCTAAGGCACTCTCCCATCTTGCCAAAATCAGCCCTCCTGAAGTCCAGAACCCTCACTTTTGTATGGCTTGACTCTGTAGCTGAATTTATCATGAACCACACTGTTTGGTGGTCACTTGTTCCCAAATGGCTACCCACTTCTAGATCTGAGATTCTCTCACTGTCCCCATTTGAGAGTATGAGGTCTAAGATTGCTCCCTCATGAGTAGGTTCCAAAACTAGCTGGCTTAGGCATGCCACCTGAAGGGCATCAAGAATGGCCCTGCTTTTGGATGTGGTTGCAGCAAAGGTGCTCCAGTTAACCCTTGGCATATTAAGGTCCCCCATCAACAGTATCTCCCCTTTCTCTGCTGTCCTAAGAATGCCTTCTATCATATCTTTGTCCATTCTCCCCCTGACATGGGGTCTGTATACAACCCTGTGCAGACTGTGGTGCCATTTCCAGTCTCTAAGGTGACCACAGTACCTCCTCTCCCTCCCTGTTTACTCTTTTGTTCAGTTGCTTTTATCCCTTCCTTACATAAGAGAGCTACCCCCTTCTGCCCTCCCTGTCTGTCCTGTAGGTTGTGTACCCTGGTATGTTAACACCCCAGTCATGGTTCTCTGTGTACCATGATTCTGTGACTGCTACGATATCCAGGCATCCCTCTTCCATCAAGGCCACCAGTTCAGGGAGCTTGTTACCCAGACTATGGGGGTTGGTACTCATTACCCTCCATTTCTTCATGGCCTTACCTCTTTTTGCCCCATCCCTGTCCTTACTGCATTTGTCACTTTCTCCATTTACCCCATGCACTCCTCCCTATTGACATCTCTATGTTGGTATCTACCTCACTTAGTACCCTGATTTTTGGGGGCTAGGATTTCCTCTCCTTCCAGTGCCTCCCCTTGGCTAGTTTAAATGCTTGCCAATGAAGTATTAACTCTATCACCCAGGATCCAGGTTTCCCTCCTGACCGATGCAGACCATCATGCCAGTATAGCCTGCATCCATCCAGGTGGACCCCCAGTCCCCACCTAGCCAAACTCCTGAGCTCTGCACCAGTTTTTCAACCACTGATTGAACTTATAGTGTGTGAAACACCCTATCCTCATCCATGCCATAGACAGGCAGCACCTCCGAGAAGGTTACCGTGTGTGCTATTTGTCTAAGGCCCCTCCCCATCTCCACAAACACTTCTTGCACTGCTCTGATCACTTTCTTAGCCAGGTCATTTTTCCCTAGGTGGACAATGACATCCAGCTCCCTCCCTGTGCAGCTGCTCCTGTAATACTGAGGATTCACTCCCTGTCCCTCTAAGCCATGGTGCCAGGCAGCCACCTTACCTCCCTCTCCCCTTCCTCCCTCAGTTATACCTTCCTAACAATGGAGTCCCCCACCATGAGTTGTTTTCTTCCCCTGTGGGGTCCCATGCCACCCTCCTGTGGGTGTCCTTTGTGGAGGTTCCCAATATTCTCCTTGGTCTCCACTGTGGGTGCCTCCATAGAGGAACCACACTTTTCCAGAATGGCATAGAAATTGTGGAGAGGTACAACTGGAGGGATGTGCCTCTGTTTCACCTTGCTCACCCTCCCTGAGCCCACTGTGGTCCAACCGCTCCTCCTTCTTGTCAACCTCTGAGGCAACGGCAGTGACCCTGGTGGTCCCTTGGTGGGAGAGGAGTTCTCACAAATCCTGGCCAACTCAGCCTGTAGATAAGCAACCTCCTCCCTCAGTTGAGAGAGGTGCCTGCAGATGGGACAAAACTGCATACTCCAGAACATCTCTGAGAAGACTGCTGCTCCACAGCCACTGCACTGCATCACTCCCATCATGTCTTTTTTCTGGCACCCTAACTGTTGTTTGGAAAACTTATACTTTCCTCTGTTTGTTTATTTTATTATTTTGTTTCCCCTACTTATTTACTGCCTCTGTGCCCTTTTAGCTCCTGATCTTCCTGTTCAAAGACAAGAAGTTCCTATATTTCTCAGTAGTCTCCTTACTTGCTCAGAGTCTGACCTCCTGCAGCTAGGGGGGGGATGGAGAGCTACCAGTGATAGATGATAGAGTATTTATATGAGATACCTCATTCACAAGGTCTGGCCATTCCCCATTGTGATGTTCCTCATTATTTCCTCTTGAGTTTCCCCAGGATCTCCATTCCCCATACAGTCATCAGTGTCCTAATCAATTAATGGTTCATACCTATTACTCAGTACAACACCATTGCCCAAGGCCTTATGTCTTGCTTTTGATTTGTGCCCCACCACAACTTCAGTCCAATCCTCAGTGTCAGAATTATTACAGTAATCATTATTAGTATAGCATTTCCTTTTCGCATTGTGAGTAATTCCACTTTGTTGATTTATCATCCACAAATCTGCAGTTACACAAAAACTGTCTGGTATGCCCTTACCCTGAGATGAGCTGTGTACTTTGAAAACCAATGCCTCCTGTTGTTGTTCAAACACAGCTAACCTTTTATAAAATATTTCAATATATTCCCTAAGAACACTATTGTTGACACATTTTGCACATACATATAGTGGGATTTTAGGAAGTGAGTCAAACAAAGTGTACATCTTACTGGTGTTACACAATAAAGCTGTCTCCCCATCAAGAGTCATGATAATTTCCCTCCTAGTTGGCAGTGGTGTTCTCATAGTAATGGCACTAGCAGTATGGGGTGTTTCCAAAGCAATTAGATCACTCATATTTGTTTTTGCAAGCTACCAGAATTACTACACAGTGTATCGAGAAGTACTTACTTTTCAGTAATCAGGCGTGTTTACCCCGCTTGCCCTCTTTCACTGTCTTCATGCTTGCAAGCACGAGCTCACCCTGCTTACCACAGGGCTTCCTCTTAAAGGTGCCTGTGACCCTGGAAGTGATCCTAGGGGTCACGGAGTGGTCTGTGTGCAAATGCACTAAAAATACATTTTAAAAGTCAAAATAACCACTAAATAGTGGCTTAACTAAATAATAGCAGTCTCCCCAAAGTTCCAAAATGAATAATGACCCCTGTAATAATGAGCTGTAGTTCCTGAGTAGTACTCTGAGAACTACACCTCCTCTTCCTAGTTCCTTTGCAGTCCCTAATGCTCCAAAGCCTCACGATAGTGAACACAATCAAATGCACAGCATTGATACACTTTGAAAGGTTCATTTACCAAAAACACACAGTATTCTGTTGCTAGAACTGCACAAAAGTGCACTTTTTGTATCAACAAACAGTATCTTTGCATTGCTTACTGCAGGGCTTCTTCATAAAGGTGCTGTGACCCAGGAAGAGCTTCTAGGGGTCACAGAGTGGTCTGTGTGCTAATGCACTAAAAATATGTTTTAAAAGTTAAAATAACCACTAAATAGTGGCTTAACTAAATAATAGTAGTCTCCCCAAAGTTCCAAAATGAATATCCATTGCTGAACTCATAGTCAGGCTTGCCCAGGGGAGGGCTACAGCAAGATATTAGTCTTTTCCTATAAGTACACGAGGCACAAGAGGCCATCAAGTCCCAAGCCCATGCAATTTGATACCACCTCAATAGTGCATTTTCAACAAAGGGGTCTTTTCTCTCTCTGTGTTGCTTGTGGCTCAGATGTGCATTGACAGAGTACTTCTTGATGACCCGCTACCTTTCTCAGGCAAGTTGGCAGACCTGGGGTAGGGAAATGCTGAGCTGTTGTGCTGCTTCTATCTGTGACATACTAGAGCTATAGATTAGATCAAGTGCCTTCACTTTCTCGGCCAAGGACAGCTCTTTCCTGTTCTGTACTGTCTCCATTGCCAAAAATCGCACACCAGAATTCACACTGACAACACTCCAACACAATCTGCTCTGCCTTCCTGGGAACTTTAAAGTTATACAAAATTACAGTTGAAGACCAACTGTATGTGTCTTGGTTGATTTGGGAGGTGCTTGTACTCTAATTTGAAGCTGTTTACTTTTCAAGGACTTTTAGTGAGTGAATTCTCCCCTGAAGTGATGCAAAGACAAGTGACAGAGAGAGAGCTCACTGGCTCACTGCTGCCACCACTGAAGACACCAGCAGCACTCCATCTGTGATAGCATAACTCAAGAAACACCCTCTGTTCTCAGAGAGAGAACACAGATGAACAGGCCCTCTTGCTAAATTGAGCACCCTGGACTTTTGGGGTGCCTAGCAAAGTATTTCTGGCCATATTTAAAAAGCAAACAAACAAACACCAGAATCTAGCTAAACTGGTCTCATTTAGTTGGATTCAGGATTTTGTTTTTTTTTTAAAAAAAAAACAAAACATTATTGGTTTCAGGTATTTTCCATGCTTTTCTGTTCTGAAAACAAAAAGAAGTTGGTGACCATCACTAATTTTTGGCTCATGAGAAACATTTTTCCAGTTTGTAACACCTAAGTGATGAGAACTGAAAATGCTCTTTGAAAACTGAACTGAAAAATTTTTGGTTCATATCAGAAGGTTACCCAGAAACCCTACTGAGCATGCTCAGAACAGCTCAGAAAAAAAATAAAATCCTTATAACTCTGAAACTGTTTAACATTTTGTCATGAAACCTTTGAAAGGCACTACCTTGGTATAGGCCTCTACCCTGAAAGTTTTGTAAAATCAATTCTGTACCATCTAGGATGTGTGTGTGAGAGAGAGAGAGAGAGAGAGAGAGAGAAACGTGTTAAGTATAGGAAAAAATCTCACTTCTACATAATAAGGACTATCCAGATTGCTGAAACCATATAAGGTGATGTGACAAAAAATTTCATGTCTTGATACTCTACCAGCATTATTGTGCATGCACATTTTTACGATATTCCGTTGAGTGCTGCCAAATTTGTTAGGTGTACATGTTGAGTTTACCACTAAGCAATCCACTCAATCATAACTACGCTGGTGCTACCATGCCATTATAATATATACATATATATATATGCTTTGCAAAAGCTACATTAATGTACCTTAGTTCAAGTTAATGTCAGAAAAGTAGGGAAATGCTGCATTAGGATTCCCAGGCCTAACTCATCCCCCCACCACATGCCTCAGCAGCAAAAAGGAAAAATATTAGGCTTTTGGATTGCCTGAGCCATGGTGAATCAGTGGTGGGATCTTCCTTGGGGTTGTCAGCCATAATGCTCATCCCTCCCCTCAGCCTGTAGCCTTCTGTCCGAAGCACAAGGTACATCCCCCAACCAGTGCCACAGAGTGATACACTCTTCAAAGGTAGAGAAGTATGTTTTGCCACATGTTGTCATTTCAATCTGTTGTACCTTTCTTCATGCAGGGACCTACATGAAGAAAAGAGATCATGTCTGACCTTGTTTGCTTAGTGAACAGGGTGGGCATTAGAGCTGACAACCCTAAGAAGGACTCCACCACTAATTCATCAAGTCTCTGGAGACCCAAAAACATAATGTTTGTTTTCCTTTTGCTACTGGGAGGTGGGGTTGGGAGTTAGGGTTGGAAACCCTAACAACACATTTTCCTACTTTTGTGGCATTAACTTGAATCCTAAATGGTGCATTAATGCTGTTTTTTTTTAAGAATTTCCTTTCTTTTTGAGATACTAGAAGCATATTCTTATTCATGCAGGTCCCTTTGGGACCTGCATGAACACATGCAGATGTGCAAGGCCCTCTGGATCCTGCATGAAGAGAAGACTACATCCACCTACAGAAGTCAAGAATTCATGGGGCTGTGTGTTGGGCTGTGGCAGTACAGAGTCCTCTAGGCCCTGCATTTCCATTTGGCTGCAGATACAAATGCACAAGGCAAAGAGTTCATCGGTCAGCAAATGCATAAATTCCTCTGCCACCCACAGATGCAGATGTGCAGGGACCTATAAAGAGAAGAACTGTCTTCACTGTATGGTACCTGGGCCCATGCATACAGTGATGCAGCTTTCAGTCCCTGGCTGGGGGGATATCATATAACAATACCAACCCCCAAGCCTTGACCCATCCAGCTGGGTCATTGAGCTTGCCACTGAACTCCGATCACTGGCACAAGATCACAAAGCATCCCCACTGGGGTAGAGACAGGCAATACACAAAGGTTCTTAATAGTTATATATTTTTTTTCTAAGTTTGACCCAAATTTTCAAGATAGTAATTTGTGACTCCCCTTTTAAACAGGACATGTGGCATTTATAGTATATTGGCCAAAACTTCATTTTGCACCAGAAGTGCAAAAACTCATCTCGTCCAGGATTTTAAAAATGACACTTGTCACATTTATGAGGTGGTGTGAAAAATGGCTATGTTGAAAGTTTGGAGACAAAATATTGAAAATAAGCAAAGCTGTGAGTGAACATCGAATTTTGCAATGTTCTTTAATAACTTGATAATGTTCTTATATTTATGCAACAGATTTTCAGAACAGCCTTCTGATGAATCCACCTTATGAACCTGGTAGATGAAAATGTTCAAATCACCACTGAAACAACATTCCACACCAACAAGTGCAAACACACATTTTGGTCAGGATTTGAAAAATAACAGATGTCACATTCATGCAAGTGTGAAAAAATTGGTACATTGAACAATTGGGATCAAAATATTCAAACAATTATAAGAATTATGAGGGAGCTAAGAAAAATTTCAACCTGTGCTCACAACTTTTTTTTTTTTTTAATATTTTGACTCTAAATTTTCAACATAGCCTTCTTGTGACCCCACGTCATGAACAAGGGTAGTGAAAATGTTTGAAATCCTGTCCAAAAGGTGATTTCACAAAGCAACCATGAAATCAACTTTCAGGCCAGATTTGTATATTTCCACCACACTTGGTCGTGAGGCAGGGTCCCAAAAAGGCCATGTTGAAAATTTGGTGTACACATATTAAAAGGTGACAAATTGCTGAACAAAAGTTCAAACCCCAATTGAAAAACATTGAACTGGACTTAACTTATTTTCTCATAATGCAGGCACCAGTTCCATCAGCAAGACATCTCTTCGATCAGATAGTGGATCAATGTCATGGGACATGTTCAAGTAAGTGAGGGTTTGTGGGGGGTTGGGGGCTGGGTGCTAAGTAAGAGGTCAGAGTGGGTTGGGTGCAGGGTGTGATGGGGTCAAATTGGTGAGGGGCCATTTTCTTTTTTACAAGTTTACAAAAATCAATGAGGGTCAGTTTTCTTTCAAAATTTATGACACTGGAGGTTGGGCTAGTGTTCAGCAGCACCAGGAATAGCACCTTGGTGCTGCAATGTATATAACGGAAATGGGTCAGGTGACCTGGAGGGAGGGTGAAGAGAAGCTGTGATGGGGGTGGGCACCCTGGTCTGATTATTCCATATTAAATAAAATATGGGAAGGGGAGGTGACATGGAGTGGAAAGGATGAAAGAAGCAGTACTGAGGTAGCACCATGGTCCACTTATTACTACTATGATAGACAGACAGACAGACAAACATATATTTTTATTTATTTATTTGAAAAGAT
Source organism: Neoceratodus forsteri (assembly GCA_016271365.2). NCBI lineage: Eukaryota > Metazoa > Chordata > Ceratodontiformes > Ceratodontidae > Neoceratodus > Neoceratodus forsteri. The sequence continues at coordinate 542,047,913 of CM028131.1, read as the reverse complement.
CAGAAGCAACTTTTGAGCACAAATTACTCATTTACATAGGTTCCACATCAGATAACAGCAGATACAATAGACAATATAGAGTACAAAAAATTCATTTTTACATTCATGGTATTCAGCTCAGGGGAGCCTCATTGCCTGCCCACAAGTGGTTACAAAGGTAGTCAAGTTCAATAGTTATAATTACAATACAAATAAATAGTCTATATACAGTATGATGACTCATTAGTGAGACTCAGGTTGGATCAGTACAGTGATGAGCTGAGTTCAAAGCCAGATTGTCTCTGAGGGCCTGTTTGAACTGTAAGATTTTGAGTAAACTGGTCATGCTGGTAGGTAGCTCATTTATCCACATGGCTGCCTGATTTGCCAAGGATTGCTGATCCAGGCTTGTCTTTTGTGATGAGATTTCTATGGCTTGCCAGATCATGCTTTGTGTGGTGCAGGTGTTGCAGACAGGTCTCAAGAGGGAGCAAATGGTGGGTGGTATGAGGCCTAATAGTGCTTTCTTTGCCAATAAAATTATCTGTTAATGGAGCCTTGTTGAGAAGGAGAGCCAGTTTGTAAGGACATATAGGGTACAGATGAGCGTATATTTATGCAAGCAAGTTACAAAGCAGCATGCTTTATTGAGCAGCATCCTGACTCTGACTAAAACCATGTCTGTGGCTGACACATAGTTGGAAGACTGTAGTCTATGAATGAGAGTACTGAGCTGGATACTACCTGGCATCTTGCTTCCTCAGTGAGATTTAACCTTTGTCTGAAGAGAGCTCCCAGTTTCCTATTTCCAGCCTGAACAATGTTGTCAATGTGCTCTTTAAAAGATACAGTGTCATCGTGGATGACTCCCAGGTATCGAAAGGTTTTTACTTGCTCCAGTGGGACATCCAGTGCATTGTGTAAGCTGAGTGGGACTGATCTATATTTACTGTGAGTCCCTGTGAAGAGCATATTTTATTTTATAGTTAAGTACAAGTTTATTGTGCTTAAACCAAGATTCTAGGGCCTCAAAGCTGTGTTGGAGTTCCTGAGTAAGGTTGCTGTGGAGTGAGCTGCTGTAGTAAATCACTGCATCATCCACATACAGCAATATCTTTGACTTAGTATTCATCTTCATCAGGGTTTCGATAAATAGACTGAATAGCAGAGGGCCCGAGATTGACCCCTGAGGGACCCCCTACTGTGACATTTCTCTCACTAGAGAGAACCCCATTTATCTTAACTTTCTGTGATCAATCATTGAGGTAACACCTGAAGCACGATGTGGTTTCCTTAGAAAGTCCAAGGGAGAGTAGCTTAGTAATTAGCAGTCCACAAGATTGAATGCTTTTGTTAGGTTTATGTAGATTACGCCAACTACTTATCTTTTGTGCAGCGCTTCATGGAGGGTGTTGGTGTACTCAATGAGATCCATGATTGTACTGTGCTGCTTTCTGAAGCCATGTTGTTCTGGACACATTTGGTTGTACTTGTTTAAGTACTCCATGAGCTGATCAGACACAATCCTTTCTAATGTCTTAGACAGAAGGGACAGAATCGAGATGGACCTATAGTTAGAGATAGAGCTATCCCCAGACTTAAAAACAGGTATAACTATGGCTTTCTTCCAAACCTGTGGAAATTGGGAGATTCTCAGCATGAGGTTGAAGTTTTTATTTAAGGGGAGAGCAACTTCATTCAGAGCTATAGCTAACAGCGTCATGTCAACCCCATCACTCCTGATCCTAGTTTTGGCTAGCACTCACTTGATGTATTTGATGGTATCCATTATGAAGACATGCATAAAGTAAAATATTGATATGGTTGTTGTTGAGTGGGGTTTATTGGTGGAGAGCACTGAGCTTTGATCAGTAAAAGCTTTATTGAAAGTTTCTGCTGTGTCTAATGGTGAGGTCACCACACCTCCAGTAGTGGACAGCATGGTTGGTTTGGCCTTATTAATCTTTCCCATCAGCTCCCTTAGGGTAGCCCAGAATTTCTAGCTATTTCCATGGCTGTCTTTAAACTGTTCTTTGTAGAACTCAACCTTTGCTGCTCTTATAGCCCTGGTGCATTTGTTCCTGGCTTCCTTGTATTTAGTCAGGTCAGTTGGAGCCCGTGTATTCTTTGCCCTGTTCTGCAGATTGCCCTGGGTCCACATGAGGGTGAAAAGGGCAGGCGTGATCCAGGCTACAGTGGTGTCTTTGATTTTACCCCTCTTGTAGGAAGCAAATGTATCACAGGCAGCAGTAAAGTGCATTATGAAGTAATCTAGGGCCAGCTTTACATCTGACTAGTTTTCCATTGGGGTCCAGTCAGTTCTGGCTAGATACCCCTTGAAGTCATTGATGAGTTGATTGTGAAGAACCATACTATTAATTATCCTGGGGAGGGATTTCTGAATCTGGGCATTCTATTTGCACAGTACTGGCGAATGGTCACTAACGGCATCTGGTAGCACTTGAACCCTGACCAACCCATCTGGGTGGCTGATGAGTACCCAGTCAATTATGGTTTTTGTGCCTGTCCTACACTTCACCCTCATGTGGCCCTTAACTACCTGGGTCAGACTGGCAACTAGGTAATTGTGAGTGGTTGTTTGTGCTAGATGCCCAATTAATGTTGAAATCCCTAACTACTAAAGTTTCCCCATTGGAGCAAGCTTGGGAGTGGTATATAGTGAGCGAGTTGAGGCCAGACTGTTGTTTCCCTGGAGGTATGTAAACTGTTAGCAAGGTGATACATTTTTTGCTATTTTCATGTGAATTTTTATGGCAAGGCATTCACAGTCAGGTGATGGGGACACAAGTGCCACTTTCTGTGCTACAATAGAGTTCTGATAGGCCTTACGGCCTTGCAGGTGGACAAGGCACCAGGACCACATAGTGTACGCCCAATGGTCATGAAGGAACTAGAGGAGGTGTTGGCAGGCCCTCTGATAGACCTCTTCAACACCTCCTTGGAGATGGGAAAGGTACCCAGGGACTGAAGGATGGCTCACATGGCGCCCCTTCACAAGACTGGACCCAAGGACCAACCGGGTGACTACAGACTGATAAGCTTGACTTCCATAGTGGGGAAGTTGATGGAGCCCATTCTAAAGGTGAGGTTGATAACCTTTCTTGATAGTAATGGTCTACAGGATGAGCAACAGCATGGGTTTGTCTCGGGAAGATCATGCCAAACTAACCTGATTGACTTCTTCGAATGGGTCACTAGAATGGTTGACAAAGGTCACACTGTGGATGTCCTGTACCTGGACTTCAGCAAGGCTTTTGACTCAGTGCCCTAAGGGAGGTTAATATTTTTTAATTATTTAGCTTTTGCTTACTGGGTAAGCACACTAGACAAGAAATGACTATTTTCAGGAGCGACCTGGAATGCCTATTTTAATAAGCAAGCTGAGGGACATGGGGGTGAGGGAGAAATTGGTGTGGTGGGCTGAGAGCTGGTTGCAGGGCAGACAACTGAGGGTAGTTGTAAGGGGGAAGACAACCAATCCAAGGCCAGTAACAAGTGGGTTACTGCAGGGTTCAGTGATGGGCCACATTTTGTTCAATGTCTTCATTGGTGACACTGCAGAGGGGGACAAGAGTAAGATCAGCCTGTTCACAGAAGACTCTAAGATTTGTGCAAAAGTGGACAATGAGGAAGGGAGGCAGGCACTCAGGGAGGATCTAGCCAAACTTGAACACTGGTCTAGGGAGTGGCAGTTGGGGTTTAACACTAAGAAGTGCAAGGACATGCACCTCAGAGCAAGAAATCCCAGGACCAGCTACTGGCTGGGGGGAGTGCAATTAACAGCTTCAGAGGAGGAAAGGGATCTTGGGATAATAGTCACAGGGGACATGAAGGTACCAGCACAGTGTAGGAAGGAAGCAGCAAGGTCAAATAGGATGCTAGGGTGCATTGCAGAGTGATCACCTCTAGAAAGAAGGAGATCATCCTGCCCTCGTATCAATCACTGGTGAGGCCACACTTGGAGTACTGTGTGCAGTAATGGTGCCCATACCTCAAAAAGAATGTGAGAGTACTGGAGGGGGTGCAGCACAGGGCTACAAAAATAATCATGGGACTGGGGGAGCTGCTGTGTGAGGAAAGATTGAGGGAGCTCAACATGTATATGATGATACAGGCCTGTATGCATCTGGCTCCTGTCCTGATGAGGTTACAACCAGTTCACAGCAAGAATTTGACAAGGTTCAGCTCTGGTTTGCTAACCATCAGCTTTTCCTCAATGCCAAGAAGATTGTCTCCATGACCTTTGGCACAAGGCAGAGCCTCTCTAGGCTTCCTTCCCTACCCACTTTCCACACCGTTGATGGGACTTTTCTTGAGGACAAATCCTCCTTCAGATGCTTAGGTGTTTGGTTGGATTAACACCTTAACTTCTCTGGACATATTGACACCATCCAGAAAAAACTTCACCCCAAGCTTGGTGCCCTGTTCAGGAACCATAGTTGTATCCCTCCTACGGCTAGGCGTGAACTTGTTCAGAAGATGATACTGCCCATTTTCAACTACTGTGACATAGTCTATGGTGATAGATAGATAGATATTTTATTTATATAGCACCCATCTCCAGTGACACTGAGTGCTGTACAATACGATACACATAACAAATAAAGCATCTTTAAAAATAGAATAGAACAAATTTAAAATAACAACAACAACATAAAATACAACTGGGAGCAACAGCTTAACTAACAATTAAGCAAACACTGCTATTTTTAAAACACCCTTAGTTGAAGGCTTGACTGAATAAATAAGTCTTAAAGTCCTTCTTAAAGGCTTCCACTGAAAGGGGCCTCCCTAAGATAACCAGGCAGGGAGTTCCACAGAGTAAGCACAGCTGCCACGAATCCTCTGTCACTTGAATGTCTCAGCCTATCCCTGGGAGCTCCAAGGAGGCCACCCCCGACAGAAAGGAGAGCCCGGGTTGGGAAGTACGGCACAAGGAGCTCTTGCAGATAGACTGGGTCCCTCTCATGCAGGGTCTTTTAGGTCAACAGTCCTATCTTGAATACAACCCTCCACCGGACTGGCAGCCAGTGCAGTTCGTGGAGCACCGGGGTGATATGTTCACATATTTTCACCCTCATCAATAATCTCGCTGCTGCCACATTCTGCATCGGCTGCAGTCTGTGGAGATTGCCTCCAGACATCCCCAGGTACTATGCATTGCAGTAGTCCAACCTGGAAGTGACACAAGCATGTACCAGTGTGGGCAGGTCATAAGGCGGGATCAGGGCTTGAATTCGGACAATATTCCTGAGATGATAAAGCTCACTTCTCACCACGGCTGACACCTGTGCATCAAATGTCAGACCACCGTCCAGAATTACTCCCAAATTCTTCACCTGCCTAGAGGGTGCTAATGGCACACCCCCCAGAACAAGGTCAGTGGGTAAGGACACACACCCCCCCTCCGTCATGATGACCCGGCTCCACCACCAGTACCTCAGTCTTGTCTGGGTTAAGCTTCAGCCAATTGTGAGTCATCCATATCTGTATTTCCTCATGGCAGCTGTTAAATATAGAGTCTGACACCTGGCTATTGGGAGTACAAGACAGGTACAGCTGGGTATCATTTACATAGCAGTGAAAACCTAGACCGTATTGTCTGATAATGTCCCCCAGTGGCAGCATATACACAGTGAACAACAGAGGTGACAAGACTGACCCCTGCGGAACACTACAGCACAGAGGCTTCAGATTTGATGAGAAAATTCCCATGGTCACCCTCTGCACTCTGTTTGTCAGGTATGACCTGAATCAGTTGGTGACATTTCCAGACAGGCCACACCAAAACCACAGTCAGTCAAGTAACACCTCATGGTCCACTGTGTCAAATGCTGCAGAAAGGTCAAGAAGGACTAAGATGGTACTGTCCCTTCTGTCCCTCACCATCAGGAGGTCATTAAGAACCCTCACCAGGGCTGTCTCTGTACTATGCCCTGCTCAGAACCCAGGCTGGAAAGGCTCATAGGTGGAGGAAGCAACAAGATGTCTCTCTAGCTGAATGGCCACCACCTTTTTTACAACCTTCCCTTAAAATGGGAGGTTTGAAACAGGTCTGTAATTGCTGAGGCAGTCCGGGTCCAAAGATTTTTTTTTCAAAAGAGGTCTGACCAGAGCCTCTTTCAAGGCTAAAGGAAAGATCCCATTCCTTAATGAACTCCAGACTACCCCAGCAATCACAGGACCAATCAGGTCCAAACATTCCACCAAAAAGTGAGTTGGGTCTGGATCTAAATCACAGTGGGTCAGCCGCAGCCTAGAGATAATCTCTACCACCACCCCAACCCCAATCAGCTCAAACTCATCCCACACAGGAGGAGTGCTCTGCATCAACTCAGGCTGGACCCCACAGCCCTTTCCAGAGACGTTCAACAAGACCTCTGCCCTGATGGCGGACACCTTGTCAGTGAAAAACAGAACCAGCTCCTCGCACCTTGTGCTCGAACCTACCCCTCCAACACCCAGACAGGCAAGGTGTAAAAGCCTGTCCACTGTGCGAAAGAGCTGAGCTCCCTAGATAGAAACTCTGCCTTTTTACAGGAGAGTGCCCCTGATAGTCCACATAATGTGACCTAAAGGCCAATTTGTCTGTCACCAGGCCAGATCTCCTCCAATGCATCTCTAACCTCTGGCCCCTAGTCTTTAAACCTTGGAAAGTCTCATCATACTGGGGAGATCTTTGATGAGTAGACAGTGGTCATACACGCAGGTGTGCAATTGAGTCAAAGACTGCACCAACTGCCCCATTATAGGCTGCTACTGCCTCCTCTGCCTCAATCGCACAAGCTTCTCCAACACCCAAAAGATCCAGCACTGCCAAAAGACCCTCTGGGGATACACCCCTTAAGGACCGGTACTGGACCATCTCCATAGGGGCAGGACCACGGGGGGGGCCCTAAACGTGAACCCCATGGTCCTATGATCTGACCAAACCACCGGATCTATACTAAGGTCCATAATATCTAACTCAGAAGGGAAAAACAGATCCAGTGTGTGGCTTTTGTCACTTTTGTTACCTTTTGTGTCAGGCCCAGTGCCCCCATGCTCCCGAGAAAGTCTATCCCAAATCTTGAAAGCCCCACATCAACCCAGGCATTGAAATCCCTCATGATCAACCACCTGCGGAACTTCAATACCAGGCTTGTGATGAGCTCCTCGACCTCTTGCAAAAAATTCCCATCACTACCTGGGGGGGCGATAGAGCAAGAGGACACTAAAGCCCACACCTACGCCTCCTCAGGCAGCCACACATTCAGAGGACCTTATAGGGCCCAAAGGCAGCACCGTGAGGTTCAGGCTAGATTTAAAACAAATGGCCACCCCCCTACCCCTATGATTCTTTCTTGGGCTGTGTATCATGGAGTATCCAGCTGGCACTGCCACCTCTAAAATTGGGGAGGCATTTTCATCCAGCCAGGACTCCATAATGCAAGCCAGATTGACAGAGGACATCAAGCCCACCATTATAGCCATCTTGTTCCTTATCGATCTGGCATTGCACATCACAATCCGAGTAGGATGAGGTGAAGCAACTGGACCAGTCATCTGCCTACACTCTAAGGTGGAACCCTTGGGTATGGGAACTAGACAAGGCAAACCCTGTTCAAGCCCCCATTTCACCCCAGGGAGTCTCCTTGACTTCACCACCCGAATCATGGACTCCCTGACTGCCATCTGGGAGACAACCTGCCACTAAGTCCTCCCTGGCCAGACTGGACACCCTCTTCAATTCCTTCTGCCACTTTGCGCTGGATGCCTCTCCCCTTGCACCCATAACTGCAATGTTTATCATGCCCTATTCTTCCCATCTCTTACAAATAGGTGACTCTCCCACTGTGCTAAATTTACCTCCAATCACTGGTTGGGTGAGCTCCCTTCCTACCTCACCTCCTCCTTTATAACACTTCCTCCACCCTCCCATTCCCTTAGATCATCTGACTCCCCTATCCTAGTTGTCCCCCACAGATCCACCCAAATCAGCCAATCCAGTTACTCTCACCACTTCCCAAAAATTTGGAATTCCCTCCCACCTCAAATCCAGCATGCATCCTCCGCCTACTCCATCAGCTCTGCCCTCAATAATTACCTTGCACCAAGCTGCTCCTGTCATGTTCCTTTCTAATTCCCTCCTCTAAGCCCTGGACAAACCCTACCTCTCTACCTTCACCTTCTCGTACCACCCCAAGGGGCTTGTATCTCTGATATACTCCCTTCCCCACCATGCTAAAGGGATCTCTCAGGGACACTGCATTATCCCCTTCTCTCAGATTCCACCAGCCCCATTGCAGGGTTCCATGCACCATGAGGAGGTATCCAGGGACATGACTTTTTCCCATCCCCCCACCTCAACCCTCCCTCCCCTTTCCCCCTTTTCTTTCAGATAAGCACTTGTTTACTTATTAATCTGGCACTTACTATTGTTCACTCTTTCTACATGTTATGCTCAATACTGTTGTAACACTTTTTGTAACACCTGCCTTACAACTGTATGCTAATGTTGATCTTGTAAATTGAATGTTTAATGTCTCATTCCTATTGAATCCCTTCCCCCCCAGGTCACACCAGGAGACAAGCAACTTGTTGCTCAGTGTGCCTTCCTGGTGAAACATTTCAATAAATAAATAAATGTATTCTCTGGAAGAGAGAAGGGAAAGAGGGGACATGATAGAGACCTTTAAGTACTTGAAAGGCATAAACAAATTCAGAGAGGGAGGATTGTTCTGCTTAAAGGGGGAAGGGTCACTAGGGGGCACAGTCTGAAACTGGAAGGGGAAGGTTCAGGAGGTAGATGAGGAGGCACTACTTTACAGAGAAAGTGGTGATGAGATGGAATGCACTGCCAGAGGATTTAATCAAACTGAGGACAGTGGATAGATTTAAGCAGGGTTGGGATAGAGTCAAGATCAGGATTAGTACTGTACAGACAAGAACACAAAGGGGGAAAACCAGGAAAGGGGAGGAAGGGAGGGGTTTGGGTGGGGCTGGGGCAGCTGTAGTAATATGAAACTAAGAGCTGCACAATCAGGCAGACTTGATAGACCTGTGGGCCTTTTTCTGATGCTATTTTTGTATGTTTGTATGCTCGTATGTATGTATGTAGGACATCCCCCACCCCTCTTGCCTACTTGATCCTGGCAGAACACATTATAGCTATCGAGGGAGAAGGTATCATTTGTTATTTCAGGGTTCAGCCAGGATTCCAAGATAGATATAATGTCAGATTTCATCTGCTTTAACCAGGCTTCAAGCAGGGAGAGTTTAAGGAGCAGACTTCCAATGTTAAGTGATACTAATCTAAGCTTAGGTTTGTGAGGAGTCTGTGCCTCGTTGCTGTGGATGGTTCCTGGGTTGGGATACACATTCCCAGGCAAAAGGAGGAGGACAGTTATTAACATTTTTCAGCTAGTCTGGAGGAGGAACCAGGTTCTGGCTCAACCTGACCCTATTTTGGCCAGGGCTGGCATAGGGATTTATGAGTAGTGACAGACGGGTGATCCAGGTCACCATATTGTGCAACACTTTAAGAGTGATTGCTCTAGTCAGGGGGGCATCTCATTTTGAGATAATCATATTCTGAGGTAGTGTGGTGCAAGGTGTATCATTGATCTAGGTGAAGGGGAGGCCGATGCGAGTTGACTCAGACGGTTTCTTTACCAAGCTCCTTATGTGTGCAGGAAACATTGTTCTGGCAACTATAAGAGGGTGTCCTAGAATCCGTCTTAAGCATAACGGGCAGGTGAAGTAGAAGGAGTAGGGCTAAACAACAGAGCTTGGCTGGTGCTGGAGACATGTTGCTTGAAATACAAAGTCCCTGGGCAGCTATATTTCACATTGGGTGATCGAGATTGTGAAGTTGAGGTGCACTGAGATAGATAGATAAAGATTGCTACCAATTTCTTTAAGTTGTGCTTATGCACCTTGAGTGGGGTGCAAATTGAGAATGTCTGTGCAGGAATTAACTAGTATTTATGGGAGTGGGAGTAGCCGGCACCTAAATCCATGTATTGTGAGGGGTGTAAAAGTAGATTGATTGTTTCTAGCAGCCCTATAAAAGGGAGACCATTTTAGGACGGGGGGGTGGCTTGGAAGGGACAGTGGGAGAATGCTAAGCAGAGCCGCGTGAAGCAGTCTTGAGCTGCCACAAAAGAGAGGCAACCAGCTAAATACATGCAGTTGTTTGCAGGCTCCAGTGCTGCTCCTGCAGTGGCAGTGGTGGGGATCTGAGGATCAATCTCTGAGGTCTGTTAGAACAAGAGAGTGGAGCTGGGTTATATTCAGAAGGGGATTAAGGGTTCAGTAAGTAGAAAAAAAGGATGGTTGGGGAAGGGGGAAACTGGATGGCTATTCAGGTTGGGAGTGGTTTGGGGGGAAGGAGCATGAGCGGGAGACAAAATTGCTGAAGCCTGCACTCTGGGTCACAGGAGTACTTCAGGCTAATAAGCTGGGGTCAAAATATTAAAAAACAACAGTTATGAAGGTACATTGAAATTTGTCATCACTCATTCATAACTATGGTAATTTTCAATATTTTGCACCCACATTTTTAACTTAGCTATTTTTTTCACACCACCTCATGAATGTGACAGGTACCATTTTTCAAATCTTAGCCAAATGTGTTTTTGTGCTTGTGGTGCTAAAATACATTTTGGCCAGTATTTTATAAATGCAAATTGTCATGTTCAGAAGAAGAGGTCATAAAAAGACTATGTTGAAAATTTTCAGTGAAAAAAAATCTAAGTCATAAAAAAAAAAAATTAAATAGTTCCAGTGTTTACTGATAATTTTATTTTTGCAGACCTTGGTCCCTAAAGTTTCTATATCCCTTGTGTTACCCCACCTCCTGAACATGACTGGTGGCATTTTTTCAAATCCCCTCCAAAACATGGTTTCACAGTCATAATGTGAAATCACCTTTCAGATAGGACATAAAAAGTTCCACCTGTTTTGGTCATAATGGCAGGTCATAAAAAGACTGTCAGAAATTTGTGGTCAAAATGTGGGAGCCCACTGAAAATTAAATATTGCCCATCAGCTGGCCTATCCATGGTAAATACAATCTAAAAATGTGTAAAAGCAGAACACCACTGAAAATGAGATATTGCATCTCATCTGGTCTATCCTGGGTAAATTTATTTATTTATTCATTTATTTTATTTATTTATTTATTTGATCTTGGATTTACATACCTTTGAGCTAGAAGCTCATTTACAAAGGTTCCGCTTCTAATGAGAAAAAACAGAAATACAATACAAGACATAACCATACATACAGTATCTAGAAAGTCTTAGTTACATTGTTTTGAAGAGGTTTAGCAAACATGTTAGAAAACAGTTTTTGTCAAAGTGCAGTACTTGCAATTCAGGTGTAGTTATGGCTGTTGGTTGAGCAGAGTGGACATTTACAGATGAAGAGATAGAGTAGCCCCGGTGGAGCTAGGAGGATTACAAAGATAGGACAGAGTACATTCAGATGGATGGAGATGAGAGGCATAACTTCCTTTATAGCAGGGGCTCTGACATCATTTAGCCGAACCTGCTAACAACATACACCTGTTCATATCCTTAAAGGCACAGCACACCGAATAGGGCATAGAGACACTCGCAAGCTTGCACACACTAAAACAAGAACAAAAAAAAAAGCATCTGTAACTTGAAGGGACAGAGACATGTGGGGAGTGGTGCAATGCACTGGCTGTGGAGCAGCAGTCTTCAGGGAGACATTCTGGAGACTGCGTTGCTGCCCTATTTGCAGGCACCTCTCTGGTCTGAGGGAGGAGGTTATTTGTCTCCATACTGACCCGGTGAGGATTCAAGAAACCTGCTCCCCCCACCTAGGGACCACCCAGGCTACTGCCACTACCTCAGAGATTGCCAAGAAAGAGGAGTGGTTGGACCATGGTGGGCTCAGGGAGGGTGAGGGTGGTGGAACAGAGGTGCATCCCTCCAGTTATGCCTCTCCACAATTCATTTGCCACTCTGATGAAGCATGATTCCTCTATGGAGGCACCTGCAGTGGAGACCAAGAAGGATGCTGGGAACCTCCACAATGGAGACCCATAGGAGGGTGGCACAGGACCCCACAGGGGAATGAAACAACCTGTGGTGGAAGACTCAATTGTTAGGCAGTAGAACTGGGGAGGAGGGAGGGAAAGGAGGTAAGGTGCCTGCCTGACGCTAAGGCTTGGAGGGACAGGAAGTGAATCCTCAGGATCGTGGGAGAAGTGGCAAGGGGAGGCAGCTGGATGTCATTATCCACCTAGGGATGAATGACCTGGCTGAGAATGGGATCAGAGCAGTGCAACAGGAGTTTGTGGAGTTGGGGAGGGGCCTTAGACAAGTAGCACACATGGTAACTTTCTCAGAAGTGCTACCTGTCTATGGCATGGATGAGGCTAGGGCACTCTGCACCATGGGATTCAATGACTGGTTGAAAAACTGGTGTAGAGCTCATGGATTTGGCTTCATTGGGGACTGGGGCTCCACCTGGAGGGATGCAGGCCTATACAGGCATGATGGTCTCCATCTATCATGGAGGGGAACCAGGATCCTAGATGATAGGTTTAAATGCTTCAATGGCAAGCATTTAAACTAGCCAAGGGGGAAGCACTGAAGAGGAGAAGGGAAATCCTAGCCCCCCCAAAAAATCAGGGTAATTAGTGAGGTAAACACCAAGGTAGAACAGTCCATAGGGAGAAGGGTGGGGTAAATGGAGAAAAAGACAAAGGCAGTAGGGACAGGGATGGGGCCAAAAGAAATAAAGCCATAAAAAAGTGGAGGGAAATGAGTACCAATGCCTGTAGTCTAGATAAAAAGCTCCCTGAAATGGTGGCCTTGATGGAAGAGGGATGCCTGGATATTGTGGCTGTCACAGAAACATGGTACACAGAGAACCATGACTGGGATGTCAACATACCAGGGTACACAATCTACAGGAGGGATAGGGAGGGAAGAAGAAGAAGAGGAGGAGTAGCTTTCTATGTAAGGGAAAGGATCAAAGCAATGGAGCCAAAGAGTAAACAGGGAGGAGAGAAGGCACTGTAGGTCACCCTGGAGACTGGAAATAGATCCATAGTCCGCACAGGGGATACAGACCCCCATCTCAGGGGGAGGAAATGGACAAGGAAATAATAGAAGGCAACCTTGGGATGGCAGAGAAAGGGGAGATATTGCTGATGGGGGACCTGAATATGCCAGATGTTGACTGGAGCACCTTTGCTGCAGCCACATCCAAGAGCAGGGCCATTCTTGATGCCCTACAGGGGGCACGCCTCAGACAGCTAGTTTTGGAACCCACTCAGGAGAGAGCAATCTTAAACCTGGTACTCTCAGATGGGGACAGAGAGAGGATCTCTGATCTTGAAGTGGGTAGCCATCTGGGAACAAGTGACCAGCAAACAGTGTGGTTCATGATAAACTTAGCTGTACAGTCAAGCCACACAAAAGTGAAGCTACTGGACTTCAGGAGGGCTGATTTTGTCAAAATTGGAGAGTGCCTCAGAAAAGCACTAGCAAACAGGCAAGAAGGTGGGGTGGAGCAACAATGGGGAAATATCAAAACCGCCATCACAGAGGCAACAAGCCTTTGTGTGAAGCAAATAAACAAATCAAAATGAAAGAAAAAAACACTATGGTTCTCAAAAGAAGTGGCGGGGAAGGTAAGGGAGAAAAAGATAGCATTCAGGAAGTATAAGGAAACACAGAAGAAGCAGGACAGAGAACTGTACCAGTTAAAGCAGAAGGAAGTGGGTAAGGCAGTCAGAATTACAAAGGCCCAAACTGAGGAAAATATAGCCAACTTGGTTAAGAAGGGGGAGAAAACCTTTTATAGGTACATTAGGTAGCAAAGAAAGACTAAGGCAGGGATACTGAGGCTGAACAAAGAGGAAGTTGGTTGGGTAGAGAGTGACAGTGAAAAAACTGGGATTCTGAACGAATACTTCTGCTCAGTATTCACAATGGAAAAGCAGGGGGAAATACCTAATCCAGTCAATGGAAGCACTCTGGATAGGGGGGTTGATATTAGTCCTTTCACAGAAGAAAGGGCTCTGAAAGAACTCCTAAAACTGAAGGTGGATAAAGCAATGGGGCCTGATGGGATTCACCCCAGAATTATAAAAGAACTAGGGAAGAACTAATAACACCACTGACTATCCTTTTAATAAATCATGGGAGGATGGTGTGGGACCTGAGGACTGGAGGAGGGTGGGTGTGATTCCCTTTCACAAAATTGGGAGCAAGACAGAGGCAAGAAACTACACACCTGTCAGTTTGACCTCAGTGGTAGGAAAAATGATGGAATCACTTCTGAAGGAAAGTATTGTTGAGTACCTAGAGGCCAGTTGGGCACAGGACCCAAGGCAGCATGGATTCACAGTGGGAAGGTCATGTCAGACAAATCTAATTGATTTCTTTGACTGGGTTACCAAAGCAGTAGACCAGGGAGGGGCTGTGGACATGGCCTACCTAGACTTTAGCAAGGCATTTGACACAGTCCCACACAAAAGATGACTAAACAAATTAGCCAGCCTGGGAGTGGGTCCCAGGGTGGTAGCCTGGGTAAAACACTGGTTGGACAACAGGATACAGTGGGTAATAGTAAATGGAGTCCACAGTGAAGAAAGGAGGGTTACTAGTGGGGTACCGCAGGGTTCAGTACTGGGGCAGGTCCTTTTTAATGTCTTTATAAGTGACATTGCAGAGGGACTGGAAGGGAAAGTATGTCTCTTTACAAATTACACAAAGATCTGCAACAGGGTTGATATACAAGGTGGGGTGGAAAGGATGAAAAGGGACTTGGCAAGGTTGGAGGAATGGTCAAATGTATGGCAGCTTAGATTCAATGCAAAGAAGTGCAAAGTAATGCACCTGGGAAAGAAAAACCCAAGGGAAGATTACACAATGGGGGGTGAGATACTGACAACAACAAAAATGGAAAGGGACCTGGGGGTAGACATATCAGATGACCTAAAGGTGGGCCAGCAATGTAAGAAGGCAGTAAGGAGGGCTGGAAGGATACTGGGATGCATAGGGAGAGGCATCACCAGTGAAAACAGGAAGTTGTTGTCCCTCTGTATAGACAGTTGGTAAGACCACATCTGTAGAACTGTCTACAGTTCTGGAGACCCCATCTCCACAAAGACATAGACAGGGTGGAGGCTGCCCAGATGAGGGCAACCAAAATGATGCAGGGTCTGCATCAGAAGATATATGAAGAAAGACTAAAGGAACTAAAGATGCATAGCCTCGAGGAAAGGAGGGAGAGGGGGGACATGATATAAACTTTCAAATAACTCAAGGGAATCAACAAAGTCCAAGAGGGTAGCATCTTTCCAAAAAGAGAGATGTGCAAAACAAGGGGGCATAATTTGAAGATAGAGGGGGGACGTCTCAGAGGTAATGTGAGGAAGTATTTCTTCACAGAGAGGGTTGTGGATACATGCAACAGCCTTCCTGAGGAGATCGTAGAGTCAAAAACAGTGGAGGAATTCAAGAATGCATGGGACAGACATAAGGCAATTCTAGTGGGGGGTAGGAGGAAGTAGGCTGTTGGTTAACTAGGATCTGCAGCTTATCCATTAAGTAGGGAAATGGGCAGACTAGGTGGACCAAGCAGTCCTTATCTGTCATCAAAGTCTATGTTTCTATGTTTCTATGTATGGTCCTTGGGAGGTGGCGTGAAGTGAGGAAGGGAAGTCTGCAGGCAGTAGTGAGGTGGAGGGTTGGTGTTGAGTTGTTGGGGGGGGGGTGAATTTCCAGTTTGTAGGTGAGAGGAGGAGTAAAGTGTGAAACAATAAGTGTAAAGGTAGAACATGGTTTTCGGGCCAAGCTGGTACAGTTAGGAGTTATAGTCACAACTACTGTGTGATGTGAGATGGGCACAAAGCTTTAATTTAAACAGACCTAGTTTAGTTTCTGACAGAAGGTTGTTGTTGAGCGTATTTAGCCAGTAGTGAATATTTAGTAAAAATGTATAAAAGCAGGATCCCAGTACAACAGATTCCCCATTGAACTGTGCATCTATGCTGCTCTATCTTGTGAAAAATGAACAGTAAAAATTGGACCCCCACTGAAAATGTAACTTGCCTTTCAGCTGGATTATCTTGAGTAAAACATTACAAAAATGGGTAAAACCAGGGCCCCATTAAAAATGACATATTGCATCTCGGCTGTGTTACAATGGGCAAATACAGAGCAAAAATTGGGAGAAATGGGATCCCACTAGCATCTAGTCCACATAGAAAGCATCTGAGTTCTGCTATCCTGGATCAATGCAGTACAAAAATATGTTAAAGCAGGACCCATTGAAAATGAGATATTGCATCTGTGCTGGGTTATCCTGGGTCAATATACTACAAAACTGTGCAAAACAGCCTACAGCAGAATCCCACTGAAATGATGTTGCATCTAAAACTATCTGCCAAGAAAAATACATTATAAAAGCAAGATGACACTACAAATAAGATATTGCATCTCACCTCTATTTTCCTCGGTAAATGCAGTACAAAACAGTGTAAAATCAGAAGCCCATTGCAAATGACATATTTCATCTCATCTGATCTATCTTGAGTAAATATATATATTAAAAAATGTGTAAAAGCAAGACTCGGTACAACAGCAAAGCAAGTGGTGAATATTCAGCATTTATAAATGCTTGTTAGGTATAGGAGAACAAAAAAGGTCTTAATTGATGTGATTGTGTGTTTTTTTGCCCCTCTGTAAGTTTTCCCCCATGAACAAATTGCTACAACATTTTCCGGATCCGGGAGATACTGACACCTTCTTTATGCATTCCAAATTTGAAGTAATTTGGTTGAATGGGGGCAAAGTTATTAAGGTGCAAACACTGGAGTTTATCATTAAAGTGCTTACTTAACCAAAATATATAGGCACTACCACAGCTGTATAATATATAGAATATATGAATATATGTATAATGTACAGTATATAAAGGATATGCCATGGTCCCAGGAAAAATATCTCCAATATTTTTCATGTGTGATGTTTGACCTTATGAGATCACAAGTGGGGGTGCCACAAGTGATGTCATAAGGTCAAACATCACAAGAGAAAATTTGTTCATATTTTTCCCAAGTCTACGGCATATCTCATTTACATAGAAACATATTCAGAAGCCAGCAGAAGAAGGCCATTTGTTCTGTCAAGTCTGCTCATATTGCAGGGTCCACGGTTTGAGCTACGGTCTCTGCCTCCCTCCCCACTCCTCCCATCCTCCCTACCCATGATCCTTACCTTCCCTCATGCCTATCCCAGCCTTTCTTAAACCTGCCCACTGTCTTCAACAAGATTACCTCTTCTGGCAGCTCATTCCAAGTGTCCACCACCCTCTCTGTGAAGAAGTGCTTCCTGACCTACCACCTAAACCTCCCACCCTCCAGTTTAAGACTGTGCCCCCTCGTGTTACGGTTGCCACTCAGCTTAAAGAGATTCTTTTTATCAGTTAATCTAATGCTGGTGTTACTTACATGTATTGTTAAGTTTTTAAAATGTCTTACTATTTTTTTTTTGGTTTTTTCTTGTGGGTTTCCTGATCTTTTTCTTTTTTTTTTTCCAATTCAAAGTTTATTAATTTTCACACACATAAGAACAGTTCCAAATGTGACAAGTAAAATTGTACATATAGTCAGAAAAGAGCTTTCGCTACATACATTGGAGCTGTTCTCCCCCCAACCAATCCCCCCTCCCTACAATACACCCTCCCCAATCAGCACAGCTCTAACTATTCAGGTGGTAAATCATCCAGAACCACAGAAACTGCCTTAATATTAACTAAGTGACAAGCAGCGTAGAAAGGATCCCAGATTTTCTTATATCTATTCATCCTATTACTTAGACTAGCCACCATTTTCTCCATCCTGAGATTAGCCAATATTTCCTTAAGACATTCGAAAAGGAATATCTACGTCATCTTTCAGTGTCAGAGAATAACCTTCTTAACCGATAAGGAAATTAGTGCCATATAATACCTTCTCGATATCACAGGAATAAGGGAATAATCCCCTAATAAGCATACCTCCGGAGTAAAAAGGTCAGAGATGCCCAATAAAGGATCCATTCTCTGTTGGCTATCTCCCCAGAGTGTGGAAACCTTAGAACATGACCAAAATATGTGATAAAGCGTACCCTCTGCCTGCCCACATCTGGAGCAGGAAGGGGAATCAATGAGACCATACTTATATAACTTTTGTGGAGTATAATATATGTTATGTAAAATATGGAACTGCATAAGTCGTAACCTATCCTGAGTAACGTATTTATGACAATTTGTCCACAATGCTGCCCAGTCTATCTCCGAGCCGGGAAAACATGGTGCCCAATATCTCTCCGGTATAAACACCTCCAGATATTTACAATTATATAAAATTTTATAAATGTCGGATACTGAGTGAGGGCTACCGAACATCGAGACTAACATATCCCAAAACGTATTCCTACATCATTGAGGCGGAACTGGCCCAAATATCTTCGTTAATAAATGTTTCACTGGAATACTTCAAAAATAGACTTAGTGGGGATGTTAAGGCTACTCAATATTCCAGTAACTGAAAGCCAAGAATCATCCAGAGCAATGACCTGGGAAAGCTTAACATTTTCTAGCTGAGGGAGCCATTTAGACAAGATTGGCTTGTTACTTATTTTTAAATTAGGGTTACCCCCAATGGGCTGAGCTAGGTCTACAGTATGACCATATTCCATAAATGAACATATCTGGGAGTGCACCCTGACCGAAATCTCATGATGGGGGTGGAATTTCAACAAGGGGAGGGCACTCGGCCTGATGTGAAACAATCAAGCTGGTGATAGACCACACTGTTTAATTAAAGATAACTCTATTTTAAGCCAAATAGGTAGCCAGCCCACTAAGTTTGGCTCCCCATATCTCCATCCATCTAACATATTTTTGCCACGTGACTGCCCAGTAGTAAAAAATCATGTGGAAGACGAAGACCCCCTTTATCTTTGGAAGCCGCCAGTTTATGAAATGCAATCCTGGGTTGCCTATTAACCCAAATAAATTTTGTCATCAGATCATTAACTTTACGGAACCATGAAATGGGAATCCAATTATTAAGCAAATGCAATGGGTAAAAAATCCTAGGGAAAAAGTTAATCTTAATTAAATTCACATGCCCCCAGAGTGAAATAAATAATTTGACCCACCTGTCTAAGTCAGCTCCTAAAATTTTAACTAAGTCCTCCAAGTTCAACTTCTGAAACAAAGTGGGATTTCTAACTACTTGTATCCCTAAATATTTTAAAGAATTTGGCACCCAAAACATACCATATTCTACAACACTTGATTTAATCACTTTATGGTTAAGTGGGAAAACAAGGGATTTGTCAATATTCAATTTGTAATTGGAAAGATTGGCAAATTCTTGCACGGTCATCAACACAGCTGGTATTGAGTTATTCGGATCCGATAGCTGCAAAAGTAAATCATTGGCCTATACCAATACTTTAACCTCATATCCCTGGATGGTGATTCCTTGGCTCATCGGCGAAAACTTTAAACAGTGAATGAGGGGCTCCAAGTACAAATTGAACAGTAAGGGTGATAAGAGACAACCCTGTCTAGTTCCTGAATGCAGTGTGAATCTTTCTGAAATAACCCCATTAACCATTACTCTGGCTGATGGGATATTATAAAGGGCTTTGATCCAATTTTGAAAAGGCTCAGGGAATTTATAAGCATTAAGGGCCCTTAATAAAAAGTTCCAATCCACCCTGTCAAATGCTTTCTCAGCATCCAGGGAGACCAAGACCACTGGAAATGAGGCATCCCTGGATGCCAAGAGAATGTGCGACAAGGTTCTGAGATGATCTAATGAGGAACGTCCTTTCATGAATCCTACTTGCTCCGGCCCAATAATATCGGGCATCACCAATGCCAAGTGATCCGCTAAAATCTTGGCCAATATCTTGATATCTTGATTCATCAGGGATATAGGGCGATATCTCGTAGGCAATTCTGGGTTTTTCCCGGGCTTCAAAATTAAAACTATTAAAGCCTCCCACAAAATAGGATCCATCTGGGCGCCCGATAATATGTGTTGAAATAAAGGTAACAGTAACGGGAGTAGCTGATCTAAAAATACCTTATAAAAATTTGCCGAGAAACCATCAGGACCAGGTGATTTATCCGAGGGTAGGGTTTTAATAATCCTGGAGATTTCATCGGTCGTTATTGGAGAAACTAGCCATTCCTGCTGGGATTCCGACAGTGGAGTTAATCCAGATGCCTTCAAATAATTGTCTATACTGTCACCAGATACAGAGTTCATTTTAGAACTATATAAGCTGGTATAATACCTCTTAAACTCTAAAACTATGTCCTCTGAAGTTGTCATTAGGTCATCATTTATCTGGGAACGTATTGACAAAATATATCTATTTGCTTCCATTTGCTTAATCCGAAGCGCCAGCAGCCTTCCCGCTTTCTCTCCCTGCTCTGAATAAGCTGCTTTAGCTTTAAGAATCGCAAATTTGGCCTTGTCCCTTAACATTTCCAAGTAGCCTTCCTTTAATTTAACCAGTTCTTGCTGTTTGGGTTCCGGAAAACATTGGCCTAACATTGTTTCCTTTAAATGAATTTGACCCAATAGTGAGACTAACTTCTTATCTTTTTCTATCTTTCTGTGTGTAGATATACTAATTAAGACACCCCTAATAAATGCTTTAAAAGCCCCCCACATCAAGTCTGGTCTGGAAATAGAGTGAGTATTAGTTTCTATAAATTGCCCTATGTGTTCACTAATAATTTTAACAACGTGATCATCTTTTAACATTTGATTATTAATCTTCCATCTGGGAGACTTCCTAGAAAAGGTTGACAGAGCTAACTGACATGTGACCAGCGCATGATCCGAAGGTGGGCCTGGCTGTATAGAAGCTTCAATCACTCCGGAGAGAAGAGTTTGGGAGAGAAAAATATAATCAATACGCATGGCCGTTTTATGTACGGGGATAGAAAAGTAAATCTTCTCTGAAGGATGTAAAACTCTCCATACATCACACAAAGCATAATGCTCCAAGAGCTCTTGAAGGGCCCTTTGAGCAGGGGAGCGACCTCTTCTCATAGGAGAGGAACGGTCCACTAATGGGTCCATAACAGTGTTTCCTGGTCTTTTTCAGATGGCTGAGTGGCGCGTGACATATGACTCACGTGATACTGTATATGTGTCAGTACATCAGTGCATCAGTGCAATCTCAATGGATGCAATGAGCAGTTAATGAGAGCAAGAGGTGGCCATTTGGTGAGCTATGGAAGGAAGCCTTGATGTCACTAGGAATATCACGGACAGAGTGAGAATGATACATGCGGCTGGGGGTACAAAGCCCTGTTTGCTTGCAGCTGCTACTGGAGGGATGATTTTGAAGGAATGGGGAAAATGTTGTTAATCGCATAATGATTTATGATCAGGTAGTCAGTTTTTTGTGAGTATGTAGTGCTGAGAAAATCAATAGACAATAAATGGTAGAAAGCAAAAGTACTATGTAACTGTTTCAGCAGAACTGAAACTAGTGGGTGGAAGCCAGCATGTGAGTTAGACTTTCAGTTCTAAAATTAGAACTGGGCTGCTCATGCTGCTGGATTCCACCAATCAGGACCTACAGTGAGAATATTTTTGCTCCTGCGGACTTAGAGTGAGCATATTTTGATATTCTCACTCCAGAAGGAGTAAAAATATCAGTGATATGTGCCACAAAATATCCTCATAACCAGTGGATAAATACACATATACATACTATATATACTGCAGTTTAGATTTGACTTTGGGCATTCAGTTTGAATTTGGGCATTTAACATAACTAGATATAATTGCTGACCACTAGTGAGAACCATAGATTTTAACTGATATAAGTAATTATAGTTATTACTTAAATTTATAATACATTTTTGAGTTTTCTGTTTGGGCTACATGTTTTTCATTA
This sequence comes from Neoceratodus forsteri, assembly GCA_016271365.2. NCBI lineage: Eukaryota > Metazoa > Chordata > Ceratodontiformes > Ceratodontidae > Neoceratodus > Neoceratodus forsteri. The sequence goes on along the minus strand of CM028131.1, from coordinate 542,025,960 downwards.
AGTATCCTTTCCAGAAGGACTCTTCAGTACTCTGTAATTAAAATAATGTGTTTTTTTCTCCCTTTAAACTGTATGTCAGTGGGTTAGTGAAATACTTGAGTTGTGGGGCATGTCACTTTAAACTGAAAGCTTTAAAAAACTGTCCCAGTAAGCCATTTTTTTATGGTTGTGCATATTTGGGAGACTGCCATCTCTTTAAGTGCACCTCAGTGCTGCACAGAGCTCACTCCAACTTTATGTTTTACTAACCAATACAGAAACTTCTCCTTGCAGCACTGTCCAATGATTATGACAATGATGCCCATGTGTTCTTTCATAATACTGCATATACAAGCAGTCCCAGAGTCTGGAACAAGCATGAGTGTAAGACAACATACATAGAAGCAGATGCTGCTGCTGCTCCCTTTTCCTCTGATGACTACTGTATGCAGGTGTGTTCCTCTGTAATACATATACCAGCAGAAACAGCACCGAAAACAACCTATACAAAAGCTTCTGCCTGCTACTCCTTTTGACGACAATGATGGCAGTGTTACTTTATAATAAACACTGTATGATAGCAAACCCAGCCACTTGAACCACTGTAAGTGCCAGATAACATATAAGCAAAACTTATAGTTACTGTTCCCTTCTACATTGATGCATAGAATGTCAATGTGTTCCTCCATAATACATATGCTAGAAAGCTCAGCCTCCGGAACCAGTATGAATGCCAGACAACCTATACATAAGCTGCTTCCTGTTGCTCACTCTTCTTTTTCATTTATTTACTGAAAATTTTGAAGACTACCTTTGAGCACAAGTGCTCTTCTACTAATGGTCCACATCAGTAACAGACATTACAAAGCAACCTAACAAATACAGTAAGTGCATTCCAATGAAATGACGTCAAACAAGAATAATATAGTCAAACGAGTACAAATAAATAGGCCAGATCAATTTCTTACAATTTTACAATATGGCAGGTAAACAGAAACAGTGTAAAACAAGCATAGTAATGGTACATGGCAACAGAGTCAGTCTGACACACTTCAAAGTGTATATCTGGAGGGACTTTGGATGATTAGCAGTTACAGTTGTATTGAATGGTTGGGTTTGCCCATAGTATTCTCTTAAACTGGTCAGACTTTGAATAAGCAAGGTATTAGGCAGCTCATTTAACCAGCCAGCAGCCCTACTAGCAAATGAACACTAGCCCAGATGAGTACGGCAAAAGGCATTTCAAGGGCATTCAAAGCCATGCCCCTGGTTTTGTAGAGATTGGCAAGACGGTGGAAAAAGTGAGATAGGGCTGGAAGATTAGACCTAGTTGTGCCTTCTTGGCTAGCAGGCATGTCTGGAACTTTATTCTGCTAGGTAGGGGTAACCAGTTTGTTTGTGTGTAGAGGGTGCAGCTGTGGGTGCACTTGTCAGTCCCAAGCACAAAGCAACAAACCTTATTACAAATCAAATTTATTCTACTGAGAATTGAGCCATTGGCAGTTGCAAAGACAAGGAGCCCACAGTCAACTAGTTTCATGCTAAGTTTCATACTAAGTTTTTGAAATAGGAGTTAAAGAGCCTGAAAGGCCCATAAATTACTCCTATGTATTAATAATAACTAAGAATAGAACCTGTGAGTATGATTTTATCCAGGCATGCTTTATAAGTCTGTTTGGATTTACTAATTATCACCTCCAAGGGCAAAGCATTCCATAACTTAACATTCCTTACTGAAAAAAATAATTTCCTGTGAAGAAAATTACATTTCTTTAATTGTAACTGTAGGGGATGTCCCCTTAAATTATGAGAAACATCCTTAAAGCAGAAACCCAAATTAACCATGAGATAAGGATCATTTAAAATATCATACATAAGAAGGAGATTTCCCCTAATGCGTCTTATTGATAAAGGCATAAGGTGTAGGGAGGTCAATCTACTGTCATATGTTATATCTTTCAAATCTCTCACCATTTTGGTATACCTTCTCTGTACTCTCTCCAGCACCATGATATCCTGTAACTGATATGGACACAATAGTTGAGACAAGTAGTCCAAATGGGGAATAATATATACTCTAAACAGTGGCATCAGTACCCTCTTATCCCTTGAAACAATGTTACGTTTTATGGACCAAATTATACTACTGACTTTTAAAATAACCTCATTAATATGAGAGGTAGGAAGGAAATCTTCAGATATTAAAACACCCAGATTTTTTTCAGAAGTAGTGCTTGTCATTAACCTATTATCCAAAGTGTAAATATATTTCTTATTGTTCTTCCCAAAATGCATTACTTTACACTTTGAGAGATTAAGCTTCTTCCCCCCATGTTGTGATCCATTTGGTCAATAAATCCAGGTCTTTTTGAACAGATAATATTTGTTCTGGATTTTCACTTGGTCCTCTGATTTTTATATCATCTGCATATTTTACAGTGTTTAAACAATTTTCTTTAGTTATATCTGAAATGAAAAAATTTTAAAAGGGCGGGGCCCAGCACCGATCCCTGCGGAACCCTACTGGTGACAAATCCCTTACATGAAAAATGACCATTGATCATTACTTTTTGTAAACGGCCATCCAACCAACTTGCTATCCATCTTAATAAATTTGGGTTAATATTTAAAATGTGCAGTTTTTTTATTAGTGCCCAGAGGGGAAGATAGTCAAAGGCGTTTCTAAAATCAATAAAAACTACATCATATGGGGCCCTATTATCCAAGTGTAAACTCAAATCCTCATAGAAATATAACAAGTTGGTTAAGCAGCTTCTCCCTTTCCTAAACCCGTGTTGTTCAGTATCTGTATTTTCAAAGGTAACTGTTAGCAAATCCATGATAATACTTTTTAAAATCTTACCCATAGAGGACATCAAACTTACAGGTCTATAAGTTTCCCAAATATGTTTTGGACCTTTTTTGTATATGGGTATTACATAAGCAGTTTTCCAGTCATTTGGCACATAACCGTGGTTTAGACAATGTTCAAATAGATATTTCAAGGGAGTGGCCAAACTGTCTGCTAAAAGATATAATAGATGTCCTGGAATATCATCAGGAGACACGCTAATCTTACCTTTTAAATTACCTAATTTATCAAGAATATCTTTTTCCGAAATAACAATATTTTCACCCAAAGGAAGAACAATAAAGTTGTTGGTCTGATTTGGCTGGAAAATGTTACAAAAATTGGTATTAAATAGATTAGCCATTTCTAGTGGATTGCAAATTGATTAATCACCTAATTAGATAGGACCAACTAGACAAGAAGATTTATTTAAAGAGTTGATGTATGCATAAAAAGATTTACTATTATCTTTGCATGCACTACCACCTAATTTTAACTCGCTCTTTCTTTTAGCCCTACATATACTATATTTGCATTTTTTTTGGATATCCAAAAAAGAGTTCCAATTTACCACAATACAGGATTTTAAATAAGTAGCATAACATTTATCCTTTTTTTTTATAAGTTTAATCAGATCTTTGTTCATCCATTTAGGTTTAGATTTATTAGTCAATGACTTATATCTGAAAGGAACATGATAATTCCTTAACTCAATTATGTTTATTTTATTTTATTTACTTATTTATTTATTTCAATCTAGGATTACAATACCTTTGAGCCGAGGCTCTTTTACAAAGCTTCCATGTCAGCATGTGCAACAGTCATCATTTTAGTTACAAACATATAGTCACTGACTTACAGACATGTAATAACCAGTACAAAGACTTGAGCTATGAGCAAGACAAGGAGGGGGTCGGGGGAGAAGTGAGGGTAGGAGATCGAGGGGGTAGGAGGTACAGAGGGTAAGGGGGAGTATGGAAGGTGGTTGGGGCAGGGGCAGAAGTGGATATACGGGGAGAGGTGGGCAAGGGTGGGAGACAGTGCAGCCAGGGGGCATTGTCAAGGGAATGTGACAGGTAACGTGCTAGGGGTGCAAAGACTGATTTTAAATGCTGGGTGCTGGGGCATGTGCAGCTGGAATGGTGGAAATGTTAAGATGGGCAATCGCAGGATACAGGCAGTGACAGGCACAGCTTGGACTTGAAGAGGTCGAGTGTTGGAGCGGTCGCTATGTCACTGCCAAGAGAGTTGAGCCAGTTGGATGCCCAATAGGAGAATGATCTTTGTCCTTGGGTCTTGCGACATCATGGGATATGTAGTAGATGGGACTTGGATCTCCTTGTAGTGACATTCCTATATCTAGGCTTAAGGAGGGCACAGACACCGGGTTGGGCAAGCCCCATTATAATTTCCTTGGCCATGATGCAGTTTTGGTATTTTATACGTTTGTCCAGTTGAAGCCATCCAGATTGGGAATAAAGGTCACATATGTGGGTACGGCAATGTGAGCCAGTGATGAGATGACAGGCCTTATTCAGGGAGGTCGCAATATGTTTGAGAGCAGTGGTAGTTGCAGACCCATATATGATAAGACTATAGTCTATGATGCTGACAATGGAGCTTTGGACGGCCACTGACAGTGCTTCTGGGGTTAGGTGTTTCCTGTGCTGGAATAATATGCCTAACCTCCCATTGGCTGACTCTGCCACATTGCTGATATGGACAGCGTATGAGAGGTGGGGATCAAGGTTGATGCCAAGGTACTTGAACGATTGTGTTTGCTCTAGGATGGCTCCTTGTTCGGCTGCAATGGAGAGGTGAAGTTGTTTGTTTTTGTTATGGGGCTGCAGAAGACCATAGACTTGTTTTTTTTTCTGATTGAGAAGCAATTTATGATGTAGGAACCAGGATTAGATGGAGGAAAAGGCCCGCTGAAGTTTATTTTGTAATTGGACTGGATCAGGGTCCGAGGTGAGGATCACAGCATCTTCGGTGTAGAGAATTATTTGTTCTGGGCAGCTGTCTGGTAGTGAGTTTAAGAATAGGCTGAAGAGGAGGGGTCCCAGAATTGAGCCCTGGAGGACTCCCGAGTGGACCGGTCTAGGGTCCGAGAGTGTATCAGTGATTCTTACTGTTTGGGACTGTTCTTCAAGGTAGCTCTTAAACCAGCCAATGGTGTCGGTTGACAGCCCAGTGTTCTGAAGCTGGACAAGTATGAGGCGGTGATTGACGGTGTCGAAGGCTTTAGTTAAGTCAATGTAGATTGAGCCTAGTAGTTCACCGGAATCAAGTGCATTGTGGATTGCGCCGGTGAATTCAAGTAGGGCTGTGGAGGTGCTGTGACCTTGCTATCAAGTTACATGTTATCATGTAATATATCATACAATTCCTCTATTTTCTTAGAACTAAAGATAGACAACCCATCAACACTAGCTTGTTTATTTTAATACTGTTAATATCAGCTTTATCATATATATAGGTTTTTGTTCTACAAGATGCCAAAATAGAAACATGTGCTAAAAGAAATCTAATAGAACAATGGTCACTATTACCAATAGGGGAATGAATATAGATATCAGAAAGAGTCAAGGATTTACTGTAAAATATCAGATCTAGCATATTAGAACCTCGAGTGGATTGATTAACTCCTTGGCATAATCCGCATTTCTTACTCATATTAATAATCTTTTTTCCTGAATTAGAGGAGGCTATCATGTTATCCCATTCTGTGTCAGGCAAATTGAAGTCCTCAGTCAAGATGATATCACCCAGTGAACATGCAGTCTCAATTTCTTCAATAATGTTGTCTAGGTAGTCCAAGGATGCACTTGGTGAACGATAAAATTACATACTGTTGTTTATTAATCATAAGTTTGATCCATATAGTTTCCACAATACTATTTATTTTTTTATTTTATTCAAAATATCAACAACTTGTAACTTGTTCCTTAAGAAAATAGCGACACCACCACCTTTTTTATCTTGTCTGTCACGTTTGTATAAGGTGTACCCAGGAAGGCAGAGGTCCCAGTTTGACTTATTATCTCCTCATGTTTCTGTTATAAAAATAATATCAACCCCATCTGACAATGTGATAGCTATTAACTCATCAAACTTATAGTGTAAGCTATGAGCATTGAAATATAAACATTTTAGTTTAATCCAATTTGGTTTAACAACTGCCAGTACATGTGGGGTCAAGTCCTTCCCAAACTCTATTAGTTTAAATGGTGATTAATGTGTTTCAGAAGATGTTCACCTAACAAGGAGTTACCCCTGTAGTTCAAATGTAATCCATCATTACAATACAAATCACATCTACCTATAAATTCTTCCCAATGAGTTATACATTTCTGTTCTTGTCTAAGGCAATGTACATGTAGCAAATTATTGAACATGTGTATTTTGCTATTATATTCACTAGATGCTCTAGGGACTGGTAAAATTTCAGAAAAAGCTATCTTGCAGCCTCGGTTGACCAATGTACTGGAAAATCCAACCAGATCCTTCTTTATTTCTGAGGCACTAGAGTGCATAAAATCATTTGTACAAACATGTAGTATCACAAGGGGTTTTTCACCTCCATCTACCAAAATTTTAGGGGCCATTTTTGTAATGTCAGCTATTCTGGTTCCCCTAAAACTTGAGCATGTACGATGCTCCATATCTGGATTACAAATGGCCCTATCAAGGTGCTTAACCATGGAATCACCTAAAACATAAACTTGCCTATATGGTACCTGTAAAATGGGCATTACTATCACTTAAAGTCTATGTTATATCAAGATTGTTATATAGGTTAGATTGGGCTTCAGCAGGTAGAAGAGAAGAAGAGCCAGGTAATGTGGAATTAATGTCCAAAAGTAGATATGTGCAAATAGTAGTAGTAGCTAGACTATTAGTAACACTTACAACAGGTTCATTAGTCACTGATAACTCTTTATCAATTTCTATTAAATCTGAACTCTCAAGTTGATCAAACACAGCAAACCTATTACTTGTGGGTAAAGAAAATTGTGAAGCCTTATGGCCCTTTTTATAGACATGTTTACTTTGAACATTGTACCAATGTTCATCTGTACCATCGGTGTATGTACTTTCTCTGGGATGTTTTTTATTACTGCTTGTTGATGTTAATAACCCAATCTCACTTTGAGAAGTTTGGTTGTTGAACTTATTACAAGACAATATATTAGATACTTGTAAATCCATATCATTAAGCACTGTAGATTTATTTAATGCATTAAATCGTGCTCTCATTAAGTTCTGGCTGGATTCTAAGTCAGATAACCTATTGTGAAAAGGGGCCACTTCCTGTTTAGTGACACTGCTGAGCTTGCCACTATGAGGTGACACATTCAAGGCTCCAAATCTTCTGTTTACCATGGACATAAGGTGGTCAATATGTGGAATGAAAGATAAGGTATTGCCCAGGATCACCCTGAGGTATTAAAAGTTTTCCGCCTGTTCAAGTATATGTCCCAGTCCCAGCAAATATGCAGTATATTGTGGATGACAAGAGGGAGGATTTCTGGGCTTGTAAAGAATACAGTCTTTGCATTTTATTTTTATTTTTGTAATTTAGAATCAATTTGTTTTGAGAGAATCATTTTTCAAGGGCCTAACAATTAGACTAGAGGACAAAGGCAAGGCTGCCAAGGTCAGGGTTCTTGAAATAGATAACAGCATACAGAGTAAATTTGAAGATTAAAATTTCTTGTGCACAGCACTCTAGGCAAATAACATTACAAAGTCAGATAAGAGCAAAGCAAATGCAGATTTATTTGAGCATTGGTACTGAGTCTGTACCCAAGATCCTTGACACAAGCCTTTGTCAAGGGGGGGGGTATCTGATGAATGCTTATGCAGAAGCATTGAGGTACAGGTACTATGTGTGTAAATCATTCACTGCTTACAATTGTAAGTATTTAGAAAGTTCTTCAAAAATTACTCTCACTGAATTATATCTAGAGTCTGGAGTGCTGGTTACTCATTCTCCTATACAGAATCTATAGCCTGTTCCTCCATGTTCTCCCAATAATGATGCCAGTGTGTTCCTCAATAATACATATGTTAGCAAATTAAGCCTCCTGAACCAGATTAAATGCTAGACAATCTACATAGGAGCTTCTGCCTGCTGTTCTCTCCACTGATGATGAAGATGATGCCAGTCTGTTCCTCCATAATTCATATGCTTCCAAATCCAACCTCCAAAACCAGCATAAATGCCAGATAAGAAGTGCAAAAACTGCTGCCTGCTGCCCCCTCTTCCTGCTTTAATGATGACAGTGTGTTCCTCCATAACAGATTTACTAGCAAACCCAGACTCTTAAACATACATAAATGCCAGACAGCCTATAAAGAAGCTACTGTCTGCTGCTTTTTCCATATAGCATGTTGGCAAACCTGGCTTCCTGAACCAGCATAAATGTCAGACAACCTGTACAGAAGCTGCTGCCTTCTATGCCCTCTTTTGATTATGGCAATGCCGTTGTGCTCATCGTTAATCCATACACAGTACTAGCTAACCCAGTCAGCAAAACCAGAATAAATACCAGGCAACCTACACAAAAGTTAGTGACTGCCACTCCCTCCTTCGCTTAATGATTCCAATGTGTTCCTCATGGTGTGGGAGCAACTTATCTTTCGGCAAGGGACTTCTTGTCTGGGATAAATGTAGGTGTCATATTGCTACAAGTGTGAAATTCAGACTAAAATAGACAACCACGGTTATGGCTGCAAAGCTACGAGTCTGTAAAAAACTTCTAGCACCAGCAGACACATAGAATGTGCATTTTAAGGCCCAGTACCAGGAATGCTACAACATGTGGTTGGCAAGAGAAGAGACATGGCTGATCATTGCAGGAAATCCACTAGCTCCTTCAAGAACAACAAGCATTTGTCAATGCTGAATGTTGGCTTATTGGCATTGGCATTGGTAGTGCAGGAGTTAGAGAGATGCATACTAGGAATGGCAGTGAAGTATTGAAATGACACCAACCCCAACCCCACCCTGAAGAGACTGACAGGCATTGGGGGTGTATCTTTGGGTCATCAGCCATAACGCTCATGCCATTTCACCTCACCCTTCCCTGCAGACATTGACAGGTGTCGCTGTGTGCCTTGGGGTCTTCAGGCCTTATACTCACCCCATTCCATAAGGAAATATACTGAGATGGGTGCGGTATAGAAGAATGTGGTCAATGCTGGGGCCAAAGACCCCAAGGCACACCTCAATGCCTGTCACTGGCTGCAGAGTGAGGATGGAATGGCGTGAGTATTACGGCCGATGATCCCAAGTCACACCCCTGATGCCTGTCAGTCTCTTCAGAGTAGGGTGTTATGGTTGGAAACCCTAATGCCCTGTCCGTTTGTTGGTATTTTTGCTCCAGATTTTCAAAATGGGATTTTTGTGATCCCATCTTATGAATAGTGGCACTATCAATTCGTTACTCAGTCCCGAAAGGTGGTTCCACAAAGCCACTGTGCCACTTGGCAGCACAGGTGTAAAAACATATTTCTGGCAGGATGTGAAAAATAACATCTTTACTGTTCATGAGGTGGTATGAAAAAATCGCAATGTTAAAAATCTGGAGTGAAAATATGAAAAATTGGTGAAGTTATAAATGTGTACAAACTGCGCAATGCATGCGTATAAGGCAATCATTTTTTGGAATTTTTTCACCAAATTTCAACATGGGCATTTATGAACCTGTCCTAATGAACAGTGGCACTGTGATTTTGTTAATCTGTCCCAAAAGTTGATTTCCCACAGCGACCATGCCACTCTGCCCAAAGATATGAAAACACATTTCAGGAAGAATGTGAAAAATGACATCTATACTGTTCATAAGGAGGTGTGAAAAAATGGCAGTGCTGAAAATCTGCAAAGAAAATATAAAAAATTGGTGAAGTTACGAGTGTGTGTAGAAAATGTGCAACACACACTCATAAAACAATCATTTTTTGGAATTGTTTCACAAAATTTGCAACATTTACTTTTTGGGACGTCCCGTCATGAACAGTGGCACTCTTGTTAATCAGTCCCAAAAGGTGATTCCGTGCAGTGACCATGAAATCACCTTTCAGGACAGAGAAACTAAATGACGGTGACATGTTTATGAGGTGTGGTCCCAAGAACCCCATGTTGAAAATTTGGTGCCAAAATTCAAAAATATGGCTGAGATATCAACCTAAGTTGAAACCTCCCATTGTCTTCCATTATAAAACTTACCATCATTTCTTCATTTTGAAATTTGGCTTTGAAGAGTGCAGACGTGTCCCAGTTCAGAGAAGATCGCAGCTCCCAACCTCCAGAGGGTAAGTATGGGTGAGGGGGGTATGGGGAGGTGGGTGCTCAGGAGGATGGTGGGGATTGGGGAGGGGGACAAGGGAGGCAACGGTGGACTATTTTCTTGTTTGTAAGGGAAAAAAAAGACTGTGAGGGAAGGTTTTCTTCATTTACAGGTTAAGCACAAAACAAAAATAGGGCACACTGGGTGGGCTCCCAGTGTGCCACAATTCTGGGAGGGGGGATGCCGACATGGGGATTGGGCACCCCAATGTCAGCAAGGCATATAGACGGGTTGGGGGTATGCATCTGACACCAGGAGTGGGCATCCCAATGTCAGAAAAGAAAGGGGAAACTGTTTAACCAGGAAAGACACACCAAGAGGGGGATGTCAAAATGGGGATTGGGCACCCAGACGTCAGCTTTTCTGGAATGTGTGGTGAGCAGCAGTAGAGATGCAGCAAATTTAAATTCCGCCAGCAAAGTGAACGTGAAGTGGGCACTTAGTGTTGCCACTCCGTGGAGTGGGAAATGCAAAGTGCTCACTCTGCCTTGTCATTACCACTTCACGTTAAGGTGGAATGGCAATGCGAAGTAAGGCAAAGTCATTGTTTTTAATGGACTTTGCATTCCTCATTATGATTTTAAGTTATCCACTTGGTGTTTCAGATTTGGCAGCCCCACCACACATCACATGGCTTGCAGTACTGTAAGTCACATGCTCTTTAGCTAGGCAAGAAGAAAGTGAGTCATACAAGCAGACACTTTTACCTTCTCCTGTGCAGATGGAGAGAGTAGTGTGTTTTGTGACTGCTGATACTTTGAGATCAGAGCGAGGAGGAGATTTAAACTTTGATTTAGCCCTAACAGCTTTTTTAAAAGCTAAATTTTTTGTCTTTTCTGTACTCTTTTTTACTTAATTTGTTCTTTCTGTAAATTTTATTTTTATTACCTTTATAAGTAGTTAGTTGTTTGTCTGTGTGACTGTGTGTGTGTGTTGTGTGACAGTGTGAGTAGTGATTGCTCAGACTGAGGGAGCTCAGTAGGAGAGATGGACCAGGGTGAAGGAATGTCTGGGGTGGGAGCAGCTCTGGGAGAGCATGGTAGTGGTAAGCATCGTACCATGCGCATGTGTGGAGGGCATGGGCACACATTCCTGTGGGACCACTCGAAACTTGTAAAAGTCCCCCCCTGGAAGCAGGACCAGCACCACCTCCTGTCCTAACTCTGAGGCAGTTGAGCCACCCCCACCACCAAGTCCAACACCAGGTCCTCTGGAGCAGGATATGCCTGTTCCCCAGGGCCCAGGTGTGGATCCCATCCCTGTTCAGCACCGTGACCTGCTGGCTGCCAGTTCATCTGGCCATCCTCTGCCTGTGCCTGGTCCGCCCCACACCTCTGTTGTTTGGCAGTTTTTTGACTGTGTTGGGGGGGCACAGCAGTGTGGTCAAGTGCTACCTATGTGAGGTGGAGGTGTGCCGTGGCCCCCAGGGGACTCACCTGGGGACTGAGGGCCAGTGCACCCATATGCTCAATCACCAGAGGCTGGAGTGGCAGGCTACCACAGAATGGACCATGCCTACACCTGCTGGCCAATCTGTGGTGTAGAGTGCAGCTGTGCATTGCAGCATTCCTAAGAAGAGGAGGGCCACAGCAGCACCTGCTTCTCCACCAGCACCACCACCACCACCACCACCAGCAGGTCAGCCTGTAAAATGTGTGGACCCCAGAGAACTGCATGTAACACAGGCTGACTTGGCAGTTCTCTGGAGTGCTGTCGAGGAGAACAGCAAGAGGGTGAGTGCTGTGGAGCAGTGTCTGCATCGCATAGAGGGACATCAGTTGCAAATTATGTCCATGCTGGAACTGCTGCTGGATCACCATGGGATCACACATTAGTTTTTTTTTCTCACACCATGTGCCCCCCACACCTTCCTTGCTGTGTTATAAAATGTATTCCGCCACCATCCCCGACCCTTGTATGTAATTATGCTCTTTTTTGCTGTCTTCTGTATGCGTGACACTTTGTAGTCTGAGCAGTGCAAGTATACTGTGCAAAACTGCATGTGTGCAGTCAGTCTTCTTTCCAGTCTATGTATGTACTGCAGACACTGTCCAACTCCCAGACTTAAAAACGTTTATTAATGAGTACAATGGTGGGATGGTGAAGCCTGGAGAGATACTACAAAATAGGCTTACAATACATCCAAGTAACTAGTAAAAAAATAAATGTTGTGATTCGTGATGTGATCGTAAATCGTGATTTATGACTGCATTTGTGACCGTGATGATGAAGAAACTTGAATGCCTACAGCTGTACTTCCCTTGGCCCTGATGAGGTGTGGCACGAAACTCCCCGACTTCAAAACAAACATTAATGAGTACAATGGTGGGGTGGTGAAGCATGGAGAGATACTACAAAACAGGCTTACAATACATCCAAGTAACTATTAAAAACAATTTATGTGATTTGTGACGTGATCATAAATTGTGATTTGTGACTGCATTTGTGACTGTAATGATGAAGAATGTGATTTGTATCACGAGTGACTTGTGATGATGGCCTTGACTTAAAAATGCATATTAATGAGTACGATGTTCATGCAGAATTATGCACCACACCTGTCCAGTACTCTGAATGGAAACCAAAGAAACAACTGTGACTTAAGTTAGAGATGGAGTTTGGGCCCTAAAGAGAAGCAAATACACAGACAGATTAAGATTGCACTACGCACTGAAGAGATGCAGCTGCAAAGGCACAACACCTAACTAGTGCTCACCATCAGAAATTAAATCTGGAAAGAATATCTTTGCCGGCTGGGGCAGGCCGTGGGGATGAGTATTGCACTGCTGGGAACAGTCACTAGTCCTAATACCAGTAAAGATACCACAAAGTACAAAAATTACACAGCTGCAGTGGATAGCAGGTTCACATTGCTGAAATTATGTGGGACAATAAAAGATGTCTGATTAGATGACAAGCATCACACACATACTCACACACACACTAAGTAATGCGTAGCAAATTGAAAACTTCAGTAATATAACCACATAGTTTAAATAAAATAAAATTATGCACTGCTGCACCACAACAATCAGCAAAAAAATGGCAAGAATTATTGAAAATATTACTGTGTGTACATTAACACAGTTATACAAGAAAAATATCACCAAAACAGAAAGCACTGTCTTTTTCTCCAAGTTAATCTATCTACACCACAGATATGCCCCTTCCCCAAAGCACACTTCCACTGTCTCTCAGTACATAGACTGAATGTTGTACATTAACATTCAAAATCCACACACAAACAATAAACGCTCGATGATATGAGCACTGGAGGGTTTCCTATAATCGATGAACTAAAGCTGCAGCAAAAAAAATGACTCAAAAATATTTTTTTAACAGCTTTTAGAAGGCTTGAATAGCAGAGCACTCTCAGAGCAGATCATGTCCTACAGCTTCATACACACACTACCCCAAACTGAGGCTGTGCAGAACAATCCAGAGCCCATGTGACCTGAAATCCCATGAATCACTGCAAAATTCTCCTTTGGAGCTTAAAAACAAGGCAAAGTGAGGTGAAGTGGAAGGCGGAGTAATGTGAAGTCATTGCTTTCAATGTACTTCACCTTAAGAATTGGTTGGAGTAGTGGTTTGGGAAGGCAGAGTAATGTGAAGTAGTTGTTTTCAATGGATTTCACGTTACCATTTGTAATGAAAAGTACGCAGCTTCCGTTTACCTAGATCACTCGTGAAATTTGCTTCCTCCGCTGGAGCATCCGTGGAGTGAATTGGGGCCACTTCATCCATCTCTAGGTGGCAGAAGCCACTATATTTATTGAAATTTTCACCAGGAAAGGTACGTAATGGAGGAGTGTCATCTGCCACTGCAATGATGAGCCTGTCTCTGATTGCAGCGGCAGATTCGTTTCAACTCTATGGCTGTCTCTGAAACTGCTGTCATCTGCAGCGATGTGCTCTGGTTTGTGGCTGACGGCCACACCCACTAAATCATCCCCTGCATTCACAACAAAACTGACACACCTCTGAAATGTGCTACTACCACAAGATGTAGCTTGAACGTGCACACAAGCCAACATAAAAATGAATGAATGAGTAAAGGAAGCATGGACTTATGTTACTAAGGACAACATTGTGAAGCCATTCCAAGTTTGTGGGATTAAAGCACTGACCCAGATGTAATCCACTGCACACATCCAGAGAGAGTAGCCATTAAAGGACAGAGACACCATTGCTTTGAAAAAGCCACTTTACAAAGTCATTACATCCACAGTAACCTTTGTTTAATAAAACTGTAACAATTTCTGTTCACTAATTTTTTGTATGTTTTGCAGGTGACAGGACAGGACTCAGTTCCAGCACCCTGGATTTTATTACCAAAAGCACTAGTAGATCAGAAGTGGACACGCCTGACAGTGAAGATAAGCTAGACTGAGTTTGAGTTTGTTTCTTTTAGTTACATTTTGCTTATCAATGCCTTGTACATTGACCCTGCTTAAAAAGTCTTTTATGGTAGTTGATGACTCTGAGACTGAGAGAGAGAGAGAGAGGTTGCTAGCACAACATGATTTTGTGGTTGCTAGGATGTTGCTATGCTAGCAACGTTGCTAAGAGATCACACAATAGCACGCAGTTTCTGGCTTGTCTGAAACATCCACAGATTCCTACCATGACTTTTCTTACCTCAATCAAGTACATCGGTATTTTTTTATAAATAATGCTATAAGTATTATTCACATGTTTTGCCAAGATGAAATAAAGACATATGCTACCACTTCAGTAAACTGTCTATACCAATTGCGTTACATTGAAATCAACTGAGATAGCACACTGAAGCAGCATTAGTACTGTGTTTCATTGGTTTGAAGCTGCATTTGTACCAAGATTTTAGCCCAAGGTTTACACTGATTTATAGCCATGGGTGCAGAACAATGGCAGCTGCAATTAAGATCATTCAGTTTGGTTGTAGCTATAAATCAAGGCAGCCACAAGGGGGGGTGACTTCAAAGCAGTGAACTGTGGTATGCTAGCAAACCTGGCTTCATGGTCCAGTGAAAATTCCAAACAACCTATACAGAAGCTGCTCCCTGTTGCTCCATCCATCAGTGATGACAATGATGCCATTGTGTTCCTCCTTAATACCCATACTAGCAAGCACTGCCTCCAGAACCAACAAAATTGCTAGATGGCCAGTACTGAATCTGCTGTCTGTTTCTGCCTTCTCTTCTGACAAAGTCAGTTTTTTCATCCTTACTGCATAAGCTAGTAATCCCAGCCTCTAGAACCAGCGCAAGTATCAGACAATCTTTAGAGAAGCTTTCCGCCTGCTGCATCTTCCTCCTTCTCCTCCTCTCATAATGCTGGTGTGTTCCTCCGCCATATATATGCCAGCAAATCTGGCCTCTGATAGCAGCAAATATGTCAGCCAACCCATACAGAAGTAACTGTCTACTGCTCCCTTTTTTTATAATGATGACGGTTGCAGTGCATTCCTCTTTTTGTCCATGTACTGTAAGTTGTGGACCATGCATTGTGCTGCTGCCAAAGCCTGCAGTGTTCTGCTTGAGTACAGGTGCTGATGCATTCTGCATAGTTATTTTCCTCTAATGTGGTGTCTACCTCAGAGTCCTTGCTCTCTGTCCATGAGCACATGATCTACTGCTGCCAAAGGCACATCAGTCATACTCCACTAGTGGTACAGTCCTCCTGATCGTTTGATTGTTTCTGTTTGTGACATTAAACAAAAACCAAGAACATACGAACATATGAAATTTGCCAGCAGATAAAGGCCTAGAGGTCTGTCAAGTCTGCTTGAATGTGCAACTAGAACCCCTTATTATGTAGCTGCCCCTTCCTTCCACCCTTCCCCTCCATTGACCCTCCCCCTTGTCCTATCCCATCCCCTTTTGAAGCAGTCCACTGTTCTACTGGATACCACTTCTGCAGGTAACACATTCTACCCAGCTACCACCCTCTCTGTAAAAAAGTGTCTCCTCATCTCCTTCCTGAACCTTCATCCCTCCCTCCAGTCTCATATCATGTCCCCTGGTGTCCCTCCCCTCCCTTACTTTGAACAGCCCCTCTGTACCTGTCTTGATTATTCCTTTCACATATTTAAAGGTTTCAATCATGTCCCCCGCTCCCTCCTCTCCTCCAGCGAGTACATGTTCAACTCCCTCAGCCTCCTCTCGTATGATAGTCCTCCAGCCCCTTGATCATCTTTGTTGCCTTGCACTGCACCCCATCCAGTAAGGTAATGTCCCTCTTCAGATACTGGTGCCAGTACTGCACGCAGTACTCCAGGTGTGGTCTAACTAACGACCTATATAGTGGCAGAATCACCTCCTCCCTCCTTGAGGATATACACCTTGCAATGCAACCCAGCATTTTGTTGGCCTTTGGAGCTGCCTTCCTACATTGTGCCCAGCACACACAACAATTTCTGCCAAAGGTAGAAAGATTTATTACAAAAATAATAAACAAGTATGATGTACTGGTCAAATACAAGATCGTCATGGTGCTTGGAGGTGCTCTGCATCTTCCTCAGATGGTGTGGCTAACTTTGATGGCAAAGTGACAGTTCACTTATACTGTCTCCCATTCACTGACTGACTCATCATTTCTGAATGACAGCTATGCTAATTTAGCTGGTGCTAGGTAACAGATGCCAAGTGAACAGCTGAGCTGAGGTTCCGCTGTGACAACAAACCTTCAGGCTTTGACATTACAGTTAATGGAGCAGTTAATTAGAGCTCAAACGAGTAAAACAAATGAATGTCCCACTGCCCAGAGGGTCAGAAAAAGTGAACATCAATAATAAAAGTTTCTGTGATTAAAGTGTTCCCAAAAAGAAACCAAAAGAAAAAAGAAAGATGAACAAGCTAAGGTAAAAGCTTATGAAGTCAAATGGAGGGGAAGGGCCTGAAAAGGTGAGCAGTATAAAGTCCGAAATGAGACAATGAAAACAAGATGACAGCATTGGAGGGGAGAGGTGGTTTAAAGAGGAACAATAACTGTGGAATATTAAAAATTCAAAACAAAGTCCATGGAATATTAAAAGAATTCAACACACATTTTAGCAAAGAGGCAAGAAATACACAAAGTAAATAGAGGCCCCAAGTAAATTAGCAAATTAAAGCACATTAATTTATACATTAGATACATTAGATACAAGAGGTCTTAACTGGGGGTCTACAACACCACATCGACAACTTCAGGTTGATACAGTGGGTCCCTGATACCACTATGTCAACCACAATTGCGGTCGGCATTGTGCTGTGTCAAACAAAGATTTTTTTCTGTGGGGGGTTGCACCCCCTTGCACCCACCCCCATTTAATATAATCACCAAGGAGTTGGAGCTGATTCATGGAGGGGGTGCATGACTTCGGGGAAAGAGTGCCCTGGTCCTGAGTGAACTTTACAGCAATGCATTGATGTTGTCAGCATTGACGACATTGCTTTAAAGTTGTTGATGTAGAGATGGCATAAGCTCAACTGGTGAGGCATAATAGATATCACATACATTCAACATATTAAGCTTGAAATGTCAAGAAAGTCCAAAGCATTTTCCATGTATCTGAAAATAAATAAATGCTCATTCAGACACAGTGAACATTTAACACACAATCCCCTACCTTTGATCTCAGTATACAAGATTTATAGAAAAACAGAATAATGTAATTCATCATTGAGGCCTGTGGATTTCAATGCTTTCAGACAAAAAGTCCATCTTTTGTAAAAGGAAGTTGTGCCATAAGATGTAAGTGGCAATTTTATGTCAGCTAACAATTTCACAGACTAAAAGATGGAGACAAGGAGAAAGTTGTAAGAGGTCAAGGGTGAACATTTACTTTTTATTTCACACTAGCTGACTCAAATAGGAACATGCAGAATTTAGCAAGTTGAACACCTACTTCTTAATTCACACTAACTAACAGATATAGGAACATGCAAAAGTTCAGAAGTTGAACCCCTACATTTTTTACAGTTAATCTTTTTATTGTAATTATTGTGATTATACATACAAATACACTACATTCTCCAATATACACTTAAATACATTCTTAATAGCATAAGGAGAAAACATGATGTCTGAAGTATTATACAATGATATTAAAGGGGAAAACAAATGTTGAGAAAACAATATGTAGCAGTACAATCTGAATAATAGAGAAAATATGGCAATTTATGCTTCAATGGGTAAAAGGAGTAGATACAAATAAGAAATATGAGCAGTCGTGATTGTACTTCTATTATGCTGTAATTTAATACAAGGATGTGTAAGATTGTATAAAGGAAGAACATAAAAAAGAGAAAAATATCTAAGAAAGTGAACATGAATGAAGAGGGAAAGGAAAAAAGGAAACGAGATAAAAAGATAGAAAGAGAGGAGATGAAAAAGTAACGAAAGAGCTAGAAATGAGATTCCAATGTGAACATATAATAATCCATGGATTAAGTGACAATATGTGTAGATGTGTTTAAATATTTAAAGTAGTCCTGCCAGCATTTATTATATAAATATAAGTCAGTCAAAGGCTAAGTGTGACATACGATCAAGGATGGCTTATTGAGATAGTTGTTTGAGAATATCTGGGAGGGTGGGAATGATGTTGGATCTCCAATGCATTAGTATAAGGCATTTAACTTGAAGGAATACTAGGGATAACCACCAGGAAACAAGGAGACATCAACAACTATAAATGAGCACGCAACGACTATAGAAAAACCATCAGGTCCCAGAAGTCTGACTACTATAAGAAAGTATTCACCGACTCCATAAGTAATGGGAGAGTCTTTTGGAACAACCTAAATGAAATCTCTGGAAAAAAAATGAAATCCGCGCCAGCCATGCTAAAGGTAAATGGGAATACCACTCTAGACCCCAAAACCAATGCTGACACTTTCAATACCGCCTTCACTGATCTTAGCAGTGTCCTTCCCCCAAACTTCTTTAATGATGACGATCCTTCCAAAATCCCCAACACCTCAACTCTCACCAATCACCCTCCCTTCTACTTTAAAGCAGTCCATAAGAACGATGTTCGTAAGTACATTACCAAAGCCATCAGCAAATCTTGAGGCTGCAAAGACACACTTGACATCAAGCTCCTGGCCCTCAGCCTTGATGAGGTGCTGGGGCCCCTTACCAAGATTTTCAACCTCTCCCTCTCACTCAACCAATTCCAAGAAATTTGGAAGTCAGCCACTGTCACCCCAATCCACAAAAGTGGTGATGAGACTGACCATGGGAACTACCATTAGATCTCTATCCTACCCCCGCTCTCAAAGGCCCTGGAAAGCATTGTATTGGATCAGCTTACTGAATATCTGGACAAGCACAACATCCTCTGAAGGTAACAACATGGTTTCCGGAAAGGCCATAGCACAGTCTCCACATTACTTGAAGTCACTGGGGTCATCCACAGCTCCCTGGACAAAGGTCATCTCACTGGTGCAATTTTTATCTACCTCACCAAGGCTTTCGATACTGTTCATCACCGCTTTCTTCTTGCCCAGCTTCAAAAAGCCTGGATCTCCCCCGATTCTATCCCTTGGTTCAAAAGCTACCTTGCTGCTAGGACTCAATATGTAAAAATTGTGAATGTGCTTTCTGATGCCAAACCTGTCTGCTCTGGTGTCCCTCAGGGATCCATCCTGGGACCACTCCTCTTCAGTCTGTTCCTAAATACACTGCCTCCCTCCTGCTCCCAACAGATTGTACTTTATGCTGATGATGCAGTACTACTAGCCTCACACCAGGACCCAAATAACCTGCAAAGCAACCTCTAACATTGCTTCAACACTATTGAGAACTGGTTCAATACACACAAACTGATCCTCAACCAGAAAAAACCATAACAAACATAAACTACACCATCTCTCCATATCTACCAGCGAAGTCAACCTGCTAGAACAAGTTCAAGCCTTTAAATACCTTGGTATCACCCTTAACCCACACCTCTCCTACACTGACCACACCAGTAATGTTGCCAGAGCTGCAAACTCCAGATTAGGCCTGCTGTTCCACCTCAGGAGACACCTTCCCACTGCAGCCCTTGCTGCTGCTATCCAAAGCATCATCATTGCCACCATTGACTATGGCCTCATCATCTATGGCTCAGCTATGGTTACTGCACTCAAACGGGTAACAATCTCCCTCAACATGGCCTGTCAGCTAATCACCGGCGCTCAATGTTATACTCGCACTTATGACCTCTACTCCCAAACCAGCTGGCTTTTACTTGACAAACATATTAAATATCAAACCTGCATCATGGCAATGAAATCTCAGATGGGCCTCACCCCACCTGGTCTTGCCTCCCTCCTACATCCTAAGAAAAGCTGCCAGAATACCCAAGGAACCAAACCACAGCAGTTCCAAATACCCTACTGCCGCACAACCCAAGGACAAAGAGCCTTTGCCTACTAGGCAGCCTACTGGCTTAATGGACTGTCTAGTGACATCACCACTGCCCCCTCACTTGGGGCCTTCAAAAACAGGCTCCGCCACTCTCTCATTGCCACCAGCACCTGTGACTGTAATATCTAGCCTTGAATGTATCACTGGGTGGCCTCACCGGACCCGTGAATCAGTCCACCATATCTTGGCTCCGCTGCTCTGCATACAACCTCAAAAGCCTCAGCCTCCTAGCACTTTGTTGACCCCCAACATGCCCAATATCTGCACTCTACTTTGTCTTCTCGACAAAGCCTGCCAAGCTTCTTCCCCTCCCTGACCCCTTGTCCTCCTTTTCTACCTCTCCTATCTCACTTGCTTCCCACCTCTCCCCCACCTTTTTTCTCCCTCTACCCATCTCTCTTCTTTTTCACCTCATTTTCTCCACCCTTCCTTGAATGTTTACCTCAATATATGTCCTTCATATTTAATAGATGTTTGTTACAACATCTAATTGTACTGCCAATAATGTTTTGTCTATTTTGTACCTTTTAACATGGAACCTTTGTAAAAGAGCCCTGGCTCAAAGGTATTTGTAATCCTAGAACTCAATAAATAAAATAAAATAAATAAAAAAACACCTATTCTGAGAATGGGATATTTTGTATGCATGAGCATAGAAAATACCAAGTATGCAATGTTTTGGATCTAATGCAAAGGTTAGACCAATCACTTTCATTGCAAAGAAATGAATATGACACCAAAGATTGTGTATGGGAGGACAATGCCATAAAATATGTAGCAGATTGCCACTGGGGGAGTTACAGCACCAACATTTATTGTTGTTTATTAAGCCCATTTTTTGCAAAATCTCAAGAGTTCTGTACCATAGATGCAGAATTTTGGTTTGTATGAGTGAACTGTGATTATCCTTGAAAGATTTGTGGCAGGATAGCCAGCAGTTATGCCATTGTGAATTGGTTATGTTATTAATGAAAAGGGTACTCCATTTATTTTTTGTAATAATAGATTGATCTGGAATTGTATTTATGATATGTTTGTAAATGATACTATTTAATTCAGAGTTTGTTTTGATCCATTTAGAAATAAAAGTATCATATATAGATTGATGAGGAATAGTAGGAAGATAAAGATTCCATGCCGTGCGTAACTGTAAATATTTCCAGAAATCATGCTGGGGAAGATTCCATTGTTTACGTAGGTCAGAAAAGGATTTTAGTTTGAGAGTCTGAGGTATAAGTATATTCTCCAAGAAAAAAATGTCCCTGTTTTTCCAATTACAACAAAAAATTGGGTGATTATCAAGAGTGATGTTGCGGTTCCCCCAAACGGGGGAATATATGAGAGGGGTTGGGTTGGATTTAAGGCATTTATGAATTATTTTCCAGTAGTATATGGATGATGCTATAGTAGGGAGAGATTTTAAATTGGGGGGAGAGGGTTATAAATGAAGGAAGTGGTGACATTGCCCGGACATAGAGATGTTTCCATATTGACCCACAATGGTTATTTATTGCTGGGTTTATTAAACCATTTTACAGTTTGGGCAGTGCGGAAGGCCCAAAAATATGCTTGGAACCAAGGCAGGCCGAAGCCCCCTTTGGACCAGTCGGAACGCAGTTTGTTATGACTAAATCTGGGAATTTTGCCTTCCTATAAAAAATTGCCAATTATATCATCAATTCTGACAAAAAAAAAGTAGGGAGGGTTAAAGAGATATTAGAAAATAGATACAGTATTTTGGGAGCTATTGACATCTTGATAGCAGAGATTTTCCCATTAAAAGAAAGGTGAAGCAGTTTCCATCTGTTGAGAGTATTTTTAATATTTGCTAATAACAGGGAAAAGACTGGCATCCCATATCTTGTCTACTTTAGAGGTGATCTGTATGCCATGGTAAGAGATACCTTGAGGGGCCAACGAAAACCAAATATTGTATTCATAGAAGGGTTACAAAAATTGTTCAATGGCATTTTTCTGATTTGTTTAGATTCAGAGCGAGCCCAGAAAGTGAAGAAAAGTTGCTAAGTAACTTAATTAAGTGTGGACCCAAAATTTCAAGATTTTCAAATAGAATGAGGAGGTCATCAGCGTAAGATAGTGAAGTATAGCGGGAATTACTGATAGGGATACCTTGGCTCATGGAGGATTGATGAAGAGCAGCTGATAGGGGTTCCATAGCTAGAATAAAAAAGAGTGGAAATGGTCACGTGATGACTGGCTAGAGACAGCAGCACTCTCAAATCTCTCCTGCTCTCCCAACTAAAAATTAATATATCTCACTGGTTTCTTCAGTACAAAACTACTTAACTGCTATTCCCCAACAAGGCTGACAATCTACTTTGACACTGCTTGCAGTTTGGAGCCCTCGTCCCAACTATGGAGATACAAATGAAGCCAGAACTCCCGCGGCACACTCCTCCACCTTCTCCAGAAGAGGCCGCCAAGAAAAGTAAGCAGCAAGCTTCCAAATTGACCCCGGCATCTTCGAGTAAGACGGTGGCTATACCATTAACGAAGGAATGGTTTCTGCAGGAGATGAAGCCACTACAAGAGGCATTAATCCTACCTACCTCAGATCTAGCAAATTTAAAAGAGGATCTGGAGACGTCTCAAGGCAAGTCAAAGATAATGAGGCATGGGCAGTCTCATTGAAGAAGTGGCGCGTGACTACAGATCCTGAAATTGTGGCCCTCAAAAGACAGTTTAACAAAATGGAATTAAAAATAGAAGACTTTGAGGGTCATAGTCATCACAACAATCTAGTGGTGATTGGCCTTCTGGAGGGTGAGGCAGGCTCCTCACCCACATCTTTCACTCAAAAGTTGCTTGAGAAAGTGGCAGGCCCTTTATCTAATGGCCCTTCCTTTGTGGTAGAACTGGCCTACAGAGGACTCAGCCCCAAACCAGCCCCAGGTGCTACCCCACAGCCATTTCTGCTAAAATTGCTCAACTACTTGGACAGGCAGCATGTTTTGGCAAAGTTATGTGACACACAGGCAGTAATGTGGGAAGGGAACTAAATAAGGATTTTGCAGGACCTACCAGCCTCTGTGAGACAGAAGAGGGGCTTGTATCATCCAACGGTCTCCCACCTCATTCCTGCTGGAATCCACTTTCGGATGCTATATCCGGCACAACTGCAGGTCTGCATACATGAGAAGTGGCACTCCTTTGAATCGAAACATAGAAACATAGAATTTGATGGCAGATAAGGACCGCTTGGCCCACCCAGACTGCCCATTTCCCTACCTAATGGATAAGCTGCAGATCCTAGTTAACCAGCAGCCTACTTCTTCCTACCCCCACCCCCTAGAATTGCCTTATGACTGTCCCATGCATGCTTGAATTCCACCACTGTTTTTGACTCCACAACCTCCTCCAGAAGGCCGTTCCATGCATCCACAATCCTCTCTGTGAAAAAATACTTCCTTAAATTACCTCTGAGTCACTCCCTCATCTTCAAATTGTGCCCCCTTGTTCTTGCACACCTCTTTTTTTGAAAGATGCTACCCTCTTGGACTTTGTTGATTCCCTTGAGGTAGTTGAAAGTTTCTATCATGTCCCCCCCTCCCTCCTTTCCTCGAGGCTATACATATTAAGCTCCTTAAGTCTCTCTTCATATGTCTTCCAGTGCAGACCCTGCACCATTTGAAGTTCTCCTCTCTGGACAGCTTCCATCCTGTCTATGTCTTTGTGGAGACTGGGCTCCAGAACTGCATGCAGTACTCCAGATGGGGTCTGACCAGCTGTCTGTACAGAGGGATAACTTCCTGTTTTCTACTGGTGATGCCTCTCCATGCATCCCAGCATCCCCCACCCTCCTTGCTGCCCTCTCACATTGCTTGCCCACCTTTAGGTCATCTGATCATGACTACCCCCATGTCCCTTTCCATTTTGTTGTTGTTAGTATCTCACCCCCATTGTGTACTCTTCCCTGGTTTTTGTTTACCAGGTGCATTACCTTGCACTTCTTAGCACTGAATCTAAGCTGCCATACATTTGATCATTCCTCTAACCTTCACAAGTCCCTTCTCATCCTTTCCACCCACCTTGTGCATCAGCTCTGTTGCAGATCTTGTGTTATCTGCAAAGAGACATACTTTTCCTTCCAGTCCCTCTGCAATGTTGCTATAAAGACATTGAAGAGGACCGGTCCTATACTGAACCTCATGTGTACCCACTAGTAACCCCCTTTCTTCAGAGTGGACTCCATTTACTATTACTCTCTGTGCCATTCTCCAGCCAATTCTTTACCTAGGCTGTCATCTTGGGACCCACTCCCAGGCTGGCTAACTTGTATATTAATCTTTTGTGTGGGACTGTGTCAAATGCCTTGCTAAAGTCTAGGTAGGCCATGTCCACAGCCCTCCCTGATCTACTACTTTGGTCACCCAGTCAAAAAATCTATCAGATTTGTCTGGCATGATCTTCCCGCTGTGAATCCATGCTGCCTTGGGTCCTGTGCCCCTCTGGCCTCTAGATACTCAACAATTCTTTTCTTCAGAAGTGATTCCATTATTTTCCCTAACACTGAGGTTAAACTAATAGGTCTGTAGTTTCCTGCTTCTGCCTTGCTCCCACTTTTGTGAAGGGGAATCACATCTGCCATCCTCCAGTCCTCGGGTACCACTCTATCCTCCCATGATTTGTTAAAGAGGGTAGTCAGTGGTGTCATTAGTTCTACCCTTAGTTCTTTTAGAATTCTGGGATGAATCCCATCAGGCCCCATTGCTTTGTCCACCTTCAGTTTTAAGAGTTCTTTCAGAACCCTTTCTTCTGTAAATGGACTGGTATCAACTTCTGTATCCAGAGTGTTTCTACTGTTTGTTTTAGGTACCTGCCCTCTTTATTTGTAAATACTGAGCAAAAATATTTGTTTAATATCTCTGCCTTTTCACAGTCACCTCTGCCCACCCTCCTCCCCTTTATTAAACCTCACTATCCCTCCCTTGGTCTTCTTTGCCCCTGATGTACCTATAAAAGGTTTTATCCCCCTTCTTAACTGAGTTTGCTATCTTTTCCTCGGTTTGGGCCTTTGCTGTTCTGACTGCCTTCTCAGCTTCCTTTGCTTTAACTGATACAGTTCTCTGTCCTGCTCCTTCTGTGATTCCTTGTACTTCCTGAATGCTTTTTTCTCTTGAACCTTCACTGCCACTTCCTTTGAGAACCATAGCGGTTTCTTACATCGTTTCATTTGTTTATTTGTTTCACACAAAGGCTTGTTACCTCTGTGATGGCAGTTTTATTATTCCCCATTGTTCTTCCACCCTCCTTCCTGCCCATTTGCTAGTGCATTCCTTAGGCACTCACCCATTTTGGCAAAGTCAGCCCTCCTAAAGTCCAGTACTTTTGCTTTGTATGGTTGACTCTATTGCTGTGTTTATTGTGAACCATCACTCCGAGATCGCTAGTTCCCAGATGGCTACCTACTTCTACATCTGTGATCCTCTCTCCATCTCCATTTGAGAGAACTAGGTCTAAGATTGCTCCTCTTGAGTGGGCTCCAGTACTAGTTGTCTAAGGCATGCCCCTGTAGGGCATCTAGAATAACCCCACTCTTCGAAGTGGCTGCTGCAACTGCACTCCAGTTAACATCTGGCATATTCAGATCACCCATCAGCAATATCTCCCCTTTTTCTGCCATTCTAAGTATACTTTCTATCATTTCCTTGTCCATTTCCTCCCCCTGAGAAGGGGGTCTGTATACAACCCCTGTGTGGATTGTGGTACCATTGCCTGTCTCCAAATTTACCCACAGTGCTTCTTCTCCTCCCTGTTTACCCTTTTGTTCTGTTGCTTTGATTCCTTCCCTTATGTAAAGAGCTACTCCTCCTCCTCTTTTACCCTCCCTGTCCCTCCTGCAGATAGTGTATCCTGGTATGTTTATGTCCCAGTCATGGTTTTGTGTGTACCATGTTTCTGTGACTGCCATGATATCCAGATGTTCTTCCTCCATCAAGGCCACTAATTCAGGAAGCTTGTTACTCAGACTATGGGCATTGGTACTCATTGCTCTCCATTTATTGATGGCTTTACCTTCTGTTGCAGCATCCCCCACTGACCTTTCTACCTCAGTCTTTTTCTCATTTAGTACCCTGTTTTGTAGGGAGAGGCTGGGATTTTCCTGTTGCTTATCAGTGCCTCCCCTTGACTAGTTTAAAAGCTTGCCAATGAAGCATTTAAACTGATTGCTCAAAAGACTTGTTCCCTTCCTGGACAGATGCAGACCATCCTGCCAGTATAGGCTGGTGTCCCTCCAGGTGGAACCCCAGTCCCCAATGAAGCCAAACCCCAGGCTGTGGGAGAACTCCAGATATTGCTTCCTGAGCTGTTCAAGAAGTGAATGCAGGCAAAGGGGTTCCTGCCTAACATGGTTTAAGGGATCCCTGCCACTGTTTACTGTGCAACACTATTGGAATCCATTTAGAACACTGGCCCCTTACTAACTGTCCTTCTGGTGGTTTATACATAAGCCTGTACCAAAAGATCGGACCTTGATTTTTGTAGATCTTTCATCCACAGCTTTGCGAGCTACAGTTTGCGGGCCTGCATATTAAAAGGGGCAAGTGCTGGAACTTGTCTCGGTTCATGGACAGCAGTTTAAGTGTCAAGACTCATCTGAACAAGCTGGGTTACAAGGCTTAACAGAACACCTTTGCTGTCCCTTGTTTGGTGTTTTGCTTTCAGGGGTCTGTCTTGTACCGGAGGGTTGACAGAGGAACCGAGGGCAGACAATCCCATTTCCCTTGCGAATTGGAAGTGTGCATGATCAAGGGCTTGCACAGAGCTTGCTGTGCATATGTTTTTCTTTTACCTTAAGTTCTTTGGATTATACCCACCACGCTGTAATTATCGGTACTGCATCTTGGTTATTCTCCAGCATTTTGGACTGTACCAGCCAGGTACATGGATTTATGACTATCTTTTGTTCCTCTGAACTTCATTCATCTTTATTTTTACTGATACTGGTACACAAGAGGAACCTCCCCCTTGCTTTTTTGAGTGAATATTCTGTTCAAGCCCTCCTCCTTCATTTGGGTACAGGGATACCCTTGTTCCTCAATTAGATTATGGCTGTTTGATGTTGTGGTCTTTGGGCTAAATGGGTCTAAGGACCTCCAATCCCTTGGTTTTTTTTTTAGGTTTCTTTGATTTTCCTGCATTTAATGAGGTATACAGGTTCACTACTGGGTTAAGTGTTAATGCAGTTTGCATTCTAGTGTTGTCACGGCTTTTTATTAAATAGTTGTTGGTGGACTGTGATTTTACTATTCTGGGGTGGGGGAGGGAGGAGGGTGGGGCTAACCTTCTGCTGAAACTGGCAGCACCATGCACAGTGTCGAGGGGTGGACACCGTACCATTGCAAAATATAATGTTTGGACTTTAATCTATGGGGTAAATACCAATGGTTGGTCTGATATAAGCTTAGCGATGTGTTTACCAGCTTCATGTCAGAGCTCTGCATGGAATGAGATGGGTGGGGTTTCTTACTGTGTTTGTTTTGGTAGCCGGTAAGGGATCGGGGTCGGGGTGGGTCTCATGGTATCAGATTGGGATCCGGGCTTGCATTTTTGAGTTTAGGCAGGTGAGATTACCTAAAATCACTATAGATGGCTAATACTGTGAGGTTTCTCTCATGGAATGTCAAAGGTATACGCAACAAACATAAAAAATATAAAGTATTAAAGCACTTGCAGATGGAGAAAGGTCAAATTTCCTTTTTACAATAGACTCACCTTCTTGAAAAGGAAGCTATCTACTGTGGAGACTAAATATAGGGCAAGTGTTTGCAGCAGGGTCTAGCATGCAGAGCAAAGGGGTAGCTATCCTGGTAGCCAGGAATTTGAATTTTAAATGCAACCAATGTATTCGTGATCCACTGGGTAGGTTTGCTCTGTCACTGGGCACTCTGTAGAGATCTGACATTACCCTCGGGTCCATCTATGGTCCTAATACTGATTCCCCATCCTTTTTTATGGATATCCTCAACCTCCTGTTGCCTTTCCTGTCTATTCTGTCTCTGTTGGGGGGAGACTTGAACTTACCCTTTTCTCCTGATGTGGACAGGATGGGTAGACCAAAGGTGGGCCTCTCACCGTCCCAAAGAGCCATAAGGGACATGCTAGACAGGCTAGGCATGTGCGACCCCTGGAGGGTACTTCATCCGAATTCACAGGAATACACTTTTCAGTCTCCTGTTCATGGGACATCTCTTACATAGATTACTTCTTACTAAGTAAATCATTCCTCCCCGGACTTGTGGCACATCAGATCTCCCCTGAGGTTATCTCAGACTATTCCTTAGTGAACTGCACCCTGGAAATATCCCCCAAATGTAAAGTGGAAACCAACTGGAAAATTAATAATCGACTACTAAAACACAAGTGGGTAGTAGATAGGGTGAAGTCCTGTATTAAGCAATATACAGAGGACAATATTCATTCTACAGGGAGGACAGAGATGGAATAGGGGGTTTAAAGTGCTTTTTAAGAGGGGAACTAACCAGGATTGCCTCACTGAGGAAGCGTCAGAGGGAATGGCAGGCCAAAGAATTACTAGACAAAATCAGGCGAATACAAATAGACATCTCATCCTCTTCCAATGATGCACAACACCGAGAACTGATCAATCTCCGTGTACAATACAATGAAATGTTAGGTGAGAAGGCTGAATATGCCATCCTCAAAATGAAATCCACTTTTATAGATCAAGGGGAAAAGGTGGGGATGCTGCTGGCCTTGAGAGTTAAGTAACAGGAAACTTTCAGACTGGTAAATGCAATCCTCTCAAATCAGGATGGTACACTTAAAACAAACCCAATGGATATTGTTGGGGAATTAAAAAATTTCTACATTGACCTTTACAGTGCTAGGGACAATCCCCCTCCAGAAGCACAAATTGATCATTATTTAAAAGACCTGCCCCTTCCTGTTCTCTCTGCAGACCACTACACCTCCCTTATCTCTTCAATTACAGAGGAGGAGATTATAATCGTAATCAAAGGCCTAACTTTAGACAAAGCTCCTGGCCAAGATGACTTTTTCTCAAACTTTTTCAAAGTTTTTATGGAGGAACTGACCCCATGGCTATATCACCTGTTTCAGACAATACTAGCTGGTGAATGCTGGGACCCACACCTTTTTGAGGCAACAGTAGTAGTCCTGCACAAAGAGAGAAGGGACCCGGAAAAGGTTTCAAACTACAGACCCATATCACTTCTTAGCTTGGCTTCTCAGAAGAAACTAGAAGGGACAGGATCAGATCTGTTACAATGCAGTAGCTTCTTGTTGTTTTTACATTGTTTCTTGTGGATTTTACTTGGTAGAAGGTTACTTCTTTTCTTTCTTACTACTTCTAATGGGCTAGCAGGGTATTGTTTTGGGGCTGTTGGAATTTTGAAAATATTTTGGTGGCTATAAGTGGGCTCATTTGTTTGATGTTTCATTGTGCAGCAGGCTGCATTTGTAGATGCCTGTTTCTTCTGATTTAAAACCTATTTGGTATGATTTAACTGGGGCTGTTTCTTTGAATCAGAGACCTATATCTACTAATTTCAAGCCTATTTTGATGTGTTGTTGGTGAAGCTGTTTGAATTGGAGACCTGTTTCTTTTGGTAGCAAACCTATTTTGCAATGCTATTGCATTGTGGAAAGGAGGAGTAGGAGTTTGAAGAAGGTTGTGCAATAGCTACTTAAAGTCTCTTTTTGAGTGTGGATAGGAAGGTTAGGAATATAAAA
This sequence comes from Neoceratodus forsteri, assembly GCA_016271365.2. NCBI lineage: Eukaryota > Metazoa > Chordata > Ceratodontiformes > Ceratodontidae > Neoceratodus > Neoceratodus forsteri. The sequence goes on along the minus strand of CM028131.1, from coordinate 541,995,654 downwards.
AGCACTTGCTCTATCTATCTAAATGTGTACGACAAAGGGGGTAAGGGAAATTAAGAAAAGAATGTTTTGTACTGATAGAGGGGGGAGAGGGGAGACTTGGGGGAGTGTTTGGTATCCTGCATCTGGAAGGGTGGGGGGTCGCTGGTGGGCAACGACAGCAATGGGTAGGGTGGTAGGCTGCAACAACTGTGGTGCACCAAACTTTCTAAAAATTGCCTGAAGTCTGGGAGGATGTTTAGTATGCAACCACATAGAGAAACTTAGAAAGGAGATTGAGGGTCTACAGGAGGAACTAAGACAAGCAAGATAGACTGGGGGTGGGTTTAGCCCAATACTGGAGAGAGGAAGAATGGGAGATGAGGGAGGGTGATTTAAGCCAACAGTGGTGAGGAGAGGGTCAGAAGAAGGGAAACAGGGACAAGGGGGCCCAGGCCAGGAAGAACAATTGCAAGGGAAACCAGGTCAGGAGACAAAAGACAAATGGAAGGAGGAGATAGGGACTTTTGAAGGGAGGCGAAGAAGTGGCAAAAGTCATGGAGTGGAAAGGAGAGAACAGGTTACTATGAAGAGAGATGGAGCGGGCATTTGTGAAGGGTCTTCAGAAAACAGTTTTGTACTGCTAGAGAGGAAAAAGGTGGAGGAGGAAAATGATGAAATTAGAGGAGTAATTGATAAATGCCGGGACCAACTGGAGCGGGGGGATGTTCTGCTGGGAGAATTGCAATGGGGCAAAAGGGGGAAATAATGTGCAGGACGAGGAAGAAGAGGATCCAGAAATGAGAGAGGGAGATGAATGGAAGCAAGCAGGAAGTAAGAGTGGTGGAATCTTAGTGCTGGGGGACTCAATACTAAGAGGAGTTAGGTGGGGTAGCAAGGGGGAGTGGCAGAGTCACATTTGGGTGGAGGCCATGCCAGTAATGACAGGGGAAAGGGTGGGATAATCTGTTCTGAAATATGCTAGAAGGGGTAGGGACAAGCCTTATTTAAATATACATCTTGGGATGAATGACCTGGCTGACAATACAGTAGATATAGTCCAGAGGACATTTGAAGAACTAGGACAAATATGTGAGGGGGCAGGAAGATCAGTAACTTTTTCAGAGATACTTCCAATGCCCAAGGCAAGCACAAGAAAGCTGAGAATAGAGGAATTTAATGGATGGCTAAGAACCTGGTCTTGTGCTAAAGGGTATGGGATGTTGGAAGGGGTGGGGAGGGACCTGGGCGGACAGTAGTCTCTATGTCAAGGACAGGCTACACTTGAGTGAGGAGGGAAAGAAAATTTTGAAACAGAGGATAGAGGAGTACATAGAGGAAGTAGGGAATTTAAACTAGGAGCATGTGGTGGCAACTGGGCAAGAGACATGTAGAGACCACAGGTTGGGAAACCATATGAGCTTAACCCTCATAACAGTGACAAAGGACAAATGGCATGTTCTATTGGGGATGCTAGTAAAGGAGGGCAGGATGGGGGGAAGGGTGGAAGGTGGTTACCCTTTATGCTAGGAGCCTTGGCAGGAAAACTGCAGAGTTACAGGTGCTCATGGCAGAGGGAGAGGTGGACATTGCAGCCATCACAGAAACATGGGCCACCCAATACAATGACTGGGACCTGTCTGTACCAGGATACAGGTTATTTCGTAGGGACAGGGTGATTGGAAAAGGAGGGAGTGTGGCACTATATGTGAAGGAAGGACTGAAGTGTGTAAGGGAGGAAGGGGAGCAGGATAGTACAGAGTCACTTTGGATGCAAATCCAGGATTCCAGGAATAGGATTCTTAGAATGGGAGTGGTGTACAGGCCGCCATCTCAAATGGAGGAGTTAGACAGGGAACTAGCAGGACAGATCAGGAGGACCTGTGAGAAGGCTAGTGTGGTGATTGTGGGGGACTTCAACATGCCAGAAGTGGACTGGAGTACCCCAACAACCAGGAACAGAAGGGAGCAGGTACTGTGGGATGCCTTCCAGGACAGCTTCCTGCTGCAAATGGTCAGTGAACCAACTAGGTTAGAAATACCCTTAATCTTGTGCTGGCAAATGGGGACTTTGTGAGAGAACTTACAGTGGAGGAACCACTGTCAGGGAGTGACCACCACTCAGTATGGCTCACATTGGATATGGGCAAGGAAGTAGTGGAATCTGGCACAAGAGTGCTGGACTACAGGAGTGCTGACTTTGGGAGGATGGGGGAAGTGGTAAAAGGGTACCTGGCCAGAATTCCATCTAGCATGGACACTAACCAGAGGTGGGAGCTCATAAAGCTGGGGATAGTGGAGGCAACCAAAACCTGCTGCAAGGCCCAGAGCAAGAAGGCTAGGGCTAAGAAACTGAGCTAGTTGAGCAAGGAGGTAATGGAAAAAGTAAGGCAGAAAAGACTTGCCTTTAGGAAGTACAAGAAAACAGGGAGATGGGAGGACAGGGAGGAGTACTTGACAGAATTGATGGAGGTGACAAGGGCAGTAAGGGGATCCAAGGCATCTATAGAACTTAGGCTGGCACAAGGCATTAAGAAGGGGGAGAAGGACTTCTTTAGGTACATCAGGGACAAAAGGAGCTGTAAGGACCACATAGTAAGGATTAGGAAGGAGGGGGGGTTGAGTGGAAGCAGGTGCAATGGCAGAAGCACTAAATGAGTACTTCTGCTCAGTATTTACTAAATAAAAGAGGGGGGTGGCACCCAAGGGGGGGAAATGGCTTAAACAGGGGGGAGGGGGTGACAGATGAGGAAATCATGGTGGGCAGAGTTCGGGAGGGTTTCAAGGCACTGAGGGTGGATAAGGTGCCAGGCCCAGATGGCATCCACCCCAGGGTACTGATGTTGCTGGCAGAGGTCCTTTCAGGACATTTGTCAGACCTATTTAATGGCTCACTACATTTGGGGTGCGTACCTCAGGACTGGAGGATCACTCATGTGGTGCTCCTCCACAAGAGTGGCCCCAAAGATGAACTGGGAAACTACAGACCAGTGAGCCTCACATCCATCTTGGGTAAGCTAATGGAGACTATCCTGAAGGAGAGGATGGTGGCCCTCCTAGTGGCCAAAGGACTACAGGACAGTAGACAGCATGGTTTCATATGGGGCAGATCCTGCCAAACCAACCTGGTGGAGTTCTATGACTGGGTAACTAGGCAACTGGACAGGGCCATGCAGTGGATGTCCTGTATCTGGACTTCAGTAAGGCATTTGACTCGGTGCCACATGGAAGGCTGGAAAGTAAGTTAGTAGGCACAGGGGCGGGTGCAAAGCTCATGAGATGGGTAGGGAACTGGCTTCAAGGAAGGCAACAGAGGGTGGTGGTGGGTGGGGAGCTCTCACACCCAAGGTAGTGACGAGCGGTGTTCCACATGGCTCGGTGTTGGGACCAGTGTTGCTTGGGATATTCATTGCAGACATATCATTGGACATCAAGAGCAAGATCAGTCTGTTTGCTGATGATACCAAGGTAGGAGCAGTGGTGGATGACCTATGGGGATGGCGGGGGTTGCAGGATGATCTGGCAAAGCTTGAAACCTGGTCAGACACCTGGCAACTGGGGTTTAATGCCTAAAAGTGCAATGTGCTGCATTTTGGGATGAAGAACCCGAGGAGGAGTTACCAGTGGGGGGGAGGGCAGCTAGCCCAGACAGAGGAGGAGAAGGATCTGGGGGTGCTCATGACAGGGTCAATGAACAACTCAGCACAAAGTAAGAAGACAGCTGCAAAGGCCAACAAAATGCTGAGTTGTGTTGCAAGGATATATCCACGAGGAGGGAGGAGGTGATTCTGCCATTGTATAGGTCATTATTTAGACCACACCTGGAGTACTGCCTGCAGTACTGGTGCCCGTAATTGAAGAGGGACATTAAGTTACTGGAGGGGGTGCAGCGCAAGGTGACAAAGATGATCAAGGGGCTGGGGGACTTATCATATGAGAGGGGCTTGAGGGAGTTGAACATGTACTACTGGAGGAGAGGAGGGACGGGGACATGATTGAAACCTTTAAGTACATGAAAGGAATAAACAAGACAGGTACAGAGGGGCTGTTCAAAGTAAGGGAGGGGAGAGTATATGGGCCATGATATGAGACTGGAGGGAGGAAGGTTCAGGAGGAGATGAGGAGACACTTTTTTACAGAGAGGGTGGTGGCTGGGTGGAATGCATTACCTGCAGAAGTGGTATCTAGTAGAACAGTGGACTGCTTCAAAAGGGGATGGAACAGGACAAGGGGAGGGCCAATGAAGAGGAAGGGTGGAAGGGAGGGGCAGCTGCAGAATAAGGGGTGCTAGCTGCACATTTGAGCACACTTGCTAGACCTCTAGGCCTTTATCTGCTGGCAAATTTCGTTTCTTCATATGTTCATAATTACGATGTCAAGATTTTAGCCAAGCTATTGGCAGTCAGAATGGCCCGGTTATGCCTTTTTTGATAGCTGGGTAACAGGTGGGTTTCATGGTGGGGAGATCCTCAGTGGATCACATAAGGAAACTAGATCATATCTTCTCCGTGTCTCACCGCAGCACTCACCCTGTGGTTCTGTTGTCCCTGGATGCGGAGAAGGATTTTTACAGAGTGAATTGGGATTTTCTGTTCAGAGCCCTGAATAGATTCGGCTTCCCTCCACTCTTTGTGCAATTGATCAGAGCTTTGTACTCCACCACTAGTGCCCAAATTTACTGCAACTGTGTTTTCTCTTCCCCTTCCCCCTCTATTCTGACATAAGGCAGGGTTGTCCCTTATCCTCTCTGCTATTCAATATTTACCTACAGCCCCTCCTAGCACAATTTAAAAGTGACCCGGGTTTACAAGGAATAACTATAGGTTCTCAGGAGTTCAAACTCTCGGCGTATGCTGATCACATACTGCTTCACTTGCTGAACCCATGGGCCTCGATCAGCAAGTCCTTGTGGCTGATTCAAGATTTCAGACTACTTTCTAATTATAAATTGAACTTAGAGAAATCCATCGTGTTCCCTATAAATCAGTCCTCTCATAAGACAGAGATGGAAGGACTGGGGTTACAATGGGAACCTAAGAGACTTAAATACTTGGGGATAGTTCTGTCTCAGGACCCTAAGTCTCTACAGGAAGCCAATGTGGACTCAATTGTTCAGACCATCCACCAAGATTTAAATAGATGGACTAAACTACCATTATCGCTTTGGGGTAGACTTAATTTAATTAAAATGAACATTCTACCCCAGATTTTCTACCCCCTTAACATGTTAAATGTCTGGATACCGCAGGTATGGTTTACTAGACTTCATTCCTTGATAACCCAGTTCATCTGGAAGAACGGACATGCCCGTCGATCTTATAGTAAATTAGCAGCTCCTAAAATCAAAGGGGGGGGTCCAAGACTTCCCCACTTTAAACTTTACTATTGGGCCAGTCAGAATGCAAAAGCCGTGAGATGGGTAGATGGTCCAGAACCAATGTACCCAATTCAATACTACCCTTTGTGGCTTCAGCTGGAAAAAGAACTAATATTCGACCGAGGCCTGTCTCCCCTCACTATGTTTCACATACCCTTTAAACTGGTCCCACCCACACTAATGGAGACTCCAATAGGAATATCAGTCAAGGTTTACAATCAAATGTGTACCTCCTTAGCTTATAAATACACCCAAGATCCAACCCAACCCATTTTTGGCAACCCAAACTTGTTGATAGGTGGGAAAATGATGGTAGCCTCCTGGCTTCCCCAATTGGCAAGGGCCTCTGTTTCAGACTTGTGGAACAATAGTTGAGTAAGCCTGATAAAAGACATAGTGAACGATTATAATTTTGACCCCCAGTCATACTTCAAAATATACCAGATTAGGCATGTACTGGGGAGAGCCAAGATCACTCAGATTGCCAGGGAAGAGGGTGAATTCCTGCGTCCACTTAGAGCCATGGCTACACAGCCTCATGCTGTTTCTGCTATCTATTCCTTACTGTTAGAAAGAACATTCCAACTACTAGATGGATCTTCTACTTTCTGGAACATGCAATTTCCAGAGAAGACATTCAACTGGGGGAAAATATGGACAGATACTCACAGATTTATCTCCCAAGATAGACTGCGCCTGATGCAATATTAGATTATTAATACTATGTACTTCACCCCAGTCAAAATGGCGAAAATGAAAAGGGCTCCTTTGGCAACCTGTAGGCATTGTACGCAGGCAGAAGGTTCCCTGTATCACATATTTTGGTAGTGCCCAAAAATTGCCCCACTGTGGAACTCTATTAGATAGAAGGTAGATCCTTTACTGGTTTAACAGGGCACATAGAACCAGACACTTGTCTCCTGGGTGATTTCTCTCTGTTATCAGTAACTGAGAGGAAATATCATCTTGCCTTGATGGCGCTATAGGTCAAGAAGTTAGTACTTCGACATTGGCTAGATGATGTGGTCATCCCCTATTCTGAGTGGCTGCAGAAATTGCTCTCCAACCTCTCTGCAGAACGGGTCATTGTGAGTGTTCACAACAATTTACCTTAGTTTGAGAAATACTGGGGTAGGTTGCACATGCTTTATGCCCTTTAATGGGATAGTTCATGACACTGGGAAGTACTATAGACAAGTTTTGGTCATCTTCCTTCTTTTGTTTTCATCTGATACCGTGAGTGGGAGTGGGAGGTTTGGGGGGGAAGGGTGTATTTTTTGTTGCATTGTATTATTACTGGCTGTAGTAAAACTGTTTGTGTTATGGCCTTTTAAGGCCAATGGAAAACAAAATGTTCAATAAAGCATATTGAATTTCAAAAAAGAATAAAAAGAGTGGGGGATAAGGGGCACCCCTGCCTGGTACCTCTTGCCAGATGAAAGGATGAGGACAGAGTAGAGTTAGTAAGAACCCGGGCAGAGGGGAGGGTGAATAGTAATTGAATCCATTTACAAAATTTATTAATGACACCAAAGCGGGATAGAACATGATACAAATAAGTCCAGTTAAGAGAATCAAATGCCATTTCAAAGTCAATGACTATTGCTGTGGCAGGTGATTTAAGAGATTTAGCTTTGTAGATTAAATTAAATAATGAGTGGAGATGGTCAGAACCAGTTCTATTTTTGATAAATCCAGCGTGGGAGGCGTGGACAAGTTTTGAAATTATTGATTCTAAATGAGCATTTAATATTTTGGCAAAAATGTTCTCGTCCATATTAAGTTATGATATCAGTCTGTAACTGGATGGGAGAGAAGGGTCTTTAGCTTTCTTTGGTAGGATGGTTATAATGGCTTTTGTCATAGAATAGGGAAGTTTACCTTGTGAAGATGCCTCTTTGATGACCTCAAACAGTAAGGGGCACAAGATGTCAGCTAGAGGTTTATAAAAGTCTACAGAAAAACCATCACTCCCAGGAGCTTTACCAGATTTAAGGGAATTTAGTGCTGCTTGTATCTCTTTTAGGGAAAAGGGTTCATCTAGCAAAGCCATATCTTGCTGAGAGAGGTGTGGTAACTTTAAATTGTCGTTAAATTGTTGTATATATTCAGCTTGTGGGGGAGTGGGGTGAGAGCATAATTGTTGGTAGAATGATTGCATAATATGGTTAATTGAGGGATTATCTGCATGGATTTTGCCTGAAGAATCTTTCAAACCGGCAATATGTCTCTCCATCTGTTGATTCTTGAGTTGATAATCAAGCAACTTCCTGCATTTATCCCCTTGTTCTCAATAATGGTGTTTAAGTCTAAGGAGGGCAAGTTCAGCTTTCCTGGATATTAATTTGTTGATTTTAATTCTAAGCTGAAGAATTTCAAGGAGAAGTTGTGAGTTATTATCTGGATTTTTTGTTTTATAATATTAGGTTTCTTTTTCTTAAAGAGATTTCTCTAAATCGGTCAATTGCTGTTCCCTTAGTTTTTTCTTGTGTGCTGCATAGTGTATAATTTTCCCTCTAACTGTTGCTTTAAGTGCTTTCCAGGTGGTACCTTGAGATACATCAGGAGTGTTGTTAAGGGAAATAAATTCTTGGATTTGGGATCTAATCCAAGGTAAGAAATCGGGGTCTTTCAATAAGAGTGGGTCAAGATGCCAGGAAGGGGCTTTAGATGAGGGAGGGCCCCAAATAAGATGCAATTTTATAGGAGAATGGTCTGATATAGTAATTGGGAGGATAGTTGTGTCGATAATTTTTTCAGTGATGAATGGGGAAGAAAATCAGTAGTCAATTTTGCTATATGATTTATGAAGTTGTGAGTAAAAAGTATAGTCATGCTGTCTAGGATGGTGTAGTCTCCAAATGTCGGTGAGACCGAAGTCTTTCATTAGCATTGAGAGTGCAGAAATACTTCTGGGGTGGGAATCACATGAAGAGTTACTTCTGTCTAAATGTGCTTCCAAAGCTAAATTGAAATCCCCACCTACAAGTATAGGAGAATTGTTAAAGTTACTGTTCATAATTTGTTGGGCCATATTATGAAAGAATTCAGGTGAATCAGAGTTAGGGGCATAAAAGACTAACATAAGAGGGCCTGCAGGGGTATTTAAGTGGGCTATAATCCATCTGCCATCTGAATCAGGGATGGATTTGATAAGTGTCCAGTTAAGGGATTTATGTAATAGAATAGCAACCCCCTGTTTTTTAGAAGTAGAGGAGGACGTACATACTTGACTGACCCAATCCCTTCTGAGTCTGTTGACATCCTCTATTAAAAGTTTTGTTTCTTGTAAGAAAGTAATATGAGTTTTATGCTTTTTGAGGTAAGAAAGAATTTGCTTTCATTTGCAAGGTGAGTTGAGTCCCTTAACACTCCATGAATGTAGAATTAGATCACTCACGTTAATGGGGCAATGAATATGAAAACACAAATAGGAAGTAAGGGACTCATATTGAAAGGGCTAGAGGATGTTACAGGCTCAGAAGGGAGAGGGCTAGCACAGTCAAATGCATGCAGGATATTTAGTTTGTGGAAATACTTAAATCCTGGGTGAATGTTTCCATTGGGTCTCACAAGGAAGAGAGGTAGTAAAAAGAATATAGAAGACATGTATATAGTTACTAAACAAAACCCATACATGTTATACTAACACACTATGAAGTCTTTAGGTAATATAGCAAGATATGAGTCAGTGAAATTGCCAAGACTCTGTCACTGTACTAAATCTTGGGAGAAAATTATCTTAAACCCAAAATACAAACTGTAAACAAATATTTCTATCAAGTTATAACTGTGGCTAGAACTAAAGTGGACATAATAATTCCCTGGGGGGAACCATGAACGCCTTACCATATATGAAAAGGGGATTACAGAAAGTGTATGCAATCCCAGACATAATAATACATCTTGAACCTAAGTTAGACTGGAGAAAAAATAACTGAGCTGAAACATTATTACAGCAATACAAACAGTATGCCATCATGGTTGGCTAATTCCTACAATTATAAGAGCAGCTGTACTTGTGCCATCTACTATGTACTTACTCACATAATCATAATGCTTAGACACAGAAGTGTTTATGTAGGAGGATTGTTTAGGTAAAATGGAGCAAGTAGGGTCCAAATAGTATAGGGGGTGTAGAAGCATTACAAGATCCAATTGTATGGGGTGGGGGTATCTAGTGAAAGTCTTGTATTGAGCAGGAATACATAGTCATTCTGGCAATATGACATTTATAAGAGTTGAGTTTGTTCAGGCTTTGATGTACTGCATATATTATTGGTAAGTACTAGGTATTTAATAGTAGCACAGACCCAAAATTCGCCCCTAGGGAAGGAGTTGCTTTAACATAGAGAGATTTCAAGACCTGGAGAGGGTCGAGTGAGCTCAGCTATAAGATTACAACACAGGCTTAAAAAGCCATATCATAAGGCCTTCGAGTCACACTGTGCTATCTATTATTTATTGCAGCACACTGAGTAAAATAATAAAGATGAGACACCTCAAAAATAGCCTGCAATGCCTAATTGTAGGGTATAACTGAAGGCTAAGTGATAGATAAATAAAACTGTACAAGAAGTTGGTGTACCATAGTTAAAGAAAATGGGATTTAAAAGTTAGATAAAGGCGGTTGGAGTGGGAAGGAGACTAGAGAGAAATATTAAAGTGTTAAATGTTAGTCTGGGATGTAGTAGTGGACGAAGGCAATAACTGTTTGAGGACTTCATTAATATAACCCCAAGATACTGTCAATTTATAATGTTTATATATGGTAACAAATGTGTGGGGTGATGTTGGATCACAAATTAGTTAAGCAGGCAAACTCCCTTAATGGTTACGTGAGAAGGACATACTGATAAAAAAGATGGTAGACATCTCTAACTGAATATAGAAGATCATTGAGCACATATGAATTAGTCTAACATTATATAAGAACTGTCCCTTTAAAAGAACATACCCAACATTAGGGATACTCAAAAACTGACATTACGAGTAATATATGCAGAAATAACTGGATGTATAATGGAGCAGACATTACATTGAAATAGAAAACTCCAAGACTGTCACAATGAGATGCCTAAATAATATGACATGCTATTAAACCAAAAGCCTGTAACTGCGATGTACAGCTTATCGCTTTCCAAGCCAGCTGGGTGCGATAGTATGCACACACAAGGAATGCGATGCGCAGTTGCAGGGCACAAAATTTCTGATAGTGATCAGAGAGCAGAGGTTAATTAGGCACTAACCTTGAGAGGTACTAATATATACACATGCCCAGGCATCATTTATAGGCTTGATTTGTTTTTGTGCTTCCCCTTCCATTTATTTTTAGGAGGTTCTGCTGATTTGAAAGGGGGTGGTCACCAATTCAGCCCAAGAGGAATCGGAGACCTGCCAACCCTGTAAAAGCATTCAAGGTCATTGCCGGCCGGGATCCACAGCTGATTCGGCGGAGGTCTTCCTGAAGACCGAGTTTAAGTCCTCTTGTAGTAAAGAAATCTTATTAGAGAGGGTTAGGGGTGTAGTGAAGCCAACATGGCGCTCATGCTGAGAGGTAGGCCTAGAAGGAGTAGCATCTGCACAACAGGCATGTTTAGAAGAAGGTGGATTCAAATTCTTTTTGTCTAGCAAGCTGGCTGAGATTTGGACAGGAGGTGCTGCATCAGCCTGGAGAGATATGGGTTTCTCAGTGCATTCATGATTTGAAGCCATAATTTGGGTGTGCTGGTCTGATTGGGAAGTTGCAGAGACAGTAGGAGAAGGGGTCACATCAGTATTTCCAAACGGAGCAGCTGGAGGCTGGGGCTCACCAAGAAATGCAGCCAAGGCTTCGGGAGTGTTGAAATCTTTGGTTGAATCACCCAGAAACAGGCGTATGACAGCAGGATAGCACAGAGCAAATTTGATCCCTCGTTGGTGTAGGGTAGTTTTAATAGGATTGAAAGCTCTGCGTTTATTAGAGAGTTCCTTAGAGAAGTCTCTAAAAATAGAAATTCTATGATCTTGCCAAGTAAGTGTTCCCACTTGTTTTGCTCTATTGATTATCAGTTCAGTGTGGGCATAGTTTAAGAATCTTGCAATAATAGGCCTAGGTTTCTGATCTGGACCAGGCCTCCAGCTTAAAGCGCGGTGTAATCTCTCAACAGTAAGGTCTTGAACAGGTGGGAGTTTGAGCAGGGCTGGCAGCACATGTAATAGAAATGCACTAGTGTCTCCGAGTTCTGTACTTTTAGTAAATCCCAAAAATCTCAGGTTATTGCATCTGTTTCTGTTTTCAATGTCATCAATTTGATCTTGCAGACTTCTGATAACTCTGTCTTGCTCTCTGATGGTGGCTAGTAGAATGTTAATAGAACTTTCATTTTGAGCAACTTTAACTCCAGCATCATTGATTTTTTGGTCTAACACTTGCATGTTAGTGATGTTTTGTTGCGATGTTATTTTTAAGTAGTTAATTTCACAAAAGAGCTGTTGAAACATACTTTCCACTCTGCTGAGGGAGCTGTTTTGCAGAAGTTGCTCAGCCATTGTAATAGGCCTTCACAGAGAAGCGGTATAAATTCAGAAAAAATATAGCTATAGAGTTATAATATAGAGAGAATAATTTACCAAAGTTGAGCTATGATATTAGTTAAATTATATTTCACTTACTGGTAAGCGATGACAATCTGGGATCAGGAGGATGGACGATGATAGATTGTAGTCCCAAGGAGAAGCAGAATTAAACAGCCATCTTCAGCACAGCCAGGCCACGCCCCCGAACCCCTACATTTTGGTACAGAAAAAACATTAGAAAACATGATAAAGTTTCTAAATGTGGTTGGTACCTGCTAAAAATTTATACTTGTGGCTGCCTAAGTTTCCTAGAGCTGCTTTGCAGTCAGCTACATATATAATTTTCCATACTGTATATCATGTTTTTACAGATGCTAGGCTTGTTTGATCTTTAATCAAACTCAGGTCCTCTCTTGCCTGATCCTTGTAAATGGCTAGGCCTAGCTGAAATTTACTGAGACGCAGGTCCTTGGAAAAGATTTCCCTGGTATCATCTCTTCCCTTTGGTCATGGGGAAACTGCTTCAAATAAATAAAATTTAACTATTTTGGGTCTTTTGCGTCTTTGCCAAAGAAATGTTTCCCTACAGCTGTGCTACAATTCCCAGATCACGTGTCCCTCAAATATTCAAGTATATGCTGTCTGGCCTGCCTAATGGTCCTGCCAACACAGATATGGGGGAAGGGGCAAAAAAATCACATAGGCCACAAAACTGTAGAACAAGTTGCAAATTCACTAATAGTTGCTTTGAGTTGCAACTCGCTGCACACAAATTCTTTCCCATTCTGCCCATGTGGGCTTCATTTATTTATTTATTGTTTGCTAAACATTTTTACCTTTTGCAGCAATTTGTGTGTGTGCTGGGTTCTTTATTATTGTTTCTTGATATTTGGCCATGCCGTTATTCCAGTTTGACTGCACTCCCATCCTGTCACTTCAGACTCATCAGCACCTACACTACTACAATGTCATGGCATTTCATTGTTCTCTTCACTGATATAAAACCTTGTTCTCCTATAATATCAAATGGGTCTTCATTGCCCCAGTAATAGCATCAGCTTCACTGCAAAGTTCCTCATAAATTTCACTTATAAAACCATTTCACAAAATCTTTACAAAGTTCTGCAAGATTAACCTTTTCAGGGAAAACTGCATAAAGTGTGAAGTTGGTGACTTTGCTGGAAGTTTGCAAGTGAAGTTAAACTTTGCAATGCCTCTACAATACCTTTATGTAAGGCATGTTCAGATCTGCACAGATGCCCAGTATCATGGTTTAGCCAATTTTTACAGAGCCCTTTGATGTCTTCCTATTTTCTACTCTCTGAAGAGGCCAGCCTGGTTTCTGCTAGTTCACAGTTTAGTTTGTCTGCCCTCCACGGGGGGAGGGGGGTCTTCAAGTGCCCCAGAACACCAATTGAGCTGATAATTCTACAGTACACAGCCTTGGTGTTAGGTTCCCTGTAGGGAGATTGTACAAGTAGGGAAAAATAAAGTAGGTGCCCATCTGGGCACTTTTAACCAGAAGGTAATTGGCTTCAAACATTAAAAGAATGATCATGTTCTGATATCAACTCTTGTATCAGAAACAAAAACACTGAGTTGCACAATCATTATCCCCCACTAGGAAGAGAGGGTGCTCAGACATGAATGGTGAATCAACATGAAACTTTATGTAGAAGGCTTTATGCACAAGGACTTAGGCATTATCACTTGAATGGTGATACAGTACTGTTAAATTCACAGGTACCCTTTACCTTTGTAAGAACAGGATCCTTGGGACAATTTGGTCAAGTCAGATAATTGTCACATTTGGTTACTCAAAGTGATCAACCATCAGCCACAAGGTTATTAATCTACTGGTAGTGGCACTGCAAAACAGACAGTGTGTTGACATTGTCTTTATCATCTAAACTCCATTTACAGGTTAGAATGGTAATGCATGGTACATCTGCATGTTATGACTTAGCTAGTTTGGCATCAAATTCCCTTGATGATAATCCCCTCAGAATAAGTTTAATTATGGTCATACTTAACTGAGTACTTGAACAATGTACTGTAGATAACTTTTCTGCTTTGTGTACATGCTGCAGACCAGAGGGGCCAAAAGACACACTGGATACTAGCTGGTAATCTAATTAAATATGTACTCTGCTCCTCTGGTTCTGCTTTTGAAACACTTCATTGCCAGAGATGGAATGCCTCAGTGGATTTTTATGAGGTTGAACTCCTTCCGGGGGACAAGTTAATAGGCCCCACTATCCCAATGATGTCTTCATGTTGAGTAAAAGTATCATTAAACTTAGACTGGAGGATGCCTCCTCTCAGAATCAGGATGCAGGTGCCAACCTCTGAGCTTGTCAAGTCTCCTCCAGCCAGCCACAACTGAAGCATAAGCTAGGTGAACCCATTTTCTGGCAAAATGGATCTCTTCTCTCCCTCCATATCTGCTCTCTTCTAAATGGACAGGGGTGCTACTTTTATATCCACGTGCAACATGGTTACCCAGAGAGGATGGAACATAGAAACAGAAAAAAAGAAATTTTGGGCAGAAAAAAACCACTTGGCCCGCATACTCTGCCCATTTTCCCTACCTTACTGCAATACCACAGACCCCACCTGATCTCTGGCTTTACCTCCCATTTCCAAACCACTAAGGTTCCTTTATGCCTGTCCCATGCATTTTTTAATTACATTACCATTTTTGCTCCCACTGCCTCCACTGGGAGGCTGTTGCATACATCCACCACCCTTTCTGTGAAGAAGTAGTTTGTCATGTTTCCCCTGAGTCTACCCCTCTCCAGTTTTTTATCATGACCCTTGTTCTTAAGCACTTTTTCTGAAAATGTTTCCTCTTCTACCTTATTTATACCATTCAGGTATTTGAAAGTCTCTATAATTCCCCACCCCAGTGTGTATGTACGTATTGAGGTCTTAAGTCTTAGGGTTTGGTGCAGTCCCCTGCAACGCACTCTAGTTTCCTACTCATCACCACTATCTCTATGTCCTTCTGGAGATGTGGCCTCAGAACTAGATGCAGTACTCAAGGGAGGACTCATCAATGATTTGTATAGCAGTATCACCACCTCCTTCTTTCTGCTGGAGATAACCTCTCCCTATGAACCCCAGCATTCCACTGGCTCTCCCCAGAGACTTGTCACACTGTTTGGTCACTTTTAGGTCATCAGATATGATTGATGCCAGTTCTTTTTCCTGCTTGGTGGTTGTCAGTACCTCTTCTCCCATCATTACTCTGCCCCTGGTGTTTTTGTGCCCCGAGTGCATAATTTTGCATTTCTAAGCATTGAATCTTAGTTGCCACACTCTTGACCCTCCTCAAGCTTACTTAGATCCCTCCTCATTCTTCCAATCCCCCGGAGTGTCAACCCTGTTGCAGATCTTTTGTGTCATCTGCAAAAGGCATACCTTCCCTTCTAACCCCTCTGCAATGTCACTAATAAAAACATTAAAAAGGTACTGATCAGTATGGCACCCTGCTGTTCACCCTGCCCTCCTCAGAGTGAACTCCATTTACCACTACTTTCTGACACCTATCCCTCAATCAATTTCTAACCCAGTTTGCCACCTTAGGACCCTCTTCCAGTCTGACCAGCTTGTTTATGAGTCTTCTATGTGGAATGGTGTTGAAGGCCTTACTGAAATCTAGGAAGGCCATATCCACCACTCCACCTGATCTGATTCCCTGGTCACCCAGTCAAAGAAATCTATCAGATTTGTTTGACGTGACCTCCCCACTGTGAATCCATGCTGTTTTGGATCCTGTAAGCCACTGGATTCAAGATATTCCACAATCTTTTCCTTCAGTAGTGATTCCATTAATTTCCCCATCACCAAAATCAGGCTGACTGGCCTGTAGATGCCAGCCTCTTCCCTGTTTTCACTTTTGTGAAGTGGGACGAGATTTGCCCTTCTCCAGTCCTCCATAATCAACCCCTTCTCCAGCGAGAGGTTGAACAGGACTGTTAGTGGTGCTGCCAGCACCTCCCTAAGCTCCTTCAATTTCTTTAGATCTATCCCCTCTGGCCCCATTGCCTTGTCCACTTTCAGTTTTGCGACTTCCTTCAGGACTCTTTCCTCAGTAAATGGACTTGTGTCTACCCCCCCTACATTGATGCTCCTGTTGCTTACTGTATCTGTGGCCACTCCCCTTCCTCTTCTTCTGTGAATATTAAACAAAAATATTTGTTCATGATTTCTGCTTTTTCCTTGTCCCCCTCCACACATTCCCTTCCTTCCTTCTTAGTCTTAGAATTCCTCCCCTTCTATTTATCCTTTCACTTACATACCTGAAAATGCCTTGTCCAGTTTTTTACTACCTGGGCTATTTTCTGTTCCATTTGTGCTCCTGACTGCTTTCAACTCACTAGTTCTTATTACACCCCATTTAGCAATCATCTCTCAGATATCTAGGCTTCTCCTTAGAGCTGACTTGCTGAGCTTCCCCACATCCACACACAGACCAGCAGCAAAACTTACAGCAGCAGGACTACTCTAGTGGGTGTTAGGTGCTGTGCTGCATAATACCCACCCTCCGTCCCCAGCCCTCCCACCCAGAGATGTGCTTATTTTTATCATCTATGGACCATGTAGAAACAATGAGCCCAGTTCTGCTCCCCTGTTGGGAGGCTACATTTTTATGCCCTGCCCTCTCCACCTCCTTTTTAGCCATGGTAATGTCCTGTCACCAAACAACTGACACATAGATCAACTTCCCCTTTTTTTCATTGCTTGAAGTTGGAGTACTGATGGAACTAGGAGAGGTCTGTAAACCTCTACCACCTCGCAGGATATAGCTCACACCATCACTCCTGGTGTGCCATTTTTCAGTCTGCGTAGGAAAGTTCCTGTTTACAAATCTCTGGTCAGGTGTTAGAGAGCTGTATATCTCTGTCTCCCAGCAATAGTCGTATCTGTTTAGCCACATGGTTTTGTACCTGGTCTAATTGAGTGCCCTTTTCTCTGATTGTGTGCCCTGTTTTAGTCTGCAGACTTCAATTATTTTTAGGACTCTCCTATTTCCACCATACCCATTTACTCCATATGCCTCCTCCTGCTGATCTCTCTGCTTCTATGAAGTTTGCTCTCTTGGAAGGCTGAACTTCAGGAAGTGACTCATCTCACCACAATTCTTACAGTAATGAATGACAACCATGTTATAAGCAAGAAATAAATTCACGGGTAAAATCTATAAACAAAGAGGGATCTGACTAACCTGCTCTGCTCCTTTGGGGGTTGAGTCAGAACCCACACTTATTTGTTTTCATCTTCTTTCATGGACTGTGACTCTTGGCATACTTACCTTCGTTTGGCTCACTACACAGAGACTAGTATTTATTAAACCCAGGGAACCATCTCACTCACTATCATGCAATAAATTGATATGGATACAAACTTCCCAACCCATTCCTAAACTCTGTAAACCCATTCCTGGCCATGCCCACCCGTCCACTCATCTAACACTAACCTCCACTCTGGTGCTCTGGTGCTCGTGCTCCTTTGCCTATCTCTCTCACTGGCAAATCTGCTACCACTACCTGATGCCTATCATATGCATCCCCTCCCTTCCCCACTGATTTCTACTTCTCAAACTTGTTAGTAGTTACCTGGTAGACCTCTCACCCTATAGTACTATTATACTCAAAAAATGAAGCTGCTATAGCTGCCCACTCAAAAAGGACCCACCTCCAATTGCCAACGCTGTGGACTCGCCTCCTATACCCTCTCCCTAACCCAGTGACATAGAAACAAACCCTGGTCCCCTGTCTCTCCTACAAAGAAATACAAACTGGTCACTTAAATATTTGCAGTCTTTGGCAAACAAAACTGAACTAGGACCTTTACAGCACACTGCTCTCCTGTCATACTCAGGATCTCTGAATCTTGTCTCAAGCCTTCCACCCCGATTCTCTCTGTAGCCTTGCTCATTACTCTTTCTCCAGCTCGACCGATCCTCCTCCAAGTGTGGAGGTGGTCTTCTCATCTCCTTTAGATCCCACTTCAACCTGTCCCTGGTCCCTCTCCCGCCATCAATACCTCTGCCTGTGTGTTTTACATGCCATGGTCACTATTGGCAATGCCAAAAGCTACCATTATATGCATCTAAAACCCACCAAAAGGTGGCATTACAGAACTAACTGCCTTCATCAACTCCATCACTCCCTCTATTGGCCAACATGATACTATAGTAGGGGACTTCAATTTTGATTGGCTAAGTCCAAAGCAGAGTTCTTATGAAATGCTTTTCAGTAGAGCCTGTCTCTCTCAAACCATTTCTGATTCCACGTGCTCCTCCCAAAGTCGCTCATCCTCCACTCTGTTAGACTGGATGATCACCAACCATTCCGACATGATCATGGAGTCTGGTGTTCTACCGGACTCCATCAGTGATCACTTCCCAACTGCCTTTGGAAAGAACAACCCCATAAAATTGCTCCCAAAGTCCCCACCTTCAGAAACCTGTCTAGCCATGACTACATCATGCTGGCCACCGAGCTCCAGCTCATCAACTGGTCCCACTTCCCAGCCACCCCAATGTAAACTCTGCTGTGGAAATCTTCCATTCACACATCTCCCAACAACAAGATAGGCTCTTTCCAATCACTAGGAGGAGAATTAGAGGTCCTGTCACCACTTGGCTCCACAGTGACCTCCTATCCCTTTATAAAGAAAGGTGTAGACTCTGGCACTCCTACAAGGCATCTTTTGACATCCAGGGCTGGCAAACTACTGTACCCCTGTGGAATTGCTGCAAAAGAGATACCAGACAAGCCAAAACTCATTTTGCAAAGCTAAGCTCACTGTCTCAGCTGGCAGTCCCAGAAGATTCTGGGGTCACTTGAAAGGGCTCCTGGTTTCTCCTCTTGATCCACAACCAATTAAATGATCATAAACAAGTCTCACTGCAACAATCCTCACAGTAGCCAGTGCTTTCAATGCCCACTTTATTCATCTCTTCTTTCCACCTCAATCTCTCCCTATCCAGGACCCTCAACCCCACAACCCACCCCCTTCTACCTGAAGGTGGTCTCAAAGAAAGAGGTCCTGCATCTACTTAAATCCTTACCACTGTGCACTGCACCTAGCCCTGATGGGACTGAGACCAAGATTCTAAAACTTGGGGCTCAGCACTTCACTGTCCCCATTACCCATATCTACAATTTATCTCTCACCTCTGGCATAGTCCCATCACCCTGGAGAGTAGACAAGATAATCCCTGTTACTGAAAAATGGGTCTCAGAAAACATCACAATTTCATCCCATTGCTCTACTGCCCATCCTAGGCAAGATCCTCAAGAAAATAGTAGCCTCTCAACTCACAAACTATCTAAACTCTCACAACCTGCTTACAACCCCTTGCCAACATGGTTTCCACAAGGACTGTAGTACAGCCAATGCCCTCATCAAGTTCTCAAATGACATAAAAATTGCCATGGATCAGGACTCACTCACTAGGGTCATTTTCATAGACCTATGCAAGGCCTTTGATCTCGTAGACCACCTTCTCACTCAGAGTTACCTACCCTGGGCTTATCCACCCATGCCACCTCATGGTCAATATTCTCTGGGCATGGCCAGTTTGTTAAGTTTGGCATTGCTTCCTCTCACACACTGCCCATCACCTGTGATGTCCCTCAGGTGTCCATCCTTGGTTCTTTCCTTTTTTCCATTTTCATAAATCATCTCCCATCTGTTTTCACTGCCTCCTCAATTGTTATATACACTGATGAAATAACCCTCTAGCACAGCACCTGTAGCATTCAACACATTAACTACCAGCTAAATAAGGGCTTCACACTCATACAAAAATGGTTTGTGGTAAACAACCTGGTTCTCAATGCTACCCTATAAGCTAGCCTAGATTTCCACTTCCACATCACAAATCACTGCAAAGCCTCCAACACTCATATTGGGATGATCTACTGCCTTAAGCATCTTCTTACTCCCTGCCCAAAAGACCATTGCACAGGCTTACTCCTCCCCACCCTACAATACGGGTCCTTCCTCATCTCTAAGACTCTGAGTTTCCTTGCACAAGTGGGATGTCACTTATAACAACATTTGCCGATTCACCCTTTCAACCCATGCCTCACTCACCACTGCTCACTTATAACCCCTTAGGGTGGCTATTCCCTTGGTGTCATGATCCCTTCACTTAAGCTGCCTTATATATAAGCAACTACAGTCCCCCTCCTGCTATTACCATCATGCCTCCTCCTAGTGCAAGTGCTGCCTACTCCCTCAGATCTCATGAATCCATCTAGCTTACCACACTCAGGTGTGTTACCAAATGGCTGAACAGGCTTTTCATCCTTCTGTACTCTAGACTCTGGAACTCTCTTCCTCAAACAGTTTGATGTTCTACCTCCACCCTGTCCTATAATCAGCCCTCAAACCCACCTCTTCCAATCCATGACCTGCAAATGCTTCCAACTTCAGGACCTCTTGGCACCCAAATCTGCTCCTCTGCCCACACAACATGTTCTCTGTTTTAATACACTGATGAAAATTGGCTGCTCTCTGTTCACCTCACTACTTTCTGACATGACTGTACCATAGTCTCTTGTTTATGCATTTGTCTGTATATTGTGCATTTGTCTGTATATTTGCCAATACTGCTCTAGTGATTGTATAAGGTGTATTTTAGGTCTGCAACTTGTTATGTATAGAGTATTCTACAAAACTGTACCCCTCCTGACTCTCAGTACTAAACTATCTGTAACGTCTACTCCTGAAGTACATGGATGCTCTCTAGGCCTCTACTGTTATCTATTTCTGTACTACATAGTGCAGCCTCCTGTTTTTATAAGCCACTTTTAAAACTGTTGCACAACTGTTCATAAAACAACTACCTGTATAACACCCATTCTCACTTAATTGAATTGTGCTGTTGTTGCTATGATGTGTTCCTGTCAACTGTAATCTGTACGAGGAATATGCTTTGTGGATCATTATTTGTGCTGGAATTGTATTCTCCCAGGTCGCACCTGAAAATAGGCTTACTGTTGTCTAGTGTACTTAGCCAAGTACCAAAAAGCAAATAAATAAAATAAGTAATCATAGGCCTACTGTATAGTAGAACCTCCCACTACCCTTAACAGTAGAATCGCATGGGTTAAAATGACTATCACAACAACCGCTTTCTTTAACCCTAGTTTAGTCTGAACAACTGAGCACCTAGATGACTTGAATAGAGTTGCAGGTGTACTTTCTGACCTATCAGTACTTTGAAACTCTCTGTATACCAGTCCATCATATATTTTAAACTTTTGCCTTTCATTGAGCAATAAAGGAGTACCTCTGTGTATTTCAGTTACTTGTTCAGCTAGTTCCCCATTCTGGAACACAGAGAGACAGGACAGTCCAGACCAGTGGCAGTGGCCCACAACAGCAGAACAAATGGGCAACAACGACAATCCTGTCCTGGCCTCCAGTACCAGTTACAGCTGGAAGGCATAGGTGATACAATGGGAAAAACCTCGAGCTGGTTCACCCCTGTTCCTGCAACAATCATTTTGTTAATACTCATATGGGTGCAGGCAATATGCCACCTGGCTCTGCAGCACGAGGCATTGTGGCTCCCTGGAGCCAGAGGGCCAAAATGCCATACAGGAAAACATTCCTCTGGCATCCTGTTCCTGGCATTCAACTTTTTCTGTGCATAAAAGTACTGTACCTTCTTTACTACTTCTTGAAACCTGCCATCCCCCGCAGGTCCTAGATTAGTTTATAGGAACACTAGGTACTTATGTTTGTTCCCTGAAAAGTCAAGTTTACTACCTTTCATACATGTGGATTTGGCCCACCTGATGCTCCACCAATCATACAGAACTGTTGAAGCTCTACTAGTCTCTTCCAATTGCTTTTATTTTTAAATCCACTCATCTGTTATTTTCCCTCCCCTGTGCCTATTTGTTTGTCTTAAGCGTGTGTACATTTACAACTTGCATTCTGTTACTATGCAATCAGGTTGTTTCTAGTCATCTCTTGCTTTCTCAGTGCTTCATCCCTGCAGCATCTCAGCCAACTGCAAATGTGGTCAATGCAGTACACCCTGGAGTGTGTGATGTGTGTCATTTCACTTTATACAAAAGCTCAAACAAGCTGACCTGTCAGCACAGTGGTAGCATTGCAACATATGATGTCAGTAAATAGATATGGGAATGAGTCTGGGGCATTAGAGGGCAGGCCAGGATAGCAGGATACAACATCCTACAGGACACTCTCCTCCCTCGAAAAAAGAGGGATGTGTGGCCCACTGCATTACTGCCACCTGGTTCACATCAGACTGTGGTGCAACTCAGGCAGCCTGCAGCATGCATGAGAGGGATGAGCACGCACTTCAGCATGTCTGCTGTGCAGCCATCAGGATGCTTGAATGCTCTTAAGGGAAGAGTCATAAGGGAAAATGTGCACTGACTAGGCAGATGATGGTCCACCTAACCTGTTCATCCACTTAGAGCTCCCACATCCTGCCTCTAGGCATGACTCTAGGGTTCTCCTCCACAATGACTGGCCAGAGGAAGTAGGGATTATCACCCAAGGAGCTGAAAGGCAGACCCTAATGGGAGGACAAACCTAGGGGGCATCACAGTGGTGTGTTGTAGATGCCCTGGGTTTCCAGAAGAACTGGGTCAGAGAAGTCCCATTGGATTGGAATGTGGCTCTGGTGACAGCCAAAGGAGGTCCCATTCAGGGGGTGATGGGAGGTAAAAAGAGTTGGGGGAAAAAAGCTAAAATGTAACAAATAGAGATATTGCTTTGAACAAATGGTCATACATTTAATTTCATATTTTGGGGGATTTTTTGCCTTCTTATATTCATTCCATGGACTGCTTATTTGACATGTGCCACATTCTTTTTCTTGAAAGGAGTTGGCTATCTATCTAGACAATAACATGTGTATCAACAGATAATGAACTTCTGTGTAGCATCAGGCTCAGATCCTGTCACCACTCTTCGCAGGTTTGCTGCTTCAGACCCCTGAGGTGTTTATGCTTATGTTGTTCTGGTATAAATCAATGTATAAACAGTCCCCACAGAAGCAAGTAGTACAGATGCTTTGAGGCATATTCTTCCAGATTAACAGGTAAAGAGCTTGTGGTGTGAACTGGAGTCTCCTCAGAGTAATGTATATAAAAACAGAAAGAAGCACTATCATTACTATCCTGCAGCAGCTTTTTTCAATTCATCACCTGCTGAACTGGCAACAGTGTTTCATATTTTGCTGCAGAATCAGCTCCTCGCTTGAGAATACTTCATTTTAATTAATTCCTATCTCTTCCCCTCTGACCATTTTTCTCTTTTATTCAGCTTGTTTAGTGAAGACGTCTGAGTAATAATGCTGCAAGACTATGCTAATTGGCAAACAGTACCCAAGTGTGTCAATGCTCTTGATTCTGGTTACTGCTTGATTGTAAATCTTTGTTAGTTTGAAAGGAAGGTATTGTTATTTGATAGTTATCAGTTTATTACTAGTTTCTGATGAAATGTGCAGAGTGTGTAAATAAATAATGTAAATATACTGTTCTCTTGGACTAGCAGTTCATTTATGATATCCAAATGCTTTCCATTTTTAGTATCCTTCATAATTTGATTTGAAGCCCTTAGTTTAGCATACATTAGCTCTACCTTCAGTGATCTTCATTGTTATTTCACTGTTCCATGGTCTTGAAGGAATCAATTAGAAAATAATGTCTGCTGTTGGTTCAGTAACAAAGTTGGTGAAGTGAGACAGTTACTCATGTATAGGGACTTTGTTTAGACATACAAGATTAGTATTTACAGTGGTTTTAAAAAATATATCCAACCTTCCTAGACATGAAAGGAAGCATCAGACTGAAATGTAACATTTGAGTAATGTATAGAAAATTAAGCAAGATTGTTACACATAATAATTAATAAACAAGTCCCCATATATAGCGAGGCTACTATACTTCATTGATAGCAAATTGAACAGAAGTAGATACTATAACTGACTGGAAATTGTTAGAAACAAGACTAATTGTACTATGGGATCTTGTTGACAAAATCCTCCTACTGTTCCTATGTCTGCAACAGGTATACACTGTTGGTGGCCCCTGGCTACCCGACCTCCCACACTTCAGTTGAAAAACATCTCACTCCCTCAGGACAGATCTGCATAACCTAATTCTCTGTGCTGCAGGGCACCAGGGGTAGCCTACTCTCCCTTTCTTTCCACCCTTCCTTATACATACCCTTCCTCCCTCCCCTGTCCCCCATTCTTTGCCTTCCCAGTGAACAGGGATTGTGAGCCCTGTTAGTACTGGCACCCTTCTTAGGCATCCCTGAAGTAAGAGGCTCCCTCCAATGCAAGTTCCCCTATCTTAGTGTGCAGGACAAAGGCCAGACAGGGAGGTGAGGAGGGGTGATATCAACACTGGAGTTTTCAAATAAGTGCCTCAGAAACTCTTTGCCTCCTTTCTTCTGCTAGGCCCTATGATGGACTATCCGGGGGAGTGAGGGAACCCTATCACAGTACCTTTGGCTCGACAGCTGATAGCTCATGTAGTGCACCCTCCCTTTCACTATCAGAACCCACTTGTTTTATATACTTAAAGTCCTGCCTTGTAGCTACACCTGACTCCAGTTTTTCTTCTGTGCACTCCTAGAATAGGCTTTCTCCTACCCTTTGTCCCCCTCCCTTATACTAGCACCTCTCCTATTCCCTGTTATCCTCAGGTACCCCCACCCTCATCTCCCAGTAGCATCTACCAATGAGCACACTGGAAGAGGCCTGCTGCATCCCCTTCCTTTTCCCTCTACCTACTTGTAGTACTGTGTTTGATATGTTTGAATATCAATTTTGCCATTGGCTTTTACCTATAGATGTTTCAGGCTTAGTGATTTCCTTAGATGGTGACAGGGGATGATTACTGTTGGTTGTTTCTTTTTCCCACCTGTCACTATTTAACTTGTGAGACCCCCATTTCTCTGGTGCTGGGCCTTGGAGCCTTGATTTGCTCCCTGCCCAGTCTAGCCAGAGTTGTTTCACTGCTACCTAAAATTTCTTGTTATTTAAGTAGTAAATAAAGCTTTATTACCATATTAGTAGATGTATGTTACAGACAGCACCCAGATTATACTGTTTATTGATCATACCTTACAGGTTATAATTTTATTTTGCATGGTCAGTCTGTCTCTGGGTATGTATGTAGTAGACAGATAGCCAGATGCAAAGGCCAAATTCTTGGTCTCTGACAGGCTATATTATTGGCTCCCTCACCCTGGTGCATCTTTGTCACTCCCACAGTAAAGTTCTGCACAAACTGTTTTCCTGATGTCTACCTTGCAGTGTGTTACATGGCATGTACAGGGTCAAATTCCCCTGTGAAGAGGAAGCATGGACTTTCCAGACTTAAGTCCCTTAAAACTAAATTACTGCAAGAAACTAAGCTTCACCCAGAAGAAGCATCCTTACTGTGCAAGTATTGGGTAGGCATGGAGGTTCACAGGTGCACATCCACATCTATTGCTGGGAAGATGGCAGAAGGAGACCAAGGGTCCATCTAGTCTGCCCATGTGTTCATTGGGCCTTCTCAGATCCCAGGACCAACCCCCCCCTTCTGCCGAATGCCTCCTACTGCTCCTGTTGCTTTTAATCTCGCTTTAGCCTTGTCCCACTCTAACTTGAATGATTCATAGACTTTGCTTCCATTACCTCAGCTGGCAGTTTATTCCATGGTTCCATGACTCCTTCTGTAAAATAGTGTTTCATAAGCTCCCTCTTGAAGCCCCCCCCCAAATTCCACTCGTGCCCTCTAGTGTTAGAGTCAGAGACTCTGTTGAACAGTTCCAAGGATGGCACCTTATTTATTCCTCTCAGAAACTTGTATGTTTCAATAATATCTCCCTGCTCCCTCCTTGTCTCCAGTGAGAACATATTTAATGTTTCCAGATGTTGGTTCGTAAGAGTGCTGTTGAAGGCCCTGGATCATTTTGGTTGCTTATCTCTGAGCAGCCTCCAACCTGTTTATATCCTTTTTCAGAGGTGGACTTCAAAACTGGACACAGTCCTCCAGAAGGGGCCTTACCAGGGACCTGTAGAGTGTCATTAATACCTCTTTTCTCCTGCTGTTGAATCCCTTTTCTATGCACCCCAGAATTTTGTTGGCTTTGCTATAAGCTTTATTGCATTGGCTTGTCTGTTTAAGGGTGCTGCCTATGATGCTACCTATGTCCCATTCTTACTGCATGGTGCTGAGCTGGACTCCATTGAGGTGATACTCTGTCCTTGGGTTCCCTTTACCCAAATGTATTACCTCACATTTCTTTGCATTGAACTTCAGCTGCTAGATGTTGGACCATCTTTCCAGCCTCTGTAGGTCTTTTGTAGGTCCTTAACTGCCTCTTCACTGTCAACCCTTCCTCCAAGCTTGGTATCATTTGCATAGGGCAGTTTTTCCCTAAATACTATGCTGATGTCATGGATGAAGGCATTAAACAAGACTGGCCCCAACACTGAGCTTTGGAGTACAACATTAGTGACCGTGCCTTCATCAAACCTCACCCCGTTGACCACTACTGTCTGTTTTTTGTTCCTAAGCCAATTACCTACCCAACTGACTTTGCACTTGCCTGTACCCAAATCCTTCAACTTTTTCAGCAGGCAGTTGTGCAGCACCGAATCAAAGGCCTTACTGAAATTGAAGTAGAGGAGGTCCACTGGGTGTCCTCTGTCTAGTTTTCTAGTGACCCAGTCATAAAATTTGATTAGGTTTGTTTGGCACTACCTTCCAACCATGAACAGATGTTGCCTGTCATCCTACAGACCATTCTTATTAGGTACTCTACCAAGTCTTGTTTTATTAAGGTTTGATCAGTTTCCCCACTACCAATGTAAGGCTGACCAGTCAGTAGTTGCCTGCTTCTTCTCAACTTCCTCCCTTGTGGAGTGGTACCACATAACTCTTCTCCTGTCTCCTGGCACTACTCCCGTCTGAAATGATCTTCCGAATAAATGTGCTAATGGACCTGCCAGTTCACTTTCTTGTTCCTTTAGCACCCTTGGGTGTATCCATCAGGCTCTGGGGACTTGTCTTCCCTGAGTAGATCCAGGGCCTCTTGCTATTCCAGTCCACAAGACTCTTCCTTGTTTTCTAGACACCACACAGACAGATGCAGCTGGAAGATGGTAGTTTCCAGATTTAAAACCCCAGAAGGCTCCTTGGTGCTAGCAAAGGTCTATGGTAGCAACCAGAATGACCAGGATTTGTTTACTATCCCCAGCTAATTACTGACCGACTTGATCACCCCTGCCCCCCATTTGTGGGGGAGAGATTTTAACCTTACTCTAGAAGTCTGCCTGGATAGGGCCTTTGGGAACCCTGAGCTATATGTCAGAGCCCTTGCTGCAGTCAAATGCATGACTTTGGTACATGCCTTGATGGATATTTGGCACCAGCACCATCCCAGTACCTGGATTACTCCTACTTTATGACAACCCATTCCACCTCCAGCCAGATATATCTGTGATTGACTTCTCCCTCTGCTTCTCAGATGGTACTTGATTTACACATAGCCCACCAAGTTTGTCAGATCATGCCTCAGTGGCTTGAACATTCTCCTGGGCCCGATGCCCTGAAAGTCAGGATCCTGGCAGTTAGATCCCCTATTTTTACAAGATAAAGATGTTGTTTTCACCTGGCTCTGAAAAGAAAAAAAAAACACTTACTTTGAGCTGAGTGACACTGGGAACACCGCAAGGACATATTTTGGGATGCCTTTAATGCCTTTTTTCAAGGCTGCATCATGGGTTTCGCAGCTGGCTGTCACAAAAAATAAGAATAAGAACAGAATGTTCTGGAGACATCCCTCACAGAAAAGCAGGTTCTCTAAGAGACCAAACCCTTCCTTCTTAAACCCTCCCTGCTCAGAGACATCCGGTACTTCTGAATATAGCTTAACACCCTGGTGATCCAATAGGTGGAACTGGCAGTTCTGAGGTTAAAGTACAAATACTGGGACAGGGGAGAAAAAGCAGGAAAATTCCTGTCATAGAAACTGTGCAAGCAATAAGTGGACAGGTACATTCATGGTCTAAGGGATGCTCCAGGTGGTAACCAGTCAGAACAGTGCTTCCTGAACTGCACATCTAAGAAGAGCATTGTAGGAAGAGCAAAATAAGGACAGCTACAAGGGTAGAATAGTGAACATCAGTTACCACTATCCCTGTAGCTGTCATGTCAGTGGGAAGGACTGGAGGAAGTAAAGAAGGGATGGAAAAAAGTGGTGACTGGCTGAGCTGCTCCTGTGGTGAAGAGGGCTAAGGCATAGAGCAGCTTGGCCAGTGTGGATTGGAGACCAGGGCTCTGTTCCTGGTATCCGAGTTTTTGTCTGTGAGATGAGTATACATAATTTTTCAAGCTCATCTCATAGATCCCCTCGAGTTTCTGTTTTCTCACATAATCCAACCCCTTGGAGTTGATTATTTTAGAAATGGGGATGGGGTCAGAGCCCCATGTGTGGGAGCATGCAGAAACACAATTTCTTATCTTGTTCTGTAGCTGTGGTAGCAGTCCTTGATGTGTGTTTGGACCACTACCATGTGGATGTGGATGTGTGTATTGGGCACTGTTTTGCAGGCACCCTTGTTGCTGCACTTTTCTAGACAGCACTATTGTTGTGTTCGCTGTTCATAGCTTGTGCTGTGCAGGCAACTTGCACACTAGACCCGAGTGGATAAATCAGCTGATGCAGGACTTCTGTAAAAAGCTTTACACATAGAAAGGCCCCCTAAATCAGGACAAGTTTAATGCCTTTCTTGCCAGCCTTCCCCTACCCGTGTTGATGGAAGAACAGAGAACAAGACTGGAAGCTCCACTGTCTGTTCAGGAGACCCAGGTGGCCACCATGACCATCTCCCTGCATAAATCCCTGGGAGGGGATGGCACCCCTATTGATCTGTACCAACAGATCCCAAGTATCATCTCCCCAGTCCCACAAGCCATCTTCCTGAAGTCTCACAGGAGCCCCATTCTCCTTCACAGAGAGGGTGCTGATAATAGTCCTGCTAAAGGAGGAGAAACACCCAACCCTTTCTGGAAGCTAGATGTCTATTGCACTCATAACTCTGGATGCTGAAATTCTCACCAAAGCTTTAGAATTCCAGTTGGAACCAGTCCTCCCAGCCTTATACTTCTCTCTCCAAGTGGGTTTTGTGAAGGAGCATCTTAGCTCTGGCCACCACAGGACACTCCATTCCCTATTGCATGTATATCATCTACCCCACTCCAGCTGCTGCTGTGGCCATCAACTATGAAAAGCTTTTGATTCAGTGGGGTGGGGGTAACTACAATATTGCAGAGGATAGGTTTGGCCCTTAGTTTGGGGGCTGGATCCAAACACTGTTTCACAACCAGTGGCCAGAGTCCTCACAAACTCACTCCTGTCATCTCCCTTTAGTCTGCACCATAGGGTGTTCCAAAGGTGACCCCTTTCCCCTTCACTCTTTGTCCTGGCCGTAGAGTCTCTGGCTATAGCCCTGTGACACCACCCTGACTTGCAGGGCATACAGGTGTGTCATTTGAATATCCACACTCTGCTCCTACACTGATGATTGTCTGCTCCTACATTGATGACTGTCCAGTGCTGCTGGGCAATGCCCCATCTAGCCTTCCTACTTTCCCAGAGGTTCTCTGCACTTTCAAGGGCATTTTTAGTCTATAGACCAAGGCCTACAAGATAGAGATACTCCCCATGCATGCTCCGTACCCCAGGGACTCTGTAGCCCCTTTTGGACTGCACGGATCACCTAAAGGAATTAAATATTTGTGCATCAATGTTCACTCCAATACTGCAGGAATAATATCTGAGAACTTTGCTACTTTTTAATCATTACTGATGGAGGACCGTGATCACTGGAAGCTGCTGCACTTGTCTTTCACTGGGAAGATTGTAAAAATGAAAATGATTATAGCCCTGAAACTGATCCACTGGATTGCACATATGACAGTGGAGATCCCTACATTGTGATTCTCCAAAACAGATGCACTGATTGGGAATTTTCTCTGTGAGGGCAAGCCACCACAGTATGGCAGGGTAAAACATTAAGCAACCTGGAGAAGGGGAGATGGGGTCTTCTGTGGTCCTATACATGCTATAAAGCTTTCAGAAGTGTACAGGCTTTACATTGGCTATCTCTGACCTCCTCTGAGAGGTCCCCCTTATGGGTAGACATTGAATGAAACTTGGGACAATGGTTGATCCTGCTGTTCATCTTTTGTCTCCCAGGTCAGCAATTAAACAGGCAGGCTGCCTGTGGCTTCCACACTCAAGGCATGGAAGAAACTGAAGACTTAGCTCCATACCCTATTGACTCCACTATCCGGAGTCCCACTCTGTGAAACCCACTCATTACACTAGGGGGTCTCCCACTCCTCTGGCAAACAGAAAAACAACAGAATTATAATCTTATTGGATTTATGGCTCCCATCCTTCACTGATCTGGACTACTTTGAGAATCTCATGGAAAGATACCACCATCCCATGAAGGATTTTTGGAAATACCTGAATATCAGGAGTGCCATTGGGGAATGTCTTAAGAAACTATCCCCTAGATCTTCATTACTGCCTGCAATCTTTGCTGCAGGCTTCCCATGCCCTGATTTACAAAAAAACCCTAAAGGTCTCCCAGATCCATCAGATGGTGCAAGGGGAAAATGGTTCCAGCCTCTGGCGATTGACATCCCTGAAACCCAGTGGTCATGGCTGTGGCTGATTCACCACACAGCCTGCCCAGACTCCAGAAGTGTTTCTTCTACAGAATAAGATTATACACATGGGGTACCATACCATGGCTAAACTGTTCCCTTGGCCTTCTTCCCATGATAATTGCCTGTACAGCCAGGGCACCTAAGCTGACCTGTTCCATATCCTGTGGGTTTCACCAGTCTTATGCGTGTAATGGGCCAGCATCCATGACTGCTGCAGTTCAATCTTAGGGTATCTCTCCTCTCCTGCCACAGCTATACAGCTTGAATTTCCTTCTGGGATCCCATTCATGTTACAAGAAAGTGCAGGTGACTCTTGAAGACTAGTGTGAAGTTCAAGAGGCAGGTACTCTGGAGATGCACTCTAAGTAGACCCCCACTGTTACCCATTGATTGACAGCAGTACCTAACCTAGCCACCCTAGGTGAGATGTCACACTACACAGAAAAGACTATGGTGAGATACCAAAGCTTCTGGGATCCTTCTCTATGCTCCTGCCATACAGTGACAGACACTGTTCCCATTCAAAGAATCACCCCCATGCCCCCCCCCCATAAGGGGACTATAGAGTTTTGAATCATACTCCCTCCACCCTCCAATATACCATGGAGCAATTTACCTGGTACCTACACTCAGTGCTGTCCTCATCTAACCTTTTTTGTACTAACGTAATACTGCTTTTTTTTCTGTATATATGACCTGTGCTTCCTGTACCCTTGCATACTTGTTGTCATGTATGACAGTGTTCAGTAATGTGCATATTATGCAGTTGCATTTTTGTTACATGTAAATAGGGTAAATCGAGATGAGGTCTTTCAGAGGAAGATGGGTGGTGCCGCCAAGGGGCACAGTTGGAAACTGAAGGATGGGAGACCCATGGGGGAGGAAAGGAGGTGGTACTTCACTGAGAGGGTAGTGGAGCCATGGAATGCATTGCCCAGGGAACTGGTAGGTATATCTATAGTGGAAGGGTTCAGGATAGGCTGGGACAGATACAGGAGGAGGACAGAGCTGAGAAATGCCATCTCTAGGGAGGGGAACTCTGGTGGGGGAAGGGGGAGCATGGAGGCAGCCCAGGAGGATGGGAATAGTACCAATTAAGGGTACTGATTTGAGCAGACTCGATGGACCATGAGGCCTATTCTACTGGCTTTTTATTATGTTAGTATGTAATGTATGACTAAAAATCGCTTAATAAAAAGAAATGACTGCAAAAAATAAAACATTTGACAGGGAGATTGTACTACCATTCTACAAACTTTAGGAAGGATAGGGTTGGTAAAAGGGGAGAGGGATGCATTTTAAATATCAGGGAAGCCATACAGACCTCACTACTTGCTACCAAGGACAGTAATATAACCTGCAATTTTTTAGCCACCAGTACTGGCCTAGCCCATGGAAATAAAAATTTTAATATTGGTAGCAGTTTACATTCCCTCGGCATGGCGGAACAGGTTTTGAATTATTTCACTATATGATTGTGAACACCTTAAATTCAAATCACAAGAGAATTATTCTCCATAACTTTAACATCAATTGTTTTTACACACAAATTGAAAAGTACCAAAGTAAGTTGGCTGATATTTTTCAGTCATGTCATCAGCACCACCTCATGGATAAATTATATACAAATCAGTGAGACTCTGACTGACTTAACACTGGTCACTGGTGTCTTATCTAGACAGAATAAACTGGGTGAAGGTAATACCTGATGTGATTAGTGAGCAGTTGCCAACATACTGTTCTTGGACTGGTAGGAAACAAAGACCTTTACAAAAATTTGTTTTGCCGCAAATAATCAAGGTAGGCAAACTGCATGATTTCAGAACTTATCTTAACCATGTTGACTGGCATTCCTTTACTGTATCCCTGATATCAATCCTGCCTTCAATTATATTTTACCAAACTTTCACCCTCACACCACACCAAGAAGCAGGAAAGAGCACTTGCTCCACTTCACTTTCACCCTCACACCACACCAAAAGCAGCACCAGCAAGCAAGAAGCAGCAAAGAGTGTAGGTATTCAGTCCTTCTCGACCTTCACTCTATACAGTCAGCTTGTCAACAGAGAGTAATAGATTGTTTTCTTGGACATTTACTGCTCTGTTTCTGCATGGGCTCACAGCCATTTTTGTCTGGAGCATTAAGATTCAATGTCTGGACCCCAGCATTTTAATGGGAGTGAACAGGGTACTTTGAGAGCTGTTTGGTAATTGATACTACCACAGTTAATGCTCTGTTTACTGTTTTAAGAGTTTTTAATGTTCTATTTGTGCAGATTTACTTACTATGACTTGAGACTTCTTCCACTCTGTTTTCTGTCAGGTTTGCACCGCTGGACATGCAGAGACATCGCACTTCAAAGAACAGACCAACAAGAACAGGCTTTAAGGTGGTATTAGACTATTTAAACAACTTACACCACAGTTCTGAGGTTATAATGGTGGGAGACTTTAACATTAACTGGTTGTCCCCAGAAGCAGCCCCCTACAGAGATGCTATCTCCTCCATTAATGTAGCACAATTGGTTGAATCTCCCACTAGAACAAACTAGTGCACTGGGGCATGTACACTACTGGATTGGTTACTCACCAGCCATCCAGGCAGAATCACAAATACCCCCATTCTCCCAGACTCGATTAGTGACAACTCCTATATCCTGTGTTGCTGGTCCAACAAAGCTGACCCCCATAAAACTATTATCGGTTGAGTATTAAAAATGGGGCAACTTGCACCCTTAAAATCTCACATCATTCAACAAGACTGGTCCCCTATTGAATTTTATGAAGATGTTGGCAAAGCCCTCAAGTACTTCATTGACAAGTTTAATGTAGCTTGTGATTTTTATGCCCCTGTTATGAACTGCAAGGTTAAGATCACAAGTAAGTCATGGCTCTTACTGCCCCTTATTGAACTGATGCACAACAGAGATAATCTTTGGCATCAGGCACGAGCCACAGGCAAACAGGCTGATATTAAAAACTACAAAAAGGCCATTAACGCCTGTACACAGGCTATCCAAAGTGCAAAAAGTCACCACTTCAAAAAAAAACTGACCAACACCTGGGGTGATGGCAGACATTTCTGGAACAATATGAAGGCCCTGACTGGGAAATATAATAAAACGTCACTGGCCATGTTAGACATAAATGGTGTCATTACCCAAGGCCAGAAAGAAATTGCAGACACTTTCAACTCTGTATTTACAGGCCTTAGTAACATACCCATCCCCAACTACTTTGCTGCAGCAGATAAAAATCAACAATGATGCTGACAAACCCCAACTGCTGGGTCCCTCCCTCTTCTAATTCAAAATCTTCACTGAAAAATGTGAAAAGTACCACAATGAGTATTAGGTAAATCGTGATTCAGAGGAGACATGCTAGATCTCAATCTTGTCACCTCACCCTTGACGAGATACTTACACCACTAACAGATATCCTAAGCCTTTCTTTAAAGTTTGGCAAATTCCCCCAGAAATGGAAATCCACCATGGTAACACCGGTCCATAAAAGCAGGTACAAGGTCACACATTCAAAGTATTGCCCCATATCTATTCTCTCCCCTCTATCCAAAGCACTTGAGAACATTGTATATGATCAGCTCATAGAATACCTAGACAAATACCAGATATAATGCCCCAACAGCATGGATTTAGAAGTCACACAGCACCTCCACAGCTTTAATTGAGTTCACCAGGTACATACATAAGACACTTGACTGTGAGCAATTGGTGGGATCATCCTTCATAGACCTCACCGAAGCTTTTGACGTGGTAAACCATGCATTGTCAATTGAACAACTGTCCTGCACTGGGCTCTCCCCTGATGCCATGGGGTGGTTCAGTAGCTATCTCGCTGACAGAAAGCAACAGGTAAAAACAAATGGGGTCCTCTCTGAAAGCCATCAAGCATGAACAGGGGTCCCCCATGGGTCCAATTTAAGGAAACTGGATAAAATAGTGCTACAAATATAGCACAAGGAAAAAGAGCAATGTTTGAATAGTGTATCACGGACAGCAACGGGATTAAACTGCATTGTGTAGTGAGCACTACCCATGCCCAGTCCTTGGTACTAGGGAAAAAGACAAAGGATGAGGAACCAAGGAGGCTGGCTGAGCTGCTCCTTTGGCAGAGAGGGCTGTGTCATGTAACAGCTTGGCCAGAATGGTGGTGGAGACCAGGGTTCTAATCCTGACCTTCCAGTTTTTTTCTTTTTCCCTGTAGTCCAACTCTGACACTGAGTTGATTATTTTAGTTATAGGGGGTGTATGGTATAATATAGTTTTGGACTGGTAGCAGTTGTCAGTGTGCTTTGTGACCTCTACCAGTGGCGCTTGCCTTTACTTAGCATTTGTTCCTGCCACTGTTCTGAACAGCACTGTATGGGTGGCACTGTTATTGACAGTGCTGTTCATACAGGTGCTGTTCAGACCTAGTGCCCCATTTTAGTCCCTCTGCTCTTCAGCCTCCTTCCTGAACTGCCTTCCCTACACATGCCAAGGCAGCATTCTCTCTATGGATGATGCGGTACTCTGTACAAGTAATTCAGACCCAATATTACTAGAGAAGCAGCTTCAGAGGAATTTCTTCATAGTTGAGACCTGGTTCATGAATCACAAATTATTCATGAACTACAGTACAAGTCACATTAAACTGTTTAACCAATTAGTTGCTTTAGCATTTCTGACTGAGTTTTATATGTGTTGCTGGATTTAGTACAAAGCCTTCCACAAACTGTTTCTTACTAACAGAATAGGTCTAACGGTCTTTCGTGTCTGCTCGTTTGGTCAGCCCCCACTCTGGGAGCTGACCTTGCTGTCCCCCTTGCCCTCTCTGGCTTCTCCCTTCCCAGTCCCAGATATTCACGCTGCACAGGACTTTGCTTCCAGAACCCTTCCGCTGTACCTGTCCCACCCCCTCTTGAACCCCATCACTGTCTCTCCCTCCACCAGCCCCCTTGGCAGCAATTCCATGGCTCCACTACCCTCTCAGTGAAGTAGCACCTCCTTCTCCCCTGAATCTCCCCCATCCAGCTTCAATCCATGCCCTCTAGTTGCCCCCCCCTCCTTCCTTCAGAGCACCCTGACTGCTCCTCCCATATTTAACCCTTTCATGTACTTGAAGATCTCTATCATGTCCCCGGTCCCTTCTCTCTTCCAATGTGTACATATTTAGCTCTTCGAGCCTCTCCCCGTAGGTCCTGTCCCCCAAGCCCCAGATCATTTTGGTTGCCCTCCTCTGGACCCTTTCCAGGAGTTCAATGTCCCTCTTTAAGTGTGGCCTCCAAAACTGCATGCAGTACTTGAGGTGCAGCCTCACCAAGCAGTTATATGAGGGAGTATCACTTCCTCCTTTTGGAGGTGATCCCCTAGCGATGCATCGCAGCATCCTGTTGGCCTTGGCTGCTGCCCCCACAAGTCTCAGAGTTGTTCATCTTGACATCCACCACCACCCCAGGTCCCTCTCAGCCATCAAGACTTGTAGCATCCCCCCGGTGTACTCTTGGCCGAGTTCCTGGCTCCCAGAGCAGTACCTTGCATTTCCCTGCATTAAACCTCAGCTTCCACTTTCTAGACCACCTTTCCAGAGCCTCCAGGTCCCCCTGTAGGGCCACCCTCCCCTCCTCCCCATCCACCACCGCCCCCAGTTGTAAGTCACCTGCAAAGAGACTCATCTCACTCCTGATACCCTTCCTTATGTCAGAGATGTAGGCATTGAACAGGAGGGGCCCAAGGACTGATCCCTGAGGGACTTCACTAATGACCCTCCTTGGGGATGAGACTATCCCGCCAACCACGACCCTCTGGTCCTGGAGCCAATTGCCTATCCATCTGATCATCTGGTTCCCGAACCCCATTTCTCCCAGCTTATTCAACAGCACCCCATGAGGAACAGAGTCAAATGCCTTGCTGAAGTCAAGATAGAGGATGTCCACTGGTCACCCAGGTCCAAGGCTCTTGTCACCCAGTCATAGAACTCCACAAGGTTTGTCTGACACAGTTTCCCCAGGGATGAATCCATGCTGTCTATCATCCAGGCATCCCAACTTTTCCAGGTCCCCCCCTACCCTCTCCTTGACAATGCCCTCCATCACCTTGCCCACCACCAATATCAGGCTGATGGGCCTGTAGTTCCCTGCCACCTGCCTTGATCCCCCCTTGTGGATAGGCACTATATGAGCCACCTTCCAGTCCTGGGTCATCCACCCTGTCCTCAGAGAGATGTTGAAAAGCTCCACCAGGGGTTTCACCAGGACATTCGCCAGTTACTTCAGCACTCTGGGATGTAATTTATCCGGCCCCAGTGCTTTCTCCATCTTAAGGGACCTGAGGGCTTCCCTCACTCTCTCTGCCTTGATTTCCACCTCCGCTACCTTGTCCCCCTGCTTTGCCTTCCCTCCTCCTGCCAGTGATGTCCACCCTCTCTCCAGACCAGCAACTGGCAAGAGTCCCCACTCAGTTTCACCATCTCCTCCCATGTATGTTGCAGCCCCCATTTTCCTTGGTGAAACTGAATGCAAGTACTCATTTAGTACCTCAGTCTGCTCCCCCGGGTCTTGTGCCCATCCCTCCCCTGTTTTAATCCTACTAATCTGCCCCATCACCCTTCGTTTTTCCCCAATGAATCTAAAGAACCCCTTGTTCCCTCTCCTAATTTCCCTGGTGAGGTTCTGCTCCTTCCTTGCCTTAGCCACCCTCACCACCCTAGTGGCCCTTCTGGCTATCAGCTCATATTCCCCTCGATCCTTTTCACTCCTTGAACACTTGAAATGCCTATAAGCCACCTTCTTTCCCCTCACCACCACCTGAACCTCCCTGGTCCACCAGCAGGGTTTACGGGCCCTGCCACATTTTCTTCTTACTCTTGCACAGGTGCTGGTAGCATCCTGCACCCCTCCTGTTGATTTCCCCCTACTGTCAGTGTCCATGACTGGCCCAATCCCATCCAAATGCTTCTTAAGGATCCTTCCCATTTCCTTGAAATCCACCCCAAGAGTTATATCTCAGTTTTGCATTGCATTGTGAATGGACTTAATCTGCATTCCAACTGAGTAGCAAAACATTTTATAAACATTTCTCTTGAGCTGGTCAAGTGCTAAAATCAATGCAGTATGAGTTGTCAGTGGATTGCCAACTCATTGACGGAACAGTTTAATGTGACTTATACCATACAAAAGACCAAAACCATGATATTCACAACCCACATAACAGGCATAGATCACATCAACTCACAATCTGAAATTACCTTAGCACCCCCTTAGACCTTGTCTACACATTCAAATACATAGGGGTTACACTAAACAGCAACTCATCCTATGCAAACCATGTTGACCAAGTGGCCAAAGCTGTCATTGCTAAAATAGGCCTACTTCATAGGCACAAACACTGCATGACTGACGAAGCACTCAGACTTGCAGTAAATAGATCTGTGATCGCCATAATTGATTATGGCCTGGTTGCATATTGTGCCACGACAGACTCCACCCATAAAAGACTCATAATTTCCTAAATAAGGCATGTAGGCTTATCACAGGGCCCACCAGCTCACACACACCTATGATTTATATGCCCAAGTTGGGTAGCTCAATCTTCATGGCAGAATGAAGTACCAGACCTGCCTGCTTGCCAAAACATCCTTATGCCTAATCCTCCCAGGCATCCAAAACCTCCTGTGCCAATTGACAAATCTCCGCCACACCAGAGGAACAATAAACCAGCCTTTTAAGGTCCCATTCTATCGTACTAGCAGGGTAAAGATCATTTGCAAGGCCACTGATTTACGGTGATTAAAACAATTAAATTCCATTTTCAAGACTTAAGATTCCGGAATTTCACCGGTGATTCTTACTCCAATTTTTGGATTTTAACGGGATTCTGTTATCATTCTTTTAGTATGTGCATAAATAATCAGAATTAAAGAAGGCTTAATAAACAGAGCATTAAATAAAGCAAACTGAAAATAGTACAGGAAGGAATTAAAAGAAAAACACACTTTTTTATAGATTTACTGATCTGATAGAAAATGCCAGATTCCATGAAATCTTCATTTTTACCGGTTTTCAGGCAGCCCTAATTCCAGAATTTTACCGGATTTTCGGTAAAAAACCAAAAACAGTGGCCTTGATCATTTGAGTACCATGCCCCCAACTGGCTGAACTCCCTCTACTGTGACATACTGGCCAAATCCAAAATTGACCCTTTTAAGTGGAAGCTGTGGGCTTACCTATCTGTGCTTAGTAGCTGTGACTGCCAAACCTAATCAGAATCTGGCAGACCTGTTTACAGTGCCTAACTGATGCACTTAGCTGCAATGACAAACACCAGGACACTCACCCCCTAGCTTTACTTCCCAACTACCACTGTTTGCCTCTTACACCTCTCAAGTTTGTCCCCTGCACACCCTCTCCCACCTTATACTTTCCTATGCTGTTCACATTCAACTTCCTCCCCTTGGTCCTTATGCCCTCCTCCACCATCCCTGGCTCTCCGGGCTCCTGACAAGGTCTCTTGGCTGCGAAGCTTAAGTCAAAATGCTTAAAGAAAAATGTCTGATATCCTATCCTACATTATAAGCATTATCACTTAAATTGTACTACTGGAAGTTTTTCTGAATTGTATGAACTCTAATATGTTGTATTGGTTTTATGCCTGACCTTAAATGTAATGTAACCGAATATTCTGTTCGTTACCCACTGTCTTCCCAAATCATGTATGTTGTCCTCTGATACCCAAAGACATGGAACCTTTGTAAATGAACCCCCAGCTCAAAGGTACTTGTAATCCAAGAATTTAATAAATAAAATAAATAACTAAAACATTTGTTGAAGCATGTGGTTGCTATGCTTCAATAAAAAAGAAGAGTCAGAGGTGACTCCAACCACTGGTTCACTCCTAAACTATATGCCATCTTCAAGGAGAGGGATGAGCAGTGGACTCTGTGTAGAGCCACAGACTGGCATCAACTTTGATTAAATTTGAAGAACTAAGGAACTGATGTTAAACTGCCATTAGAAAGGTTAAACGTGAATACTGAAAACTGACAATGCAAGAAACCTGTAATTATCCTAGAAAGCTATGGGAAAATGCGAAGAGCATGCTAGGCAAAAAGAGGTGATACACCCCTTCTGTTCAAAGATAAATGGCACAAATACCACTGACTTCCAGGTAACCGCAAATTGTTTTAACTCCTTCATCATCAATGTAAGGAAGGAGTAACGAGTACCTTGGCCAGTGCTCACGATGTTCTACCAGATATCCCGATACACTAGATATAACTTTATTTTAAATGCTTGAACTCTTAAATCATAAAAACAAACTCACTGTTAAAACTAGACCTGACCCAGATTTAGTGCATGTAAAACTGCTCAAAATGGCAGCTGACGAGCAGGCTCTTCTGAATAAAAAGCTGTTCAATTTCTCTGTCAAATTTGACCTCTTTCCTGATGTTTTGAAACAAGCAAATGTGGTATTAATCAGGGGACCATGTTACTGTCTGTAATACATGCACATGTCTATACTCCCCCCCCAAGATACTGGATAAAATCATTAGTGACCACCTGTTGGACTATATCTCTGTGCACAATCTCTCTAGCCACAGCACAACATGGAGTCAGAAAATGCATACACGATAACTGCTCTGATTGAACTAACTGAGAAGATTCATGTAGCTTTGGACAGAGCAGACTATGTAGATGCTGCCTTTTAGATCTATCAAGGCTTTTAATTAAATTATTACTAAAATATTATTATATTATTACTAAAAAAACTCTTGGAGTTGGGCCTGTCGACTGATGCAATTTCTTAGTTCGCCGACTACTTGGCAACCAGAACTCATAAGGCAAGGCATGATGAGGTATACTCTGGATTAAAACCATTGGCAACTGGAGTCCCTCAAGGATCTGTTTTGAGACGGCTGCTGTTTAGTCTATTTGTTAACAAAGTCCCAGAGATCTGTGATTACTTCAAAATGATTCTATTTGCAGATGACACAGTAATTTTTACAAAACATCATGATTTAACAACTGTTGAGAAACTTTTCCAGCATGGGTTTGATAAGGTGAGCAGTTACATGGAAACACAGAATTTGATGGCAGTAAGGACTGCTTTGTCTACCCAGTCTGCCCATCATTTTTCCTACCTATACTGCCACAGCAGAGCTTACTTGATCTCCAACTACCTCCCCCCCTTGCTTCCCACTAGATTCTCTTATGCCTATGCCATACACGCTTGAAGCCCTCCACACTTTTCTCCCACAACACCTGTGATGGAAGACTGTTCCAGGCACTCGCCACTCTTTCAGTGAAGTACCTTCTCACATCTTTCTTGAATTTACACCCTTCCAGCTACATTGTATGTCTGCTTGTTCTTATGCATCTTTTCATGTGAAAAATACTCCCCTCCTGTACCTTAGTTTCACCTGTGATTAATTTATAGGTCTCTGTCATATCTCCTATTAGTCAGTGTGATTGTGGTACCTACAGGAGTAAAAAGACTGAGGAAGGAACCTGTTCCAACAGAGGTACAAATACAACAAGTTCTAGCAAGAGCCAATAGGGCTGTGAAGAGCTAGCAAGTGACCAAAGTTGCATATGTGCATAGGAATTATTCAATGCCCATGTGTAATGTGACCATGTTTTGGAGGTGTTGCATTAAATTTTCAACATGTTCTTTTTGGGACCCCTCCTCATGAAGAGTGCCAGTGTCATTTTGTTCACTTGTCCCGAAAGGTGATTTTGCAGAGCAAATGCACTATTCTGTGCCACAGGTGTGAAAACATGTTTTGGGCAGGTTGTGGAAATGACAGCTGTATTGTTTTGAAGGAGGTGTGCAAAATGACAATGTTGGAAATGTGGATGAAAGTATTAAAATTGGAGAAAGTTAGGGCATGCATAGAAACTGCACAACACATCGCTCATAACACAGTCATTTTTGGAACTTTTTCATGAATTCTGCAACATATAGACCCCACACCATGAACAGTGGCACTGTCATTTCATGAATCGATCCTGAAAGGTGATTCCATGCAGTGACAGCAAAATCACCTTTTGCAATTGAGTAACAAAATTACAGTGACAGTTTTCATGAGGTGGGGTCCTAAGAACCCCATGTTGAAAATTGTGGGCAAAAATTCAAAAAAATGGCAGATTTATCAGCATAAGTTGAAAACCCCACTAAATGGCATCATAGCATGCTTACCTTAGATTCTTCATTTCGCAGCTAAGCTTTGAAGAGTGCAGATGTGTCCCAGTCCAGGGAAGAAGACAGTGCCAATCTCTGGAGGTAAGTATGGAGTAAGGA
The DNA here is from genome assembly GCA_016271365.2 of Neoceratodus forsteri. NCBI lineage: Eukaryota > Metazoa > Chordata > Ceratodontiformes > Ceratodontidae > Neoceratodus > Neoceratodus forsteri. Next base: position 541,953,697 of record CM028131.1, on the reverse strand, counting down.
GGGGTGAGGGGAGGTGGGTGCTCAGTGGGAGGATGGGGATGGGGGATGGGAACTGGAGTGATGATGAGGGACCATTTTCCTTTTTACAGAAAACAAAAATGAGTGGTGCAATGACAAGGGACAGTTTTCTTGTTTACAAGAAACAGAAAACAATTGGCCACACTGGGGTGGGCTCCCAATGTGCAACATGACTTGGGGAATTATGCAGAATGCAGACACAGGAATTGGGCACCCTGATGTTGGTGTGTGGTGGGGGGAAGAAAAAAATGGTAGGCACACTGGGGTGGGCTCCCAGTGTACCACTTGAGTTGGGGGAGGCACAGACAAATCTTTTGGCATACTGGGGTGGGCTCCCGATGTGCCAGTTGAGTTGCCGGGGAGCACAGAATGCTGCAGAGCTGGTGTTGGTGAATCTTTTGGCACACTGAGATGGGCTTCCAGTGAGCCACTTGAGTTGGTGGTGGGTGGGGGCAGAGCATGCCATGGAGATGGTGGTGGTGCCGCAACTGCACATGTGTGGCACTTTCGTGCATGCGCAGTTGCAGTGAATAGCATTTGCATTCACATGATGCATCAGCTGACTACATGGTAGTAAGGTTGCATGCACAGTTCATGCACCAGAATGCAGAAGTAACAGCTGAAATTGTGTGGCTGTGATTCTGTAGCGGTCAATCGTGGCTGAGGGGTTCAAGCTCTGTTGGGCTTTCAGAAGGATACTTCCAAAAGTCCAATGGAAGGTTCCATGATTGGCCATTTTTAGAGCTGTGATCTGATCCCAATAAGGCTGTAGGCTCCACCCACAGCACTAAAAACAGAACTTTGGAAGAATGGTTCACTTACCACTAATTGTATATCCTGTAATAGTGTTATTCTTGAATCAATGTTCTACTGCCAGTTTTGTCAATAATCAATGCTTTAGGGATTATTCTCACATTCATCAGAATAACTGTGCTCCTGAAAATATTTAAGTACATTTTTAAATTATATGGGTATGGTAGTGCCTGTATATTAGGGTTGAGTAAGCACTTTAATCTTAAACCCCAATTTTTATACCCTAATAATGTTGCCCCTGTTCAACCGATTTTCATGAAATTTAGAAAGCACAGAGTTGGTGATAGGTCTCTGGATCCTTAAAATTTCATGGCAATTGGTTCAATGAGAGCAATGTTACAGAACAGCAAACCCCAAAAATCATCAAAATTTACTTTTTTTTGGCTCAACTATAAGTAAAAAACTAGGATTTGAAACCTGAAACTTGCAGGTTTGATAGCTTTTGAGCCAAGGTGTGTGCTTTTTTTATCTCCCAAAGTTAATTTGCTTTTAAATTCATTAACAAAAAATAGTTCAGTGTGCCAGCATGTGCAGTTTAAAAAAATCAACGTTCTGGGCCAGCCCGGTGGCGATGAGGGCTGAGGCGCTGGTGCCTTACCTCGCGCTACGCCGGCGACCTGTGTTCAGGAGCGAGCATGAGCCGTCGGGGGTCGGCAGGGGAGAAGAAGGATTGAGAATCTGATGGACTGCTCTCCTTCTCCGGGGAGGGGGGTTCTAAGTGGTTGGTGCTTGTTCGCCCCCTGGCGGAGGCTGGAGGACAGGGTGCCACACCACAAGTAGGGGAGGAGTTGGGCCAGATGTTTAGAGGGAGCAAGTGCAGACACATGTGCACTCTACTCCGCTGACATCATGGCATGGTCCTGACTCCTGGGAGAACAGGAGAAAAGTTACTGCCATGCAGGATGGTGGAGGCACCTCCCAGGCTCCACCCGCTAGCCCGCAGTGTGAGCCACCCTAATCCAGTCCTTGGTGGGGAGTTCGATTCCCGTTGACCCCTCCCGGAGGCAACCCCTGGGGCCAGGTCAGCATCAGCTGGTGGATGCTGGGGGCAGGGCTGGGACGTCCTCCTGATACAAGCGGTGGCACAAGGAGAGAAAAGTAATAACTAAAAAAAAAATCAATGTTCTAAAAATAACTGAATTTTTGCGACAGCATGAAGTTATGTTGTCTTATTACAAGACAGCTGTTATTTGTCAGCTGGCAGGGCTGACTCACTATTTATGTATGCCCTGTTGCTGTTTTGTTCAGCGGGGGTGGAGTTACCTCTCAGTGTGTAGCCCCGCCCCTTTTGAGCATGCTCCACATGTGTTTGTTTATTCCTGTGGTACTGTGAACACCATTAGCTGCATGAGTGACTATTTATTTAAACTGGACACAAGGGTGCCAAATCCCTGGTGCTAGTTTGATTATTATTAAGACTCTCCAACACCATGGTACTCATCCCCAGTGTCAGTTAATTCCCCCTGATTGGCTGATATGGGCAAGAAGCAAAAAGCACAGTCCCAGAGGGACACAAATCTAGTCTTTTCTGCACTGCAAGACCATGGGTAGGTTGTGAATATAACCAAGAGCTCCTAGTCCTGAAACAGCCAATAGAACACCTAGGGGCAGAGATCAACATGGTCGAAGGCAAGGCCAGGCTGTCATTCAAAATGGTCAAGACCATCATGATGATATCACAAAGCCTAAAAGCATGCAACTCCAAAATGATTGGCCAGATAGCCATAGTCCTTGGGTGCATAGCTTCCTGTATTGACCTAGTCCCTTGAGCCAGATGGAACATGCGTCCTTTTTAGAACTGCCTCTTATATCAGGGATCCCCATCAGAGGACAACTTGCAAATAAGGGTACACACCAGCAGTGAGGAGGTACTTGCAATGGGCTAGAAAGGACAACCTAATGCGGGAATGCCCACTGTAACAGTCACATTATATAATAATGGACACGGATGTGAACCTGACAGGGTGGGGAGCATGCATGGGCAGCTTCTCTGCCCAGAAACAATGGACAAAATCACAGTCCAGACTCTCCATAATGTTTTGAAGATGACAGTGGTATATCATGCACTGCAAGCCTTTTGGGCAACAGTCATTGGAATGTCTGTGCTAATAAAGTCGAACATTAAGGTGACAGTTGCCTACATTGCCAAACAGAGGGGGAACCAGGAACTGGGCTATGCAGAGGGAGGTGCAAGAGTAATGAAATGAGCCCAAGCCAATCTCACATACATCCATGCCATGCACATGGCAGGAAAACTGAATGTCCACGTGGAATGATTAATCAGACAACAAGTACAACTGGGGAAGTGGCAGCTGCACCCAGAAATATTCCAATTGATAAACGAGATGGGGATTGGCACCTATAGATCTGATGGCATCCAGACTCAATGCCCAGGTCAACAAATACTTTTAAAGATTCAGGGAGCAACAGGCTCTGGGGTAGATTTATTTATTTATTAAATTTTGATAACCGGGGTAAGCCCGCTGGGCCCCGAACGTCCCTTTTTCACGGGCGACCCGGGGATTACATGGAATAATACATGGGATTGCATACAGCACAAGTACATTACATAAAACACATCGAAACACATCGAATAGATGCTCTGTCTCAGGACTGGATGCTTAGCTGTGCTTATATGTTCTTACTGATCCCCTTGATTTCACAAGTTTTTCGCAAAGATATGCCAGTTGAGGAGGTTAATAATACTTGTTGCACCATACTGGCCCAGAAGCACCTGGTTTGCATCTTCTGTAGCGATGGTGCTGGACAAATGGCACCTCCCATTCAGACTAGACATCCTGACTGAGGGGCCAGAAACCCATCTGGACCCAGACAAACTAAAGCTCATGGCCTGGCTCCTGAAAGGCAGAGATGTTTGAATACCAATTTCGTGAATCAGTAATTTCTAGTATTCTCCAGATTAGAAAATCATTGACAAAATCCACATATGGCAGGCAGTGGAACATTTTTTCATCTTGGAGCAGGTCAAAAGGCATAGAGCCAGGAAAGAGTAGACAGTCTCCTAATTTTTCTGTATTTGGAAAGAGGCCTAGAGAATGGTCTATCACTGTCATCCCTTCAGGTTCTATTGTCTGCCATTGGTGCAGCATTGGGCTAGGTGGGGCAATCCCTACCGGGTTCTCACCCAGATGTCCAGAGGTTCTAGAAGGTGGCAGAAATTATCAGGCCCTGCAGAAGATTGCTTGTAATGCCTTGGAACTTCCTCTTGGTGCTTGACTCTCTCAGTATCCCACCATTTGAACCTCTCTAGGAAGCAGACCTATATTGGGCAGGCCTAAATACTTGTTTTTTGGTAGTAATATACTCCACTTGGAGAATTAGCAAGTTAGGGGCCCTCTTGTGCAATGTACCATATACCATATTCACTCTGGAAGGGGTGTATCTGAGGATGGTACCATCCTTTACCCTCATGATCTTGTCCGTCTTTCACACTGAACAGACTATTGAACTACCAACATTCTATGCAGAGTCACCAGAAGGAGAATGCAAATGCCCTCACCTACTGGTGTCAAGTGCACCTTGGCCACTGATAGCACCAGGACTCAAGCAACAAGAAAGACAGAGAGACTGTTTGTTATTGCCAAGGAACACAAAAAAAGGGATGGCCACATCCAAATCCAGAGTAGCGAGGTGGCTAAAAAGGACTATTCAAGAGCTTATTAGAGAAAGAGATTAAGTCACCCAGAGGGCATAAAAGCCCATTCAACTAGGGTGGTGGCTACATCCTGGGCAGAGGGAGCCAATGTTTCCACCAATGACATTTGAAGAGCAGTAGCATGAACTTCCATCCATACCTTTGCTAGACACTATAGACTTGAGGTGTTAATCAGGCAAAGAGCCACCTTTGGGGCAAATATCTTGTCAGCAGCTTATTCTGCAGGTTCCAACACTGACCACTCAATCTCTCCCTGAGGTACATACACTGCTACTTAAGAACTCATGATGTAAGAACAGGAGTGCCATGTACATAAGCAAAACACAATGGTAGTTTACTCTTCTAGTAAAGTTTATTGTGTCAATTTCTATTCATGACACTCCACAGCATTCCCTTTCTCAAATGCTCACAGTGGAACCTGCAGCAGAATGAGACAGGAGTTAATTAATTAATTTATTTGCTTTTGTTAACCAGGTAAGCACAATAGACAACCAAGTGCCTATTTTCAGGTGCCACCCGGGAGGATTACAATGGTACATACATGAACATCAGGCAAAAAACAGAGTAACATACAATAGAATCAGGCACACAGATTACATCAGGAGGTAGAAAGCAGTATAGTACAGGCATGGGCGACAGATGTCTACAGATGACCTGGAAGATTAACAAGATACGATACATCAGGATCAGGCAGATCAAGGTACATACAAGAGCATCAGGCTCATAGGTTACATCAGGATGCAGATAACAGTGTAGTACCGGCATGGTCAACAGAAGTCTACATGTAGGGTCAGACATACCCTCAGGTGGGTATATGTGGGAGGTAGGGCGAGTAGTACAACAGATTTGGGGGGGGGGGACATATTTCATAGGTACATCAGGTGGCATGAACTAGCCAGGTGGACAAAGTGCTCTCAGTCTTTGAAGTATCTCTTCATGTATTGAATCATATAATTGGTTAGTCACACCACTTAACTGAGGATTAGAGTTGTAGTGGTAGGAGAATAAGCACAAGATCCCTGAAGGTTCAGACTCGTGGGTCTTTTTGTCCCCCTGTGGTTCTCGACCTTTGCTGCTGTTCCTATTTCACACAAGTTGCTAGTGCTACTGACAAGTTACATTCAGCTGTGGAAGCATTTCAACTGAAGAAGAAATGCTCTTGTGATCCAGGTGTACCAAGCAAATTTGAGCCTGGGCCATCGAGCACCCTATCAGGTAGACCTGCACCCATGATTTAAGGACTGGAGTGCCATTAATATAAACTAACACAATTATCTTTACCAGCTAAGTAAACTACCATTATACTAGTCCAATCAATCTCCTCATTTATCCCATATTTTTTGTCAAGAGCTTTAAACTGGAATATCCAATATGCTTCCCTTGCTAGAAGGAGTTTTTCAATATCTCCTCCTCTAGGAAGCAGTTTCACCAGTTCAATGCCAAAAAATCCTAGCCATGATACATTATGTTTTTCTTTGTTTAAGTGTACTGTTACTGGTGAGGAAGGGATCATTTAAGCAATAATGTACGACAGGGTATATATGTTGTGCTGGGCTAACGTCACGCCTTGTGCGGTTGAGCATAAGGCCAAAGACTGAGTCCAACCAATGGCAAGGCGTGATGTTAGCCCAGCACAACACACACCCTGGAGTGCATTATTGCTGCCGTAATATAAAATGGGTCAGCTGTAAAAGATTTGATGTGGATATTTTTTTTTTTATGTTTCAGTTACTGAAAATGGTGTGTATCCTTCCACCTAATAAAGTAGTCCTGGATAGTTGCCTTTTTTGAAAGGTTGTTTTACTCATTGTCATTTGTAATAGCTTTAAATTTATTGAACAATAAAAAGGAGAATAATTTTGTATAATAAATATCATAAAACAAATACTATAACATTGTTAAAGCATTTCAATAAATAGGCGAGTTTGGCAATTGCTTTGAAATAAATACTGTAGTTTAATAGTCAAACATACATGAAGTAAGCTGCAACTGCTTTTTTAAATAGTCAAACTGTTAACATGGTAAAGTCTTTCTGAAATAAACTTTAAAGTGAGTCTGTTTTTTTGTTGTTTTTTTTTATGGGTTTTCACTGAATGGACGTCTTCTCCCTCAGTGCTGTTCTCAGAATACCAGGACTGTTCTTATGCTGTTATTTGTTGTATATGTTGAACACAGCCATGGAGTTTCTAGTTATGATCGTTTGTGTGTTCAGTTGGTGATTGGAAGAGATGACTGTGTTGAGAGTGGCTGCTGGTTGGTTGCAGGTGCTGTTTCCTGTGACTTGATCATTTCTTGTGGCGTTGGGTCTGGGTCTCGGCTCCAGTGCTTGCTGCAGGATTCCTAGTGCGGTTTGCAGATGGACTTCTCTGTTTTTGTAGTATGCTGCTGTAATTTGCTGCGGGGTGCTGGAGGTGAGTGCTTCATCTGAAGTTGATGGAGAGGCTTTATTTTGTTGTTGCGAGGTTGCCGCAGATAGTAATTTACTCCAGGTGTTCCGGTTGTGTCTTTTTTTCTCTGTTTTTCAGCCTATTTTACTTGCTTGTGGCTGACTTTGTTCTTGCATTTCAGGACCAAACCATTTTGTTAAGTCTTCTGGATTGTAGAGGTTGAAGTTTACGTCTACTTGCTGTGACATGTTTTCTGTCAGCAGCTCTGAGGTAAAGGTTTGACAGAAGGTGACAGGCATAGCGATATATGTTTTTTTCTTTCTCAGATGGTCTGAGAGACAGCAGGGAATTGATCCATGATATCGTACTGAGATATCCTCATACATTCTGGCCGCTGCTATCCAATCAGGTAAGAGGATTTTTTTATGACATTTATAATGTGTCTTATTACACTTTTGTGCTTCCCTGTTCTTATTTGTCTAGAGGTTTTCCCAATATATACTAAGTTGCAGGGACATTTCACTATATAAAGGACATGGCTGGTCTGACATGTTATTAATTGTTTGATTTCAACATCTATGACAAAAGAAGAGTTCCATATTGTCTTTACTTTGCATGTATCTGAATAGTTAATACAATGTCCACAGGGATAATTACCCCGCGGTTCTAAGGTTATTAGAAAGTTTCCTGTGCCATTCTTCTGGGATTTTATGCTCAGAGTTTGAGAACATCATAGAAATATTTGGAGGGCTTTGAGAAACAATCAAAGGACGTTTCCAGAAGATGTTCTCTTTATTTAGTAGAGACTGCAGAATTGTCCAGTGTTTGTGAATGGTTACTCTGACGTTACCATGCTGATCAGAGAAATGTGTTGAAAATATGATTTTGCCCACTGTCTTGTTTCAAACCTTTGGGGTTAAGAGGTCATCTCTAGGGATCAGGTTAGCTCTTTTCCTGGCCTTATTAATCGAGCTGACAGGAAACCCCCTAGCAGAGAATGTCTGGTCTAGATCAGTGACTGCTTATTCATAGTGTATACCCTGGTGTCTGAGCAATTTCATTTGATATGTAGATATTGTCCTATAAGGTTCTCCTCTTTCAACTTATGTGGATGAAAGCTGTTGAAGTGTAAAATGCTATTCCTGCCAGTGTGTCTTCTATACACTCGACTTTCAGTAGCATACACTGTTAACATAAATCTCCAAATCCAAAAAGGAAATTTTCTTCCGGATATGTTTCAGGATACATTTCAGTAATTGTGCTGGTGTTCAAGTAATTGTAAAAGTGTTCCAGTTCAGAGATTGTGCCATGTCCTAACAATAATATATCATTAATAAATCTAACCCACTTCAGGACATTATTATGAGTTATACATAGGGTTCAGTACAAACCCATTTTCAGAAAGTGCCAAAAAGTGTGCTGTGATGCACTTGGGGCATAGAAACCCATGAGCAAGATACACCTTAGGAGGGGAGGACATCAAAAAATGGAACAGAAAAGGGATCTGTTTATTATAGTATTAAGCAACCTTAAGATATGTAATCAATGCAGCAAAGGTTTTGGGAAGGCTACTGAAATGTTGGCATGCATTGTCATGGGCATTATTAGCAAAAGAAGGGTGGTACTGATGCCTTTCTACAAAGCCATGGTGAGGCGCACCTTGAGTATGGAGCTCAGTTCTGACGACTGCACCTACGAAAGGACATAGATGGGATGGAGAGGGTTCAGAAAAGGGCAACCAGGATGGTGTAAGGTATGCAAAGGAAGACATATGAGCAGTGGTGTAATGAATTGGATCTGTACACTTTGGAGACTAGAAGGGAGAAAGGAGACATGACTGAAACTTTTAAGTATGTGAAGATCAACAAAGGTAAGGAGGGGTGTTTACTTCAAAGGAAGGAGGGAGCTAGAACTAGAGGGTGTATCCTGAGACTGCAGGGAGGAAGATACAGGGGCAATGTGAGGGGGAGATTCTTCATGGAGAGGGTGGTGGAGGCCTGGAACAAACTGCCAGAGAAGATGGTGGGGGCTGAAACAGTGGATGGATTCAAGAGGGCCTGGGACAGACATATGGGGCTGGAAAGTGGGAAGAGGAGGCAAGGGGAAGGAGGATGAGTAAATGGGGTTGAGGAAGAGACCGGATGGGCTGATGCAGTCCTTTTTTTCTGCTGCCAAGTTTCTATGATTCTGTGAAAAAATGCCACGGTCAAATTAGCATAGGTAAGGGCCATTCTGGATCCCATTGTGGTTTCTGCTGTTTGTAAAGAAAATATTTTTTTAAATTAAAAAAAAATGTTTTCTAAAACGGTATGGGCTAGTGTAAGAAGTAGATAACTGGAGTGGTTTTTTCTTCATTCTATATTCCCAGAAGGCTTCTAGTCCTGACTCATGGGGAATACATTAGTGTATCTTTCACATCTAGAGTGACCAGATGTGCACTTCCTCAATTACAGTTTTTTGTATCTAACTCCTGTAAAATTTGTATGACGTGCATTGAGTCATGAATGTAACTGAGTGTATCTGGTACTTATTTATTTATTTTATTTATGACTTTGGTAACTGGGTAGGGCACTGATCCCAGGGACCATTTTCAGGCATGTCCCGGGCCACGTGCAGTGGCACAGAGTAGATCTGAACAACAACATGTAGCAGACGAGCAGTTATTACACAAAGTAAAAAGGTTACAATAGTACATTTGAATACACAGATGGCAGCAATAGAAGACACACTAACAGGAAAGATATGAATGAATCTCAGTGTTTACAAGAAATAATAACAGGTGTATATGAAATTCCGTATAAGTATGACAAAAAAACAGTAAAGAGGATGGGCTGGGTGCTCAGTTAGGAGATTTCTCACTACAACACTGCAAGTGAACTTTACCATGCTCACTAGAGACCAGGAAATTACCCCATTACATGGTATGACCACCACTGGGTTTCTTCAAGTTCCCCTGTAGTCCAAGTGGTAGCACATTATTTCAGCAACTGCACAAAGGTTAAAGTGAAAATGTTGTCAGCTTTACAGCGACTGGAATAATGGCGAAATTTGCATTCCCCCCTTCCCAAGGTGCTAAGACCTTGGAGTTGGTTGCAAATACAACAGTTGCCGTCTTTCCGGTCACTGTCACTTTTGCCTTTTTTCTTTCAACAAAATGACATGGAATCAGTCTGAGTATCCACATACTCAGGCCTCTGCAGTTCTTCACCAGCCTGAGTCCTATCCCCTTGGTAAATTCTCGGTGAGCAGCCTCTAGCAACCAGGTAGCCCAATCCTGACCTTTGGAGGTCCAGGGCCAATCCCAGGCCACACTTATTCCTCCTTCCTCCTTCCTTTTAGGCTTTATAGGACTTTCAGCTTGAGCTCCACCTTACATTTGCCTCACCTTCACCCCTTGGGTAACCAGGAACTCAGTAACTCACTATTGTCATGTCTCCCTCACCCTGGATGGCTGCTTCTCTGGATCCACACTGCTTCTCCCTTAGGGTCCTCTCTGCTCCTCAGCCCAAACTATACTGACTGTAGGTTACCTGAGAAGCCCTCATATACTGCTCAGGTGTCACGTGATCTGTCAGTCATGTTATAGTAAATAAACAATTAGAGGAATACTAGGTTTGTAGTGCCTCAAAGTTGGAGGGGGGGCACTACAAAAAGATGAAGACCCTTCCCCCCCACACCCAAAAATGTAAAATATTTCCACTTGCTCCCCCACTTGCCTGCTCAGTCCCCAAATCCCACCCCAGCTTTTGTTCAATTTTGCACCATTCAGCACCAAGAGGGGGCCATGGGCAGGACATACCCCTTATGGAAACCCTCCCTCAACCAACAAAGCCCCAATTCCAGGGGCTTCCCAGCAGGACCATCCCTGCCCTACAAAAGGGCTTGGGGAATGTCTTGAGCTGGAGTCAGCCGCTTGGCATGGAGGGTGGAGGACACAAGGAGCCTGTCTGTAAAGACATATCTTTGTGTGGGTCAGTGGATCCTGCAGCATTGCTCCCTTCCCTCTGTGGTACAGCTTTGGCAATGACAGCAGTAGTTGGGTGGGATCACAGCTCCCCATTGTGTGCGGTGGTCCTCTGGTCCTCCAGTCTTCTGCAGTGGCAGCAGGTGCCATTTTTGAAGTTGGACCTAGGTGAGCAGTGGTGAAATAGGTCCAGCTGAAAAACATGCCCTGTACCTCTCTGTTCTGCCCAGCAGCTGCAGCAACACAAAAATGATACTTGGTTGGGAGCATAGCTCCCTGGCCACCTTTCCTGACCCCCAGCAGCAGCAATCATCCCTGGGCTGGAGTTGTGAGTGGGCCATGTGCCCAAAATTAATTTCACTCATGCCTCAGAAGCTGAGGGGGAGGAACAGAGTTAAAGGGCCAGAGCCCTAATGCAAGGGTCAAAGATTAAAGTATTAAATAGCCAGAGACCAAATTAAGGGTCTGAGGGTTCTCTTGCAATGGCATAGTGGGCTCCAAGAGTGGGCTCACAGCCCTAAAGGGGAGGGACCAGGGAACAGTGGACACAGTGAACAAGAAATTGGGAAAAGAAAGCCCCAGGAGTGGGGAACTGTGAATTAGACAGCCTGCAAGGAGGACAGAAAGAAGTAGGCTTGAAGTTCCCTTGTCTACTTTGGCACCATTTTGTGCCGGGGAGCGGATCCCAGGGGTTAGAGGGCCTAGCTGTGAGGGTCCAGACCCTCATACATATTAATGCGGGGGCAGAGCTGGACAAGGCCATCTACAAGGCAGGCCCTTGTTAGTATTCATGAGAGAGGCAGGACCAGGCAGAGCGTCCCATACAACCAGGCATGGGGTAGTTATTAATTTATTTATTCATTTGATAACCAGGTTGGGGCACTGATCTGAAGACCTTTTTCAGGACCAACCTGGGCCAGATATTGGCAAACAACATAGGTACCAACAATTACAAAGCAACAATACAAAGCAAAATAAACATAGTAACATCTTGTACAGAGTATATTAATATTAATAAAGGGCGGTTGGCACTGCACAAGTAGCCTAAGCTGGGAAGATCCTTAAAGGCATAGCATCCTCTGGGAAAGGGGAAATTATCTAATGGCCCTAGGTTTCCCACCCAAACCAAATTGTTCTGTAGCATACCTGGAGCCCCTACAGACTGTTTTATTTGCCTAAAATCAGAACTGTTTGCCTCAAATCTAAACTGTTTGCCAATTAACTGAACTGTTTTCTTGCCACTTCAACTGTGATTGAACTGTGTCATTTGTGTTCTTGATGTCCAGCTTCATCTTCATTTCTAAGACCAGTTTTGTCAGTGCCTGACACCGATCTAGGGAGGTCACCGGACCATCCTTCATCTTCAACAGACCTGTCTTCAGTGATGTCAACCCACTCCGAAGATCCACCACAGTGTTCCAGCGTCAGTCCTGCAATGGTAAGTTGTAGAGAGCCACTAGTTCGGTAACCAGTAATGAGTAAGCTTAAGAGCCGCCCGGCTCAAGAGTGAGGGACCACAGATATCATTGTACATGACCTTTTTCTCCTTTTGCCAGATGTCCATAAGTGTGCATGCCCCCATATGGCTCTGTAAAAGCCGCACTGGAATTGCCTCACCAATAGTCTTCACATCGGGAGGTGACCTGGGTGCAAGGCTTCTACTTGTAAGATTTGTTCCTCAGTTATGCTTCTATGTCTGCTTGTGGTTTGAGCTGCATTTTGTTCTGTTTCATTTTCAGGTGCTCTGGCTGTGATTTCCAACTCTGCATATTGGGCACATTCTGAAACGCCAATGTCAAGTTCACTTACTTCCATGATCTTGGCTCCTGGTGAGTGGATGTCTATGGTAGGTAGGTACTCATCTGCTTCTGGTGGTTGTTCATGATTGCTTTTTAAAGTAGGTGAATCAGGGTTGGAAAATGACAAAAACAGAGCTTCTAATGTTTCTATGGAATCAGTTTCGAAGGAGGTGTTGAGGTCTGACATTTTTTAGATTTATAGATGTTTGTCAGCTGATTGTCACCGATGGCCATTGCTCAATGCTTCGGTGACAGAAAACAGATTTTATTCCACTGTGGGCTTTGCTGGACTCATACGATTGGTGGATTGCTTTACAATGCTAGAAATGTAAACTACCTGAGACAGTTGACTGGAACTTTACTTGTGAATTACACAGGAATTTACTCACAATTAAAGTACCAGTCAGCTAATCAGGAACTGTACTTTGTGATCCCCATTGTATAATTCAAGATCTACATCAATTTCTTTTTTAAATACCATAGTCAGATCCCCCAATAACTTTTCATAGAAAGTTGAATCATTTAGTTGTCTCCTAACCTCCATGCCATAATAAGTACTGCTCATCACAACAGAAGCCCCCACATCAGTTCATTTAATAGTAATATGTTTGTTTTTATTCAGATTCTCTGAGGCTTGCATTTCCTCTGTGGTGCAGTTTGTATATCTTAAAGGGGTACCAACTATTTTTTCAAATAACGTTGTAAAATCTTTCTCACATACATTTTTATACAAAAAAACTAGGGTTCATGGGAGGTTGAAAAGACAAACTCCCAGGGACACTGTTGAGCTGTTGTATATAGAAGTCATGTTTGTCTGGAGCTCCGTGGTTTTCTAACAAAATCGGTTAAAACAGCTTTAAAAACCTATCAGGTTTAAGTTTTTTCTTTTGGAAACCGCTATCAGAGCTTCTGAGTTTGAAAGAATCTGATGGATAAATTTGTATCTCCCAAATTTTCAGGGAGAGGGCTTCAGTGCAAGGGTCTGAGGGTTCTCTTGCAATGGCCAAAGCTGGAACCCCTCCCGTAGTGCAGGTGCCCTCGGAGCAGGGCGCCAAACCCAAACAGGGAAAGCCAACTTTGGCTTCAATGCAGTCTCTCCTTACTGAATTTCAAGCAGAAGCATGACTGTAGACTCAAAGGATTCAGACTTCACTGGATTATATTATTACCTGCTGCTTGGTGATGGAGAAAAGGCTTGAGAATGCGGAACTAGTAGTTAAAAACACTGACAATGAGATCAAAGCCCTAACCACTAGAACTTTGACTCTAGAGGGTGCAGTGAATGCTTCACTTCATGAGCATTTGGCTCAAGCTTCATGGTTAGAGCATTTGGAAAATAATAATGCTCTGAGGAGAAACCTATGATTAATAGGTTTCCCTGGCTCTATTTCTACACCTGAATTAAAGGTGACTGTTGAAAATGCTTTGACCTCAGTATTTACACTGAAATCTCCACTGTTACTTGAGAGTGTTTACAGGTCTCCCATTAGTCCAGCAAAATAACCTATGAGGGACCAACAAAAGACAAGATTTATTATTTTAACTTTCACAATCTCAATGAACATAATAAGCTGGTACAATTGGTGTGTACTGTAAAAAAGTGTTTCTATGATGGTCAAAGGTTTCATCTCTACCTGGACTTTTGTTTGCAAATGCAACATAGATGCAAGTGCTTTCTCCCGATTATGAGTGAATTTAAAGAGGCTGGACTTGCTGTTAGTTTGTTAGCACCTGCAAGGCTTAAAGTATTGTTCCAGGAGAAAATATATTTTTTCGAAGACATTGATTCAGCCAAGGCTTTTTATGAGATGAATGTGAGACTACCGGATGATATAGGTTCAGATATGGCTGATGAAGTGGCCAAACTTACGGAATATCATCCAGTGAACATTTAACATTTTGGTTTTGGAAAGAAGGAAATATGGGGCAGTGTATTGTTTTATGATTTAAGTATCTAGCTTTTTTCATTTATTATACTTTGATGAGCTTTGAAATTAATTCAGCAGGGAGGGGTTATTCTAAAGTTAATGGGTACTTAACAATAGTTTTTTATTTCTTAAGAGGGAAGTAAAAGCATGGAGCACAAACAAACATAAAATCATTAAGAGAATGAAAATGTTTTAGTAAGCTCATAGGTAATTGTTATTGGCTTTTTCTTTTATACCCCCCAAATACAAAAAAAAATATTTTTATGCTTTATTATGTCATTTGTTTAAAGGTATATTTTCTTTCTTATGGTTTCAGTATGATGGAATAATTGTATTGTTAATCACTATTATCTTAAGGAATAATAAAATGAAGTATACAAAAAGAAAAGACAAACTCCCATGGAGCCTTAAAAATACATATCATGCATATCATGAGCTTCTGAATGGATGGACACAGACTTGAACCCTACCAGAGATGCAGTTAAACTCTGCTCTAAGTGAACCTCATATGTACTTTATTTTGACATGCTCAGTGGGTTTTGAAGGACAGCACTGGCACTTGACAGAGTTAAATCTCCTACTCCCTGTCCCCATGCCTGTCTAGGGGATCCAACACAGCTTCTCCCTTGGGGAGAAACAAGTGGAGGGGAGGAATATGGAGTCCAGAGAAGGGTAGAAGTAATGGGAAATGTATGACCACACAGGAGGTGGGGTGGGGGGGAGGAGGCTGGCCCAGCAGGAGAGGGAAAGGGTTAAATTCTCAGGTACAATCTGAATCTCCTTCTTTAACCTCCTGAGTAGACATCTGATTTTGAATCCCATTGCCTCCTTGATGTAATGTGATGAGTATGAGTAGCAATTTGGTCAGGTTTATGTGGAGAGAGAGTCAGGATCTGTTTTTTGCAGCAGAGGTCTTTGGGCCAGAAATGGATACAGATGTGCAACTTAACCTCTTGACTGTGTGACTGTTTTGCAGCATTGGTGGGGATTATTCCTGCATTGTTGTTGATTCCCATTGGTTAGCTCAGCATCTAGCACAACAGGTATTGGGCAAGGTTGTTGTGAGCTGGTTTGTAAATGCAGCTCTGGTCTCTAGCCACAATTTTGCTTGGTAGGGTTTTTTCTGGGGTCAGGATCCCCAATTTCTGAACACACTGGTGGTGCCAACCTAACTACATTCTCACCAGAGATGGGAGGCTGGCATGGGGTTAACAGATGGGCAGCACTCTGGATAACACAGGGAAAGGAACAAGGGAAAGTGAAGCATAATAGTATGCAGAGGTCATAGACAACAGTAAGAATTACAAAAATTAAATGAAATAAAAAGATAGAATTTGTAGAAGTAAATTAGCCCACAGGAGTTTGGTGTTGGCATGATAGAGTCATGCCACACAGTTAGTGTTCGGTCATTTGGCCACAGCAATTTAGTTGTGAGTGGTTAACAAAAAAGGAGTGGTCTTGTTGTCATGTCTGGTTTGGAGCATTTTTACTGGAACAGATCAAGTAAAAGTTTATTCTTGTACCAAGTGGTTTTGACATAGAGGCACATAGTACAAAGAAAAAACATAAATTTAAATATTGAACAATTTTCCTCCAAGTCTTAAAAGCAAAAGAAGGCAATTTAAAAGCCATTGGTTGCCTTCTTTACAGATAACTTTTCTCTTATTTTTATTTCATCAGAGCAATGTGCTATTTCTCTAGTCACATATATTTTGCAGTTTAAAGTGTAAAAGATAACGAGGCAAACATTTCTCAATAAACATTCACCACAAGTGCATGAAGTCATTGTCTTAAGCTACACTGTAGTAAAAGTTAATGGGGTTGTAAAGCCTTTCTATGATCAGCTTTCCTACAAAAATCCAAATACTGTACACTTCTTGCCCATGTTGTTCTGAATTTCTCATGTTCAAATAGCATGCTTGAAATATAAATTCTTGCAAGATCAGCTTGATATTGCACATGTAGTGCTCTTATGTTGTGTTCCTGATTTTAACAGTTAATTTCTGAACTGGACATAGAAAATAAATCCCTGTTAACATTTAATTCCTTTGTTTATATATATTTATGTAACTTGCCCCACCTGTCAACTGCATCTGCACTACTCTTTTCACATTTCATGGCTTCAAATAAAATTCTCTTGGGAAGTCCATTATTGTTCTTTTTCAAGATTCTAATAAAACAACACACTACTCTTTGCGTGCATAATGAGTGAATTGACTTGACCCCAGTTTTGGCTCTGTGGTGAGACTCAGCTATGAAGTTCGATAAATTCAAACCTCTCCTTAAGAAATTATTTTATGTTGTTTCCAACTATGAGTTATTACACTGTGACTGTCTTATTTGTACCCTTATTAAAAAGTCCCTTTGAGATAGGGTGAACTCACCACTATCAAGCCTCTCCAGTATTAAGACTGGTACATGCAAACTTTGGTCCTCCTTTCAACATCTCCTTGAACATCCCCTGACAGCAACCAAGATGGGTCAGAGAGCCTTCTCCCTCCTCACTGCCCCCAGACTTTGGAATGGTTTACCAACCACACTTCACTCACTGGGCATTTCCCACCCCTTCATAATGCATTTTGAAAATGCCTTCTTAACCACCATAGCTTGTAAGTGCCCCTCTTGACATGGGATGGGGTAATTTTCCCATACCTGGCTCAGTCTGCTGTTCATGTTTTAAAGCCTTTTATCTATTAGTAGACTTACTGTGTATTTTTGTTTGAGCTATGCTGCTGTTTATTTACTGAAGTTGGCTTCCCTATATGTTTGTTTCTTCTCTCCACCAGCCTGTGTTCCTATGGGGGGATCCAACTTATTGCATTCACTGTTTTGGCTGTTTTGTTTCTATCTGTAGGAATTGTTCTTTACTGTGTTTGAACTGTACTATATGTGCCACCTTGACTAGTACATTGCTTCTGCTGTACTGCATGTGCCATCTAGACAACCTGGATCATATCTGAAAATAAATAAATAAATTGCTTTCTACTTCCCAATTTTCTGCCCTATATAGCATGCTAGTGTTTACTTAAGATTCAAGAACTTTCATGATACTTGTAAAAGAACAGGTAGGATAATCACTGGGAATTTTAAAAATACTGTTAACATGTTGCTTTCGCTTGTTTGTGCATCAATCCCAATGTAATTTCTATGAGTTCCCATTACTTGAAGAGTAGCTGGCACTTTCAGGAGAACATTAACAAAACATAACATTTAGACACAGTGCAGCTTGTATTTCACATTAGTTCTGTATTTCTCCTCCCTATTACTGTCTTTATTATTGAGGTCATTTTCTTGAAAACAGGATATTTGCACCTGACAGCTGCATCTATTCCTGGTGCTTTCTCTTCCCGTGGAAGGCTACATACTGAGGCGTTAGGGGCTTCTGCTGTTTGGTGAAACGCTAGAGTGCTGGGTGAATTTACACAAAATAAATTTTAGTACTGATATCAATACATTATCAGCATAGTTTCCAGAGTGCTTTTCTTCAGATCTTGGAGTACTGCTTTTGTGAACTCGAATAAATAATAGGGAGGAGAAATCTGCAGAGTATACAGTATATAGAAAGCAAGCTGAATTGTACCTAATATAATGTTTTTTAAAGTTTTTTTTTGAGGTGTCTGTTACTCTTTAAATTCACTCCTAAGGATTTATAATGTATTACCGTGTTCATTGCTTCCTCACCAACAATCCAATCTCTGTCAGGAACTCTGGGTGACTCAAAAATCAAAACCTTAGATGTGTTAATACTGTATTATTTTGTATGTTTCCTTTTGTGCATGTGCAAAGCCAATGCTGTATATAGGTACTGTAGTGTAGGGGCTGTATAGGTGTTTACTGTATAATCCAGTGGATGTTGAAATGCAGGAGTCTTCCCTCTCCAAAGCCAGTATTAATAAGGCTGACAATGACAGTGTTCAGCTGACTGAGGGTGATGGGCATAAGCTACTTGTAGTTCAAAGGATAGAGTCTCACAGCCACACTGTTTTTTCTGCCCATTAGGCAGCCACGAGACATCACCAGGCTCTGAATACAAACAACAAGACTCACACTGTGTGTGTGTGTGTGTGTGTGTGTGTGTGTGTGGGTTCCCTTAGTTACAGACAGGAAGTGCCTAAACAGAGCTGGGGAAAACTGCATGCAAAAATCAAATATAATAGCTTCAAATATGTTAACAGCATGGCACAAATGAACAGAAAATGCCAGTAATGGTTTATTTTAAATTACTTATTGTTTATGTTCCTTTTAAAGAGCCCTTGATATCATTGGGATAACTCTGAAAAATGTAAGAGTTAAGACACAATTTTTCAAATGGACTTTATTCTCCTGTCCCTCCCCACTGGCCCCCGTAGTGACCCTGGTCTGTTCCCAAAGTTAGATTGCCAGTGTGGTGGGAGGCAAAGCATCCAGTGACTCCGCCCTCCATGCCACTGCACCAGCCAAAAGTTTACTGTAGCTCAGATTTCCTTAGACAATATTGTTTGTGGCCCTGAGGGGAGCTAAGCCTGCAAACCACTGTTTCACAATTCAGTGCTTTTACTCCATACTATTCAGCTAGAATTATATTTCTGCAATAATTTTCTTTTCTTTATTACTGAAGGAAGTGTCATAAAAACAAGATTACTGTCTCTTGGATTTTGTCAGCTTTGGCTGTGTGCCTACACACAGCATCATAATAATCTGTTTGTGACATCATAATAGACTGGGATCTCATAAACAGAATTGTGACTGCAGAAGTAGGCAAGCAGGTAGGAAAAACCGGGCAGAGATTCTATTTCTGTGCAAATGTTCTTAGTAATAAATTACAGTGACAATTATAAATAAGGGAGAACTACAGGCTAAATTGTGTTTAGATATTATGCTTCTCAGAGCTGTCCTAACATCAAAAGCTCTACACTACAAGCAAAGATTCAACATTGAAAAATACTTGTTTATTTCAATATAACCAACTGCTGATAAATTATTTAAAGCTCCTTGTAAACCTGCAGGTGTGAGTTAAAGCATAATAGCATTATCAGTATAAATCAAGATAGATATAGTGCAAGTAAGCAAAAAGACATGACATTGTGTGCTTTGTGCTAGGATAATGGCATGCCTTGGGTGGATTGAAGCATGAGGACAAAGGCTAAGTGTTTTCACTGCCCATGAAGTGCCATTATCCAAGTACAAAGTACACCCTGGAGTACAATACTGTGATTATGAAATGAGTCCATTGGGATTAGTAAAGAAATATATATATTTTTAAACTTAAATAAAAATGAGACACAAAGGTTAAAAAAAAGAAAAAAGTAATTGTAATGAGCCTTTGTAATTTTGTGATTTGGCCAGTAGATGGCAGATGCCGCATTTTTTTTTCCTTTTTTAGCACAAGTAAGTGAATTGAATTGTACTGATACAACTGTGCCAGCTCAGACTGAACAGGCCAGTGAAGCCACATATCTTTTTCTAGTGCTGTTGTGTTGGGATATTATCACTGGGTCCTGAGCTCCTCAGCCAAAGAGGTTTTTGGATTTCTGAGACCCATTTCATAATTGTAAAATTAAGGGGGGCACGAATCATAAATGTATTTCTGTCTGTAACTGTATTAATGTATGTGTTAAATAAAAGGGGGCTAAAATACATCCTTGTTTAACCTCTTGCTATACCATAATTGGGTGGATTATATGGCAATCCCTATTGAATCTAGTTCTGTCTATGTTGCTGTCATGTAAGACCTTTAATTATCTATTATTGTTTATTATATAATGGGCTACAAAACCATGGAAGCTGATTAGCTTGACTGGAACCTTTTCCCTGGTGTAAATCCTATGGTATACCAGATCCACGACTGGTCATCGACAAAAAGTTTGTGAAACGACCAGACAGCAAAACCAGCAGGTCAACCACATTTTGCAGTCAGCTGCTGGTTTCAAAGAAACCAAGTGTTTTCTTCGGGGGTCTTCTCCCCTGAACCCCCCATGGGGGGCTTCACCCCACACCCCCCACTAAGGATTATTAAGTCTGAGTCAGAGCTGATTTGGGGGTGTGCAGGACCCCTGACAGACAGTGTTGGGTTACAGTGTAGACACTACAGTGACGTGGTGCTGTAGTCGCTGTAGTGGCGTGCGCTGTCGAAATGTCACGGTTGGGGTGGTATACCTAGTATACCAATGGGAAAATTTGCCAGTCACCAGTGAACCACATCAAGAACTCCTCTGAAATCAGTCCAACTGCAGCAAAGTCTGGACTGGCAAAGATGGGATGCTCGTTCATGGTACTGACCATTCCCCCAAAATAAATTTAAAGAAACACAAAACCCACTTCGGGTCTAAAAGTTTTAGGAACATTTCTCACACATTTGGAATCCACAAGTTTTCCAGTCCAGAAACCCTAACAGTCAGCAAAAGTATTTCACATTCTGGAAAACCTACTTTTCAAAAAAAAAAAATCTCTCCTCATCACAAGTCCACGGTGAACATGCTGATATCTCCCAAATGTTTCCCACTATGGTTTCCATTTCCCGTTCCCTTACCCCACCATACTTAACATATGCTGTATTTGTTAACTGCAAAATAAAAAAAAATCACCACACGAAACTATGACATCCTCAAGGCAACATAAATGAAAGTAATGCTGAAACCAGTAAAGCCACACCAAACCCGGAAGTCCATAACACAATAGCACCAGTTTCACTGCGCTCGCTGCACATTTGATAGGAGCAGTCCCCCAGGAGCTGTCAGACTGTATGTTAAAAAAAAGAAAAGAAACTGAAGCCAACCACTGTTCTGTCCACAATAATAAAAAAAAAATCAGATCCTGATTCAGCACCCTGTGATTACACCAGTAAATGACACTGCCAACCAAACTGCCTGTCTCTGTCTCTATCTCTTTCCTCCTTGACACTTCACTCACCCACTGCTTCCAGGACATACATGCATACCATACATTAACTTTCTGTGTCTCAGCTATGTCAGTTATGTAAAAAAATAAAAAATAAAAATAAAATAACATTCCTGTCAGCATAGGTCTCAGTTTGGGGGGGGGGGAGTGTGTCTTAACAACATTTTGTGGCATAAGAAAAAAATTTAAAAATAATTGAAACTGCCAAACACAAGAGGACATTATATAATCGCAATATACCACTGCAGGGTGTGGGTCATAGCAGGATTTATCACTTCTGGTGTGGTAAATCCTGCCATAACCCACACCCTGTCATGGTATATTGCTTAATTGTTTATTGGAATGTTTGAAGTTCACCTTTGAGCAGAGCTCATTT
This sequence comes from Neoceratodus forsteri, assembly GCA_016271365.2. Classification (NCBI taxonomy): domain Eukaryota; kingdom Metazoa; phylum Chordata; order Ceratodontiformes; family Ceratodontidae; genus Neoceratodus; species Neoceratodus forsteri. The sequence continues at coordinate 541,931,860 of CM028131.1, read as the reverse complement.
ACAAAGGCTCCATTTCAGAAATACAGGTTAGGGTACATATACAGTTACACAGCAATACATGTGGAAGGACCATGCAAGGTCCCCCATAGAGATGTTTTAAAACTAAATTTTGCCAGTGAAAATGCTGCAAAATTGAAAATCCCACCATGTGAAACATTTTGTGAATTTCTGCATATCGCAACATTTTGTGACGGGTGCAAAATTGTGAAATTTCACCCTTGAAATGTGCAATTTTGCCAAATTTCACCAAAATCACCAGCATTTCACCATTTTGCAGGTGAAATTCCCCATTTCATGGGTGAATGTTGCAATTTTCCCATGGAATTTCTCATTTTGCACCCACAAAATATTTCATGAAATGCACAAATTTCACTAAATATTTTGCGGAACAAAATGTTCCAATTCGCACATCTCTAGTCCCCAGTATATTTACAAAATTCAGAAGTTCCATCATAAACTTAGTGAGATCTCTAAAAGATGTTATCTAGTGTTGTTGTGGTTATCTAGTGATGTTGTGTTTAAAATTTCCCAAAGTATTTCATGGTTCACTGTATTATAAGTACTGCTTAGCTCAATAAATTCAGTGTAGAGTTTTTTTTGAGCTGTAATTTGTATCTTTGTCCAAGTACTGTAAAATTATATGTAGTTAGTCGTAGAAAGATCCTTTATGAAACTAGCCTACATGTTTGAAAAGTACTGAGTCTCACTTTCCCAGGATTCTGTGAAAGAATATATTGAGTGTAAATGTTCATGGGCATTTAAAGAGAAATGGGTCTGTAGCAGGATAGGTCAGTCTTGGAACCTTCTTTAAACTAAGGTACACTTATCTTTACATTCTGTCCAATCCAAATCAGCAAAGTATGAATTATGGGTATCAAGACTTTGTACAGAATATGATACCAATGTTCTATACAATAGTACAAAACATCTGCAGATATAAGGTCTGCTCCTAGGGCGTTATTTCTTTTTTGTTGTAATATAAGATTTTTAATTTCTTCTGCAAGCATAGTCAACCAGTGTGCCTGTGTATCAAAAAGTATACTATATGTGTATGACTTAGATTCGTTCCAGTTTCCTTCAGTGTTATATATTTTTCAAAATGATTAACCCAGACATCCTCAGTTATTGTTGCCTCAATGTTTGTACTATCAGTTTTATATCAAGATGCAACTAGGCACCAGAATTGTTTGGTGTCTCTTGTTATAACTGCATCTTCTATTTCCTCACATAACTGCCCATGAAATATATCCTTTTTTTAAAGTGATTAATACTTCACTTTCTTTTCTAACATTTCTCAGGGACTTCGAGGTAGTTTTGCATACATTTTTATGAGCTAAAGCTATCAGTTTTCCTAGTGTTTTCTTTTTCTGTCAACATCCTGTGTCAAACAATGATTTATTTTATCATTTCTGGCTATTTTGTCTTCCTTTGTGTTTTAGCCTGTTTCACTTCAATGGATTAAATCAGTTTTTCATACCTATTGTTAATTGGAGTATAGCAGTTACTTGGATTGTTGTCAAGTTCTTTCCCAGCTAAAAGCATTCACTGTATTATCATTGATTAACACAAGCAGGATATCCTTTTTATAAAAACATCATGCAATTCTTTTGCTACTATTAGTAGCTATCAATTGGTGTGCATTTGCTGCAAGATATTCATTAAATGGGACAATATTCACATTGCCTGTGCTTAATTCACATAGAATTGCCAGGTGAACACTTTCTTCCTTCATTATAACCCTCAGTGTTTTTAACTGTGAAAGTTATAGATGCTGATCATAAAACAATCTACAAGGCTTCCACCAAAATTTAATGCAAAAATGATACTCCCACTTAGATTCCCCAGACATCCCTCCTTCAAGATCCTATTTATAAAATATTTTCCAAATCAAGAGAATGCCTTCTACATGAATTGGCTTTTCTATCAGCTGACACCCTAAATGGAACATTATAATAATAATAATCTATTGTCAATTTTTATGATTTTAATTATGGTTAACTCCCACCCTGGCGTTACAGTCCCCAGCCAATAGAGAGAGTATGTCAGGGAAAGTTTCAGTCACAGATCCAAAGTAATCAGTTTCAGTTGTTAATGGGAGTAAGATGTTTGGTAGTCATAGCCTTTGGTGAGCAAAATATGTTTATAACACAGAGACATAGTCTATTTTCATGCCTAATGATAATGATTAGTAGAAAATCTGGGGTTTCCGTATCTAATACACGGCATACAAAATTCAAATGTATGGCGAATAAAATGGCCATCCTGTTTGCTCAGCCAAATCTTTTTGTCTTAACAGCAGGGAGTATAAATTGGCAAAAGTCCTTTATAATGTCTATTTACTATTCCACAGTTCATGTCTATTGTAACAAAATGATACCACAATTAAATTAAGCCAACAACTAGCATCTGATCTGGCCTGTAAGCCATGAATGTTCCAAGTCAGTATTTTAAGAATGTTAGTTACATTATGGCATCAAGACAAAACCACTGTGGATGAATCATCCAGAATAGCAAATCTATTTTAATATTATTCAATATACGTTGCATGGTTGAAGCCTCCAACTCTGAATCTGAGTCTGTGTAATCCAATACCATACTTCCACAGATTTTCTCACCTACTGTAACTGCTCCTTGCCTCTTATCCATACCTCCCAGAAACTATGATTTCCTGACAAAGTTTCTATTTGAGGGTATGCTTCTTCTGCCACATACTTCTTTAATTTGTTTTGTCTTTTTGTTTGTGTGTTAGCTGTGCACTTTTGGTCCACTGTTTCAACCTCCTGGTTGTTTTTCCCCTTTGTTCTGTTGGCTGTTCACCTTTGCATCTTTTAAATTTATTGTGTACTCCATGGGAGAGAGGTGAGTGAGAAGGTCATGATTGAAACCCATAAGAACCTCATGGGGTGAACAAGATGCTGGTAGGGAGTCTTTTTCAGAGAAGAAAAAGCAACAGAACACAGGGGCATGCAATGAAGTTGTGGCGGGGAGTTTAAGAGGGAAGTGAGTAAATACTTCTTTACAGAAAGGGTGGTGAATGCCTGTAACAGCCTGCCACAAGAGGTGGTGGGGGCCAAAAGAGTGGGAGCTTCAAGCATGTATGGAATAGGCACATAGGTATAATAAATAGAGGAAAGGGAAGTGGAAGGGATGCAGGTGACTAACTAGGCTCTGAGGTGACAGAACAGGAAGGGAACCATAGGGCATACTGGATGTGCCTATTGGTCCTTTTCTGCCAACAAATTCTATGTTTCTATCTCTAATCAATAAGATATGACTGAGGGTTATGTTAATGATGTTCCAAAGTAGCCAGCACTGTCCAACAATAGGCAGGTTTCAACAGTAAAAATCCAGACACAAGTAAGTGCTAAATAAAGTGAATTTATTCCAAACTGCTGATACCACAAAATCACAGTGTGCAGTTATCTAGCCATACAACCCCTCAAACAGGTGAGGGTATGTTAATGGTGTGTTAATCACACCCTGCGGGTGTAATGTGGCATGAGATGAAGCCAAGTGCCACATGCACACGGGATGTGATTAACTAGCCATCAACATAATCAGACATACCTTATTGCTCTTATAGTAGGGGAGACCATTATTTTATGCCTTCCTTCATGTAACATTACCTATGTTTTCTTTTTCCACTGGAAAAGTGGTAAAATAGTTCCTCATTGGTTCAGACCTAACCAGTGCAGTGCCTTAGTCAGATGATTACCTTGGAAACAGTAATCTGGTATCATTGAGATGAAGAGTCTACTTCTTTCACATGTTGGGGTTGGGGGGGTTGTTGAGTCACTCTTGCTTTATGTACAGGGATGTTAATAACATTTCCGAATGCCTCTCATAGATCTCTTTGTTTATGTGCAGAAGTCTGTTCTCATATGCTTTCTGGTTGTATTCAACGCAAGATGAAGCTACTATAGCTTCGTAGCCACAAGGCAATGCTTGATGTATAACATAGAAAGGGATTAAGAAAAGGAGTGGTGGCACTGAAACTGATCACAGAGTTGTTTTTTTTTGTTTTTTTTTTTTGTGGCGTGGTTCTGTTTTATGAAGGATAAATTACCATTAAATATTTTTATTTTTGTGCTGTAACTGTTACTATACAAACATGCATATGCTTAATTAACATCACATTACCATTGATGGTTCAGAACTCCACTGGAATTCATTGCCATGATATCAGCTGTCAATTATGCTTCCATGGCAACCAGAGCCTCAGCATGCGGGGAAGTGAAAATGTGAGTATGCAACAGGTTATTTATTTGCTTGGCTGGATTTGAGATCAGAGTTTCTTTTTTTGTTATTCAAATAAAAGTGTTTTTTTTTTTACTTCTAAAATGGTAAGATTGTTTGAGTACCATGGATGTGATTGATATCGGCAATGGTGATGGTGTGAGACTTTAACTAACTGTGTATTGGATTTTATAATGTTGTACAGGTACCTTCTGAGTTTTTGCCATAGAATGGTTAGCAGTTTGTGTTGATATCACACTGTGGAGAATTGTGGACCTGCTCCATTGCCACACAGTTGCAATTGTTACTCACAAACAATGTTGGGGGAGGCCATGATGATTATGAAGTTTGAAGTCTTGCCTCTTTGTCCACCCCTCTGCCCTGCCCCATTGCACACACATTCACCAGAAGACTGGTTTACACTGATGCAGCACTATGTGAGAGAGTGCTTCTTCACCACTGTCCTGAATCATTCTGTCTCTGCCTCATGGCTTGTTTCATTAAATCAAGTATCAATACTGAGTGGCAGCATATTAAATGACAGCTCCATTCCTTTGAAATAGAAACCTTTTTTAGTGGGGGGGGCAGCTGTGGTTTTTACTTTTATTTGCGAATGGGTAATGCAGTCTTATAAAAAGAAATTGTGATCTCGATCATGAAGTTTTCAATATGACAAGTGCCAGCTAAATTAAAATCACTGGTGGATAGACCTTCTTTGTCAAACATTATAACATTGTAACTAGATAGATACTTTTTACATAAAATTACCAAAATGTTCTAAAAATGTTTGAAAATGGCTTTTTACTACAGCATTATTAGTTATTTGAACTGACTACCTTTAAAGATCAAGCCTATAGTAACCTATAAATCTTTTGTTACTGCCTTAAGAAATGTTATTAGTATGACAGATGCTTGTAAAGGACATTGGATTTTTACTTGTCTTTTCATGTGCTTGTTTGTTTGCCTGTACCATGACCACAGTTGCCTATGAAAACAAACATTTATTGTCCATAGGTTCTTTTTTTGAATACAATGAATGAATGATCGACAGGTAGTCGTTTTGGAATTCTGTTTACAATTACAATTCAAATTGTGGCTCTTCTTTTATGTTATCAATGATCAGGTGAAGGGCCTATATAGGTACATTAATAAAAGATTAATGTAAGGCTACTGTGTCATCGGTGATCAATCAGAACAAAAGGATTAAAACACTCTTACTATAATTATATTTCTTCTGACAGTGGTACATTCACTTGGTCCCATATGTACATCTTTTTCAAAACTTTATTACAAGTGTTGTTATTTCTGAGTGCTGCACAAACAAAACCTTTCTGAGGTCTCATTTTGTAATGGTAACAGGTAACTAAGTCTTTCTTCCCATGCACAACTCTGTCTAAAAATGACTTGGTAATAAACAATCAGAGGCAAATCTTGTTTTCTTGACAGCTCAAGAAATACCTGTGAAATACAATTTATTTTATTTATTTATTTAGTTTTTGTTAACCGGGAAAGTACACTAGCCATAAAATGATTATTTTCAGACACAACCCTGGAGAGTACAACAGATAGTTTGACACATACATTACATCAGTGCAAAAACAATACATAATAACAGGTGTAGCTAACAGTGGAAAATAATAGACACAGAGAAAAAAACATATATGAAAGATTAGAACATTTTATAGTCCATAATGGGTGAGCAGCAGGTAACAAAGAACCAAACAGTTTGAATACATATCATAGTGGAATTCACAATAAAAGCAGCATATAGCAGGGTGACACATTACATGCTCCAAAAGGGTTTACCTACAATCAAGTAAAACAAGCAAAACAAGAGTACATACCATAGCAACTGGAATAGTGAGAATAGGTTATAGTAGTGTAGAGAAAAGGAAAGCCTAAGAGAGAGAGAGAGAGAGAAGGATGGCCAACTAGGAACCATGACTGGATCAGAGAGGAGTAAGGTGCCACCCAGTGAGGTAAAATAAGTACAGAAGTAACCAGGAGATAGAGGTGGGAAATTGAAAGGGATGGAAGGGAAAGGATCATGATAGTGAAAGTACATGGGAGCAGAGGGGAAATATGGTAGAGTAAGAGAAGTGCTGTGATTTTCCAGAGAAAGTTAGTGGAGGCAAAGCAGAGTTAGGTGGGGTCAAAACATGTACACTGGTCTACTGAAGACAGATACTAACCCTGCTCTGTTTTAAAGCTAAGGTGAAATGAAACATGTCGAAGAGCTAATGGAAAGGAGTTCCAGAGCTTAGGGGAAGCATGGTTGAAAGCTCTGGAGCCTTTTGATGTCAGGCATCTGGGCACATTGAGTAGTTCCTTATCAGCTGAGAATAGCCCATGGGAGGAGCACTGAAGTGTGAGCAGAGCCACCAGTGACAGCATTGTTTTATTTCTAACTACTAAGTTTATAAGAGAGCCTAGGTAGTACAGACAGCAGGAAGAAGGGGAGTGACAGCCCAGGCCACTGTAAAGATAACAGTGATGCTTGAGCCAGGGTGATGAGGAGGCGTATCTGCATGTATTGTTATAGGCTATGTTCCATTTGTGAAGGGTAGTTTTATTTGCAGTAGCAAAAGTTGGAACACCTTAAGTGAGGGCAGGGAAAAGGATACCCTTGGCAATAGCCAGCTTGGCTGAGGGGGTTAGAGTATAGTTAGTTTTGTAGGCAACACCTAGTTTGACATGCATTGATTTACTGATGGACTGAATATGTAGATTGAAATCTAGTGATTGATCCATGAGAACTCCTAAATACTTGAAGGATGAAACACTCTCAATTTGTGCCCCACATGAGTCATGAAGCAACAGGGACATTTGACAGGCCCTGAACTTGGGGTCTGAGACAAATAACATGGCTTTACTTTACATTTAGTACAAGTTTATGGGCAGTTAGCCAGGACTGTATGTTATTAAAATCAGAAGAGAGGGAAGCATTTATGTTGGAGACACTGTCTGAGCTGCAATAAAGAACGAGGTCATCAGCATTTAGGAATGATGAACAGGAGCAAAGACCATCAGCTATGTTACTAATAAATGGTGAGAAAAGAAGGGGGCCAAGGATAGAGCCTTGAACCCCAATATTTAAGACAGTTTTGACAGAGAGGAGTTGAATTTCACAACTTGGGATCTGTTAGACAAGTAGCTGCTGAAACATTCTACTACAGGGGCAGAGAAATTCAGATTTGTGAGAGTAGAGAGAAGTAGGGGATGACCAACAAGATCTAAGTCTTTACTGAGGTCAATGAACACTGCTCCTGTAAGTAAGCCAGAATCCATATCAGAAAGCACATCAGTTATAAATTTGAGGAGAGCAGTTGAGGTGCTGTGACTCTTTTTAAAGCCATGCTGGGTGCCAGAGAGAAGGTTGTACTTAGCCAGGTAGTCTGTAGTTTGGTTTGTGACTAATTGCTTGAGAACTTTGCTTAAAACTGAGAGGATGGTTATGGGTCTGTAGTTGGTAATCTCAGTAGGGTCCCCTTTTTTGTAGACTGGTATGACACGAGCAATTTTCCGTTGGTTAGGAACCGTGCTGGAAGTGAGAGATGGCATAAATATTTTAGTAAGAGGGGAGCCAATGAAAGGTGTTGCTAGTCTCAAGAGCCTCGGTTCAAGGGTATCAGAGCTGGAGCTAGTATTGTCAGAGATGGTCAAAATGAACTTAAGGACATCAGATCTCAGGACTTACTTGAAGAGAAACAAGAATGTGATACATCACCTGCCAGAAGGGTCTAGGACAGATGATGTAGGTATGGAGGAAGACTGTGCACTTGCTGGAGGTTCCATGAAGGAAGAGGTACTGAGATGGGTCCATGAACATACGATTGAAGGAGTCAGCTATGGTATTTGAATCATTACAGTGAACCCCATTCAGTATCATGTCACCAGTGGTTTTCATTTGCAAGACACCAAGGATAGTGCTTTATGTTGGTAAGAAAACCTTCCCTTCTTATTTAATCCTGTGTTGGTTTGTTTTCTGTTGCTAGTTTGATCAAATCTGTTTGAATCCTATTGTTACTGTGTTTATAGTTGTACTACAACAGGTACTGCCATGTATTTTATTAACCAGTACAAGATCATCTGTACCAGTCCTTACACTCCTTTTTTGTTTCATCTTTATTTAAGGTCTGTCCCATGTCCTTACATTTAGTTCCATCCCTTCCCTGTCTATTAAGTTTTTCCAATAAGTCTTTGATTTCCTTCACTGCTTTTTCCACAGTCTTTTCCATTATCTGAATTATCTCTTTTTTCTACTATCTGAATTGATTGTTTCAAGCCTTCCACATGGGGGGGGAGTGGGGATATCAATATGCACTTTCTGTTTTTCATTACAACAACAGCATATTTATTTATTGAATTGTGTTGATCGGGTAAGTCCAATGGGCCTAGAAGTGCCTTTTTCAGGGGTGACCGGGGTGAGGGGCAAAACAGATGGTAAGCAACTGAAATTGAACCAGATTAAGCTGTTAGCAGTATTTTCAGTTAATGAGGGAAATTTGGTCAAGACACCATGGAAATTCCCCTACTGACCTGTAGGAGGATGGGCCGACTGTCGTAGTGTCAGTCTGGGCTGGTGTGTGGAGATTGGAGGATATGGAGGAGCTTGGAGTTATGGCTGCTCCTTTCCAAATGGATCTTGGTGAAGTGGAGACCTTTTATGATGCAGACCTGTGCTTTGATAATGATGGAACTAGACCTGAAGAACTGAAAGTCTTGAATATGGATACGACTGTTCAGGATGATTTTTCAGAATGTAGATCTGGACAGCATTCTGCAGAGATAATTCCACCTTTATTGCCAAAAGTGTCTACATTTATTAAGGACTCAAATGTTGCTATAACTGTACGGAATGAATCTTCTGAAGTTAAACTTGATAAAGTTGATGGTACAACTACGCAAAAGGTGACTGGCGGGAGTTGTCAGGAGCCATCCCAGAATATACTGCCTAGGACTGTCCCTAACGACTGGTCAGAGGTACCTGATTTGCGTGTACTGATTGTTTTCCAGTCTGATGCTTACACTCAAGATGCTGCTACTGTTTTTTCTATTTTGGCTCCATCTAAAGACAAAATGTTAGGCAAAAAGGTTGTAGCAGGCACTTCTTGGGCTGATTCTACTTTTGACTTTCATGAGCCATGAAAGCAGCCAGCTGGGTTCATTCTCCTACTACATGGCAATGGACATCTGGCTTTGCTCCTATCTCCATTCTGGGACTACACCTTGCTAGGGAACACAGGAACACACTGAGACTAATTCCTCTCCTGAGCCGAGGGCTCGACTGACTGTTCAAAATTCTGGACAAAGTACTGTGCTTGATACTTGATGCTTGATACTTCATTACTATCTGACTTTGATTTAACACAAAACCCTAAATTAAACTTTCATCAAGCTATTATTAAGGAACCTGGAAGAAATCCTGTGGATTCACAACTATATGACTCTGTTACTGGGGATAATGATCTGAGCTCTGGACCTCTGAAAGTGGATGCTCCGAACAAACCTCAGTGGTCTCATAGGCCTAATGGAGACACTGGACATGATGAGGACACTGAACGCAATAGAGACAATAGACTCTTGGTGGGGGATGAAGACTAGCATTCTAAGTCTTATGCTTCCTTTTTTCTGAAATGTGTATTTCCAGCTAAACGCCATAATGCGGTGAGATTGATTTATAAAGGTGGTCTTGATACTTTCCCTGACCGAGTTTATGTGGGCAAGACTTTGTTAAATGATAGTCTTAATTTTCATGCTGCTGAGCTTTATGCTCTTATTCATGTCTTGGGGAAAAAACATTGATGTTAGTTTTAAAATGCAAACAGGTGTGGACAAATTTTGGGCCCAATATAATTCTGTGAAGAATACACCTCTCTGGGTTTCTTTTAAAGCAGTTCCATTGTCTAGGTCTGCACAAAAAACTGTGAATATTCTTTTCAGGAATGAGGGCGTCAATGTCACTGATTTAGTATTTTGGCTGAAGCAGACATGTACAGTATTAGGTCATCCTGAAGCCATTTTTGACATGGAGAATATCTGGATGGGAGGTTGGAGACTGAGAGTTACTCTGAGGACCATAGAAGGGGAACTTCAACATCTACCTAATTTCTTTTTCTGGGGGGGTGATTGGAGGGTTTTCGTCTATCCAGGGCAACCGAAAAGTTGCTATAAATGTGGGGCCATGGGCCACATTAGTAATGCCTGCAACAGGGTGAAGTGTTCTCTTTGTAGACAAGTAGGGCACATGAATCGGCAATATCAAAATGAACTGGTTTGCAATTTACGTGGGAAAAGTGGGCACTCTTTTGGTAATTGTGAGCAAGCCTCTCATAATCAGTCTGGATCGGGGATAGCGAGGAGCAGAGATTATTAATTGCCATGGAGCAGTGAAAACATGCCCATATTATACTTAAGATTCCTCAGGAACCTGTATTAAGGGAAGAGACCCAGGAGCCTGTACTTGTCCCTCAGATGCTGGATATGGTTCCTCAACAGGTCCACTCCCGCTGGAAGAGGAGAGGGACATGGTGGTGGACTTGGTTGATGACTGTGATAATTCTCATTCTGGGCCACAAAGTTGAGTTTCTGTAGAGACACTAGATGTTGATCTCAGTGATATGCCCCCCATTCCAACCCCGATTGTTGATTTTGAGAGGTGTGTCACTAGGAGGCATACCTGGTAGCAACCTGCATTGAAGGTACATAACATTTCTGAGACTAGGACATCTAACAGATTTCAACCTCTATCTACCACCACGGAGATTACGAGGCATGATTCTGAGTCCTCTTCAGGGGACCTGAGTCATATTGAAGTCTGCTCAGATTCAGATGTTAGTGAAATGGGTGAGGTGAAAAAAAAAGATACTCTGAAATCAAAAAGGAATGCATCTAAGAAACGGGGAGAGTGAAAAAAAGTGTTTTAAACACCATGATGCCTTGAAGAATTGTATGTGGGTTAACTTTGCTTACTATTAATGTTAGTAGTATTAAGAATAAAAGGAAATGGAGTTTTTTTAGCATCTAGTGACTACTAAAACTGATATTATTATGGTACAAGACACTAGGTTACATACGACCCATGAATTGATGCAGGCTAAGTCTGAATGGTTTCTGGGGCCTGCCTACTGGTCTACAGGCCTAGGAGCTTGCACTGGGGTTGGGATTTAATTTTCTGTTCCCATTCATGTGGTTAATGTGTTGGATTTATTGCCTGGGAGGGTACTGCTTCTTGATATTATTTTTGAGTCTCTATATTATAGGTTTATTAATGTCTATGCATCTCAAACGAAAACTGACAGGATTGAGTTTTTTCAACTAATTAGACCTTTTTTCCTTTCCTCACAACATGTGATCTGGGGTGGTGATCTTAATTGTGGGTTAGCGAAACAAGATAGGGGACAGGATACTGTGATCACTAAACTTTTTAGTGATTCTCTATTTTTAATTAATACTTTAAAATTGGCTAATTTTACTTATGCTTATTGTTCATATACTTCATGTCATGATGCAACTTTTCAGAGGGGATCTCATGCGACCCAGATTTACTTTTTCTTTCTGAGTAAAGGCATGTCACTACAAGGGGCAAGGACAAAATCAGAAGAGTATTCTGACCATAAAGAACTTTATATTCTGATTGGACCCCTGGCTATCTCTCACGGCCCTGGGCTCTGGAAATTTAATTTGTCTTTATTGCTGAAAGACTCAGTTAAACATCAAATTTTATATTTGATTTGTGGCCTGAAAACTTTATTTTCTATCTTTGACTCACCGCTGCTCTGGTGGGATCACTTGAAATATGAGTTACAAGCCCTCTTACACACGCCTTGTAGGCAGAATAGGGATGTTCAAAGAATTATTTTTCAAAGTTGTAGACAACATTTGTAACGGTTGATTAGTTTAGCACAGACGACTAAGCATGACTTTGATTTACAGATCAAAGCAGTACAAACTGAAATGAAAAACTTTCATGAACAAAAAATGAAATCCTTACTTACAGTATGCAACAATAATTTGGGGTGAAAGGGAAACTAGATACAATTTGCCCCTTTTTAAGTTGTAGACAGAGAGTACAGAATAGGATGATGGAGGAAGTATGGGATGACCTGCATAAAGTAAAAACTTCTCAGAAAGATATGTTGCAGGCTGTATCCATGTATATGGCTTGTCAATGTAGGAGGCTGCAGACTAATGCGATGGATTTTTTGCCTCTTTTTCAGCTTCTTAATATTCCCCAGAGTCTGGCTTATGAATTGCAGTTGCTCACTGAAGACATTTCAGCTGAGGAAATTCTTGAAGTTCTCAAGTCTTTTGCTAAGGGAAAGGTACCTGGTACTGATGGGATTCCTGTAGAAATTTACCACTTAATAGTCCCACTTATTGTGAGTGAATTGGTTGCTGTTTTTAATTATTTTCTTCACACTTTGGGGCTTCCTTTGGGGATGTCAACAGGTATTACTATTTTTTTATATAAGAAGGGAGAGAAGAAGTGTTAGTATAATTGGAGACATATTTGTCTCTTGAATGTAGACTTTAAAATTTTATCCAAAATTTCAACTATATGACTGTCTAGGGTAGCCCAGTATGTTATTTCCTGGAATCAGTTTTGTGCCATTCATGGTAGAAGACTGACTGATATTCTTATTCTACTTCAGGAAATTTTTGAATCAGGCACACTTGGGGCTATGGAAGGTATGACTGAGTCCTTAGACCAGAAAAAGGCATTTGATCCTGTGAATCATGCCTTTTTATGGTATACTTTGTGCTATTATGATAGCCCGGACTCGTTTATTCAGTGGTTACAAATTATTTATAGAATGGACTCGTTTATTCAGTGGTTACAAATTATTTATAGAACTGCTGTGTTTAGACCTCTGGTGAATGGTTATTTAGTACCTTTGATTTTAGTACAGAAAGGGGTGTGACAGGGCTGTCCCTTAAGTCCCTTATTATTTGTTTTCTGTATAGATCCTCTTTTGAGGATTCTTAATGATCAACATTTTTTTCTGCCCCTTGTGGTTTCAGGTCTACGAATCTCAGCTACCTCTGTAGCATATGCAGATGATATCTGTCTACTACTTCCCAATGCACAGGAGGTGCACACTGCTGTGGATTTTTGTAATTTATAAGGGAGGGCCTCTGGGGTTTGTTTAAATAAACTAAAGAGTAAAGGAAAATGGATTGCGTTACGACGGGCAGCAGTAATGGATCTTGCTGGGATACCAATTGTTGAAGGCCCTATTCATATTTTGGGGGTGGATTATAAAATGGGGAAGCTGGATTTGATCAATTGGGATGTTAAATTACAACATGGTAAGGAATTAGTGGTTAATTGGAATAAGCATACTATTGGGAAACTAAAAAGGGTCTATTTAGTTAAAACCTATCTCTTACTTATATTTTTATTTATTAGTAATGTATTCCCACCTCCAAAAGAAAGAGAAACTACACTTTTGAGTATATATTTTACTGCTATTTGGGGAACTCGGTTAAATCCATTAAAGAGAAATATTTTATATTTGCGTGTTTCTCAGGGTGGTTTGAACATGGTCAATCCATTGTTTTTTTTGTTTATTTATTTTTTATTCCTTAATATTAAACCTTTAAGCCAACTTCTGTGATTTGTCTGGACGGAGTTATTGCTCGGCAAATTGTTAGCTTGGTTTCCCAGGTGGGAAACTGGCACTCACAGGGTTTTTAGAGCTGTGCCTTTTGCACCACAGTGTTATAAGGATATATTTGTCAAGTTAAAGAAGTGGAGTATTAAATTTCTTGATGTTCTTTCACTTTCAAAAAAACAACTTTATAAAAAGGTTTTGGATTCTAATTTTAGAGAACTTGAAACTTTTCCACAATGCCCACTGGAACATAGATTCACAGTTCTCCATTTGATTGCTTGTAGTAGAATTCCAGTTAAATTTCAGGATGTCTCTTGGCTCTATTGTCATGAGAAATTGAATATTAAGGCTAACCAGAAGCATAAAATGAAAGAGGATAGACTATGTTCCAGGTCTCATTGTGTGGCAAAATTGGAAACGATGGAACATTAATTTTTTTCATGTTCCTATATTAATGATTTTTGGACTTCTATTGAGCAATCTTAGGGTATGTATGTTTTCTGCCAGATGAATTATGCTGCATTGATTTAAGGGGTGTATGATCATTCATGGAAGAAGTGGGATGGGGTACATTGAATATTATTCTTTCTGTTATAAAATGGTATATTTGGAATGTCAGATGTCTATTTACTTTGCAACAGAAGACTATTTTGCATTCTGAATTAATTGGGTCTATTAGTACTGAGATACGAAATGTTTATTATAAAGAAAAATCTGTGCAGACTGAAGTTTACATTGAGAAAATGTGGATTCATCTTTTATGGGTTACTGATTCTGATGTACCTGTCACTTTATATGGTGTTTGACTCTTTTGATTATTTTCTGTTTGGCTGCTTTTCTGTTGATTCTTCTTTGTGATTGTTGATATGACATTAATAAAGCAAAATTCCCTACTCTTGCAGTAGGGGACTCTTGTCTGTCTGCTGGACAAGATGGCTGACCAGGGAGGTGGAGGTGTAGGAGCTGAAGAAGGAGCTCTGATTTGTGATCAACCATCTCAGGATATGGATCTTGGACTTGCTTTGTCTGCCAGGCCTGTGTCTAATGAAAACATTTCTATCTCTGACCATATGGATTTATCATCCCCTCACGTTGTTGAAACTGTTGATGGACTTCTACACCCTGAAACTGTGGCTTTTCAGCAGCAGACTGCTGAAGCTCTGAGACGACTCTCTCCAGGCCTGAACCACTGGGGGCTACACATAGGAGGCATGATCTGGTCCCTGATTCTCATATCTTAGCCATTCAACAACATAGGGAAGCTTTATTGAATTTACTACATAAAGAAGATGAACCCTTACTTCATTTGGAGACCTCGAAGGAAGCCCAGTCTAGTGGTAAATGCTCATTTTCATCTTCTCAAGGTGTGCTGGGTTCTCAATCTGCTTGGTCCCAGGATCGAGCTCTACATGCTGCAGGCTGGAAGCAAACAGCTGATGGCTCTGCTTGGTTCTCCAGTTTGATTCCGACTGCTGCAGAGACTCAAGGTCTATCAGATATGTTAGCATCTGTCATAACCTCTGCTGCCCTCCCGCAATCTGTTTGTTCTGAGACATGCACTGCCTGTACTATGGACGATTCTTGTACCAGTGTACCACCTGAGACTACACCTCCTGTGTTACTGGTTGAGGAATCGTGGCTGAGTTCAGAGCCTGCTGTAGTCCCTCTCTTCGATCCTGCTGTTTCCCAAGTAAGTGCTTTACAGTCTTCCCGCTTGCATACTCCGTCTATAGAACTTATTGAGACTGAGCCTCCCTCTACTTCTTGGACTGATTTAATGGAGAAAACTGCTCCCCTTTTTATATCTGATACAACTAAGTTACCTGTCCCCCCCCTTTGAAAACTGCTGGTAATCATGACCATCACTGGGACCCTCCTAATCCTGCCAGACCTTTTAAGTTGTCTGATTTATTTGTCATTTTGGGAGAACCTGCCAAATGCAAAAATGCTGTGTGTTTTAAATATGCTGGTGGTCTTGATATACCTCCTGATAGGGCTTATGTTGCAAGGGCATTGCTAAAGGACACCATGCATTTCACTGTTGCAGAGATTTTGGAGCTTATTCATACTTCAGGGGACACCCAGTTTGATGTTAGTTTCTGCACCCCTGTGTTGCTAGATAGATTCTGGATCAAATATTCCTCTCTTACACATAATCCTGCATGGACTCCCTTTATTATCATCACTTTGATGTAGCCTGTGTGGAAGATAGTTAATATTTTGTTTAAGAATGAGGGTGTGGAAATTTCAAATATCTTGCACTGGATAAAACACCATGTAGAAGCCATTGATAGGCCTTCTCCTATTTTGGATTCCGAGAATATACGGATGGGAGGTTGGCGGCTCAAAGTTAAACTTAAATCTACAGATTCTGGCATTCAACACTTGCCTAGCAGCTTTTTTTTTATTGGCAGGGATAGAAGTTTCTGCTTTTATCCAGGGCAACCTAAGACTTGCCATAGATGTGGCTCTCTCTCTCTCCCATTTGAGCAACGCTTGTGAGGTGAAAGTATGTGACTTATCTCTGGCAACGGTCATTCCAACCATTATTGTCCAAATCCTATTCCATGTAATCTCTGTGATGAAAGATCACTCCTATAGACAATGTCCTTGGTCTGCTCATAAAAGGGCTCATTTTATGATCAAGAGGAGATGGTCCTGGAAGCACAAGTAAAGAAACAACTTAAGACTCTAACTCTGATTTCTCTCCTGTCCAGCTGCCCACCCTCAGCACTCTGCAGCTATTGTTTCAGAACCATCTGATTCTTCTGTGGCACAGGTGGTTGCACCTTTGTCAGATTCACAGATGCTGCAGGACTCTTTCTCGATTGTTGATTCTGTTTTCATCCCCCCGTCATTCCCGGTTGATGACTTTGTGGTTGTAGGTGGCAAATGTAAACAAAAGAAACTGCCACCTAGATAGAAGATTTCCAGGAGAGATTCTCTTAGGACTCAGAACAGTTATGCTGCTTTACAATCCTGTGAAGCTGAGGGAAGTGAAGAATCTGACTTGTCTAGGTGACCTCTTCTCACAAGAGGCGTCTGAGGGTGAAGAAGATTGTAAACAAGGCAAAACTTTTAAAGGACTTGGAAGAAAAATGTTTAATTCCTACTTTCTTTGGCTTTGACGGGTACTGATTTCATTTATTGACCTTGAATGTTAATAGTATCCAGAATGCCAAGTGTCCGTCTACTCTGTTTTCTTCTTTGCATCTCTCTAAAGCAAATTTTTTTTTTGCAGGATACCAGATTAAGAACTACTTCTGACATTTCTCTTGCCCAATGTTCTTGGACTTGGGGACCTTCTTTTTGGTCGCTGGGGACTGAGTCCTGTTCTGGTGTGGGTGTTCTTTTTAAGTTTTGGGATTTCAAAGTTATTAAAGTGTTTGATATAGATCCAGGCAGATTATTGTTGCTGGATATTCTTTTAGGTACTATGTTTCTTAGACTTGGCACTATTTATGCCCTGCAGACCAAGAGTCTGAAATTTCCCTTTTTCAAGTTTTGAGGCCCTACCTCCATACTGCAAACTTAGTTTTGCTTGGGGGTGATTTTAATTGTCCCTTGGATTTGGTTGGTAAGACGGGTTGACTTCTAAACTTTTTTGTAATACTAATTCTTTAACTTCCATTATGAAAACTGCTAAATTGATAGACTCTTATAGGCAATTTCATCCAAAGGGAGGACATACTTACTATAGGAATTCTATCTCTACTAGAATTGATTTTGTTTTTGTTTCAGAGCATACTTATTTACAAGGTGCTTGGCCTGCTGCTTCTGCTACCTCTGATCATATGGAGTTGCATGTTCTGATTACTTTGGGTGATACTAGATGTATGGGTAAAGGTTTGTGGAAACTGAATGCTTCCTTACTGACTAGGGAAGATTTTTCTCAGGAATGTCTTAAACTTTTCAAAGTTCACCTCTCTGTTATGGTATTTTATGATTCTGTATTGGATTGGTGGATGCAATCCAAGCTGGACTATAAACATTTCTTTTCTTCTAGAGGTAAGAAATGTTGTGCAGCTGCCTATTTGAATTTTTTGCAATTACTGCAGCAGCTTTTTAAGCTCATTTCTTTAGAAGCCACTACTAGCCATAGTTATGCCTCTCAAATAGATAACTTATATGCTAGGATGAAGTTGTATCTTTATGACAGGGCTAGATCTTTGACTACAGAACAACGGTTGTAGTCTCAAGAAAAGTGAAGAAGAATATATTCAGTAGTATGAAACATTTCTACATGGTAAAGAAAACAAATAGTGCATAAGAAATTACCATATTGTTGTAAAAAAAATAATTTTTCCTACGATTTGCATTAGTTTGTCGAAATTATTTTGTTATTCTGTGCCTTAGGGGTTGGTCAGAATGTTGCTTGATTATCACCGGACAATACTTGAAAAAAAGAATATGTGTGGCTTGTTGGTTAATGTGCTTGGATAGTAGCAAATTGAAACTTGTGAAATTGATAAATATTAGTTGAGATACATTTCATGCATAATAGACTTATGATGATGGGAAAAAGTGTTGTATTACTGAATCAAGGCTGATACTGCAATGGGTCTGTCTGGTGGTGATGGTGTTAATAATCTGTGTTGCTGATATAATATTAGTTTATTGATCATTGTGATGACATAATAACATGAATGTGTATAACTGAATGGTAGTGTAATTTATTTGTTCAGCATTTTGCCATTATAATACAAATGTACAATCAATAAATTACATACATATATACATATATATTACAAATATTTATAAAAAGTTGTTTCCTTATTCCATACAATTCCCACTTTCATTGACTAGTTCTAAACTTGTTGTGCTGTTGTGTCTTATTGGTAATAAATCCTTGATGTGGCATCTCAGCTTTTAACTCATAAGGAACGAGCCAATTCATTTAGCATTTAAGTTTTCTGAGTTGAACAGAAGATCAGTATATATTTGTTAGCATATAAAGAACCATTATATTTTGCTGTCTTTTACTTAAGGTGTTCATACCTAGGCATCTTACTACATGTTTCAAATTTGGTCTGTGGTAGCAATAACAGTTACTGGAGTTATTTTCTTCTTGTTTGCTCTTCAATGGCGTTACTGGAACTTCAAACCTAAATTGAGTAGTATATTTTAAATTGTTCTTAATTATGTTAAATAAGGTTTTATGTGTTTTTCTCTTATATTAGTAATGGCTACTTTTGTTTTTTTATTGTTTCTAATCCATTTTCCGTGATCTTTTTTTATGGTCTTGTTAAGTTTTTGGAGTGTTTTGTTGAGCATATTCCCATTTAGCTAATTCATCATATATTCCAAATTACATTTTGAAAAATAGTTTTTACATTCTGACCATTGCTTTACCATATGAAAGTTGTTGCATCTTTCTTTATACATTCTCCAATATAAGTTCTTCTTTCATTTGTTAGTTTAATCCAGTAATTTGTTTTTATATATATGTCATGTTCGAAGTTTTATTTGCTAATTCTGCTCAACAAGAGCACTAGGTGTGTACTACAGGTCTTATTGGTTTTTTATGTTTTATTCAATATAGCTCCAGGTTAGTTATACTATCATTCTCTAGATTTCGCAGCATATGAAACCTGATTGATCATTACATTAATAGTTTTAATCATTGGGACATGGTGTTACCTAAAAGATAATTGAATCTTTTAGGTATTCAGTGTGCTTGCAGTTTTTTATACCGTTTTCCTATGCTTATTCCATAAGATTTTTGAAAATGTTATTCCAAGATAATTATATCATTTGCAAATTCCAAGATTTATTCATCAGCTTTAATGCTCTATATTTTTTAGTTTAATCACTATTACCTTGTTTTTTTTATGTTGGCTTTAAATTTTGTTCTTTACAGAGTGTTCTATTTTGTAAGAGCCTCTGAATGACTAGTATATTACAACTGTCATGTGCAATTTCGAACTGGTATGGTTTTCTATTCTAGGAGGGTGAGATCTGGATTATCAAGAACTTCAATAATTTGTTTATATATATATTAAAGAGGGTTGGTGCTAGAACACATCTTTGCTTTACCTATTGGTTTGTACTTTATTAGTTAGCAATCCTGTCTTGTTTATTTAATTTTTGCCCATGTGTTTCTATATACAGTATTCTTTGTATAGCATAATAGATTGTTATCTACCATTTCCTTCATTTTTCTCATAACAATGTTCTTCAATATTGTGTCGTCTATTAAAATAATAAATGTAATAAATAAGATTTGCCTTATGTTACAATATCTTTCTATATAATATGATATAAGATAAATATCTGGTTCACAGTTCCTGTTTTTCTGAAACCAGACTGTAAATGATATATTTTGTTTCTTTCTAACTCTCTCGTTATTCTATTTGAAATTGTTTTAGCATAAATCTGGTTATAGTGTCAATAAGGGCAATAGGTCTATAGTTAATTGAATGGGAAAGTGAAGGAATGGAAATTTGCATGAGTAAAAATTCAAAATTTGATATTTTTGTGTGAACAAAGAATTTGTTCTGTCGCTAGCGATCCTCCTCAGTCAAGATGCTCGTGATCAAAGAATTTGAGGTCTTTGAAAAAGAGTGTAAATCTATGGAAATTACTATAGTTTTTGTTTTGGCTACTTTCTGGCAGACACAACTTCTAATGTTTAAATAGACATTAGTGAACATTGTGGCGACAAACTATCTTAAGTGAGTTTTTAAAGTATCACTGTTTTTTGGAAATACACATTTTGTCACGATCTGAATTTGTCAACTCTTGGTTTTGACTCTTGGTCAAGTGTGGTGTGGACAAGAATTTGTGAGCTTGTAGTCAAAGATCGTGAAAATGCAGAAATTATTACCAAATTTTGAAACATAGAAATTTTTACTATTTTGGTTACTTATGAGTTCTGGTGCCCCGTGGTTTATTGTGTTCTCAAAATTATTTAATTTATTTTTCTCGATCAGAGATTCTGTGATGAAGTCTGCTATTGTTCTCATGATCAAAGATTTTTATGCTCGCAGTCAATCCTCGTATCAAACCGAGTCACGATTGAAAATTTACATGCTGTGGTCAAAGATTAGAAACTGCGGGGTATTTGCAAATGTTTTAAAATAAATAAAAACACTATTTTCCTTACTTATGGGTTATAAAATGCTATCTGGGTTTGTTTGTGCAAAGCTTTGAAAACTATTGGTTTTACACTGTCATAAACAGTTTGCCGAAGTCTTGCGTTATTCTCTGATTAAAAATTTGCATGCTGGTGATCGATCCTGCCGAACAATGCGGTTGCGGTGAAACTGCATGCCATGATCAAAGAAATGACTAAGTTTGTCGTGTGACTTTTTGTGCCAACAGAATCAAAGAATAACACCTGGGACCATTTTGGACGAATGATCGAGCAGCAAGGAGATAACAGCATGAAGAGTGCTTGAGCTAAATTTTCATTCAACACAAAATTTATCTTAAAAGTTATTAGAAGTGGGTTTCTTATTAGTGGGCAAGATAGGAAGGGCTATACATGTTTTTTGGCTGATCTTGGTAGCCATTTTGATTTTTTTTGGGGGTGATTCATGGGTTTTGAGCCACTGTGAAATTCTGATTGCATCATGGTCAGGAAAAATGTAACACAGTTAGGCAATACATTTAAATCTCTCTATATATGTGTTTTACTAATAGATTAGTTTTGGAAAAGCCATGAAAATAGGTTGTTAACAGTTACAATTATCCAAGGGAAACAACTGAATAGGGATTTATTGGAAGCTTGCATTATGTTATAATCATATTTAAATATAATGAATAAACCTGCTGTCTAGTAGCTTTGTTAACTTTGTTACTGTCCTAGGAACTTTTTTGTGGCTGAAAATGGTGGTTCATGTTTAGTATTTGCTATTACAGTTCTCTATTTCACTCTGACACTATCCGACAATTACCAGCCAGTGTGTAAAGTAGATTTAGTGTTTTTTAGTGGTAGTTTTGTTTGTGACAATTAGTTGGTGATCTGATAACACTGGGAATATTTGATTACATATGTGTGTGTGTTCCCTGTTGTGGGAATCTTGATCCAGAATGTTATTGCGTGTTATCTATGTTAACTAGGTAGTGCATTTGCATTTTCAAAACAGAGACACAAATTGATATATTTAACTTTACAAATGCAATAACAGTAATTCTCACTGGTAATTGTTAATTGTTAAATTCAACTGTAGTTATGAGACCACTGCAGTCTAATTAGTGTAGTACTGTTGGTAACTGTTGTACATAATCTCTCCAAGTACTAAGTAATGATTCACTCACCACTCAAGCTGCTGGGCTGGAGAAAGGGAGGGAATTTAGTTTGAGACAACATTATAGCTAGTAAGTTGAACAAATGAAAATTTGTATTGCTGTAAGAGTCTAGAGTGTGTGTAAATCAGAAGAGTGTATTTCCCCCAAAACATAAAAAGAATGTTTAATAAACATGCCAATAGAAAGACAGTTCATATATATACTAGATCTTTTAGGCTGGATTAGCCAATCTGTGAACAGGTTATTATTTGTGATTGTTTTGACTGTATTTATCTGGATGATGCAATAGAATAGTGGTCATTGTGTTGATTAGACTTGGTAGTACTTTGTGTAGTCAGACAGACACAGCTGTGATATTTCTACATCAGAGTTGATTAGATTTGTCACCAGCATGGCAGAAAATCTAGGCAGTGACTGTATAGAGTGGGATCAAGTTTTATGAGAAGGAGGCAGTGTTGGTAGAGGTAGTCCTTTTGGGAATGACTTACCCTACCTGGATGCTCAGTGTCTTGATTTGGGAAGGGTGGCATGGGGTGGGCGCAGCTTATGCCTACCATGTACCATTTATTGAGACACACTCAGAACCTATCCATTTTGGAGGCAATTATTTGGGTAACAAAAGCGCAACTGACTTAATAGAAGCTGCACAGTCTGACTTGCAGCATATATCAGTATGTTACCATTGTGGCAAAATCCTGTATTCAGATATTACACAGCACATGGTCTGAAAGGTGAGGATTACTATCCTGCACTTGAAAGATCATGCAGGAAGGTGAACATACAAATATCTGAGTTCCTCCGTGTTATGGGAGTGCATACCATTTGTCACCCCCAAATTACTTATGACAAATATTGGTTATATCTAAAAGATGGTGTGCATCTCTGTTATACTGGTAATAACATTTTTGTTGGGGCTCTTCAACATGGTATCCTTACAGATCTGTGATTGTGTGCCTGTAGGACGGTACCTCTCAAGTACGTCATGTATACACTGCCAAAAATGGCTCTTTTTAGAGCCACTATAAATGGTCAAAAAATAGAACTGTTTACATATTGCACATTGTTCTCTATATGTTAGGTTGTGAGTGTGTGGGAAACACAGATTCTTTGATGTTTTACAACAGAGTAGTGTTTCGATAATTGTCAATTGATGAGTAGGATGTTCATTATTACTTGAGATTGTATGTGTGGTTTTTTAGGTGGGTTACATGACATATTGGTTTTCTGTTACTATGCAAAATGCTGTTTGTTTTATATTCTTTGTTAATATGATGTAGGGCGTGTGTTGTGTTAGTGTTTCATTTTTTAACTTTTTTTTGTTTTTTTACTAACAGTTGAGAATGGTCAGTTATAAGGGGGGGTGCATTCTCCAAGTATGAGTGAAAATTTGATGTATGTTTCTGGACATCAACTGGCAAGGAAGGGACGGCTTTGTGACATGAAGAGACATATGGTGTTTATGTAGTGTATTTTGTGTTAGTAGGGTATATTGACTGCAGAACTCAGTGATGCTGTCTTGCTGTGTAAAATGTGTGTGTTGTTTTAAAGTTTTGTAATATTTTTTCTGTTTTTCTTTAAACAGCTTGATAGCTGTCACCTGCTTTTCTTGCGCTAATACTCTACTGTCAAGAAAGTACTGCCCTTTTGGTTTTATGTCACTGTTCAAGAGAGTGTATTTTATGAGGCCCCATTGTCTTGACCACAGTTTCCTTATTGAGTCATGACAAAATGACATATGACAACTAGGTGTTTGTATGTCTTATTGCAATGGTGGGAAGGTGGTTAAATCTGTAGTAGGTGTCAACTCTTAAATAACTATTTATTAAACATGCAACATTAGGTAACAAAATATTTGGTTATCCGGAATTTGTGTAGTAATGTGGTGCAATTTTTCCAGAGTCACTTAGTGACATGTCAAAGGAATTAACCATGTTATGTGCCACATTTCTACAACTGCTATACCACTTAGCAAATGAAAAAATATAGACTTGTGACTTTTAACTTAGGTTGCTTGTTCTTTGTAGCACACTATTTTTTTTTCAAGAACTATTACTTTCACCTTTTGGTACTTCATTTGCAAAGTGTCATCTTGTATAACCATCTTGTTAAGCTTCAGGCAGTTCATTGGTTCCTGAGTAGTGGCTGTGCAATACCTGCAAAGAAATAAACTGCTAAAGTAGTGAAATAAATAATTTATATTCAAATGCTGCCAATGCGTGTCTCCTGCTAATGGTGGGGGGGGGGGAGTGTAGTTATTACAACATTTTAATAGTGTGTTAATGTGTCTGGTGATTGAGGGAGGTGTCTGCTAACAGGATGTGAAGAAGACAACTAAAAAGCAAGGTGAGGTATTACTTGTTTTACAAACAAGTGCAAATAAAAATAGTATGAAGAGTTACAAACATATGTATTTTCAATACATCTCACACAGTAATCATTTTGTACATTTTATTATGCTGTAAAGGATGATCACTTGGGTGGTATTCCACAACTAAGTACCATGGTGTTCTCAAATGTTGTCCATCTTGTTGGGTATAAATATTTGTTCATACCAGTACTTCACTTGTCTGAAGAATAGTCGGAAGAATCCTCAGTGTGCCTGAATGGTGTGCAGCCGTTTGATGTGCCCTGTCACACTATCCTGTTAATATATTGATAATACACCTTATTTTATTTTTAAAGCTGATAGTACAGCAGCTGTGAATATTTGATGACTATGTTGTTTTGGTTATGTTAGGAAGGGGGGTGCATTGATGTGTTTTAATAATAGACTAATTGTTACCTCAGAATTAATAAGTTATCACACATATTTCATTGTGAGTGCTAAGCAACAGAAACAGTAGTAAGATAGAACAGTATCAATATAATATCTAATAATGTTTTTTGATATCTCTTTTTTGTCTTTCATTTTTTTACTACAGATAGAGAAAATGCCGAAGTCATGGAGTGACACAGAGGTGCTGGCCCTAGTTCAGGCCGTGAGGGAGCATGCGAATACATCAATCATCATGTGTGTGACTAACATGAGCCTGACCCATACATGGGGTAAGGTAGGTGTTTGATTACATTAAGACTTTACATTTTTTTACATGGCTATACATGTGATACATGACAATGGTGGGTTCAGTAGTATATCTTGCAAATTCATTGATTGTTGGTGCTACAGTGTGCCATTCACAGCTCAATCATGGTGTTGTATATACTATAAATTGCATTTAGATGTCCTTGCTGGTACAGTGGAGTTTTGTGTCAAGCACCAACATGTGGACATTGTGAAAGGAGGAAGCATAGGGTGTCCCAGCAGTACCCTCCTGCCTGAACCCAGGCACTGAGACCTGTGTGTCTGCTCCCAGGTAGTTGTATTGGTGGGACATCACCCAGCTTCCCTCAAACTGTTTCCTAGGCTGCTGAGTGACATCATATACTGCGGGTCTGTATGTATTGTTGCAGAGCATGTGACAGTGGGTGTTAGTACAGTACTGAATGTCATACTACAGATAAATCAATGGATTTAGTCTCATGTTTATTAATGTGTTGCACAGTATGGTGTGTATGCATATTGATATATGCTGTTTAACAATTGCTGTACAGCTTTAGTTTACTCTGTGAGTCAGCAGGTGGGTGGATGACTTGTGGCTCGGGATGTGCCACATGTTGCTGAGTGGGTGTCATTGTAGTGGTGGGTCTAAGTGGCCAGGTGGGGAGGAGGATACTGTTTGATCACCACATTCTTCCTTTTAGAATCTGTGTGATTGGGATGGGAGCACACTGTGTGGACTACTGGGAATGCTGAATTCCAAATATATGTGGTCAGAGTGGGGTCAGTCCACTGGAGCACTGTGTATTTATTTATATTATTTAAATAACACATATTGTTATGATTGGGCTGTGCATAGTATTTTGGAGCAGCAGAATAGACATAATTGTTACTTTGTATTACAAATTCATATTATCGGGTACTAGGTTGGTTTGCCAGTGAAGTGCAGGTCAGTTTAATCTTAATGACTAAAGACTGCCACGATGCCAGGTGGAAGGTTACAACAATTCATCTACCTGTATGTTAATGTGGCTAGAATGAGAAGCAAATATACCCATTTGTGCTTTGCGTGTACTATGGGCCCATGTCTATTTCATCACTGAATCTTGCACTTCCTGTACTTGTTGCAAGTGCAGTTATGCTGATGCATCACACTGCAGCTGTCTTGCCACTTGAGGTGGTGTGGCGTCAGTTGAAGAAAAACAATGTGGGTAGCCATGATACTATATTTAATGGTGCTGATCCATGGCATTGCACTGTTGAATATCACTTAGGACATGGCATGTCAGCTTCTAGCACTGCAGCACCAAGTGTCGTACTTCTCTATTAATATTTCTTACACAAATATTTAATATATACCTAAATGCCATTGTGTTGTGTGAAAAATAAACTAAAGGGTGTCTCTTGTTCTGTTTTTAAATGGTTAAACTGGGTATTTTGATATAGTTGATGTTTGACCTTCTGGACTATGTTAACTGCTTCTGTTGCATCTCTTCATTATCGCAATGCAAGAAAGTGTGTAATGTATTATTCTTTTCATATGTAAAACTCTGTGCATTTCTGTAGATATTGTCAGAGTTGCTGAATTTTAGCTTAGGTTGTCATCTTTGTTAAGTTATTCATTTTAGTGTTGCACAAAACTCTCAGTGTACTTTTGTTTTTAACTTTTACTCAGGTTAGTCACGCCTTAGGGAGGCAGAAGATAAGAAAATCTCCTGGTGCGTGTTGAAGGAAGTGGAAGATCACCCGCCAGATGTTTTTTAAAGCCAAGTCAGGAGAGAGTGATATGCGAAGGAGTGTCCAGGAGCGGTATGACATAGCGTATGCTAAGTGGGAGGATGCAGGAAAACTGGAGTTTGGTGATCATCATCACACCTGTGAGTATATATTTGAAACTGTTGTGATATTAATATTGAGGATCATGTGCTACCTATGATTTGTAAGTTTGAGACTAACAACATTGCTTTATTTTATATTAAGATGAGGTATTATCATTTATTAGTAAATTGTAAGTATATAATATGTAGTATTATACTTGTGAAAATAGTGATATATAAGGAAAGAATATTTTACAATAACAGGTTACCAATAATAAACTGAGTAGTGTGTTTGCGGTGATACTATTTTTTTACTAAGAAGCAAGAGGAAACATTACTTAACTTCTTTGAAAGTAGACAATGATACTTCTGTGGTAGCATTCTACTGCATGTAATATTGAAGATATGACATGTAATATTTCCATGTTCCGAATGATTATTTTGAAACATAGGTAGATGTAATTTGTGTGCAGGGTATTTATTAGAAAAGCACAGTGGGAGATTGTGTGAACCATAGTATTTATTTTTTAACAGTGCTCATTGTCACATTGCAAGCTGACAATGTTGTTAGTTATATATGTATTTTTTTTTACTCAGCTAGAACACCTACAGAACCTGCATCCTCCCATGCTGTGCAGCTGCAACCACTCCCAGAAGGTTCGGCTCGAGGGGCTTCAGTCAAGCAACTACTTGTGCTTGACTCTGCTGGTGAGTTACAATAGTGTACTGATGTATATATTGTCATTTGACAGGTAGTATGACTGTTATATGGCATGAGAATACTTTGTGTACATCTCTGCTGATGTTACTTATTCTCGTATCTAGTTTGTGTAATGTTAGAAAATGTGCAAACCTATTTCATGCATCTGATTGGCTCAGACACTTCTCTACCTGGGTATCTATCAGACAATAGATGCCCACCTATTAAAAAGGCCAGCATAGCATGCCCCATCACCAAGATGTTGGTGCCGAGGCTGCTCCAATTGGTTAAAACCCCTCTATTGTGTTCCAAATATCCGCCATTTGTTTCTGTCGCTTAGCAGTTGGCAAACTGAGTGGCTGAGCCATCACAAAGTTTAAAGTAGTAAAATACAGTGCAAAGAAAATGCAATGTTCTCCACATAAAAATTACTGTACTCCCAAAAAACTGACTGATTTATATGGCAAACACAAATTTCTCTGACACGAATTGAGTCTTCTGCACTTACTGTGATACCTCCCCATCCGAGATGAGAGCGGTTAAAAAAGAAAGCCAGCTCTGGACCCACACATATCTCCCACTTCCAACTGTCCCATCAGTGATTTCGGGGACTGAAAACACTCCATGTCACCTCCCAAAAAATCAAGTAAACATTCTCTCTGTGGCCTATTCATTGTTTGTTGCGTGAGTTTGGCAGATATTTTTCTTGCTGTCGTACCCCCCCACGCTTAGCCGCCTGCTCAATATGAACCCGCTAACTGCCTTCAAATTATATTAACTGGACATCAAACATGACACATTCCGCTCATGGCCTACTATCCTGATGCCCTGATGTCATTCACCATCAAAAAGTTCACCAGAATATTACTTGCTTTTCTCCTCCACCTGCAATCATGTTAGATCAACTTCCCTAGATGTGCAGCTCATCACCTCCCATTGTGGATCCCGCTCGCAAAATGTAGCTGTGACTGATAATCCCAGGTGTTGGTGGATGGGGATCTATAGTCTGTGGTTTCCACAGAAGAGGATCCATAGTTTGTCATTGCTGAGAATCATGCCAGCCCTGAATCCCTGACAGGTATTTGGGGAAAAAAAAGAAAGCCCCCGATTGCCTATCGTGCTCCTGCTGCCATCTAGTACAAGAAATCAAAAATAAATCTCTTCACTTTTGATCATGCTCTTACTGCCATCCAGTAAAGGAAAAAAAAAAAAACAGAGAGTCCTCTGATTTGCAATTGTGTTTTTTTCTGCCATATCTTTAAATAAGTATACTGTTCCAAAAACGTTGGTTGGTCTGTTCCAAAAATGTTGGTGGGTGTGTTGTGTGTGTGTGTGTGTGTGTGTGTGTGTGTGTGTGTGTGTGTACACTAACACAAAAGTCCATAGTTTAAAAACCATATTCTGATGCAAGTGGAGGAACTATTTTATCACAAAATATATTTAATTTTTTTTAATTAACAATTTTGTATTAAACTTATTTATCTTAAAAGAGCATATTTTTTAAGCACAATAATACACTCCAGGGTGGGTGGTATGGGCAATACTGGACCTTCCAGGGGCTATAAGGCCCCTGCTTATGGTGTTGGGCCTCATTACACCCCTGGACAGTCCGGTATTGCCCAATACAGCCTATCCTTTCGGGTATTGTTGATTGCTTATTGCTTATACAGTTGTTACATTTGAAATTACTAGTGAGGATAAATTATAGACTGTATTATGTATTCAACATATATTTAATGAGCAAGTGTTGTAAGAAGAGGTATTTATGTATGTGATTAGTGTCATGATGAGTATTAACCTGTAAAGGTGTTTTTATAGGTAAGAGAGTATTGCATTTTTTTAAATTGAAAATGAGATGATTTCATATAGCTGCTAATAATTCTACTTACTGTACTAATTAGTAGATCAAATGTGTGCACTGTGATTAGCTGAACTCTACATAATATGATACTTGTAAAGATTAAGGATATTGCACTACTGGTTGTGTGATATGTATATTTATATATGCAAATATTGATATGGAGAGATGAGTGACTCATTTTCTTTCACTATGTTTTACAGAGGATGAACCATCTGCAGAGGGTGGTGCTGGAGGAGAAGACTCCACAGAGGGTATAGAGATCATTGAGATTGAACCCTCTGTGGAGGGAATGCCACAATCTCCAGCAGCAGGTCATTCTTCGACACCTGCAGGTCCAGGTGGGCCTCCAGCTGAGGAACGTGAATACTTGTTATATTGTTTGTGTCTTTATTGTTAAAGATTAGTATAGGGTGCTGACTATACTGATCTTTTCAGAGATTGTAGTACTGCATTTTGTTTACAGTCCCAGGTCAAAATGTTGTTCCTTGAAACAGTAACTGGGTGTTAGCATGGTTATCTATAACAATATTGTTAGGCATGCTACATTGTCGTGTTGCCTTTTCATCATATCCCCAGAACAGTTGTTGATCATCACTGGTTGTGCTTCAGCCTGTTGTTTCTGAGTTTATTGTTTTGATACAGACCTCTTCACTCTGAAAGCTGTAGCTTCGAGTGTGTGTATCCTTTGTTCCACCCCTTCTTCGTTTTGTGTTGCAGGATTATTATAGAATGGTAAGAAACAATCCTGGGTCTGATTGCTCAATTGCTCATCACAGCAGGGATGTTACTCTGGCATTACATCCGTGCTGTTGACAGTTCTAGTTTCATCATCGTGGAGATTATGGCTGCACCTTTTTTTTGCATGTGCTCTTGAGAAAAGTTATTTTTTTGCACAATGATGACAACATTATTAAAAAATGTAATAGTATTCCATATGTAACAACAAGCCATTGTATCATATGAATTATGCACTCCATAGTGGGTCTTATTCTGTGCTAACATTACATCTTGTGGGCTGACTGCATTTGTCCAGTGGACTCAGACCCAAACCATGTGAGATGGGATGTTATACCAGCATTATACCCAGCCTGTCAGGCATCATTCCTTCACTATGTACTGTTGAAGCCTGGTGATCAGGTAGGCAGTTCCAGAGCTGTCTTTATACAGTCATCACATATGATTACTAGATTGCCTCCCATTGACTATTTTCCTCCCAGTTCAGTAAAGGATTAAGTAAGGTGCAGCCACAGACACACACAAAGACAGTATAGAGCAGGGACTTATGAAAGAGTTAGATAGCAGTATCACATAATACAATGGTATGTGGTAGGAGTGTGTAGTGCTAAATCAGCATATCTAATGTTATGTATCAGACATGAACATTTTTTTTCTATCTACTGTGTATATGAAGAGGGATGAATAAAAGTAATAGCTAGGTTGTATATGTATAGTATTGACACGTATTCTTAGATGGAGAATCTACGTCATCCTCAATGTCCTCTTTGAAGTATTCAATAAGGAGTACAGTATGTGTCACAATTGTACATCATCTTACTTGACTGAATGCTGGTGAACTGTGTGGGTTTTATAAATCTCATATCTGTTTGCATATCTGTCTATTCAAGAAGTTGAATAGATAGACAATAGTGGATGGGCAAGTATGCAGAGACAGGCAGTATAAAATGTTTTTTTTTCTCATCTTCATTGGTGTTTAATTTACTGTAGAGGT
Organism: Neoceratodus forsteri; assembly: GCA_016271365.2. NCBI lineage: Eukaryota > Metazoa > Chordata > Ceratodontiformes > Ceratodontidae > Neoceratodus > Neoceratodus forsteri. The sequence continues at coordinate 541,900,610 of CM028131.1, read as the reverse complement.
TCAATTATTATACCTTTCATATGTGACTTAGGTTGTAAAACACTGTCAGAGACTGATTTATGTAACTATTTTGTATTAATTTAATTTAATTTGTTTAATTAGTATTTCAGAAAGACCTTTGAGCGTGAGTTCTTTTACAAAGGTTCCACGTCAGGGTGGACAATAAGACAATACACATATTCAGTGGTTACAGAGGCCTGATCATTAGACATTAAAGAGTGATTACATGACAATTAGACAAATAGGAGGAAAAAACTGAGCAGTTGTAATTGAATACTAAGCTATTTCTAATCGGTTGCCCTAGGTAGCACACCCTGGAAACCTCCAAATCCATTGATAGACTATGGCAGAGTAACTGCATCGGGTTTAATGCTATCCCAGATGGCAAGAGGCTGGATGACAGTGAAACAAGGGGGACTGGGTTTGAAACCAACTTCAGGGAGTGAGACGTGTGGGGATAGTGAAACGGGGGAGTCTGTGTTGGGGGGGAGCAGCTCCAGAGGGCTTTGTCGAGTATGGTGTGTGTGTGTGGGGGAGTTGGGAGGGGCAGTACCAAGTGCATTTAAAAAGGACTGATAGCTTACTTAAGCCCTTAGCTAGGCTGGAATGGAGGAAGGGTTCTCAAGTTAGCCCTGCTGGGAGTTACCTTGGGGGTAGGCCTGTCTACCTAGTGTGGCCTGAGAAGCAGGTGCATTTTGAGTTAGACATTAGGTGCTGTTTGAGGCCTAATTTGAATTGAGACAAGCTGTTGTCTGTTTGTAATTTCATCAGGAGTTCATTTATCCAGAGGGGGCCCGATAGGAGAAAGCACGCTGCCCTAGTGTGGTTCGTCGGAATGTTATGGTCAGTGCTCCATTCTTCCTCCGTCTGGTGATGTGTGTTGAGAGAGAAGCCTCAAGCAGGTTTCCTATACAGGGTGTTTTTTTTCTGAGCAGTGCCTTCTTTCCCAGGAGGCAAGTTTGGTATTTGATCCTGTCTTTTAGGTTAAGCCAGTTTGTACGCTCATACAGGGTGCAAGTATAAGTGTAGTGATCTGCACACAGGGTGAGGCGACATGCCTTATTGAGTGCAATTTGGACCCTTTTGAGCACTGTATCAGTAGCAGCTCCATAGACCACCAGCCCGCAGTCTATCATGAAGAGTATGGAGCTGGAGACTGAGAGTCGGAGTGCTTCCGGGGTGAGGGATTTCTTATGTCTATAGAGGACCCTGATCTTTGTGTTTACCACTTTGACAAGGTAGTCTACGTGGTGCATATAAGTGAGAGAGTCATTAATGGTGACTCCAAGGTACTTGAACAAGTGCACCTGCTCAATCTGGTCACCAACCGTGTTGGTGATTACAAGAGGAGCATGCTTGTGTTTGTTGTAGGGGCTGGATTGTAGCATGGCCTTGGTTTTCTTGTAATTTAGTAGCAGTTTTTGCCTACTGAACCAGTTCTCGAGTTTACTGAAAGAGTTCTGTAGTTTTGTTTGCAGGGCAACCTTAGAGGTGCTTCTGCTCAGCAGCACGGCATCGTCCGCATACAGAAAAATTTGGTGTCACAGGCTGTGGGTAGGTCATTTACAAAGAGGCTGAAAAGCAGGGGCCCTAGAATTGATCCTTGAGGGACTCCTAGAAGTACATCTCTGGAGCTGGATAACATCTGCCCAATTTTGACTCGCTGGCTCCTGTGTGTTAGGTAGTCATTGAACCAATTCATGGTATTTGGTGCCACACCCATTCTTTGGAGCTGGAATACTAGTAGAGAGTGGTTGACGGTGTCGAAGACTTTGGTGAGGTCAATGAAGATGGACCCCCCAATTTGCCTTCATCCAGCTCCTTGTGTGCATAGTCAGTGTATTCCAGCAGTGCCATGGTGGTACTGTGTTTTTGCCTGAAGCCATTTTGGTTTGGGCAGAGCAGATTGTACTTATTGAGGTATTCTGTGAGTTGACTTGTCTTGATTTTTTCCAAAGCATTGGATAGTGGGGAGAGGATAGATATTGGCCTGTAGTTTGACACCAGAGCCGTGTCACCATTCCTATGCACTGGAGTTACCAGGGCTTGCTTCCAAATCTCTGGAAGTTGAGTTAGGGCCAAGGATTTATTAAATAGCATTGTTATGGGCATAATAAGAATATCAAGGGTGAGAGATAGTAACTTCATGTCTAGCCCGTCACTCCCCAATCTGGTTTTGCCTAGGACTTTCCTGACCGTCGTTAGGGCCTCCTTCACCGTCACTTTCTTAAAGTAGACGGCTGGGTGGTTAGCAATGAGCAGGTTGGTGCAACCTTGGCCCTCCACAGGCAGAAGGTAGTCTGGAGGCAGCACTGAGGACAGGTCTGTAAAGACCTGGTTAAAGGCATCAGCAATGGCTAACGGATCTGAGGAGGATGAGTTATTAATGTTGAGCATCTTAGGGTGCTGCTTTTGATCTTTACCAAGGATGTTCTTGATGTTGTCCCAAAACCTCTTTCCATCTCCCCATGCATTGTTAAGCTGGGTCTTATGGAAATTGGCTTTTGCAAGCCTGATAAGTTTGGTGTACCTATTTCTAGCCGTTTTGTAGTACTGTAGGCCATGCTTGCTGCCTGAGTTTAAGGCTTTTTCCCAGAGGCAGTCCCTCTCCTTTAGGAGGGAGAGGAGCTTGCCATCAATCCAGCCATTAACCTCCCCAAGAATTTTCTGTTTTGTGCATGGTGCATTGATATCACAGATGGAATTGAAGCCCTCAGTGAAAAAACTAAGCGCCTGGTCCAGTGTAGGTGGCTTGTTGATGGGGGACCAGTTGTAGGCAGACAGGCCCAATTTGAGGGATCCAAGATTGCCTTTCTGCAGAAGCCTGCTTTTGATGAGATGGGGTGGGCTTTTGGCAAGTTTAGTGGTCCATATAAAGGAGATTGGGGAGTGGTCACTTAGCACATCCGGGAGAACCCTGAGTTCAGTGAATCGAATCAGTGAGCTATCTAAGACCCAGTCAATGAGGGTGATGGTACCAGCCTTGTAGTTCTGCCTGGTGGGGTAAGTTACGAGTTGCGTGAGATTGTGGGAGGTGATTAGGTCTCTGGAGGGTGTTGCCTCCTTACATAACCAGTTAATATTAAAGTCACCAGTCAAGATGAGTTCTGAGCTCTTTCTGAGTGCACTAATTTCTTCCATAACAAGAGGAAGGCCTTCCTTGGCTTTCTTAGGGGGCAGGTAGGTTGTGGCGATGGTAAGGGTCTTGCCTTTTAGGCTGACTTGTATTTTTTACCACTAGTAGCTCATAATCCTCCACAACTTTGGAGATGGGGAGGACGGAGCAACTCAGTGAGTTTCTGGCATATAGCAGGCAGCCGCCACCTTTCCTGCCTATTCTATCAAGTTGAAATGCTTGGAATCCTTCGATGGCCACCTCACTATCTTTTATCCTACCAGACAGCCAGGTTTCAGTTAGGCAGAGTATGTCAGGGGCATGGATGCAGGTCCTGGTGCAGAAGCTGGTGAATTGCTTCTGCGGCCTCCAGCTGGTTCTCAGCCAGCCGCACCATGAGACTGTGCTTGACATAGACAATATGTCTACACATGTAATGTGGGGGGGGGGGGGGGTTGCTGGTATTTTCAGTAGTGAAATTTCAAACGTGGCATCTGCTTCGGGTAGATACATCTTATTTTTAACAGATCACACAGCACTGCAGTGATGGTGTTTTACCAAAATGGTATGTGTCAGTGGTTGAGATATTGAGTAACAATGTTTCAGTTGCACCACAGTATCACAGACTTACACTGGAATGGTGTTGAGACACATTAAATGGGCATAGAGTGTGATAGTGTAGTATTTAGTGCTTGAAATAGACAATATGTCCACATATGTAATGTGGGGTGGTTGCTGGTGTTTTCAGTATTGAAATTTCAAATGTGGCATCTGCTTGAAGTAGTTTTGTATAACTGGCTGTTTAGTACTGGGTGTAATTTTATGTTCCATAATGACAATAGTTCCACTGTGCACATGTGATTCAACATGCCATCATTGTGCAGTAGGGTGTTAGAAGTGTGAGAATGTAGAGTGCTGATGCTTCTTAATGTTAGAAGTTCTACACATACCTGTACTTGATATTCTAATTAATAAACTGGTTTAAAGGATAGTGAAAATAGGCATCTATTGCGGAGTTGACAGAATGTGATTGAGGTAGAATATGTCTTTTATTATTGTATATGTGATGGTGAGGGTAGATGTGTGTATAACAAACACTGACAACAGTATTCTTAAGTCAACTCACTTTTTTTTTGTAAGTGGCATAGACTGGAATACATCAGAGGTATTAAATATATTGTTGACAGACAGTTTGTGTAGTCTATTTTAGAAAAGTGCAGTAGTTTCATCTAGTAACATCAATCTTGTCTCATTTTCTTTTGTCTACACAGGGCAACTTGCCGTTCTTAATAAGATCAGCAACACCCTCAGCCAGCTGCTTGAGACTGTGCACAGTGGCAACCAGGCTGCTGCTGAACACGTCCATGACACTGCAGCAAAAATGAATAATTTAGTTGGACAGGTGGGGAGATAATTCAGCAGGGGGCCAAAATAATATATTTGCTGCAGCGTCACGGGCATGTAGGGCATGCGGCCTTAGTTGCCACTCATGGGCTTGAGCAGAGCAACAGGGGCCTCACCAAAGTGATCCATTCATTGAGGTTTGGAGGAGGCCTCTGTTGCTTTGCTTGAGTTTACGCACGGTCTCATGGTGCGGCTGGCTGAGAACCAGCTGGAGGCCACAGAAGCAATTCACCAGCTTCTGCACCAGGACCTGCAACATCTAAAGGATGACCAGCCCTCTCAAGAACCTCAGCAAGAACTCCTCGAAGGTGCCCCTCCAATATCACCATCTACAGCTGCTGCACAAGAGGGGCACCTAGATGCAACTACGCCTGAGCAGCCTTCCACTTCCTTGACACTGTCGTCTCCCCAAGTCCCCACAGCCTGAGCGGACAGCACCCCTGTGTCACTCCTGGTCACTTTTTGTACATAGTTTTTCTTAACAGAATAATTTATTTACAGTTATTTTTCCCCACTCTGTTCTTATTTATTTAGTGTGAAGCAACACTTTTATTTATTTTCACACAACTTTAATTTGATGTTTTATTTATTTTTTCTGTATTTATTCCTTCTGTTCAAGTTATTTGTATATTTAGTTATGTATGAGTTTTAAAACATTTCTGTAAAATAAGTTTTCTATTTTTGCTACTAATTATATATAAAGATTTTAGATGTTTCAACAATTTGTTTGTCTCATTATTCTAGATATGTATATTATAGAGTTATTGCCTAGGGTGGTTGGAGGTAATTACATGTGTGACAGTTTAGTGAACATTAGTGTCACAACAAGGTAATAGTTGGTATGAAAGTGACATACTGTTAATGGTGGTGGTTTGCTTTACGTTACATTTCACAATTGCATTAGGGGCCACAGACACTACTATCTCTTTCTGATATTTCTCTGTTTTCTTGAGGAATTTCTTCTGCTTTCTGTATTTCAATAGTACGGACAGCAAAGAGAAATGGTGCAGAAATTGTGTGAGGTATTTAGAAATAGGTATAGATGTCTGTCACTAGAATAACATGGTGTAATGCTACTATACGGAGATGATCTCTGAAGCTGGGTACGGTATTGCTTATTAAAAAGTATAATGGTTAGTCTACATTTTCTTTTTAAGGTGTGGTGACAGAAATAACATTTATTTTTTCTCAAAAAGTAAGGAAATTAATTGCAAAAGCCTGCGTTAATGCAAGAGTTAGGGTTCTTTTGTAGTGAAAAAAGCAAGGAAATTCAGCGTTAGGGTTTTCAAACCTAACTCCGGCTTCTCCCCCACAATACTTAACCCCCCCAGCCCCCAGTCCCACTGGCACACACACACACAGGCAGAAACATACACACACACACACACACACACACACACACACACACACACACACACACACACACAACACACAACTATGGGGCAGTACAAGGAAATACAACCAATCACACAGACCCAATCTCCACAAACACATACACAGAATGCAACCTGTTCAGAGGAGGGTAAACAAAATGGTGCAGGGTGTGCAGCACAAACAATATAATGAGAGAGGTTAAAACATCTTTTACATGTATGACCTTTACAAAGTACAAGAGGATAGCATGTTTCAGAAAATACAGAAATACAAGAACAAAGTAGGACAATAATTTACAACTTCTTCCAGGAGAGATGTCTTAATCAATTGCCATGAAGACTTAATATACATATATATTTTGTAATGTTTTGTATCAGGCTGACACAAACTAGGAACAACTGTTTTCAGGAATGAGCTACAAGCACTAGTCTCTTAAGTCACTTACTCACAGTCAGAGTATGCAGATTCAGCTTCTGAGAATCAGACTCAGGTCTTGTGTACTGGATGTACAAACGTCATTCAGAGTTTGCATCAGTAACCTATAGAATATAGAGGCAGGTGACTTGGACAGGCATGTATCACAATCTAGTGAATGCTGTCTAGCTGTTATAATAATGCTTGTTGACAGAAGAATTAAAAACATGTTCAGTTCAGACCTGAAATGGTTGTGAATACTGTTTAGGGCCATGAACAGTGTAGAAAAGAATATACAGTGTCTTGCTACATTGCAGTCACATTTTGCTGATACTGTAATAATTGCAGAATTAACATGCAGATAGAAACTTACATTTAGGAGAATGGATTTGACACCAGATAAGGAATACTTGCACAGTAACATTGTCCATTTCCATATGTCATCAACAAGGTACAGATTCTAGTTAATCAACATGTTACTTCTTCCTGACCCTGACTAGAATACTCTTATGTCTTATGAATTTTACAATTCTGCCACTCCTCATTAGTCCACAATGTTGTCAGAAAGCCTGATCCATGCATCCAGAAGCCTGTGTGTGATAAAATTGTCTTTGACATTACCTCTGAGGCATTGCCCCTCTATCTTCAAGTTGTTGCCCTTTGTTGTTCTACATCTCTTTTTCTGAAAGATGTAATCATTTTGTGGTTTGTTAATTCCCTTCACATAATTGAAAATTTGCACCATGTACCTGCTCTACTCTTGTGCTCAATGATATGAATCTTAAGCTAATTTAATCTCTCCTTGTATCTTTGCTGCTGTACACCCTGCACCATTTTGTTTACTCTCATCTGACCAGGTTGCACTCTGTGTATGTGTTTGTGGATATCGGGTCTGTGTGATTGGTTGTATTTCCTTGTACTGCCCCCATAGTTGTGTGTTGTGTGTGTGTGTGTGTGTGTGTATGTTTCTGCCTGTGTGCGTGTGTGTGCCAGTGGGGATGGGGACTGGGAAGGTGGAGTGGAGTTGGGGGGTGCCGGAGTTAGGGTTGAAAACCCTAATGCCGAATTTCCTTGCTTTTTTTGCTACAAAAGAACCTTAACTCTTGCATTAACACAGTTTTTTGCAGTATATATATACATATATATATATATATATATATATATATATTCATGGCAAAAAAGCTCAGTTTAATGTATCAGTTAGGATTGTTCCACAGCAACAAAAGTGAGGAAATTCGGTGTTAGGTTTGAAGACCCTAACTCCGCATTCCCCAACCCCCCCAGCTCCACACACACACACACACACACACACACACACACACACACACACACAGATCAGAGGGCTGTGGGTTCAGTTCCCACATCTGGTACTTGGGTTAATATCCCAGGAATGACACTGTAGTGCAGCATGAGAGAGGTGCTGCACTTCTGAGGTGCCGTCTTTCGGATGAGACGTTAAACTGAGGTCCCATCTGCCTGGATTGGTGGTAGTTCAGGTGGATGTTAAAGATCCCATGGCACTTATTGAAAAGAGTAGGGGAATTTCCCTGGTGTCCTGTCCACATTTCCCTCATTCACTAAAAAAATACCACCAACATCTTAATCTGGTTCAAGGTTTGGTACAGCAGTAATCAGGGGGTTATGGTTCTTTGATGCTCGCTGCATTAATCTGTGGTTATTTTATATGTGCTTTCTTATTAACAGACTCAGTGGCTAGTAATATTACTTTTTCAACTTGGAATGTGAAAGGGATAAGGAGGAAGCCCAAACAATATCAAGTTCTGAAGCATCTGAATCTGTTGCGATCCCAGGTTACATATTTACAAGAATCCCACCTGTTGGATTCCAAGGCCTTACAACTCAGGAGGCAACAGGTGGGGCAAGTTTTTGCTGTCCAGGGGTCTACTAACAGTTGTGGGGTTGTGCTAATTATTAACAGAAATGTCCCCTTTATCCCCACACAGGTCTTTAGGGACACTGGTGGCAGATACATTATGGTTCAAGGTACTGTTTGCTCTATGCCACTTTTACTATGTAGTATTTATGGCCCCAATATAGATAACCCTAGCTTCTTCATGAAGCTTATAACTCTTCTATTACCCTTGCTTCCTATATCAATAGTAATGGGAGGGGATTTCAATTTGGTGTTGGACCCTGCTATTGATAGGTCAGGATTGGCTTTAAAGGGACTTTCTCCTAGGCAGAGAGTGTTTAGAGATTTATTAGAGAAATGTGGTTTATGCAATGTATGGAGAGTGCTACATTCCCAACAGAAAGGAGTACACTTTTGTCTCACCAGTGCATAAGTCACATTCCCACAAAGACTACTTATTAATATCCCAATAATTCCTATCAGGGGTTATATCTTCTTCAATTCAACCTGGCCCTATATCTGATCACTCCCTAGTGATGTGTTGCTTGTCCTTACTTTCTATCCCTAAAAAAGAGAGTCGGTGGAAGTTAAACGATCAGTTACTGAAGGATGTTAAATCTTCCAAACAGGTAAAAGAACAGATAGAGTTTTTCTTTTTAGTTAACTCTATGGAAGGCATGGCACCAGATATTACATGGGGCACTTTCAAGGCCTACATGAGAGGGGTTCTGATTAGCTTAGCAACAAAGCAGAAAAGAACCGGGAGGCTGAGCTTTCACCACTGTTGTCTCTGATTCATTCCTTAGAGGCTAACTTATCTCCTAATACTCCACAGGAAGGCAGGCAGGAACTCCTCATAGTTAAAGATAGGTACCTTGATTTACTAAGGGAAAAAGCAGAGCTGGTCATCATTCACACCAAAGCTCTTTATACCGATCAAGGAGAAAAGGCAGGGTGTCTGTTAGCTTTAAGGATAAAGCAACAGGAATCAGCTAGGTTCATCCTACCTGTTATGGCTCAAACAGATGGATCCTTAAGATCATCCCCCTCAGAGATTTTGCAAGAGTTTGCGCATTACTACAAGCAACTATATAGTGACATGGATTAACCCCCCCACCGGAGGCTCTTGAGGCATATATTCTGGAGTCTCACCTCCCTTCTCTGTCTGATCCGCAGAGGAGGTTTCTTTCCTTTCCTGTTTCTTTGGAAGAAATAACCAAGGTAATTAAGGCTTTGTCTTCTGATAGAGTTCCGGGACTGGACGCTTTTTCCTCTTTATTTTACAAAACTTTTCAGGACCGAATAACGCCGGCATTTCATCAGTTGTTCCTCCATATTATTTCTGGGGTAGCTGCTGATCCCCATTTGTTTGAAGCCCTAATTATTCTCCTCCCTAAACCTGACAAAGACCCCAAGTTGGTACAGAGTTATAGGCCCATATCCATTTTGAACCAGGTCATTAAAATCCTCTCAAAGATATTGGCTGATAGGCTTACCCTGGTTCTTCCTGACTTGATTGGTATGCCACAGGTAGGATTTATGAGGGGGAGTTCATCATCAGACCACCTACGTACCCTTTCACATGTCTTCTTGGAGTCCAGGGATGCTGTCTTTCCAGCTGTTTTGGTGTCCCTGGACGCCGAGAAGGCATTTGACCGTGTGAACTGGAATTTTCTATTTCAAACTCTCAAGGCATTTGCTTTCCCCTCTACATTTATAGATTGGATTCGAGCCCTATATCAAGCTCTCTCCGGCAGGATCTCAGGAAATGGTGCATTTTCAAAGCCCTTCCTTTTACATTCGGGAACGAGGCAAGGTTGTCCTCTTCCCCGATCATTTAATCTCTACTTAGAACCTCTTATTCGAAACATTCTAGGTAATCTGGATACATAAGGCATACTGATACATAATACTGTAGTAAAAGTTACGGCATATGCCGATGATCTTCTTCTCCATCTGTCCCACCCCGTTTTGTCCATTCCCTCCATGTTGGCTATGATTGCGAAGTTTAGTTCCTTTTTGAATTACAGGTTAAATTCTAATAAATCATTTATTTTTCCCCTCAATCACAAGGTGTTTAAACACAATGTTATTCCTTTTGGGTTGTCTTGATCATCCGCCACTCTCAAATATCTCAGCATCAGACCTACATGTAATCCTTCCTTGTGGTTTAAAGAGAACTTGAAACCTCTTTCCCAGGTCATTACACATGACCTTGATAGATGGTCGAAGCTCCCTATTTCGTTATGGGACTGTATTAGTTTAAGTAAAATGAATGTATTCCCCTGCCTGTTCTACACTTTATCGCTCCTTAACTCATTTATTCCACTGTCCTGGTTTCAGAAAATGCATAGGCTTTTTATTAATTTCATATGGTCCAACAAACATCTCCGGTTAGCATACCACAAGCTGGCGACTCAAAAATTTGATGGTGGTTTACGTATTCCTCCCCTGGCAATATATTATTGGGCTAGTCATCTATCAAAATACCTAAAATGATTGCACCCAAGGGCCGACAGTCTGAGGCCGACCTGGCTTAAAACTGAATTAGATTTTATTCAGTCTATGAATATGGACCCACCGACCCTGTTCTATGTCAAGCTTTCTTCTCTACAAGATATCCGAAAATGTCCAACCCTTATGACTTCACTAAGAATACATACTCAACTTTGTTCCTTTTTGTGCTATAAACCACAGCTCAATCTGTCTCAATCCATATGGAACTCACCATCTTTCTTAATGAATGAACAAACAGAGGGTATCCTCTAAGTGGTTGCCCCAACTGGGGAAGGGAATTGTTTCTACCTTTCTTGACGGAGAGGGAGCTTGGCTCTCAGTACCTAAGTTAATCTGAAAATTTAACATTCCAGCAGTCAGTCACTTCAAGGTCCTTCAATTAAGGCACCTTCTCACTACCATGTTGGGTAATACTCCTCCCCACCCTCCTGTATTTTCCTTAATATCCGAGCTCTATTCCTTGTTGGGTCCTTCCAAGGTAATCTTGAAAGTGTACCAAGCCCTTTTTCATTGGTGGTATGGTGGCTCCTATGGCCCCACCAAACACTGGTCCTCCCTTTTTCCCCATTATACCTTGGACTGGCCTGTATTATGGTGGTATTGTCACAAGTATGTGTTGCAAGACAGACTACGACTTATACAATACCACATTTTACATAACCTGTATTACACTCCCCTAAAATTGACGAGATGGGGTCTTCTTGATTCTGGTTTGTGTTCCAGATGTTCCCAAGAGGAAGGGACACTTCTTCACATATTCTGGCAATGTCCTAAAATAATCCCACTATGGAACTCAATTAAGGCCAAACTGGATCCTTTACTGGGTCTACAGGATTGTTTTACCCCTGAAATTTGCCTTCTAGGGGACTTGTCCCCAATACAGGCTATCACTCAGAGATTTCATATGTCTATGATAACAGTATGTGTTAAAAAAGTCATACTTAAACATTGGAAGGATGACATTAGCCCATCATATCAAGAGTGGGTCCATGAAATCCTTGCTAATCTCCATACTGAGAAAGCCATTGCGAGCCTTTATAACAGGCAACGGAAATATAAGCAAATTTGGGATCCGTTACACACTCTAATTACTATTGGTATTGAAAAGGATGATGTTGACAATTACTAGTCTTAGTCCAATTATGGATTGTTTCATCTTACTGCTGTACCAGGGAGAGGGTGGGGGGTAGGGGGCAGAACATGTTTTGAATTGTTATCATGTTGCAAAGGTGTCACTATCTCTGTCCCTGTATTATTGAAAATTTGTTAATAAAATTTGAATTGAAAATAAAATAATCTGGTTCAAGGTCAGTTGGCATTCATCTGTATCCACCTCCCCCGGGTCATGCCTGAAAATAGGCAGGATTTTTCTAGTGCACTTATCCAGTCACAAAAACTAACTAAATAAAAATAAAACACACACACACACACACATGCAAGTAGGCAGCAGGACCAAGGCAACACTATCAAATCACAGACAACCAGCAGCAGGGGATAGAAATAACATACAACTGTCTAAACATACTACAAGACTCATCCATCATCATAGGACAACTAGTGTGCAAGTTCTGCTGGCATCCAAGTGAATTTATCCTATGCATGCATATTGCCCATCAGTTGTTAATGTATAACAGTATACATTTTTCACTTCTAATAGATTCTCTATATCTTCTTAATGACAGTGTGTTGATAATCATCACTGTAATAACATGGCAGTATCTGGCAGTAGTGTTACAGCCCTTTGTTGACTGTTAATGCCTCCTGATGTTATTTTATTTATTTATTTGTAAAATCAGTTTACAACCTTTGAGCCAGAGGCTCGTTTCCAAAGGTACTTCATCACATAAAGACATACAATGCGTTTTTGGTTACATAGCGTAGGTTTGCAAAACAATAGGTGTTCAACAGAGGCACCACATCACACTGTGGTCAGACAAATACATTACAGGGTACATGTAAGTTGAGAACAGGTGTTACACAAGTTGGTATCAATAGTGAGCAATCTAGTAGGTAAACACAAACAGCTGGTACTGGGCAGGTTAAACATAGGCACGGTGTACAGGGAAGTGGTGGTGGGGATGGCTAGGTGGAGAGCCACCCGGAGGGCATTGTCAAGAGAAGTAGAGGTGGAGGCTACTTTCAGAGACAGGAGCAGTTACGAGTGTTGATGATGTGGTTTCGAAGGGTGGTTTTGAACTTAGAGATGGTGGTGGCATTGGAGATGGGGGCAGGGAGAGAGTTAAACCAGGTTGGGGCTCTATAGCAGAAGGACCTCTGGCCACGGCTGGTTCTTGATCTGGAGACCATTAGAGTCGTCTTGTTGGAAGACCGTGTTGCAATAGTGGGAGGGATCTGGTGGATGGATGCCGTTACCCCAGAGGGGGAGAGCCCGAGTAGGGTTTTTTTTGTTAGGAGACAGGTTTGGTATTGGAGCCGTTCATCCAAGGTAAGCAAATTAGCCTCAACATACAGCTGACAGGTATGAGTGAGCCTGGGGGCACCAGTAATCAATCTGCAGGCTTTGTTCAGGGTTAAGTGAATTTTTTTGAGTGCAGTGGTGTTGGCAGCACCATAGACTGGTAGGCCATAGTCTACAAGGGACAGAACGGATGATGTAACAGCGAGCCGGAGAGCATTTGGGGGAAGGCAGGTTCTATGGTGGAAGAGAATGTCCAGCCGTATGCTAGTGGCGGATGTTAGGGCATCAATGTGGTTGTGAAATGTGAGGGCTGAGTCGAAGGTAACCCCAAGGTATTTGTAGGAGCAGACTTGTTCCAGTGGCTGATTGGTACTTGGAAGGATATAGAGTGGGTGGTTGCTAGCTTTGTTTTGGGGGTGGGAAAAGAGCATAGCTTTGGTCTTTTTAAGATTGATGATGAGTCTGCGCTCCTTAAACCAGGCTTCGGCACTGTTGAAAGACTGCTGTAGGGTGTCCTGGAGGGAGACGGGATTGCGGTGGGTGGCAAAAAGGACAGCATCATCTGCATACAGTAGAATTTTGCCAGGGCATGCACTGGGCAGGGTGTTCAGATAGATCGAGAAGAGAAGGGGGCCCAGGATGGAGCCTTGGGGGACCCCAGAGTGAATGGGAGTGGTATCGGAGACTGTGCTATTGATTTTTACACACTGCGATCGAGCGTCAAGATAGCTTGTGCACCATGCTAAGGGGCCAGCCGAGAGACCAGTGTGGCAGAGTGCATTCAGCAGAAGTGGATGGGAGACGGTGTCGAAGGCCTTTGAGAGGTCAATGAACACTACACCAGCTAGGGAGCTGGCATCCAAGGAGGAGTGTAGGAAGTTGGAGAATTCAATTAGAGCAGTGTTGGTACTGTGACCAGCACGGAAGCCATGTTGCTCTGGGCATAGAATGTTATGCTTAGCCAGATAATCAGTGATTTGAATGGCCACCACTTTCTCCAGGGCTTTAGAGATGGGGTGGAGGATGGAGATTGGCCTGTAGTTGTTGGCCGATGACCTGTCGCCCCCTTTGTGAATTGGTGTGATAATGGCTGTTTTCCATGCTGTGGGAAATTGTCCCAGGCAGAGTGACTGGTTAATTAGGCTGGTGAGTGGGCAAGGACTTCATCTAGCACCAGCCTGAGGATACTGGGGTCCAGTGAGTCACTGCCGGGACTGTTGCCATTCAGAGCTTTGACTAGGATGGGTCTGGCTTCCTGAGTGGAAATCTTGCGCAGGTGGAAGCTGGGGCGCTGGAGGACAGAGGCTTTTGGGAACCTCTAGGGACACAGTTCTTTCTGTGTCCACCTAGTCGGACCCTGCAGATTCTAGCCATGTCTTTTTTGGGGGTTAAACACCCCAGAAATATGTTTTTGAAATTTTTGCAAACTGTAGTGCCGCAAAGTAGTGTCGCACTTGTGACACTTTCCTGATTTTTTTGCGAAAGTGTTGTGATTTGTGATACTACTTTGCGACACTATGGCCAAAATAACAGGAATTCTTTGCCACCCTGCTGCAAAAGAACAGTTTGGTATTTTGGGCTAAAATTTGGAAGGAAGAAAGTCAACATCCCACAGATGTGTCTTTTTGTGGTTTGGTGACAAAATATTACAGGGATGCAAATTTACGGTACTCCAAATTTGGTGCTTTTTCTCATAGACTAACATTACGGCATCCACCGCACCTTTCGGGGCCCGTATTGTGGAAACGCTTCGAGATATGGACTTTTCATCAGAAAAAATGCTTAGCCCTTCCAATAGGGGGCTAAGTACAAAACTAGCAAGGAAAGTAATAATTTATATGACATTTTTATGTTTTTTCTACGTCGTACGGTTCCTGAAATATAAGCAATTTAGTATTCCAAGTGCTCATTTTCTGCTTCGAGGCCCACTATTATGCATACATTCTTTGTATTCACTGTGTTTCTCTGTGCAGCTGTTGGTGATAAAAAGGGTGTGCGCTTTTGTTACTGTCACAGTTAGCGTCCCCACTTGTGTTTACATTACCATTTGCATTACCTTTACCATCTACACCACCGTGTGCGTTACCCTTTGCATTTTCATTTGCCCTTGCATTTGCGTTACTGTTACCATTTGCGTTTCAGTTACTGTTTTTGTTTGCATTTCGTTTTGCATCACTGTGTGCATTACCATTTGCATTTGCATACGCACTTCCATTTGCGTTTCCTTTTGCATCATCATTGCTGTTACCATTAGCATTTTTATTTCCTATTGCAGTATCGTAACCGTGCGCATTACCAGTTGCATTTCCATATACACTTGTGTTTGCATTTCCATTTGCATTACCGTTCCCGTGTTAACATTTGTGTCTCCATTACTGATTTTGTTTGCATTTCATTTTGCATCACTGTGTGCTTTACCATGTGCGTTTGCGTACATGCTTCCATTTTCATTTGTATTTTCTTTGGCATCATCATTGCTGTTACCATTAGCATTTGAGTTATCGTTTACGTTTGTGTCACCATGTGCATTAGAGTTTGCGCATGCATTTTCATTGCCATTACTTCACTATTTATAGTGCACATTCTCAAAAAGAAGGGAAATTCATGGCAAAAAACTCAGTTTAATGCATCAGTTAGGGTTGTTCCACAGTGACAAAAATGAGGAAATTCAATGTTAGGGTTCCCACCCCGCCTTGTACACCACCCCTACCCTACCCCCACCAACAGGCATCAGGGTATGTGTTGGGGTCGTAGGTCCTAACTCTTACCCCATTCTTCTATACTGCACCAACTCAGTCTTGTTTACACATGGGATGGGGTGAGAGATAGGAACGAAGACCCCAACGCACACACCGATGCCTGTTGGTGAGGTGGGTGGGTAGGGAGAGAAGGGGGTGGGAACCCTAACATCAAATTTTCTTGCTTTTTGTCACTGTGGAACAACCCTAACTGATGCATTAAACAGAGTTTTTTGTTATGAATATATATATATATATATATATATATAATAGTGTCATGGTAGTGCCACTATAGTTAGGGTTGAGTACCCCATTTAAGGTTAAATCTGAAATTTGGCTGCTTAATAACTTTGCCACTGTATGTTCAATATGCCTGAAGTTTGGCATGCATGGTTTGGTACCATAAATCTCTGGATCTGCCAAGCTTCATTACAGTCGGATGTATGGTTGCAGAGCTACAGAGCACCAAAAACCACACAAATGACACATTTGTGCACATTCTTTGCTCGAGCCTACAAGTCACACAGTCTGTGTGACTGGTCTGAAATCTTCAGAGAACATGCAGCTGATGTTCCCTATGTGCCTTTTCAAGATTTCATGAACACATATTAAATTGTTCAAAAGTTATTCAAAAAAAGTTTCCCATTACAGTCAATGGGAAAAGTTAACAAAATATGCAAAAGTGTCACAGATGTAGTGTTTAGTGTCACAGATGACCATTGTAGTGTCGCAAATCCGCAATCTTGTTTTCAATTGGTGGTCACAGAATTGCTTGACATTTAAATTTGGAACCCTCTAGGGACACATTTCTTGCTGTGTTCACCTAGTCAAGGCCTAAGGATGCTAACCATGTCTTTTTTGGGGAGTTAAACACCCCAGAAATATGCTTTTTTTAATTTTTGTAAAAAGTAGTGTTGCAAAGTAGTGTCGCACATTCAACACTTTCGTGATTTTATTTGTGAAAGTGTCATGGTTTGCTACACTAGTTTGCAACACTATGCCCAAAATAGTAGGACATTTTTTCCACCCTTCTGCAAAAGAACGGTTTGGTTCTTTTCTACTGAAATTTGGAGGGAAGAAAGCCAAGATCCCACAGATGTGCCTTCTGTTGGTCTGGTGACAAAACATTAGAGGGCTGCAAAGTTACGACATTCCCAAGTTGACAGTTTTTCCCTTAGGCTAACATTACGGCATCTGCCATGCCTTTCGGGGCCTGTATCTTGAAAATGCTTTGAGATACAGACTTTTCTTCGAAAGAATTGTTATCCACGAAACTTATAAATACTATGAGATTTTAAATTTGTTTCTATGTCATACAGTTCCTGAGATATAAGCAATTTAGTATTCCAATTGTTCATTTTCTGCTCCGATGGCCATTATTATGCATACATCCTTTGTATTCACTGTGCTTCTGAATGCACCTTTTTGGGAAAAAAGTGTGTGCGTTTGCGTTACCGCTTGTGTTTCCATAACCATTTGTGTTACTGTTTCTGTTACATCACCTTGTATATTACCCTTTGCGTTTGCGCTTGCGTTTGTGTTACTGTTACCATTTGCATTTCCAATACTGTTTCGTCTGCCTTTCCTTTTGCATCACCGTATGCATTACCATATGCATTTTGCATACGTGCTTCCTTTTGCATTTCTGTTTGCTTTTATGTTTCCTTTTGCATCATCGTTGGTGTTACCGTGTTTGCATTTTCAATTGCATTACTGTGACCGTACACGTTACTATTTGCATTTGCATACATGCTTGTATTTGTGTTTCCGTTTGTGTTACTGTTCCCTTTGGCATCATCGTTGGTGTTACCATAACCATTTGCATTTCCACTTGCGTTACTGTTACTGTTTGTATTTTTGTCACCATTTGCATTTCTGTTGGCCTTAGCATTTGCATTTTTGTTAGTGTTTTCAATGTCGATTGCCTTACTGTTTCCTTTTGCGTCATCGTTGCCATTATTGTTTGTATTTCTGTTAGCGTTTGTGTTACCGTTTGCATTTTCGTTACCATTTTCACTTGTGGTTCCATTGGCGTTAGCGTTTGCATTACTGTTTTCGTTAATTTTTGCGTTTCTGTTGCAGTTAGCATTTGTGTTACCGTTTGAGTTACCATTTCTCTTTTCATTAACGTTTGCAGTTTCATTTCTCTTATTTGCGTTATCGTTTGTTTCACCATGTGCGTTACCATATGCGCTTGCATTTGCATTACCATTAGATTACTATTTTATTTTACCTCACTGTTTACATCACCGTTTGCGTTAACATTACTGTTTGTGTTTTTGCGTTTGTGTAGTGTAGTGCTAAACATTGTTTTTGCTATTTTTCTGCACTGTCGTCCATGACACATAGCACAGTCACTGTGTGGTTGGTTGATCTGAAACATGACAGGTGGAAAGACCTTTGTTCAAGGAACATGCCAGTGTTTGTTTGGTGAATCAATTTTGTTCTGTTCCAGAGTTATGGCCATTTGAAGATAGCCCACGTAGCAGTTACTGATTTTTCAGCCACCAGGTCTGCCATTTTAGTGCATTTTCAGCCGCAATTTCTGCCATTTTGTGGTGGAAGACTTCTTAAAGGTACAGAAACATAAAAATTGAATATCTCTGTAATGGTTTGGTCTTTTCACATAAAATTTGGAGGGTGCTGAGTGGGCATCCTGGAGATCTGAATTATGTTGTTGACATGTTTGAAAAATTATCTGCTGCTGAGATACCACATGACACAGTTAACATTTTGTGCATAGTGTTCTGCATGGTGCTACTGTTTTTAAATTTATAGCATAGGTAGCCCTTGTGACACAGAGGTGCCATGCAGTGGTTTCATGTATAAAACATTAACAGGTGCAGAATTATGCATCTCTGATGAATGAAAATTTGGTTCATTATGCTTCAATAACTTCTGAATCATGAGTCCAATTTGCCTGGTATTTGGAATGTACAAAGATGTATCATTCATCTTTCACTGCTCTGATTTTCAGGTTGCTGGCACTTACAGTTGCTGAATTGTGCATGTTACATTGTTTTCTTGTGGCGCTGTGCGACCGTTGAATGGATGTACACACAATTCTGGACACACGGTGTGCCATGGTACATGTCTTCATTTACCAATTTTCATTTCAGTTGGTCATACAGTTTTTGTGCAGTGAAGTGACAAAAAAGTCACATGGTGGGCCCTGCACTCCCACCACCACATTCCATTCACTATTTATAGTGCACATTCTCAAAAAGAAGGGAAATTCATGGCAAAAAACTCTGTTTAATGCATCAGTTAGGGTTGTTCCACAGCTACAAAAGTGAGGAAATTTGGTGTTTGGGTTGCCACCCCTTGCACCTCACATCCACCCTGTCCCCACCAATGGCATTGGGGTGTGTACTGGGTTTGTTGGTCCTAACTCTCACCCCATTCTTCTACACTGCACCACCTCAGCTTATTTACACATGGAATGGGGTGAGAGTTAGGGCCGACAACCTCACCGCACACCCCAATGCCTGTTGGTGGGGCGAGTGAAGTGATGAGTAAGGTGGCAACCTAATCAATTCCTCACTTCTGTTGCTGTGGAATGATTTAACTGATGCATTAAACAGAGTTTTTTGCCATGAATACATATATATATGTCTATATACAGTATATCTATCTATCTATCTATCTATCTATCTATCTATCTATCTATCTATATATTAGAGGCAAAAAACTCAGTTTAATGCATCAGTTAGGGTTGTTCCACAGCGACAAAAGCAAGAAAATTTGATGTTCGGGTTGAAACCCCCTTTGCACCCCTCCAGCCCACCCCCCAACCAGAATCGGGGTGCGCATTGGGGTCGTCGGCCCTAACTCTCACCCCATCACATGTGGAAAGAAGCCGAGGAATAGGAGAATGGGGTGAGAGTTAGTCACCTCTCCTTCCTCTCACAAAGCTATCCTCCCCGACCTGAAGCTTCCCTACTGCTGCCCCCTATTTATCACAGGAGTTTACTGTTGTCCGTGCCAACCCCCTTCCCAAGTCATGGAGCTGATCAAGAAACTAATTGCCCTTGCCTACTCAGGTGAGCTGTACATACTGGGTGACCCTAACATCAACTGGCTTTATAGCACATTAACCAAAACTCGCTCTGACATACAGCCAGTAAAGTTGACACAGCTAATACAAGAACCCACTCGCCTGAACAACAAAACTAATAACCACTCCCTTCTGGACTTAGTCCTCATGTCGCATCCCCACAATGTCAAGGCCACTGGCCTCCTACCTGATACACTAAGTGACCATCATCCCGTATACATGGTGCGTAACATTCATAGGCAAAAAATACCACACAAAATTCTCGTAACCTGCACCTACTCCTCCCTTGACACTCTTCCTCTTCATCATGACCTCACTAACACTGACTGGTCCCCACTAGCCATCTGCACTTCAATCTACCCTGAGCTCCAACTGTTCTGTGATAAGTTCTTTCACATTTGGAACCAACATGCAGCACTGTCGTAAAATCAGAGTCTGAGGAAACCACCTGCCCTGGGTAACCCCTGAGCTCCTGTCCTGTCAAAAAGCCTGGGACAATGCTTGGTGTAAACACAAGATAACCAACTGCCCCAGGGACCTCCAACATTACAAGGAGCTTTGAAACAAGTGTACCAAAGCTATCCGGCTGGCCAAATCTGAACACTACCAGGCTAACTTCCAAGATTGCTCAAGCAAACCTTCCAAATTCTGGAAATTTGTCCAGTCCCTCTTTTCCCCTTCCACCAAGCCCCCCACTCCTACTCTTAGGGTAAACCTCTCAGACATCTCAGATCCTATGGCTGTCACTGACTGCTTTAACTCCCATTTCATGTCCTATGCTGCAATGCTCCAAGCAGCCCCACTGATGCCCATGCAACTTTCCAGTTGCCCCCTTCCTTGGATGACACCAGCCTGCATCCATTCCCTGTTTCCCCTTCCTCTACTTCTCCAGCTCCCTCTCCCTCTGCCCCCTTCCTTTTTACCCACATCTCCCCAGCTGCTGCCTTACAAGCCCTTCAGACCATTAACCCTGCCAAAGGCTCCTCCCCAGATGGCCTGGACCCTAAGATCCTCTCTCTGTCTGCTCCTGCCATCACCTATCCTATATCCCTCTTTCTAAACCTCTCCTTTGTCTCGTCCACTGTCCCTACAGATTGGAAACATGCTGCAGTCCTACCACTCCCTAAAGGGGGAGATCCCTCCTCCCTTAGCAACTACTGCCCTATCTCTGTCTTTCCAACTCTGGCTAAGCTCCAGGAGCACATAGTACTTGAACAATTCTTCTCCTACATTAGTGACTCCTCCTTTCTCACTCCATTCCAATCTGGCTTTAGAAAACACCACTCCACCACCACTTCCCTGTTATGGCTGACTGACACTATCACCATGGGCTTGGACAAAATCCTCATAACCTCAGCTATTTTTATTGACCTGGCCAAGGCCTTTGATACGGTCTCCCACCCTATACTCCTGTCCTGCCTCAGGTCCACTGGTCTCTTCCCTAATGCCACTCATTGATTCAAGTCCTATCTGTCAGGCAGAACACAAACTGACCATATGGTGGATGCCATCTCCTTACCCCTCTCCATTACCATGGGAGTCCCCCAGGGATTGTTACTAGGGCCTCTCCTATTTTCAATCTTCCTCAATGATCTCCCTCAGTTTTGCTTATCGACTAACATATACATGTACGCTGATGACACTGTACTGTTCACAACTGGCAAATCGGTCCCTGATGTCACCGTCAGGCTCCAGGTCTATTTCAACAATGTACAACACTGGCTAAGCGAGCATCACCTTTTTCTAAACTCAAAGAAAACAGTCTCCATGACTTTTGGTACTAGGCAGAGGTTGGCAAGGCTCCCTTCCCTACCTACCCACCTTTTGCACCATCGATGGGACTTTATTAGAAGACACCTCTTCCTTCCGCTACCTTGGGGTTTGGCTGAATAGGTACCTAAACTTCTCCATCCACATCAATGCCATTCTGAAGAAACTCCGGCCTAAGCTAGGTGCCTTGTATCATAAAAGGGGTAACATTCCTCATCTGGCTAGGCATGAACTGGTACATAAAATAATACCGCCAACTTTCAACTATCGCCACGTTGTGTATGGGGATGACCCTTAATCCTCCTTATCCAGGCTAGAACCTCTTTTAACTCCTTCTGCTGGTTTGCCTTGGATGTCCCTGCTCTGACACACCACTGCACTCTTTACCACTTTCTAAATGTTCCTTCACTTGTTGGCAGGAGAACTTTGCATATGACAAAGTTTACCTCAAAATTCTGGCTAGGCTCGCTGCCCCTTACCTCGCTGCCTCCTTATCTGCCTCTCACCCCTCCAATTACACCCTCCATTCTGATGACTCTCGTTCTCTGAATATACCATAAAGAAATACTACATCTGGCCAAATAGCATTCTCCCATCGCCTACCTAAGTGCTGGAATCAACTACCAATCCACATCTGCCACTCCTCTTCAGCCTATTCTCTCTCTACATCCCTAGCAAACTACCTAGTGTTGAACTGCAACTGCACCCAGCCCCATGGGGCCCTGCCTAGCTGTTGGTCTATACCTCCTCCTTCCTCTAGCTAGACCTGATATGCCCCCCTTCCTAACCCCTCTTGTAACCCTAGCACTTTCTGTCTCCACTCCTGTATCACCCCCTTGCTGAGTACCTTATTACTATACCTCCCACCAGTCCCTCTCTATGTATCCTAGTCTAGAAATGTCATTAGCTATTGATGGTGGTAATCCTGCATTGTCTGTCTATATGCTGTTAAACTACTTCCTGATGTATGTACCCTGTTGTATTACTTATTGTTCCCACTCCCCTTCCTCCAGGGCATACCGTGAGATGAGCTTTTGTTGCTCAGTCTAACCTTCCTGGTGAAACATTTCAATAAGTGAACAAATAAATAAGTGTGCTTTAGGGAGGGGCTGATCTGTGTGAAGGGAGATTCACAGTGAGAAAGGCAGTCTTTCTAACTGTTGTTGGGTAGTGTTAGTATTTGTGTGTTCATGTGCACACAGCAATACTTGTAGTAGGTATTGATTTTTTTTTGCTGTTTGTAGTGGTGCTGTGCCTTTTTTAGTCAGTTTAAAAGACTTGGTTGTAGTGTACTGAACTGTTAAATTTTTAGCGCATTATTTTTTGTGTGTATATGTTGTGTGTGTGTGCGTGCCATCAAGTCAGACACATTTTATTGCACCACACCATAATCATAGCACTCTGAATCTATCTGTCTGAGGTATTTTTTCCCTGCTTTTTTTCTATCTAGGTAGTGGATTGGTACTGCAGCTGTAACCCCCCCCCCGCAAAAGGAGGTATTATTTTTTTCAGTTTGGGATTTGTGACCACTGGTTAAGGTGTTGTTGTGCCTGTGTGACTGCATCTCTTGAGTGCTCAATCTCCAACTGTCTGTGTGTCTGCATCTGTATAGAGCCCAGTCTCCATCTGTAAGCCACAGTTGTTTTTTGGTTCCCAACCACCCCAAAGTTCAAAAATCTAAATGTGTTAATTTTCTGTGTAATCCCCCAAAATGCCTGCAAAGACATGTGCATGCAAAGATGTTTCTGGCCATGGCACTGCTGCCAGTGACAAGAATGGCCATGGGCATGGGCGTGTTAGTACGCAGCATAAGGGCATAGCTGATGGCAATAAAGGGATTTCTCCAGCTGTGTTTTTCACAGTGCAGTCAGTTGCTTCAATGATGGTTGAAGATGCTGTTGTCCACACTGGTTGTGATAGTGAAGTAGATGATGGCATGAATATTTCCCCAAGTTCAAGCCGTGACAAGCTAACATGTTGACAAAATATTGTAGATTCCAAAGTCGTGAGTCAGAGGGTAGTTGATGTGGCACTCCCCATCCCTATCCCCACAGTAGTTGAACATGATTCTGATCCTGGCAATGATTCACAATCACAATCTCTTGTTTCCAGTGCTGTTGAGATTATGTCTGGGCCATCCAACAATTCAAATGTTAAAGAAAAAATAGTGGATGATCATACCGAGTCTGTAGTTGGAACATGTTCTACACAGGACAGCATCCAAGCTGAATTTGTGGATATGGATGATGATAATGATGATGATTTCAGTGACCGCAGTTGGGAACCAGAGAAAATGAAAATAAAGATGGATGTGTGTAAACAGTCTGTTATTAACCCCCCATCCTCAAAGTTGTGATGTAGCTGTGACTGTTGATGATGATGACCCAGTAATATTCATAGATTGTCATGGTCAGGTGGAGTCCAAGTGTGCCCAACAACTCAAATCATGCAGTACACACCCCATTTCAGTGTCTAAAAAACTGGAGTCCAATATGCAGAATCAAGGACATGTGAAAGGTAGGGCATCAAAATCCCTAGTTTGGGATTTTTTTATACAAGATGCAAGTGATGAAACAGTGGCAATCTGCCAGCATTGCCAAGCATGTGCAAGGTGTGATAAAAAGGGTAGCCATCTGGACACTGGGGGCCAGCATACACATCTGAAGAGCAGACACATGGCACTGTGGACTCAGCATCAGAGGGGAGATAATGTCTTAGTGGGGCATTCACCCTCATCTACCTTATTGAGCATGGTATCCCCTTCATTGACTGTAAGTAGCCCAAGGATCCATGTCTGTAGTAGTGGTGAAATAACATCAGAGGATTACTACAGGCATGAGGAGGAGGATTTTGAATTGTCTAGCAGTGGTTAGAATAGCAGTGGTGTTGGTCTATGCAGTATTTCTAGTACATCAACCCCTGTGCTTGAAATGGAGAAAATAACATCATTTGTTGACTTGCCACCTGTGCACCCTTCATCACACGGTAAAAGCACCTCACCCATGGCAGTTAGTGGAGCAGAGCAATTTGGCATGCCATGTGCAAAACAGGTAACAATGCAGCCCATGTTGCTCAGTCTTTTTACCCGGAACATGAAATACCCACCAGATCATTCAATGTCACTTGAACTGAATGCTGCTGTAGTGGAAATGTTGGACATTGACCTTTTTCCCTTCTCCTTTGTTGAAAATTCCCATGTCTGGCATTTTGTGGCATGCGCCTGTCCCAAATGTAAAGTCCTGTTCAGGACCTACTTTTCAACCTGTGCTGTTCCGGAGTTATATTAGACTGAGACAGAATCTGTAAGACATGCCCTTCAACATTCCTCATCTCCATACATTCATTTAAGTATGGAAATGTGGACAAGTGGCAAAATGGAGGGTAGTTCCTATCTATGTTTTACTGCACATTGGGCACAGGTACCGTGGGTTGTCTGTGCTGGTGGGATTGAAAATTAGTGTAATAAGTCAGATGTCATGGTAGCAACCTTCAGAGAATTAGACAGCATGCGGCGCTTGCATTGTGCAGTTTGGCAGGGTCTCACACAGGTGAAAACATGCTAGACTTGCTACTGACAGAAACTGATGAGTGGCTGAAACCCTGTCCCTAAAAGCTAGCTTCACAGCTAGTGACATTGGATCAAACATTGTTAAATGTATCAGCAACGGTGGCTTTGAGGATTCCCTGCATGGCCCACTGTTTAAATCTTGTGGTACAGGAGTTTCTGCAGCACCATGACATTCAGCAACTGCTGACAGTTGCACACCACATCTGTGCAGACATTGCACACTGTGGAAAGGCCCATAAACAACTTAGGCAGCTGCAGATTCAAAACAGCTTCCTTCAGCACTACCTCAAGCTTGAAGTTGTCACGCACTAGAATGCTACACTTTACATGGTAGAGCAGTTGTATGAACAGTACAAAGCCATCTCTGAATACCTAGTAATGTACACTAGCTGTGACAGTTCAGGGGTCTCAATGTCTATGATAACTGAACAGTGGTGCCTCATGGACTCAGTGATATCAGTTTTGAGGCTGTTTGAACATGCCACACTGGCAGTGAGTGGTGACCCTGCATCCATTAGTCAAGCCATTCCACTGCTGCGGGTGTTGAGGCAGACTTTGTTAAATCTGCAGCCTAGCCTTGATGTGTCCAGAGATAGGTCAAGCAGTGCATTACTGAAACACATGCTTACAATATTTGACCACAATCGCCATGACACCACTATTCAGCAAAGTGTAGAATTTGGAATAGCAACAATGCTGGAACCATGATACAAATGTTGCATTGCATTCTTACTGTAGGTAGGGCTTAATCAGGTTCAAAATCTAACTGGACAGCTGGTCATATTGGTTCATGGGGCACAGAAGTCATGTGCAAAGTTCTGCAAACCACAGCATAACAAGGCTGAAGGTCACTGTGGAGTAAGCACATCCAGTAAGGTGGCTGCAGGGCAAGGGGGGGTGTCAGCAAACCAGGTTGCCATTAATCCACTTTGGGGTGCCTTGTCTCAAGTAGAAATTTGTGACCTCTGTAAATCCTCTGAACAGGTGGATGACTCATCAGGACTGCATACAGCACCGAGCATGGTTGATGCCTATTTGGCAGAAGACAGGCATCTGTCAGTACTTGATGATCTTCTGGTGTACTGGAGTGGGAAAGTGAAAGAATGGCCAGAGCTGACTTCAGTAGCACTGAAGTACCTGACCAGCCCACCTTCCAGTGTAAGTGTGGAGAGGATATTCAGTTCTGTGGGGGCAATAGTGCATGACCATCATACTAAACTATCACCATGAAGGTCACATACCAAGTCAAACAACCACATCTGTGTTTCTACCCCGTCACAATGAGGGTTGTGCTGATGATGTGGGTGTAGCATACAATCCTGGTGGCAGCATCAAATGGTGTACCATTGGGGTTGATGATTCAGTCATGGAAACATAATTCCCTAGTGGAAACAGCTCCAACTCTGACGACTGCAAAGGCAGCTTCCTGTTTGATCAGGATGAGGACGATGTTGGTGGTAGTGTGTAATGGATTTAAAGGCTGTCACATTTCTGCAATGGTAACATTTTTTGTCTTTCATAAAAGAAAAACAGTGTCCTTGACTCTCATTTCATCTGACAGATATGTACAAATAATAACCCATCATTCTATTTTACCTTCCCCTTTGTAGATTTTGTGAGTACACTTAATAGATTGAGTGCTGTCATTAGCAAACATGGTCAGCCTAATAAACACAAATTTCAGCTTGTTGTAGCTACTTAAATCCTGCTGATTAAAGGACAGATATCCTCCTCCTGACACTGAAAGACTGTAACGTACCATATCCAGCCACCCATCTTCCTGTGAGTGAGAGACAGAGAATGTGTAGCTGTGGCCATGCCCACTATTGGAACCCAAAGCCAGCCACAGCCACCCATCATCATGAGAGTGAGATACAGAGAATGTATACCTGTGCCTATGCCCAGTGAATGAACCCAGAGCCAGCCACAGCCACCTGTCATCATGACAGTGAGAGACAGAGAATGTGTACCAGTGCCCATGGCCAATGTAGGAACCCATAGCCAGCCACAGGCACCCATCATCATGAGAGTGAGAGACAGAGAGTGTGTTCCTGTGCCCATGCCCAAAGTAGGAACCTGCAGCCAGCCACAGCCAAATGTCTTCATGACAGTTAGACAGAGAATGTGTACCTGTACCCATACCCAAAGTAGGAACCTGCAGCCAGCCACAGCAACCCATCATCATGGGAGTGAGATACAGAGAATGTGTACCTGTGCCTATGCCCAGTGAATGAACCCACAGCCAGCCACAGCCACCCATCATCATGAGAGTGAGAGAGAGAGAATGTGTACCTGTACTCATGCCCAATGTAGGAACCTGCAGCCAGCCACAGCCACCTGTCTTCATGAGAGTGAGAGACAGAAAATGTGTACCTGTGCTCATGCCCACCGTAGGAACCTGCAGCTAGCCACAGCCACCTGTCTTCATGAGAGTGAGAGAGAGAGAATGTGTACCTGTGCCTATGCCCAGTGAATGAACTTACAGCCAGCCACAGCCACCCATCATCATGAGAGTGAGAGACAGAAAATGTGTACTTGTGCTCATGTCCAATGTAGGAACCTGCAGCTAGCAACAGCCACCTGTCTTCATGAGAGTGCGAGACAGAGAATGTGTACCTGTGATCATGCCCAATGTAGGAACCTGCAGCCAGCCACAGCCACCTGTCATCATAAGAGTGAGAGACAGAGAATGTGCACCTGTGCCTATGCCCAATGTAGGAACCTGCAGCCAGCCACAGCCACCTGTCTTCATGAGAGTGAGATACAGAGAATGTGTACCTTTGCCTATGCCCAGTGAATGAACCCACAGCCAGCCACAGCTACTCGTCATCATGACAGTGAGAGAAAGAGAATGTGTACCTGTGCTTATGCCCAATGTAGGAACCTGCAGCTAGCCACATCCACCTGTCTTCATGAGAGTGAGAGACAGAGAATGTGTACCTGTGCCCCTGCCCAATGTAGGAACCCAGAGCCAGCCACAGCCACCATGCTTCTTATTATCAGTAGTTTACAGTGAGTATGTACTAATTTGTCATACTATGATTTTTCCTTGAACTGTGGTGTGAATGCTTCCTTAACCTTTTTATAGATGCCTTAGTCACCAGATATGGGCAACTGATTTTTATTTTGTTTTAACAGGTTCCAGTTATAAACAGTGTAACAGGACAGAACTACTGTAGTAGTATGACCACCTAAAGGCTATCATTTTCTGGTAAGTATCAATCTTATTACATTTGTTCTTTTTAGTCTTTCATTTTTTCAAGTCGGTATAAAGCATGCAATGAAGGTGACATACAGGCCAGACAATGTATTTTTCATGCACATCTGTCACTGGCATACTTCAGCATGCCATGGTTCTAAAGTATTTTATCCTAGTCATGATAACATGTTATGTAATGTAACTTAAGTTAAGACAGTGTGCCAGTGCATATCACATGTACTAAATGTGTTAGTTGGTCTTGGGCTGGCTTATTAATAGCTTAGTATTTTAAGCTGGCTATAACAGACAGGAACAGCCACACATGGAACAGAATGTGGTAGTGCAATGAAGTCCAAATAATTTCTTCTTCATCTGCTTGCAGGTAACATTTAGGTGCTGTGTGCTGCCATTGTTGCTTTATTCAAATCAGAAGATGTGCAACTGGTATGAATCTGGAGGATACACAGAAAACCTGTAAAAAAGACAACAACATTATTGAAATTTGTTTACAAATGATGCTCCAACCCCAAAAAAGAAATACTTACCTTTCATGGCTTGACAGTTTTGTACAGCCGAGTCATCAGCAAGCCAAAATATGCGCAACCAAAGTAGGACTCTATGACCTGTGAAAGAAATAAAAATAAATTATTACATATATACAGCAGAAAGTAAATGTCTGGGTCTCTGAAAAAACCTGAGTGTGACATGTACAGTAACTTACCAATGGTAATGTAAATACACACAAATAGGGTAGCATGTTTCAGTCAGTGCAGCAGGTTACTGGTCCTCCAGGATATCAAATTATGATTCACCCCATGGTCATCTGTGGCTATCATCATTTGGCAACACACTGTGCATCAGCTCAGTCAGCACTCAGCAGGAGCAGAAAACAGAAGGACAACAGCAGCAGCAGCAGCAGAAAACAGGACAACAGCAGCAGCAGACTGTTGGTACACACTTTAATCAGTGCATCCTGAAATAATTGTGACTTTTCAGAACATTGTCTCGTGATTATTCTTCATCTGGAATCTGGCGTTTTCATGACATTTTAACAGCAGCCATTTTAGTGAGCACATTTATGCAGAGTTGTGGCTGTTGGTGCATGCTTTAATCAGTGCATCCTGAAATAATTATGACTTTTCAAAACATTTTCTCATGTGATTATTCTTCATCTGGAGTTGGGACACTAATACTGCATGCTGAATGATGTAGCAAGATTGCAGTATAAGCATGCTACATTCACACATCATAGTGATTTTTTCTGGGGAGGTTGTACAGTAATTCTGTTGGTTGATGGTAGGGTGTTTTTATTGTGGTTGTTGTGGGTATGCTAAAAAAACTGAACACAGTCAACAGTACCCTGACAAGTACTGCAGCAGTGCAATAATCTGTTGACAATTTTTACCTGTACTTTTCTATGCGATTTTCAATTAGTAGTAGTTATCTACTGACTTATCTGTATGATACCCTTATTTCCACAATTTACAACTGCTGGACTAGGTTGTTTCACATATGACATAATAAACAGCTCTACTTTTAATCTTGCTTGTAGCAGGTTTTCATCAGTATTCACACGGTTTTTATGCATCTATCATTTCAAATAATTTCTGTTGTGACTCAAAGTATCATGCAATACAGCAGGGCACGGTACACCACCATTACATGATGGAGCAGTTGGTGTTCAGAAACAGCAGTGTATTCTGATTAAAATGATGACTCAGAACAAGATTAAAAGGAGCACTACTGTTATTTCATATCTGACAAAAGGGAGCAAGCACACTACAAAGAACCCACAACAGAATATGGGTATGTCAGTGCATTAATGGAGTTTGCCCTTTAAGGGGCAGACCAGGTTGTCCTGGTGCACCTCTTCCCTCTGTCATGGAATGCTTGTGCTCAGGAGGGGAGTGGGGAAGGAAGGGGAGGGGCTAAGGGCCAGAACAATGGACAGGTAACAGGAAAGGGAGGGCCGAAGGGAGGTACATAAGGGATAGCACAAGGGGGCCTCAGCCACTTTTTGCTGGAGTTTTTGATTTATGGAAGCTGCAGCACATCAGATTGGCAGAACTATTGGTGGAGATTTGTGAACCAGGAAACAGGTAAAATTTAAAGGAGAGAATAATGAGTTTTGGATGTGTTTAAAAAACAAGATTTCATACAATGCTGGAAAGAGAAGAAGATGTTTTACAATGGTTGCTAGTTGTTTTAAAAAAAAGAAATAATTTATCTGTATAGGTGGTTTCTATGTTTAAGTTGCATAGCTTGGCAAGATATCATGTAGATTGCAGGGCCAGGAGCAGAGCGAGTGGAGCAAGCGGTGCCTGAGCTTGTCAGGGCAGGCTAGGTTAGGGCTGGTTGAAAAAAGTACCTGGAAGTAGCGTTCCTGGGGAGAGCAAGTTTGGGTTGGAGAAAAATGAGGGTTTTTGTTATGGCACATGGCTGAGAGTAGGGGCAGGTAGCAATCCTGTGATAGCAGATGTTTCCAGAGGCAATCGAGCGCTAAAATAAAATAAAAAAAAAAATGAGCACTTACAGCACATGGTTGGGAATATTGTCAGTAAGCCTGTGGAGCGCAGTTTAAGAGAAATTGAGTGTTTTTGTAGGAAGCAGTGTCGAGAAGCAATCTGGGGAGAGCAGTTTTGTAGAAAGAGAGAGAAACAAGCATTTGGTTCCAGCACATGGCTGGTGGTACCAGCGAGGGGCCTTCAGCGGTAACAAGCAGTGACATTAGTAAGCACTGAGTGAAAAAGAAAGGATCACAGGGAAAGGGCTAATTCCGCTGAGAATGAGCGTGGTGGTGCAGCGCAAGGCTGATTCAAGGGGATATGTGTAGGGTGGGTGGCGTGGGCCTAGAGAGGATGAGGCCAGAGAACAGGGCTGTCTAAGCCAGAATGGTGTGGGGATAGCACACTGAACTCGTGGGGCAGCATGGCGTGGGGTCTGGGACTGGCGTGGGCCCTGCATGGGACTGGGATGGGAGGCTAAGAAGACATTGGGGAGAAGGGAGCAGAAAACAGAGGGCTGGAAGGCCTGGGAGGCAGCAAGCTGCAGGGTTTGATGGCAAGGGGCCTCGCGAGAGAGGCGGGGAAAATCCCCAAAATGGAGGAGGCCTGCAATGGGCCAGAAGCAAGGGGAACAGGGAGCAGCACCTGGCTGGAGAGAGCTAGGGCCAGCGTTGGGACAATGGGATATTGGGGACTAACAAACATGGTTACAAACCATGGGGGGAAGGGGGAGAGACCAGGATGGGAAGAGGCCAAAATACTGGGGTTTCTTGTGTGTGGGGGACTGGCGCACCACGGCCACTGGCGCAAAGGAGCACGCCAGCAGGTGAACCACGAGAGAAAACGCTATGGGGGATTAGGAGCCAGGCCTCAGTAGACAAAGGTTTTGGGGAGTGTTCTCTATGAAAGGGCCAACAGGGAGAGGCCCATTAAAGGGAGGAACAAAAATTTCGCAATAGCGACCCATGGGTGACGCGGGGTAACAGCAAGTATGGTAATTGGTGGCATGGGTTGCTAGGGGGGCGACAGAAGGTCAAAAATGCCTGAGGGACCCAGAAAAGAAAATGGAGTGGGTAGCAGTGCAAGGCTGCAAAAAAAAAAAGGTGTAGGCCGCTAGGCAAGCGCTTGGGGGGGCATAGAGGCAAGGGGTGTTTTGTAGACACAAGGGAGTAGTTTGAAGGGTTTTTCAAAAAAAAAAAAAAGGGGAAAGGTGGGCCAACAGAAGGTGGCCCAATACAGGGAGGAGTTCAGCAGGATAGTGACCCCGGTGTGAGGTCACACAGCGTGACAAAAAAAAAAAAAAGGAAGGAGACGTCGGGGGTGAAAGGAATAAAAATGAAAGAAGACAGGCAGGAAAGAAAGAAAAGCTGAATGGGCACGAGGGTGCAAAAAAAATAAAATAAATAATAATAATATATATATGGTAATGAGGCATAGAATGACTCTTGTTCTCTTCCTATAGTTGTCTTCACAGGGAAACAGTGAAGGAAATGGCACCAAAGAAAAGCAAGTCGTCAAAGGAGGACACCTACAGGGCCATAATCAAGTTGGCGGAGAAGGCCAACCAAATATGGGAGCTGGTGGAAGGGGAGGAACCAGGGAGAACCGGGGAGAAAGGGAAAGCGGGCCCAGAGAAAGGGGACAGAGGGAAAAGACCAGCTGAAGGGTTGCGTAGCCCCACCAGGGTACCACCGCTTGCGGTGGAACCCCCAAGGGTGGAGTATCCAGTACTTCTGCAGCCCATAGATTCAGGAACACCAGTACCTCCCCCCGATCAAGGCAAGATCTTCCCTGGGGAACCCGGGCCAGACCCCTAGAACGTGGTTTTCCCTCCGCAAACCATAGGAGTTCACCCTCCTCCTCAGCCACAAGGAGAGAAAAGGGAGCAAGTGGAAGAGGCCAGGCCGCACAGCCCAGACAAGGTTACAGGTAACACACCCAGTGCAGTGGGGGATAGTATAAAAGGATACATAGGTCAAATTGTAGTGGCGCTGGGAACAGGAGGTTTAGGGCAGATGGAATCGGCTCTGGAGGAAATGGGGGAAGAGGGGCCAAAAAGTAATGAAGAGAGTGCAGAAAAAGAAGGAAAAGGTACAAGGGAGATAGGGGCACCCAGGATGAGGATAGGAGAGTATGTCCCACTGGCCACAAAAGAAAAAATGTGGAAAGGGGAGTATATGGATATATTCGCTTTGGTGAGCCGGAAAGCGGCAGCAAAGTATGAAGAAACTGAACATATAGGTAAGAGCGAAATGGCAGCGGCAATAGTGCTTTTGGGAAAAAAGGAGGAGGACAAATTCATGAAGGGAAAGACCTGGGATGGATGGTTTGTAGGTTTTGCTACTTTCTCAGCCATTGTCTTAGAGAGAAAGCCGGAGCTGGGTATACCACTCATCACGTATTCCTTGATAATAAGGAGGGCAAAGGCAAAAGGGGGGTTGGGATGGCTATATTATGATGGATTCTTTCGACAGAGAATGGCAACATTCAGGGATGTGAGATGGGACACAAAGCAGTTAGATTTGTGGACAGACTATGTTATTGATCAGTCCATGCCCGAAGGGGAATGGGGGAAGAAAAGGTCAACACCCCAGAGATGTTGTTGGGCCTACAACAGGGCTTTTTGCTCATGGCCCCAATGATGCTTTCACCACGCTTGCTCAAAATGTGGTGGAGGACACCCGGTGAGCAGATGCAGGATGGCATGGACCCAAGAGGCACAGGGACACGGGGGAAAAGGGTCAGGTCAACAGGACTTTTGGGAAGGACAGGGGTTTAAAGGGCAGACATGGAATAAGGGTGGGAGGGGTAGAGGGAACACGAGTGGGGGGGTCAGAACCACTGATCAAAAGAACCCTGCACAAGATGGGAGGGGGGGCTAGGGAGCAGAAAAGGGGAGATAGACAAGGAGCATTTCAGGGTAGCTAGAACCCCCATCAACGTAGCAGCATGGGCAACCGGTTTGGACAGATATCTGGACAGAGCAGTACGGGGGATGATTATACAAGGTTTTAAGATGGGGTTTTCACTACAGTGTGATAGGCCCAGGCAAGCAAGAGAGGCAGGCAACTTGGGATCCATTAAAGGAAAGGAAGAAATGTTGAGACAGAAGATAGAGAAAGAGAGGCAGCAGGAAGGGCAGAGGGACCATTCGACAACCCCCTCTGCGAGATATGCAGATCTCGCCATTGGACTTGGTACCCAAGAAACAAGAAGGAGAGTACAGGGTGATTCACCACCTGTCTTATCCAGAAGGAGATTCGGTGAATGACTTCATCGGGGAAGAACACAGTAGGGTGACATATACGACACTGGAGGATGCAGTTCGGATAATCCGGGCTACTGAGGATGCATGGATGGCAAAGATGGATATTGAGTCCACCTTTAGACTACTACTGGTTAGGAGAGAAGACTGGGATCTATTGGATTTTAAAATTGGGGAGCAGTATTATTTTGACAAAGCCATGCCAATCGGATGTTCCATAGCGTGCACGACATTTGAAGCTTTCAGCATGTGTTTGCAATGGATATTCCAAGAAAGGACAGGTTATAGAATGGTCATTCATTATCTAGATGACTTCCTTTTCATTGGGAGGGGGAAAAGGGAGATGCAGAATATGCTGAGTAAGTTTCAGGAATTATGTAGGGAGCTAGGGGTGCCACTGGCACTGGAAAAAACAGAGGGGCCCAGCAGGGTGATAGAATTTCTGGGGACTGAGATAAATGTACCAAAAGAGATATTCAGACTGAGAGATAATAAAGTAAAGAAACTGAAGGAATTGATTTGATTACACACCAGCAGGAGAAGGGTACAGCTGAAACAAGTCCAGCAAGTATTGGGACACCTGAACTTTGTCTGCAGGGCCATTGGACTGGGGAGGGCATTCACACAGAGGTTAGCTAGGGTTACATCAGGGGTCACCAGACCACATCCTTGGGTGGACCTGACAAAAAGTGTCAGAGAAGATTTTGGGATATGGAAGGAATTCCTGAAGGGATATAATGGCTGTTCGTTCTGGCAAGAAGAGTGGGTGTACAACACAGACCTCGATCTCTACACAGACGCAGCCGGGGGTCTGGCATGGGGGGTTACCTGAGGGGCAAGTGGTTCACAGAACCATGGCCTGGTAGTTGGGTAAAGGATGGGACAATAACAGATATAACCTTGCTGGAAATCATGCCCATATGGGCATGCGCCCTGGTATGGGGGGAGGAACTACGGGATCAGAAAGTGACCTTCTGGTGTGATAACAGATCAGTGGTAGAGGTCCTAAACAACAGGGGAGCCAGGTCAGAGACTGTCATGAAAGTATTACGACATTTAGTTTTAAGGGCTTTGCAACTGAACATGTCATTCAGAGCAAAACATATAGAAGGGGTACACAGTACCTTGGCTGACAGCCTTTCCCGTTTGCAGCTGGATTGTTTCCGGAAGCTGGCACCAGCAGCGGAGGAACAAAAAACACCTATACCAATGAACATCTGGGACATTGACAAAAAGGAGCAGAACTGCTGTTTCGCAGCTCATAGGCACCTCAGACTTTGAGGGCTTACGATGGTGCCTGGCGGGTGTTTCAGACATTCAGGGCTGAGCACCAGATGGAGGAAAGTGGGCAACTCACAGAGGAACAGTTGGGAATGTTCACCATGGAGCAGTGGCAGAAAGGGACCACCCACACCACACTGGGGGTTTATCTGGCAGGGATTAGTGTTATCTACAGCCTAAAGAGGTGGAAGGACCTGACAAAATCACTGCTCATCAGGAGAATGATGCAGGGATGGGGCAGGTTGAAATGTGGGCCAGGAGATAATAGGAGGCCAATAAGGGAACAGTGGCTAATAAGGCTAAAAGAGGTGCTCCCGGTAAAATGCAGATCAAAGGCTGAGGCCCAGCTATTTCACATGATCAGGGACAATGGTTTTCCGTTTTTACCGGTAGCACCAGTAAAAATCATGGAATCCTGCTTGGTTTGCGGATTTTGAATTCTTGTACCGGTGCCTCATGGAATTGCATTCCTCTGCACAGAATCCCTAAGATTTCAGCATATTTTTAAATGTTTTATTTTCTCTTTCTAAGCCCCCTTGTCACAGTGTCAGTCTCCACTTTTCAGAGATCCCTAGGCTGGGTATACCCTAGCTTCTCCCCAGGTAATGCTCAGGAGCTCCTGTGAGCCTGCCCCCATCCTGCCTAGGTTGTACCCCCCAGGTGAGAAGGGAGAGGACCCCAGGTCACCCCTCCACAGTCCTTTAATGTGTGTCGGGCAGCCCAGTGGGTCCCTCATGGAAACTGGTTATGAAGTCTGGGGCAGCTGGGTCCCTTCTACCAGCAGCCGATGTGGGTTGATTGTTACTGGTTTTCTGGTCTCTGTTCCTGAGGGCACCAACACTGGAGGGGATCCAAGGAAGTAGGGCAAATAGAGACATGCCACTACTCCAGATCCTGGCTAGCTTCTTCTCTTTCCAATTGCTCTGCAGTTTCATTGCACCACCACCTGTGGTCACCCAGGTAGCAGTAAAGCAGCAGGACCTGCAGGCCACCGTTCCCAGAGAAGGAGAGCAGCCCCCCAGGTGCTCGATCCTACTCCCCTGGCCAGACCTCAAGTAATGGGAATTCGCTTCAGATCCCGAGTCCCTGGCATTGCAAGCAGTAGTGCAACCTCAGGCTATTTACAGTGCTCTGTCAACTATACACCCACTTTGGTGTAAGAAAACATAAGCAGATGGAGAGGGAAATAATTCAGTTTTACTAAAATGTTGCAAAGTGTTCAATGTTCATAATTTGCACTGTAGGTACTGCGCACTATTATTGAAATCATATATTAGATCATTATATATGGGTGTTACGGCTGGCAGTATAGCCTAGTGGTTAGAGTAACAAACAGTGGTCGAACTGAGTACATTTAGAAGACTTGGGTTTGATTCCCACAACCTCCACTTGCATACTGTGTGACTCTGAGTAAGGCACTAACCTCCACAGTGCTCCTGGGTCACCTCTGAAAACAGGCAGTTTTGCCTAGTGGGTTTACCCAGTTTACAAAAAAATATAAAAAAATAACAATATATGTTTACTACATTATACAGTAGTCAGGGTACCGTGTAATTTATCGGAGTTGTACTCGGGCTGCAATGATGTTGTATAGATAAAGACAAATGATCAGATACATTTTGCGTTTTATAAGCTTGTTCTTAGACTTTAGTCAGGTTTAGGGTTTTATTTAACTCTAAAAATTGATTAGCGTTTTGCTCATAAAAGTGCTAAAACTTTGTGAAAATTAATAGCTCTTGTCGCACTGTGTTTAACAAACACAGCACTTCTAGAAAATCTATATAAATACTTTCTGTACAGTTAGTATCATCCAAAGGAAAAAAACTGCTAATCAATTATTTAAAACCCGGAGGTTTTTATTGTATTTTTTGCATGCGAACATCTAGGATATAGATTGCTAAGCACAGGATCACTGTTTCCAACTAGTTTATTCAAGTTTATAATCAGCAGGGCCATCCAAAATCCTCAGCTGTTTGATTGAAAGTGAGTCTGAATGAAAGTATGTTCACAAGGCACAAGCTGCCTTACTACTTATTTAGGTGAATGGGATAGAAACATAGAAACATAGACTTTGACGGCCCACCTAGTCTGCCCATTTCATCATTTGCACCTTCTCCCACCTGTTGTGTCAGTCTCTGTGACAACAAAAGTTTTCTGACAGACTGCTTTAATAAAAAGCAAATGTTACGTGTTTAAGTGTACTTATGCTTGGCCAGTGGAATGGAAAGCACATTCAGTGACACACGGAAGGTAAGACCCCAGGGGCTGCATGATGCTGGTGGGTAGAGTGGTGCTCAATTCACATCTTAGCTCAGACATGAAAACTGAGAGACACCCTTTTCATTGAGACCAAGGGAAAAAAAGAAATCCACATGTTTGTGAGATGCATTGGAAGGTCCTCCACTAATCACTTGTGAATTTTTTTTTTAGGTGAAGAGACTATTTCAAAGAAGCAAATTCAGGCAGTTTTTTTTTGTTCCTCCTACCCCTTGGCCATCCATTCCTTCAGGCCTGCCAAGTCTCCCTACCACTGCTGCTGAGTCCCCACCACCATCATCCACTGCCCCTTATGGCCATGCTACCAGGTAACCTGAAGTAACCCTTCATCGGTGGGCCCCTACCCCTGTGGGAGGCTAACAGGGGAACACAATCACCCTAAAGAGCTTCCTGAATATCCCAGGCATGGTAGGGGTCAGAACAGATACATGTGTCTGGGGCTTCATGCTTATGGATGGACCAGAAGCCATCCTCTGTGTGGCCAGCAGGTGTTTTTCTATTTTTGTGGGAGTGTGACAGGCCACATGATGTCAAGGCACAAGCTGATGTCCATCACGCTGTCTTCTGCAATGAGGGCCAATGTGTTGCCATGCGTCCAGCCTCCACCTGGGGCCAGCAAATGCTGAGCTGTGAATATACCCTCCCTCCCAGGAGAAGGCGAGTGGTCTTTGGACTCTCAAGCCTTCACCCACCCCTTCCCCAGCCGGTCCTCCAACACCCAAACCTGTTCCCAAACCCTGGTCGGTGGTGTCACAGGCAGAAATCCAATTCAAGCAGTTAAATGATAGGAAAAAACAAATGTGGTCCACCTTAGTAGTGGTGGTGGTTCAGATGAATTCACATCTGAGTTCTAATAAGCAAAGAGACTAAGTAATTTGTAAATTGTGCATGTGGGGTGTGGGTGTTGAAGAAAGGGGATCATAGTGCTGTCACTACTGCCATCATCCCTGAGGGATGTGGATTGCATTGTTGCTACTGCCATCACACCTGAGAGGCGGGGGGGCCGTAGTGCTTCTGCCATAACCACTGGCGGATGAGAAATGTTGTACTGCTGCTGTCCACCAGAGGGATGGGGGCCATAGTGTTGATACTGCCATCACACCTGAGAGGCGGGGGGTTGTAGTGCTTTTGCCATAACCACTGGTGGATGGGAAATGTTGTACTGCTGCTGTCCACCAGTGGGATGGAGGCCATAGTGTTGATACTGCCATCACACCCGAGAGGCAGGGGCCGTAGTGCTTCATCCATAACCACTGGTGGATGGGGAATGTTGTACTGCTGCTGTCCCACCTGAGGGATGGGAGCCATAGTGCTGATACTGCCATCACACATGAGGAATGCGGAATGTGGTACTGCTGCCATCACACCTAACGGATAGGGACCACAGTGCTGCTGCTGCCATCACACCAGAGGGATGAGTCTGTAGTGTTGTTGGTGCTGCCATCGCACCAGAGGGATGGGGGCCTTGCTGCTGCTTCCATCACACCTCAGGGATGGGGGCTGTAGTACTGTTGCTGCCATCATATTTTGTACCTAAAATAACTTTAAATTGGTACAAGGATGGAAGGATGTGTAATAGTGGAGGTCTAAACTGCTAAAATGCATGTTAGCAGAGTTAGAAATTGTTAAATAAAGTACAAAAAACCAAACACCGGTAAAACCGGATTTTGGCTTAGCAGACACCGGTGACTGTACCATTTTTCACAAAGTGCAAAATGGAATTTGCCCTTTCTCAATCCCAGTAAACCAGTGTCCCTGCACATGATTTATGTGATAATGTTTGCAGGAGCTATGAGAGTGAGTGAGGTGGTAGGCCATGGGAAAGAGGACAAGGAAGGAGGCTTGAAATGGGACGATGTAAGCTGGGGGGTGAAAGAGATACGGATCAAGCTCAAGAGGTCAAAAACAGACCAAAGAGGGCAAGGTCGCATGGTGACACTGAAAAGGCAGTAGAAGTTGCAATATGCCCAATTTTGAGCTCTGTGGGCTTTCGTCCCCGCAGAGCAGGTGACGGGACAGGAAGCTGATTTATACATGGTGACGGAAAAGGGTCAACGGCTATTAGGTCTACAGCAGTGCTTAAAAAGGGCATGCACTTATGTGGGAGGACCAGCTAATTACTCATCCCATCTCTTCAGATTGGGGCTGCCTCACAGTGGGCAGCAATGGGGAACCCATGAAGGACATTTGGAAAAAGGGCACTGGCGGTCAGCCAGTTATAAGAGATACATTAGAGCACTGAAGTAAAAAAAAAGTGTGGTATTGAAGGTAGTGCTCCTAGGGGGAATTGCAGGTTGGGGGAGAAGGGGAAAAGTTGGCGGGGCAAATAGGGAAAGAAATGGGGGGGATAATACGGTGATAACACTAAGAGTATGTGTAAAATAATTAATTTTGCTTGAACCCCATAGGTAGAAGGAGGAGCACGGAAGTCTGGATCTGTAGTCATTCCTATATTTATTGGGCTGGAAAGAGAGCAGAGAAGAAAGCTGGGGGAAAACAGCTGTACCAGAATGTGAGACAGAGTAGGTTGGTCTGGCACGGCATACGTGGGATAAGATGGACACAGCTGCTTCCCACGTTGAAGGAACTCAAGGGACGTCGGCCCAGTCCAGACTTAATTATTATACATTTAGGGGGCAACGACCTGGTGGGCAGACCATGGGTACACACATACTTTCAGATAAAAAGGGACCTAGTGGCAATACAACAGTGGTGGCCTCAGGTGTGCCTCGCCTGGTCAAATATGATACCGAGAAGGGTATGGAGACAGGAGCACAGCCACAGGGTGGCGGAGAGGGCCAGGAGAAAGATGAATAGAAGGGTGGGGACATTGATAAGGCAGATGGGGGGACAGGTGATACTGTGGGGGTAGAAGAACGGGTGGAGGACTTCTACAGGTCAGATGGTGTACATCTGTCGGATCTAGCCATAGACGTGTTCAATACAGAAACAATGGGTTTCATAGAGGCATGGAGAAAACAGGCAAAAACTGGTATATAAAAAAAAAAAAGGAAGAAAGGCTCTTCCCTGAGGTAAGGGAGAGTGATACCCTAAGTGTGGGGGAAGCCAGTCATCCAACACAAGCTGGAGACTGGCTGGGGAAAGAAGGGGAGAGGAGGGAGGGGGAAAAAAAGGAATAACACAAGAAGAGGAAGAAGAAAGCGGTCTAGGTTTTCACCATTACCTAGCAGAAAAGGAGAAGCAGAAGGCACCCATGTTTTCACCTTGGGAAGGGATAATCAGAGATTGATATGTGGATGAAAATAAATGAAATTTCTGGAAATATTATAATAAAGAAATGGAAAATGGAATATTGGATTATGAATATAAATAAATTCATTGCCAATCTGAGCACCACAACAAACAATGGTCTCTGTCTTTTTGTGAGGGAAAAGGGGGGAATCCGGGACAATGCATGTCTTGGGTGTGATGCAAGGCACGGAGGCTTGCCAGAGTGATTTACACCAGCTGGGAAGTGCATTCATGCCTACTACACCCATGGGCTGGAGTGGGTTATCACACTTATAAAATGGGCTGGCTAACTGTAAAAAGCAAAAAATAAAAATGCTTTTATTCATTAATGAATAACCAGGTGAGATCTCTTGCTAAGTGGCAAGTTGTTACATTTTAACCTTCATTAATGACCTTTTTATAATGCTGAAGAACATTAATTGTGGAAGGAATTGTATCATACATACAAGTCAGTAAATATGTTACACTTGAAAATAGAATCAAACTTTATAGTTTAAAATTGTTAAAGAGCAGGTGTGCATTGTCAGATGGTTACCCAGCACCCCTCAAACACATATGATAGCTGACATGCTCCAGTGTTGAGGGGTTTTAATAATACCATGTGGTCCTGTCCAGTAAAAAAAGCTATAGCACCAGGACTGTGTACCCACAGAAAAACACAGCAGTGTCCTAAACGGGGTGGCACACCCCCAGCAACCTTTTGTGTTGTCAGTAAATTAAAATCAGAGTGTGTGCTCCATTGACATGTATGGGCATGATTTTTCTACAGCTTTTCATACTACTTATTGTTGCAATTTACAGAAATCAAAGTGACCGCTGGAGTGGAGTAACAGCCACTCTTACTACAGCAGTCACTTTCATTTTTCTAAATTGCAGCTATAAATTGTACTAATAGCTAAAGAAAGATCACGCCCATAAAGGTCAATCGAGTGCTCACTATGCATAATTTTCTAACATCACAAAATTAATATGGAGTGCCTGCATGGGGGCATGTCAGCAGGTTCAGGAACTGCTTCTGTTTTTTTGTGGGTACACATTCGGGGTGCTCTAACTTTTTTGCTGGAAGAGGACGACCAGTCAGTATGTCTCTCAGTCATCGTCTAGAGCTTAATGATCCACAGACATTGCAGTAGGATAAATTCCCCAAAATTTATTTTACCAGCATGAAGATACAGGTGCCCCTCCCAAGTCCCCACATAGTAAGCTGCATGAGTTTGTGTGGTACTCGTGCTTTGTCAAGGCTGATGTGGTAATTGGCATTCAACTGTATTTAAGAAGTTTAATTAAAGTGACAGTGGTAAAAAGCGTAGATATAAAGTGCAAAAAGTTTGTGCAAAGGATAATAAATAAAGATAATTAAGGAGTATGCTATTAAATAATAGTAATTGATCTCTGTGTATGTATTGTACTTACAAAGGCAGGCTATAAACTGTGTGACATAATAGAATTTAATGTAAGATTTAGTAAACGGTGTCTAAAAAACAGATCATGCTTGCACAAACTTTTTGCGCTTTAGATCTACACTTTTTACCACTGTTACTTTCATTAAACTTCTTAAATAAAGTGTAATGTCAATTATCACCTCAGACTTGACAAAGTGAGAGTACCGTGCAATATAGTTTGACTTATTATGTGGGGACTGGGGAGGTGCACCTGTATGTGTATGCTGGTAAAATAAACTTTTTGTGAATTTATCCTACTGCAATCTCTGTGGATTATTAAACTGTGGATAGTGACTGAGAGCTGTACTGACTGCTCCTACTTTACTAGATGGAACCACATGGCAGTATTAATACCCCTCAACACTGGAGCAAGTAAACTATCATATATGTTTGCAGGGGGCGGGATGACAGGAAGAAAACATTACTGCTAAAAAAATACTTTTACTGTATGTCAGTCAACAAGTTTATTGTGTGGCTAATGAGCCTTATCAATGTAAAAAGGAGAACAATAGAACATTTAAAAAGAATTACAATATTATCATGTATTAAGATATAACATCTTTAGAAATAAGAAAATTATAGATCATGACATACAGTTATTGTCTTTGTTTAAAAAATTCAAGCATCATAAAATCCAGGATACACAGTTTAAACAACATTCACGTTCTTCCTAATTTTATCTATTGCCAAAAAATATTTGCCAACTTGTTCCAGTGTCCAAACATCACTTGTGTGTAGCAAAATACTGGTTGAAAGCTTTTTGTCCAATACATACATCTCATTCAAAAAAGGACCCAAACAGTACATCCTTTGGAGCTGATACCATGAACAATCCCATAACACATGTTTAAGATTTTCTTCACCCCCATAGCACAGTCGCAATCCCCAGAAACAAGGCCTTCCTCTTTATAGCGATAAAACAGAAGATTGCTTTTTGCTTGTTCAAACTTATAGTTAGAAAACGTGGCTCTCATTCTAGTATCGATCAGAATATCCAAGTAAGGTTTAAAATCAAAGTAATAATTATTTTCTGAAAAACATTTTGAATAATGTGATGATTTAATTAACTGTAAGTCCTTCATAATCCAATTATTGGCAATTTTTTTGTGATATATAACTTATATTTCAAACTAAGGAGAATACCTTTTTCTGTTGTCCAATTGAGATTATTTAATCCATTGTTCTTCATTATTTTCATTAGAGTTGTATACCATAATTTTTGTTTAATACCCATGTTAAACCATTTTTCTTTTCTCCTTACTGCTATGGATAACAGTAGGGCTGTGCGAATACCTTTTCCCAAATTTTCGTCTGAATATTCGGTATTCGGATCCCAGGTATTCGGTATTCAGTATTTGGTGTTCGGCCAGAAAAGGTGTTTTTTTAAGGAAACTTTGAAAAAGCACTTTAACAACACCATTACTCGCCCATTAAACCTGTTGTAGCATATACACCTCAATGAGACTTCAACCACCAACACAGAGCTTTCACTAATGCAACACAAGCTGCATGCGGCACACTTGATCCACTACACGACACATATAGCACTCTGAAAACGTTATCAAGCATTGCATTGTGTCAGCACTGGAGGGTGTTCTTGGTCACAGACATGATAGCCCATGACATGGGCATCAGCAATTGAGTGCTTGCAATAATGGCAACTCAATCCTGGTGCATGTCGAAGGGGCTACTGCTGAGGAAGGGTGACCGGATGGGGGAGGTGGGTGCATATAGCGACAGGACATCACTATATGTGTACGTATGCGGGGGGGTGGTGTCCAGCGTGATGGAAGGGTGGGATGGTTGGCCTGGTGTGGTTGGTGGGCGGCTGCCAAGCTGGTACCATAGCGTGGTGGTGGTGGTCAAACTAAAGGTGCAAGTATTCCAGGTTCAGGTCTGGGTATGCTTACATTTTTGTGTGCCCGGATCCCAAATTTGTTTTCTCCAGATTTTGCACCCCCCGACATGCACCCCCCTGGAGTTAAGAATTCTTTAGTAGGGGGTGCGAGGCAATGCAAGAGGCACAGCCCACTGCATGAACAATCAAAATTTAAGTCCCTGGCACTGTTTTCCTGTGCATTTGGGGTGTACATCACTGAAATAGATTTTCGGTGATATGTACTTGCCCTGCCACCAATCATGATTGTGCTTTTGTGGTTATCACATAAATCCACGGACACAGGGTAGACAGTGCTTTGGCCATGGGCATAAGAATAGTGGTAACAGTGGCTACCATAGTGGTGACAGCTGAAAGGGTGGCTGCTGCATGAATGGCACTGGTGGTGGTGGGAAGCACACTGACTGTAGATATAGCAGCCATAGTGATAGCAGTGGGAACACTGGTGGTGGTGTCTGCTGCTTCCTGCACAAAGCATGTATGCACTAATGCCCTCCGACTACTGCACAAAAGGATGTGACAGTGAATATATAGATGGGACAGGTGGTGACACCAGTA
This sequence comes from Neoceratodus forsteri, assembly GCA_016271365.2. NCBI lineage: Eukaryota > Metazoa > Chordata > Ceratodontiformes > Ceratodontidae > Neoceratodus > Neoceratodus forsteri. The sequence goes on along the minus strand of CM028131.1, from coordinate 541,855,686 downwards.
GTAGTAATAGTTCTGCCGGTGGTATTTGTAGTAGTAGTAGTACTATTCCCAATGTTACAAGAACTAAAAGGCTTGCTTGGGGAGAAAAATATTTGAGACCATCTAATAAAGAGACACCTGTCTGTCATTGTCCATGTAGTCTATCTCACCATCTTCTCTGGAATTGTATTAAGTATCAATAGTATACAGTGAAGCAAGCAAGATGCAATTCAGTATTTTGCAGTAAATGCTGTCACAAAATATTGGATGACTAGAGATTAACTGTCATTGAATTACACTGCTCCTTGCAGCATACTGCAGCACTTTGCAATAATTTTGCAGGCATGGAAAATAATTGAGACTGGTGATGCCACACTGGTAAATGGAATATTTCAGGCATGTGAAATACTTGGGACTGGTGATGCCACACTGGTAACTGGAATATTTCAGGCATGGGAGATACTTTAGATGGGTGATGCCATACTGGTAACTAGAATATTTCAGTCATGTGAAATATTGGAGACTGGAGATGCCATACTGGTAACTGGAATATTTCAGTCATGTGAAATACTGGAGACTGGAGATGCCATATTGGTAATTGGAATATTTCAGTCATGTGAAATACTGGAGACTGGAGATGCCATATTGGTAACTGGAATATTTCAGGCATATGAAATACTTGAGAATGGTGATGCCATACGGGTAACCATAACATTTCAATCATGTGAAATACTTTAGAGATGTGATGCTATTCTGGTAACTGGAATATTTTAGTCATGTGAAATACTTGAGACAAGTGATACCATACTCATAACCATAATATTTTAGTCATGTGAAATACTTGAGACAAGTGATACCATACTTGTAACTGTAATATTTCAGTCATGTGAAATACTTGAGACTGGAGATGCCACACTGTTAACTGTCATATTTCAGGCATGGGAAATACTGAGACTGGAAATGCCACATTAACTGCCATATTTTATGCACTCCAAATACTTGAGACTGGTGATGCCACACTTGTAACTGCCATATTTCAGGCATTGGAAACACTGAGACTGGAGATGCCACTCTTGTAACTGCCATATTTCAGGCATGGGAAACACTGAGACTGGAGATGACACACTATTAGCTGCCATATTTTATGCTCGTGAAATACTTGAGACTGGTGATGCCACACTGGTTACTGGCACCTGGAAAGCTGTTAAAGGGATCAATGGAATATGGGCACGAGCAACACAGGGGATGTGAGATGTAGCAACATCAGTTGAGGGTTTTGTATTGGGAACAGCAATCAATAGGTGGGTGACAGTTTTTGGTACTGGGAACTGCAGGACATGCTCTTTCAAAAGAATACACCATGACAGTGGAAGTAATAAAGGAAAAGGGTGCTGGTCACAGATTTGTGTTAGTATGACTTTGAATATGAATGTTAACATGTGCTTGTTTGCTAACAGAACAATGATGGTTAACACAGAATGACTTATGTATGGGTCACTGCTACAACACACAAATGTTGTATCCAGTACAAGACAATTATTTAATGCAATTGTTAGTGGCCATATATGTACCCAAGGTGAGGTAGATTTATTTTTATAAACACAAGTTGTTCCACATGTGCTGGGTCAAGTGAGGATTGCTGAGGTTCCACCACATCCTCAGCAGTGGTGAACATTAGTTCAGATGGTACACTAGTAGAGGGCAACAGATATATTTAAGGGCCAACTGTGCCAAGTGCAGAGATGCTTTCATCCTTTTGATCCAGTATTCCACTGAATTTATGGAGAATGACTCCATAAGCTCATTGAAATAACTGTTCAGCAGATTGAGTGCTGACTGTGGCTGCTGTTCTGTACTCTTCCTCTGTTCAGCCTGCAGTGATGAACTGAGTTCAGCCGAACAGTCAGCCTCCTTCTCAAGGTTTTCCATACTGCTTTCAGTTTGTGATTCTGAGACTGGCTTATCAATAGGGTTACCTGCTGGTTTCATTGACCCAAGGATGCAGAAACTAAGTTCTGAGCACATCTGCTTCTGAATGTCTGTAATCCTGTGAGTGGGCATTATAAGGTGTAGTACCTCACACTTGAAATGTGGATCCAACATAGTGGCAAATATGTGCTTTTTATTGGAACAGAGATCAGAAAATCTAACTTCTAGTTCTGTGGTGAGGTTTTCCACAAGGGATATCACTGTTCCTGGTGTCTGGTTTGGATCTTTCTCAGCATTTTCACTGAATCTCCTCATGGCTTTTTTCAGGATCTGTACAGCAGGAATTACCTGACTTAGCAGTGCAGAATCAGAGTTAAGGTCACGAGTGCTCCTTTCAAATGGGGCTAAAACCTTTACCAAGCCCTTGATCACAGGCCAGTCCTGATGTCTGAGGACTCCCCCTATATCAGTTTCCATGCTCATCTTATGAAGGGCCTGCTTTTGCTACAGAAGCCTTTGCAGCATGTAGTAGGTGGAATTCCACCGGGTCTTTATATCCTGGATGAGATGATGCTGCGGCATTTGAAGATGCTCTTGTAGCTGATGCAGATGGTTTGTGGCTTTCACAGAGTGATGGAAGTGGCTGCATATGCTTCTGGATACTTTGACTTTGTGATCTGCCTCTGTTGTGTTTTCCAAAGTCTTTGTCACCACCAAATTTAGTGTATGAGCAAAGCAGTGTATCCCATTAAAATTGCCATCTCTAAGTGTTTTTATCATATCTGTGGCATTGTCTGTGACCACAAACCCTACCTGCAAATTGTTGCCATCAATCCATGGGCTTAACATCTCTTGCAGGAATGACAGTATGTTTATAGCCTGGTGATCCTTTTCCATAACACTGACATTTAGCAAAGTAGACCTGCAGGGAGAGGGGAAAGAGACAGAACCAGCACCAGTACCACCATCACCACTAGTGACTACCACATCTGCAACACACCAGTGTGCTGTCAGTGACATATATGAATGATTTGAATTCATGCTGATCCATATTTCAGTTGTGCAGTGGAAAACTTCACCAACAGCCTGTGTTAGTAGTCTTGCAACTTCTTTTCTCAAATCATGGCAAATGTTGGGTACTACAGTATGTGAAAATGTGGTCCCTGATGGTATATTATACCTAGGGTGCAAATGCTGCAGCAGCCTATGGAAATCTGTGTTTTCCACAATAGAAAATGGCTGCAGATCCAAGGCCATCATCTCACCAATTAAATTGGTGCTCTGCTGTGCTGTAGGATGTGATGCCTGGTATTTGGTGCGGGCATGGAAGACTTGCTTGATGGGTGTAGTCAAAGCAGTACCACATCGCATTGATTTTGACTTTGAACCCATGGTGAAGGGTATTAAAATAATAGATGATTGAGAAGAAGAAGGCAGAATGGGTAACCCTCCTGTACGGGGATTAGCTATAAGTGGTGTAGGGGGAGTTGAGGGCACACTGTCTGTCTCAGTAATAGAATCACTAACAACACTTTGTGCATCTACTGAACCAGTACCAGAAGAGGGGCTGACAGGCACATGGTGTGGAGGGGGAAGTGCACTGGGATGTTCCATTTGGAGATGGTTCATCATTGATGTTGTTGTGAGATTTGAAAGGTTTTTACCTCGACTTATAGTACAATCACACGCACAGCATACTGACTTTGTTGGATCATCTTTTACAACACTAAAGTACAGTCACACCACACTTTTCCTTACACTGACAGTGGAAGTACAGGCCCCAATAGGGTGACCATGGGCATGTTTTGACCCTTTCCCCTTATCAGACCTGGGTACAGTGGATGCAGTTGTTCTACCCCTTTCTTTCTCCGCAACAGATGTAGTTGTAAAACTACTTTGTGTATCAGATGGAGCTGAACTTAACACAACTCTTTGAAAGGACAGGGTGGACTTTTCTCTTTATTTTTTGGAGGAGAAGGGTGACCCTGACTGGCCTGCTTGCCCCGACAAGAAGTACTGCATTTTTTTGGCAGCTGCACATTCATGCTTCTCACACAGATATGCCACATATTCGGCCTCATCACCAAATTCACTTAGGTGGGTATCACTGTCAGATGACGTACTTAGCAAGTCTTGAGGCTCTGGTAAATATTCAGAACCAGATGAATGCTCTTCTTAAGAATCCTCCACATCAGCAAAAGGAAATGTGGTGAGAGGAAACTTGCAAGGCTGAGCAACAGTACATTTTGGCAACACAATTGGTGCAGTCGTTGTAACAGTCTCATGGTCAGTACTAGTCACAGTACCTATGGTCATGGGCACAGTTGGCAAGGTAGTAGCACTGTCGACAGTAGTTTTGGTGCCAGAATTATAATCAGGAGTTACATTCGAAGAAATTGGCATCATATTACAGCTAGTTGTAATACTGGCAGCAGTAGTCATGGTGACAGCAGAACACTCAGGACTACTAATGGAAACAAAGGTTGTGGTGACAGTGGCTGTGCAAGGAGCACAAATAACAGTGCACACTGTTATGGCAGTGGTGGTGTCAACAGTACAAAAAGGATTTGCTCTGGTTTCTGAAATCATGGCACTGATGGTGGTGGGGAGGAGCACACTGATAGGTGATGTTGCCTTTATGGGGCAGTTGTGTGAATAGTATTACCACTGGTAGTGGGGTGGGTTCTTGTTCTTGTATAACTGGAGATGTCAGCTGTAAAGCCCTCCTACTTTTATAAAATGATGGTGTTGCAAATGAAGTACTAGTAATAGTAGTGGCAGCAGTTGAAGTTATAGTACTATTAGCACTACCCCCAATCTTACTGACACCAGAACCTGAAGGCTCATTAGGGAAGAAAACTATTTAGAGCCACGAATACGAACAGACCTTCTCTCACCCTGTTCCTCAACACTTACGACTGGTGATGAAGATGACTTGCTTGGGCTGGACCATGCATGTTTACAGGATTGATGAGATATGGTCCGTAAATTCCTGTGTATATTATTTGTGATTAGTGACTTTATTTATGTTGGTGCTTTTTGCAGAAAACAACAATAGCAACACCGCTTATGTAGCAGCTAATAAAGTCAAGCTGATACTAGAAAGAGATGGAGTCAGCAAATAACTTCTTACTTGTACGATGTCAGTTGTGCAGTCCTACAGTACAACAATTCAAGCTTTGAAGGTGCACCAAACAACTTACAACACACAGAACCCAGTGAGTCACGCCTGTCACACACAGAAATACTGGATGGGACAGTAAGCAAAAGCTTAAGCCACTCACTGTTAATGAGCCCAGTAACAGTCACCCTCTACATGCAAAAGCCAAACTGAACTTTGTTGACAAAAAAAAATCCTGGTAAGAACTAATTGGTTCTTAAGCAAAAAATCAAACCACACTGCTTCAGCTGAGCTGTGAAACTGTAAGCAGTGGGCTAGGGGACTCAGCATGCAGCAGCACACACACAGATTCAGTCACACACAGACTCTCCTTTTCCTTGAAATTGAGCTCAGCTTCAATGATGAAAAATAAAACTGCACTCAGATGCAATCACAAGGTGATCAGAAGTAAAAACTGGATCACACACAACACATTTTTTAAACAGTTATAAAAGTTACAAGTGGTAAACTAAACAGAGCTAGCTCTCTGAAAAACAACTGTCTCCTCTCATCTACACACTCAGAGTGAGGAGATCACATGGTGTTCCTGGCTCTGAGTTCCAAAAACAGCCTCTGATTGGCCAGCGAAGCTCTGTGAGATTTTGAAATCTCACCCACTGAATAGTACATCCCAAATAGTAGCCAAATAGTGAACTATTCGGAATGTCCATCCAAATATTCGGCAAGCCTACTATTCATGGTATTTGGGAAATACTATTTGGACCATACACAGCCCTAGATACCAGATCTAAAGAATCTTTCCTACTCAGAATAAGCCAGTAAATGACTTGCCTGGGTTCCTTCAGTGCTTGTAGGTTATATCCCAATTCCGGGACTTAAGGAAACTGCTGGACATGAATGACCCACCTCTAATAACGAACGTAAATATTTGTATAATGGGTACAAATATTTTATTTAAATTGGTTATATCCCATATTTCTGAAGCATAATGTAGTTGTGAATCAAACTTAGCTTTTATAACTTGTACCAAAGGTTTTAAAGTCATCCCTCTGTATTTTAAATTGAAAAGAACCAAACCTGCAACTGTGTTCTTTATCTTGTCTGACAAAGTTTGAGAATGTTTTGACTAGGTTATATTTTCTTGAAAAGTTACTCTTAAATGCGGATATTCTGTAACCCTTTCCAATCTCTCTTTCCCCAACGTCCAAAATGTAGAGCTTTTCTTTTGTCCCCAAGAAAAAATTAGAACCTTGGTTTTATTCAAGTTTATTTTTAACTTCAAAGCAGAGGACTTTAGAGCTAGATTGTTAATGTTTTTTTGTAATCCTGCTTTTGTCAAGGAAAATATGACTATGTCATCAGTGAATGCCAAAAGAGGACATTTGCACAAGTTTATATTTGTTATGTTAATAAATTCCTCAGCACTATCTCTCAACATCTGATCTATATACAAGATAAACAACAGGAGTGCTAGAACACAACCCTGTCCTACACCACTATTTATTTTAAAGGAGGAAGAAATACCTCCTTTCCCACCCAATCTGATGTTATCCCAATTAGCAGTGTTTAATTGAGAAATAATTGAAACCAGGTTGTGGTCCATACCCCTAGTTAACGATATCTTCCACAACAATTCTATTGAAATGAGGTCAAATGGTAAGGAATAATTCACAAAAAGGGCATACAACATTTGTCCCCTTATTTTAAGGAATTTTTCAATTAGATGATTTAAGATGAAAATATTATCCAAAGTGGAAGAACCAGGCCTAAAACCTGCTTGATAAACGGCAAGACATCCAGTTCTTTCCACCTCTACTTTTAGTCTTTCTAGCATAACTCTTGCAAATATTTTTGAGTTAATATCTAGAAGTCTAATTGGTCTGTACATAGCAGAGTCCCTGGTATTACCCTTTTTGTGAACTAGAATAATTGTAGCACCTCGTCAGGAAGTTGGTAAATTATTCGAGTAAATACATTTGTTTATAATATACTGTACTGTAAGAAATCTACACCGGGGGAGGGGGGGTGAAAGGAAAACTTCTGCAGAGATACTATCTGGACCAGGGGCTTTATGCCATTTCAATAATGCCAAAGCGTAATAAACTTCATCTAGTGTTATCTTATGACAACTCTGATTAACTAAAAGTGCCTCTGTAACCTGGTTATCTGGGTCAAAAAAGGTAGAAGAAAAGTGAAGAATCCACCTGTCAGCTGTTATATATGTATCTATTTCTGTTTTGTATGAATTATTTCCCTTAGAGACCAATGTCCAAAAACTTTTAATATTATTCTGCTGTACTGCTGTAACATATTTTCCCACATTTTTTTATAATAGTCTTTCTTTTTATTTTTAATTAACACTATATAATTTTTCTTCTCAAGTTTAAGTTTCTTTACATTTTGGTTATTACGAATTAGTCTATAATCTTTGAGTAACTTTTTTATCTGGAGTTTCCTTTGTTTACATTCTTTATCAAACCAGTTATGCTCTCTATATGGTTTCTCTTGACATTCTAGTACAGTCCTAAACTTTGAAAATAAGTTATTTAAATACACAGTTAAATTCACCAATTCACTACTTTGTAGTAAGTTGTAATCCAGCAAGAGAAATGATTCTTGAAGTATATTGTCAATTTTAATCTGTGATCTTTCCTGCCATATAATTATTTTATTCATTCTAATTTCTGACATTGACAAAGATGATAGAGCCACGATTCCAGTTAAGTGTTCTTTTTTTTTTAAGTTCCAAAACTAACAGGAGGTGATCACTTTCTGGTCTTAAAGATATATTTAACACTTTCCAATAATTTTGTGGACCAGACCAGAGTATATAATCTACTATAGATGCTCCCCTAGATGAAACACAGGTATAGTGACCATCTTGATCCCCATTCATTCTACCATTTAATGGCTACAACAAAAAATCCAATATATAATCAATCAGCTTATTACCACTATTATTTACTATTTTATCCTTAGAATTTCTTTTCAACATACCTTCATTAAATTGAGTAATGATCAAGTTGTCAACTAGGCCATCGAACATGCCAATTTGTGCATTAAAGTCCCCTAAAACACATAATTTGGCCCTTGTGTACTCATGTATCAACCTCATAGTATCATGAGTTAGATTAAGCCATATGTCTTCAGGGTAGTATTCTGAGTTCTCCATAGGGACATAGCAATTAATGATAAGAAGCAAACTTTCCCCAATTGTTAATTCAAGGGCAATATAGTTATGGTGCTGAAGTATTTCTTTAACTTTATCAAAGGATCCTATTTTAATACAGGTTATTAGACCCTCAGATGGTCTCCCAAATGTTTTAACTTTTAAACCCTGTATAGTATAGCAATGATAGGCATTTATGCTAACTTGATCATTTTCACTAAGCCAGGTTTCTTGCAAACAAATTAAATCATGTTGTTCAAGAAATCTTTCACAATCTGGGTCATTAATTTTGAAATCCATCCGGCAGTGTTCCAGGTAATAATGGTATAACCTTTCATAGAGTCATTATTCTCAGATGCTACACTAATCAAACTGTCCTGATGTCAATTTGTTTCGTAGCCTGCTTAAGCTAAAAATCTGCTAGTTGTTGGTACAGTTGGTATAACATTTTGTCCGGTTTCAGCTCTCCATTTCAAACCATCCAGGAGTTCATCGTCTTCTACCAAGTTCAAATATATACCATCTAATTTGGTCGAATTATTCATAATCATTTGTGCAAAACAATTAAAGGAAATCCAAATATTAATCTGGTTGTCCCTATGGGGTATTGAGGCAATAATATAGCCATGTTCATCTATTGGAATCCTCATAAAATTAACAAAAAGGTCCCTCAACACCTTAGTTAAAGATTCCGAATTTTCATTAAGAAGATTGGACATCCTAAATAGACATAAGGTTTTTCCTTCTCTAATTCTTTCTGATTATTTGTTAAAAGAGGATCTATTTGGAAATGTAAACATAATATCCAAATACTGCATAAGATTTCTAATAATCCATAAGTAGTTTGCAACTCTGGGAGTCAGAAACATTACTTCTATAAGTACTGCTCCCATCAAAGGGATACTCTTAACATCTATTATATCTTCCTCTCTCAATTCCATAGCAAACTTATTACTAAGGTAATGTAGTACTTCTTTTTCATTGACCAAGGGGTCAAAGTATCCCCATTTAAGTGGTCTATAAAGTCTAATCAGGGGATAAGTATTAATCCATTCTTCTTGTAAGTTGCCTGTTATATTTGTAGAGAGGAACAGTACACTGTAGGTATGTTTTCCTCTTATTGGGTGAAGTGCCTACATTCTACAAAACAGTGTACCTCTTATCACTAATTTCTGTAGTATGCCCTTGTTCAATACTGTTAGGGTAATTCATTTGAGCAGTTAACTTTGAAACTTCCTTGTCCAATAAATCTAATGCTGCAAATAAATCCAAATGCTCATGGTTTATATCAGGATCATCTGCATTGTTAAATTTTACTAGAAAAAAACAAGTTTTTTCCTGTTGGTCATGTTTACTACATAAATCCTCTTTAACATCTTGCACATTGGTAGATTTTTTTAAAACAATGTCTGGTCTTTATCTTGTTCACTTTTGTTACATAGGTCCTCTTTAGAATTTTAGACATTCACTAAGTAACCCAACGCTGATGGATTTTTACACTTGGTATTTGTTTGTTTTTGTCTAGTTTTATTTTTTCCCCTCTGTTTTTCTTATGGCAAGTTTCCAGCTTTGATTGTATTCCCCCAGTATTGCCCATGATAACAGAGAATGAAACTACACTAAACTCAGGTCTTTTCCCAACCTCTGTACATGGCTTAGTTGCAGATTACTCAGACTCCATTTCATTAGTCAAAATAGTATCTCTCTGGTCTTGTCCCAACAAAGCAGTCAAATTTTTGATTTTAGCTCTATTTACAGCAACTTCTGTCCTTAAAGCCTCTATTATATTCCTATTGATAACCATCTGCTCCATTATAATTAAATGTGCATCGTAGAGATTTTTTAGCAGCTCTATCAGGTCACCATCTAAGCAAGTCAGCTTAAATGTATCCTGTTTTTCTTGATACTGGCTGTGAAACACTCCAAAACTGTCTTCTGGGTATTGTTTTGCACTTCCTATATTTACCAACAGTTTTGACCCCTCTATAGTATGCTGTAAATCCATTATAACATTACCCAACTTAGTATTTGCAGAAGAAGTCAAAGTAACTACTTGTTCATCTCTCAATGCAAAATGATATCCCTCTTGTGTTAAATTAGTGACTCATTGATGTGACCGATCTTCAACTGAACTTCAAGTTCTAATATTATCCTGGACAGTATGATTATTATCAAAAGTTTCCCTCAATTGTGGGACATTGAGGGATATGTTAGTAGGGCTTCCTGCAAACAGTGAGATTGCCCTTGAGACTCCAAAGCTTAATAAGTCCTCCTGGACAATATTATTACTATTCAGGGAGACATACTGGGCCAATTTCACCTTTGAGCTAAAATAGTCATTTGAGTAATCATGGGCTTCCACTGCAGATGCATCTAAAGGCAGTCTTGGAATGGAGGTCCTACTCACTGAAGGGAACAAATGTTTAGTTATTTTAGATTGTCTTGATTTTTAAATAATTGGCAATTCATATAAAGGGGAAACATTCTTCTTTTGCTGTCTCTGTAAATGTGTATTTACCACAGTGCTGCAGTTAAATTAGGCTACTTAGGCCCAGTTAAAATCTTTAAAATACTTTAGATACTAACAGTAACAACATCTAAATCAAACAGTATAATATTAAAACAGAAATAACAGAAATATCAATTAGATGCTCTTAAACAGTGCTATCCCCAGTAGCTATGACTTAACTATAATGACACAGTAAATATAATCTATAACAAGAATAAACAAAAATAAACAAGCAAGTCAGGGCCATTTAGATCAAGTTGTGAAATAAAAACCGTATGTCATTATGTCCATTGTCCATATCAAAACAAATCATTCCATACTACAGTGTAAAAGAAGGTAGGTATCATGGCTGTTATTTTCCTTTACTTTCCTTTTTCCTTTTCTAAAAGCTCCAATGAGGAATCTTTTGTTCATATATAGACAAAATAATAATACCAGTCCAAGTTGTCCAACAATTCCAATAGTTCCAATCAAATATAAGTTTAGAACAGTTTTCAGAGCAATTGCCCTCTCCTCTAATCCAAGTGTAAGCAACACGACCAGGGTCCAGGGTGCCACTAGGAATAGAAAGAAAGGAACCACAACGTAATGACAGAATAACAACTGAAAGTTACTAATTAAAGCATGGAATTTATGTCTTCTCGACAAAGTTTATGTCACATCGATTCTTCATCAATATTTAGTAGAATTAACAACTCTTATTAATCATAAATAAATATAACTATAAATGTTTCAAGTGTAGTTTAATTAGCTAAGTAACCTCAAATTGCTTAGAACTATTAAAACAAATAAAACTTACTTGAGTTTAGTAGGTAAGTTGTATAGGAAAACACCAAACAAGGAAAACGGTCACCTGTATGGCGGACAAGTTGTAAATGAGAAGGCCCATGGCACAATCCAGAAATGCTAGAATGGTATTTTAATAATGGAAAAAGGGCCTATTTAGGTTCACAACTATATACTTCAGAACGTTTTCAAGAAGGATTATAGATGCAGGAGCAAATCCAAGTCCCAAGCCTTTACTTGCCAGCTGCTTGCTTGATACCAAAATAGCAAGATAGCAAGATCTGCAGGATACCAAAGCTGTAGCTATATAGTACTGATTCAGAGATAGAGACTGAAACTATTTATACATTCCCACCTCTGTTAAATAAGGCACACTTTTCCCCGTGATTACTAATTGGTCACCAGTATAAATCAAGTCAAGCTAACTGTGACTTAATTGATAGAATAGAAAGCCACACTGGATGCTCTGTTCACTAACTGGATTTAGTTAAAATTCAATAAAAATAGCGTATTCCTCATGAGGTATCTCCAAACACAAGTGTACCTCAAATTCCAAACCAGGCATCCCGCAAAGAAACAATTACTTTGCAGGAATTCCAATTTGATTAAACAGTTAACTCAAAGTTTTTGGTTTTATTTTTGTAACTAGAATCCACAAATGTCCAGAATTATGGTAATGTGTGACGCTGTAAATTGTTTTTGTGTTCATTCTCATTAGTCATAGTTTTAACTATATTTTTAGATACAAGTAGAAATACAAATACATATGGAGAGGTTTCCAAGAAATAAATATATAAAAAATATATAAGAAAAAGGGTAAAATTTCCCCAACAATGAAACTTAGAACTAGACATCCATTAACAAACAATCCCTGAGACACAATCTAAGCAAGTGTCATAGTAGGAGGAGAAATTATTCTGTAAGTTACACAAAAGTTTTAGCCAGGTATGGCAGTCTGTGAATCAGTGGTCCAAACACCTTTCACACACTCCATGAGAGGTGGGCTGCTCCGTTGCCTTCAGCACTCCAGGCCCCTCCTGGGGAAGTGAACAACACAGACTGCAATTCCAAATACTGGTGCACAAGATTTCCTGGTAATAAAGTGTAATATACTGCCACAGGCTAGAACTATTAAGGCAATGATGGCATACCTGTTATAGGCAGAAAAATAGCTTCTACACAATCCTGCTCACCCAGCTCACTCCACAACCGAGCAGTGTGCAGCACCTCCTCCTCCCTCCACTGTGTCACTGTATTTAAAAAGATTATTAGGTAGGAAAGGAAAAAATGGAAGGACAGCATTTTTTATGCTCTTTTATCATTTTTGGGGGGTGTTTTCACAATTTTGGTGGGGAAAGAAGGTTAGTAAAAAGAAAGACAGACCACACAATGAAAGTTATACCAAAATCAAACAGACTACAGATCCAGGTTGTGATGACTCAGCAGCAGTTGCAGCATTACCATTATTTGCAGCTGATTACCCTCAGTTCTCTCCATCCACTGCTCCATGTTCTCCACCACATTACTAAGGTGATCTACTTCATTCCTCAGCAGCACAAGAGCCACCTGTGTAACAGGACTTAAGGAGTTGTGCTCCCGTGCAGGTGTGGGAGCAGCCACTTGGTCCTGCTCCCTTCTCCATTTCTCACCCCATGCAGGTGGAGGCCATGCTGCCACCTGTTGCACAGCAGAAGCATTGCTGGAAACTTCCACTGCCTTGGCCTCCCACTCTGCATGGTGGTGGATTGCAAGCTAAGTACGCTGCCCACCTACCCCAAGATGACTGCCCCTGGCCCAAGCCACACCAGCACACCACAGATGTTACATTTCACAACACTGAGTTCACCAGACACTGATGAAAAGAAAATGCCACTCTACGGAGCTGTGTGTCGGACCTGGCTTGGTTGGTGGGGTGCCCCAGATGCTACAGGCTGCTGAACACTTGGAGGGGGACAACCTGCTGTTGTTCTTCTTACTGCCGTGGTGGCTGCTGTAACTCTTCCTGCTGCTGCTGGTGCTGCTGCTGAACTGCCATGGCCATGGCCAGTGGTAGTAGGGAGCAGTGCTAGGTGCCACTGTTGGGGATGCTTGCATCATGGCATCACTATCTCTACTTCCAGGAAGGGGAGCATGCAACAGGGAACAAATTTCCATGGTTAATGCACACGGTGCTACCATGCATTCTTGGTCTGACATGATGATCTCTATGTGCCCCCAAACCAAAACTTCCTCTCTCCATTTTATAAAACAAAGAAACAAATTAAACTATTAACCCTTGCAGAGCTGCAGACTGATATATCAGTCCATATTTCCTATACATTCCAATTCTGTCGGCAGCCTATGGGTTAAGGACAACTACTAACAAAAACATAAAAACAGGTAAAATAAGAAATTAGAAATAGAAAATTAAAAGGAGCACAACTCAAAACAAGAAATATGGCACTAAACTGCAAAAAATAAGCAACTTGAACAACAATCTAAATCTCTCTCTCTCTCTTTTTCACACACAAACACACTCACACATATACACACACACACACGTAGCTCTTTCTCCAGCACATGGTAAGGGGGAAGTTAAACTAGTTCACTGTCTTGCATGATTAACTTCCTGCCTGCAGCATATGACTTGTAGATTGTGAGTCATGTGATCTGTGGCTGTTTCAATTCCCACACACTTTGACTTTCTGATAAATAAGACAAAGTGAATGTGAAATCAGTAATCCAAAGTCATTTAAGGGTGAAGTAGCCCTTTTCAAATGGAAACTTATTTTTATTTTATTTATTAAGTATCAGTTTACAACCTTTGAGCCAGAGGCTTGTTTACAAAGGTACCTCGTCACAGAGAGGACAATACAGTGATAACAACTTGGTACAGAGAAACAATGTACAGTTTTTTTGAGGATACAGGAGGACAAATGAGAACAACAATTTACCACAAACAGGACTGGTGAAGTTAACATTGTTCAAGGAAATAACTAGAACATCAGAAAAAAAACATAGGATATCAATACAGTGTGTTTTAGCGGAGTCAACAGGGAGGTAACAGGAACCAAGGGTAGAGAAGGTAGAGGATTTGAGCAGCCAACAAGGGTTTTGTCATAGAGTGAGCAAGATAGCTTAGAAACAGCAACAGCTGCGAGTAGTGAAAAGGTGGTTCTGGAGGGTAGTTTTAAAGCAAGAGATTGTGGGGGTGTCTGAGACACTGACAGGGAGGAAGATGTACCAAGAATGGGCACGGTAGAGGAAAGCCCATTGTCCAACTCCACATAGCCCCAAACAGATGTGAAGTAGGCAACTTCACATTTACTCTGCTTAGGGAGTAAAACTTTGCTACATCTCTATACACCATACCAGGAATGAATAAATCCCACCATACCTCAAACCCTATCATGCATTATTGCTTACATATACAAAGTGGTTACACAGATGTGCCCATGTAATAATATGTAACTAGGCTCAAAAACAAGACCTATTCAAGTCCAGATACCAACAGGTTAAATGTGTGAAAATAGAGGATCTGAGACCTGGAAGGTTCCATGCTCACTTTCTCCCAGCATTTGCTAGTCTGATGAATCACTGCACATGCTCTGACATTTGCTCAAAGGCTAAGCAAATGCTGGATCCTTCTGCCACTCTGTCACTGATAAAAGGGGAGGGGTGCACATGGTGTCAGTTCTTTCTGAATCCTGAGCTCAGGAGGAGTTCAGACAGCTTGATAAGAGAGAAGGAGAAGCACCAGGATGGAAGTTAGCAGCTTCTCCTCCCATCCCCGAAGAAGGTGCTTTGAGGCCAGATTCAACAAGATAGTTGGATCAATGTAAAAAACAAAGAAAGAGAGAGAGAGAGAGAAATCACAATACAGAGAGAGAGAAAGAGTGAGAAAGACTGTGACACAACCCAAGATACTGTAGCAGTTAGAGGATAAATGCAGTGAACAGAGATGTGGGGAGAATTGTGAGTTTTAAGGCATCTTGGTTTCACAAAAAAGAGAGTGCTTCAGGTGGAAAGGGGGGTGAGATCCCCTCAGGGGAGTCACAGATGATTTGTGAGGATTCCCTACAGGTTCTGTGGTGAAAGAGGGAAGCAGCACAGGCCATAGAATGTAACTATGGTGAAGTAAAGGAGAAATCCTCTGTGCACCAGCTGCTGAACTACTCTGAATATTGGAGGTCACACTCATGAGCAACATAGGCCCATTACATATATGTCTGTTTCCCATGACGTTTTAGAGAGATCACTCCTTTTCCTATAGTGATATAAAAATTCCATGTAACAAAATCAGAGATATTACTACCTAAACAAATAGACATCACTTATAACATTACAAAACTTAAACAGTACCTTGAGAAGGAATGGGTATTCTGGGGATTTAGAGTGACTGTAATGCCATCCACGTGGATAGAAATGTTTAAAAATAACTAGGAGTGGGGGAAACATAGAAACATAGAAACATAGAATTTGACGGCAGATAAGGACTGCTTGGCCCACCCAGTCTGCCCATTTCCCTACCTACTGGATAAGCTGCAGATCCTAGTTAACCAGCAGCCTACTTCTTTCTACCCCCACCCCTCAGAATTGCCTTATGACTATCCCATGCATGCTTGAATTCCACCACTGATTTTGACTCCACAACCTCCTCCGGAAGGCCATTCCATGCATCCACAACCCTCTGTGAAAAAATACTCCTTAAATTACCTCCTGAGCCGCCTCTATCTTCAAATTGTGCCCTTGTTCTTGCACACCTCTTTTTTGAAAGATGCTACCCTCTTGACTTTGTTGATTCCCTTGAGGTACTTGAAAGTTTCTATCATGTCCCCCTCTCTCCTCCTTTCCTCGAGGCTACATATTAAGCTCCTTAAGTCTCTCTTCATATGTCCTCGTGCAGACCCTGCACCATTTTAGTTGCCCTCCTCTGGACAGCTTCCATCCTGTCTATGTCTTTGCGGAGATTGGGTCTCCAGAACTGCACACAGTACTCCAGATGGGGTCTCACCAGCTGTCTGTACAGAGGATAATAACTTCCTGTTTTCTACTGGTGATGCCTCTCCCTATGCATCCCAGTATCCCCCCAGCCCTCCTTGCTGCCTTCTCACATTGCTTGCCCACCTTTAGGTCATCTGATATGACTACCCCCAGGTCCCTTTCCATTTTTGTTGTTGTTAGTATCTCACCCCCATTGTGTACTCTTCCCCTGGGTTTTTGTTTCCCAGGTGCATTACCTTGCACTTCTTAGCATTGAATCTAAGCTGCCATACATTTGACCATTCCTCTAACCTTGCCAAGTTCCTTCTCATCCTTTCCACCCCACCCTGTGCATCAACTCTGTTGCAGATCTTAGTGTCATCTGCAAAGAGACATACTTTTCCTTCCAGTCCTTCTGCAATGTCGCTTATAAAGACATTGAAGAGGACTGGTCCTAATACTGAACCCCATGTACCCCCTTAGTAACCCTCCTTTCTTCTGAGTGGACTCCATTTACTATTACCTCTGTGTCCTATTCTCCAGCCAATTCTTTACCCAGGCTGTCATCTTGGGACCCACTCCCAGGCTGGCTAACTTATATATTAATCTTTTGTGTGGGACTGTGTCAAATGCCTTGCTAAAGTCTAGGTAGGCCATGTCCACAGCCCCTCCTGATCTACTCTTACTGATACCCAGTCAAAGAAATCTATCATATTCATCTGGCATGACCTTCCGCTGGAATCCATGCTGCCTAGGGTCTTGTGCCCTCTGGCCTCTAGATACTGACAATTCTTTCCTTTAGAAGTGATTCCATCATTTTCCCTATCACTGAGGTTAAACTAACAGGTCTATAGTTTCCTGCTTCTGCCTTGCTCCCACTTTTTGTGAAGGGAATCACATCTGCCCTTCTCCAGTCCTCGGTACCACCCCATCCTCCCATGATTTGTTAAAGAGGGTAGTCAGTGGTGTCACTAGTTCTACCCTTAGTTCTTTAGAATTCTGGGATGAATCCCATCAGACCTCATTGCTTTGTCCACCTTCAGTTTTAAGAGTTCTTTCAGAACCCTTTCTTCTGTAAATGGGCTGGTATCAACTTCTGTATCCAGAGTGTTACTACTGTTTGTTTTATGTACCCCCTCTTCCTTTGTAAATACTGAGCAAAAATATTTGTTTAGTATCTCTGCCTTTCACATTCTCCTCTGCCCACCCTCCCTCCCCTTTATTAAGCCTCACTATCCTCCCTTGGTCTTCCTTGCTCCCTGATGTACCTATAAAGGTTTTATTCTCTTCTTAACTGAGTTGGCTATCTTTCCTCAGTTTGGGCCTTTGCTGTTCTGACTGCCTTCCCAGCCTCCTTTTGCTTTAACTGATACAGTTCTCTGTCCTGCTCCTGCTGCGATTTCTTGTACTTCCTGAATGCTTTCTTTTCTTGAACCTTCACTGCCACTTCCTTTGAGAACCATAGTGGTTCTTACATCATCTTGTTTTGTTTATTTGCTCACACAAAGGCTCGTTACCTCTGTGAAGGCAGTTTTATTATTCCTCATTGTTCTTCCACCCCTCCTTCCCACCCATTTGCTAGTGCATTCTTAGGCACTCACTATTTTGGCAAAGTCAGCCCTCCTAAAGTCCAGTACTTTTTGTCTTTGTATGGCTTGACTTCATTGCTGTGTTTATTGTGAACTATACTGTTCGATGGTCGCTAGTTCCCAGATGGCTACCCACTTCTACATCTGTGATCCTCTCTCCATCTCCATTTGAGAGTATCAAGTCTAATATTGCTCCCTCTCGAGTGGGCTCCAGTACTAGTTGTCTAAGGCATGCCCCTTGTAGGGCATCTAGAATAACTGCACTCTTCGAAGTGGCAGCTACAACTGCGCTCCAGTTAACATCTGGCATATTCAGATCACCCATCAGCAATATCTCCCCTTTTTCTGCCATTCTAAGTATACTTTCTATCATTTCCTTGTCCATTTCCTCCCCCTGAGAAGGGGTCTGTATACAACCCCTGTGCGGATTGTGGTGCCATTGCCTGTCTCCAAATTTACCTACAGTGCTTCTTCTCCTCCCTGTTTACCCTTTGTTCTGTTGCTTTTATTCCTTCCCTTATGTAAAGAACTACTCCCCTCTTTACCCTCCCTGTCCCTCCTGTAGATAGTGTATCCTGGTATGTTTACGTCCCAGTCATGGTTTTGTGTGTACTGTTTCTGTGACTGCCACGATATCCAGATGTTCCTCCTCCATCAAGGCCACTAATTCAGGAAGCTTGTTACCTAGACTACGGGCATTGGTACTCATTGCTCTCCATTTTTGATGGCCTTACCTTCTGTTGCAGCATCCCCACTGACTGTTCTACTTCTTGGTCTTTTCTCATTTAGTACCCTGTTTTGTAGGGAGAGGCTGGGATTTTTCTGCTGCTTGTCAGTGCCTCCCCATTGACTAGTTTAAAGCTTGCCAATGAAGCATTTAAACTGATTGCTCAAAGACTTGTTCCCTTCCTGGACAGATGCAGACCATCCTGCCAGTATAGGCTGGTGTCCTCCAGGTGGAACCCCAGTCCCCAATGAAGCTAAACTCTGTGCTCCGCACCATTTTTTCAACCATTCATTAAACTGCATGGTGCCAATTACCCTCGCCTCCCCCATGCCTTTGACAGGCAGAACCTCTGAGAAGGATACTGTGTTTGCTACTTGTCTTAGGCACCTACCCAACTCTGCAATGTCCTCCTGCAGTGCTCTAACCTCATGATGAGCCAAGTCATTTGTCCCTAGGTGGACAATTATGTCCAGCTCAGAATCCCTTGCAGCTGTTGTTGTGATCCTGAGGATGTGCTTCTTGTCCCTCCAAGCCATGGCACCAGGCAGGCACCTTACTTCAGATTTCCCAGCTCCTCCCAGTTCTATCCCCCTAATAATTGAGTCCCCCACCAGGAGCTGCTTCCTTTCCTTGTGGTGTCCTCTGCCTCCTTCCTGTGGGCCTCCCTTGTGACAATTGTCCTCAGCCTCCTTAGTCTCCTCTGGGTGGGATGCTATAGGGAGCTATGCTCCAGAATGGCGTTGGATTGTGTGTGTAACATGTGACTGGGTGTGCCTCTGTTTCACCATCCTCATCCTCCCTGAGCCCACTGTGGTCCAACTGCTGTGCTTTCTTGCAACCTCTGAGGTAGTGGTGGTGGTTCTGGTGCTCCCTGGATGGGGAGGTTCCCTTCCTACTGTCCATTGTGGCCTGGGGAAGGTCCCATACTACTGTCCAGTGTGGCCTGAAGACGGGCAACTTCCTCCCTCAGGGCAGACAGTTGTCTGCAAATAGGGCAGCATCTCAGCCTCCAGAAAGACTCCCAGAAGACTTCTGCCCCACAGCCATTACATTGCACTACTCCCCACATTTTTTTTTTGTGTGATTGTGTGGAAGACCGTGAATTTTCAAAAAGATTTGTCAAACCTGTTATTGTGGAGGATTTAAGGAGGACTAGAGTAGGGATGAAGAACTGCTACCAGAGGCACAAGAAGCAAAGGAAAAAGGTACTGAAATTCAAAAGTAATAAAGAGTTTAAAGCTCTAGAGACCTCACTATGGAAAAAAATGGCTCAGTATGAATGAGAAATAACACAAAGGAAGCAAAATAAACTCCAAAGAGATTAAGAAGATTATGACAAGGGCCAAATACTTAGCTGGGGAAAGAAAAGGCAAAGAAGCAAGGAAGATCATGAGTGACGTTTAAAAACAGATGCAGAGATGAAAGTAAATAGAGAAACAACAACTCTGAGATTGAAGATAATAGCCAGTCAATCATTATCTGTTAACTCAGAGAGAGTATTTTTAGACAAAACAAAGGACCCAAAGAGAAACACAGGAGGAAAACAAAGAGGGTTGGGGGGGGGGCAAAAGAAACAGAATCCAGACATGTTATGGATCAAGAAACAGACAAATTACAAATAATTAATCCATCGAATACTGCTCTCACATTAAACCAACTTGCAGTTCTACAAAAAGGTCTAACATTTATCCCCAATCCCAACCTTAGTCACTTCTATGTATTTGTGCACTTGCAAAAGTTCTTCCAGAAAGTAAAATCAAGACACTATTTCTGGAATAAAACCTGAGGGGAAATTTGATACAGCTTCAACATGGGGTTGACTGAGGAACCACTGAATGAGGAAATGGAAGATTTGGATATTCTATTAACCGAGATCTTAGCAACAATGAGTGAGGAACAAAGAATCATAACTATCAGGTGGGACTCGATATACTACCTATCATGGATACTAGGCATATCAGCCAACAATAGGATTTAACATCTAAAGAATCAATGGAATTAGATGAACTGGACCTTAGATATATTTTTTGATTTAAATGCACTGCTTAAAGAGAATAGTACTTACAATTGGCAATTATCTGAAAACGCAGAGAAAAAAAAATAGATTTAAGAGTAAATCTGCATTTTGACCAAATCCATTCAATCAGGCTGTTAATGCTTTGGAAAAAAACAGTCACATACCATGTACATAACTTGTTGAACAAAGCCAGACCTCCCAAAAGGTTTAACCTCTCTAAGAGGAAAAACTTGCCGTCAGTTATCTGAAAACAAGGAGCTGGATATAAAACCATACAGTAAGGTGATAATGTTGCTATACTGAACAAGCAGCACTGCACGGAGATAATGCTAGCCTTGCTGAATAACATTAGAAACCATAGAGAACAGAATGGTAATCCTACTGAAACTTTCAAAAAGGAGCTTTTTTAGATACACAAGCAGTAAATGGTGGGCATATCAGTCATGAAGTGTTTAAACTGATGTGCAGGAGAAACCCAATAACATCAGCATTCTATATGCTGTCAAACATACATAAAGATATCTCTAGATATCCTCAATGACCGATAGTTTCAGGAACTGGTTCTTTAAGTGAGAATGTGGGCAGATTTAGTAACCTTTTTTTTTTTTTTACAGGACTGTGTTCACTTATTAGAGTAATACAGTATATTAGGAACAACACACTTCTCTCATGTAGGCTTGGAGGCATTGTGTGGAAAGAAAACTACATATGGTTGGGAACAGACAGAGCGGCCCTATACATACATGTCAGTTAGACATCATTAGAGATATAGTGCTTATAGATATTTCTGGAAAATCATACCAACAATGCAGACATACCAACTGATGTCATTATTGAAGCACTGGATCACATATAAATAATGTCATCACATTTGAAGGTAAATTTTGCCTTCAGACATGTGGCACAGACACAGGGGCAGCCATTGCCCCTAAAAACATGAAGCTTTTCCTGAGACCATGGGAAATAACTCAGATTATGAACATAGACATGAATACTTTTTTATGAAAATATAAAGCACTATTACTGCTTTATTGACAACATACCCTGCATTTGGGAAGGACAAGTGGCAGACATGTCCAAATGTATAGTTTGGTTACGTTAAAATAATCTTAATCTGAAATTTACCCATGTAGCAAGCAACGAGATATTTTTATGTCTCTATCAATCAAACTGGAGAAATTCAAAGTGCTTCATAAAGACCACTGCAGCCAATTTTTCTTTTCATTTCATTTCATTTTTATTGATTATACTGGAAAGGCATGTGAGCAATACTGCCCATTTTAACAAGTGTTGTGTGATAAGGTACTAGTGCATACAATAATACAAACAGAGTTGCAGGGATTAATTACATGGTGTAAGCAGAATTTTACAGAGACAAAATATATTGTGCAGAAACAAGAATAGATGGAACAAAAATAGTATTGACTATTTTGACTACGAATTTTACAGGAGATGGTCGAACTATAAGCAAATACATTTTTAAGTGCATTTGCAATTATAGTTGTTCAGAACGTATAGCTTTAGCTGATATTTGAACAGAGAAAGGAAGGTACACTGGACAAGAAGGTCAGGCAAGTTATTAAAATGTTTTCTCCCTTGAAGGAGAGGGAGTGCTGGCCTTGGGAGGTGTGACACAAAGGGACATTGAAGATGTGTTCAAAGGTCAGTCTAGTGGGATGGGTGTTGGTGGGCTTCTGGAAAAGGGACACAATGCAATTAGAAAGAAGGCCATGAAGGACTACGTAGAAAAAAGTCTGCATTTTACTATTAAGCCTGTCCTCCATTGCTAGCCAATTAGCAGTTTTATAAAGGTTGCAGTGATGGGTACTTCTGGGGAGACTAGTAACAAACTTTGTGATGGTATTATATGCTGCAGTTAGACTATTTATGTTTTTTCAGGAGAGAGATGGGAAGTAAACGATAGTCCCGTAGTCAATGAGTGGTAAAAGGAAACTGTTGGCCACTATTGCCTTGGTTAGAGGTGTGAGGAATTGATTAAAATGGAAAAGTGAACTGAGCCTTTCATATACATTTTTGATGAGTTGAGTGATGTGGACTTTATAGGAAAGGTGTGGGTCGAGGTAAACACCCAGGTATTTAAATTCATTGACTCTTTCAATTGGGTTCCCATTGTTGTCGACTAAAATAAAATTAAATCCCGAGGGTTTCCTTATACATTAGAAAACAAAGGAATTTGTTTTTTTGCTGTTGAGGACCTGTCTATGAAAGTAAAACCAGGAGTGCAGTTTATTGAAGTCATGCTAGAGTTTAAGGAGGAGGGCTGAGGGGCACGTATCATTGCAGAATAGAGCAGTGTCATCAAGATTAGGTTAGTGTGAGTGCACATAGAGTGAAGGGCATTTATGGAGAGTAAAAGGAGCAAGGGGCCTAAAATGGATGCCTGAGGTACCCTGTATTTCATGGGCTGTGAGTCAGAGAATTGTTTACTGAAGAGAGTTTTGTGGGATCTTCCACTGAGATAGTTCCTGAACCAATTGTTAACATCCCAAGAGAAGATTAACTCAGAGAGTTTGTTGAGGAGTACCTGGTGGTCTACAGGATTGAAGGCCTTTGTGAGGTCTGCAAACACTGAGCCAGTGTAGAGACCTTAATTGTTGGCTTTATTTATATAACTGGTGAGTTTTACAAGTGCTGTTTCTCAGTTTTGGCCAGCTCGAAAGCCATACTGGGATTCTGTAAGAAGGTCATAGATTACAAAAAAAGTCAAGGGTTCAGTCGAGGACAATTTTTTCCAGGATTTTGGATAGTGGGCTAGTAGGGAGATAGGCCTGAAATTGCAGACATCATATTTTGATCCAGATTTGTGGAGGGGTTTTAAGGTGGCAGTCTTCCATTTGGTGGGGAAGGTGCTGGTACAGGGAGAGCAGTTGAAAATATTGGTGAGAGGAAGGGCAATGCTTTACTGCATGCTGACAGTGTCCACCCCCAACCCTCAAGCAGTCAGTTCCTTATTGTCAGTTCCTGAGGTTGCAAAGAAATTGTGGTTTGGATGATATGTTCAAGATACAGGCCTCAGATTCAAACAGGGTTTATGCTAAAGAATTGTTACTCATAGAGATGTGCAAAGTTAGCAAACTTTGCTCCACGAAAACATTAATGAAGTTTGTCACATTCTTGAAGTGAGAAATTCCAACTTCACAAACTTTTGGTGGGCAAAGTGCACTGTTTTAGACAAAGTTAAAGAGAAGTTGCAACTTAATTTTACCATTACCTTAATTTCACCCCAATAAGTGCCATTTCTCATTGAAAATCTAACTCAAAGTGGCAAAGTGGTGAAGTGGGCAAAAGAATCATAAAATCATAGAACTTGATGGCAGAAAAGGACCCCATGGTCCATCCAACCTGCTCCCTGTCCCTTTTGCTAAACTGTTTGCCTCCCTCCTTGAGGACCCACTCCACTCCCCAGTAACCCTCTATGCCTGTCACTCTATGCACTTCACAGAGTTATCTCTGAAGGCAAATTTTGCAACTTCCCCTGACCTTCCCTGGTGAAGTAAAACTTTGCAACATTTCAGTTAGTTTGGTCTAAATAGCAAATGAGACCACTCCACATGGGTGAACTCCTTCTGGATAAAACCAACTGTTGGACATCACAGAATGAATCTGGTCCCATTGCTTTCAAAACAGAATACGATGACTGGGCAAGCAGACTTGGTAACATGATCCATCAAAACTGGCCTATTTGACTAAGTGATACAGAGATGGGCCAGGTAGAGGGAGCAAACAATGTGTCACATTCAGTCATACTAATAACCTAAACGATAAGCTAGTCCAAAGCTGTTGTGAAGCAGAAAGTATCCTGGCAGGTGATAAGCTTTTACAAGTGCAACCAATGCAATTTTTGAAGATATGTCAAACCAGACAACATTTCTAACACCCCAAGGGACAGTTTTATTATATTTGACATATATGAGTACTGCATATAACTTGCAACACTACATTCATGGTGTACACCTTCTGGTGTCCTTGCAACAGGCTTTATGTAGGAAGAACTATTAGGACCTAGACACAAGAATACAACAACATATCAAATCTACTTGAAATAGCAGAATACATACACCAATGGGATGTCACTTCACTGAGGCACATGCCTCAAGCCCAAGGGACTTTAACTTGTAAGTCTGGAATGGGTACCATGACCAAAAATTGGGGGAAATCGCTGAATATGCTATTAAAGAAAGAGGGTAAATCAATTAGATTACAGAGTATGAAGTTTATAGAACTAAGTGACTAATGAGATTTAAAGCCCTTGCTCTGATTGTTGTTATCCATTCAGAGACAGATAATAAATGCTCCCCGCCCCAATAGAAATACAGGTTTTTAAGTCAAGTGACCTTGAATGACTTCAGCAGTAACTGAAATCACCAGTAAACTGCCAATAATTAGCTAATTGTGCTTTACATAGTGAAATTAAGAATACCTTTTGGTGGCAATTTACTTTGCTAATTTGAATCTCTATATTTTCTGATTCCATCTATTCTCTTCACTCTGAAAGCTGCAATCTGTCTGATCCTCACGGAAACAGGAAGCCTCCTAGCCATTTATTTAGGTGATCTTGGAGCATGCCAGACTTTGTACCTTGTTGGAGCAATTCTATTTTCTAAGTAGAAAATGGACCTTTAAATGGCTCAGTGTCTGGAAATGCTTATAATATGCTAATGAATATGTATTTAAAATGTACTTTTTGGAAGATAGAAACAGTGTGAGTTCATGGATATGCAATTACTGTACTTGTATTTGCCTAGGACCAGTATTTTAGGCAGATCACAGAGACGATTCTTAGTTACTGAACTAAAAATGATATGCAACCATTGAGACGCTACTGATATGTGTGGTATAAGTTTTGTTTATCTTTTTTATACATTTAAATCTGGGGTTTAATGTATGCATAGCACCTTTTGATAACCTCTGAATATTCATATGGTTACGTATTTAATTTGAGACCGTTCTTTTAGTCACACCCCCCAAAAAAGATTCTGAGCATGTCGAAGTGCCGGGATGAGTGGCAAAGCAGCTTGTCTGCATCAATCCTAATTTGTGTGTACTAATGTCTGATTGAAAATGTGATAAATATATTTTGCAATTTGTGACTCACTGCCTTTTGACTGTTTTTTTGTTTTCCCATTGAGTGCAATGGTATCTCTGTTCTGCTAGAGTGTATGGAAGCCTGGGGAGAGGTACACAGTTAATATCAAAGCTACCAGGGATGAGAACAATCATTAACCCAAGCGGGTGTCTCAGAAGGCAGGATTGCTGAGAAGAGTTTAACAGCTGTGAACAGAAAGGATAGTAATAGGACTATGTAGTCTTATTTTGTTAGCTGTTTCCTCCAGTGTTTGAGGCCATTGTTAATTGTAACCTTTCCGTGTGGGGGTTGTCTCTTATAGGGGAGAATTACAGTTACTTTGTCCCAATCAGATGGCACTAGGAGAGGATGGCCATTATGACAAAGTAATAGAAGTTGCTCCAAGGATCTGACAAAATCCCTTTGAAACTCTTTACAGGTTCATTTATTTTATGTGTTGAGGCCCATACACCAAGAAGAACTGGAGCCCGTCTGGACTTTGTGTAGTAGCTGGGTGTGAGAATTTGAGTTCCTGCCTAAATGTGGCATCTTCTCCAGGGAGGTTTGAGTTCCTGTATTTGTACATCTGACTGGCATAGAAAGAGAGAGTGAAAATTGTACCCTTTCATACTATGCCCAGCCCATTAAATGATCCTGGTGATCAGTTCCTGAATGGCCTTAAGTAATGCATGAGGGCTAAATAACTTGTGAATAGGGTTTCCTGTACATCTGAGACTATATGTGAAAACCCAAGTATGCATTTTATGGCTGCAAATATGTAGTGCCCCCCCCCCCCATATGGATGCTAGTTGGTCTATGGGTATTTGATTAAGTTTTGAATCACTGCACAGCCCTTTGTGGATAATGACTAGAGGTGTTATGGTGTTAATCTTTGCCTATACACTCTACATGAAGCTGAAAATTCGACTTCATAAAATTCAGGAGTTCTGGCTGACTGTCTGAAATTTGCTTTATGCGGTTTGCATGAAATTTGCATCATATTGAATAGTCTGTTTGTGTGGAGTGCACAATTTATGTGTGAAGCTCAACATTCACAGATGAAATTGCATGATTCACAAATGAATTTGCTCAATTTATAGGCCACAAATTGCATGAAGTGCATGAAAATAGTTCTGCAGATTCTGAGAAATTCACAAATTCATTCATGGAGCAAATTTTGCAGACTTCGTACATCTCTAATAATGACACTTGTACATATGTAAATAGTAATTGCAGTTAGCAGCAGCATTAACGGGCCACTTGTTAGCGCCAGTGCCTGGACACCTATAGGAACCTTGACCTGTTTTGTTGGGGGGGGCATAGTATCTGGCATCTAGCGGACTGGCTGCAAATATATCGGGTGAAAGATGAATAGCATTTGCTAGCTCCAGACCCTAAGTTATCTGAATCATAGAAGGAGCAAAGATGACAGATAGAGTAAGTTGCATAAAAAAACAGAACTAAAGTGCATCTTTAGTCTGTTTGACGGAGGGA
The DNA here is from genome assembly GCA_016271365.2 of Neoceratodus forsteri. Lineage (NCBI taxonomy): Eukaryota > Metazoa > Chordata > Ceratodontiformes > Ceratodontidae > Neoceratodus > Neoceratodus forsteri. Next base: position 541,828,318 of record CM028131.1, on the reverse strand, counting down.
AAATGAGCCGGACTTTGATTGATGTGGGTTTGTTCCATATACTATAGGAGAAAGTGAGTTTATCTGACTTGCTCTAACACCAAGGTATGTGAAGTGTGTTTCCAGTCTTGAAGCATAAAAGGTCTTGATCTTAAGGTCATGGATGTCTTTCTGGTCATGTGATCTATAGCACTGACAGATTTTGACAGTGTCATGTCTTCCTTTTCCTACCGTCAGAATTTTTCAACAACTTCCAACCTAATGTCCTCTATTTAAATCACTTGCAAACAACTTCTGCTGCTTATTGCCATCCTTCCTCTTTTTTTATGGCTGTGGGTGAAGCCTACAGCCCTTCTGTCATCTGTAGCTCTAAAAATGGCTTTTCTTGGAACTACCATTTTAGCCATCTGTATATATTCCTCCACAGCTGCAAAGTAGTGCACCCCCCTGTCTGATTTTTTGCTATTTGTTGCTCTACATTAAAGGCATCTGAAGGGGGAGGGGGATGCTACTGTATTGTACCTCAGAACATCTCAAGATATTAACAAAAAAAACTTTTTAAACTACTGTTTCTATCATCTGTCCAGCTTAATCTAGCAGATTTGTTCTATTTCTTTCAGCAACCTAGGGGACTCATTTCATCTTGTTTTTTGTGTAAACGAAAGTCAGACTCAGTGTCAGATTACAGAGAGTGGAATGTAGATTGTTAGCTGCTTGACATTCCTTTCTGCAGGACAGATTGGAGGCAAGCACTGGAAACAGAAGAATGTTTTTTTTCTCATTTTTATGTTTGCTTGCACGCATGTGCAAGGAACATAGTGCCATCATCCGAGTTTTTGTAGGTGTGACACCCTGTCTTCCCATTCCGTCAGTGTGTTTGCAGGTGCAGCCACAGTTCACCAATGAATGCTGCAGCTGTCTATGACAGCAGTTGAAAATGCAGTGGCATACAGTTGAAAGGGAGAGACCGCTTCAGTGAACAGTGATAAGATAGTGTTGATTAACATATTTCTGACAAAGTGTTGATTAGCATATTGCCGGCAATCCTGCTTGTATAAGTCTCTGCTTTCTCTTCCTGGAATATAAAATCAGTTTGAAGTGAACTACGGTCGATGAGGGTGCCAAATCCACTGTCAGCTCAGCACCTCCCCAACACACTTCCAGGTGCCATACTGGGAACCCACCCCAGCATAGCAAACATCCGTCTTCTGGCCCCTCAAACACACTTCCAGGTGCCACGCTGGGAGCCCACCCCAGCATGGCAAACCTCTGTATAACCTATGGGGGTATCCAATCCCCTGCCAGATCCACTGCCCCCAAAACAAAAGTTCCAGCTGCCACTCTGGGAGCCCACCCCAGTGTGGCAAAAGTCCCACGTTGTCTTCCTAAAAGAAAGAAAAAACGACCTAAAAACAAATAAAGGTCCCTCGTTGCTTGTCTTGCCCCCCCTCACCCCACCTGCACCCAACCTCTGTGCTCACTGCCTCCTCATACCCCCACCTTACCCCATACTTACCTCGGAGTCTGGCGCTATGATCTTCGGTGGACCGGGAACACGTCTGGACTCTTCAAAGTTGACAGCGAACTGAGGAAATGCTGTTAAGCTGTATAATGGAATAAATAGGTTTTTTTCAACTTTGATGCATATCTCAAGCATTTTTGGGAATTTTGGCACCACATTTCCAACATGGGGTATTTGAGACCACTCCTCATTAATTCTGGCAGTGTCATGGTGTTAATCGGCCCCGAAAGGTGATTTTGTGGTCACTGCGCAGAACCACCTTTTGGGACTGATTTATAAAATGACAGTGTCACAGTTCATGAGGTAGACCCTCAAAACCCTATGAAATTCTCCTAGAAAAAATTCCCAAAAAATAATTTACTTACATGCTATGGTTCCTATGCTCACTGTAAGTTTGTGAATTTTACTATTTTCACCCAGATTCTCACATTGCCTTTTTACTACACCTCCTTGTTAGCAGTACAGCTGTCATTTTTCACACCTCACCAAAAATGTGTTTCCGCACATGTAGCGTACAATGGCGTAGTCGGTGTGAGAAATCAATGTACGGGACAGATTAAGAAAATCACAGTGACACTGTTCATGAGCAGAGGTCTTAAAATGGCTATGTTAAAAATTTGGTGACAAAAGTCCATAAAATATCTGTGTTATGAGCGAGCATTGCGCAGTTTCCACACACCCTCTTAAGTTCATGAATTTGTAATATTTTCAATCCAGATTTTCACCACTGGCATTTTTCCACATTTCCTTATGAACAGTACAGCTGTCATTTTTCACACCATGGCTGAAATGTGTTTTCACACTTCCAGCGTAGAAATGCGTGGTTGCTGTGGGAAATCACTGTTCGGGACAGATTCCAAAAATCACAGTGACACTGTTCATGAGCGGAGGTCCCAAAATGCCTGTGTTGACAATCTGCTGTAATAAAAAAAAAAGCTAATTACATTACGGGTGTGCATTGCTCAGTTTCTACGCACGTTCATGACTTCACCAGTTATTTTTTATATTTTCACTGCAGATTTTCAACATTACCATTTTTTACACCTCCCCATGAACAGTACAGCTGTCATTTTTCACATCCTGTTTGAAATGTGTTTTCACACCTGTGGTGCTAAATAGCATAGTCACTGTGCAAAATCATCTTTCAGCTAACAAACTAATATTGCCACTGTTCATGAGGTGGGGGTCACAAAAAAACTATTTCGAAAATTTGGAGTGAAAATACCAATGAATGCCTGAGGCATTAGGATTTCCAACCATAGTGCCCCACCCTGAAGAGACTGACAGGCATCAGGGGTGTGACTTGGGATTGTCGCCTGTAATGCTCATACCATTCCACCCCCACCCACACCCTGCAGTAAGTGAGAGGCATCGAGGTGTGCCTTGGACTCTTCGGCCCCAACGTTTATCCCATTCTCTTGTACAGCACCCATCTCACCGTATTTTCTGATGGAATGGGGTGAACATAAGGGCCAAAGATCCCAAGGCACACCGTGACACTTGTCAGTGTCTGCAGGGTAGGGTGTGGTGAAATGGCGTGGCGGTTATGCCTGACGACCCAAAGGCACACCCCAGTTTCTGTCAGTATCTGCAGGGTGGTGGTGGGGTTGGCTTCAGTTCAATACTTCACTGCCATTCCTATTATGCAGCTCTGTAACTCCAACACTACCAATGCTAATGCCAGCAAGCAAATATTCGGCACTGACAAATGCTTGTCCCGGAGTCCCCCCTTTTCCCTCACAAAAAGACAGAGACCATTATTGGTTGTTGTGCTCAGATTGGCAATTAATTTATTTATATTCATAATTCCATATTCCATTTCTCATTTCTTATTATCACATTTTCAGAAATGTCATTTATTTCCATCCATATATCAATCTCTGATTATCCCTCCTTCTTCCTCTTTTCTCCCCCCAGGTGAAAACCTGGGTGCCTTCTTCTTCTCCTTTTCCGTTAGGTAACAGTGAAAACCGAGACCGCTTTCTCCTTCATCTTCTTCCTCTTCTTGTGCTATTCCTTTTTTCTTTCCCCCTCCCCTCCTCCCTCCCCCATTTTCCCCTTTTTCTCCTGCTATCCACCTTTGGCAGTCCATCACCATATTATCATCTGCGATCCACCTTTGGCAGTCCAAACTGTCCTACCGGACGCGTCTGTCATCCACCTTGACAGAGCTACCATACAGTCCCATCTTGACTGTCTTCCCCTCTTGCTCTGCCTAGTAGGGTGGATGGGAGGCATCAAAAACTCCAGCAAAAAGTGGCTGAGGCCCCCTTGTGCTGTTCCTTATGTACCTCCCTTCACCCTTCCCCTTCCTGTTACCTGCCCATTTTTCTGACCCTTAGCCCTTCCCCTCCCCTTTCTTCCTCCCTCCCCTCCTGAGCACAACCATCCTATGAAGGAGGGAAGGGGTGCACCAGGACAACCTGGTCTGCCCCTTAAAGGGCAAACTCCATTGTCCAGGATTCCCCCCTTTTCCCTCACAAAAAGACAGAGACCATTATTTGTTGTGCTCAGATTGGCAATTAATTTATTTATATTCATAATTCCATATTCCATTTCTCATTTCTTATTATCATATTTTCAGAAATTTCATTTATTTCCATCCATATATCAATCTCTGTTTATCCCTCCTTCTTCCTCTTTTCTCCCCCCAGGTGAAAACCTGGGTGCCTGCTTCTTCTTCTCCTTTTCTGTTAAGTAATGGTGAAAACCGAGACTGCTTTCTCCTTCATCTTCTTCCTCTTCTTGTGTTATTCTTTTTTTCTCCCCCCTCCCCCCCTTTTTCCCCACTAGCCAGTCTCCAGCTTGTGTTGGATGGCTGGCTTCCCCCATACTTAGGGTATTATTCTTCCTTACCTCAGGGAAGATCCTTTTTACTCTTTCCTTCTTTTCCTTTTTTTCCCCGTTTTTTGCATGTTTCCTCCATGCTTCTATAAAGCTCATTATTTCTGTATTGAACATGTCTATGGCTAGGTCCAACAGGTGCACACCGTCTGACCTGTAGAAGTCTTCTACCTATTCTTCTACCCCAGCAGTATCACCTGTCCTCCCATCTGCCTTACCAAGGTCCCAACCCTTCTATTCATCTTTCTCGTGGCCCTCTCCACCACCCTGTGGCTGCGCTCCTGTCTCCATACCCATCTCGCTATCATATCTGACCAGGCAAGGCATACCTGAGGCCACCACTGTCATATTGCCACTGGGTCCTTTTTATCTGTAAGTGTGTGTGTACCCATGGTCTGCCCGCCAGATCGTTGCCCCCTAGATGTATAATAATTAGGTCTGGACTGGACTGATGTCCCTTGAGTTCCTTCAACGTGGGAAGGAACTGTACCCATCTCATCCCATGTATGCTGTGCCATACCAGACTACACTGTCTCACATCCTGGTACAGCTGCTTTCCCCCAGCTTTCTTCTCTGCTCTCTTTCCAGCCCAATAAATATAGGAATGGCTGCAGATCCAGACTTCCGTGATCCTCCTTCTACCTATGGGGTTCAAGCAAAATTAATTATTCTACACATGCTCTCAGTGTCATCACCGTAGTATCCCCCTTTTGCCCTCCTCCCACCTTTACCATTTCTTACCCCACCCAGATCTGCAGTTAAGACCAGGAACCCAACTTTCAATTTCTTACTTCAGTGCTCGAATGTATCTCTTATAACTGGCCGACTGCCAGTGTCCCTTTTCCAAAATATCATTCACCGTCTCTCCCGCTGCTGCCCACTGTGAGGCAGCCCCAATCCACAAGGAATGGGATGAATAATTAGCCGGGTCTTCCTCCATGAATTGCATGCTCTTTTTGAACAATGCTGTGACTTGGTTGCCAGTGACCCTTTTCCCATCACCATGTACAAATAATTTCCCCGTCCTGGCCCCATGCTCTGCTGCAAAAGCCCACAGAGCCTGTACTGGGCATATTGCAATCTCTACTTGCCCTTCCAACATCACTATGCAACCTTGTCCTCTTTGATCCATTTCTGACCTCCTAATCTTAATCGTATCTCTTTCACCCCCCAGCTTATATCTTCCCATTCTAACCCCCTTCCTTGTCTTCTTTCCCATGGCCTACAACCTCACTCACTCTCACGGCCCCTGCAAACATTACCACATAATTTGTGTGAAATAACTGGGCCTCGGCCTTTGATCTCCATATTGCCAGGAGCACATCCTTTAGCTTTACTAGCCACTGCTCCTCTATAGGCCTTCTATTATCTACTAGCCCTTGTTTCAACCTGCTTCATCCTTGCATCATTCTTCTGATGAGTAATGGTTTTGTCAGGTCCTTCCACCCTTTTAGACTGCAGATAACACTAATCCCTGCCAAATAGACTCTCATTGTGGTGTGGGCTGTACCTTTTTGCCACTGCTCCACGGTGAACATTTCCAACTGTTCCTCTGTGAGTGGCCTACTTACCTCCATCTGGTGCTCTGCCCTGAATGTTTGAAACACTCACCAGGCCCCATCATAGGCCCTCAGAGTCCGAGGCACTCATGAGCTGCGAAACAACAGTTCTGCTCCTTCTTGCCAACGTCCCAGATGTTTGTTGGTATGGGCATTTTTAGTTCTTCCGCTGCCGGTGCCACCCTCCGAAAATGGTCCAGCTGCAGATGGGAAAGGCTGTCAGCCAGGGTATTGTGTACCCCTTCTATGTGTTTTGCTCTGACTGACATGTTCAGCTGCAAAGTCCTTAACACTAAAAGTCGTAATACCTGCATGACTGTGTCTGACCTGGCTCCCCTGATGTTCAGAACATCCACCACTGCTCTATTGTTACACAAAAATGTCACTTTCTGATCCCGTAATTCCTCCCCCCAGACCAAGGTACATGCCCGTATGGGCATGATCTCCAGTAATATTATATCTCTCACTTTTCTGTCCCTCAACCAGCTGGCAGGCCAGGGTTCTGCAAACCATCTACCCCTCAGGTAACCCCCCATGCCTAGCCCCCCAGTAGCATCTGTTTAGAGGTCTAGGTCTGTGTTTTACAGCCACTCCTCTTGCCAGAAAGAGCACCCGTTATACTCCCTAAGGAATTCTTCCCACATTTTAAAATCCTCCCTGACACCTTGCGTCAGGTCCACCCAGTGATGTGGTCTGGTGACCCCTACTGTAGCCCTAGCTAACCTCTTTGTGAATGCCCTTCCTGGTCCAATGGCTCTGCATGCGAAGTTCAGGTGCCCCAGTACCTGCTGCACTAGTTTTAGTTGTACCCGTCTCCTGCTGGTGTGTACTTGGATCAGTTCCTTCAATTTACTTACTTTTTTGTCTGGTAGTCTAAATATTTCATTCGGGGCATCTATCTCAATCCCCAGGAACTCCATAACCTTGTTGGGCCCCTCTGTTTTTTCTGGTGCCAGTGGGACCCCTAGCTCCCGGCACAACTCCTGAAACTTACCCAGAATCCTCTGTGTCTCTCTTTTTCCCCTTCCAATGAAAAGGAAATCATCCAGATAATGGATGACCATCCTATAACCCATTTTTTCCTGGAATATCCACTGCAAGCAGGTGCTGAATGCCTCAAATGCAGCACATGCTATGGAACATCCCATTGGCATTGCTTTGTCAAAATAATACTGCCCCCCACTTTTAAAACCCAATAGATCCCAGTCTTGTCTCCTAACTGGCAGCAGTCTGAAAGCAGATTCAATGTCTGTTTTTGCCATCCATGCATCCTCTGTGGCCCGGATTATCCGGACTGTGTCCTCTAGTGTTGCATATGTCACCTTACTATGCTCCTCACTGATGAAATCGTTCACCAAGTCCCCTTCCGGATAGGACAGGTGGTGGATCACCCTGTACTCCCCTTCTTGTTTCTTGGGTACCAAACCCAATGGTGAAATCCGCATGTTCAGCAATGGGGGGGTATTAAATGGGCCCTCTACCCTACATACTGCCTTTTCTTTCTCTATCTTCTGTCTTAACATCTCTTTCTTTCCTTTTACTGACCCCAGGTTGCTCACCTCTCTCGCTTGTCTGGGCCCCCCACACTGCAGTGAAAACCCTGTGTTAAAACCCCCTATAATCATATCCCGCACGCTCATGTCTGGATATCTGTCCAGGCAGGCTCTTCATGCCTTCAAGTTGATGGGGGTTCTGGCCATCCCAAACTGCCCCCAGTCATGCCCCCTACTACTCCTCCCCAGCCCCTCCCTCTTGTTTTGCATGACCTTTCTTCTCTCAGTGATTCTGACCCCCTCTCACATTCCCCACCCCGCCTCCCTGTTCCATGTTTGCCCTTTAAACCCTAGGCCTTCTCGAAAAAACTGTTGACCTGACCCTTGACCCCCGTGTCCTTGTGCCCCCTGGGCCCATGTCATTCTACATTTGTTTGCCGGGTACCCTCCCCCACATTTTGAACAAGCATGCCGGAAACGACATTGAGGCCACAAGCAAAAGGCCCTGTTGTAAGTCCAGCAGCATCTCTGGGGCGTAAACCCCTTTTCCCCCACTCACCTTCGGGTGTGGACTGATCTGTTACGTGATCGTTCTACAAATTTATCTGCTTGGTGTCCCATTTCACATCCCCAAATTTTGCCATTCTCTGCCAAAAAAATTCATCATAGTATAACCACCTCACCCCGCCCTTTGCTTTTGCCCTCTGTATTATCAAAGAATAAGTAATGAGCGGGATGCCTTGCTCCGGCCTTTTTTCAAGGATGATGGCTGAGAAAGTGACAAAACCTAGGAACCACCCATCCCAAGTCTTCCCTTTTGTGAACTTGTCATCCTCTTTTTTCCCTAAAAGCACTATCGCTGCTGCCATTTCACTCTTACCAATGCCCTCAGTTTCCTCATACTTGGCTGCCGCCTCAGCTTACCAAAGTGAATATATCCACATATTCCCTTTCCATATTTTTCCCTTTGGCTAGTGGCATGTGCTCGCTATCCTCATCCCAGGTGCACCTTCTCCCTTGTACCTTTTCCTTCTCTCTCTGCACCCCTTTCATTTTTTCCCGGCACCTCCTTCTCCATCCTAATCTCTTCCAGAGCTGATTCCATCTGCCCTAAACCTCCTGTCCCCAGTGCTGCCACAATTTGCCCTATATATTCTTTTATACTGTCCCCCATTGCGTTGGATGTGTTACCTGTAACCTTGTCCAGGCCGTGCTGCCTGGAGTCTTCCAAGGGTCCCCTTGTTTCTCCCTGTGGTTGAGGAGGAGGGTGAACTACTAGGGGTTGTGGAGGGAACACCACGTTCTGGGAATCGGGTCCGGGTTCAGCTAGGGAGATCCCACCTTGATCGGGGGGGTACTGGCATCACCGGGTCTACAGGCTGCAGAGGTACTGGATCAACCATCTTGGTGGGTCCCACTACCACCGGTGACACCCTATTGGGACTACGTGGCCCTTCAGCTGGTCGTTTCCCTCTGCCACCTTTTCAAGGCCCCACTTTTCTCTTCTCCCTGGGTCTCCCTGGTTCCACCCCCTCCACCAGTTCCCACATTCTATTGGCCTTTTCTGCCAATTCAATTATAGCCCTGTAAGCATCTTCCTTTGATGGCCTGCTCTTCTTTGGTGCCATGTCCTTCTTTTCCTTTGCTCTGTGAAGACAACTATGGGAAGACAAAAAACAGGATTAATTGTATATATATACCTGTTTGTAATGCCTTCCCTCTATCCCTCACACCACACGCCTGCATGACCAGTCTGGCCCCCAGTAAAGACCTCCATCATGCTCGATAGGTCGCCAGGTCCCTTGGCTGCTCTCTGCCATCTCCATTGCGAGAGACCCAATGGTACACGGGCCACTCCCCCCCATTTGGCCTCTTCATCAGCCCCCTAAGCCTTCTGGCATGTGTGCATGCTCGTGCTCCCATTTCATGCGAACCAGTCTCCCTTGCCCTCTCCTATCCCTCCCACTGCTATTCTCTTCGGATCCCCCCACCCTTGCACCCATTGCACGGCTCCCCCCATGAGACATCATGCCATGTGGTCGTGACATGCTTCCGCTCCCCCTTGCTACAGGACCCCCCTTTCTGGTCCCTGTCTCACCACCAATTCGCTCCCCCCCTTTGCATTAACTCAAGTGCCTCCCTTATTATTTTTTAAATGCCCTTGAGCCTCTAAAAATATCCTGCTGCTGTCCCCCAGAAATGCTAAGCCATGCTGGCCTCCCCAGGAGCTTCCTCCCAGTGGATGATGTAATTATTTGGCCTCCCAGCTTGCGCTGGGCTAAACCCAAGGCCCCTAGAATTCTGCAGCTGCAGAGTTTTGTGCAGAACTTGCAATCTACTGCAGAACTTCTGCAGTGCCGCCAAATTCACTGTTCTTGGTGATTTTTTATTAATATTTCTGTTTATCCATAGAATCTGGTTCCTTTCCCCTCTTTTTATATCCAAAATCCCTCTAAACTCAGAATGTGATGTTATCATTGCTCTAACATCATAAATTAGCTAATGAAATGGCTGCATTCTGCAACAGAAATGAACAGTCACTTGTCTACCACAGCTCCCACTGCCAGAGGCGGTGGCACAGCATATCAGGCATGGTGATATTTGCTCAACCTGCACTACAGCCTAATGCAATTTTCAGTCTTACGTTATTGCACTAGGGCCAACTTAAACAAAGCCTTGTCAATAGCATAGACCTGTTAAGTCCATACCTCACTTTGTACAAACTTATTTGTGCCTTTAAGGTATAGAGATGCCATCTGAAATGAATAACTGGTAAAATGAATTTATCTGTCATTTTTAAGAAAAATAAAGTAATTATGCCCAGAAAAATGGAATATAATAATGTGTAGACCAGCTGAAAGAACAGACCTGTTAAATAAGTGTGCTGTACACATTTTTGCCAGGGTTATTATTACATATTATCACTGGTTGATAGAGTCAGACAAACATTATGGAGAAATGTGTTCAGGGCTAGCTGTTGGGCCAGAGGGTAGCATGTTGTGTTTCTTTGCTGGCAACTCAGGTTCAGAGATTAGCTCTGGGAGCTGGCTGGGCAACACAAGGATTGGGGGAACACATCACTGCTCTGAGCCTAGGAAGGTCCAGTGCAGTGTTCTGTCACATGGTGGACACATTGTGATGGGCTGGAGAGCTCTATCTCACAATTGGTTCACATCCATGTCATGGTCTGATGGTGTTACGTAATGTGTCAGGGGAAGCAGGTTGGCAGGGAAAATAAGTTTTGCAGTAACTCCTCTATTCTGTTTATTCCATTTCCAATCCGACTTGTATGAATGAGGATGCAATTTCATGGAAATAAAAAAAAATAAAAAAAATGTATATATACAGTATATATATATATACACACACATACACACACATACACACACACCTATACAGTATCTCTCTCTCTTTCTCACTGTATACACACACACACACACACACACACACACACACGTTTGTATGTATGTTACAGATTGTGTATAAATATATAAGTGATACACAGTGGGGACCTCATGAGTGGTGTAGAAAGTACATATAAATATACAAGTGATACACAGTGGAGACCTCATTAGTGGTATTGATACCATTCATATAGAAATACCTTATTTATCACATAAGGTCCCCTCTGCATATTTCATTTACACAATAGGCTAGAACCTTAAGGGAGAGATATTTGTTTTGCTTTTTTAGGCATAAAATTATTTCTATAAGTCTGTTAGTTTTTGAACTAGTGTTACTGTGCTTTCCCCCATCCTGATTGCTATAACCACTGTCATGAAAGTGAAGTCAGGATGACAAGCTGACACTGTGATATGGTAATTTGTTAGTGCCACAGAATTTCCACAGAAATTACAAACCACTGCCTCAGAAGTTCTGCAGCAATTGGTAGTCTTGCCGCAGAGCTGCAGAAAAGTAGGGGCCTTGGCTAAACCCCATCAGGGCGCCACGCAGTCAGCACCCCAAAACAGAGGAAATGGTCACACCAGGTGGTCACAGAAAATTGGTTTCCTTCCCATTCTTCAGGCCTCTGCCAGCCTCTTCTTTCTTTAGCTACCCCATCCAAAAAGGGGGGGAGGGCCAAACACAGCAAGCAGCCCCAACAAAAGGGGCATGGCTTTCACTGCAATCACCTCGCGGCATGTGATGTCAAGCCGCGAGGTCCAGGGTCACTCTCTCTCTTCCTCTGCCTAAGGGCCTCTCCCAGGCCCACTGCTTTCCCCCATTATGACTAAAAATGGCCACAAAAGCCACACAAAAGCACCGAGCAAATGGAAACGCTTTTCCCCAACCCACATGCGGCATGAGATGTCACGTTACATGGTCCCGTATCGCGCTCTCTCTCCCCTGCCTCAGTGCCTCTTCCAGGCCTACTATTCTTACCAGGCAACAAAAAACGGCCACAAACAGACACAAAAGCACCAAAAACAAAGGAAAGGGCTCTTTTACAAACCCCCACTTGGCGTGTGGCGTCACGCCACGTGGTCCTGGATTGCGCTCTCTCTCCCCTGCCTCAGGGCCTCTTCCATGCCTACTACTCTTACCAGGCAATAGAAAATGGTCACAAACAGCCACAAAAGCACCAAAAACAAAGGAAATGCTTTTCTACAACCCCCAACGCGGCATGTGGCATCGTGCCACGTGGTCCTGGGTAGCTCTCTCACCCAAACTCATCCTCCTGCAAGGCTCCTGCCATCCAACCAAACCCACAACCTTTGTTACCAGTGGCAAGCATCTACTCCTTGAGCCACTAACATTGCTTGTCTTACCACCAGTGCCCCCAGGCCTGAAAATCCCACCAGCAACCCTAACAACATGCCCCAAATTCCATCATCTGACCCCCATCATTATTCAGGACCCCTCTATTTTCCTCTGTTATATACTGTAACATATTTAATCTTATTATTATATATATTATTTCTCCTTTTTTTTTAAACAACTTCACATCTCCTCCTGCAAATCAGTTGTTTGTTTCCTTACCTATTTCTCCTGGTGAACAAACCTCAAAGAATTTGCCAATCCGACATGCTGCAGCTGATGTAGATCAAAAACTCCAGCAAAAAGTGGCTGAGGCCCCCTTGTGCTGTCCCTTATCTACCTCCCTTAGCCCCTCCTCTTTCTTCCTCCCTCCCCTCCTGAGCACAACCATCCTGTGTAGGAGGGAAGGGGTGCACCAGGACAACCTGGTCTGCCCCTTAAAGGGCAAACTCCATTGTTATAATAGGATGTACTGAGTGTGTGTTTAATTGCAGGGTCAGGGCCTAGAAGAAAATAATAACCTTTATGTAACTCATTCAAGATTCCATCAGGTGGTCAGAAAAAAAGTCTGAGAGAATGTGTGTTAAAACTAACAAATGAAAGATGGAAAACATAGCATGCACACTGGTCTCTAAGACTGAACAATCAGAAGGTTGTGGTTTCTATCCCCACACTAGACATGTGGGTTAAATAGCTTGTGTACTGCCTAAAACTAATATTAGATTTTAAAAGCAGTCAACCATTACCTTTTATATTTGAGGTAGTTTATCTTTTCCCTGTGTTTAATTAGAAGATTGTTTACCTGATGTTAATATGTGTGATGCGTGGAACAGCAATCTATGTGGCAGCTGACATAGCTAGTTATATTACCCCCGCTACATCACCAGCATCGTGACCTCACTGACTGTGACATCACTGCTACTTAGGAACAGCAATTTAGTGACCACCAGGTCATTCACATGTGATTTCACTGTCAGTGAAATCACAATGCTGATGATGTAGTGGGGAGCAGTAGAGCTAGATATGTCAGCTGCTCTGCTAAGAGCTGTTCCACACATCCACCACAACCTCATGACATAATAGACACTGATTTGCAAAAGGTAAACGAAAGGTACCTCAGAAATAAAATTTTATAACTAACTACTTCTTAAAATTTATATTATTTTCCAGTCTGCCTGGTTTGGCTCCACTAGCTCTTTAAATCCCAATGGGGGGGGGTGCCCTTGTCTTTTCTGTCTGCCAGTTCAGGTGGATGTTAAAGATCCTATGGCACTTCTCAAAAAGAGTAGGGGGATTTTGTTTTATTGAAAATCATAAAGTAAACATATAGAAAAGAAAACAGTTATCATCATAATCACATATTTCAGTAACAGATACAAGTCTGAAAACAAACAAAAAAAAAACAAACAAAAAACAGAAAATTAGACTACAATACACTCTTCATGTAATCAGGACATCATTATCAGTGATCCACGGTAAGTTCCTGCAGATATGAGCTAAGTGCTGTCTAGTCAAAGCCCTTGCTTCATCAAAATAAATGTATTGGATATCCTTTGTTATTGTTTTTTAACAATTCCAAAGGGGATATCACTTTCTGTTGCAAAGTAACTACGCACCTAACATTCCAGACATACAACTTGACTACAGCAAAAATAATATTTATAGTACCTCTGTCCCATTTATGCCAAAGAACCCCATATTTCCCATAAATGAGCATACTGTAATTCATTTTGGAAAACAATCCCTCATGCCACTCTGTGGCCAATAGAGTCCAAAAATCCATAATATAAGGGTAAGAGAAAAACAGATGCTCCATGATCTCCAGAGTCTGAACACAATGTAACCTTGAACATATTCTTTCTTAAAGTTTTTTGTGTTTCTGATTGGCCTTAACATTTAAATGCTCATGACAGCATAACCAAAGTATGTTATGATATTGGACTTGGGTCCTGTTATTCTGAATCAAAAGTTGTAAGGCAGGGACACACTCTTGGGGGCATTTTGGAAATGCCACAGTCTCAGTGAAATGGATAGCAATAGCCTGCTGATAAATCTATTTTTTCATATTACTTGTTAAGTTGGTGCTAGTGATGTGCCATATTTTCAGTTTCACAAATACTTCCCTTAAATAGTCAGGAGCAATTGCATGTCTTTTGATAATTCTGAGTGACCCAACCTTCCAGTCTGAGAACCAGAATGATATTATACGTAACAAAATGTCTGTCCATATCTTATGTGTGTCCAATAACAACGGACAGAAATTTCCATATTAAAACTGATTATAAAAAAATAAAATTGGATTGACCATATTTTGGCCACCTTTGTTATGTAGAAGATACAATATAGTCCTCTTAATAGGGCTGAGGTGGCTTCCCCAAAATGCTTCAAAAAATGCTAAACAACTGAGCCTCTCTAGTTCTAGGCGGTGGGAATATATTACTGATGTACAGGAAAATTGGTAACAAAAACATTTTAATTAAACATACATGCTTGCATTTACTGAAGCTCCACCCATGCCATTTTTGCACTAATTTGGTCCCCTCATCCAACTTTTTGTCCCAATTCACCAGATTCAGAGGGCCAGTCCCAAAATCTATACCTAAGATCCTAATGTTGACTCAAGTAAAAGAAATCCTCGCTGTGATAAAAAAACTGCTTTTCATCCTAACTTCCACCCCACACACTTTCCCACATTTAAAGCAGCACCTCACAACTTTCCATAATGGTGACAGACCTGCATGGCCGCTATCACTGAGGTATCATTTTTAACCAATAGACACACATCATCTGCATATGGCTGTGTTGTGAATGGCAAGATATGGGGATGCATTTGAATGAGAAGGATCTCAAGATGTCTGTTCAAAGCCTGTAACGTGGGAGCGATCATGAAGACATACAAAAGCGGTCTAATGGGGCACCCTTGTCTCACCCCTCCCTTTATAGTTACCATAGGGCCACAAAACCCATTCACCTGTGGTATCACCATAGCATTACAATAAAGAGTTTGCAATCATGTGATAAATACCTGTGGAATCCCATACCTCTGTAAAGTATACCATAAGACATCATGGCTAACAGCATCAAAAGCCTATTTTTGATCTAATGAGACCACTATACCTTCCACACCGGAAAGAGCATCAACCTGAAAAATGTCTCTTAGCAAGATCAGCTGGTCTGATATAGCCCTGCCTGGTATGGCACAGGATTGTGTAACAGAAAGTAACTCCAGTGCAACCTTCAACAGCCTACTATTCAGAATTTTAGCCAATATCTTAAAGTCACAATTGAGCAGGCTTACGGGCCTTCAATTTGTGATGTATCTTTTATTCCCATTTCTGTAGCAAGGTAAACACCCCTATTGACATATCAAAGGGTATTCCAGAGCTGGTCAATAATTGATTATAAGTTTCTGCTAGTTCTTGGTATAATTCTGGTCCAATAAATTTGTAGAACTCAGCTGTAAGGCTGTCTCTTCCTGGTGCCTTACCCATATTTAAGGCCTTAATAGTTACCTCCACCTCCCAAGCAGTGATGGGCCTAACCATCTCACTAGCCTTGTCATCCACACAAGTCAGAGCATCGACTTGAGTAAAAAAAACTCTGATGTCCTGTGTACATCAATGTGTGTAGCCTGAAACAAGAAGCTCGCATGTGAATAAACCATGTTTAAAATCCCTTCAGTATTAGTGTGTAAAGTATTGCCAACATCAAATAATGTTGCAATCATTCATTTCTTCACTTGTTCCCTACAACTAAGAAATGGACAGACATCATCCCTTTTTCCCTGCTTTCAATATGTCTGCTGCATATTTAAAGTGATAGTTTGTTTTAGATGAAAGGCCTGCAATTTATCTCTTACCATCTGTATTTGTGTCATGCAGTGATGCTTAGTTGTGTGCGCTAAGCTCATTAGGGATTGTAACTGCTTCCTATTTTGCTGGTAAGCCAAATTTTCAGCATCCCTATGACCTTTACTTACGGTAATAAGCAATGATCTTAATTCCATTTTAGTAATTTCCTACCAGGCTACTGGGTTCTCAAAAATATCAAACAGAGACTTTTAACTAATAATAAAATATAA
Organism: Neoceratodus forsteri; assembly: GCA_016271365.2. NCBI lineage: Eukaryota > Metazoa > Chordata > Ceratodontiformes > Ceratodontidae > Neoceratodus > Neoceratodus forsteri. The sequence goes on along the minus strand of CM028131.1, from coordinate 541,812,082 downwards.
AACATGAAAATGTGTTGTTTAACCTGGTCTAGTACTAAAAATGAGGAATTAAATTACCATGTTGCAGGGCCATGCAGCTGTGTGTCAGATCCTACAATAATTGACAATTCCTTATGATCGGAATACTCTACCGATTCCGTGGATGCCTCTTGTATAAGAAAGGATTTATTAATGAAAAAAAGGTCTATTTGTGTAGCAGTACAGCCCCTTTGAAAGGTTGGGTCTGATCTATTGTGTTTCAAAAAATATGCAGCCACCAAAGAGGCCGTTCTTATAGCAGTGTGTAAATAAGTCATATCACAGAAAATCTTCTGTGTGGTGGTTGACTTTCCCCTGTCTTGTTTTGTGAAACCACAGTTAAAATTTCCACCCAAATTATATTTTGTGAAGTGTGTAAATATGGACTAATTTGTCTAAAGATTGCAGTTCTGTCAGCCTTCGTTTGGGGTGCGTAGACATTGATTAATCTATAATATGTGTTATTGAGTTTGACATCCAGTAATAACATTCTTCCCAGGACTTCATCAATAAGTTTTATCACTGAGACCTTGACATACTGGAACAAGACACCCACCCCAGAACATGAGTCAAGGCCAAGCGACAAAAAGGACATACCCGTATACACTTCCTGTATGGCTTTAGATAATTCAGATACTGTGTGCAGTTTGGTATCTTGTAAAAAATAAGCAGTCACATAATTCGCCCTCATATGTGAAAAAACATAGCCCCTTTTAGTATGATTCTTGATACTATTTACATTAAAAGTAAGAATTGCTAAAGGCGGTGCCATGCCAAAGACAGGTAGTGATTTTTTAATAATAATAATAATAATAATATTTTTATTTGTATTACGCCTTTTGAGTACCAAGGCACATTCCAATAAAATATAAAACAAACAAAATATACAAACAGTAATATAAAAACTATTAAAACAGATACTACAATTAATCAGAACCACCATAGGCCCTTTCCCATAAAAAGGATTTGAGAGCCTGTTTAAAGCCTCCCACGGTCGTACACTCCCTTAGCTGATGGGGTAGAGAATTCCAAAGGGAGGGGGCCGTGAACATAAAAGCCCGGGCCCCAGCTGATTTTAATGTAACCCTAGGAATCTCTAGCAACCCCTCGTCGGCTGAGAGAAGTGGCCTCACAGGGCAGTAAGGAATCAGGAGTTCTTTCAGGTAGTCAGGGCCCAGATCATGCAGGGCTTTAAAAGTCAGTAATCTGACTTTGAAGGTGATCCGCCACTGAACTGACAGCCAGTGCAGTTCCCGCAGCACCGGAGAAATATGAGACAATCTAGGAGTACCTGTAAGTACTCAGGCTGTGGAATTGTGCACCAGCTGCAGGCAGCAGATATCAACCCCCCAGAAGCCCAAGGTAAAGCGAATTGCAGTAGTCCAGGCGTGAGGTTACAAAGGCATGGATCAAAGTTGGCAGGTCGCAAGACGGAACAAGGTGCTTGATTCTGGCGATGTTTCTCAGATGATAAAAGGAAGATTTTGCCACTGCTGACACCTGAGAATGAACAGTCAGCCCCACATCTAAGATCACCCCCCAGATCTCACACCTATTCAGAGACCAGAAGCTCGACATCCCCACAAAACACCCCAGATGGGGAGCCGGGCACAGTTCCCCCTATCCGGCAATCCAGATCCAATACCAACACCTCGGACTACCCAGAATTCAACTTCAACAAATCGGATCTCATCCAATCCTGGATTTCATTTAGGCAGCTATTAAATACCGAGATAGCTCCTTCCTGGTCGGGTGCAAAAGACAGGTACATTTGGGTATCATCTGCATAACAGTGAAATCTCAACCCATACCATCTCACAATGTCTCCAAAGGGAAGTATGTACACCACAAACAACATGGGGGACAATATAGAGCCCTGAGAAACACCATAAAATAGAGAGATGGGATCGGAGGAAAAGACCCCTCAAACCACCCTCTGAGTTCTTCCAGTGAGGTATGATGTGAACCATCTGAGCACAATCCCGGAGAGTCCACAAATACATCTCAGGAGCTCCAGTAGTACCCCATGGTCGATGGTGTCAAATGCTGATGACAGATCCAGTAGAACAAAAATGGACTGTTTTCTCTCGTCTCTCGCCATCAGGAGATCATTGAGCACCTGAACCAGTGCAGTCTCGGTACTATGCCTCTTACGGAAACCTGATTGGAGAGGTTCCTAGATGCTATGGATGGTCAAATTGATCTTCAGCTGGGCTGCTACCACCTTCTCGATCACCTTCCCTGCAAAGGGAAGGCTCAAGATAGGTCTGTAGTTAACAAGACAGTCTGGATCCAGAGATGGTTTCTTCAACAAGGGTCTCACCACTGCCTCTTTCAAGGAACGGGGATATTCACCCGAGTCAAGGGAAGACCAGACTATCTGTGCTAGAGCCAGTAGAATGGGCTCTCCACATCCTAAAATCAGGGAAGTGGGACCTGGATCTAAACCACAGGAGGTAGGGCGCAGCCCCTGGACAATCCGCATCACATCCACAATTTCCGGACGGTCAAGGTACTCCAGGAGAACGAGGGGGTAGTGACCAGATCCTGGCCACTCGCAACTAGCATAGAACGTGTCAAACAGATGTCTGACCTAATGTCGGCCACCTTATCAGCAAAGAACTGAGCAATCTCATCACACTGTAATTGTGAAAATGCTCTACGGAACTGTAGACAGGTTGGGTTGCACAATCTGTCCACAGTTCTGAATAGTTGAGCAGGTCGGTTCTGAGCGGCAGAAATTTCCCCGGACAGGAACTCTGCCTTCTTAAGGGAGATTTCTGACTGATAGAATTGATAATGTTCTAACAGTCTAAGGTGATCGGCATCCAGGCCAGACCTCTGCCAACAATGTTCTAACCTGCGTCCAAGTCGCCGCAACTCCCTCAAGACTCCATCGAACCATGGGGCCCAAGGTCACAGGAAGAGAGGACACACATAAACTGGAACAATGGAATCCAGGGCAGAAGTAATGGCAGTTTTATGAGCCATAACCAGCACCTCAGGATCATTGCAATACACAGGAAGTAGTTATAGGTCAAGAACTGCCGCAAGGCCATTGGAAGAAATGTTCCGCAAAGGGCGGTACTTGACCATCTCCACAGGGGTCGGCCTACAAGGAGGAGCATCAAAATTGAATCTCACAGTGTAGTGATCTGACCAACTGACTGGTTCAACCCCCCACATCAGAGGCCTCGCTTCCCAGGAGGAAGACCAAATCAAGAGAGTGGCCACCTTTATGTGGAGCAGTGGTAATCACCTGTGTTAGGCCCAGTGAATCCATTAACTGGAGGAAGTGTTGCCCAAATTACAAGAGTTCGTCATCGACCCATGCATTAAAGTCGCCCAGGACCATCAGTCTGGGAGACTCAAAGGCCAGATTGACAGCGAAGTCTGCTACTTCCTTAAGAAATTGCTTCTCATCTCCTGGTGGATGGTAGATGAGAGCAATTCAATAGCCCACACCTGCTACAACAGCACATTCAAAAGAGGTGGGCTCCTCAACTGGAACACTAATGAGAGCCAATTCAGTCTTAAAACAGACCGCAACCCCACCCCCGCGGTCCAACCTCGGGCGATGTATCGCTGCATACCCGGGCTGGAATTGTGGCTTCCAAAATTGGTCCCGCATTATTATCCAGCCAGATCTCGGTAATGCAAGCCAGATCTGTCGAGGCAACAAGATCTGGAATTACAGCAGTCTTGTTCTGGACAGATCTGGCATTGCACAACATCTCCCGGGTTGGACAAAACTCCTGGGCTGCCCCGGGCTACCTGCCCATCACTAATGATGGTGCCCTTGGGTATGGGGACCAAACAGGATGGCCCACGCTCCAAGCTCCATTTCGCCCCAGGGTGTCTCCTGGGCTTAATCACCCTGATGGGGGAGCTCTGCTCCACTCACCTCCACTGTTCACCCCCCCCTCCTATGGGCACTACCTAATGCCCAACAGCGTTGGTAAGTTGAAAAAAACAGAGGGGGGTATAAAAGGGTGGAGGAGAGGAGAGCAGAGGCTGAGTAGTGCATGACCTGGGGCAAAGGTAAACACATCAGATCAAATACAAATCCTCAACTTTAAACAGTTAAAACAAACTGATATAATAACACACAAATCCTTATACAGTTTAAATCTCAAAACAACCAGTTCAGCTAAAGAAGAAATCAATTAAAAATAAAATAATATAAAGTAATAAAAATAATAAACAAACAGAAACAAAACTGTACCACTCTAAAACAAATAATAAAATAGATAAAAAGAAAAACCAGTCCAGAAATTGCAGAAAGTCAGCAGAATGGATTAAAGAGGGGCAACCAGTCACCACATAAACTGCAAAGTAGTATAAAAGTCAATACCCGGAGAGCTCTCACTAATCCGGGTAAAACACTAGCTCACTTCCACCACTGCCTCTCATGCAGTAGATAAAAAAGAAGCCAATAGTAACTTAGAAATTAGAGGAAGATAATAAAATGGGTACTCTCACCACCCTCCAAGGACTGCTGCACTAAGAAAGGCCAGACAGAGTGATCCTTGAGCACAAGACAAACACCGCAGTAGAAGAGGCAGGGATAGGAAGTGTCCACAAGTAAATCCAGGTCTTTGACAACAAAGCAGCAGAATCCAGTCCACTCTCTTTAGCAGCTCCAATCAACATCGGGGTCAAATGCCTCCGGCCACCTCACCAGGAGATCCACTGCTTGCCCCCCTCAGAACCTGAGACCAGTAGCTGCAGTTATTTAAAGAGTCAGCCTTCTGACCGACCCCTCAGGCAACTTAGGGCAGCACTGTGCTCCCCCATCGACTCTTCGGTGGTTGGACAATGGGCATTCCTGCCCTGGACCCTGGACCCAGGCTCAACAAGGGACAGCGGGCCCCCAGTGACCAACCGCAGACCTCACCCTTCAAGTTGCAGGCAATCACAGAAGACAAGACTTCTCCAAACTTGGCTGAAAAAGGGCCGGCAAGCTGCGATGGACAAAGTATGTTCCATTAATCCCCAGAACTTGAAACTCTTCACCCCTGCTCCAACCTCCTATAAGGAAAATCAATGAACTGAGCAGCAGTAGTACCAGTTCCAATAGTGCAGCAGTTCGCAGTGACAAACAAAGTTTGAATCACTCACCCTCCTCCATTTCTCCATTCCCTGGTTCTGCAAATAATCCAGATTGGTTTCGGTACACACAGCGGAGATTGAAACAAACGAATGTAACCAAAGCCAGGATGAGTCCAGCCAAGAAGAATCCAGCAAACGATCAGCAGCAACACAGGCCTACCAAACTACTCACCTAGAGGACCCCAACCAAAAATATTCAGCTGCACCACAACAACACCCAGAACAAAGCCACACAGTAGCCCATCCCAGGGGTCTGGGGACCCCTAGGATCACCAGCCAACTCCCTGACTAAGGATCCCCGGAGACCCCGTGAAGCAGCAGAATCTGGTCGGTGATTCCCTGCAGAGCCAGGCCAGTCTCAAGAAGCACAAACTTCAGGCCCACCACAACACAGTCTAGGGCCTGCCACTCAATTCTTAGACCCAGCACACCAACTAACACCTTCACAAATGGTCCGCTTAGCTCCTGGGACTTCTTCCTGAAGCAGACTCCCATACACAATGTTGGACTTCCACAACTCCTCCTCAAAATGGATACCTCGATAGAACGGTAGGGTGACAGCCCATATAAAAAATCTCCACTGTCCTTCAATAGCCTATAACAAAAAATCCCCACTGTCCTTCTGCACCTAGGCAGGGATTAAAACAGTCTTCATCACCAGCCAAGCAGTCAAACTTAGCCCAGTCCAAAAGTCCAAAAGTCGGCTCCACACAATTCCCTGAGGCATCAACAGCAACACCTCAGATCAGAAACCCTCCATTTCCCGATGCAGTGGCGGCATCCGACAGCACTACTGCATACTGCAGGGCATCAGAACGACCAAAACTATGGAATAAACGGCCATCTTACTCAAGTCTTACTCCAGGTGTTATCGAACAAAAGCAGCTTAAAGCACAAAATAAAATAAACAAAAAACAGAATAAAAAGAAATGCAATACCAAATAAAGTAGACTAAATGAAAATAAATGATAAGCAGTAAGCAGCTCACAGCATGCAGCTCACGACGCACCCAGCCTGGCGGCCAACAGTAATTTAAATTACCCTTAAAAAGAAAAAAACATCACAGAGGCCTCCCCTTTTTCTTGGCCTTAACTCCTAAAGACCTTTTAGCCAAAACTGCTTTATGTAAGATGGTTCTGTCCGGGTGTGATTATGGATCACTCAATTCCGTCCCCGAAGCCCATCCATTATGACTGAGTCAAGGGATGAACTGCTGAAATCGATGTCTAACCTATCCTGCTGATCAGTGAAGGCTTGGAATCTATTCAAAATAGTGGTTTCAGCAATTTTAGGCTTTTTTGATGCCGGTTGTGACCTACTCGATCTCCTCCATGGCATTGATTTTGTTTAACCAGATTGGGGGAAGGGGAGGAGGCATCGTAGCGGTGTCCAGGACCTGCTCTTTTTGTTCTATGACAGATTTTCCTTCTTCTAAATAAGCTTTCCCCTCATCAGGTAAATCCTCTGTCCTCTGTGAGTCAGCTATTCCAACTATCGAAGGGAGAGTCACAGGCTCCTCTCATGTTTCAGGATCTTCATTGGGTGTGTGCATTGCAGTTTCTAAATCGAGAGCTGAAAACAATTTTGTAAAGGTTTGGGATCAGTCAAACCCCTCCTGTCAGTAGTATGCATCCACTGTGCAATTGTTACCATCAGACATTGTTCTTCACAATCTGCTGTACCTGCTGCACTATGCGCTGCTTTAGGACATTTGGCATAGGCATGTTCTACAGAGGTTACATACTGTGACCTCCTTGCATTGCCCGCTAGTGTGCTCTAAAGAATTACATAAACTACTGTATAGTTGGTCACAATTACTGCTGATGTGTCCTGGGGCCCCACATTTGTAGCTGGTCAGGAGCTGGCCCTGATAAAATACCCCCTGTCCATGCCCCCCCAAAATGAATTAGGTAAATGTTGTAACCCCAGATCCTGTGACCCTAAAATAACCCTGATCCACCATCACCCCATTCCAGATACTTTCAGAAATGAAGATAGCTTCAGGGTTCCCCACTACAGTACACCTCTGTCTCATCCAGTATACAAGGTCTGTCACAGTCACACCTTCATTTCTATGTGAAGGCTGTGTCAGGAGTATCACCTCAAAAGGTGTCCACAATGATGTGTTTTTAACAGTCTGGTACCTCTCCCAAAACTTTTCCAGTCCACTACTCAGCTTAAAACTAACATCAAAAGTGGACTGTCCAGACATATGTATCAATGCATATAATTCAGTAATGTTAAACTGCAAGCTATCCTTCAATAAAGTTTTATCCACGTAAACCCTGTCAGGGAAGCATTGTAAGCCCCCTTTATACACCAGGTGGACAGTGTTATGGCATCTTGCTGAATACACAGGTTACTTAAAAAGGGAAGCATACTATCTAAGCGGCCTAGCATCATTTTCCCCTTGCCTCTTGCCCTAGAATTTGTAGGCCTATGTTTCACCATTTCTAAATTAGCAACACTTTTGGCAGAAAACAAATTTGTGGAGTGCTCTAAGTCATTGTGGACAGTTAAATCCTCCCACACACTACCTTGGGACATGTCCAGCAATTGTAAGTTAGGATGCTGAGTCAACGCCAACTCTCAAGGCAGTTCCAAGTCTTCCTGCCTGTTTTCTGCATCCTGTGCCAGCACCATATTCTATACTCCATCAGTACCAACCAACTGTTGTCACTTCCCTTTATCATTACCAGTTGAGATGGGGGGGGCAATGTCAGTTGAACCCCCAGGATCCGAAAAGGAGTAAACCCTGAAATCCAGCTATCCTTCAGAGGCTCCTTAACCCACCCGGCCGCTCTCAGTGATTGTTCCACGGACCATGGGCCCTGCTCCTGTTCTGAGAGGTCCACCCAAGATTTATGTGAGGGACAAGGTTTCTTCATTTTTCTGCCATCCCATGCTGAAAAGGAGAAATCAGTGGCTTTCTTCTGGTCATCTACCATTATTGAAAATACTGCATTAGTCCCAGACTGTTAGGGTACGGCAAAATCAAAGTCATGTACATCGCCCTGCTTCTCCTCGCTAGTACCCAATATGTTATCAACAGCTTCTTCCTTTTTAAATGTTTGTCATCCTCTTCGGCTAACAACTTCAGTAATAAAACTTTAGAGCTCTGACTTACTGCGTCAGGTTCACTTCCTTTTAACACCTCACTCTCGTCCTGCTGTTCTTCCTCTATTATCTTTGCATGTGGGTCCCGAGACATTAAATCCTTCTTTTCTTCTAAGAATTTCTCTGGGTGTCCTGCCACATCGAAAAACTCCTCAGCCTCAGCAGAAATTTCAGTTGGGAAGGAGACCTGCTCCATGACCATCTGCACATCCTCCTCCTGCTCAATCGGAATAACAAGTGGGTCAGCCATCCTCAGACACAGCATCTCCTACCTACGAGTACAGGAATTTCCATAGTGTCCTGGCCAGATTTCTCCCATTCACTAAAAATACCACCAACAGCTTAATCTGGTTCAAGTAAGGATTTATGCCATGTTACAATTTCAGTTGGTTACTACCTGTACCCCGACATCCCTGAAAAAGGAACTTCTAGTCTTAATGGGCCTACCTGGTCAACAAAATTCAATGAATAAATAAATTCCTCTATTATGCCTTATGACACTCAGAAGGATAACCACCACCATAAACAAGGCCTGTCGACTCATCACTGGGGCTAAGCATCTCACACACACCTGCGACCTCTACTCACAAGTAAACTGGCTTCAACTTGAAAATATAATCCAGTACCAAACCTGTGTGGTTGCAAAGAAAATCCAGTAGGGAATTGCCCCTCCCAGGGTCTGTTCACTACTTCAAACAAAAACCAGCTCCAGAATCACCAGGGGATCAATGCCACAACTGTTTTGCATCCCCTGCTGCCGCACAACCCCAGGCCAACAATCATTCACCTACAGGGCCCCCACTTGGTTTAATGGTCTTGCCCATGATACTAACACTTCCACCGGACTAGGTGCCTTCAAATCCAGGCTCCGTAATACCCTTGTCGCTTCCAGCACCTGCAACTTCCATGCATAACTACTCTACACCACTCCTTCACTGATCTCCTCTACTGGGCCCTGTGCCCATCGCACTTGCCCTAGTAGGCCTCCACCTCTCCTGTACTTCTGCAACTGACAATGCTGCCTGGCTGCCTCTCACCCACCCCTTGTCCCCCCTTCCAAATTCCCCTCTACCCTACCATCCTCTCTTCCCTGCTCCTCCTTGACCTCCTGTTACTGCCCCTCTTATCCTCCTACCCCCCCTTCCGATTTTCACCCATGTCTCTTCCATGCAACATGTGTAATTGTAACCTATGATGTGAAACCAATGTTATGACGTAGAACCTTTGTAAAAGAGCCCTGGGCTCAAAGGTAAACTTGTAATCCTAGAACAAAATAAATCAAAAAATATATATATAAATCCAAATCATTCAAAGGCCATGTTGACATATGATTTTACTACCAAACAACAAATCGGAGCCCATTTCCTGATAAAAGGCTGCCAACATATTACATTTAAATAAACAACAAAGTTACAAATAAGGAACTAGTGACTTATGAAAAAATCTACAGAGATTTATGCTGGGATTTGATGCTGCCTCTACAGGGAAAATACAGGAACAATTAGGGCTTGTAACAGGAAAACAGTTATTTGGATCTGGGAGCACTGTGATGACAGTGACTAAACAGCACTACATGGCACCAACAAGAAAATTACTTTGGTCATTTGGTAGCTCTTCACAGCCTAATTGGCCCTGGCTAGAATTTGTTTTTAATGGGTTTGTCCTTTCCATATAGCTTGCAGCTGTCCCTCTCCATTCCCAATATCCTAATGGACACGACAATTAACATGGCAAAAAAATAATTCTACATAGTAATGTGTATGTTACTTTATGGACTTTAAACAAAAACTGTATGTTAAAAAGAAATCTAATCTTAATAGAAAGTTACCATTATTATAATCAAACCGTCTTGTAAATGCATTCATGAACACCAGGAGATCCTTTACTATTGTTTTTTTTTTTTTTATTAATGTACCTCAGTTTTAAAAGTGTGCAAAAAAGTCATAGGCCACATTATTGTGTACGCTGTATCTCTGAGTGCATGACTGTGTAACTGATGTTCTAACTTATATTGATCACAATCTTAACAGGGCCACAAATACTGCTTTTATCAAGTGTTAATAACTACTAAGTATATGCAACTCCGTTCTTAAAGAAATAAAATACAGTGGCCCAGATATTCAAACTGCACCCAAAAAGTGTACAACAGCAGGAGCAAGTGCAAGTCCACTGTGCCCATGCGCAAGAAGCACGATATTCAAAAAACTGCACAGGCCAAGATGCACCTACGGCCGATGACTGAATATCGCACCGCCTGCACCATAGCGCAACTAGTGATGTGAAGCTGAGCATATCTGATACGCCATAGCGCAACAAGGGATGCTCAGCGGAGCAGTCCAGATGCACCATAGTGCAACCAGGGTCGCCCCCTGCAGCAGGGCAGCAATGCAACAGCACAACCAGGGATGCAGGGGCCCACCAATCATGCCACAGATGGGAAGAGGAGCACACAGCAGAACAGACATCATCCCCCACATCCCATGCACTGCACAACAGGGTGAGAGCTGGAATAACCACCAGCCCATGGATACCAACAACCAACCCACAGCTAGGCCATGGTGCCCCAGCAAACCCCCTGGCAAGCTGTGACCGGCACACAAGGAGGGCCAACCACCCCATGGCACTTCATCCCACCAATGCAGAGCACACCCTGCACCACAATCACCATACACTCTTCCCAGGAGTAGCACCCAACAGTGCAGGACACCCTATGCATGCCACCACCCCCACTGTGACAATACAACCCTGCACCACAGAGCCATGTAAGGCATCCCCACCATGTGCACCCTGCTGTGGGCGGCAGCTGACAGTAGTGCAACAACAGCATACACAGTGCCACCCTGCACGTCCCCCCCAAGATACAGCTGAGAGATCGACCATGCGTTGCTACACGAGGTACCCCACATGCGACAGGTCATGCCCCAGACCCCACCTCCAGTGGTACAGCACCCTGCACACCCTCCCAAGGACACATCCCGTCCCAGCACTGGCCACAACAGCCAGCACAGACATGCACAGTGTAGCATGGAAGCATGCACCACACAGGATGCAACACAGTGCATGGACAAACACCCACCCATACCCAAGGGCACACCAACATAGGGACACAGTAGTGGGTCAACCAAGCCACTGGCATGTGGCCACTGCTGATGTGTACACATGGCCAGCACCCCTACATTGCACAGGTGTGCCAGCCACCCTGCACGGGCACCATGAAGCTGTATGCCACCAGCATGCCTCCGGAGCACAGGTGACAGACACTGGAGCACATCCCCTGCAACAGACACAAGTGACAGCATGGAGGGGGGACAACAACACCGGAGGCCACAGTGCCACCGGAGGCAGAAGTGCACCATATTGGTGATGGAAGGCAACCTGGCATTGTGCCGGGAACAGTTGTTATGGACAGCCACCCACTGACATGCCAGCAGACCATGCATATCACAGACATGCAAGGGTGTCAGCTGCACAGGCCATGGATGGTCTGACAGAGGTGCCATGCACACAGTGCAGGCCCCATGGACCACTGCATACAGGCATCCAGTGCACAGAGTACAACACACAAACCACAGACAGTGACTGATCCCCCTGCCCACACCATAGGCGGTTCACCTCTGCACACACACACACACACGCCCATGAGTGCACCACCCCTGACATCATGCACACCACTGCAGCTGAGCACCTGTAGCCCACTACAAATCAGAGACCACCACAGTTGTCATAACAAAATGCTTATATTTAAAAGAAGTAACAAAACCTATATACAACTATTTACAAGGGAAGGAAGGGCCACATAACAGGTGGGGGTGGGTAAGGGGCAGGGTGAACATATGGGAGAGGAAGAAGGGGTTTGAGGGTGGGTCCAAGGGGGAAAGGTGGTAGTAGGGGCATGGAGACATTAATGTGCTCCCCGGTCCTCCTCCACATGGCGCCGATGTCTGCCACTCCTCCTCCTCCTTACCCCGTGGTGGTGGATCCTCTGTAAAAGCTCCAGTGTCACCCTTGCCACCTGGAGCAGCTCCCAAACACTTCTCTCCAGTGCCTGGAGTCACTGTCCACCTAGGACGAGGGAGCAGAGTCAATAAGTGTGACTGTCCAGCCCCCTGCAGCCCACCCATTGTGCATGGCATACAGCCATGTGCCACGCCCCGTGATGGTGTGTGACCACCCACAGTGACCATGTCCACAAGACCTGCCTACCCAGGCAGCCACAGCCATGTGGACCACTGCACACACTGACTGCCCATGTCCTACACAGCACCACCATGGCCGTACAGTGACTTGGCTATGCAGTGTGAAGGCAGTGCCACAGCCATGTGCCCGGTGCATGCATGGACCACCATTGACGCACTCCCAGACATGCAGTGCCACTGGACAGTGCTGACTGTAACAAGTTGCGTGCATGGCAGTGGTGTCAATGGATGGTGGCCATGCCCTGCTGCCCGCCCAGTTATACAGCATGCAATAGTAATCATGAATGTAAGGCACTCACCATCATCAGGCTGGTCCACGTGCTGCTGACCACCATTATCCCTCCTGCCTTGCTGCTCCTCCAGGCAGTGCCTCTGTTCTGTGGCCTGCAGGCATTCTTTGAGCACTAAGGTGCAAACATGGAGAGAGGTACATCAGTACAATCCAGTAGCAAAGTCCCCCTGCCCCCATGTGTGTGCAATCCCACACAGTCATACCCATCCACCCCACACCTTGATACCACCACCAGCCAACACCGATGGCTCCTCTACAAAGGACACATGCAAACCGTGATACCCGATGGGACGATAATAGAGTTTGGATGTGGCACCTACCTGGCCATGACACCGTACCCCTCCTGGCATGTGCCCACAGACGGGCAAGCAGGTCTGGGTCCCTGCGCCTCAGGTCCCCGTAATGGTGGTGACACTGCTCTGCCGTGCACTGCATACCGGTGGCCTCCTTCAGGGCATCAGCCACCTCATGCCACACCGCATTCCTGGCCCTGTCCAGGGGTGCCTCTACATACAAAGCCCCAGCATGGGGCTCAACTATTGCCACCAGGTTGGCTAGCTCATCCGGGCTCCACATTACCGCTTGCCTCCGCACCATCTCTTCAGTGCGGTGGATTCAAAATGGCACTCGGCAGCGCAGTCCTGCCACATGCAGATGCTGCACCGTACAGCACTGCCATTCCATAATGCACTGTCACTGAACAGTGCGATAGTGGTGCACCCATGCCTGACGCATGGCACCTAGGAAGCAAAGGTCGGGCACAGGGTCAAGGGTCTCTGGCACACAGACAGCCACAGAGCGATTGGAACCCAATGCATGTAACGCGATTGGGTGCCTGTGTGCCACCTCCTGTAGCGGCCTACAGCGCTGTTGCCCCAGTGCACCTATGACACCCCAGTGCCACAGCACCATATATGTGAACAGTGCTGTAGCGCCACTGGCACAATGGTGGCAGTGCCCTGCATTGCCTCCTGTGCACAGCATGTCAGCAGCATGGCAGGCACCTGCGTCATCAACCTGGGCATGCGCAGTTAGGTGTGTACTGCGCATGTCACAGAACTGCGCCCTTGGCTCTGCACGTTCAACACAATTGTGCAAAGCGCAACAGCGCGATATTCAGCCGGCATATGTAAATTATCTAATCAGCCATTCAATGGTGCAGTCACTGCATTTGCATCCACTTAAAGATGCACCTCACCTCATTTGCATGGGTTGCGCTATAAGAATGCGACATTGGGCTGCACTGGCCATAGTCGGTTACTGCAGTCTATTGCAGTGAGTTGCATGCTGTTTGGGAGTGTAGACTGTGGTGTTTGGGACATGCATGGGACTGCACAGTCACAGGTAACACCTGTCATTCTCACAGGATGAATCATGACCGATTGTGAGGTGGAGGAAGAGGAACAGAGATGTGGGAGGAAGAGGAGGCCAAACTTCACAAAGGCATTGACAGATGCCCTGTTTGAGGCCTACTTCAACCAGGAGCTGCTGCTCAGCAGATGCCAGGGAACACCACAGACCCGTGCAGCTGCATGGGAGGAGGTGGTGCATGCTGTCAACCTGCATGGCAGCCACCAGCACTCCGTGAAGGAGTGCAAAAAGAAGATGGGCATGGACAGGCGGAGAATTAAAGAGAAGGTGGCTGCCATCAGGGCAGCACAGTCTGCGACCAGTGGGGGACAGCCGGAGGTGCAATGCCTGACCCCACAGGAAGAGTGGGTTGCTGGCAGCATGCAGTGTTGCACCATCGAGGGTGTTCCGGGTGATGTATTTCAGATGGGTGGTAGCCCTTCACTGCATGGTAGGTCATGGTGTGTCAGTTTGGGGGGCAGGGTAGGTCACATGCAGTAATGCTACTGTTTTTCCCTTACAGCTCCTGAGAGTCTACATGGGTCAGCAGTGGTGGGCTTCTCCACTGAGGGCAGTAGCATGGAGATGGAGGAGGGCCCATCCACCTCCACAGGCATACGGGGGTCAGGACAACAGTGGGCCCAACTGGACATCTGGACTGATGTTGGTGGATCAGGTTTGGTGGAGGCCCTACCCGTGTCCCAGCATGCCAGTGTCCATGGATGCCAGCATGCTGAGACTCGAGCTGGTGCCGGATCCGTCACCGATGATGATGGAGCTAATGTCACGGGCAGTGAGATGCTTGGGCCACAGGATGGCCACACAGCAGGTGACATCGCTGCCATGGCTGTGGGTGGTGCTGCTGTGGAGGCCTGTGTGACATCACAGTCCCATCCTGTGCCTGTCTGCACCAGTGGGGCAGCACTGGTGTGTGTCCAGGACAGTGGGGCTGTTGCAGCCACTGTGGTGGCATCATTGAGCCCTGGAGAGTGGCAGCTGGAGGGGCAGCATCAGCAGTCAGCCAATGACCATGGGGGTACAGTGTCAGGGTGCGGCGTCAGTGCACCACCTGTGGACATGCCCAGGCCTGGCCCTGATGTGCAGTGCCTACCATCAAGGGGTGATAAGCATCAGGGCCGCAAACACCATGAGGGACAGCATGCCGATCAGGCAGATGACCTCTTAGATGAGCACACCTGCATACTGCAAGCATCAGTCAATCAGCAGATGCGGCTTGTGATGGCGTTGGATGCACTGAGTGCGGCTTTGCGCCAGGCAGAGGAGCAGTGCAGCAGAGACACAGCTCTGCTCCTGGCAGGGACGGACCAGTTGCGGGAGAATGTGACCACTGCCATTGACAGGCAGACACAAGCATTCACAGCTGTCATGGCCACAATGGGCACACATTTATTTGCCCATGCGTCGCACACACCGTGCAGTGCAATGTCCACCCCCCATTCTCGGCGTCATGTGACACCATCCTTGTCAACACCGGGTTCAGCTGTGGGCATCCCGAGCACACCTGGCGCAGGCATGTTCAGTGTGCTGCAGACCCCTGCGTGAACAAGGTCATGTTCAGGCAGTGGAACCCTTGGGGGACCATCATTGCCACCCCATGAGGCCAGTGGTCAGCCTGTCACTGCTGGCGGGTCTCGGCGGGGCCACCCACGCATCTGTTGTGGCTGTGGCACGTGACTGACCTGTCTCCCAGCACGGCTACTGTCTGATGCTGCCCTGTGTGCATTGTGTCATTCAGCGGGCAATGCATGGGTGGGGTACCCAGCCCTGCACGCACACACATGTTCCATCTGCACACCCTCCCAGCTGCTGTCCGCTGTGACGTGTGCATGATGATGCCTGCATTGCGCTGTACACCACTGTGCAATGGTGCCCAGCGTCTGACACATGCACAATGACAGACAGTGGGCATGGTGGTCTGTGGAAGTGTGTGTGGCTAGGGGTGGCGGTCTGGGTCGGTGTGCCTCCTACCCTTTGTGCATGTCTTGTGAGCTGTGTGTGTGTGTGTGTGTGTGTGTGTGTGTGTGTGTGTGTGTGTGTATAACTGTGTGCCATGTTAGACCTCGCCCATCCCTGGCAGTGTGTGCGGTTCCATGCTCGGCCACTTCCCTTGACAGCATGCACCCCTGATGTGTGTCCATGTGTGTTTGTGGGTTGTGCCTTTGCCACTGGTGGTTGCTCATGGCCCCGTGACTTACCTGGGTTGGCTGAAGTACTCCTCTGTGATGGTGTCCCAGTGCAGCTGTGCCAGCCGGATCAGTCGGGGGTCCCGTCGCCCAAGGGGGGCTGCCCATCACCATCTTCACCAGCGTCCTCATTGTCCCCATTGCTGTCCCCCTCTTTGACCTGTACGGTTAGCCCACAGTCATTGGCCATGTTGTGCAGGATGAAACAGGCCAGGAATAGCCCGCAGGCCTTTGAGGGGCTGTACTGTAGGGCACCACCAGATGTGTCCAGGCAACAGAAATGTGCCTTCAGCATTCCGAACACCTGTTCAATGACATTGCATGTGGTGGCATGTGCCTCATTGTAGTGTTGCTGCAATGGGATCGTGGACCGCTGGTATGGTGTGAGCAGCAAGGGATGGAGTGGGTATCCAGTCACCTGTGTGTAGAGGCTGGAGGTTAGTTTGGTGATCAGCATCGCCCTGCCTTAGGCCATCTAGGCCAATACCCATGTCACCTCTGACCATGCCCCTCCCAAGCTCTATGTTTTTCCGTGTGGTTTGCATACTCACCCACTAAGTGGTCAGTGGGGATGTCCCCACTCTCAAATCTGGGGCACAGTGCCGACTGGTGCCAGATAAAGGCATCATGTGCTCCCCCAGGGTGCGTGCCACAGACATTGATTATGCACCCCCTGGCATCGCACACCACCTGGCAGTTGATGCTTGCTTAGTCCTTCCGATTGATATATGTGGCCCCTTTGGGGGCAGGTGGTGTGCAGATGGCCACATGGGTGCAGTCTATTGCCCCTAGCACGCCAGGCATACGTGCTACCCTGTGGAACTCATGTATGTTTGCTGTGCACTCCGCCAGTGTGCTGGAGAAAAGGATGTACTCCACAGCATGTGGCAGCAGTGTGCTGAAGAACTAGGTGAGGTGGTGTGACGCAGCCAACTGGGTTATGCCTGTGGTGTCCCCTGTTGGTCTCTGGAAGACACCCGTGGTGAGCACGCACATGCAAGCTGTCACTTTTGTCTCCACTGATAGAGCATGGTTCTGTCGTGTGGGTGCCTGCATCACATCACTGCATAGCTCTCAGAGGCCACCTCCAAATTGCCCGATTCAGGGGCGGTGCGGCCCTAATCTCGGTGTTGCTGTACAGCTCAAACCTGGTGCGGGCTCAGTACTGCCTGTTGGGGGCATACTGCCGATGGGCCCTTCCACGGCCGCCCCCCGCTGCCTGCCTTCTCACTCCCCTCATTACTGCCTCCATCTGGATGATGGCACTGGCCATGTCCCTGGCTTGTATCCCCCGCAGCTGTTTCTGTGTTCCCCCGCTGTTCTGGCTGTTACTTCCCCTGCACCAGGAACATCTTCCTCTGGTGGCCTCAGTGCTGCATGGCACTTCCCCCTTCTGCACTCTGTTTGGC
This sequence comes from Neoceratodus forsteri, assembly GCA_016271365.2. Classification (NCBI taxonomy): domain Eukaryota; kingdom Metazoa; phylum Chordata; order Ceratodontiformes; family Ceratodontidae; genus Neoceratodus; species Neoceratodus forsteri. The sequence goes on along the minus strand of CM028131.1, from coordinate 541,794,384 downwards.
TGTGGCTCCCCACATCTTCCCTGTGCCTGTGAGTTCAGGATGCCCTTTCTCTGTCCTACCCTGTGTATCTGTCCTGCCCTGTATGTCTGGCTAGAGTTCAGCCAGATGTGCCTTCCCTGTAGCGTTCTTGTGCCTCTCCCTTGTTCCTTTTTATTTTGGCTCTTTTTTGCTATCACACAACTTCTGCTTGCTCCGCTATTGCGCATGGCGCATGTTGTTGAATATCGCACTGCGCCATTTATGCATGGTTCCTCCCCCTTCAGTTGCGCATGCATTCATTATCATTGCGCTCTTGCTCAGAGTGATTTGGGGGGTGCATCTGCCTCCCTCTGAATATTGCAGAATGGGGCATTTTCAGACTTGCACTGGAGCAACCCTATTGCGCATGGCACAGCCCTTTTGAATATCTGGCCTGTAAGTTTAGTCTGCTGGATTACCAGCTTGACTAGTTAAAGTAAACTGTCTCATCTTAACTAAAATAGCATAATATATTTCTAATGAAAACCCCAAAACTACATTCACAGGAAAACCTGTATTTTTTCTGTTTGCCAGAGTATCATACAGCTTGATGAACTTGGACAATAACAATACCATTTATATAGTACAATCCTTTGTAGATTATGTTTAACTTAATGCTTTGATATGGCTTGGTTATTCTGTATGGAATCTGTAAAATGCACACAAACTGTTCAATTAATTGATATTCCGTTAAGTCCCTTTGTTTTATTTTAACATCTAATCAAATGATAAAAGCATGCCCCTTGTGGAACACTAAAAAAATGTGCCTTCATAAAAAATTTAATAACTGACAGCAGTGTGTTTACAACTAGATAAACATCCCTCTACAGGGCTATATCTGTCAAGAAACCTTCAAGGTTGTTGATGGTAAATATATTCTAAGGGGGGAGGACATTGTTCCCTTGGTAAATACTTCATTGTTGCAAACTGCTGATATCATGCCACATGAAAAAGGCATATAGACATTACAAGATGAAATAAAGAAACATAGTTCAAGTTCTGAAAGTGTTTTGCTTTTTGATCTGTCATGGTCAGTTGTAAGTATTTTGATTGGGTTTAACAGATTATTATTTTTTTATCTCTGAATGAAATAGCAGTTTATTCACAATTGTACAGAAATGGAATCCAATTAATGGATCAGAATACTGGAACTTTCATTTCATTTTTCCTTTTTATTTTCTTACCCAGTTGAGTAAAATGGACCACATTGCCTTTTACAGGCACAACCAGGATACAAATACAAATAAATACATAGGGCAGGATTCACAAAAGGGATGTGCCCAGCACATCCGAGATGCAACGGGGCATCTCCGACGTGCACCCCATAGGTGATTCTGGCAAGGGGCCGATGCACTGGTGCAACCCTGATGCACCGGTGCTGCGCAGATGTGCCGCATATGGCCAGTAATGCTTGGCAGCGCATCTGGAAGGAGCTGTGAAGGGGGCGTGCCCATGCATATCAGGCGCTTATCCATTCAAAGACTTATTCTGTGGCGCATCCCTGGGCCAAGTCCAGGGATGCGCCACAGAAAGATAGTCCAGTGCCCCCCCAAGCCCCCGGTACATGCCACTCCTTGCAGTGGTATCACAGACATCTGATGACCCCTAGCCCCCATAGAATGCCATTACCGTGGTGATAAATGACATGTAGAACTCACCTCCCAAGCCCCAGGTACAGCCACCTCCACGGCAGTAAAGGAAATGATGTACCCCTCCCAGCTCCAAACTCCCATTGAAGTCACCATCTGTGGCAGTAGACATAACGTGAGATCCCCGCTCAAGCCTCCATTAAAATGCCACTCCTAGCAGTGGTAAATGACATGTAGAATCACCCTCCTGCCCCAAAGCCCCCTTTAGAAGCCACCTTCTGCGGTGACCGTCCATTATTCGGAATGAACCCCAGGCACCCCCAAACATCTTCTTTCCCTCCAGTCAGCAGTTCCACTGTTGGTGTCAGCCCACTCTCCGCATGGTTGCCACAGCCACGCCGACAGAGCTGTCTGACAGTGACTGCTACCATACAACCTGAAGCCCAATGGGCATTGGGATGTACAGCAGCTGTCACTGTCAGACAGCTCTGTCAGCAGGTGGCCGCAGAGAGCAGGTGGGCTGAGCTCCTGCCAACAGTGGACCCTACTGGGGTGGGGAGAGGGATGGGTTGGGGTGCCTGGGGGTTTGTTCAGTAATGGACAGCAGCCACAGTGGGCGGCTTCAACGGGGCTTGGGACAGGAGGGGGGTTCTATGTCATTTACCACCGCCGATTGGCATTCTATGGAGGCTTGTGGCTGAGGTTGTTTTTACAGTTACCACCGCAGTGGCGGATGGCTTCAACGGGGGCCTGGGAGGTTCAGCACTTCATTTACTGCTGCCAGGTGTGGCATTTACTGGGGGCTTGGGGTGGGGAAGGGGTTTGTGCTTCTGCGATGTCTACTGTTCGGCGCATTCCGCCTGGGGCATCCCTGAAGGCACAATGCAAATGGGGCCATAATGGCATGCTAATGGCCCCATTGCATCACGCATGCCTAATGGACTCATTTGCATGCCTCTGGCTCTGGATCATGTTTTTGGGTGCAGGATATCCTGAGATGTCCTGCCCCGAAGGGTTCACAGCCTGACATGGGGGATGGGCCGGTGTAATTTGGGATGCCATGGTGCATCCTGGGTAGGATACACCTGTGCAATTCACAGAGGGGATGCACTGGGGGGGCATCTCCCTGTGCCTCCTCTGTGAATCACACATTTTGCACTCAATGCATCTCCCCTGCACCGGGGCAGCTGAGATACGCTGAGCACATCTTCTGTGTGAATCCTGCCTATAGACTGTAATTTAATAACAAATACTAAAAACAGTTACAATTTGTTTCAGGCACTAAGCAATATACATATAATTTCTTAAAATTATTTAAACTGTTAACATTCCTTATGTCAGGATTTATTACATCCCAATTTTTTGCAGCATTGTAAGCAAATGACTTTTGACCCTTTACAGTTTTAAAAAGGGGTATTTGAAGTGTCAGGGCCTCATCAGATCTTAAATGCTGTGATGTTTTATTTTCTTACTATAGTAATATTTGCCAAAGGCTCATTCATCTCTTTCCATAATTCGTTATATGTCGAGCTATCATGTAATACTTATCCCAAATGTCCAATGGCAACCAGCTCAAATTATGATACAAATTACAATAGTGTCCATTATGTCTGGCCCTTAAGGCAAATCAGGCATATGAATTATACATCACAGCTCTCTTGATACAAACTCTTTTAGATACCCCACCCCAACCCATGCTGTCATAATCCAAAATGTGCGAAAGACAAGACTGAGCTATTATCTTTCTTGAGGAGTCTGTAAGCAAATTTTTGATTGAATGAAGGGCACTCAGTTTTCTATGTAGTGTACTACAGACCAGATTACTTTCATAAACTCTGTTTTTGCTATGATAAATGGGCAGTTAATAAATGGGTATTGAGAGCCTGGTTGATAGTGCACATGCAAGTGGAATCACTCATCATACCATTGTTCTAGGTTTATATTCCAGTCTTGGAATATAAATGTGGGACAGTCTCCTACAGCAAGAGTCAGAGATCTCCATTATCAGTTCTGTATCTGACACCTAGATGATCACAGGTGACAGTGCAGGCTAACCAAGAGGTTGTAGTTGGTGGAAGGCACAGAATGGTGCATATAGTGAAACAGCAGCAACTGAGGCTCCATGAGAAAATCTGGGAGGGCCTTTTCAGTCTCTGGTAAAGAAAATGATGCAATGCTTACCCCACATCACCCCAGGTTTCCGCATCTGTTTCTTGTCCTCCAATTGGATGCATCCTTCTCTTTTTCTGGTCACCAACTGAATTAGCTAACAAGTACCTGGTAGACTTGTGATACCGCTCACTTCCCCTGATCTCGCTGTAAATTGCAAAAATACTCAGGTAGTCTAGTGGTAACCCCCTGCACTTTTCACTATGATATTACAACATAACCTCAACCCAGTCAACAGCCACCACTGTCCACCTCCATCAGGCAGCCAACACAACCTAAAAAGCCCATGGATGTCTGGGGGTGGAGTAGTGAATGGCATCTAGTACAGGCTTCCCCCCTTACCACTTTGGCTGACTGCCATTTGGATGACTTGGACTTAGAGAATTCATTACTTCTACAGTACACATGCACTCTGTCCAAGTCATATAAATACCAGCCAATGGAGGTGGTGAGAGGGCGTCCTGTTCTGGTCACCATCCACTGCTCTGCCTGCCAACATTCACAGGTTTTTTAGAATTAGTCTGATGCTGTAAGGGTGGTGGATGGTTGTGGGTGCTGTGTGAGCAGGCTGGGGAGACATATTTTAGCATAACAGGGACTGAGATTGGAGGATAAACCCCTAGATTACTGGAGTGTTTGTATTGTTTACAACAGTGATCAGAGCAGGTGGCAGGAACCACTAGACTACCTGGGTAACTGTACAATTTACAAAGGTGATCAGGGTGGGTGGGAGTGCAACTAGATTACTATGGTAATTGTACAGTTTACAAGGAGGATACAAGGAACAGCTAATAGTTTTCCTAGTCAAACTATCTCTTGTTGGGAGCTGCAATATTGAACATAGGATTTGCAAGAAAGCGAGTTGTGCTCACAACAGAGGGAGGGGAACCTTTCAATTGTCTGTGGTTTGTAGCAGATATACTGCAGGTGGAGTTGCTTCTAACTGAAAGGTGAAGAAGGAATTTACAATTATCAGGAAAAGACAGTCTTGTTACAATTCTTAAGATTTTCAATTGCAGGAAGAGTTCAAAGCACAGCTGACTTATTTTGGGGCTGACTGCTTTCAGAGCACAAACCACCAGGCTGTTTTGGGGCTGGGAGGTTTACCTGTGTCTGACTTGGATGTCTGGATTTTTCTCTGTTTGATTAGCAGGGGATTTTCTCTGTCAAATTGTTGTGTATAGTATCTTGCAGACAGGAAGGCACTCATCGCAGCGGTGGGTCAGAGCTCTTAGCTGATTGTTTTGTGAGGGCACAGTTTAGGCCCAACCCCTTCCCACCCCTCACCCCACCCACCCTGGAAATAGTTCCTTTATACCTAGGGTTCTGACATCATTTCCTCAACAGTGCAGGTGCATATCAATGTCATATCCTCCTAGCACACAGCACTGAAAATATACACACACATTGTATAATATATATATATTTCTATATAACAAACCAATCACACACAAGCACACACACACACACACACACACACACACACAAAAAAAAAAGTACATAGTCATGTGGGGAGTAGTGTAATGTAATGGCTGTGGGGCAGCAGTCTTCCGGGAGTCTTTCTGGAGGCTGAGATGCTGCCCTATTTGCAGACAACTCTCTGCCCTGAGGGAGGAAGTTGCCCATCTTCAGGCCACACTGGACAGCAGTAAGATAACCTTCCCCCAGGCCAGACTTGATGGTAGGAAGGGAACCCCCCCATCCAGGGAGCACCAGAGCCACCACCACTACCTCAGAGGTTGCAAAGAAAGCACAGCAGTTGGACCACAGTGGGCTCAGGGAGGGTGAGGAGGGTGGAACAGAGGCACACCCAGTCAGTTGTTCCACTCCACAATTCATACACCATTCTGGGGGAGCACAGATCCCCTATGGATGCACCCACAGAGGAGATTAAGGAGGCTGAGGACACCTGTCGCAAGGGAGGCCCACAGGAAGGAGGCAGAGGATGCCACAAGGAAAAGAAGCAGCTCCTGGTGGGGACTCAATTATTAGGGATAGAACTGGGGGAGCAGGAAAACTGAAGTAAAGTGCTGCCTGGTGCCATGGCTTGTAGGGACAGGAAGCGCATCCTCAGGATCACAAGAACAGCTGCACGGATCTGAGCTGGATGTCATGTCCACCTAGGGACAAATGACTGGCTCAACATGAGATTAGAGCAGTGCAGAAGGACTTTTTAGAACTGGGAGGGGCCTAAGACAAGTAGCACACACAGTAACCTCCTCAGAGGTGCTGCCTGTAAATGGCATGAGTGAGGCAAGGTACTTTGCACCATGCAGTTTAATGAGTGGTTGAAAAATAGTGTGGAGCACAGGGGTTTGGCTTCATTGGGGACTGGGGTTCCACCTGGAGGGACACCAGCCTATACTGGGAGGATGGTCTGCATCTGTCTAGGAAGGGAACAAGTCTTTTGAGCAATTGGTTTAAATGCTTCATTGGCAAGCTTTTAAACTAGTCAAGGGGAGAGGCACTGATGAGCAGCAGGAAAATCCCAGCCTCTCCCTACAAAACAGGGTACTAAATGGGAAAAGACTGAGGTAGAAAGGTCAGTGGGGATGCTGCAACAGAAAGTAAAGCCATCAAAAATGGAAAGCAATGAGTACCAATGCATGTAGTCTGAGTAACAAGCTTCCTGAATTAATGGCCTTGATGGAGGAGGAACATCTGGATATGGTGGCTGTCACAGAAACATGGTTCACAAAACCATGACTGGGACGTAAACATACCAGGATACACCATCTACAGGAGAGACAGAGAGGGTAAAAGAGGAGGAGGAGTAGCTCTTTACATAAGGGAAGGAATCAAAGTAACAGAACAAAAGAGAAAACAGGGAGGAGAAGAAGCACTGTAAAAATTTGGAGACCTGAATGGCACCACAATCCGTGACAGGGTTAGAGTACAGACTTTCTCAGGGGGAGGAAATGGACAAGGAAATGATAGAAAGTATACTTAGTATGGCAAAAAGGGAGATATTGCTGATGGGTGATCTGAATATGCCAGATGTTAACTGGAGTGCAGTTGCCACAGCCACTTCGAAGAGTGGGTTATTCTAGATGCCCTACAGGGGCATGCCTTAGACAACTAGTATTGGAGCCCACTCAAGAGGAGCAATCTTAGACCTGGTTCTCTCAAATGGAGATGAAGAGAGGATCACAGATGTAGAAGTGGGTAGCCATCTGGGAACTAGCAACCATCGAACAGTATGGTTCACAATAAACACAACAATAAGTCAAGCCATACAAAGGCAAAGGTACTGGACTTTAGGAGGGCTGACTGTGCTAAAATGGGTAAGTGCCTAATGAATGCACACATGGGCAGGAAGGAGGGTGGAAGAACAATGGGAATAATAAAACTGCCATCACAGAGGCAACAAGCCTTTGTGTGAAGCAAATAAACAAAACTAAATGATGTAAGAAACCACTATGGTTCTCAAAGGAAGTGGCAGTGAAGGTTCAAGAGAAAAAGAAAGCTTTCAGGAAGTTCAAGGAATCGCAGAAGGAGCAGGACAGAGAACTGTATCAGTTAAAGCAAAAGGATGCTGGGAAGGCAGTCAGAACAGCAAAGGCCCAAACCGAGGAAAAGATAGCCAACTCAGTTAAGAAGGGGGATAAAACCTTTTATAGGTACATCAGGGAGCGAAGGAAGACCAAGGGAGGGATAGTGAGGCTTAATAAAGGGGAGGGTGGGCAGAGGGAGACTGTGAAAAGGCAGAGATACTAAACAAATATTTGTGCTCAGTATTTACAAAGGAAGGGGGTACCTAGAACAAACAGTAGAAACACACTGGATACAGAAGTTGATACCAGCCCATTTACAGAAGAAAGGGTTCTGAAAGAACTCTTAAAACTGAAGGTGGACAAAGCAATGGGGCCTGATGGGATTCATCCCAGAATTCTAAAAGAACTAAGGGTAGAATTAGTGACACCACTGACTAGCCTGTTTAACAAATCATGGGAGGATGGGGTGGTACCCGAGGACTGGAGGAGGGCAGATGTGATTCCCCTTCACAAAAGTGGGAGCAAGACAGAAGCAGGAAACTACAGACATGTTAGTTTAACCTCAGTGGTAGGGAAAATGATGGAATCACTTCTGAAGGAAAGAATTGTTCAGTATCTAGAGGCCAGAGGGGCACAGGACCCAAGGCAGCATGGACTCACAGCTGGAAGGTCATGCCAGACAAATCTGATAGATTTCTTTGACTGGGTGACCAAAGTAGTAGATCAGGGAGGGGCTGTGGACATGGCCTACCTAGACTTTAGCAAGGCATTTGACACAGTCCCACACAAAAGATTAATATACAAGTTAGCTAGCCTCAGAGTGGGTCCCAAGATGACAGCCTGGGTAAAAAATTGGCTGAAAAATAGGACACAGAGAGTAATAGTAAATGGAGTCCACTCTGATGAAAGGGGGGTTACTAGTGGGGTACCGCAGGATTCAGTATTAGGACCAGTCCTCTTCAATGTCTTTATAAGCTACATTGCAGAGGGACTGGAAGGAAAAGTATGTCTCTTTGCAGATGACACAAAGATCTGCAACAGAGTTGATGCACAAGGTGGGGTGGAAAGGATGAAAAGGACTTGGCAAGGTTAGAAGAATGGTCAAATGTATGGCAGCTTAGATTCAATGCTAAGAAGTGCAGGTAATGCACCTGGAAACAAAACCCAGGGAGGAGTAATGAATGGGGGTGAGATACTAACAACAAGAAAAATGGAAAGGGACCTGGGGTAGTCATATCAGACGACCTAAAGGTGGCAAGCAATGTGAGAGGGCAGCAATGAGGGCTGGGGATATTGGGATGCATAAGGAGAGGCATCACCACTAGAAAACAGGAAGTTATTATCCTCTGTACAGACAGCTGGTCAGACCCCATCTGAGTACTACAGTGCAGTTCTGAGACCCAGCTTCGCAAAGACATAGACAGGATGGAAGCTGTCCAGAGGAAGGCAACTAAAATGGTGAAGGGTTTGCACGGAAGACATATGAAGAGAGACTAAGAAGCTAATATGTATAGCCTCGAGGAAAGGGGGGGCATGATAGAAACTTTCAAGTACCTCAAGGGAATCAACAAAGTCCAAGAGGGTAGCATCTTTCAAAAGAGGTGTGCAAGAACAAGGGGCACAATTTGAAGATAGAGGGGGGCTCAGAGGTAATTTAAGGAAGTATTTTTCACAGAGAGGGTTGTGGATGCTTGGGACGGCCTTCCGGAGGAGGTCGTGGAGTCAAAAACAGTGGTGGAATTCAAGCATGCATGGGACAGTCATAAGGCAATTCTAGGGGATGGGGGTAGGAAAAAGTAGGCTGCTGGTTAACTAGGATCTGCAGCTTATCAAGTAGGCAGGAAAATGGGCAGACTGGGTGAGCCAAGCGGTCCTTATCTGCCGTCAAATTCTATGTTTCTATGTAGGTGGGTGGGGAGTACCACTAGACAACCAGGGTAATTTTATAGTTTACAGTGGAGATTGAGGAATTAAACAGTTCACTGATTGTAATGACATGTATAACATTATACATGTCATTACAATCAGTGACATACAGTAGACTTCAACAGAGTTTAAAAACATTAATATTAATTGGCAACCATTGCATGTTTTATGCTTTGTCATAACTCTATCCATGTTGTTTCAATAAATATAACCCAAACATTGACATCAGTATGAATCTCAATTAAAAATCTAGGACAGATACCGGCTTCTCTAAATTTCATAGAAATTGCCAGGATGTACATTTTACTAGGTTATACTAGAAACATAGAAACAGAGAAGCTGTCAGAAGAAAAGGACCTGTTGGCTTACCTAGTCTGCCCTAAAGTACCTACCTATTGTGCTACCATAGACTCTAACTGATCTCTGGCCTTCCCCCCTTCCCCAGTCCTGTTACTTAGGTCCTCTAACATCAAGCACCCTTTCTGTGAAGAAATATTTCCTCACATCCTCTCTAAGTCTCCCCACCTTTGAGCATTATATCATGCCCCCTCATCCTTGAGCATCTCTTTCTGTGCAATATGCTACCCTCCTATACCTTATTGATACATTGATGAATTAGAATGTTTCTATCATGTCACCTCTTTCTCTCCTTTCCTCCAGTGAGTACATATTTAATTCCCTGAGTCTTTCCTCGTAGGGCTTCTGATGCAGGCCATGCACCATTTTGGTTGCCCTTCTCTGTAATTCCTCCACCCAGTCCATGTCCCTCCTGAGATGGGGCCTCCAGCACTGTACACAGTACTCCAGGTGTGTCATCATTGATCTATATAGAGGTAACATTACCTCACTTTTTCTTCCGGTGATAACCTCTCTACACATACTCCTGCATCCTACTAGCCTTTCCTACTGCCTTATCACACTGCATTGCTCCTTCAGGTCATCATCAGATATGATGTCCCACAGATCCGTTTCCTGTTTTGTTGTTGTTAACATCCCCCCAATGATATGTTGCCCTTGGGTTTCTGTGCCCCATGAGCATAATTTTACAATTTTTGACATTGAAGACCAGTTACCAAACCCTTGAACAGTCATCTAGTTTTTTTAATCTTCCTTCATTTTCTCCACTCCCCTGGTGTGTCCACTCTTTTGTAGATTTTTGTGTCATCCACAAACAGGCATATCTTTCCTTCCAGACCCTCGGTGATGTCGTTAATAGAGACATTGAAGAGGACCAGTCTCAGTACTGACCCCTGTGGCACTCTGCTGGTTAACATATCTTCCTCTGAGTGAACTTCATTTACCACCACCCTCTGAGTGCTGTTACTTAGCCAACCTTGAGCCCACTGTATTATCTTTGGACCCACTTCCATGCTGCCCAGCTTGTTTACAAGTCTTCTGTGTGGAACAGTGCTGGAGGCCTTTCTAAAATCTAGGAAGGCCACATCCACTGCTCTTCCCTGATCCACCTCCCTGATAACCCAGTTAAGAAACTCTGTCAGGTTTATTTGGCAAGATCTACTCCCTGTGAATGCATTTTACCTTGGATCCTGCAATCCACTGATGTTAAGGTATTCCACAATCCTTTCTTTAAGTAGAGTTTCTAAACTGTTGCCCACCACCGAAGTCAGGCTTACAGGTCAGTTGTTTCCTGCCTCCTCCCGATTCCCACTTTTGTGTAGTGGGACTACATCTGCCCTCCTCTAGTCCCTCTGGAACTTCCCCTGTATCCATTGATAGACTGAACAGGGCCATAAGAGGCACAGACAGTTACTCTTTTAGTTCCTTTAATATCCTAGGGTGAACCCAGCCTGGCCCCATAGCCTTTGTTACTTTTAGTTTAGTAAATAGTAGTAGTAAAAGTTTTATTCATAAGATGTACAAATGAATAGGATATCTCATCTGAGCCAGAGGCTCTTTTCCAGTGAGTTTGATCAGTAAAATTCCAGTTACATTTACATTAATACTTTATAAAATGATTTACACATACAAAAAGACTCAGTGTGCTAGTTCACTGAGGACTATCTCCCTCCATAAAAGGTCTAGTGTCCACCTCCCTTAACTTAATGCCGTCCTCCACTATCTGTGGCCTGTCACCTAACCCTTCTTTTGTGAATTATTTATTTTTTTAATCACATCTCTATTTATCCTCCTTGGCTGAGCAGTCCCCATGATCTCCGACACCCGCACCCCCAGACCCGGTCGTGCGCGTGGGCCACATGAACCCACACACTCAGGGGCTGGCCTTTTATCACTCTGCACTCCTGGTTAAGTGCCTGTCTTGAGTCCGAGGGTGCAGGACATGGCCATCAGCTGCAGAGATTGCACCCTGCTATTTTTCCACCATTACTTTTCCCCCATGGGAGCTGGACATGCAATAGCATCAGAGCACGTAGTGCTGATGCCTGCCGTGCTCCCCCCTTGTCTATGCATGCCACTGTAGTGTGGCTGTCCTCCACCAGTCACCACTGCAGTGTGGTGTGATGCCCCCTGCCCACCCAGAGGAAGGAGATCAGTCATCAGACATTCAATCCTTCCTCTCCCCCCTCCAGCCTCGGCAGCCTGAGTCCATTCCCGAACCCAGGTCACCAGTGTGGTACAGGGTGTGGAGTTCAGTGCCTCAACCCTCAGCACCACCAGGCTGGCACTTTTGTGAATTCTGAAAAAAAAGTACGTATTCAGTATGTCAACTTTCTTTTCATCCTCTTTCACACTTGCTCCTCCCCTTTTAGTCTTACTATCCCTGCCTTGCTTTTCTTCTTTTCGCTTATGTACCTGAAGAAAGAGTTATCCAACTTTTTTGTTGGTTTGGCAATATTTTCCTCTGTTTGTGCTTTAGCTCTCCTAACTGCCTTCCCTGCCTCCCTTCTTTTCTCCTGATAATGCTCCCTATCCTCTTCCTTCTGTGTCATCTTGTACCTTTTGAATGCCTACATCTTTCCCTTTACCTTCTGTGCTACTTCCTTGGAGAACCATAGCAGTATCTTACTCCTCTTGCTCTTAGTAACCTGCTTGACACAGAGGTTTGTTGCCTTCTCAATGGCCTGTTTTATTCCTGCCCACTTTTCCTCTACCCAACCCTTATTCCCTATTCCTGCAAGGGCTTCCCTGAGGCACTCTGCCATTTTCTTGAAATCTGTTCTCCTGAAGTCCAGGGCCTTCATTTTAGTGTGGCTCAGTTCTGGCCCTGTCCTTATGCTGAACCTAGGTCCAGTAACACCCCCTCATGAATACATTCTTTAACTAGTTGACTGAGGAACACCCCCTGCAGGAAGTCTAGAATTTCTCTACATCTAACTGATTCTGCAGCAGGTAGGCTCCAATCCACATCTGGTAGAATGAAGTCCCCCCTCTAGCAGTACCTCACCCTTGTTAGTCAGCCTTTGTATTTCATCTGTCATATCCTTATCTCCTTCTGCTCCCTGTGCTGGAAGTCTGTAGATCACCACTATCCTAATAGATACTCGCTGCCCTGTCTCCAGGGTGACCCACAGTACCTCTGCTTTACTCTGTCCTCCTTGTATTTTTATGGCCTTTATTTTCTCTCTCATGTAAAAAGCCACCCCTCCTACCTTTTTTCCTACCCTGTCCCTCCTGAATAGTGCATACCCTGGTATGGCTATCTCTCAGTCCTGGTTTTCATTGCACCAGGCCTCTAAATTGCTACTATCACCAGGTCTCCTGCTGCCATGGTGGTCTCTAGGTTTGCCATCTTGTTGCCCTTGTTGCCTAGACTTTGAGCATGTGCACACTTGGCTATCCATTTTATACTGCCATCTCTCCTCTTCTTGCCCTTTTGCTCTCCTTTTTTCCTCCAGTATTGTCCTTCCTCATTTCCCCTTACATCTTCTTCCTGTATTTCTATTTGTGTTTGTTCTCTGTGGGACTTCCCACACTCAGGATTCCCATTGCTGATCCTGTAAACATGTGTGGGGGGGGCAGACTATGTCTTCCTGCCTTCTTCCCCCTCACCGTTTGGCTAGTTTTAATGCTTACTAATGTAGTATTTAAACTGTTCATTAAGGATCTTGTTTCCTCTCCTGGAGAGATGTAGACCATCATCACTGTACAGGCCTGTATCCCTCCAGGTGGAGTCCCAGTCCACAATGAATTTGAATCCCTCTTCTCTGCACCTGTTCCTCAACCACACAAGAGTCCCTGGTGCAGAGCCTCATGTCATCCCTCTTGTCATGGACAGGTAGCACATCAGAGAAAGTAACAGATTGTGCTCCTTGCCTAAGACCCCTCCCCAGTTTCCTGAACTCTTCCAGAACTGCATCTGGCCTCTCCCCAGACAGGCCATTTGTCCCCAAGTGGACTGTGACATGTAGCTCTCCTCCCTGCCTTCCCAGTGATCCTTAGGATCCTCCTTCCATCCCTCTGAGCTGTGGCACTGGGAAGGCACTTTACCACCCTCTCTTCATCCCTACCCATACCCAACTATATCCCCTTAACTATCGAGTCCCCCACCAGGATTTGCTTTCTCATATGGGGTCCTCTGTCATCCACCTTGGGGTCTCCAACATGGAGGACCTTCACATCCATCCCAGTTACTACCTCAGGTGCCCCTGTGGGGTATTCCTGCCCTGCCAGTGTGGAGTAGGATTTTCGTATTGGTATGGAATTTGGGATATGCCTACATTCCACCACCTTAACCCTCCCCAAGCCCAATGTTGTCCAACTGTTCCTCATACCTGCCATCCTTTGAGGAAGCGGAGCTGGACATTTTGGTCCCTGAGTGGGAGAGTAGGTCCTCCTAACCCAAGCCATCTCAGCCTTGAATCTGGGAACCTCCTACCTCAGCCCAGAGAGGTTCCTGCAAAAGGTACAGCACAGCAGTCTCCAGAAAGTCTCACTGAAGACTGCTGCCCCACAGCAGCTGCACTGCACCATTCCCATCAAAGTTACTCTCTATATCTAGACCTTACCCACTACCTCCTAACAATTTACCTGATCCAATAGTTAACCTACCCATTAAAAATTTACCCAATCTAGTAGTTAACCTACAGGTTAACAACTTCCAGAAGCACTTTTGGCACACACACCCTTTAGCGCTGCCTGTCCTTAAAAATTAACCCTATCCAGTAGTTAACCTAGTGGCTAACTCTCTGAGAAGCACTATTTGCACAAACCCAGCTTAGAGCTACCTACTATTTCTTTTATTCTCTTCTTCTTTTCTCCTCCCTCCTCTCTTCATACCTCCTTCTTCCAAGTCAAGTAATTATGTGCCTTGGAAGTCTCCTTCTTCCTTGCTCAGAATCAGATCTCCAGCAGCTGGGGAAGGGAGAGCTACTCTTTTCCTTCAAGGATGGTGAGTCTTATGTGTCTTGCTGATCCCGTTCTTCCTGCTCCCAAACAGGAAGTTTCTGTTGTCAATCAAATCCAGTGCCTATAAAAGTGGAACTGGCTAAGGGTGGGAGGGTGGAGGATAGGATGGAAGGGTGGAGGGGAGGGCAGGAGGGCAATAGATAACTACAGGGAAGTATAAATGCAAACACCTGGTTTACTTCTGTCTAATGCACCCCCCAATTTATAACCCCCTCCTCACCCAGTTAACTGGAAAGATGATAACAGTTCCTTTGCCCCAACTCAGACTAGCACACTAACTGTTGTGTTTCTGTTAACCCTAATTGAAGGTCCCAATATATATTGCAGACCCTACACTTCTAATAAAGTATCTGTCCGACTCCCCCTAGTCAGATGTGTCCTAGCAGAAAGGTTGTAGCTGCCTCCGTAGGTGTCAGCTTGGCTCAGTTGGTAGCGCATCCGCCTCTGGACCAGAAGGTCATGGGTTCTCTTCCCACACTGGGACTGGATTTGCACCTAAAAATTGCTGGCATCTGAGTGTAGTCTTGGGGGATGCTGTACTGCTGGGGTGTGCGGTCCTTCGGATGAGACGTTAAACCGAGTTCTCTTCTGCCCATTCTGGTGTTGTCCTGGTGGGTGTCCAGGTGGAAGTAAAAGAACCCAGGGCACTCTTCGCAAAGAGTAGGGAACATTCCCGGTGTCTTGGCCAACATTCCCCTTCCCATAAACCGGTTCATGCAATTATCCAGGCTGTGTGTGGGTGATGATGTGTGATATGGCTGCCACCACACATTCAGTCACTTCACTACCAGTCTAGCATTGCTTGTAAAGCACTTTGAATGTATGAAAAGTGCTATATAAATGATAATTCTTCTTCTTCTCCTTGACCTTGTTCAGATAGCAAGATTGCCCTCTGCTTTCTGGACATACGCTAACTACTGCCCTTGTACAGGTCACCGATGGGGCCATATCTAGAGTATGGAGTACAGTACTGGTGCCCATACTTTAAAAATAACTTTAACCTGTTGGACACGGTCCAAAGGAAGACAACAAAACTGATTGTTGGTCAGCAAGGTAAAGTAAATGATGATAGGTCGGGGTCCTGGACATGTACTTCTTGGAGGAGAGGAGGAAGAAAGGGACATGAGGGAGATCTTCAAATACTTGAATGGGATAAATAGGGTAGAAACAAAGGGTCTCTTTAAGGTATGCAGCAACTAAATCATGAGAGGGCACAGTCTGAAGTTGGAGGGGGGAGGTTCAGGTGGGAGGTTAGGAAGCACTCCTTCATGGAGAGGACGGTGGCCAGTTAGAATGTACTGTTGGAGGAGCTAAGCTTGTTGAGGACAGTGAGTAGCTTCAAGAAAGTCTGGGATAGCTATAAGGGGAAGGTAATTGTCATGGGAGGGGTGAATGGAAAGGAAGGAGGATTGGGAGGGTAGCAGAGTCAGTAGCTTAAGCTGTGGACCCTGCAATATGAGTACACAAGGCAGACCAAATATTCTTATTCTGTTGGCTTCTTTGTATGTCCATATGTTCATAAGTTATTTAATTTGACATCAAGATCTACAGATTGGGAAATATGCAATAGAAATGATGCTTTGTTTAATGTCTGCCAAATCCTAATAACTAATCCCACCAATAGGCATCTGAATCCAATGATATTTCTCTAGAGGCCTTGGTTCTCTGGTAGAGAAAATTATTTTATTGGATAATCTCTATACAAGCAAGTACTAAACAGATTAGCAAAAAAAGGGTGCTTTATCTGACCTCTATCAAAATATTATTATGTAGAATTTTTTTCTTTTTTTTTGATTAGGTTGAGTTTGCTATTGTCTGAGCAAGCAATAATACCCAACAGGATTGGCGGTATTGGGCAATACCGGACCACCCAGGGGCATAATGAGGCCTGACACTGCAGGCGGAGGGCCTTATAGCCCCTGAAAGGTCCGGTATTGCCCCTACCGCCCACCCTGGAGGGTATTATTGCGCTTAGAAAATAGGGTCCCTATTGCACTTTTATGTGTGATTTTCAAAAGTTAAAGAAATAAAAAAATAAGTAAAAATGAAGCTTAACTGTTTGTATTGTAAAGTAATCCCTCTGTTTTTGTTTTATTATATGTCCTGCTGCCTGCTGCAGAGATCTATTCTTTTGCGCCCCCCAACAAGAGACAGCATGTTTAAAATGGCCGATGAGCAGTCTATCGGGATATGTTTTAGTAAATTACCGAAAATGAAAGGGTTTTGTGCTGCTTGCATGGCTCTGTTTTTCCTTCTGATATACATTACAGACACAGAAGTGCTTGTTGTAAATAGCATGATTAATTTGAATGAATGGAATGCGAGCAGCAGTCGCGGTCAAAGGAGCTGGATTCTTGCTAAGCGAGCCTGGGAAAATGGCGGCTGGAGGATGAGGGGGGAAAGTGCTGGCAACGATAAGGCATTGTTTAAAAAAATGTTGCTGGAAATGAAGCTGAAGTTGTCTCAAATGGTTAGGGACAGCTTGTATTAGCCAGCAGCACCTCTCGCTTCACTAAACGACAGAAAAAAAATGGCAGTGATTTCATTTTGAAACATGGTGTTTCAGCCAATTAGAGAAGAGGATAGGGAAAATTCAGGGTGCCAAAGGTTAACACAAGTGATAGGGCACCCTGAATTGGACCTTGTTTTGGAGCGGGCATCTATTGAAACTTAATGTACCCCCTGCTGTGGCTCTCAGTCAATCAACCAGTTCCTACAATCTAGCCCATTTTCTAAGCATCAGTGACTGACCTTAGGTGAAGTAAGATGGATATTACATCATGTAAGTTATCTGAATAAACTTTTAGAATATTCTTAATGTATCTTTATGGGCTATTTGTACAGTGTATATACTGTAGTTACATGGAATAATGTTTCAGTAAAATCTTTTTTACATAGACAACGTGTCACAAGTTGAAGGGAATGGACATCACCTTTGTTTTGTTTTCTAGAAATCAGGAAGGCAGGAGTTTGAATCTGGCCAGAGCAATTATTCTCTTACAGTCTTGTAAAGGGAGTACATGATACTCTTCTAAACCATCAGAGGTTTTATAAGAGGTGAACAACTGGGTGTATTTTCTTTCCTTAACTGTATCCATGTCCTTTTGTTCAGCAGCATGAAATGATTTTCCTTTGAGTTATTTACCATATGAGATTGCAATGCTTATATTTTTATAAAAATCTTCCCATAAATGCTGAAAGTTAATGGAAGATAAATATACATGAAGCATCTTTAACCATGTAGATTGCTTCTCTAATTTTGTACATTGTTTTTTTTTTCCTGTAAGCATTCATTGGTAAAATATTTTAATAGTTATGTATGAACTGAATCATCCAGTTCACCTCAGATAACAGGTGTAGGGGTTGATAAAAGGATTAGAAGGCATAGCGGCAAGGTGTCCATCTGTGGTGCCAACATCCCGGGTTCAAGGATGGACCCGGGAGTCAGATAGCCAGCCGGGGGGAGAAGGATTGAGCATCCTATGGACTGTTCTCCTTCTCTGGGAGGAGGGGGGAAGAGTGTCTGGCACAATGAGGACTCCTGGCAGAGGCTGGGGGTCCCGAGTGGCCAGCACCACATTCATTGGGCATGGGGTGGATGCCGGTGTCATTGCATGTCCCCATCCCCAGGGGGAAAAAGTTCAGAAAAAAATGTTGTCGGCCACTAACGACAGCCCCGCCTCCACTCCCCACTCAGACTAAAATCCACTGGAGGGCGTCCCGCTCCCATGATCCCACCCTGGGGGACAAGCCAACACTTTGCAACCCAAGTTTCCATGGAGGGGTCACCCACCCAGCAGCCCCATCCTGGGGGAGGAAGCCTGGAGATGGGGGGAACTGTGGGCGTGGCGGGGTACTGGAGCCTTGGACCGGGACAAAAAAAAATTGATGTGCCCAGTTCTTTAATTTCCCTGGTATCCCATAACTCTGCACCATATCATTGTGTGGGATTTATCGTAGCCTTCCCTGCTGTATAAGCAGGCAGCAGGGTATTTCCTCAAGAAAAGTAATTAAGTGTTAATAACACTATTGCTATATGTTTTGCTTTTACAATTTTTTGATTAATGTCTTGATTCTATATAACATTACTAGTGAACTTAACACCTGAAAGAAACATATTCTTTAAGTATCTCAATTTTGTTAGGCCTAAGAAGAAAAGATGGGTTCTTAATAGTACCAAAGACTATGGCCTCTATATTCAAAAGACTTGTGTAGCACAAAATGGAAATGAATTGCGCATCCCAGAAAGTGCGTGACAATGCAATATTCAAAAGTGCAAACTGTGTCACCAATATCCAATTATGCGATCATGCACAAATACTGTATGCCACACAGAAAAAGGGGACAGACACCTGCATATGCTGCACATTTTATTTTTTATTTAGTTGTTTAACCAGGTATAGCACACTAAGCTGAAAGCTTTTTTACAGGAGCGACCTGGGAGCACAAGGAGGTTAGGTGACTTGCTCAGGGTCACACAGTATGCAAGTGGAAGCTGTGGGATTTAAACCCAGGTCTGGTCTGCTGGATGTCACATGTGCATATACAGATGAAATGTGTGGCGCACATGCCATGCATCTCACATTTATGCCTTGCAAACTTAGGTATAAAAGTGACAGCCCTAAATCAGCCAGATTTCCAAAGGCTCGCCACTGAACTGCATTCAGGATGTCTGGGATAGCTTTCCACATGGTGGCCATCATGGCTGATGTGAGGAGACTGAGGGAAGAGCAAGGTGGATGAGGAAGGGCCCATAGGTGGTATGCCCCTCATAGATGGTATGCCCTTCATAGGCCCTGTGTCACATTTCAACAGTTAAGTAACACAGACATCATGGGCCAGTACCAGCTCAAGAGGGCTGTTCTGAGACCTCTCCCTTAGCTGTTGCATGATGAGCTCCAGGCACCCACACACAGCAGTCTTGCAATGAGGGTGGAGACCAAGGTCACAGCAGCACTGAAGCTGCTCCCCACGGGCACCTTCCAGATACTGGTGGGTGACACCACTGGCATCACCCAGTTAGCCACCTCTCGTCTCCTCACATAATTCCTACATGCTCTACTGTCTCATGCTAGTGAGTTCATTCAATTCCTAGCACACCAGCAGTGTGAACAGCAAGAAAGCAGCATTTTTACAGGGCTGCACACTTATCAGCAGTGCTAGGTGCCATTGACTGCACCCAAGTGGCCATCAGAGCACCACTTGGTGGTGACAAGAGAATATATCTAAACTGGAAGGGGTACCGCTCCATCAACTGCCAGGTGGTGTGCATGCCAGAGTGTACATCACAAATGTGCTTGCCCAGTATCCTGGGCATGTGCACGATGCATTCATTTGGCATCAGTCATCTCAGTGCCATCGCTTTGAGTCCTGAGACATACCCAGTGGCCATCTTGTGGGTGAGTGCAACCACAGCCACAAAAAAGGTATTCACATGGTAAGATGGTGCAGTGATGGCAGATGTGCAGGTTTCAGCACAAAAAGAAAGGGGGTTTGAATGCCACACATCTGTGTGACTCACAGGAGGAAAGGAGGGAGTGAAGGGACCTGAAAAGGACTGACAACAAACAGATGTGTAAAGCTGGCATGGGAGGGATAACATGTGATGGTGAGCAATAAGAACAGAATACAGGGATGGTGCCAGCCAGTACAAGGCTGTAACATTGTGGGAAGGTAAGTGCAAGATGCCACATTGGATGGTGTTATTACTATGTGGTAAAAACATTCTGAGTATGTGTCTGACCCACAGCCCAAGTGACATTCAGGTGGCAGTGGAAGTGACAGTGGAAAGACAAAAGCAGGAAAAGGGCCAGAAACAGGAGGGCAACAATGTGCAACAGTGACAATGTGAGTGGGGAAATGTACAGAAGAGGCTGACTATATGGAACAGGTCTGTGTGGAGAGTTGAATGTAATGATAGTAAATAGTGTACTAACATATCACCTTCCTTTATGCAGGAGACAGCTCATACCCCCTTCAACCAAGGATACTCACCACAATACTGTGGACCACGTCCAAAGTGGATGAGAGGTATAATGAGGCATACACAGCTACTAGAAACAGCAGAGATCATGTGTTCAGCATGCTGAACATGTGCTTCAGATGCCTGGATAGATCTGGTGTGCCCTAGAGTATAGCCCAGACAAAGCCTGTGGCACATTCCTGGCCTGCTGTATACTACACAACATGGCCATAGACCATAGAATAGTTGTCCCGGACCCAGACGGTGACAGTGCAGAAGATGTGGAGCCACCAGATGAGGCTGAGCATTAACAGTATGACAGGAAGGACCCAAGATTGGCCCTGAGGGGACAGTGGCACAGGGACATCATTGTTCAGGAAAACATTGGAGCCTGACAGTGAGTATAGCGTGCAGGTGTGACATTCCTGTTATGTACACAGGCACAGTGAATGTGAGTGCACATTGGGCCTCATGTAATGGTGAGTAAGTACAGGAACAGGAACAGGACAATCCAGCATGATGTGCACACATATCCACTACTGAGACAACATTGGCAAGGATGCATAGAGGTACTGGTAGCAACTTGGCATGTGTCAACGACAGACCATTGGCACACACCCACAGTGGTAAGCCACAGGTGCACTCATCATGCCCATGCCAATACAATGACACCAGGAGCCAGATCCATGTCCCAGATGCCATCCATACAATGTGACAATGCCACAGAGGTTGTGAGATTGGGCAGTGTGGTGTACAGGGTATGGACAATGCATAACCATATGCATTATGGGGAAAAGGTAGCCCCACCTATGGCCTGGAGGTATCATGGGCATGCCTCAGAGATCCTGGACCCTTCAGGGTAGGTGCATGCGGCCACCATGGACATGAAAATGACCTTGACCTGATGATGCAGTCATAACCTGTGCAACCTGGGCCAAGGCACCTGTCCCTGAGGGGGTAGAAACACAGGCCCATGCATCGCTATGTATTGGGGTGGGTATGGAGAAATGAACACCATGGCTGGAGTGGGAGGATGTGCAAGTCTAGGGGATAGGGTGTGAGTGGAAAAGCAGATGTTGAGTGGTGTTCTTGGGGTGCTGGAGTTGAGGGACGGTATGTGGCAGGTGGTACTGCCATGACTTGCAGCCCAGGCTGGGGTGTGGTCCCGTATTGCTGCTGCAATATCCGATAATCCTGCAATAATGTCCTCATGGAAAATACGAAGAGCCCCCACGGGTTCCTCAGGGTGAACAGAAGCCTGCTCCTTATGTAGGCACATCTGTGTCCACAAACTCTGCACAGCATCATGGAATCCCACCTGGCTCCTCACAGTGAACCTCAGTAGCTGCAAATGGTCTGCAAGTTGGTGTTCGGGGGCAATGGTTTCAGGCTGGTGTCAGGCTGATGATTTGGGGGGGCTGGCGTGCAACCAACACAGTGTGTGGCAGTCCCACTGATGGTCACTGGGGTTGTGGGGATGATGCATGTGCAGTTACTGCATATGAAGGGATTGCCTGATCCTGCACTTGGTCAGGTTGTGGTTGGACATGGGTTCCCTGTTGCTGAGCAACAGTACCCACCCACTGCACCTGTGCAGGTCACAGCATGTTTCCCTATTGCTGTGCAGTGGCCAGCTGCAATTGTTGGCAAACCCTCTGCACAGGGGTCATTCCTGGATGGCTGCTGGTGGCATGTGCATTGTGTGTGGGGGATTAATCTGGAGTGCATGGGAGGTGGTATTGGGGATGACACTGTTAGTTATGATGCTGTCATCCTCAGTGTCACTGGCAAGCACCTCCGCAGTAGTGAGAATGGCATCAGCAGAAAGGGAGATGGTCTCATCATCATCATCATCATCCGCCCCCACGGAACATTGTGGCCATGAGTGCCTCCTGTGCTGACATTTGGGTATGCCTGAAGGGTCCACCACCAGTGGCCCAAAATTCCCTATGCGTCTCGATCAGTAGGCTTTTGGCGATACCTGTAGGCAACTGGCTTGTTTTTTGCGCTCCTGTGGAGTGCAGTTGAACTGACCCTGGGCATTAAAGGCCTTTAGATAATGGGTCAAGTCAAACTCGTTTCCTGAATAACTGAAGCAGCCTGCCACCCGGGACGTTATTTCTTAACAATGGCCCACTGAATAACAATTCCCCCTTGCAGTACCCATCACCTCCTGTTATCCCTGTCCCCATGCACCAACAGCCGGTATTTTTTTACTATGCACACCGCATACAGCCAATCTTGAAACCACTCTGCAAAAATGTAAAAAACAATTATTTTTCTTGCTTTTGGCCCCCCTATTAAGCCGCTCCTCAGTCCAGTGCTAACAAGTCCAAAAACCTTGCACCCTCTCGCAACTGCCACTACCCAGCACTGCTAATCGATCAGTACCAACAACTCGAATGAAACTTCCACTCCTCCATTACCGTTTTTAAACAAAAACGAAGTACCTTTTTTCTCTCTCCACACCTTGTCTGACTCCTGTATAACCGACACCTGTGTCACACAAGATGTCACCATTCTGGCTCTACACCTCAGCCTCTCATTCCCAACTGTCTCATAAATGAAACCATATGTACCCACATAATTCAAACAGGTAAAAAGAGATTATGTGCCCTCTAGTGGCACTAAATGGACTATTTTACATAACCGGGCATTTCTCTTCATTTTTACTAGCATTTTCCACTTTCTTAAAATTAAATCATTAGTTTATAAAAACTGCTAATAAAATCCCATTATCTAAGTGTAATAATACCCTCCAGGGTGGGTATTATGGATATAACAGACCTTCCAGGTGCTATAAGGCCCTCCACCTGTGGCATTAGGCCTCATTACACCCCTGGGCGGTCCGATATATACCAATAATGCCCACCTTGTCGGGTATTATTACTTATACGCCACATCCCTCCAGCCCTGTTCCTGCGGTGTCCCCAACCTCCTGCACAGAAGGTCTTCACAGACCACATAGGCCTCAGTAAAGGCCTTCAATTCATCTTTCATGAAATTAGGGAGTCTGCATCTTTCCACGGACATTTCTGGTATTTGTGGAACAAACAGATAGAGACAGACCCAGTTACAATGACATAGAAATAGAAATAAGCACCTTTCACAGAACAATGACATCCACACACACAAACACCACACAACACCTACTTTCAAGGCTGCAGTACCTCTTGGTCACCTCTGAGGAGTAGTGGTGGTGCTGCCCTGCTTTTATGGTAATGTGCATGCAAATGAACTGAATACATTCTAGTAATGAGATGCAAATATACTGTTGAGGCACAGACAGTGCAATGAGGCTAATTGCATATCCTGGTTGAATATTGCAAAGATGAGTGGCTTCCTGTCGCGCATTTCTCTCTGCTCTGCTGAATGCCATGGCACAAGGTCACATACATCAGCATGATAGACATCACATGTCACAGCTGTGTGCAGGGCATGCACAGTGGCATTTAATCATGATGGCAGAGGTCAATCATGCATGTGCCCCTGCTGGTCAGTCACGTATGGCACTAGCCTGTCACACATACCCCTTGCAAAGCACGTTATGGTTGGCGCAATTCATGGCACTGAGCACCCTTCACAATGTGGTGCTGTGCAGCTGTC
The DNA here is from genome assembly GCA_016271365.2 of Neoceratodus forsteri. Classification (NCBI taxonomy): domain Eukaryota; kingdom Metazoa; phylum Chordata; order Ceratodontiformes; family Ceratodontidae; genus Neoceratodus; species Neoceratodus forsteri. The sequence goes on along the minus strand of CM028131.1, from coordinate 541,770,295 downwards.
ATGCATGCACAGTAGCATGGGGCACAACCTTAGTTTGAAATGCAGCTCATTGCTATAACATATGAGCAGAGTCATGGTTGTAATTCCCTATCGTGCAAAGACATGGTGCTAACACCAGCAGCATGCGGCTAACCAATGAAGCTCTATCATGCTACGTACATGGGTTACAGGCCTGATAAAACATGACTGGGTGTGACTGTGTAGAGCAGCAGCTGCAAAATGCCCAGAGCTACCAGAAGGATGGCACCAGGCCAGCAGGACCAGAGATGGTTGGAGGTGGATCTGGCTAACATGGTGGACCTAGTGATGTACAGGAAGGGCCAACTATTTAGAAATCAAGACCTTGACAGGCACAGGTCACAGGTGTGGGCCCACATAGGCAGTCTGCTCTCAAGGAGGACCGGCGTACGGTGCACTGGGGAGCAGTGTCACCACAGATTTGTGGACCTGACACAGAGACAGGCCTCAGCTGGATAGATTCCATGCCGTGGTGGAGGAGAGCACTGTGCCATGCTCAGGTATGTACACCATGACAATGTGTGACATGTAAAATGTTATCTGTCAGGGGTATGTCTGTGTCTGACAGTGACCAGTGTGGAATGTGGCATGGTATTTCTATTGATCCACAGTTGCAGAACACTATGCTGCATACCGGTCCATTGTGTTTGTTACAGACATGCCCCACCCTCTCTATAGTGCAGATGTAAAGTGGCACATGTTCATGTTTGTTTAACTAAGGGCAACACCCTCCTACAGAGGCTGACAACATGCTGATCAGTACCATTGTACATCATGCTGACCAGGGAATGGTGCCATCAAATGCCAGACACACAACTGGTGATAGTAGACTGGCCGCAGGACCAGTGCATTGCACCTGTGTCTCCCCTGGACATGGCACTGTCTGGTAACAGGCACATATGTGTTCATCACTGACATAGGTGACCAATATGCTATGCAGGCCCCATGTGTACTGTGCAAGTGTGCTGGCACACACACACACTATGGTCACTGTTCTGATATGCCTATGTAGGTACACACACCTTTGGATGTTGCTTTACAGTTCAGTGTGTTGCAGGTGCCAATCGCACATGTTCTGCTATGTACCACCAGCTGTACTGTTGGTAGGGACCACCTGTATGCCCCAGCTGTCAGCAGTCTGTGTCCTGTATGCACATACCTGTCCTGAATCCCACCCCATCTCCCATGATACCTGTACATATGGGCCACAGAATGCACCATTCCCTATCAATGTAACTGTTGAACTTTGGCACATATATGTTCAGTACTGTGCTGTGCAAATTGACATGGGTGTATCACATCCCCAGTGCCGGTATGGCAGTCAGACTTACCCTGTTGACATTGTGGGAGGGTGGTGCACATTTTCTGTACCATGTACCTGGGCTGTGTCTCCCATTGAACATGTACCTCTGACATAGCTTGCACACTTGACCAATGCACATCCAGAGTTCCTCAGATTCTGACTGACCACCCTGCCTTTATAGCATACACTCACATCACTGTGAGTGTTTTACAGTCCCACCGACATGCACAGTAACTGTGACATATGTTTCTGATCAATATGTATACACCCACTATGCAGGTATAGCCACATGTATGTCACAGTGGTCTGCACATCTACACATGGCATCCTGCCACTGCATGATTGACAGAGGCATGTGGGGTATGTCACTGCAGATGTTCCTTTCCAATGCACACACACACACACACACACACACACACACACACACACACCTAGATAGGAAACACAGATGGAAAATGTATGCCGCATGCTGGCCCTGCTGATTAGCATGGATACGTCCCAGTGTGTGCTCGTGGTGATGTAGGGCACAGCTGTTGTCTATTGTGATGTCACAACCCATTCCCAAGTATATGTTGTCCGTATGTGTGCATGCATGTGTCCACCCATGTGTCACAGGCCACACCACTGCAGTGCATCAGGGTGCCAGCATTAGGATGCCAAGTCACTACAGTGCTAAACTCCAAGTTTGCCATCCCTTCCCCTAGGTCAGTCCCCCCCACCCAGAGTTGGAATATATTGTTAGGGGGAGAGCATTTGGTGACTTTGCTGTTTGGTGCTGTAATGACTTGGTGCCCTAATGCCGGCAGAATGTGAGGGTGGAACCAGGCCAAACACTAGGACATTGTATATTGTCTAATCAAGTCATGCCATAACAGTGAACAACATTCCCCCAGTAGAATGCCACATGTCCCTGTGCATTAAAGTCCTCCTTGTGGCCTGACATGTTGGGTTATGTAGGCATGTATTGGTGCACAGCACAGTGTGTGGTACTGGGTACCCACTGTGCATCTCTGTGATACAGTGTGGCAGTTGACATGTTACATCAACAGGGTATGCAGGTGCCATGTTTTCATGTGTCATACAGATGTCCACTGTGTGCCATGCATCCCATCCTATAACTATCATAGCATCTTTGACAATGCAACCATGTATCCATCCAGTAGTGTCTGCTGCAGGTTAGGAGTCACAGTGGTAACAGTCACAAGACTGCTGTGGTGTGTCCTGCCATGACATGATATGGTGGACCTGCATAGATATGCATATGTAGGTGCCTGTTATGGACATGGTGATCATCAGGTGCATTGGCACATATGGCCAATCCTCATGCTGTAGCTATGCAGTCCTGTGTCTACCCATGGCACATCAATGGTTGAGCAGTACACTGCCTGGGTAGGCACACGGCCATGATAGTGACCCCCATCCAGTTTTGTCCTGATGCTGTTGCCTCCCATTGGTGTCACATGTTCATCTACATCTGTTCCACACATTCTGGTGTGATTCAGGCATGAGATTGTCCATGTGTTGAGCTGTGTGTCCATTGCAGCCCACATGGCACCATATGTGCATTGGTCACTTGTGCACAATAGGGGTGCACCTCCAGCCTGGCTGACTGCTATGTCATCCATCATCATGGGGCATGGTCCCCAGGACACTTCCTACGTATTGCACATGCAAGGCCCACAGACAGGGGATGGAGGTAGGGTGTTGCATACATTAGATGGCACACCCACTGACCACATGTACATTGTACTGTCAATGTAATTTCTGTTTATTGTGGTTTTATGTGTGGGTGGGGGCAAGTGTCCCTCCTTATAGCATGAGTATACATACAGTAGGTACACTGTGTTCTGTCCACTGTTGAAGGTGCATACATTTTCTCATGGGTGTACAGTAGACATCCACGTTATTCCATCATATTTGGGAGGACTATGAGAGACGTGTGGTAATGCATGACTCTCTGAATGTGTCTTCATCATTGTGTTCTCACTGCAGACCAAGAAGCCAGGGCATGTGCTAGGCAGGATCGGAGGATGGTTGTTGAGCATGCTCTGGGGTCCAGCCAGCAGTGCATGGCACGGACGTCGCTGTGCAGACAGTCACATGAGTATGCATGCGCGTGATTCACATTGCCATGCCAATTCTGTGCTGCACTCTCACCATGATTCATCCACTGTTTCCTTGCATTCACTGCATGTGAGTTGCATCATGTAGTTTCATAAGTGTTGCATCCACCCTGTACATCGTGTCATTCCAACCATGTTGCCCACTATAGGGGACATATGTCTACTATCATGCTAAGGGCACTGTGCACATCATAGTCCTGTCCTGTGACATTTGGCATTCCCAGTGCAGCTGTGTAGCCAATTTCTGTTCTGGACTGACATTACCTGCAGGTCAACCATGCACATGGTGTGTGCAGGAACTCTAAGTGAAACATATGGCACCCTATATGTCTCTGTCATGCTACATGTGGTCTACACATGGGACATCTACACACTTGCCCATAGATGTCATGATGAGGTGGTCATGTGTCCACCTCACAGGCTGTGCGAGCAGTGGCCTGCGGCACGGACATGTCCAAGCAACCCTCCCATCTGGTCCTTGGGATGGTTTGGGTATGGGGTGGTTTGAGTTTGCCATGCTTACAGCTTTGGGGATCTCTGCATAGTCCTGTGTGTTACACCTCCTGGACAGACCACCAATTGCACAGTTATTCCCACACACCCAAGCACCTGTCGCAATCTGTTCTCTATATCCCCCAGGTGGGTTTATGTGATAATGGCGAAAGCCTAAAGGCGATCACTGTTATCATGAAGTCAGCATGCCAAAAATCTATTTCAGCACCCTGACACTCCAGCTCACAGCAAAACAGTGGCAGGGACTTAGTTTTTTAATGTTTTATGCAGCGGGCTGCACTTATTACACCTGGGTTATGCCCCTATCTTCCCACATACAACTCTCATACACCTCTCACTGTATTCTTGGTCTATTGTACAGTGATACTGTTATTTTGCACTAACATTATAGATTTGGGCACACATTATATAAGCATGAGTACTAGGAATGTGCTTTGCTACTAAGATATGCTAATATTTATAATGCATGGTTCATTATACCTCACTATAATACACTTATCTAGATTATGATACTCATTAGTAATTCTGTCTCCTAAGTCGTCATCCAATGGAGAATGACTTAGTACAAATACATATTGTTTCTCATATCTGTAACTATGAGGTAATTTCTGTTGCTATGCTGTTATCTGTAGTATATAGTTGTCTCCAACCTACTGTAGCTGCTCTAGAAGATTAGTACTCTCTGGCAGAGAGCTGGAGGGTGGGGAGAGAACACAATACCTTAGAAAACTTAAAATCTACAATCCTGGAGATTATGTTCATTCTTCAGGCTAGTGGTGAGAAACCCATCTCCCTTGTGATTTTCTTTGTCACATACTCGGCATAAGTAGTATAATAAACTTTATTAGTACTCCTTGCTTGTTTACAAATGTTTTTGGCAGACTCCATGACACGAGAGTCTGTATTATTATTTACCCTACACACCAAAAGTGTTTAGGTTACATAAATGGCTACCGTGAGTGGAGTCTGGATGTTTGCCAAGTTTCATTTTAATTTCCTCTGTAAATTAAAACACTGGGCAAGAAATCTCCAGTAGCAAACAAGCAGAAAGTGTCTTATGTTTAATTTTTTGGTCTGCTGTGTGTTCCACAGTGCAGACAAAACAATCTCTTGGCAGATATTCAATCTCTGTGTAATGAGTTGTTTTATTTTTGTTTTGTTTTTTCCTATTCTTTCTCTGTGGGAACACAGCTGTAAAGGGATCCAAACAGACATATTGCTTTCTTGTGGATTCAAATCCTAATGGGTATATACTCATCTAGGAGTCCACATGCACCAAAGGCTGTTTGTGTCCTGTCATGAACTTTGGTTGCAAACACAGTTTTGATCCACAGGCAGCTAAGGGTTTCATATCTTATATGGCCTGTCTAAATATATCAGTACTGAGTGGAGGCTGGATACCTTTAAATGCCAAACTGCTTGTGGTAGTTGGTCTGGTTTTGCTGAGGTAACAGAATCCAATGGTAGCCTTTTAAGGGATATCATTGCCCATTGAGGGGAATTGAAAAACAGTACCAGTGATCCTGAAGGATTATTAATTGCAACGTTGTTTAATTGTTTTGATGCTTCTCTAAATAAAATTTCTGTTTTGGAATCTGAGTATATTGCTTGCAAAATGGAGAATGCTGCTTTCAAGCAAAAAATTTGTCTGAAATTGGCTTCTCATACAGAGAAGATAATTGGACTGCAATCTGAGATGCAGTCTGTTCATCTAGTAAATGAGTCTCTCTTTAATGAGAGAAGCAACAAAGACCTGCATGCCTTAAGAGGTAAAGCTGAAAAGGCAACATTTGTTAGAAAAAAGGTTTTTCAAACGAATGGTGTTCTGGCTAGGAACACTGATTCCTTACATTTTGAAAACAGGGAACTTAGAGTAAGTCTAAAGTAATTACTGAAAGAGTTAACATGCTGGTATTTCAATACAATACCTTGACTGAACAGCGTGATTCAGTATGTTTTAATTACAGCAGACCTGAAATGAAAGTTTTGAATATAAACTATGACACAGCTTCTGTTGTTAAAAAGCAAGTTTTGCAAGATGTGATTGTCTTGCAATCTGAAAACAATGCACTTTACAGTGTACTAACTCCTGTATCTGAGTTAGAATGTAGGAGTAAAAAGTCAGATATGGCAAACTTGCGCCGTCAGCCGGAGGTATTGGCAGGGCATACTAACTTAATGCCCAAAGACCTTGCCTCTTCTGAGGTTGAAGAGTTTGATTTTGAACACTCACAGTATGCTGTGGGGTGGACTAGAGCAAAGGCTAGCCACTCGTTTTTCTGTGCTTCACAAAATGGAGAATTGTTTGAGTCTCAAAATGGTGGACATACATGTCATCAGGTTGCATCCCCATACCAGTCCCAAGATGGCCACTCATGGTCATGTGATGATGGTCATAACACAGTAACCCAAGATGCCCATGAGGTAATCCAAAATGGCTGACCACCACATCACAGAGGTTCGATTCTGCAGTCACAGGGACCTGTGATTGCTGCCATAACCAAAGAAAACATACCAGAGTTTTTTGGCATGATTAATAATGTTATCAGTAACACTATTGTTTCTGAGGGGCAGAGGATTCTCATTAAAAATGATGTTGACATACTTTTGAATAAGGCTGATATGCAATCTGTCATGAAGTCAGTGTCTGATGCTGCAGAAGAAACTTCTGCTAGCAATGTCTATGGTATTTGAGTGTCCTTGGATAAAGAACATATTGAAGTTAATTACATGAAATATTTTTATTTCCTATGCAATTTAACATCAGCTTTCCCTGAGAAGACTGAACATACTGCTTTTCCTATGCAGTGCATTAATACCTTAAGCTGTAACATTAAAAACAATGTTGTTATCATCCAGCAACCTTCCGGTGGGGAAACCCTATTTACATTTGATGGGGAAGGGGACAACCCTGATTCTGAAAGCCCCATGGCTGTGATATTTTCAGCATCTCAGGCCACATTGGGGGAAAGGGTTACAGATTTAATTTCTGAACCTGGGCTGACAGCTGTTTCAGTACTATTTTCTCCACCCCTGATGGCTATTGAACCACAATCCATAGTGGGAGAACTATGTGCAGCTTGCACAAAACTTTTCTGCACTGTGCAGGCACCCTGATAGTGCCAGCACTCCCTGCACATGATGCAGAACCCCCTCCATTAGTGACACCTGGATCATTCCATACTGTGGCTGCAGTAGCAGGCACAAGCCAGGAACAGTCTGGGTTATTCCTAGAACATACAATGGCAGGCACTTCCTACAAGAAGGTACAAGGTATCCAGATACTGATATCATTGTTTTTTTCTTTTGGGATCACTCAACATGGTCCCAGCATTGGTTAATCCTAACACAGCCTTAGGGCATTATTTTGAAACTGCCACAACAGATAAAGCAATCTCAGCAGTTTTAGCCCAAACATACAATGGACACATCAGACCCATTGCTTATTCATTCCAGCTGCTTGCCTCAGTGGAACTGGAATGCAACCTTTGTGAAAGGAATCTTTTGGCTACATACTGGGCAGTGAAATACTTTATGTACATCATTGGATATGCACCCATTGTGCTGCATTCCAATCATTTGCCAACTAACTTTCTGTTGTCAGACAGAGTAAAAGATGACTCTGTATCCAATGCCAGACTTACACACTTTGTCTCTTATTTTACGGGATTATGACACCACTATCCTTCCTATCCTTCCTATCAAAACTTCACCTTTGTTGGCCCATGGCCTACAATTTGCAAAAGAGACCCATGATTGTTCACTCCAACCCTCTGACCTACCTATCCCAGGGACCTTTCTGACAGAACCTCAGAAAGTGTTAAAAGACACCACTGTGTGTCATGTTTTGACTGATGACTCCGCCACACATACCAACAAGGGTCTGTTAGCAGGGTTTGGAATTCTTATTGTACATCCTAGTGATGGCAGAGTGTGCATGGCTAGTAATTGCATCATCGTATATGTACGATTCACAGGCAATGTTAAAACACGCCTGGCAAATAAAATGAAAAACAGGGAGGCGAGGAGTCTCCTAATTACCACAAATATTTGTGGATGGTTTAAAGATGGAATGTTCTTGAGAAAGACACAGCTTGTTTTAAGAAAGGAATGACAAGATTTTTCCTTATGTAAAATGATACAAGCACTCCATGAGAGGGTTAAGTTCTGCCTGCTTCAAGAAATGTCCTTGAGATAATTATAGAAAGCACTGCAGATACTTTGTTTTTATTATGGATTCTAGTTGGGTCTGTTTCTCTCTAAACTGAATTTCTTTGGCAGAAGACAAACTTCTGTTCCAATTCTCTGAAATTACCTCTGTGAAATACAGTGACTTGCTTGTGTATGTCACAACACTAACCAGTTTAAATATTGTACATTCATAAGGTTTGAGCATTTTGTACATATATTTTTTATGCTCCATTAGAAGGACCCTCATCTGAGGGCAGGGTATAGGTTCCTTAATAAAGGAACTGGGGAATAACTTCCAGAAATAAGCCCTTATACCCCCAATTGTATTGTCTTATAAGAAAGTGAAAATGACATTCACCTATCCAGTGATGGCCTACTCATTTGGAACATCACTGCTGTAACACTCTTTAAAAGTTACAGGTAATTCCTGAACACCTGAAAGTAGATTTTTTCTATTATACCAAGTACATGATACTCCAACTGGTGGACACCAGGGAGTCAGTAAAACCCCAGACAGACTGAAATCCTCTGTATTGTGGCCACACATCAGAAATGATGTAGAACACTGCAGTAACTGTTTGATCTGTGTACAGAACAATCATATACCAGCTAGGACAAATGCATTGTTACCCCAGAGGCAATAAGGCCCCTGAAACAATGCCCAGATTGACTACATTGGCCCTATGCCAACCATTAAGAACAACTAGTTTGCACTAGTGATCACCGACCTATTTTCCAAACAGTTTAAAACTATCCCAAAACAAAACAACACAGTCAAAGTGACTGCAAATATCTTGGTAAACCAGCTATTTACTAGGTAGGGTTTACCCCTAAAGGTAAATTCTGATAACAGGGATCCGGCTTTATAGCCAAAGTAATGCAGGAAACTCTGGATTTGTTATGGGTAAAACAAAGTTTCATATCCCTTAAAATCCACAGTCATCAGTACAGGTGGAATGTGCTAACAGGCAGATCAAAGTTATATTATCCAAACTTATTCTGAAAACCTAAAAGGACTGGAATTCATTATTGTCTTTACTTCTTATGGCAATAAGAGGGACACCCACTGCAGGTACACTGTGTACCCAATTTTTGAAATCATAACCGGACGGTCCATGAGACTCTCAGAACACTTAATTCTGGACCTGTGTACTGCCACTGATGATGGAGCATCAGTAGAAACATATGTTAAACATCTGAAATCAGACATCCAAAAGGTACCCTTGTTTACTTCACAATTTATGGGCAAGGCCGAACAACAGACCCTATCCCATTGTAAACAAACTCAGTCCAGCAGTCTACCAAGTTAGACTGCCTCACAATAACAATCATTGATAACTGGCTATATGCCAATCAAATGAACCTGTTTAAAGAAGATTAAATTACTTTTCTATACCCCAATGGGTGGAATAGTACTAAACGATGTTTTCCTTTTCTCTTTCTTTTTAGGTTCCAGAGAGAGAGATGATTGCTTTTATGCTTATTATTCTTTTTAAAAGTATGGGTCCTCTTACAAGCCCAAACTGCACATCGTATTGCAGATAAAAAACAGTGACCTAATCCTAAACAGCTTGTTGAGGCAGAGTACCTCACAAGCCCACTTGAGTACATTGCATCCTGTGGAATTTACACTAAAGTCCTTAAAGACATGTTCATTGTCCAGAAGGGTAGTGAGGCTCTACTGAATGTTATGATCATTGCTTTGGATCAATTCTAGCAGCTAGACTTGATCTGGACTCCTGTTTACATTTTATTGATAATCAGGAATTTTGCATTTAAAATTTATATGGTAAAAAAGCCATTAGATCTTAAGGTTTTTACCCTATGATGCCCCATAATTTGTGACACTTAATACTGAGTGCCCAAAATAGAACCTTGACCCACCCAGTGGTCTAATAGCCACTTCCTAACCAAGTACCCTTGTTAATAATGTGCAGTTCGTGCACATCACAGTGATTTTAAACCTCACCCTTTAAACTTGAAATGATTTGTTTTATGTTTCACAACAAACATTTCCCACTTTTCTTTTTAAATAATGATGTGATTAGATACCCTGGCAGCATACCAGGTACTCATTAATGACTCCCTATACAGGGACTGATAGTACCACGCACATACACACACTTAGGATTTTCACATCCTGACTGCTCATGGTGCATCTTATGACTGTAAACCTACCCAAATGAACTAGGCATTTTGGTTTTGTTTTGTTTTTGTTTTACAAAAAAACAAAACAATACAGGTTTAGTCTCAGGCTTATTTGGCTCTGACATATCTATTTGAAATAGGCTGATATAGCCATTATTCAAGCACATATGCTAAAGGTTCATGATAGTATGAAATATAATATTATATCCCCCATTGCATGGTATATATGATTTTGCTCATTAAGAATGATTTACATTTACAATATTAAGGATATTGTGAAGGGGGTTGACCTGACAAATGTTCATGTTACTGAATTAATTTCTGCTCACATTAAGGAAGCAGATGAGCATCACATAGCTAGGAAAGTCCTTTGCTCTGCCTATAGCTATTATGTTCTTACAACCCTTTGGTTATCTCTTCCGGGATCTGGAATTAGGACATATCTTTGATCTCATACAAGACAGAAGTATGGATCAGTGGCATTGCCACATTTTGCACTTCTATTTTGTGTGTTAACAAATGTTTATTTTAATCTAGCACTATTCCCTTGCCAATGGTAAGGAACCTTGGATATGTCACCACACACACCAGTATTGTTCCATGTTTTGAAACTTATTCCTGCACAATCCAGGAAGCCATGTTTGTGACTCTTACAGTGTCATTGCCAGATCTTCATCCGGCAACATCAGTCTCTGATCATCTGGCAACCATCCATTCTATTGGTCATCTTGATGGGAACTTTTATCATGAAATGTTGAATTTACTGCCTTTGTTTGTTTACCATGAGATCTTGGAATCGTGACTGACTCTGAACTTTGATTGTTATGCCTGAAAGGAACATTACCTTTTATGCAGATGTGACATCTTCCAACTTGTCTTACCAACATGTGAATACTGGCCTAATAACTGAAATTAGGCTTCCACTTGCAAACTTTCAAATAAACTGTATTCAGTCCAGCCAAGTAAGATTCTACAATCAAGCTCATTGTTTTGCATACTATGAAGCAAGTCTTGGGTAGGGGCAATCCCTTATCTCAGCAGGAAGTCTCTTCTTCATTTGATCTACAATCAAGAAATCCATTTTCTTCACTGCTTGTTTCCCAAGCCTGGCTGGCAACTCATATAAACTGAGTACTGTTATAAACCTTTACATTTTGTGCAGCTGTGTGATCATCTTCCACGGAACACTGTTGCTATTCCATTGTAAAACTTAATGTGCAATCTAATGCACCCCCTGGTGAGGCCTCTGAAAATACTGCTGCCTCCTGAACATTTTGATCTACCTTCGGAAAATCTGAATGCATCGAATTTGAACTATGAATCTTCATCTAACACTTGAAGAAACCCTGGAATTATCCCTGGAACTGTTTGTAGTTTATGGCTTGTGGACATTGACATTTCATGTCCTGTTCAACTTACCAACTGAAAAATGCTACCCTTCAAGGTGGTATATTCTGCTGATGTGGAACATTGTGTGGTGACCAACTACACATTCTTCTGATATGGACTAAAAGTTATGCAAAGTGAACTTTTCTAACTTCTGTTTCTACTCCCTAAACAGGTGATAGATTATATGGTAATCACACCTGTTCCCATCCTGGAACCAGATATCATTAAGTCTAGTCCTAACTATCCTGATGCTCTATCTCTATTTTTATTTATTTTTAATATACATGCAGGCAACATAAGTTTGTCTCTTCAATTTCTTCCCAATAGGACAGATACACACCTGATATATATCAGTATTTACTGATTTTTTTGATACTGGAAAACCCCATTGTGAAGTTTTATTCTAAATGTTTATAATAATACAAGGTTTACTAACATTTTCCCTTATAATTACATTTTGTCATTTAAGGAAAACCCTGAAACACTACTGTGACCAGTTAATATTCCTCTGTCAGGCTTTAGTCTTGGGCCTGTAGAAGAATGGTGCCTAACCACCACCTTTTTGTTGTGTTGCCACTTTTGTAATTAGGGCAACAAAGAGGGGAATGTTACACCTGGGTTATGCCCCTATCGTCTCACATACACCTCACACTTTATTCCTGGTCTATTGTACTGTGATGCTGCTATTTTGCACTAACATTATAGATTTGGGCACACATCATATAAGCATGAGTGCTAGGAATGTGCTTTGCCTCTAAGATATGCTAATATTTATCATGCATAGTTCATTATTCCTCACTATAATACATTTATCTAGATTATGTGTGTCTTTTACATATATTCCATATATAATCTACCTAATTACTGATATGATGACTCTGAGGGATCATCAGTGATTATTGTATACTTATAGTCTCATATAATTATATGTAGTGTGTGTTTTACACTCAGGCAGATATGCCACTTGTAATAGGGCCCTGTCAGCAATTCTCTTTGTCTAAGCAAGCTGACACAGAGAGAGAAAGACTTTGTTATGGCTGTGTCTTATACTGTACGTAAGCAAGAAATGCCACTTTTAGTTTAAACCCATCAGCATTTCTTTTGTTCAAGTTATAATGTTAACGGAAGCATATTCTGTCTCATATGATACTCATTAGTAATTCTGTCTCCTAAGTCATCATCCAATGGAGAATGACTTAGGACCAATACATATTGTTTCTCACATCTGTACCTATGAGGTAATCTCTGTTGTTATGCTGTTATCTGTAGTATATAGTTGTATCCAACCTACTATAGCTGCTCTAGAAGATTAGTTCTCTCTGGCAGAGAGCTGAAGGGTGGGGAGAGAACACAAGACCTTAGAGAACCTAAGATCTACAATCGTGGAGATTATGTATATTCTTCAGGCTAGTGATGAGAAACCCATTCCCCTTGTGAGTTTCTTTGTCACATGCTTGGCATAAATAGTATGATAAACTTTATTAGTACTCTTTGCTTGTTTTTGAATGCTTTTTGGCAGACTCTGAGACACAGTCATCTATATTATTATTATTTACGCTACCCACCAAGAGTGTTTAGGTTACACACTCCCCTGAACCCCCATCATGGGGGACCTCACCACCCACACCCTCCCTACCAGGGCACAACAAAAATTCACCAGCACCAGGACCCAAACCCAGTACCATACCTACCAACGCTGCCAACCCACCCACCATGCCATAGGGTCAGCTTGGCAACCCACCATGACACCACCCCTTAATTCCCTCCCACTCCTCACTGTGCATGCTTGCCTCCCGTGCGCACATACATATAGTGACATCCTGTTGTTATATTTGCCGTCACTCCCATCCAGCCACCGTATTCTACTGTAGCCCTGGAGACAAGCACTGGGGGTTGGGTTGCTGTTATTGTAGCCGCCCAATCCCCAGCACTCATATTTCATGCTACACCCAGGGTGTGTTGTTGCATTAATGTGTATGCCCATGCATAGCTATCCCAGCCCCCTTTGGTGTTCACTATACCTACACAATATGCTGGTGTTGTCCTGTGGACATGTCCTCTACACCTCCCAGATATTGCCCTCATATTGGCTTGGATCACATTGTTGTGGTGCTGGGTCCTTATACTCAGCTTGTATGTTGTTTGTGTTTCAAGGTATGTAACTCTGTTGTGCCCAAATGTGATACCCCCTGGATATTGGTATGCCCATAGCCACCTACTGTGAGTGCAACATTGTGTAGCCATGCACGGTGCAGCATTTGACACACCAATGCCCGTAGTAGGTGGGCATTGCCTTCTCATATCTGATAATGGGAGATGTGTTGCCATATCACTCACCTTTGGCCTTGTGTTCCTTGTTCTTGTGGGCATTGCTGTATGTTGCTATTGACTATGTGTCACCATTGGCTATTGCCTGACAGCCTCTCTCCAGATTGCCTACAACACCAGTTTAATGTACTGCCTGACTGTAGCACACACATAAAAGGTAATGTCCACCTCCTGTTCCTTTGCTATATACCTGCACATGCAACCATCTGTATACATAACCTCAGCCATTGTGCAGGTGGTATTTGTGCTGTGCAGTCCTGAATGCTGCTACTGCCTTTGGCCTGTGTGTTGTCTACTGCCATACACATTGTGTGTAGGCCTGTCATGTCAGCCTTATGTGCCAGATGTACTCAGTGACAGGTGTCAGCCCCACTATGCCCTCTCTGTGATGTGGACATGGGTATGCACCTTAGTCGTGTGTGGACATGTCTGCACTGTGTGGTCTGTGTGCAGGTATGGCTTTGTGGTGCATCGCATGTTTCCATTGTGGGGGTCATCATTTAATCATGTTTCCATTGCCCAATAGAGTGAGTGATTGGAATTATACACCGGCCAACAGACTATTTCAAAATCCCAGCTACTGTACCTACTGAGTCATATCCCTGTCCACTACAGGTCCACAGGACTCATTCAGGGAAGTTCATCTTATGACAGTATGATGTCTACCAGTATTTGGCTAGCATGCTGGTGCCAGTTTCAAAACCTGCATCTTCCACTGCACAGCTTTCCCAAGGGCAACCAGAAAATACGTGTATTCTTGGGTTATGGGGTTGGTGCAGTTTGTCCACACAGGTCCATGCTGTGTTCCGTCCATCCTTGCTTGCATTATTCTGCCACAGAAGGCAGTCAGGACCAACTGTGGGGGGGCTGCCATCACCACTCTCCACAGTCTGACACCTGTGGCTTTCCCACGCACACTTCTGCCACTGTTGCTGCAGCTACTGCACATGCTACATACAGCAATGTGCATTTCCACAACATGGCCCTGTGGCATGTGGGCTGCATGTCCTGCAGTGGCCTGTTATAGTATCATGCCCACAACACATGTGTTTTGCTTCATGACACATATGTCCATGCACATCTGTGGTCACTGTTGCATGCAACACTGTGACAGCGCCTGTATTGGCACACCACACATGCATGGAAGCACATTCCAATCATTGTTTTGTGGGGGTGGCTATCTGTGAATACATTTAAACCCATTGGCGCTGTTGCTGTACTGAGTTGTTGTTTTCTTCCCATAGGTTATATCCAGCCAGCGGGGTGAGAACTGAGATGTGTCTGGCCAACAAATGGGCCATGTCACAGACCAGCAGGGTGAGGAATGATGAGGTTGATGAGGACAATCATTCTTCAGCAAGGGGCTCTGCTGAGGATTATTAACGAAAGTTCTATTGCCCAAATATTGGAGGCCTTTAGGAGGGAGCTGGCATCCTCACACCACTGGCTGGTGCTACCCCCCATTGGGCCACAAGGTATACCAGCAACATTTGTATTATAGTTCTACCCCTTTCCCATCCCAATCTCCCACTTTTACCCCCATCACTACATTGTAAATAGTTCAAGCCCATCCTACCCTTGTCCACTGTATTCCCCACCCCAGTGCCTTCCCTGTTTATCTTTTATAGTTTTTATTCTTAATATTGTTGATGTTGGTGTTCATGTTTATTGTTACATTACATTTTGATACATATGTTACTAAATATGATACATATGTTACTAAATATATATATATATATATATGTGTGTGTGTGTTTTCATATTTCACATGGAAGTGTACAGTGTGTCCTTTCCTAGGAATTTTTGACAGGTGGTTGACCCATGTGCCCCCCATCCACATGTCCGCAGGTGCAGGAGTGGTTGATGACCTGCACATCCCCCACTGCTCTCTTTCCCCTGGGGGGCTCCACTGTGTGTGTGTGTGTCACTGTGATCATCTACACAGGTTGCACGGTGGTCTTGTGACACATCCATCCTTCCATATAATCCCATGGGTTCACTGTGGTGGCCTGGCTGTGCACTGTATGGGTGACACTGCCTGCAGCATGCACCCCTGCATACCCATGTGCATGTGTCCTGGGACTGTCGTCGGACATATATTACCATTGGTGTGTGCCCCATGTGTGACAGCCCAGGTTTCATGTCTTTGTGGTTGTGTCATGGTGACACAGTGGACCTTCCTTCATGCTGGCACGTCCACTGCAGTGTCCATCATCCTCCAACATCACTGCTATCCATTGGTCATGGCCACTGTTGTGATAACCTATCCATGGCAGTTTGTGTCTACCATGGGCGATGTGCATTGGGTGCACATACCTGGGCATGTCTATATTCTATACAGTGCAGGCCCCTCACAGTCCTTTCATCAAGCCCTTGTGGCCCCTGTGGTGTGCCACTTGGACTCCTCTGCCCTCTGGGCTGCCACTCTGTTGTGCCAGCTGTGTTCTCACTTACACATGTGCAGAGTGCCACAGCCACTGTTCATGCATCTTTCCCCAGCTGCTTTGTACACGGTTCTCCCATATTCAAACATGGCCTGATTTGCCACTCATCTCCCAATGTGCTAAATGTGCATACTCAGGATATTCAGTCATGCTTGCACAGTCGCATTTGCTGTGGCATGTCATGAATATCCTGTTGTTTTGTGCTGGTGCATTTATATGTGCGACACAATCACTTGCATGATACATCCTGATACCTCTGAATATGGGGCCCTATAAGTTTTGTTTTGTTCTGTTCAGATTTATATGCAACAATTCTTTGAATGCATCTATTTTCCTTTGAAAGCATTTTTGAAGATCTTTCAAAGAAAGTGAAAGTAAAACCATATCAGCTGCACATACAGTATCCCATCATGTTGCCAACTGATTTTGGCCACAGCAATTAAGGCGCCAAAACAAGGGTGATGGTGAAAGGGAGCGATCTTGATTTTAAATGCCTGCCCCAGAGGAGATTATATTTGTATTTTGGTGGTGCAGGGGTCAAAGCTGACTGTTTCCTGGCGGTGCTTAGGCGCTGTAACTTCTGGGAGATTAAATGCCTGGCACTGTAATGGCAGGCAGTATTTTGCCTGCACCACAATTGGCATCGGGAAAATGTAGGTCACTGTGGCATGAGAGAACCTCAACAGCATAAGGCAGTGAATAGTATTTTCTATTATTTATTTTTGGTGCATCAAATTCTTGTCCAGGTTGTGACTGTAATAATGAATTAACATATATGTTGAACAGGGTGAGGCCAGTAAACAACCCTGGTTAATACTGTGGTCCGTAATAAATGTTTTAGATACATTTCAAGACATGTCATATCTAGTCATTGTCTGATTATTTGAATAGAGCTTGACTGTAGGGATCATAAGTGCAGAATCAATTCCAATATCAAACATTATGTGCCATAGGTTATTCCTATTAAGGAAATCAAACATCTCTATGTAATTTACAAAAATAGCATATATCTTTATTTTCTTGATTAAATACTTTTCTAAGAATTTATGTAATACAACAATGTTTTCTACTGTGAAGAATGGTGATGTAAATTCTATGTCAAATAATAACATCAATTTATTAGTGTCTAGCCATATATTTATGATAACTTTAATAGTTTCTAGCTATATATTTAATCCTGTGAAATCCTGCTTTTGACAGAATGTCTAACAAACTAATGTGCCTAAAATGACTTGGGTGATATACTGATCCTTTTTATGAATAGGGACCAAAAACAACTATATATATATATATATATATATATATATATATATATATATCTGTGTGTGTTGGTTGCAAAAAACTCAGTTAAGGCATAATTTAGGGTTCAAGTGACAAAAGTAGAGAAATGTAGCATTAGGGTTTCCAAACCTAACACCCCACCCCCCCACCTTGCACACACCAACAGTAATTGGGGGTGTTGCTTGGGGTTGTCAGCCCTAACACTCACCCTGTTCCATAAGTAAATAATCTAAGATGGATAAAGTATAGGTGAATAGGGTGAGTGTCAGTGCCAATGACCACAAGGCACACCCCAATGCCTGTTGGTGTGTGCAGGGTGGGTGTCAGGTGTTAGCTTTGTAAACCCTAGCACCATAATTCTCTACTTTTGTCACTTGAACCCTAACTTATGCACTAACAGAGTTTATTGCAACTAAATTCCTTACTTTTTCAGATAGTATGATCGTACAGTAACTGTCATTACACAAATTCTGCTGGAAAGGTGATTTCGCCAACTGACTGCAAAATCACCTTTCTGGTGAGAATTGTGCACTGACAGTTGTATTGTTCATGAGGTGGGGTCCCAAAAAGGCCACGTTGAAACCTGGGGTCAAAATCTCAAGAAATGCCAAAGTTATGCATACAAGTTGAAACCCCCCTTGAAATACATTGAAGCACTTTTACCATTAGTCATATTGCAGTCACTTGCCCCAGAAGCAAGACATATATTCAATTAGGAGAGCAGATCTCAAACCTGGGACCTCTTCAGGTGAGTAAGGGTGTGTGGGGGTGTCAAGGGGAGTGTGGGGGGGGTAGGTGTACAGCAGAAGATTGGGTGTTGGGTGCAGGTGTGATCGGCAAAGGACTTTATTTTACAAGTTGTGCAGCCCACCCCACCCCACTGTTGAAATGTACACCAAACATACAGATTTGGCTGTTTGATACTTGGAAACAATATTGGAATGAAAAAGTTGGACTCTTTTACTTTTATTTATTTTTTTTGTGCCCTTATTTTCTTTTTGGCCCGTGCCAGCATTTACAGTATTTATAGATTAGTGAATGTTACTGTGTGTCCCTAATGCATCTGCTCCAGTGCTGCCAATGGAACACTTTTCCCTGTAAATATTTCAATATAACCACTGTAATAACCTGTCTTGTTTATGCTTCATAGAGTCAAACTGGTTGGCTCAGGGGGGCAATTGTTACCACCATGATTACTTTATGGCCTTGTTGCCCTTGTTGCCTATGATGAGGGAGTGCTTTGCTACTTACTACTACACTACTGTACTGGGTCATGTCTCTTGCTTTAGAAAACACCTGAGAATCACTTTTACAAGTTTACATGTAGTGTGCTGTGTTAAGAGGCAGATCATGGGCACCTTTGACTACTACAGTACTGTTCCTTCTCTAACCCATGAACAGCAGTAGCATTAGCTTGCTAACACTCTCAAATTATCACCTCTACTGCAATATTAGGTACTTTTTGCCTCGACTCATAGAGTCAAGAAGTTGCCTTTATCAACACTAGAAACGTGTGTTGGTCTGCACTAGTTTGAGCTGCAGAGGTGAAAGTGCCAGACCTAATTTCAAGGTAGGGATCATGTGAGGGTGTTTTATGGCTACTGCTCTATCATGATCCAACACAGCATTTTTATCATGTGCTAACATTTGGTAACCCTCCATGACAGAAACGTAGTACTGCTGTGCACTATACATGCATCGGTTTCACCGATCTGAACTAGTATCTAGCACTATTTTAATGTCTCCAGAATTAACAAACCCTTTGGTTACATCATCCATCTACACTTAAAAAAGCAACAGCAGACAAACATCACTAGTAAAGGACTCATAAAACACTAATAAAGGACTCATCCTCGTATTTATTTATTTACTTATTTGCTTTATTTCTTTATTTATTTGCTTTTGATAACGGGTGGGTGCACTAGGCATAAGAATGCCTATTTTCAGGCACGACCTGGGAGAAAGACAGTTTGAAATACTAATGAGCATACATGTGATGCAGCACATGAGATATGTGACACAGTAATGAGGGAAATCAACATACAATCAAACTTAAGGTGTAAAGAAAACATTGATTCAATATAACAATCACACTTGGGCTGTAGAGACAATTGTTCAGTATGAAGCAGACAAAATACAGTTAGATCAAGTAACAACAAGAGTCAAAACAATGTGAGAAACAGGCATTGCAAGAGAAAGGTATACACAGAGCAAATATAATAAATGCCAAAAATCTGTGGTTAATGAAAACAGGGGAGAAGAAGGGAGAGTGGTAGGAAGCAGGGGAAAAAGGTAAAGGATGAGAGAAGAAGACATGTGAGGAGGTTATTTAGACAGGCGGGGAAGTGGTGTCAGAGAGGTAGATTACCTAGGAAAGACAGAGGACAGGGAGAAAAAATGGTCTAAGGCAGATGAAAGCAAGTGCATGGGCTAGTTGTACACAAACGGTCACGGTGAAGTTTCTGAAAACTAGCATGGGTGGGTGCTCCATGAACAGTTTGAGGTATCGAGTTCCAGTACTTAGGAGCCATGTACTGTATGCGAAAGCGCATGCAGTCATATTAGTTTTACATCTGGGGATGTGAAAAGGGGCCAGGTCAGCAGATCGGAGCTCATAGGAGAGAGGCTGTGAGTGAAGAAGACAGGCAAGGGATAGTGGGAGGCCTGATCTGGCAATGCAGTCAACCAGTAAGCCAAAGGACTGGAATCAATGGGCAGAGGGTCTAGGCCAATTTAAGTCAGTATAGAGCTGGCAGTGGTGTTTGTAATGAGGGGATGCAGAGGCGTAGCAGCAGATGTTGTCAGAGGAGGGCAACTAAAATGGTGCAGGGTCTGCAAGAGAAGCCGTATGAGGAGAGACTAAAGGAGCTTAATATGTATATGCTTGAGGAAATAAGGGAGAGGGGGGACATGATAGAAACTTTCAAGTACCTCAAGGGAATCAACAAAGTCCAAGAGGGTAGCATCTTTCAGAAAAAGAGACTTGCAAGAACAAGGGACACAATTTAAAAGATAGAAGGAGGGCGGTTCAGAGGCAATGTGAGGAAGTATTATTTCACAGAGAGGGTAGTGGATGCATGGAACAGCCTTCCTAAGGAAGTTGTGGGGTCTAAAACTGTAGGAGAATTCAAGAATGCATGGGACAGACATAAGGCAATTCTTGTGGGGTGCAGGAAGATATAGGCTGTTGGTTAACTAGGATCTGCGGCCTATCCTGTAGTTAGGGAAATGGGCAGACTAGATGGGCCTAGCGGTCCTTATCTGCTGTCAAAGTCTATGTTTCTATGTTTCTAGGTGGTGTCCCATTTATGGAAGGAGGATATTAAGGCAGATAGGTACATGACTGAGCCATTATCCAAGGCTGGGAGCAGAAAACCTTGTGCCACAGCTAGTCTAGCCAATGGGGTAAGGGCATAGCTAGTGTGGCAGGCACCTCCTAACTTACTGTTGACAGATTTACAGGTGGTAGTTATGTGTACGTCAAAATCTAGGGATTCATCAAGAGTAATGCCTAGATATTTAAAGGATCTGGTGCTAGCCAGTGGGGAGCCATCTGCACAAGAGATTCTGAGGGCATTTTGGTTTGCTTTAAGTCTGGCAGGTGACCCGAAGAGCATAGAGTGTGTCTTACTAATATTGAGAACGAGTTTGTTCTCTGTTAGCCAAGACTGAATACTTGAGAAGTCCGAGGCAAGAGGTTGGTTTAAATCAGCGATATTTCTTGCGCTATGGTAAATGATTAGGTCATCTGCATAAAGCAAAGATGAACAGGTAGGAGCAAGCACCGGGATGTCATTAATGAAGATTGAGAATAACAAGGTGCCAAGTATGGAGCCCTGGGGCACTCCAGCATGTATAGATGAAAGGTCAGATATGGCTGAGTTGAAAACTACAGCCTGTTTTCTTTCGGACAGATAGCTTTTAAACCAGGCCACTACATCTGTAGAGAAGCCGTGAGAGCATAGTTTAGCAAGAAGAAGGGTATGGTTAACCAGGTCAAATGCCTTTGTTACATCAATGAAAATTGCACCTGTCAGGAGGCCCGAGTCCATAGAAGCAAAGATGTTGTATGTGAGTTTGAGGAGGGCAGTGGAAGTGCTGTTGCCTTTGCAGAAACCACGCTGGGAGCAAGAGAGAAGGTTATACTTCTGAAGATATTCTGTGGATTGGTTGGCTACTAGTTTTTCCAGGATTTTGCTAAGCAGAGAGAGGATTGCTATGGGACGGTAATTCATAATTTCTTTAGGATCACCCTTTTTAGGAATGGGTGTGACCTTAGCTATTTTCCAGATATTAGGGACTGTACCATGACATAGAGATAGGTTGAAGATTTTGATTAGGGGAGAGGCTATGAGCGGGGCAGCGATTTTGAGAGCCTGGGTTCCAAACCGTCGGACCCCGAGCTGGTACTGTCAGGAATGGAGATGAGCAGTTTTAGCACTTCTGTTCTTGTAATACTCTGGAACCTAAAGGGAGGATGTGTGAGTAGAGGTTTTACATCACCATGGGGCGAAGCAGTGTGTGCACGAGTGAAGGAGGCCTGGAAGCTGATTAGGTCAAAGAAATGGTGGTTAAATGAGTTTGCTATAGTCACTGGATTATTACAATGTATGCCATTTATCAGCATGTCATTTGTATGGGCTATTTGATTTGCTCCAAGAAGGGTTTTTATTGTTGACCAGAATTTCTTAGAGTCCCCTGCAGCTTTTGTTAGCAGATCTTTACAGAAAGAGCTTTTGGCTAATTAAATATGTCTTTTGCATGTGTTTCTCAGGGATCGGTATTTGTTATAATCTGCCTGGAGCCCAGTGGTTTTGAAACGTCACCACATTCTGTCCCTGGCCCTAATCTGGGAGAGTAGGTCTTTGGTAAGCCACTTAGTCTGAGTTTCACGAATCCGACTAGTGACATAGGGAGCATGAGTGTCTTGGAGCACACAAAACTGGGCCAGGAAATGGTCCAATGCCAACTGGGCATTAGCTGAGGTGTAGATGGGTGACTGGTCAATCAGTGAGAGATCTTGTATAAATTGTGTTTGGTTAAAGTTGGCCAAATTTCGGAAGGTGATGAGTTTTGGAGGTGGAGATGGTTTACTGGTAGAATGCCAGATGCAGTAGATTGGAGAGTGATCACTTATTGAGTCAGCAAGGATACCTGCACATACTATGCTGTCAGAGCAGTTTGTGAGGACACACAAGCATATTCAGCTGGCTTCTTACTCATCAAAAATTAAATCAGAGACATAGGCAAAGAGTCCAAAGGAACAGAAAATTATGGAAACAAACAGATATTATTGAAAAAAATCATGTGAAAATTGGGATAAACTTATATCTCTTAGGATTTTTGAAAAATTTCATCACAGAAGGATGAGTTATTGATGAAAGGTTTTGAATCCTGAAAAAACACATTTTAAAGGCAACTCTAATGGTTGGAGTGGTGAAGAGCAGGTGGGGAGCAGTCGCATAGCAACTGCGGGGTAGCAGCACCCGGCAAGCTAGGAGCAGTTTTGCAGTCAAGTTTTTGTCTTCCTCCTGAGAGCAGTTTTACAATTAATAACGCACTCCCTCCTTGGCTGCTGGTGATGCGCTTAAAAACGGAGAGCAGTACTTTTGCTTGATTTCACAAAATTGAAATAAAATGTGCCCAGTATGCGGGGAGCTGCTAGTCGGCTCTCCTAAGCTGGAGGCTATGTAATCATAAGTTTAAGCAGCTCTTGTGCTTAGTTTGGCTGATTTATTTATACTTTACCAAAAATTTAGTAGCTGAAAGCAGGTTAGGGGTTCAAATTGGGACCGAGGTGTCTATAGAAATTCCAGACAAAAGCAGTTGGAAAACTACCCGGGTCTGAACCACTAGTCAGCAGTTAAAGTTAATTTTTAAATTTAAAATGCTGAGACAGTTTCGGTTAATGGGTGCGTACTGCAGCATTAGTCATGGAAGGAATTCAAAGCAAAGTTTTTGGCACCACTTTCTCTTGTGTGGCCGGTAGCTGAGGTACAGAAATTGAAATTCAAGGTCTAATCCTAGTAGTACAACTTTGAAATAAGCATTTAAAATATATAGCAGCTGGTGCGAGTTCCATGCATTTAGGCACTTGTTTTCAGTAGATTGAAACCGGGCAGAAGTCCAGTTGAAAAGGCACCAAAATTTCAACACTCAGACAAAGGAAGGCCAGGCTAAGAGGTGCTGCAAGGACTGGCAAAAATTACCTTAAGGATGGGAGCCTGTGTTCATCGGTCAGGGAACTCCAGGGCAAGGTGTGCCCTCCTGTAGCCGAGGCTTAACGTTGGGAGCCTGTGTTCATCGGTCAGGGAACTCCAGGGCAAGGTGTGCCCTCCTGTAGCTGAGGCATAAGGATGGGAGCCTGTGTTCATCGATCAGAATGCTCCAGGGCAAAGTGTGCCCTCCTGTAGCCGAGGCTTAAGGATGGGAGCCTGTGTTTGTCAGTCAGGGAGCTCCAGGGCAAGGTGTGCCCTCCTGTAGCCAAGGCTACCATTAATTGATATTGCTGACAATTATGGGCTCAAAAACAGTGAAGCAAGTATTGCGATCCCTAAGGTACTGATCATGCATGACTACACTTGCTGTATGCCCCAACACAGCATCAGTTATGACTATAAAAATATGGTGATTGCGACACCATTAAAATACTAAACAGTTTTGTTTTTCATTGAGCTCTGTGGTGGAATAGGGAATCAGAGGGCAATTCTTGGCTGTCTTTATTTTTCAGTTAGTCTGCCCAAATACCATGACCGTTACAGCTCTCTCAGTATACTGTGCACATAAAGCCCTGCATAACAATAGTCAATACTGTATATCATAGCTACATAATAATGAATGCTATCTATAAAAATAGTGATACACTTATTACTTCTACGGACTCAATCCAGTACGTTAACTTACTGATGAGATTCTTTTCACGTCTGGAAATTGTTGTTTGGTTCTAAGTAATGTTACTTTCTGTATAGCTCTTCCTAAATGTGGGTCTTAACACATCACTTTGCAAAATAAAGTGCAGTTGAAGGCTAGCCTGATTATACATCTCCCATGAAACACATAGCTTTCTTGATAGTTTTGTCATGATCAGCTCTACCAGGTCACTTATTACAGGTCCATTGCTGTAAGCATGTAACAATGATCTCACCTGAGTTCAAGTCAAAATATCAAAACCTAGAATGCTTCTCCTGTGCATGAGATCACTACAAACAGTACTAGCTTGGAATACCAGAAGGCAAACCATTTTTAAACTGTGCTACAGAGACATACAGTAGATATTGCTTCTTATGTGCAAACCATGGGGAAGCATGATATCCATGCAGCCATTATAGTAGTTCCTTTTTGCAGTAAGGTGTGCCAGATAGATGGCCGTTATGATGGGATAACACCCTGGAATGGTGCCTTTTTCTTGTTTGTGTGTGGAGGGTGGGGTACGGTGTTTCGGTTATTGGGGGTGGCACCATATTTCCATACTTTTGTCTCTTTAATATGAACCCTAACTGATGCAGAAACAAAGTGTTTTGCAATGAATAGATAGATAGATAGATAGATATACAAAGGATCATACTAAAGATCATACTAAGGATACAAAGGAGTAAAAGGCAAACAGCCCATGTGACTTCCAAACTTACATACAGCAGAAAAAGTTTTTATTTGCACATGAAAGAAAAACGTCCAATCTATTTTTAAAAATAGCCTTATTTTCGGCAATAACAAAATAATGGTAATTTATTCCATAGTCCAATTACTCTATGAGAAAAGAAATGAGTTCTTTTTTGTATTACATTCCTTTCTCATAAGCTGAAGCAGGTGTCCTAGGGTATTGATTATTTGTTTAAAGTCCAGTTCACACTCACTCATTAAAGATGCATCCATGATAATGTCCCTTGCGCGAACAGTAGGACTCCCCTAAGGCACCTTTGTTCCAGGGACATAAGATTTAGAGCAGCAAGTCTTTCGTTATAGGATAAGGATATATATTTAGAGAATGATTTGGTTATCCTACACTGAACCCTTTCTAATCTAACAATATCCATTTGTTTATATGGACTTCACAAATGGGACGCAAAATCAAAATGAGGCCTAACATAGGCTCGGCACAATGCTAGAAGAATTGGTGGGTCTCTAGTAGTAACATTATGTCTAAATGCCCACCGTATAGAATTTGCTTTGGCAATAACTTTAGTAATATATAAATTGAATTTAAGATCTATATCAACATTGATACCGGGATCTCTTTCGTTGTTTTTCTCTAAAATAATTTCATTACAGAGAGAATATTGTCTTTTTTGGTTATGCTTCCCAAAGTGAAGAACACTACTACATTTGGCCATGTTAAATTTGAGGTTCCGTTTTAAAGACCAAGCTTTTAACAATTTAAAATATTTTTGAATAACTTCTGACTCCTTCTGAACTACAGATATTGGCATTCTAGCAATCATCAGCGTATTTAATGGTTTTACTTTGGATGTCATTTGACAAATCAGAAATGAATATCTGACAAATAATTGGGGGCCAACATTGATCCCTTAGGGACACCACCTTCCACTTTAATCCATGGTGATTTATAGCCATCAATTATTACTCTTTGGCTTCTGTTATCCAGCCAATTGGCTATCCAGCATGGAAATAAGGGGTTAATATTACATGTTTGTAATTTTTGTATTAATGTCCAATGAGGAGCAAAATAAAATCCTTATAAAAGTCTAAACAAGTGACATCACAAGGTATTCTTTTATCAAGATTCTTACTAATGTAAAAATTCACAAGATTAGGAGTGCAGGAACACCCATTTACAAAGCCGTGTTGGCTTGAATCTAACACAGACACATGTTCTGTTAAACAGTTTTTAATAATTATTTCCGATACTTTGCCAATAATGGGTGTCAGAATTATTGGACGGTAATTATCCAGTAAATTTTTACTTCCTTTCTTTTTATGTAAAGGAATAACATTTGCTTTTTTCCAATCTGAAGGCACAGTTCACAAATTCAAACTTGTATGAAATATTAATTTTAGTGGTAAGCCAATTTAATGTTTCATAATGAAAAGAATACCTCTTGTAATATTATCAGGACCAGGAGACGAACCTCTTTTTATATCATTTAATTTCTTTTCAATAGTTTCAATGGAAATATTGATGCAATTTTGTACTAGCAACTCAAACTTAATGTTACTGGAAGAATATTTGAAGGCTTTACAGAATTCTAGATTGAACAGCTCTGCCATTTCTCTGGGTTCAGATATACTGTAGACACATTGGACAGGATTCATAAAGAAAGCCAAAAATCCCACAGCTGCGGGAAAAAGGCCTGCAGCACTGCAGAAATGCAGTTGCGTGATATTCACAAAGAAAAATTGAGCAGGTGCAGAAAATTCATAAAATGCCAACAGCTGTGGAATTTCAGCAGCTGCAGAAATTGCTCATGTGCTGAAAATCTGCAACTGCGGATCCGCAGCTTCAGAAATAGCTTAGGAGGCATAGCAACAGGTGAACTTAATTAGCTGAAACAGCAGACTGTAACAGGACTGCCATAGAATGAAGCTGTAAGCACCCACAAACAGACCAGCAACCAGTCCCTCAACTGGGACCACTGCAGCAGCACAGGTACCAGTAATACCATGGCACCACAGTGGCCAACTGTTACTGCTGGTCCCCTCCCTGGGTGTTCCCAAGGCCTGCAGGGGGTAGCACCACTGCAGGCCGGCCAGGCTTCCACTGCCTGTGGGGCTCCATCATGGGCTGCACTGTGTCTGGTGGTTGTTGCCTGTTGCCATATCATGGCAATATGTGCTTTTGTTATTGTTACAGCAGCTACTGTTATACTATCTGTGATGTCATTACCTGAGCCTCTCCTCCACCTTAATTGATTCCAATTGCTGGGGCACTACTGCAGTTTGCTTAGGAAGAGTTATTTTATTTATTTATTTATTTATTTATTTAAAGTTTCGGAATTACAACCTTTGAGTCAGAGACTCCTTTGCAAAGGCTCCACGTCAGGGCAAACAGACAATAACAACAAATAAGTAGTAATAAGGTACCAAGGAGATAACAGGAAGACAGGAGACATTAATCCAAGCTTGGGTAGATTACAGTTTGGGATTGCTTTTGCTGCCCAGGTTTGAATGATATTACACAATTTAAGAACTAGAATACTTTGCAGAAGCTTTGTACATGTTGTGGTTGAAGACCTCGGCCTGGATATTCAAAAGGGTTGTGCCATGTGCAACAGGGTTGCGCATGCGCAAGTCCAAAATGCGCCATTCTGCGATATTCAGCAGGAGGCAGTTACGCCACTGGCATCAGGTTGCACAAGAGAGCAATGCAAATGAATGCATGCTCAACAGGAGGGGGAGGATCCATGCATAACCTGCGCAACCCGATATTCAGTCAGATTGTGCAGAGTTGTGCATGCGCAACCCCCAACCTGTGCCTGCACAACCTTGAGCCCAGAAAAAAAGGCTTAAGTTGAGGGCCACCCACTGGTGAGCTGCTGCATTGCAGGGCGCAACACAGCAGCTGCTACCCCTGGCTGGCCTCCAACTCTTTCCCTGTGCCCCCCCACCAGCCCGATCGCGGGCATAGTGTAACACGACTCCCCCCCCACATCTCCCACAGCCCGATCGCGGGCAGTACAGGTACATGTAACACCCCCATATCCCGAGGCCCGATCAAGGGCATAACGTGTATGAACCCCCAGTGCCCGATCGTGGGCAGAATGCAACCCCCAACCCAAATATCTCCCTGGTGGTCCAGTGGATCGTAAGAAACCCGATGGGTGGGCAGAATCATCACAAACCCCCAAACATCTCCCTGGTGTCTAGTGTCCCCACCACGAAGCCCTCCACCTCGCTCCTCGGAGCCGGGGTGACAGCATCCCACCCGCCTGCCGCCTCGGCCCGCCGACTGACTGTCATCCGTAGGGGCTGCACGCCCATTGGTGCAGAGCTACAGCCAATGGGCTTGCAGCCCATACCGTACATGACAGTCCAGATTTGTGAATATTCTTAACAATTCTTCTGTTAATTCTTCACAAGCAAAGAGAAAGTCTTTAAATGAATTTAAGGTGGCTGATTTATTGGCCCAATCAATGTCTCCTAAATTTAAATCAACCATAAATATAATATTTTCCAGGGCAGAAGCTCCTGATATTTCGTCACTAATCCCTTTAAGAAGTAATTTGTCAGAATTTGGTGCTCTATAACACAAACCTAGGGTGATATTATTATGGGAACTTTTAATATTTACCAAGAGGGATTCAATAGAGCTATTGATTTTAATTACTTCAGAAATATTACTAGCATCAATACTTGACTTAATAAATAGTGCAATTCCACCTCCCTTCTTGATAGAGCTACTTTGACAGAAGAGACTATAGCCTGGGATGGACTTTTCCAAGGCCATTTCATCTTGCCACCATGTCTCTGTAAGGCCTATATGATCCAAATTATCATTCTTTATTCTAGTTAATAGTTCATCAAACTTGTTACATAAGCTATGAACATTAATGAGTTGAAGTTTTTATTCATGATTTGAAATTGACTGAGAATTCTTTGTAGATGAGATAGAGTCTGAATATATAATTTCCCCCACATTTACCAGTTTAACCGTACTGATGGAATCACAGTTGGAAACTGTTTACAAAGTTCATGGGTTCCAAATTTATTTAGGTGAAGCATACAAGTTAAAATTTCTATTGAAAATGTTCCAATGATTAATAAATTCAACAAATTCATATGAACACCAATTATCAAGTCTGGCATTAATGTGTTCAGTTGTATTATTTTTTTGCCTGGCTCTTGGTATTGGAAGAATACCAGAAACAACAACTTTATAATTTTTCTGTTTTAAATGTTTCCCCAACTCAATTATTTCATTACAGAGATCCTTCTCATATCTATCTATCTATCTATCTATCTATCTATCTATCTATCTATCTATCTATCTATCTATCTATCTATCTATCTATCTATCTATCTATCATAGTGGCCTGATAGGGCTAGTATAGTTAGAGTTGCATGGACACTCACTAGTGCTTCAGTTAGAGGTTGATAGCAGAGTGACAAAAGTTTGGAAATGTGGTGTGAGGGTTACACATCAACTACCTCACCCCCACCCCCACCCTCCATACACCAACAGGAATCCGGTGTGTGTTGGGGTCATCAGGCCCATCTCTCACCCCAGTCTCCTATACTGCACCACCTCAACTTGTTTACACATGGAATGGGGTGAGAGTTAGGGTGACAACCAGAATCCATATCCTGATGCCTGTTGGTGTGTGGAGGGTGGGTGTGAGGTGGTAGGGGTGTAACCTTAACACCACATTTCCAAACATTTGTCACTCTGCTATCAACCCTAACTGTTGCATTAACTGATTTTTTTTTGCAATATATATGTCTATATATATATATATATATATATATATTTGTAGCACGGTAGTGCTACCATAGTTAGGTTTGAGTAGCACTTTTAAGGGTAAAGGGTCAAACTTTGCCACCATTCAATGTACAATTGGACATGGTAGATCTTGGGATCTGCAAACTTTTGTACCAGTCAAATATACAGGTGCGGAGTTATTAAGCAACAACGAATTGCGCAATTACACTTTTTCGTGATTTCTTTGCTCTCACCTACAGGTCACACAGTTTGTGCGACTAGTCTGAAAGCTTCAGGGAATGTGCAGTTTGGGTCCCCGATGTGCCTTTTGAAGATTTCATGAAACAATATTGAACGGTTCAAAAGTTATTCAGAAAACAAGTTCCCATTATAAGTCAAATGGAAAAGTTAACAACATATTCGACACTTTCACAAATGCACTTTTTAGTGTCTCAAATCGCCCTAGTAGTGTAGCAAATCCGCCATTTTGTTTTCAGTTAGCGATCAGAAAAATGCTTGGCATTTAATTTGGGACCCTCTAAAGACACAATTCTTTTTGTGTTCACCTAGTCAGACCCTGAGAATGCTAGCCATGTCTTTATTTTGGGGTTAAACACTCCAGAAATATGTTTTTAAAATTTCTGGAAACAGTTGTGTCACAAAGTAGTGTCGCACGCATGACACTTTCGCAAATTTTTGTGAAAAGTGTCGCAAATTGTGACACCACTTTTCAGGCTATGGCAAAAATGAGATGAATTCTTTGCCACCCTGCTGTGAACAAATGGTTTGGTCTTTTGGGCTGAAATTTGGAGGGAAGGCAGCCAACATGTCAGAGATGTGCCTTTTGGTGGTTTGTTGAAAAAATACTATACGGCTCTAAAGTTACGATACTCTGAATTTGATGCTTTTCCCCATAGACTAACAAAGTGACATACGCCCCGCCTTTCGGGGCTCATATCTCGAAAACGGTGAGGGATACAGATTTTTTGTCATGAGTGTAATATAAAATGGTAGCCAGGAAAATAATGATTTCTGTGAAATTTTTTTTTCTACTGCTGAGATATTAGCAATTAAGTGCTTCCCATGCTGCTTTTAAGCTTCCATTGCCATTACAATGCACACATTCTTTGTACACACTGTGTTACTCTATGCACCTTTGGACTGCAATTTGGAGGGAAGGCACTCAACATGTCATGGATGTGTCTTTTGGTGGTTTGATGCACTTCAGTTAATACAGTTAATCCCCCCCAACCAGAGGAGGTACTGCATCCTGAGGGTAGAGGTACAGTAAAGCAAAAGGGCATGCCGCAGACCAGGTACTGTGTAGTAAGTGTTGACCCACAGCTAAAATAAGGGATGGACATCAATGGTATTTTTTTGTTGCAAGTTGCATAGCCCTATGGCTTAAGTAATACAGAAGCGTAGCCAGTAAAATGATGATTTTTTGTGACATATTGATTTTTTTTCTATGTCGTGGAGGTACTGCATCCTGAGTGTAGAGGTACAGTAAAACAAAAGGGCATGGACATCAACGGTATACCTTCCTGATTCTAGGTACAATCTAGTTAACACAGTTATGGCTTGCATGGCCTCAGCCATGCAATGCTATGCTACCCCTAGACTGTAGATAACGTAATGTGTCCTGAGTGTAGGGTACAGTAAAACTGAGGCTGTGGACATCAATGGTGTACTTTACTAATTGCAAGTTCAGTAAAGTTACCACAGTAAAGAGTTGCATGGTCTCCTCCTCCTCTTTTACCCTCGCTGTACCTCCTGTAGATTGTGTATCCTGGTGTGTTGACATCCCAGTCATGGTTCTCTGTGTACCATGTTTCTGTGATGGTCTCAAGCAGGGAATGACCATACCTGCTGCCTCAGACCAGGTACTTTGTAGTGAGTGTTGGAACACAGCTAAAATAAGGGATGGACATCAATGGTACTTTTTTGTTGCAAGTTGCATAGCCCTATGGGCTAAGTAATACAAAAGTGTAGCCAGACAAAATGATGATTTTTGTGACATATTGATATTTTTTCTACTTTGCGCGGTTGCTAAGATATTAGCAATTAAGTTTTTCCAATGCTCATTTTAAGCTTCGATGCCCATTACAATGCATATATTCTTTGTGTTTCTTTATGTATCTGTTTGGCAAAATCAGGGTATGTGCTTCCGTTACTGTTACAGACTGTGGATATCTATGGTGTACATTCCTAGCTGCAAGGTCAGTAAAGTTAGCACAGTTAGGAGTTGTATGGTGTCAGCCAGGCAATGTCCAGCCCCCCCACTGACCAGGTACTGTGTACTGAGTGTAGAGCCACAGGTAAAATAATGGATATACATCAATGGTAAGTTTCCCTGATTACAGGCATAGACAAGTTTCCAGAGTTAGGAGTTGCACAGTCTCAGAAAGGAATTCCCCCCCCCGCCCCAACCAGAGGAGGTACTACATCCTGAGTGGAGAGGTACTGTAAAAGAAAAGGCTATGGAGAGAAATGGTACAGCTGTTTGATTGCAGATACACTCCAGTTAGCAGACTTATGATTTGCATGGCATCAGTGATGAATGCTTCTGCCACAGTATAGACGAGGTACTGTATCCTGAGTGGTGAGACAGCAAAACTGAGGTTGTGCAGATCAATGGTACACCTCCCTAATTGCAAGTACAGTTAAGTTAGCATAGTTAGGAGTTGCATGACATCAGCCAGACAATGCCCCTGCCCCCCTACACAGACCAGGTACTGTGCAGTGAGTGTGGAACCACAGGATAAATACTGTAAGTCCATGGACAGCAGTGGTACACTTTCTTGATTACAGCTGTGCAACAGTTTGCACAGTTAGGAGTTGCACAGTCTTACTGAGTAATTTCCTCACTCCCCCAACCAGAGGAGATACAGTATCTTGAGTGGTGAGCTACAGTGAAAGTAAAGGGCATGGATATCGGTGGTACACCTCCTTGATAACAAGTACACTGCAGTTACCACAGTTATGACTTGTGCTTTCTCAGCCATGCAATGCTACCCCCCCACATTGCACATTAGGTAATGTGTCCTGAGTTTATGGTTCAGTAGCACTTATGCTGTGGATATCAATGGTATTCCTTACCAACTGCAAGTAGACTCAAGTTAGTACACTTAGGAGTTCCATGGCCTCAGCCATGCTATGTCCACCCCTGACTCTCACACCTGGTACTGCATGCTGAGTGTAGAGCTACAGTGAAAATAAGCCCATGCAGATGAATGGTGCAGCTCTGTGATTGGAGTTGTAGACAAGGTTGCACAGTTAGTATTTTGATAGTCTCACCTAGGAATCCCGCACTCGCAGGCCAGAGCAGGAATTCATACAGAGTGGAGAACCACAGGAAAAGAAAGAGCATGCAGCTGGATGGTTGACCTCTGTTATTTCAGTCACACACCAGTGTGTGCAGTTGTCCCTTACATGCCCACAGTCATGGAATGCTACTGCCACACTACCGAGAGGTAGTGTATCCTGAGTGGATGAAGAGAGAGCAAAACTGACGGTGTGAACAGGAATGGCATAGCAACCTACTTGCTTGTACAGTCTAGCTAGAACAGTTAGGAGTTGCACGCCTCAGCTAGGCATTGGCCCCTAGCATGACAGATAACAGGTACTGCAACTTGAGTGGAGGGACAGAGTGAAAGTGAGGCAGTGGATATAATGGTATACACCATTGATAACTGGCACTCTTCAGTTACCACAGTTATGAACTGCATGGCTTCACCCATGGTATCCCGCCCCTCCCCATGAACAGTTGCTGCATACTGACTAGAACTACTGTTTTTAACAAGTTGTTCAATAAAAACAATGTATTGTTATCAAAAGTTTTTATTTGTATTAAAAAAATATATATATGTATAAAAAGACTATGAAATAATAGTTTAGCTTTGTTCAGCAAAATGAAAATACAGTGACAAAAATATAGAAAAATATCGGTTGAAAAGAACCTTTTTTTATACAAAAATATATGGCTTGTTTAAATAAATAAAATAGAAAACATTCGGTTACTCATGAAAAGCAGAGGGAGGTGTGTTGCCTGGCTCAGCCAGCCCAGGCCGGAAACTTGAAAAAATGTGTAGGTGCATCAGAAGTGGAAGCTGTTGCGCCAGCTTAAGAGGAGGTACCAGATGTAGCTGTGGAGGCTGTCCATCAGTGGGCAGGGAGACTGCTCATGGCGACAGGTGAAGCAGTGATGCTGTCTGCTCTGGCACCTGCCGCTGTGCTCACAGGCTCGAGCACAAGGTTGACTGTTGCTTTTTGAGCTGTCAATAGGCTTATTATTTTATCTTGCTGTTGTTTGGTTGTTTTCAAATCATTTTCATGTTGTGTTTTCATTTCTTTTATTTCATTTGACAAACAGTCAACCTTGTGCTCGAGCCTACGCACACAACGACAGTGCACAGTGTGCTTCTTTTTATGTAGCTGATCTGTAAAGGGGAAAAACAAACTATTACTATGTGAAACTGTTTTTATTTATAGAAAACTATTATCTTCTCTTGAAAGAAAGCAATAGTATTTCACACAATCACATATTTTAAGTGATGTTTTACTTTCACTATTTCTTGCCATCATTCTCAAAAAGAAGGGACATTAGAGACAAAAAACTCCATGTACTGCATCAATTATGGTTGTTCCATAGTGACAAAAGCTAAGAAATTCACTATTAGGGCTGAAACCCACCTTGGAGGCCAAAAGCACAGCCCGCCAACTGGCATCAGGGTGCCTATTGGTGGCACTAACTGTCACCCCATTCTCCTATTTGTCACTTCTTTTCACTCCTGACCCTCAGACAAGGTACTGCATACTGAGTATAGATCTACAGTTAACATAAGCCCATGCACATTGATGCTGCACCTCACTGATTGCAGTGGTAGACAAGTTTGTACAGTTACACTGAGTAGAGAGACACAGCAATACTAATGCTGTGGATATCTATGAGGTACATTCATAATGCAAGGTCAGAAAAGTTAGTACAGATAGGAGTCGCTTGGTCTCAACCAGGCAATGCGCACGCCCACCCCCCACAGACCGGGTACTGTGTACTGAGTGTACAGACACAGGTAAAATAAGGGATAGAAATAAATGGTACACTTTACTGTTTGCAGGTGTACTCAAGTTTTCAGAGTTAGGAGTTGCACAGGCTGAGTCAGGAATCCCCCCCCCATAGAGGACGTACTGCATCCTGAGTGTGGAGTTTCAGCAAACCAAAAGGCCGTAGACATCAATGGTATACCTCCCTGATTTCAGGTACACATCAGTTATCACACATATGGCTTGCATGCCCTCAGCCATGCAATTGTTCTACCACACCATAGATCAGGCACTGTATATTAAGTGTAGAGACACAGGTAAACTGAGGATGTGGAAATGAATGGTACATCTCACTCATTGCAAGTACACTCAAGTTAGTACAGGTAGGAGTTGCATGATGTGAGCCAGGCAATGCCCCCGCCCCCTACACAGACCAGGTACTGCGTTGTGAGTGTGGAACCACAGTAAAAAAAATAAGTCTATGAACATCAATGGTACACTTTCTTGATTGCAGTTGTGCACAGGTTTGTACAGTTAGTACTTACATAGTCTCAGTGAGGAATTACCCCCCCCAAAAAAAAACTGAGCAGGTATTGCATCCTGAGTAGCGAGACATAGTAAAATTAAAGGACATGAATATCAACGGTACACCGCCTTGATTATAGGTACACTGCAGTAAACACACGTATTTAGTTGCACATATTTAAATAAATGTTTTTTATTCTGTATAACAGCGAGCTACTGTATAATAGCAATAATGACAACCAAGGCTTGTGTAGTTTGTGATAACGTCACACCTCAGTAATCGCACGCAATCGGTCTGTTCCCTCATTTCCAATTAACTGAGGTACGACATTATGCCAGTGCAACAGACACCCTGAAGTTCATTACTGATTAATTAACTGATAATTTTTGCACTACTGCATGTTTGTGTCAGCTTTTGTTTCTTGCTTGACTTACGTTCAGGGCTAGCAGCACACTCCTGCTTCACCTGTCACACTGGTGTTTCTGATGTCTCCCCAACCACTGTAAGAGAGATAGATGTTTTTTTTAACAGATATGGAAGTATGTCAGTTGTCTAAATGATACTGTTATTGTATTCTGAATATAGAAAAATACTTTTAAACAGAAGGAATGCTTCTATACGGTTCAGCTGTATTACTTTATTAGGCTGTTATTGGAAACATTAGTAGTTGTTTATTAGCAGATAAATAATAAGAGTCCTTATCTGCAAGTGATGGGAGATTCTGCATGCTGAGTAGAAAGTTACACATAAAGAAAGTATATACACAGTGACACTGTACGTGTGTTGTCACAGTTTGATAAATATTTGAACTTGTAAAAAGTATATGGCATTACACATGGAAATCACACTGCCACAGGCGTTACTCTCCCACTGTACATTGTGTAAATGCATTTTGTAAGTTCAATAATGGTCATGGACATCTCAGTAACAGGTAAGCAAATGAATGGTAGACAACTTGGAACAGTTAGGTGTGTAATGACATGACACAGACAATGTCACGTCAGCTACTTATACAAGTTGTGGATAGTGTCTTTGCAGTGATAGTGAAACAAATTTTATGGAGATAGATTCTGTGGCTATGTCAGAAAGGGTGTGTTACTGTTCCATGTTTTTTGGCCAGTTACCTGCATGACAACTGTGTAGTTATTGGTAACACAATATACATAGAAACACAGAAACATAGAATGTGATGGCAGATAAGGACAGCTTGGCCCACCTAGTCTGCCCATTTTCCTACCTAACCGATAAGCTGCAGATCCTAGTCAACCAACAGCTTACTTCCTCTTACCCCTCACTAGGACTGCCTTATGTCTGTCCCATGCATTCTTGAATTCCCCCACTGTTCTTGACTCCACAACCTCCTCAGGGAGGCTGTACATGCATCCACAACCTTCTCTGTGAAAAATACTTCCTCATATTACCTCTGAGCCGTCCCCCTCTATCTTCAAATTGTGCCCCCATGTTCTTGCACATCTCTTTTCTGAAAGATGCTACCCTCTTGGACTTTGTTGATTCCTTGAGGTACTTGAAAGTTTCTATCATGTCTCCTCTCTCCTTCTTTCCTCATAGGTATACATATAAGCTCCTTTAGTCATTCTTCAGATGTCTTCTGGTGCAGATCCTGCACCATTTTGGTTCCCTTCTCTGGACAGCCTCCACTCTGTCTATGTCTTTGTGGAGATGGGGTCTCCAGAACTGCACACAGTAATCCAGATGGGGTCTCACCAACTGTCTGTACAGAGGGATAACAACTTCCTGTTTTCTACTATTGATGCCTCCCTATGCATCCCAGTATCCCTCCAGCTCCTTACTGCCTTCTCACATTGCTTGCCCACCTTTAGGTCATCTGATATAATTACCCCAGGTCCCTTTCCATTTTTACTGTTGTCAGTATCTCACCCCTATTGTGTACTCTTCCCCAGGGTTTTGTTTCCCAGGTGCATTACCTTGCACTTTGCATTGACTCTGAGCTGCCATACATCTGACCATTCCTCCAACCTTGCCAAGTCCCTTCTCATCCTTTCCACTCCATCTTGTGTATCAACACTGTTGCAGATCTTTGTGTTGTCTGCAAAGAGACATACTTTTCCTTCCAGTTCCTCTGCAATGTCACTTATAAAGACATTAAAAAGGACCAGTCCCAGTACTGAACCCTGCGGTACCCCACTAGTAACCCTCCTTTCTTCACTGTGGACTCCATTTACTACTACCTATTGCATCCTGTTGTCTAGCCAATTTTTTATCCAGGCTACCACCTTAGGACCCACTCCAAGAATGGCTAACTTGTGTATTAATCTTTTGTGTGGGACTGTATCAAATGCCTTGCTAAAATCTAGGTAGGCCATGTCCACAGCCCCTCCCTGGTCTACTACTTTGGTCACCCAGTCAAAGGAATCTATTAGATTCATCTGGCATGACCTTCCCATCATGAATCCATGGTGCCTTGGGTCCTGTGCCCCATTGGCCTCTAGGTACTCAACAATTCTTTCCTTCAAAAGTGATTCCATCATTTTCTCTACCACTGAGGTCAAACTAACTGGTCTGTAGTTTCCTGCCTCTGTCCTGCTCCCACTTCTGTGAAGAAGAATCACATCTGCCCTCCTCCAGTCCTCAGGTACCACCCCATCCTCCCATGATTTGTTAAAGAGAGTAGTCAACGGTGTCACTAGTTCTACCCTTAGTTCCTTTAGAATTCTTGTGTGAATCCAATTAGGCCCCATTGCTTTGTCCACCTTCAATTTTATTAGTTCTTTCAGAACCCTTTCTTCTGTAAATGGACTGGTATAGACCACCATCTTCAGAGTGTTTCTCTTGTTTGGTTTAGGTACCTCCCTCTCCTCTTCCTTTGTGAATACTGAGCAGAAACATTTGTTCAGTATCCCTGCTTTTTCACTGTCACCCTCTACCCACATTCCCTCTCCTTTATTAAGCCTCGGTATCCCTCCTTTGGTCTTTCTTTGCTCCCTAATATACCTACAAATGGTCTTATCCCTCTTCTTAACAGAGTTGGCTATCCCTCGTTTGAGCCTTTGCTATTCTGACTGCCTTCCCAGCCTCTTTCTGCTTTAACTGATAAAGTTCTCTGTCCTGCTCCGTCTATATTTCCTTATATTTCCTGAATGCTATCCTTTTCTCCTTAACCTTCCCTGCCACCTCTTTTGAGAACCATAGCATTTTTTCCTTTGTTGTGTTTTGTTGATTTGCTTTACACAAAGGCTTGTTGCCTCTGTGATGGCTGTTTTGATTACTCCCTATTGTTCCTCCACCCCTCTTTCTTGCCTGTTTGCTAGTGCTTTTCTGAGGCACTCTCTCATTTTTCCAAAGTCAGCCCTCCTAAAGTCCAATACTCTTGCTTTTGTATGGCTTGACTGTATGGCTGTGTTTATCATGAACTACACTGTTTGGTGGTCGCTTGTTCCCAGATAGCTACCCACTTCTAAATCTGAGATTCTTTCTCCATCCCCATTTGAGAGTACCAGGTATGAGATTGCTCCCTCCCGAGTGGGTTCCAATACTAACTGTCTGAGGCATGCCCCCTGTAAGGCATCAAGAATGACCATGCTCTTGGATGTGCCTGCAACAAAGGTGTTCCAGTTAACATCTGGCATATTCAGGTCCCCCATCAACAATATCTCCGCTTTTTCTGCCATTCTAAGGCAGCCTTTTAGCATTTCCTTGTCCATTCACTCCCCCTGAGATGGGGGTCTGTATGCAACCCCCATGTGGATTGTGGTGCCATTTCCTGTCTCCAGGGTGACCCAGAGTGCTTCATCTGCTCCCTGTTTACTGTTTAGTTCTGTTGCTTTGATCCCTTCCTTTCATAGAGTGCTACCTCCTCCTCTTTTACCCTCCCTGTCCCTCCTGTAGATTGTGTATCCTGGTGTGTTGACATCCCAGTCATGGTTCTCTGTGTACCATGTTTCTGTGACTGCCACAATATCCAGACAACCCTCTTCCATCAAGGCCACTAGTTCAGGGAGCTTGTTACACAGACTACGGGCATTGGTACTCATCACCCTCCACTTTTTGATGGCCTTGCCCAATTTAGCCCCATTCCTGTCCTTACTGCCTTTGTCTTTTTTACATTTACCTCTGTCCTTCTCCCTAATGACTTCTCTACCTTGGTGTTTACCTCACTAATTACTGTGTTTTGTTGGGGGAGGCTAGGATTTCCCTGCACCTTTTGAGTGCCTCCCCCCTTGGCTAGTTTAAATGTTTGCCAATGAAGCATTTACACCTCTCACCTAGTTACAGTATGTATATTTCAGTTGATGAATACAAGTTTAATGTTAATAAGAAAGTAACACTGTTTGGCTGCAGTGCTATAATTATTGAGCAGTGTTGTTGTTCCCGTACTGCACCCTCACCCCCACATACTCTGTCCAGACACAGACTGGTATTTAAGCAGTAAGGCACAATAGGGTGTGAGTTACTGGAGATTTACCCACACTTTGTGTGGTGTGTCATGAGGCATAGCTGAGTGCCTTAACCACACAAGAAGTAGATAAATCAGACAATGAATCACACCCGGGAGAGCCTTATTGCAATTACACAGTGTATCCATGTCTAACATTTATTAAAAAAGTGTAGAATTATACGTTTTATAACTTCCATTAGTCAGTTGTTGATTATGGTGGATTTACCCATGTTCATGTTACATGTTTTGACCTATGAGGTTACAGGATTTTCACACAACATCGTATTATGTATAACAATTTGATAGTAACATATTCGTTGAAATGATTTTGTATGAAATGGTTAGTGAATCACTATGTCTACAGCTGTGAGACATACTAATGGACTCACTTTTGTTCAAACAGAACTCTGTTTTGTGACTAAATACTTTGTTCTTCTCCATGTTATTCTTCCTGAGTCATTAGTACTGTGCAAGGTGTTGCTTTTTACTCATACAGTTAAGATGTGATATGTCTTTCATGTACAAGACACAGGGGGTTACTACTACTGGCAACTATTTCAGAACAACTTGCTAATAATTGAGCTCAGTATAATTTGGAAAATTAGGTATTCTATGTGTCAGCGATTTTCTTTTGTGTGCTAATACACAAACTATTTCCAGTTTGCACTCTGCAGATTTATGCAAATTGTACAGTACATGCCAATGTTACAGCAGCTTTGTGGGTTCATTGCATCAAAGTGTAATCTATGTAGACATGTAATTGTAACAACAGATACGTTTTTCTTGTGCAATTTTCTTACCTTCTGAATCTACAATAATCACGCTGTCTGTGTCAGAATGTTCAGCCTCCACAGCCTGTTCTGCACCTGGTTCTACCTCACTTCTTGGTGGGGAACGCCTTCGGCGATCTATTGAAAGAGAGATTGGAAAGATTGCATTGAGTATGGTATTTGTGTGATTCTAATCATTGATAGATTTGTCATTGAAACTGTGTATGGTATTGATAGTTGATATTACTATCTACAATGTCAATGGATAATTTTGAACCTTTGCAACTGTATGTCTAAGCTGCCCATGGACTTAAGAGAAGATTGACATTTGATTGCTACAATGCAAAGAGCCAATCAGAAAATACATTTTTTTTTTTAATTATTTTTGGTTATTATTATAAAGCTCTAAAAATACTTATATTTCAGCTGCTGACACTGTTATGAGAACCTTACGTTGATCTACTTACTACTGTGTTTTTACAGGATCCTTTGGAGAGGTTGGGGTTATGTTACATCATCAATTATGAACTGGATAAAAAAATTGGAGAAACTGATTGCCCGGGAGGAATTTGAAGCCATGATGATATCGGGCTACATCATCATGGCTTCAAAAAAAAACTCCAGCCATCAGCCACCTCACAACAAATACAGCCACACTGCAATAATGCTTGGTAGCATCAGCTCCTCCTCACACGCTGCCACTTGTACTTTCAAAAGCAGCATGCTCAATGAAACAAAATATGCCACTGCAAATGGCTGCCTCAGTCTGTTTGTTGCCAACACTGGTACACAATTGGACCATGCCCCACACTATACCACAAATACAGACTCTGTAACCTCTGACAAATGTAACCCCTGCACACTGCAGTCTGCAACCTCTCCTCCTAATGGCAAACCAAAACCACGGCTTGTGTTTTGAGTCCCTGTTTAAAAGCAGTAAAGAAAGCAAGTAAAAAGACAGAACCAGGGTGATGCAGTAGAAACAGCCCTCCACGAGCATTTTTACCCATTCTGTTGCTCTCTCCTTTCAACAGCTACTGTCGGTACTTCCCCATTTGCACAACTAAAACAATGAAGATGTCTACCTACATTCCTCCCATTCAGATCGTGATGCTCAGCAGACAGGAATTTAACAAACAAAATTAATAAATAAATCCACACAGATGTTCACAGACTCCCACATCAGTCCAGACAGTCAAATGAAAAAAAAGTTTA
This sequence comes from Neoceratodus forsteri, assembly GCA_016271365.2. NCBI lineage: Eukaryota > Metazoa > Chordata > Ceratodontiformes > Ceratodontidae > Neoceratodus > Neoceratodus forsteri. The sequence goes on along the minus strand of CM028131.1, from coordinate 541,728,213 downwards.
AAAACTTGGAGTAGTGCTGGCAGAATACAGCAACAGTTCCACAAACTCTACCTACAACAGCGCCACCTGCTGCTCAGAGCCCATCAGGATCTATTTTCTAAAAACATAGCCTTCCAACACCCAATAAAATACATTTTTAAAACATTTTAAAAGTTTCTTTACAATTTTTTTCTACTAAACTTTAAAGCTATTCATATTATAATATCAGTATTCCAGGTGTGGTATATCATGGATAGCATCACTTCTCAGGTCGCTGGATGCACTTGGCCTGCAGCCTCATGTCCAACCACCTGAGCCGTGATGATATCCCTTTACATACCACACCCTGTCATGCATTATTGCTCAATTACATCATTACTTGAGGGTAATATGCCACATATCTTTGTGGTATACAACATAATACCCACAGGTTGTCATTAAGTAGTACATCTCCGTAACTTAGCAGAGTTTATCATTGTTTCCTTAACACAATAATAAGTTGTGTTTTTTTTCTAGAAAACAACACATGTTTAGTGACACATAGTTTCTGTACTCATGGTCTGTTAGGCGCTTCACCACTTCTGGTTTTCCTGCTGCCTCCCACATCTCGTAAGCAAGGTAGTACCAGCTCACATCACTGTCTGGTGTCTCCCTCTCTCTGTTTTAGTACATAGAAATGCTGGCACAACAGCTTCCACTTCTGGTTACACATTGTTGAATTTTTGTTTCACACCTTATGCATGGTGCGTAAATATTTGTGGATGCGCCTCCACATCTTTTCCAGTTTCATATTTGTACTATGTAGTAGTATGCATGGGTTTCCCCTGGCCTGGGCTGACTGAGCCAGGCAACACACCTCTCTCTGTGACCACAAATGCATTTTAACAGTTTGCCTTTTGCTGTAGAAAGCTGTAATAAATAGAGAATAAACAGTATATTAGAACACGGTGTTGTGAGGTATTTGTTTTTTAAGCTGTATACATGTCATGGTGAAAATGATCACACACTTAAATGTTTGAGATTGTATATTTACAGTTATATGGTATTCATGATTAATAACAAGTGATGGATTGTGTATTTACAATATCTGGTGTTGCTTTGTGGTACTGCAGTGTGAGCTGCACAGTTCACTGTGTATTGTTACTGGTAGCACCATGCCATTCACTGTGCTGTTTCTAGTTTTCTACAGGTGTTGGTGTACATCATTGGTAGTATGGCTGGCAAATATAGTATTGTATGGCAACTTTTGGGGGGTGATTACTAGTACTATTGCTGCCAGTAGCATAATCATATAGCCAATCAGTTTAAAGCAATTATATTTTCAATTATAAGTTTCAGTGTGTCTTACACATATAGTGAAACTAAACAGTTATTTTTAAATAGAGCCATCTATTTGCTATGTCTGTATGTATTATGTTACTCAGAGCATTTCCATGAATCTGAATGCATATAACGGTGTGATAGAAAGATGGTATTATTTTGTATGGGTGTGCAATCAGTGCAGCTTTTCTATTTTTTGACCAATGTAATGGGCTCTTAAAAGAGCCTTTTGTTTACAATTCTGCCTGCTGTTACAGCCTGATATTTTTAGAGGACTGTGAATATTCCATCTCAAAGGTCACCTAGGAAAAGGCAATTGCCAGCATGTGAGAAGTGCACACAGTCTGGTAGGTAAAGCCAATCATTACTATATTTAATTTGAGGATGATGTATGGTGTGTATCCCAGCCATGCGAAGGTATCCAGATATTTGAATGTTTACCTTTCTGTGAGCTCTGTCAAGCAGGTACATGTGCTGTTCTGCTTGCCAGACTACACCTGTAATATCAGAAAATATGATTTTACAGGTAGGCAATATAGTATAATAGAAGCAAGATCCAATTCTTCTTGTGACTAAATCTATCCACCTTTTAGTGCCCAAATCATTGCCTCCGAGATGGATCAGCAGTATGTCTGGCTTTGCTTGAGAAGTCAAAGTTCAGGTGATTGCTGGCATGAGATGCTCCCACCTCATGCCACCTCTGCCAAACCATTTTACAGAGCAATTTGAAAGCTGCAGGTCTCTCCCAAAATCACTCCTCTGAGCCTACTCTGAAGTATGTCTTACTATGCTGCTGCCCACTACCCACACATTCCATCTGCTGTTTTCTGCCATTCTTAGCTTTTAAACTGAGACGTGGACAGAGAGCTACCAAAAGAATCAGTGGTTCATCTGCAGAGGCTAGCCACAAGTGAATGTGAAACTAATGTTTCCCTCTCAGCTTCAACACTGATTTTGTGGACTGATACTAATCACACTGATTTGACATGTTATTGGTTAATGATTTATCATGACTGGCCAATACAGTGCATGCACTGACTATTACTACATTGAATGGCTGTTCTTGCTGTCAAACACAAATGCAGGAATATTTCTTAGAGGGAAAATGCAACATTGCTATTGGCTACTTCAAACAATTACAGCTAAACCGAAAAATGTGATTGTTTGACTCTCTTGTTATGATACACTTGCTGCTTGCTTCTGCCTCCATTTGCAGCTCTATCTGTGCTAGTAAGTATTGATTAAGACTCTGACTTTAAACTGTTATAACTTTTTTTAACAGTATGGCAGGTAAATGATATTTGTCATAGTCAAATACAGCATCAAAAAACGTTTTATTTAATATTATTTTTGTACTGCCAATGTTTTTTTATGATGCAAGAAAAGTTGATTTGAAAATGTAGTTTACTTACAAAGTAAGAAGGAGGGCATCTATGGTTTTCTCAAAAATGGCTGCTATGTTCTTCTTCTTCACTGTTCGGAGCTTGTGATTGGCAGTTCGATATGGCCTGATATATGCAGCAATACATTGGTTGCAGCATCTGTCAGTAAAATAGCCACCAGTCTGTGATTAGCTGACTGTGAAAGGGGTTGTAAAATAATTGGCATTTGCAAAAGTGTTATGCATGCGACATTATTATTTGACACTGTCGTGCATGCAACATCACTTTGTGACATTACATTCGACATTGTTGCACGCTCGATACCACTTTTTGCCACAGCATCACATGCATGACACTGCATTTTTTTTAAAAAAGTGTTGCACGTTCGACACTACTTTTCTGATTTAAAAAAAAAACTGTTTTTATTAGGTAGCACAGCAGTGTGGATGTTTACAATTGCAGCACTGTTTGATTTTTCACATTTTTTGATATTTATTGTCATATTATTATTGAAGTTATGTTCATCACCATTTGAAAATACTGTCTATTGCGTCACTGACCTTCACGTACTAAACTAAGTATCTCAACATTCTTTACTAGGCAGTAGTATTATTTCTTCTTATATGACATAGAGATGGTGCATGATAGTATGTGATGTTAGAAACACACTAAAGAAATGGATTTTAATTTTCTTTTTTTTCTGTACTTCCCATATAGGTGTCTGATTGTTCTGTAAGATTGGTGTACTGAACTGTGAATAGTGAAACACAGAAAATGCCATCTAATCAAAGGCAGAAGTCTAAGCAGAGATGAAACAGGTATCACAGTAGTTCAGTGTTGCATAAAGGTGATGTGAAAGTCAGTGATGCTTGTTCAAGGCGTAAAACAATTCAGCATCTTAGCAAAGGAGTGGCTTCAGAGCTTTATCACTCTGTAGGGAAAGGACATGCTTGCTCAACAGCAAGGAAACAATGCTTAGCTAAGCAACAGTTGTGTAGATCTGTAAGCAGAAAAGTTACTGTTGCAAAGACAAGCATAAACACACGTACTATGCAGCACTGAAAAATTATTGCTGCTGATGCTTCTCTGAGGAAGCAGAAGTATTTTCAATCTCTAGCTTCTAAAGCCAAGATTGAAAGATTTATTGCTGCTGTGATGATACGTGAGCACAGAAAAATCAAGAGTCATCTCAGCTTGATGAAATTGCTCTTGAAAGTATGAACATTTGTTAATAGAGCAGTTTTTGCTCTTCAACGTTTATGGCGTAAGATGTCTCTTGTACTTGAGCAGTTTAGGAAAACTGTGTATGATGTAAAGATGAGGCTACAATGATATCCTATCTTGAACTTGCACAATTTCTGTGATGTTTTCGCAGGACAGTGGCTTCACACACAGCAATCAGAGGCATATTTCTGGGAGGAGTCATATTACTCCCAGAAAAAGGACAGCAAGTTGTGCATTGATGAGTCTGGCAAAGTCTGTAATGTGTTCAGTGTGTGTGATGATTCTACGATGGAGTCAGATAATGAATCTGAGGCAACTATTCAGCCTCATAAACGTCACTGTCTCTCATGGACATGCAATGACACTTGCAACTGTAGGCAATCATTGTTTCAGAAAGTTGAGCACTTTATCAACCTGTTTGTCATTACTGACCATAAAGACAGACATAAACTGTTTGAGAGCATAGACCTATGTGAGATCCATCCACACACTGGAATTATGGGTCACTCCCTTGCATGCATAGATAGTGATGTTTGTGAAATTGTCTTTCACCATATGCAGATGCTGGAAGTGCATCAATCAGGAATGAGGAACTTTGTGTACAGGGTATATGAAGTTCATAAAGTTGTTGCTCAGTATACTCATCTAAATGAGTTACTGTTGTCTGGTGACATGCACGGTGACATTCAATTTTTGAAACAGCTGTGACTTGTCAGCAGTGTGACTGATACAATGGTTACTCATAGATCTATTCCTGATGGGAATTGTGTGTCTGTCCTAGAAAGTGATATTCTCAAACAGTTTGGGAAATCAATTGCCAAATTTGAGTTGGCAAAGAGACAGAAGTTTGACTCTGTATGTGTGTCATGTGAACGTCTTTGTTATGAAAAACAAACGGTCACAGTGAATCTGGAAACCTTGTTACCATACAATGACATGTGGTTTCAACTTTCAGTATTTCTGCTGTTAAAGTCTGAGTTTGAGTTAGACCCAATCATAGTAATGTGCAAGCACTGTTTTTCCAAAGTGAAGTGTAACATTCTGCCACCAAGGTCAGTCTTGAACAGCATGTAGGCAGATGTGACACCAAGTGAGACTGCAACACCGAGTATGTTTGAACGAATTCTTATTCAGACAATGCAACCATTTCAAACTATTCTACGTATGGACACAAAGACACGGAATATTCCACAAAAAGAACTCATCAGATCTCTTAAGGGTTCCATCATGTATCTTCCACTTCCTCTGCAGGAAAATGTGGAGGCTATCTCCATTGAAAACACTTTGGTTATTCTTGTAAATGGTTTGCCAACAAAGTCTAAGGTGATTTGGTAGGATGTTGTTAATGTTGAGAAGGTGAAGCTTGCCCTTACTCAAATTAAGAACAACAATCCTTTTTTATGCAGACCTTAATATTGATCACATCACTAGTGTTCCTCTTCATCATGATGACTTGGACAGCACAAAGCCAATAATTGAGAATGTCAATGTGGAAATAAATGACAATGTGTATGAACAGTACACAATTAATCCACTACATGGCAGAGATCTGGTAGGGGACAACATTGATCTCTATCAAATGAAACAGGTGGAAGGGTAGCCTGTCAGCATTTGGGAGGCAACACTGGAAGCATGCTGTTTCCCAGACTTATTCCCAAAAGGGTCAGGTGGTCACCTTGATGGAAGAGAATTGCATGTACAGGGTGCTGAGTACCAAACAAGCTGTGTGCTCAGTAAAGATGGCAAATTCAGATGAAACATACAGTACCTGTTTCATCTCCTGTGGGAGAGTGAACTTAGCATATTGTCTGCATCTATTGCACATACTATTTGTCTGACTACTCCACTTGATGGAATTACAGCTGCACAGTTTCTTTAGAAATTGAAGTAGAATGATGAAAATGTGCAAGTTAATTTGTCTTGTATTCTGTCAAGGCTACATGGCACCAAAGAATATTGGTACCGCAGACACTCTGAGGTGATGACAATGCTGCGAGAGCATGGTGCAGCCACATGGTTTATCACTCAGTTGTGCTGAGTATGCCTGGGATGAGGTCATAGAACTGTTGAAGTGGGCAAACTCTGATGTTGAGGGTATTGCATCAATGACTCTCGGTGAGTTGTGCTCACTTGACCCTGTCTCTGTCACAAGGCATTTTCACAAGTGGTTCCATGATATTCTGACTTTCATTTTGTCAAAGGATAACCCACCTCTTGCTGATGTGGAACATTACTTTGGAGGATGAAGTATCAGACACAAGGTGCTCCTCATATTCACATGTTGCTGTGGATCAAGGATGCCCCCAATATAGGTGAGAATGAAGCAGCACAAGTGCTCACATTCATCAAGAAATACATTACTTGCTGCATTCCGGAAAAGTACGACAGTCCAACATTGTGGAAGTTGGTGCAAAAGTTCCAGCACCATATCTGTGCAAAATACTGCTGCTGGGTAGTGAAGAATAAATCTGATTGGTACACAAGATGTTGTTTTGGATTTCCTAGACGTGTCTGTCAGGACGGTTGCATGAATGTTCTGTTTTCAGAAATGCAACACCACTTAAAGGCAAAATCAACCAAGAGGGTATATGAGTTACCCAGAGATGAGAAAGAGTTGTACATCAATGACTACAACCCTACTCTTCTCCTAATGTGACAAAGCAAAGATAGATGTGCAGTTTGTGGCTGACAACTCATTGGCTCTGGTGCAGTATGTCACTTCATACATAACAAAACATGAGCAGAGTAGCTTGCAAGATCTTTGGGAAGATATTACTAGTTCAAGCAAGAGCCTGACATCTCATTTGTGGTCATTAGGCTTGAAGACCCTTTCACACAAAGAATGTGGTGCTTATGAGGCTGGTGATCGCTTGATTGGTACACATCTGTATGGCAAGTCTGATGCTGTCAGCTTTCTAAGTGTGCACTACAAAGAGAAGTGAAAATGTGTACTTATTTCTCATGCTGAGATTGAGGAACTGGCTGTCAATAGACCCTCTTCAAGACATATCTTGAAGAATAACCTCATTGACACATACTACCCCCGTAGACATGAAGACATGGATGATATGTGTCTATTTCAGGTGGCTAAGTGGTATGACTACAAGAGAGATGTCTCACCTGATTGTGCACATGACATTTACAAGGTCAGAGGAGTGGATGGCTGTCTTGTTAAGAGACATAAGCCTTGGCTCATTGACCACTGTAAGTTACATCTAGGCACATCTGAGAGCAGATAGCAATACTACTTTGCTCTGCTATTCCTATTTAGACCCTGGAGAAATGAGGCTGAATTGAAAGGTGATTGTGATACATTTGAGGAAGAGTTTAATCACAGTTATGAGACATTCAAAAGTCAATACTCAGAGATATACATTCAGAGACTAAATACTGAGAAGCAGCAGTTTGAAAAGGCACAAAAGCTACTTGAGGAGGATACTCCTGTTAGCTCACAGGACAATCTTGATCCAGAAGGACAAAGTATCCTTGGGGAAACTCTGCCTCTGAATGCCCCAGAAGTACTCATGTCAGAAGTGGAGAGTGCCATGCAACATTGTACATATTTCAGTGCTGACCAAGCTGAGTTGAGAGAGAGAGACTCAGTGACCAGCAGCATGTGGTTTACTCTGAGGTAACTGATGCTGTCCAGCATGGGATACTGCATGACTAGAAGAAATGTGGCTGTCTTCACTACAAAACACTGCTGATGTTTGTTAGTGGCTTAGCTGGTAGAGGGAAGAGTTTCCTTATTGATGCCATCACAGCTGAAATATGAACCTTGACAGGGTCAGCAATGTCTGTTACTGTTAGTGCTCCCACCGGACTGGCAGCATACAACATTGGTGGCGTGACGTTACACCATCTGTTCATGTTGCCAGTGGAGCATGGCAAAGCAGGAGAGTATCAGAAACAGTCATTTGATGTTGCATCTCAGCTTCATTCAATGTTTAGTAAGATGAAGTTACTCATTATTGATGAGATTAGTATGGTCTCTAATTTGATGCTTGCCTGTATACATCTACATCTACAGGAGATCCTGGGGACTGACTATGGAGATGCATTTGGTGGAAAAAGCATTGTTGTATTTGGAGACCTTTTACAGCTGGCACGTGTGAATGCAGAATATGTCTTTGCAGCTCTGCCTGTGAAGCAGGCCAAGAATACACTTGGCTACATTGGAGGTTTTAACCTGTGGGAGTTATTTACCTATGTGAAGCTGTATCAGAACATGTGCCAAGGTGCTGACATGACTTACAAGGCACTGTTGAATCAAGCTTGTACAGGTTCTCTGTCACCAGAACATGTTGCAATGTTAAATGGACAAAGAATCAGAATGGACACTACATCCATAGAAACTGCATGTGATGTTTTCAGTAATGTGTATTCCATGGGTACACACATTGTGTGTCTTATGCCATGACTAAAGAAATGCGCTGAGTTCAACAGTGTCATGTTGCAGAGAGAAAATCAATCAATTCTCACACTACATGCTGTTGACACAGTCAATGGTGTCATTTTAAGTCAGAAGCTGGTAGCTAAGATGACTGAATGACTGTCTGAATTGAAGTCAGATGTTTCACTCACAGCTGGTCTAGAAGCTGTACTTACAGTTTGTAAGAATGCACGTGTCATGCTATGCTGCAATCCTGCTGTGGATTGTGGTATGGTAAATGGTGCCATGGGTAACATCATTGACTTTGTCTACAATGTTCAAAAGACATTTATAGAGACACTTGTTGTCCAGTTTGACAACATGGAACATCCTGTCATGATTGATTGTACCTCTGTTAAGTTCCAGGTATTGACGGATATCTATGTGAACAGGAAACAGTTCCCAATATGTGTTGCATATGCTGTTTCCATTCACAAGTCTCAAGGCTTGAATTTGGATTCAGCAATGGTGGACATACGGACAGACATTTTCAAAGATGGCATGAGCTATGTCACACTTTCACACATACGTAGTCTTTCTGGGTTGCACATCATAACAATCGCACCTCAGAAGATACGTGCTGACAAGCACTATGTAGTTGAGTACAACAGATTACGTACTCTATATCAGCCACAGATGTCTTTAATACCACTTCCAACGTACGTGGTTGTCTCACAACCTTCAGTCACATCTACAGTTGGCAACAAAAGAAAACGAGCTTGCACAACTGATAGAACTGTTCAGAGTTCTAAGAAGGTCACAATGTCAAATACAGATGCAGAACCAGCTGTTGTTCAGAAGTCAGTTGAGATGGCTGTTGTGCCTGAGTTTGACAAAAGTACTAGAGTTAACTGCTATGCTAATGCAGCAATGCAGGTCTTTCTCCATATGCCACACTTTGTTGAGGCAATATCTGCTTCCCAAGACATTGCACTATCAAAGGAATTGAAGCAGCCTGTCAACATGGTTTCTGATCAGTCTAAGAATGTGCAGTCACTAACACCTCTGTGGCAAGTGCTGGGCACATATGATGGATGCAGTACGTTAGTTGCAAACATGTAGCAGGACGCTACCAAGTTTATGGCTATCATAAACAGCCTGGATGAAGAGGGAACTTCTATGCAACACTATTTTACTGTGTCATATGTCACCAAATATGTATGTCTGTTATGTGGTCAGAATGACAAACCCCAGAAGACATGCTTTGGGTTTCTCTGTTTGTGCCTCAGAGTAAAGCAATAAAGTTTTGGCAGCTGTTTACTAATGCTGAAAGTGGTAACCTGTGTGTGAGATGTGGAGGCACATATACTCAGTCCATACATCTAAGAACTCCATCTCAATATCTTATGCTAGTATTGCATATATTTCACTCCAATGGGTTCAGAGTTGACACACCCATCACTGATTTCACAGCTGGTAGAGTAGTATTTAACCAAGCAGTGTTTGACACTCATGCTTTGATCTACTACTATGGCCAGTCTGTACATTCTGGACATTACACTTGTTTGTTGAGGTACAGAACTGGATGAGTTGAGTGGGACAATTTAACAAGCTCTTTCAAACAGAGACTGCTGCAATACTTAAAAAATGCATATGTACTGATACTGAAGAATTATGCCAATCTTAAGGTGTCAGAGGAATAGTTACACAACATGTGAAAATTCCTTTACTTCGCTGTCCATTTTTTCTTACAGAGTGAGTTTTGTCACAATGTAATTTGTTATTAGCAAATGTACAGTTGTGTTTACACAGGAAATATATCACATGGCTCTCTTGCATATGTAGACTCATTGTGACTTTAAGATTGTTGCGTTGATCAGTGACACAGTGAAAATAGTTGTAGTGGTCTTTAATTGGCACCAGCTATTTTCACAGTCACTAGAGAAACCACACTTGCATGAATAACAAAGACCTCTGCATGTCAAAAGAGATATTCCTATGTGGTCAAACTCTTCTGCCATAGTCTTTTGTTTTGAGTATGCTATATGCAGACATGAGAAATCACACTTGGCACATTTGCTACATGTGTGATTGTACTAAGGTACAATGCTTATCCATGTGCATTTACATCACCGTGCATCATATTTTTAACTAAAGATTGACAGCACTCTGTCATGTGTTGAGAACTATGATGTGTGCTCTGTATCTGTTTTTTTTTTCCTTATGCTTGTGTCTTGAACAAATATCTTGACTTTTTTCTGCAACAGTGCAATTCTATGGCTGTTTCATTTTCGTGTTTCTAGATTGTGTATATATATATATATATATATATATATATATATATATATGTGTGTATATATTTATAGATACAATGTTTAATATATATTTTTGGTAGTACTTAGTGCTCTGTTGTAAACACTAGTAGTATTAACTAACATATACATTGATTGATAGCATTATAAGTATGGATTTTCTCTTACACAGTTGTAGGCTCATAAAGAGTAAGAAGTAGTATGCTTATATTTGTTAGCATGACATATTATGCAGTTACACATATGTACTGTTCTGTTATTTCATATGCCATCATTAATAACAAGTTACCGAGTTCCATCACAGGTATCATTATCATTTAGTGCACAAAGATTTGTTTATCATATCGTAAGATGTTATATTCATAGGCCCAAATATTCAAACTGTGCCAGGCTGTGGCGCAAGCTTGGGTGCAGCTCAACTTGGCTGCACAGGGGTGTGGACTGGGCGATATTCAACGGAGTTGTACATGGCTCAGCAACATTGAATATCCCACCCTGGCCACCCCCAGTGAGCATGGCACAGTGGCACTGTACCAGTGCAAGTGGCCAGAGTGGAGCATGGGGATGCGCTAGTGCAAGTTCCATTGTGCCATGCACAGCAACCTCGATATTCAAAAGTTGACATGCAAATGGGGTCATAATGTATACAAGGTGCACATGGGGCCATTTGCATGTCATTATGGCCCCATTTGCATGCAGGTGCACCAATCCCTGATGACTTGCACCTGGCACCCTGCCAGGCAGCAGCCATCGGGAACTGACACCCCCTGCAGTCCGATCATGGGCATTTGTAGTAAACAAAAAACTATTTTGTCCTATATCCCTGGTGGTCCAGTGGACCACTATCTGCCCAATCATGGGCATCTGTAAAAAAAGAAGTCATCCTATATCCCTGGTGGTCCAGTGGACCACTATCTGCCTGATCGCGGGCATCTGTATTAAGAAATAAAAATCCATCCTATATCCCTGGTGGTCCAGTGGACAGCTATCTGCCCGATCATGGGCATCTGTAAAAAAAGGAGAAGTCGTCCTATATTCCTGGTGGTCCAGTGGGCCGCTATCTGCCCAATCGCAGGCATTTGTAAAAAAAAACTAATTCCAATATCCCTGGTGGTCTAGTGGTACCCCCCACCCACCCACTGAGCCCCACCACCCCGCTCCCCCCCGGTCAGCTGGTGGGCGGCAGCATCCCAACTGCCTGATGCCCCACCACCCACTGACTGACACCTTGGTAGGGCTGCACGTCCATTGGTTCACAGCATGAGCCAATGGCCGTGCAGCCCCTACCGTACTATCACCAAGTGCAAGGTGTTACATCTTGGGTGGGGAAACCCTAAACACAGGTACACCCTGAGAGGGGAGGCGCTGGAGACCTCAATACAGGAAAAAGACCTAGGGGTCATGGTGGATGCATGTATGAATAACTCTGAACAGTGCAGGAGAGTGGCTAGCAAGGCAAACAGGATGTTGGGATGCATCGTAAGGGGGATCACCTCTAGGAGCAGGGAAGTGATTCGGCCACTGTACAATGGACTGGTTAGACCACACCTTGAGTACTGTGTACAGTACTGGAGACCACACTTGAAGAGGGACATACAGCTCCTGGAGAGGGTACAGAGGAGGGAAACTAAGATGATATGAGGACTAGGGGATTTGACATATGAGGACAGACTTGAGGAGCTCTGCCTGTTTTCATTGGAGGAGAGGAGAGGAGAGACAGGGGGACATGATTGAGGTCTTCAAGTACCTCAAGGGAATAAATAGGGTAAACATGAAGGGGATCTTTAGACTAAAGCAGGGAGGTATCACCAGAGGGCATGGTTTGAAGTTGGAAGGTGGAAGGGCGAGGGGGGAAGAGGAGGAGGTTTTTCAATGATAGGGTGGTGGACCCTTGGAATGCACTGCCTAGCGAGCTGGTTCAGAGATCCACAGTGGAGGGCTTCAAGAGAGGTGGGACAGACACAGAAAGTGGATGTATCAGATGATGGCCTGGCCGGGGGTGGGGATGGATGATAGGGGATTCTGGAACACAAGGGGGGCCTTGGCACCCAACCTAGGGATCTGAGGTTCGAGCAGACTCGATAGACCGTGAAGGCCTAATCTGCTGGCAATTAGTATGTTAGTATGTTAGTACTACACATTTCAGATATGTGAATGAATCATTCACATATTTGGAATAATAATAGTGTGAGAGCTGCACACCCATTGGCTCATGCTGTGAACCAAGGGACATGCAGCCCGTCGCAGGTGTCATCAGGGGTGGCGGGCTGCAGGTGGTGGGTGCTGCCACCCAATCGCTGACCCGGGGGAGCGGGGTGGTGGGGCTCAGTGGGTGGGTTGAGGGGGTACCACTTGACCACCAGGGATATTGGAATTAGTTTTTTTTTACAAATGCCCACAACCGGGCAGATAGCGGTCCACTGGACCACCAGGGATATAGGACGGATTATTCTTTCTTAATACAGATGCCCGCGATCGGGCAGATAGTGGTCCACTGGACCACCAGGGATATAGGATGGATTTTTTTTTCTTAATACAGATGCCCGTGATCGGGCAGACAGCGGTCCACTGGACCACCAGGAATATTGGACATTGATCTTTTTTTTTAAAATGCCTGCGATCGGGCATGGGAGGATGCCGCCACTTGCAGCCGGAACTCTGGTGGCCACCCACAGGTGGCAGCTGCCGTGTTGCACCCTGCAATGTGGCAGTTCACCTGTGGGTGGCCATCAGTTGTTCCTTTTTTTTTGGATCAGCTTTGTGCTGGCACTGGTAGGGGTTGCGCATGCATGGCTCTGCACATCCCAGGCTGAATATTGGGCTGTGCAAAATATGCATGGGCATGCCCCCCCACCTGTGCCTGCATACATTACTGATGTACTCCAGCGCATTGGGATTTGTGCCGCACATTTTCCCTTTTGAATATCATCGTACGTCGAATCATGGGCTGCCAGGCAAACACTGTTGCACCATGCGCAACCCTTTTGAATATCTGGGCCATAGTATTCAGTAAAAAATTGCTTTCATGTAAGTAAGAGATGTAAGAGATGAAGGTGGTTAACTAGTTCTGTACCTATGTAACTATTTTTTTTACATTTATAGTGATGTATATAATACAGTTACAATATAGTTTCAGAAATGTTTGTATTTAACCTTACCTTGATGTATGTTAATAATAGCTGAAAGCTATGCATCAGACACTTTCACTGATGACAACTGAGCATTTTTTGTTTCTGATAATATTCTCTGATTGCCTCTATCGAGGGGTCGGGTGGGAATTTTCCAAAAGCAGTAATATTGCAGTATGTATTCACATGTACATCTGTGTGTATGCAGTTGTATATCTACACATAGAATACATTAATATTAAATGTTAAACTGTTAGTTTCAGAAATATATTTCTTTGTAAACCATAGCCTGTTTGTGCTGCTATGAGTTTGTAAGTCGCATCTGGTTTTTCGCCCACCCCAGGAACATTCGCACTATTAGTCACAAAATAACAACAACATCATAACTGTTTCATATGTGTTAACCATGTTCAGACGGTGATGTTATGGCTGCCCTTCTGTGTTTTTTGATTCTGTTACATGTCACTGATTTACTGTCTGTGATACTGGTTTACATGTATTTCAAGTAACAGTGAAAAACATAAATGTGGTTGTTTTGTGAGACTGATTTTTCTGCACCAATTGGATTTTTAATTCGCCATTCTCACAATTATTAATTTGGCAATAAATCTTTTTAAGCCTTATCTACCTGGCTTTTGTTTTTCTTTTGTCATAATGTAACAGTGATACTATGTATGTTGGTGTTGCTGCAGTAATGCATTTAAGCATATTGCATGATGTTCATTGCTACATTCTTTCTATTTATCACTATGAGACTGGTATTCTTCAATGTGGTGAACATATACATGTAATATTTTGTAGGTTCATTATTTTATTAGCACATCTTAGCTGTAGCACATGAACAGTATTTGTGTGAATACTATCTGATTACTATTTATTTAGTGTGATGTATACATATGTTGTTCAGCCTGTGTTCTGAAAACAAAAATATGTTCTTAATAAGATATTCAAAAATAATGTGACAGCGTTACTTCTCAAAAACACAGGAAATTCATGGCAAAAAACTCCATTTAATGCATCAGTTAGGGTTGTTCCACAGCAACAAAAGCAAAGAAATTTGCTATTAGGGTTGAAAACCATAACTCCACATTCACCCCCCACCCCCCAGCACCACACACACAGACACACACACACACATATGCAAGTAACTGGGAGGACCAAGGCAACACAACCAATTACAGACAACCAGCAGCAGGTGGCAGAAATAAAATACAACTGTATAAATGTTCTACAAGACATCCCCACCCACCTGACCAGGTACTGCATGCTCAGTGGAGATCCACAGCAAAACTGAGGGCCATATACACCAAATGTACAAATCTCTGATTGCAGTTGCACACAACGTACCACACTTAGGAGTTGCATGGCCTTACCTAGTGATGCCACACACCCCATCACATCCGCTACTGCATGTAGACTGGAGAGCCACAGCAAAAGTTAGGACTTGGAGATGCATGATATTTCTATCTGATTGTAGGTATGCACAACTTAACACAATTAGGTACTGTAGGCCTTTGGCAGGCAATGAACAAGACCTGATACCAGGTACTGCATGCTGACTGTGCTGGTGCAGCAAAAAATAAGAACATGCACATTAACAGTAAAACTTCTTCAATGCAGCTGTACAGATCTTTGTGCACTCATGAGTTGTGCAGTGTCACCACTTGTTGCATCCTGACTGCAAAACCACAGGAAAACAAAGGGCATAGACATAAATGGTACACCTTAGTGATTGCAGCCACAGTCCAGTTACCACAGTTATGACTCACATGTCATCAGAGAGGGGATGCTCCCCCAAAGTGCAATGCCATATACTGCATCCTGACTGTGGACCTTCAGCAAAACTCAGATGATGAAGATCAGTTGCATACCTGACTCATTGAAAGTATACTTAACTTAGCATAGTTACCATTAGCAAGGCCTTATATAGTTAATGCTATTGTTCTGGGCAGGTACTGCATATTGACTACAGATCTAGAGCTACACTGACTATAGCATCTGTGCTACAGCCCAGGACTGCAGCTACAGTCATCCTTGCATGCTTATGAGTTGCATGGGTGAGCCACGTAGTCTCCTCCCCCACACAGTGCAGTTACGGTTTTCTGAGTATACAGCCACAGCAAAAGTAAGTTGATACACATTACTGGTACACCTCAGTCAGTAAGGCTGCACACCTGTTATCAGAATTAGAACTTGCAGACCTTTGTACAGGCAATGGTTGCTGAACCTCAAGATCATGTTCTGCATCTTGATTGTGCAGACACAGGAAACATACAGGTAAGCACAACACATGCTCAAATTCTACAGTTGTTGTGGCATGATGATGTATGTGTTTTGAAATAGATCTTGGCAGTTGTATTGTACTTCTGTGTACTTATGAGTGTACAAACAACTGTCTTTCTACAATCATGGAGTTTCATTGGTGGTGTATAGTTACGGTGCACCACCATTTGTCGTGGGGTTTGTGGCATCACTAAGTAAGGCGATGCAACTCCTAAGTGTGGTAGGTTGTGTGCACCTGCAATCAGGGATGTGTACATTTGGTGCACATGGCCTCAGTTTTGCTGTGGATCTCCACTGAGCATGCAGTACCTGGTCGGGTGGGTGGGGATGTCTTATAGCACATTTATACAGTTGTATTTTATTTCTGTCACCTGCTGCTGGTTGTCTGTGATTGGTCATGTTGCCTTAGTCCTCCAGCTACTTGCATATGTGTGTGTGCGGTGCTGGGGGTGGGGGTGAATCGCGAGTTAGGGTTTTCAATCCTAACACTGAATTCCTCACTTTTGTCACTGTGGACAACTTAACTGATGCATTAAACAGAGTTTTTTGCCATGAATATATATATATATATATATATATATATATATATATATATATATATATATATATATATATATATAGAGCAAAAAACTCATTTAATGCATTAGTTAGTTGTTCCTGGCGAAACAAAAGTAATCACTATTAGGGTTGAAAACACTAACTCGATCATCCCCCAGCACCACACACACACAGACACACACACACACATTCAAGATATGGGGAGGACCAGTCAACACAACCAATGACAGACATCCAGCAGCAGGTGACAGAAATAACAAACAATTGTCTAAATGTACTATGAGACATCCCACCCACCTGACCAGGTACTGCATGCTCAGTGAGATCAACAGCAAAACTGAGGCCATGTACACAAACGTACACATCCTTGATTGCAGCTGCAGCAAGTACCAAACTGGTAGTTGCATGGCCTTACCCACCGATGCCCCACACCACACCACAACTGGTACTGTGTCGTTATTCAATATAAATGCTGAAGGTCATGATGACAAAGTTGTAGAGTTGTTTAACACTAGTGAGTATACATTAATTAAGAGAAGCACATAAATTAACTACAAGACACTAGCATGCTCAAGATAAAAGTAGCGATACATTTAGTAGGTGATTTACATAGTAGTACATTTACTGCAATGGTTTACTCAACATAGAGAGGCTGATGTAAACGTATAGAAAAGCATTGCTTGGTCAACGCTCTGAAATTCATACTGCCAGTATCACATGCATTCTTACTGATGAAGGTGTACTGCTGATGTACATACATAGACCTTCAGTGTGTTTCAATACTAAAGATGCAGTAAGTATTCTTTGTAAGAAACATTGTAATTGCATGGATCAGGCCAAGCAACTTCTAAATATCATAGCACTACTGAGCCAACAATAATGTACCTGTATTGGAGATGTATATAGGATAGATTTTCCTGTAGGCACTTACTGAGTATGTTGTACCTGATAAAGACAATCTCATTGCATCTGTGATGACTAACTTATTCAAATAGTAATACATTTACTATTGTTGCAATGAGTGATCTATGCCACTTATGGACACAGTGTGATTTTTAACAGTTGTTTCATACTCAGGCTGTATGCCTACTGTTTGGGTTTGCCACACTTCTGTCACTGATGCTATAAAAGTGATAACTATGGTAATTGTGGTACAACAGGAATCAAGTAGGTATGGTGTAGATGTAAACAGAATGTCTTTTAGTATTGATTTAACTCACAATGGGGTAAGTGTACTAGGACAGCAGGGGTTATCCTCTATCACTGACTCTGTCAGTTATAATCACACTAGGTCTTCGATGACTGTAATGATCAAGTTACACTGTTCATCTTCATGAGTTCATATTCACAGCCATTCTCCAGTAACTAGACAGTGTATGGTGTAACTGGGTGGGACACTGTGTTACCAAAGCTGCTGCAGTGCCTAGCAGAGGAGAGTATCTCATAAAGACAATTAAGCAATAAGGCATGACCAACAGTTATGTTAAATGGTCTGTTAATCACCTGTAGGTTTAATGTTGAATGAGGCATAGCCGAGTGCCACATGTCACTAGACAGTGATAAACTGACCATTAACATAATACCTGGGAGTATTATTGCTATCATAATAAAACTGTTTTTAAACAACATTAAACCATGTTCATCATATGGTTAGGCTCTACATGTATGTTAATAAAACTAAACATAAAGGCTGTTACAATGTTTACAGTCAATTAGAAAGCTGCATTTCTCAAACCCTTGTTATAATCAGAGTTATTATACCTACAACTCCTTGTTTTGCTGAACTCTATTGCTCAGGTGGCACCACAAGTGGTGTGGTCTGGTTGGGGCATCGGTAGGTAAGGCCATGCAACTACTAAGGTGGTGCGTTGCGTGCAGCTGCAATCAGGGATGTGTATGTTGGTGTATATGGCCTCAGTTTTGCTGTTGATCTCCACTGAGCATGCAGTACCTGGTCAGGTGGGTGGGGATGTCTCGTAGTACATTTAGACAATTGTTTGTTATTTCTATCACCTGCTGCTGGATGTTTGTCATTGGTTGTGTTAACTTGGTCCTCCCCATACCTGAATGTGTGTGTGTTGTCTGTGTGTGTGGTGCTGGGGGTGAGTCGAGTTAGAGTTTTCAACCCTAACAGTAGATTTCCTCACTTTTGTCGCTGTGGAACAACCCTAACTAATGCATTAAATGGAGTTTTGCCTCTAATTTCCCTTCTTTTGAGAATGATAATGAGAAATGGTGAATGTAATGCGGTAGTCGGGCGTGGGGCCCAAAGGGCCCCACCTCCATCACATAATGTCTTGTGGCATAGTAACAGGAGCAGCAACGCAAACAGAAATGCTAACAGTGGCACACATGGTAACACAAGCATGAATGAGAACAGAAAGAGTAACATCCGGTGGCGTGAGCGAGAATGGTCTGTCACGTGATGTGTTGTCACAAGTAACATGGTGCCTGCAAACAGAAATGTCAATGGGCATGGTGACGTAAAGTGAAACAGAAAGATAAACAGTACTGTGAGCAGAAATGGCAAAATAACAAGCAGCGCAGCAAATGAAAATACAAAGGATAACGCAAATCGTGGCCAGGCGCCAACGGTAAGTGAAATGGGTCGGAACCGCAAGTGGAAGAGGCAGCAGTAACAGTAATGTAAGTGCACAGGCTGGTTTTCCCAAAACCCTGCATAGAGAAAAACAGTGAGTACAAATAATGTATGCATAATAATGAGTATCGGCGCAGAAAATGAGATCTTGGAATACTAAATACATTATATCTCAGGAACCGTACGACGTAGAAAAAAAATTTAAAAGTCATATTATTTACAACTGTCCTGGCTAATTTGAATGGGGGCTAAGAAATTTTAGTCTGTATCTTGCACCATTTCCGAGATACGGACCCTGAAAGACGCGGTGAACGCCGTAATGTTATCCTATGGGAAAAAAGGAAACGTTCGGAGTGCCATAACTTTGCCTCCCTGTAATGTTTTTTCACAAAACCACTGAAAGACACATCTGTGGGCTGTTGGCTGCCTTCCCTCCAAATTTCAGGAAAAAAGACCAAACCATTATTTTGCAGCAGGGATCCAAAGGATTTCTGTAATGTGTCGGGCACCGTAATGTTATCCTATGGGAAAAAAGTCAACTTTGGAGTGCTGTAACTTTGCCGCCATGTGATATTTTTTCACCAAACTACTGAAAGGCACATCTGTGGGCTGTTGGCTGTCTTCCCTCCAAATTTCAGGAAAAAAGACCAAACCGTTATTTTGCAGCAGGGTGCCAAAGGATTTCTGTAATGTGTCGGGCACCGTAATGTTATCCTATGGGAAAAACCATCAAATTTGGAGTGCCGTAACTTTGTCACCATGTAATATTTTTTCAATACAACACTGAAAGGCACATCTGTGAGATGTCGGCTCAGTTCCTCAAATTTCAGCCCAAAACTCCCAACGGTTCTTTTGCAGCAGTGCAAAAATCGCTGTCACTATCCCACAGATGGAAAACTACTGTACGCAATTGCTAAAGCTTTCGCGAAAGTTCGACACTTTTCGTGAGCCGCCGAAGTATTTTTTCCAGAAATTTGAAAACATATTTCTGGGGTGTTTTACCACAAAATAAAGACATGGCAAGCATCTTCAGGGCCCGACTAGGTGAATACAAAAAGAATTAGGTTGCTAGAGGGTCTCAAATTTAAATGTCAACCATTTTAAGATCACCAACTGAAAACAAAATGGCCGATACCGTACTACCATAATATATATATATATATATATATATATATATATATATATATATATATATGTGTGTATATATATATATATATATATCTATATCTATATCTATATCTATATCTATATCTATATCTATATCTATATCTATATCTGTGTTTGTGGGTATTATACTAGTGCTGTTGCATCAGTATAGTTAGAGTGAAATGTCACTTCTATGTTAAAGTCCAAACTGTGAACGTTACTAACTTTTGAGCTGTTCAATGAATTTGCATGAAATGTGGCATGCTTAATCTCTAGGGGAGGATCTCTTGACATGCCAACATTTGTGGGAATCTGTTGTGTGGTTTCCGAGACATAAAGTGTTGAATATACAGACAAATCAATTTTTTTGTCATTTATTTCTCCACCTATATCGCAGAAGTGGCTTTAGGCTTTGGTCTCACATTTTCAGGGCTGGAAGCCTTTGCCTTACAGATGTGCCTTTTGAAGGTTTGGTGAAAAAATATTAATCTATGCAAAACTTATTCAAGTTTTTAATTTCCCATTATTTCCTATGGGTAAAATGTATATGTCAGGAATGACAAATATGTTTTTGCACAGTGGGCCCTATGCACAAACCTGCTTGAAATATGATGTGAAGCAGTGTAGGCACAGTGCACAGCTATGCTGTGTGCAGGACTCCAATTCTATGTGGCATGCATGAATGGCAATGCATGCAGGGTGTGTTCCCAGCAGTGGCATGTAGTGAACCATGCAGGAAAAGTGAGCAGAGTGGAAACACACAGGAATGCCCCTTGACCCCACCATAAATGTATATGGCACACCTCCTGTGCAGAGCTATGGCTGTGAATACCATGCAGCAGAAAATGGAGAAAGCAATGGTGGACCAGCAAGATGGTTTGGAAGGAGCACCACAGCAAGATGTGGATGCTCAGGAGGGGACATTGGCATGGAAGTGGGTACACAAGGGGTGAGGGTCACTCAAGATTGACAATCTTTGGTGGTGGACAGGTGGCCACCATGGTAGTTGACATACAGCAACACTACAAGCCACTTGTATGATGCCCAAGTACTTACTACATCCTCTGAGATCAAGGCAAGAATATGGCTTGACATCCAGGTGGCAGTCAACACTGCAGGTTCCAAGGCAAGGATGCTGACCGGTATCAAGCATAAGTGGCGGGACATGTGGGTGGCAGTAAAGAAGCTCACCACCAGTAGCAGGGCACAACGTGGCATGAGTGATGGATCTCCAGCCACCAGCAGCCAGCTAACGCTGCTGGAGCACCTCATCACTGAGACACTGATGAACGTCACCATCCACAGTGAGGTGGAGGGGATGGAAACCAAGGCAGGCAAGGGTAGTGGCCAAGCACATTGTGATGCAATGCCAGAACACACTGTACATGACTGCACTAACCCTTTTGTAATATTCCCACAGGCAGCTCAGACCAGTCCCAGAGAGGTGCAGCACCCAGCAGGTACACACTGGCCACAATTGTGCCACCTGCCAAACTCACTACAATGACCCCCTCTAAGGAGCACTCAGTTAGGTATTCACAGGGTTGGGGAGGCCTGCATCTAGGTATGCCTGTGAGGGGTATACATCATGATAACATGCCCACTGTGTCCCAGCACGTGTTGACCCAGAGGTGAAGATGTCAGTAGAGATGGAGAGTGAGGAGTATAGCCCTGCAGTGGCACAGGAGGATGACATCATGATGGGGAGTGATGCAACAGTGGGATCAGCTGGCCAGCATGCACAGGACACATGTGCTGGGGGAACAGCAACAGCAGCACCATGTGTGGTGTCTGCAGTGCCCAGCAACAGCAGAGACAGATCAGCCCCAGCATGACACACCCCCTGTGGTCCATCACACATGCACACAGCATGGACAGTGGTGATGTGGGGTTGTCGGACTGAAGTGGTACACTACACCATGTGGCCAGTGCAAAAAACATACATGGTGGGGCAGTACCGCCAACTGCAGCAGCTGGAGTGTAACCACCTGGCAGAACAACACTGCAACACAGCTGCTCTGGAAGCCTAGACTGAAGTGACATCCCACATGCACAGTGCCTTCCTACACTGCCCAGTGACTCTAGAAGGCATACAGGAGCTCATGTGACAACCATCTGCATGTGAGGGACAGACACCACAACAACACTCATCCGGTACCGATACTGGCACACAGTGGTCACCACCCAAACCAAGTCTGACCCAGCAGCAACACTCATATACGCCCCCACTACACACAACTCATGCATTGCAGGGTCTTGACTCTGAGCAGAGTGCACACACTACATCGCCTCCTCCAACACATGGGGACAGTGCCAATGCTGGCACTACAGGATGCGACGGGCACCCTCAGGGAGCAGCCAATGTCACACCTGCTGAAGTGGGGAATGACTGGCCCATGGGTGGGTGAGGGGCCATCATGTACCTTGAACACGGTCCCTTGCATGATGGCTAGGGAGCATGGCATTGCTTATGGGCAAGCCCAACACTGATGCGATCAGCTAGCTATGCACCACAATTCACAGTCACATGTCTGAATGCACACACACATAGGCCATGCACCCTCCACACTAGCACCATACTGGCACCACATCTGCATGACACACAAACATGTCCACCTGTCCAGCACACACTCTTATGACATGGCCCGCATCCCACCCACCCTCACCATGTTGCACTCAGAGTAATGTGTCATCATTGTGCATGGCCCCCCCACATAGACACACACTGCACTGGCATGCGGGCAGTAGCCCGATGTGTTGGCCACCATGATCCGAGTGGTCAAGCCACCCCAGCATATGTTATCTGTGGCACATGTCCATGCCAGCACTGGCCAAGGACATGTAGTGAGCATGGACCTAGCAGTGGAACATGCCATAGATGAGAGCCTGATGGGCCAAATGCCCACAGGCTGTCCCTTGCACATGGGCAGGCACATCTTCATCCCCATTGCCCAGGGGGCATCGGGCAGTAACCATGGCAATGACATGATGGCACGCTTTTTGATGTTTTGCAATATGGCACACACAATGAACACACTGCATGCCTTGGCTGGGGATATCATGAATCTGCCTCCGGTGAGTTCCAGGCACCAGAGCTGCATCTTCAGCTGCCCTATCATCTTCTTCATGACAGCCCTGGCCTGTCTGTGCTCTGTGTTTCATGTCTCCTCAGCAGGGTTGGCTGGGGCATGGATCAGTGTCATTAGGTTTATGCGCAGTAGATAGCCACTGTCACCTGCAGGGGTTGGGACATGTGTGTCAGTGGTGCCATGGGCATACATTCATGAGCATGTGTACCAATGCAGGCTGTAATACTCATCAAGCAGCCACCCATCCAGCTGACTGGCATGCAGCAATGCTCCCATGCCAGAGTTGTCAAGAATGTAGGAGTCGTGTGATGATCCTGGGTACTTGGCGCACCACTCTGTTATGATGCCAGTAGCATCCTAGACATCCTGGCAATTGATACTGTAGTACCCCTTGTGGTTCTGATATGCCTCTTCATGTGCAGATGGTTTGGGCATACCATGCATGGCATAAAAAGTGTCTTTGGTCTCCTGGACCTCTGCTGCCGTGGTGGGGAAGACAATGTGCTCCCTGACATGGTCAAGGAGGGCATCTGTCACCTGTGCTATCGCCCTTGACATGAATGACTGGGACACACCTATGGTGTCACCTGTCAACCTCTGGAAGGATTCTGTGGCATAGTAGCCCAGGGTGCACAGCATCTATGTCTCCACAGACATGGCATGCGACCATCATGTCCATCGTGCGATAGCACCATCATACTGTCACACAGTTGCATGATAGTGTGCCATGGTATCCAGAACCTCTCAATGCAGTGCATGTCATGCCAAGTCACAAAATCAATCAATGTGTGGAACACCTGTGCCCGCTGGTCAAGTCTTTGCTGCTGTTCCTGCTAGTTCAGCAATCAGGTAGATGTGAAGCAATACTCCAGGGCATATTCCACTACACAGGCCATGCTTCTGATGGAAAGTCCAAAACTCCAAACGCTGTGTGCTCAATGATAGCAGAGCTGGGTGCAGGACAAGAGGATTGCAAACCCCCACTGTAAAGTAAGTTCCAAGGTAATCCTGCACTCCTAGTGAAATTGAACTAAACGGGAGTAAGTTTGACTGTGGGCACATCTCACTGTAGGAGCAGTATGCTTTGCTTAATTTGAACTTTTCTGTTTAAATAAATATCTTTGGATTATACTGAAAGTGGTCATTTGGTTCAGTTGCACTAGGAGTGCAGAACTACCTTGGAACTCATGCTTCTGGTGGATCTGTACCCTGTGCACAGCGATCCCCTATGTACCACCACTATACATCATGTATGCCTTTAAGAGGGCATGTCCATGTGTCACTGTGCCATGCCTCACCCACGTGATGGCAACATGTTCACTGTTCAGGAGAGCATTAGCGCAGTTATGGTGGGATGAATGCTTGAATGCAAGGCCATGTTCCCATGGCACTTGTTCCGTGTCTCTGAATCATACTTCAACAACTGGGGGTATGGTGAACTTGGGGCAATCAGGTGCTTTGACAAGGTGAGTATGCACTGCATGTTCCACAGGGCAGCAGGCCATAGTGGTGGTCCAGGGGGGTGCACACGGTGCTATGCAGGCTGATAATGTTTGTTTATTTTCTACAGGACCACCGTAGGATGCCTACCCAGATTGAACTGACCCTGCAGGCCCAGGCTGATGGGGCAAAGGTGTACATTTCATCCAGGGTGGCACAGAGGATGTGATTCCTTCAGAGGCTACCTGACTATCTGTTCCTCAAAGGGGCAGGCCCAGACCTTTTCTATGAGGACCATGCCTATGGGGCAAGATAGATATATGTCCCGTCACTGGTGAGTAGCCTGTACCGGGTGGGAGGGAGCCGTGGACTGGCCATGTGTACAGATCACTGTTTCTTTGTCTTGCAGCACTACAAGGGTCCAGTTCACAGAATGATGCTCCATTATTCTGGATGCAATGCTCCAGGGACAGGGCAGGCCAAGACTGAGGAGGAGGAGGAGGAGGAGGACGATGATGAGGTGGATGGCCATGCCTCGGGGATGTGCACTATGCCATGGCCCAGGACAGGCCCATTGGGGGGACTAGAATGTGCACACGGACATGCATGGACTGTGAGGGACTGTGCTTGGTGTGTTGGAGTGTGGTATTGGGGGTGTGTGGGGGACCACTGTGTGTGATGTGGGGATGTGCTGCATTTTCTATCTGTGATGGCACTTGTGTATTTCATTAAAATGTGTTTACTAACTTCACCTCTGTGTTTACTGACTCCTGAGGTTTGGGTACTGCATATCACTGATGTCAGAGGGCAGGCATAGATGCCACTGGGGGGGCCCTTATGTGATCATCCACTGGGCTGCTACACCACATGGTGGCATGGCTGGATGGGCACATCTATGCTACATGACCACAGCAGTGGTGGTGGTCGGTGTGATGCACTTGCCTCTGGAACGTGATGATGCCCATACACCTCATGTATGCAGGCAGCATGTGAGTGGTACCATGGGATGTGAGGCTGCCAAGTGTGGCCGCTGCTGCAGCTGTGCCACCTAATTCACACCACTGTGGCACCGCCATGCAGGCTGGGGCCTTGTCCAAATGCCTAATGCTATTCACCACCACTCTGGCTTGGCTATGGGCTGCATGGCCATGTCTGGCACATTGCCTGCTGGTGCCACCATGCAACTGTGTGCTTCTCCCGGTCTGTTTATGCACCACTACACCACCATTTTCATGGCTTATTTTACATGGAACTGCCTACATGGCATTCCATTGTATGTTTTGGTGTGCATACTCATAGCCATTGCTTACGCTGCATTTTATTCGGCCCCGCCCCATGTACATGTGGCGCTGTGTGTCAGCAGTGCTTTCTTCACAATGACTACAAGCAAGTTACATGTTCTCTGTACATGCCGCATTCACATGCCGCATTCACGCAGCATGCACAGCAGGGCAATAAAGTGCCATATGGGCTTACGCTATGAATGCCTGCATGCACCACGTAGCGTTAGTGCATGGGGTCCAATATGAGTACTTTGTGCAAAATATCAGTTTCTTTTCATAAAGAAGGCTGGTATTTTGCACAAAGTTCAAAGTTGTTTGAACAGTGGAGCTGTGTGCTGTCTGCCATCTTGTTTGCCACCTAGTGAGGAACTTGAAGTAGAGAATGTTTAAAAAAAAAAAATCAGAATACAGCTAAAGAGGAACCCTTCAGGTGTATTCTTATGTTTTTTTTTTGTTTTAAGCTGGCCCCAAACAAGTTTTATTATTTTGTCAGGTGCCAGCTCATGAAGAGAATGGCTTGTAGCCCATTCTCTATATGAGAAGAGATGTATTTTCTTGAGTTCTGCAGCTGCAGCTGAAATTCATGCTGCCTGCTGCAGAGTTAAGGTAGATCCGCTCTGTAAAACCTATACAGTACACGCCTCATTTCTCTGCCTTTGTTACTGTAGTATTCACCCTAACTGATGCATTAACTGAGTTTTTTTCAATAAATAAATAAATATATAAATATATATATATATATATAAGAGAGAGAGAGAGAGAGAGAGAGAGAGATACACATTATAGTTTGGGTTGGTACAGCCTTTCAATGTTAAATCTGAATTTTTGCACCTTAATAACTTTGACATTTTTCAATGAAATTTCCCCAAAATTGGTATGTGCTGTCATGTTGCCAGTGTTACAAGATGTGGAACATTTCATAACAGCAGCCTTTACAATTTCTGAGATATAAAGCGGTCAATACCCCCAAAATGTACATTTTTATTTTCCGCATAGGATAACATGGGATTTCTTGTCCTTTTCTACAGCACACACAGAATTAATTTTTTCTCTGACATTTTCAGGAATAATGGGGTGTATGCCAAGGCTGTGCCTTTAGATGGTTTGGTGAAAACATATATTACCAGTTTTTAATTATAATGATTTTTGTGATAGATGCAGGGCAGGCTGCTCGAATTGTGAATAACATTTACTGTTCGAACAGTAAAGTGCAGAGGGTAAAAGGCATTTATTGTTCGAACTTTATTGTTTGAACGGTAAATGTTGGAATGGTAAATACCATTTACTGGTCAAACTTTACTGTTCGCACTTTCCTGATCACAGATGAACTTTTCAGTTCAGATTCTGCCATCTTGTTTTCAGTTAGCAAGGTAGCAAAATGTTAAATACTTAAAAAATACGGCCCCTTGGTAAACACTAACAGCTGTGTATACCTAATCAGGGCCCAAAGAACATGATTTTGGCATTAGTTTGTCTACATGTGGTACCGAAATATGTTTTTTTAGGGTGGTGTCTGCTGCAAATTGCAGCAGAATCCTGAGACAACCTTGCACCTGACAGTATGGGGGGGGGGTGGTGGATTTGTGTAAATAGCTCCTGCTCATTTTGGGGGCAAACAGACCCCAGAATCAGATTTCACAGCCCCTGATTAGGGAAACACCAAAGTGTTTACCTAATAAATACTATGATCATACGAGCATACAGAATATGTCAGCAGATTACAAAATAATATTGATTCAATATATACAATAGCCGTGGGGAAAAAATTTAAATTTAACATAGCAAAGTGTAAAGTTATGCATCTGGGAAAGAATAACCCTAAATTTGAGTATACTATAGATGGAGTTCATTTACTAGAAATGATGTAGAAAAGGACTTGGGAGTATGGATAAATAAAGATTTGGAGTTTAATTATCACTGTAATATAACAACCAAAAAAGCCTGAGGAATTGTGTCCTCAATATTGAGAAATATGAAGAGTAGAGAAAGGGCAGTGATTATACCACTTTATAGGTCCCTTGTTAGACATCATCTAGAATATGCTGGGTATGTATGGAGACCCAGACTAAGGTGGAACATACATCAGCTGGAGGGGGTTCAGAGACACCTAACAAAGAGAGTGAGCGGTCTGGGGGGATTGTCCTATGAGGATAGGCTGAGAGATCTTGGTCTGTATTCCTTACAGTACAGGAGATACTGTGGAGATATGTGTCTAATTTTTAGGGCATGTATAACTCCTAATAGGTGGGAATGTCCGGGTTTGAAAGCCAGATCTAGTTTAATTCCAAATCGGGGTCATCAGTATCAACTAAAGAGAGAGAAGTACAATAAGAACCAGAGAGGGGCTTGGTTTTCACAGCGTCTAGTGGATCAGTGGAATGCTTTGCCTAGTCAGGTAGATTCCAGTGAAACTATGAATGAGTTTAAATATAGAAGTAATTACCTTTATGATGTGAGGTTATGAATGGTGTAGGAATATAATGGGGTAATGGCTAATGTACCTGATATTTTCCTATGATTCCTATGATAAAGGTCTAGAGGTCTATCAAGTCTGCTCAAATGCGCAGCTAGCACCCCTTGTTCTGAAGCTGCCCCTCCTTCCCACCCTTTCCATCCCTTGACCCTCCTCCCTTGCCCTGTCTCAGACCTTTTTGAAGCAGTCCACTGTTCTACTGGATACCACTTCAGCTGGTAACGTATTCCAAGCAGCTACCACCCTCTCTATAAAAAAAGTGTCGCCTCATATCCCTCCTGAACCTTCCTCCCTCCAGCATCATATCATGACCCAAGGTGTCCTTCTCCTCCCTTACTTTGAACAGCACCACCTTACCTTTCTTGTTTATTCCTTTCATGTACTTGAAGGTTTCAATCATATCCCCCTGTCCCTCCTCTCATCCAGAGAGTACATGTTCAGCTCCTTCAGCTTCCTCTTATATGCTAAGTCCCCTAGCCTCTTGATCATCTTTGTCGCCCTGCGCTGCACCCACTCCACTTACTTAATGTCCCTCTTCAGATGTGGGTGCCAGTACTGCATGCAGTACTCCAGTTAATGGTCAAACTAATGATATATACCGTGGCAGACTCACCCCCCCAAGGATATACCCTTGCAATGCAACCCAGCATTGTGTTGGCCTTTGCAGCTGCCTTCCTACATTGTGTCGAGTTGTTCATTGAGCCAAAATAATGAGCACCCCCAGATCTTTCTCCCCCTCAGTCTCTGCTAGCTGCACTCCCCCCAGTTGATAACTCCTCCTTGGGTTTTTCACCAACAAATGCAGTACCTTGCACTTTTTGGCATTGAACCACAGGTGTCTGACCAGGTTTCCAGGTTTGCTAGAACATTCTGCAACCCCTGCCACCCCCAGGTTGTCCACCACTGCTTCCATGTTGGTGTCATCAGCAAACAGACTGGTCTTGCTCTTAATGTCCAATGATATGTCTGCAATGAATATCCCAAACAACACTTGTCCCAACACCAAGCCCTGCAGAGCACCGTTCATCACTAGCCTTGGGGATGAGAGCTCCCCACCTACTACCACCCTCTGTTGCCTTCCCTGAAGCCAGTTCTCTATCCATCTCAACAGCTTAGCACCTGCCCCTGTGACTTCTAACTTACTTCCCAGCCTCCCATGTGGCACTGAGTTGAATGCCTTACTGAAGTCCAGGTACGGGACATCCACTGCATAGCCACTGTTGAATTGCCTAGTAACCCAGCCATAGAACTCCACCAAGTTGGTTTGGCAAGATCTGCCATGTATGAAGCCATGTTGTCTGCTGTCCTGTAGTCCTTTGGACTCCAGAAGGGCCACCAGCCTCTCCTTCTGGATGGTCCCCATCAGCTTACCCACAATGGATGAGAGACTCACAAGTCTGTAGTTCCCCAGTTCATCCTTGGGGCTGCTCTAGTGGAGGTGAACCACATGAGCCATCCTCCAATCCTGAGTTACACACCCTGAGTGTAGTGAGGCATTAAATAGGTCTGCAGAAAGTCCTGCCAGGACCTCTGCCAGCTTCTTCAGTACCCTGGGGTGGCTGCCATCTGGGCCTGGTGCCTTGTCCACCCTCAGTGCCCTCAAATCTTCCAGAACCCCGCCCTCCATGATTTCCCCATCTGTCACCCCTCCCCCTTATTTCTGCCCTCCTTCCCTGCTTGGGTATCACCCCCTCTTCTCCTTAGTAAATACCAATCAGAAGAAATTATTTAGTGCTTCTACCTTACCCCTTCCTGCTTCCACCCAACTCCCCTCCTTCCTAATTCTTACTATATGGTCCTTACAGTTTCTTTTCTCCTTGATGTACCTGAAGAAGTCCTTCTCCCCATTCTGAATGTTCTGCACCAGCCTGAGCTCCATAGAAGTCTTTTCTGCCCTTACGGTGTTGTCACCTCTTTTAATTCCTTCAGGTACTCCTCCCTGTCCTCCCCACTCCCTGTTTTCTTGTACCTCCTAAAGGCAGCTCTTTTCCTCCTTACCTTTTCCATGACCTCCTTGCTCACCCAGCTAGATTTTTTTGCTCTAGCCTTCTTGCTCTAGGCCTTGCTGCAGGTTCTGGTTGCCTCCACTATCCCCAGCTTTATGAGCTCCCACCTCTGGTTAGTGCCCATATTGGGTTGAATTCGGACCAGGTACCCTTTTATCACTTACCCCATTCTTTTGAAATAGTCCCTCCTGAAGTCTAGCACCCTTGTGCCAGATTCAACTCCTTCCTTGCCCATATACAACATGAGCCATACTGAGTGGTGGTCACTCCCCACCAGCAGTTCTTCTACCCAAAATTCCCTCACAGACTCCCCATTTGTCAGCACAGGGTCAAGTATATTCCCTAACCCTGTTGGTTCACTAACCATTTGCATCGGAAAGCTGTCCTGGAAGGCATCCAGCAGTACCTGCTCCCTTCTATTTTTGGTAGCTGGGGTATTCCAATCCACTCCTGGAATATTGAAGTCCCCCACTGTTACCACACTACCCTTCTCACAGATCCTCCTGATCTGTCCCACTAGTTCCCTGTCTAACTCCTTTGTCTGGCAGGGTGTCCTGTACACCACTCCCATCCTAAGAGTCCTATTCTTAGAGTCCTGGATTTGCATCTGTAGTGACTCTGTACTACCCATCTCCCCTTCCTCCCATACATGCTTCAATCCTTCCCTCACTTATAGTGCCACCCCCTACTCATTTCCCAATCACTCTATGCCTATGAAATAACCTGTACCCTGATATTGACAGGTCCCAATCATTGTATTGGGTGACCCATGTTTCTGTGATGGCTGCAATGTCCACCTCCCCCTTTGCCATGAGAGTCTGTAGCTCTGTAGTTTTCTTCCTAAGGCTTCTAGTATTCAGGGTGATCACCTTCCACCCCCCATCCTGCCCTCCTTTTCTAGAATTGCCACTAGTACTTGCCCTTTGTCCTTTGCCACTGTTATAGGGGGGTAAGCTCATATGGCTTTCCAACCTGTGGTCTCTGAATTTCCCTTGCCCACTTGCCACCCCCTGCTCCTAGTTTAAATTCCCAACTTCCTCTATGTACTCTTCCATCCTGTTTCAACATTTTCTTTCCCTCCTCACTCAGGTGTAGTCTATCCTAGGAATAGAGATCACTGTCCTCTCAGGTTCCTGTCCCCCCCCCCCACCGGCCCTTATTCTTTAGCATGACACCAGGTTCTTAGCCATCTGTTAAATTCCTCAATTCTCTGATTTCTTGCTGTGCTTTCCCTGGGCACTGTAAGCATCTCTGAGAAAGTTATTGGTCTTCCTGCCCCCTCACATAATTGTCTTAGTTCCTCAAAACACCTCTGGACTATAGCTATCATATTGCACAGTAGTTCCCTCTTCTACCCATATTGTAATTCCACCAGCAGAACTTCCTCTCACTCCAGTTTCATCCAAATGTCTATCAGTTACTCCTCTGATGTCATCACCTCCCTCCTCCTCCTTTCTCTCTAGTACTGTAAAACAATTTTCTGAAGACCCTTCTCCAATGCTCACTTCCTCCCTCCTTATAGTAGCCCATTCCCTCCTTTCAGCTCCTTGACTGTTGCCACTTCTTATCCTCCCCTTACAAGTCCCTTTCTCCTCCTTCTGGTTCTCTTATTTCCCTTTACCTAGTTCCCCTGACACCATTCTTCTTGGCCTGGACCTAAGTACCCCAGTCACTGCTTCTCATTTTCTGACCCTCTCCTCCTCCCCCTCTGTTGGCTCAAATTGCCCTCCCTCCTCATTTCCCCTCCTTCCTCCCTTTAGCGTTGGGCTATAAGGGAGCATGACATTATTGTTGTATCCTACCACCCTACCCATTGCTCTCATTGCCCACCAGTGACCCCTCACCCTTCCAGATGAAGGATACCCCATGCTCCCCCAAGTTTCCCCTATCCTCAGCTATCATTGCAAAACATTCTTCTCCTTTTCTCAATTTCCCTTACCCCCTTTGTCATACATGTTAGATAGACTGAGCAACTGCTTTTCACATTTTTATCCCTCCTGTCCACACCCAAAAAGAAACTGTAAGCAACTATTGCACAGCCTCCTTCTAACTCCTACCCCATCTTTCCTCCATGAAACACCAACTCAAACAGGCAACAATGAAAGCTCCTTGTGTTGCAGCTACTTCCTTTCCACTGATATAGCAGTCACCTCTTCACTTGCTGC
Source organism: Neoceratodus forsteri (assembly GCA_016271365.2). Classification (NCBI taxonomy): domain Eukaryota; kingdom Metazoa; phylum Chordata; order Ceratodontiformes; family Ceratodontidae; genus Neoceratodus; species Neoceratodus forsteri. The sequence continues at coordinate 541,695,454 of CM028131.1, read as the reverse complement.
TGTTCCTTTCCTGGGTGTCTGCTTCTGCTATGACAGGTGCATGTCCTTTGCCCTTTTGGGGAAGTGATGTCAGAACCCCTAGTATAAAGGAAATTACATACCTGGGTTGGGTGGGGTTAAGGGCAGGGAGGATGGGACCAGCCTATGCCTTCCAGAAACAATCAGGTTGCTCAGTGAGGTCTGAACAGACAATTAGCACCCTTCCCCCACTATGCACTAAACTTTTCAGCTAGTAAAGACAGCAAGAAACAATCACAACTCCACTAAAAGCACAAAAAATAGGTTTGATATCAGAAGAAACAGGTCTATAATTCAAACAGTCTCACCAACAACACACCAAAATAGACTTGAAATTAGAAGATATAGGTTTCTGATTCAAAGAAACAGCCCCATCAGCACAGCCCCAATAAAAGCACACCAAACAGGTTTCAAATTAGAATAATCAGAAGAAAGCAGAGAAACAGGTCTCCAATTTGAAGAAATGACAGCCACTTAAAGCACATCAAAATGGGTTTCAAAGTTTCAACAGCTCCTAAACAGTTCCCTGCTAGCCTCTTTTAAGAAGTAAGAAAAACTCAGCCTGCTACACAGTGAAACAAGACAAATCAGCTCACTTACAGCACACCAAAATAGGTTTCAAAATTCCAACAGCCTCAAAACAATACTCTGCTAGCCCCTTAGAAGTAGTAAGAAAGAAAATAAATAACCTACTACTAAGTGAAATCAACAAAAAGCAGTGTAAAAGCAGAAAGGAGCAGCTACTAAATGAATCTGATCCCTTCCCCTTCTATTTGTTCCCCTTTTACTTCTGCTAAGGGGATGGGAGCCGAGGAATATTAATATTAAATATTGAAATGTCTGCCCACATCAGGGTGCCCAATCCTGGTGTTAGCAGCTACCTTCACTCCCCAGTTTTCATTGTGAGACACTGAGAAAACACTTCCAGTGTCCTCAGAATGTTTTCCCCCTCCCACAGTAGTGTGCCACTTCCCAAAAGGTTTTCCATCAGTGGGGTGCCCAATCCCTGCATCGACAGTAGCTCCCATTCCCCGAGAATGTGGGATGCTGGGTAGCCCACTCCCAGTGTTCTCAGTTTTGCTCCCCCCAACCAGTATTGTAGGACACTGGGTAGCACTGGGTAGCCCATGCCGAGAGACCCCAAATGTAAAAATGTTCCTGCAAAAAAAGAAAAAGTCCCCCCATGTCTTTTATTTTTTATTAGCACTGAAAAAAAGAAAATGGTTCCTCATTGTCTCCCCATCTCCCCCATCTTGACCCTACCTCTGTGCATCTATCTCTCTGCACACCCCCTTACTCCAAACTTACCTCTGGAGGTTGCCGGCTGTGACCTTCTCTGGACTGGGACATGTCTGCACTCTTAAAAGCCAAACTGCAAACTGAAGAATCAATGCAAGTGCTGTATAATGGCTGTCAGTGGCATTTTGAACTGATGCTGATATCTCTGCCATTTTGGGGTATATTTGCATCGACTTTTTAACATTTTGGGGGACTCCACCTCGTGAACACTGGCACTGTAATTTTGTTACTGGTCCCAAAAGGGGATTTCATGGTCACTGCGTGGAATTACTTTTTGGGACCAATTAATGAAACAACAGCGACAGTGTCCATGAGGTGGGATTCCAAAAGCACATTTTGAAAATCCGGTGCAAAAATTCCAGAAAAAACCCGCATTACATGCAGTCATTGAAATGTTGCTGTGCAGTGCATAACTTTAGCAATTTGTGGTATTTTCACTCCAAATTTTATACATAGCCATTTTTTCACATCCCCTCATGAACAGTACAGCTGTCATTTCAGACATCCTGCCCAAAATGTGTTCTTGCTACTGTGGCGTGGAATGGCAGATTTGCTGTACAAAATGAAATTTTGGGACCAAGTAATGAAATGAGTGTACCAGTGTTCATTAGGTGGGGTCCTAAAAAGGCCATGTTGAAAATTTGGTGACAAAATTCCCATAAAGGGTTGTGTTATGGGTATCCATTGTACTCTGGCAATGCATGCTCATAACTTTGTTAAGTTACAATATTTTCACCCCATATTTTCAATTTAGTCTTCTTAGTACTCCACATCATAAATGCCATAGCTGCCATTTTTCAAATCCTGGCCAAAATGTGGTTTCATACTTGTGGCATAAATTGGCATGGTGGTTGCACAGAATTATGTTTTGGAAGGAATTTGAACATTTGCTGTGCTGGGTACATGTGGAGACGAGATAAGAAGGTTATGTTGAACATTTGGGTTGAAACTTATTTAAGATGGCATAGTTATTACTATTTCTTGCAATTTTGGTACAACTGCTCGTTACATTGTGTGTGGAAGCTTGGGGCTGGAGGGCCCTGCATTTGTACAACTTGATACATATGTGCATCTATGGATGGACCCCCACCCCTAGTGATGCTTCCACAGCTAGGAACATATGCGCATCTGTGGAGAGATGGGACCCTCCCACAGTAAAATAAAGATACCATTATACTATCTCAAAAAGTAAGGACATAAATTTCAAATAACTATGTTAATGCATCAGTTAGGGTTTTTATTAAAGTGCAAAAAGCTGGGAAATTCAATGTTAGGGTTTCCAACACTAACACTCCATCCCCACCCTGCACAGATGCACAGGGATCGGGGATGACATCGGGGTCATCAGCCCTAATGCTCACCACATTTTCCTATGCTATCCCCACCCAGCTTATTTTCTAATGGAATGGGTCCAAAAACAAATGGTTTGATACATTTTATTGGACCACCATAGATGTTACAAAACATCTATGTTGGTCCAATAAAAGGTATTAAACCATTTGCTTCTGGATCTGTTCTTACAAGGACCAATTTGGCAACTAATCAATTTCTGTAAGTCTAATGGAATTGGGTGAATGTTAGGGCTGACAACCATAATGCCCCCCTATCTCTTTTCATCTGTGCAGGGTGGAGGTGGGGTGTTAGGGTAGGAAACCCTAACATCGAATTTCCCAGCTTTTGATGCTTTAACAAAAAACACAAACTGATGCATTAACATAGTTTTTTGCAGTACATATATATACTGTATATATATTCATTGCAAAAAAACTATGTTAATGCATCAGTTAGGGTTTTCATTAAACTGTAAAAAGCTGGGAAATTCAATGCTAGGATTACCAACCTTACTACCCCACTCACACACCCCCATCCTCCACACAGCAACAGGCATTGGGGTGTGCCTTTGGGTCATCTGCCGTAACTCTCACCTCATTTCACGTGTAAACAAAATGAGATAGTACAGTATAGGAGAATGGGGTGAGTTAGTCTGAATGACTACAAGGCACACCCCAACACCTGTTGATGTGTGGAGGGTGGGGTAGGGTGACAGGGTTGGTAACCCTAACATTGAATTTCATAGCTTTATATGGTTTAATAAAAACTTTAAATGATGCATTAACGTAGTTTTTTTGCAATGAATTTCCCTTCTTTTTAGAAAGTGTAATGTAACTTGTGTGTGGTTGTTTTCAAGATACATATCGTGAAAGGCACTGTGGGTGCCACAATTCAATAGATGCATGTATCTGGGGTATTTTCAGGATTTTGTGTCACCCAATTTTCAACATGGTATTTTGGGGACCCCACCTCATGAACAATGTCACTGTCACTTTGTTAATCTGTCCTGAAAGTTGAGTTCGCACAGCAAACATGCCATTCTGCGCCACAGGTACAAAATCATATTTTGGGTAGGATGTGAAAAATGACAGCTGTATACTGTTCATGAGGAGGTGTGAAAAAGGGTAATGATGAAAATCAGGAGTGATAATATGAAAAACTGGCAAGTTACAAGCATGCACAGAAACTGCACAACACACGCTCATAATGTGGTCATTTATGGAAATCTTTTTATCAAATTTCTAACATGGGATTTTTGGGAAATCTCCTCATGAATACTGCCACTGTGATTTTCTTAATCCACCCTGACAGATGTTTTCGCTCAGCGACTGCACCACTCTGTGCCATGAGTGGTAAAACACATTTCAGGCAGGCTGTGAGAAATGGAAGCTGTATAGTTCATGAGGAGGTGTGACAAAATGTTAATGTTGAAAATCTGGAGTGAAAATATCAAAAATCAGAGAAGTTACGAGCATGCATAGAAACTGCACAATGCATGCTTGTAACATGGATGATTGTTTTGAATTTTTGCACCAAATTTTCAACATCACCTTTTTAGGTTCTCGCCTCATAAACACTGGTACTGTCATTTCGATAACTGGTTCTGAAAGGTGACTCCATGCAGTGACCGTGAAATCACCTTTCAGGACAGAGTAACGAGATGACAGTGACATTGTTCATGAGGTGGGGGTCCAAAAAACCCCACATTGAAAATTTGGTGCAAAAATCTCAAAAAATGGCCGCAATATCAGCTTAAGTTGAAACAGCTTACCTTTGATTTTTCAGTTTGTGGTTCAGCTTTGAAGAGTGCAGACGTGTCCCTGTCCTGAGAAGATAGTTGCTTCTGACCTCTGGAGGTAAGTATGGTTAAGGGGGGGTGCAGAGAGGTGGGTGCTCAGTGGTGGGAGGGTAAGGATGGAGGAGGTGGAATTGTGAGACAATGTGGGACCTTTTTATTGCAGGTTTAACCCTTACAGGGCCCTGGACTGATATATCAGTCCAGAATTCCTATACATTGTAATTCTGTTGGCAGCCTAAGGATTTAAAAACAATTAAATACATTGGGGTGGTTTTCTGTATTCACAGATATCTGTAACTATAATATGTATTTGAGCACACTGGAGTGGGCTCCAGTGTGCCATATTAGTGTGTGGGGGGTACATACATGCCAACACGAGGATTGGGCACTCCATGCTGGCAATAATGAAGGACAGCTTTAACAGGGGGAGAGGAGGGTATCGTCTGACACTGGGAGTGGGCATCTTGGCATTGGAACAATACTCCTCATACTAGGGGAAGGCTGTAGTGATGACATGAGACTGGGCACCCCATGTCAGCAAAATGTGTATATTTTATCATTTATCCTATTTTCTGCTCATGACCTAAGATCCTAGGTTGTATCTCGTGCATATGAACTAGAATCATAGGTTGTATTACGCTAATACAAAGTAGGACTTAAATGATTAAATAAACACATTTTGGGGGCATATTTCATCAGGTAAACTGCAGAATGCACCAAAGGGGGTCCAATAAGCAAGCTATATGTGAGCAGTACTCCCCATACTGGTGGGGGGGGGGGCTGTAGTGCTGACATGGGGATTGGGCATTCCATGTCAGCAAAAAGTGTTTTTTTCATCATTTATCCTATTTTCAGCACATGACCTAGGATCCTAGGTCATATCTCATGCATACGAACAAGGATCCTAGGTCATATTATGTGAATATGAAGTAGGATTTAAATGACTAAATAAACACATTGTAGGGGCATATTTCATCAGGTCAAGTGCAGAACACACCAAAGGGGGTCCCAGTAAACAAGCTACATGTGTTGGTTTCTCCCCAGAATATAATTTTGGGAGGTTTCCAAACCTGAATTTCAGGAAAACTGGAAACAAGATGGTGGCCATATGAAAGAGGAATTTTCTCATACAATGCAGGATTCCTCTTTCGTATCAACCAGTTATCTTGAAGTGCCTACTGAGCAAGCTCAGAAATGATTTTTTCTATTTTTTTATTTGCAATACCTTAAAGTCTACTTATTCTTTTTACACCAGACTAGCAAAAGGCACATCTGTGGGTTAGTCCCATTCTACCCTGAAAATTCAATGCCAAACAACCAAACTCTCTGGGTTGTAGGTGAGTTCAAAGAATAATCCTAGCAAAGTCAATGTGTAAAAATATGTTTTTTCACCTCTCCATAACTCAGAGACTGCACATCTGACCAGAACGGAACTTACAGATCAAGAGATCTACCCCCCACAGAAAGGGGCATACCCAATTTTGTGTAAATCCGTTACACAGTTCCAAAGTTATTAAAGTGCAACATTTTGAGTTTATCATTGAAATGCCTACTCAACCCTAACAATATGGGTGTGACTGCACCCTTATAATACAGTGTATGTGTGTATACAATATATATATATATATATATATATATATATATATATATATATACACATATATATATATGTATCTACAGTATATAGATAGATAGATAGATAGATATCTATATATATATATATATATATACAGTACAAGTCACATTAAACTGTTCTGCCAATGAGTTGCTTTAGCATTTCTGATTGAGTTGCAAAAGTGTTGCTGAATTCAGTACAAAGCCTTGCACAAACTATTTCTTAAGAGTTACATCTTAGTTTTGCATTTTATTCTGATTGAGCTTGAGCTGCATTCCAACTGAGTAGCAAAAACATTTTACAAACATTGCTTTTGAGCTAGCTAAGTGTTAAAAAACAATGCAGTATAAGTTGGCAGTGCATTGCCAACTGTAAAAAACAATGCTAAACCAACTCATTGGTGGGACAGTTTAATGTGACTTGTACTGTATATCTACAGTATATATATATATATTTCAAAAAGCTCCATTAATGCATCAGCCAGAGTTCCTATTACAGCATCAAAACTATGGAAATTATGTGTTAGGGTTTGTAACCCTACCATCCCACCCCCACCATCCACACACCAGCAGGCATTGGGTGGGTCTTGATGTTGTCGCCCTAACTCTCACCCCATTCCATGTGTAAAAAAGCAGATATGGTACAGTATAGAAGAACTACAGGTGAGAGAGAGGCCAGACAACCCCAAGGCACACCACAATACCTGTTGGTAAGTAATGAGACAGGAGGGGGTGTAGAAATCTAGAAAGCCAAATTTCTATACTTTTGTCACTGTAATAGGAACCCTAACTGACACATTAATGGAGTTTTTTTCAATGAAGTTCCTTTCTTTTTGATATAGTATACTAGAATCTGTACTTTATTGTGGGAGCACAGGGTTCTTCGGACCCTGCGCTCCAGTTCCTCTGTAGACGTGCATATGTATGTACAGTATAGAACAACAGTGACAAAATTGTCAACATAGCCATCTTATTACCCCATCTCATGTAATCTGGTACAGAAAAATTGTGAAATGCAAGGCAAGATGTAATTATGTGCAACTCCAATGCCATTCTGTGTCAAAGGTGCAAAATTGAATTTTGGGTGGGATGTGAAAAATGACAACTCTACTGCTCACGAGGGTGTGTGAAAAAATGGCTATGTTGAAAATGTTGCAAAAAAAGATCGAAAAGTAGCAAAGTTATGCGAATGTGTAGAATATATTCAATGGAGTCACGTAACTCTTGTATTTTCAGGACTTTTTCCACCAAATTTTCAACATGGCCTTTTGGGGACACCACCTCATGAACAGTGGCACTGTTATTTCATTAGTCCATCCCGAATGTTGATTTTGCACAATGACCATGTCATTCTGCACCAAAAGTGAGAAAACGTATTTTGGGGGCAGGATGTGAAAAATTACAGGTGTACTGATCATAAGGAGATGTGCAAAAATGGCAATTTTGGAAATCTGGAGTGAAATTATAAAAGATTGGTGAAGTACGTGTAGAAACTGCAAAATGCACTCTTGTAACATGGGCATTTTTCAACATTGTGCACCAATTTTCAACATGGAATTTTTGGGAACTCCCATCATGAACATTGGCACTGTTATTTCATTAATCCATCCCAAAAGGTGATTCCATGCAATGAGATCAAAACCACCTTATGGGTCTGATTATTGAAATAACAATGACAATGTTCATGAGGTGGGGTCCCAAAACCCCCTTGTTGATAATTTGGTGAAAAAATGTTGAAAAATGCCAGAGAAATCCCCTTAAGTTCAAAATCCCACACCCTGCTATTATATGGCACTTACTTTGAGTCCTCAGTTTGCTGCTCGGCATAGAAGAGTGCAGACATACTCTGGTCCACAGAAGATGACAGAGCCTGACCTCTTTAGGGAAGTATGAGGTAAAGGGGGGGTGTGGGGAGGTCTGTGTGCAGAAGGAGGGTGGGAATGAGGAAGGGGGATGGGGAGATGATGAGGGATTATTTTCTTTTTTCACAGGATGAATAAAGACATTGGGAGAGTGTTTTCTTTGTTGCAGGTATACAACAATAAAAAAAAATTTTGTAACAATGGGAGTGGGCTCCCCAATGTTACTCATTACTGGTGGCTGTGAGGGGTATAATATAACTGGGGACACTGGGAGTGGGCTTCCCAGTGTCCCACCTAGGTTGGTCAACTGCTGACATGAGGACTGGGCAACCCATTGTTGGTAAACATGTGGGAGAGTTTTGTTCTGTTGGAGACACTGGGAGTGGGCTCCCCAGTGTTCCATACTGGTGTGCGAACATCTTGTGCCAACATGGGGATTGGCACCCCCATGTCTGTATAAACAGTTCTTTTCAGAATTTTCATGATAGTAAGTAAGATCTTACTTCATATCTCATCATATGAAAAAAGATCCAACTTCATATTATGAGGATACAAATGAAGAAATTCAATATCATTTTTTTGTTGTTGTTGTTAGTCATTTTTCTTACCTTGGCCCCCAGTCTTCTATCCATGTCCAAGCATCCACATTTCACCGGTCACCATCCAGATCACCCCCGGCTCCTAGTTGGGCTTCAATGCATACCCTTGCAGCTTTCCCCCCACAGTGTGGCAGCAGAGAGGCCCACCCTTATCTCTGCTGACACAGGATCCAGTAACTGTCATGAGTCCTCATAGCCAGCCGTCCCACCAAATGGCCATCAAGCAGCCATGACCAGTGCCATTTTCCCTGTTCCTAGGTTGGCATGAACTGGGGTGTGCAATTCCGCCAATGGAGGGAGTGTGCATGCATATACACTCGCTCCCTCCAGGTGCCATGCCCCAAGTTCCCCCCCTTTGGATCAGGGCCAGCAGACCGCCCCCAGACTCCACCAGAAGTTACTAGCATGCCGACAGCTGGTGACCCCCCCAGAGAGGGAGAGTAGTCCATAGATGCTCAATCCCTCTCTGCCCCAGCTGACCCCTAGTGACCCAGGTCCATTCCCAAACCAGGGTTTCCAGCATGAGGTGAGGTGTGACATCAAGTTCCTCAACCCTCAATGCTACCAGGCTGGCATTTAGGACATTTTTCCAAGCAGTGAACTGAAGAATGCACTTATGCAGTTACAGTAAGCAAGATACATGTTTTGATTCCTCCTCAGGATATCATTTTGGGAGGTTTCCAAATTTGAAGTTCTGGCAAAACTGTAAACAAGATATATGAAGTAGGAATTTTTTTCATACAAACCAGAAATCCTACTTTGTTTCATACAGTTATATTGAAGTGCTTACTGAGCATGCTCAGAAATTATTTTTTCAAATTTCTAAGTTGCAATAACTTAAATATGGCTTATTGTTTTTTCACCAGACTAGCAAAAAAACACCTACATGGGGTAGTCTCTTTCTGCCCTGAAAATTTCAGACAAAATTAAAAAAACACTCTGGGCTGTAGGAAAGTTCAAAGCACAATCCCAGCAAAGTCAATGGGTGAAAACATGTTTTTTTTTCACATTGCCATAACTCGGAGACCACACATATGATGGGAACGTAGCTCCACATCAGGAGATCTACCCTACAGGATGGTGAATGCCAAAGTTTGTGCAAATTGGTTGAATGGTTCCAAAGGTATTAAAGTAAAAGATTTTAACTTTAACATTGAAGTGCCTACATAACTCTAACTATAGGGGTGCGACCGTGCCCCTATAATAGATATATATATATATGTTTTATAGTGCTGCGGTAGTAGTGCTAGATTTTGGGTTGAGTAAGCACTTTAATGTAAACCTCACATTTTGCACCTTAATAACTTTGCCACCATAAGATGAATTTGCCTCAAGTTTTGCATGCATGGTATAGTGCAATAGCTCTCTGGACCTGACAAGTTGTGTTATGGTCAGATGTATGGTTGTGGAGCTGCAGAAAATCAAAAAACACAAAAAAAGGACTTTTTGCATGTTTCTTTGCTCATGCGACATCCCGCACGATTTGTCTGTTTGATCTGAAATCTTCAGGGAAGATGCAGTCTAGGTCAATGATGTGCCTTTTGAATATTTGGTGAAAAAATATTAAACCATTCAAAAGTTATTCAAAAAACAAATTTCAAATTATAGTCAATGGGAAAACATACATGTGTCTCATGAAAGCTGCCGCCAGTGCATTTTCTTTTCGCAAATGGCTCTTTTACGTTCATGCTGCCTCCATTTTGTTTTCACTTAGTGAGAGAGAAAAATGCCTGGTGTTTAAATTTGGACACCCTAGGTAAACACGTATGTTTATCTAGTTGGGTCCTGAGAATGCTAGACCTATTTTTTGGGTGGTAAACCCCTCACCCCCCAGAAATGCCATTGTTAAAATCGGTGCCCCAGTACTTTCACAAATTGTGAAAGAAACAGCCATGACACTTTCACAAACATGAAAGTGTTGTGCTGTTTTTGCAAAACATTTGTAAATTTGCAAAAGAACTTTGCCCAAAAACTGCAACTCTTTGCCACCCCCCTATAACAAAACAGTTGGGGTTTTGGGCTTAAATTTGCAGGGTGGCAAGCCCTGGCCCCACAGATGTGCATTTTCATGGTTTGGTGCCAAAACATTAAAAGGGGCCCAAAGTTACACCATTCTGAAGATGAGATATTTGCCATAGGATAATATTCCGGCATCCATGATGCATTCCGGTACCCGTATCTCGAATATGAATTTAGATCCAGAGTTTTCACTACACAAAGCTTAAATCACCTCCAGGTGAAGTAATCTACGCAAACAAGTTTTGAAATCATGGATTACACCAGCAGTAACATTTTTTTCCTACTTGCTACGGTTAGGGAGATATTGGCAAATTAGTGTCACAAGGGTTCCAAGGGTGCCTTTTCAGTGCATTTGGGTGACTAGATCTTGTAAACCATGTGCAATGCAGATTAGGTTCACATATCTCATGTGGAGGTTATGATGTCATGATTACAATGACATTTTAATTTTTTTCATAGCTGCTATGGTTGCTGAGATATTGACAATTAGTGTTACAAGTGTTCCTTGCCCTATAGGGCTGCTGTATGGCTCTGTTGTTATGTGTAAGTGAGAGTACATGGCCCGTGGACCCACCCTCCCACATACACATACCATTATGCAAAAAAATGGGCAATGTGAAGAGATTGCTGGGCTCAGAGGGCCCGCACTCCCACTAAAACATACCAGTTACCAGTTCCATTACACTTTCTCAAAAAGAAGGGAAATTAATTGCAAAACACCCTGTTAATGCATCAGTTAGGGTTCATAGCACAACAACAAAAGTATGGAAATGTGATGTTAGGCTTACACCCCTACCACCTCAACCCCACCCTCCGCATAACAACAGGCATCGGGGTGTGCATTGGGGTTGTCTGGCCTACCTCTCACCCCATTCTCCTATACTGCACCACATCAGCTCATTTACACATGGAATGGGTTGAGAGTTAGGCTGATGACTCCAACGAACACCCCGATGCCTGTTGGTGTGTGAAGGGTGGAGGGTTAGGGTTAGGGTTAGGATTTTAGGGGTGTAACTCTAACATCACATTTCCATAGTATTGTCACTGTGCTATGAACCCTAACTGATGCATTAACAGAGTTTTTTGCAATGAATAAATCTATATTATACTGGCACAGTTATGCCAGTATAGTTACAGTTGCCTGGCCACTTCTATGTTAAACCCCAAATGTTGCACTTTAATAACTTAAGCACCATACGATGGATTTGCCTGAAATTTTGCATGCACAGTCTGGTACCATAGATCTCTAGATCTATCAAGTTGCATTACAGTTGGATGAGGGGCTGCAGAACTGCAGAGTGCCCAAAAATGCAATAATATGGGGTTTTTGCACATTTCTTTGTTCGTGGCTACAGACTGCACAATTTGTCGGTTTGGTCTGAAGTCTTCAGGGATGATACCATCTGGTTGTCTGATGTGCCTTTTGAAAATATGGTGAAAAAATATTAAACCATTCAAAAATTATTCAAAAAACAAGTTTCCCAGTATAGGTAATGGGAAAAAAATATATGGGTTTCTTGAAAGCTACCGACACTACATTTTACTGTCACAAATGGCACTTTTACTGTCATGCAGTGGCCATCTTGTTTTCAGTTAGCGAGAGAGAAAAATGCCTGGTATTTAAATTTGGGACCTCCTAGGTAAACACACTGACTATTGTGTTTACCTTGTCGGGCCTTGAGGATCACAATACTATCTTTTCTTGGGGGTAAACCCACCAGAAATGCCTTTTTAATGATTCAACCTCTAGTAGTGTCACAAACTGTGACAGAATGGATGTGACACTTTCACAAATCATGAAAGTGTCATGTCCATTCTGTCACATTGTTTCATGAAACTTTCGCAATTTGTGACAGAACAACACCTAAAACAGCAATTCTTTGGCACACCACTGCAACACAACAGTTGGGGCTTTTGGGTTGACATTTTCAGGGTGGCAAGCCTGGTCCCACAGATGTGCCTTTTTGTGGTTTGGTCCCAACACATTCAACAAGCCCATACTTACAGCATTCCAAAGTTGAGAAATTTCCCATAGGCTAACATTGTGGCTCATTTCGACATCCCTATCTCGGAAACTGTGTGAGATATGGATTTTTTGTTCTCTGCAATTTAGTCCACTAAACCTGTGAGGAAGTTTTGAAGTCATAGATTACACCTGTAGTAGAATTGTTTTCCATAGTTGCTATGGTTACTGAGATACTGCCAATTTAGTGTTACAACTGTTCCTTTTCAGTACTATATAGATGCTGTATGGCTATGTACTTATGTGTAAATGAGGGTGCAGGGCCCATATGACCTGTGCTCTCACAAATGCACATCATTAAGCAAAAAATGGGCAGTATGAGGGGACTGCAGAGCCTGGATGGCCCAAGCTCCCAGTACAACATTGCAGTTACTGGTTAGATTACACTTTCTCAAAAAGAAGGGGAATTAATTGCAAAAAAATCTGTCAATCATCAGTTAAGGTTTATAGCACAGTGACAAAAATTAGAATATGTGATGTTAGGGTGACCCTCCACCCCTCAACCCCCCAGCTCCCCAACCTCCACACCCACACACTACACATACCAACAAACATTGATGTGTACCATACGTGCATCAGGCAAAACTCACACCCCATTCTTCTGTGCTGTAGCATATCAATCTATTTGCACATTGTATGGGGTGAGAGTTCACATTCACACCCTGATGTATAAACCTCTAAACATAGCTGGTACATATTCCTGGTGGCAATCAGACATGTGTCAGAATATTGTGTTCTTGCACTCTTGAAGTCACTGAGTGTATTCTCCACCACACGCACAGACACAGATGCCACCCACACTGTTATATGGCAATGACATGCTTCAAACAACTGCATTATGATACGACTCACAGACTCAGTCCCCTAACTTCCACCCCCCCACACACACACACACTTACACACACAGCAACACACACATAGCCACACACACACACAAGCACACGCACATGTACACACACGTACACATGCACACGTGCGCGCGCACACACACACATACAAACACACACATATTCCAGGTGGGTATTTGAGTTCAGAAACACAGTGATGTTAGGATTACCCCCACTCCAACATCTTCCCCCAACCCCCACACTACACACATCAACATGGGGTCAGAGTTTGGCCTGGCGACCCAATTGTTCACCCCCCACATATGAATCTCTAAACATAGCTGATTCATATTCTTGGTGGCAATCAGACATTTGTCAGAATACTGTGATCTTGCACTGTTTGAGTCACTGAGCATCTTTCTCACCACACACACAGACACACACGACACACACACTATTGTATGGCACTGACATGCTTCAAACAACTGCATTGCAATACAAATCATGGTTTAAGCCAGGGACACCACTCAGACAGACAGACAGAGATACACAGACACACACACACACACACACACACACCACCAGTTGTGTATTTGAGTTCTTACCCACAGTGTAACATAACACATAAACATTAATGTTAACAGTATCTGATATGAACTACACACATCTTGTTTACACTGGGACATTCTAGTGTCTTGCTCAGGTAATACCCCTAACCCCACCTCCCACACCCATCCAATAAAAAGCAGGTGTTATATACTGGCATGACATCCACACCCCAACTGAAGCACTGAATATTAATGTAATACTTTTCTAATATGAAATACAAATATGTTTGAAGACAGCGACTTTTTTTTGATAATAGCAGAATGACCAGAACCCCCCCAACATTAGCCACTGCCACTTGAGTTGACAGACACTACGCTAATGAACCTGTACTCATTATTGTCACACCTCCCTAATATGAATCACACATATATTACAACAGTGTGTCCTTGCACTATGTAAGTGAAGGGGAATATCTCCCCACCCTCACCACCCAGTAATATGTGAGTTCTTTATATCAAAGGACAGCACTGTGATGTTACTTTCATCGTACAATTGCAATACACCAAATGTTACAAAGCAAGATGCTGTCACACACCCCCACCCCCAAACTCCACACAACAACAGGCATTGGGGTGTACCATGGGGTTGTATGGCCTAACTCTCACTCTATTCTTCTATACTGTAGTATATCAACAAGTTTACACATGGAATGGCGTGAGAGTTGGGCCTGATAATACCATAGCTCACTATGGTGTCTGAACCTCTTAGCATAACTGGTACATATTCCTGGTGTCAATCATATATATGTGTCAGAAAACTGTGATCTTGCACTGTTTGAGTCACTTAGTGTCTCCCCCTTCACACACAGAGACACATTCTATTTAAATATGTACAAGTGGGACACAGCTGTTAAATATATAAATGCTTTTATTTTTTGATTTTTTTGTAAAAATAAATATAAAATAGATACAAAAATATCATTTTTTGAACTGCAAAATAAAGGTTTTGGATTTCTTCTTTTTTCTTGTAAAAATATTATTCAGGTTTGAAGTAAGAAAAAACAATACTGATTTAAAAAAAAGCAAAAGCCTTTAGAGAGGTGCTTATCTTTTGTGGAAGCAGTGGGGATGGTAGGGTTGAAGTAGACCTGGAAGGTAGTATGGAAATGGAAGCTGCTGGGGCAGGTAGCCCTGAGGTACTAATCAGTATGGAGGGGTGGGGTGTTCATACATCTATGGGGAGACTGTCAGTTGTTGGTCCACCTGTTTGTACTTGTGGTGAAACAGCAGCAGCAGATGGTTGTGGTTGCTCTCTGTAGACCGCTCATGGCCTTGTGGCATACCCAGCGTTTGCTGCTGGAGATGCAGCATGGCTGTGAGGGTATCTTGAATTTGGTCCAGTTTCTGTACAACTATGTTGACACAGATGCAATGATAACGGCACAGCCTGCTGGTGGATGGACTGCTGCTGGAAGCTGTAAACAGAAATATTTAAAATCAGTTTCTGATTTCATTTGATAAGAAATAGCTATGTTAATATGTTGACACATTTCACAACATTAATAAGTCAGTTGCTTAACACTATGCTTGTATAATTTTTTTCTAATATCTGTTGAAGAGTACTACTCATTTATAGCCATTGACTGGACATGCAATAGTTTTAAGTGTTCTCACATTTTTGATATTTAACTTCTGTCTGTCTGTCCATCCCACACACTATGGTTAATGTATAAAACTTGCATGTCCTCAAGCAGGGAATCTTATCTATACCTGCACCCCCCACCACCACTGACACACACAGACACATAAATAACAGTTAGTGTATCCTGAGGTAACAGACATTAACTGACCCCTTAAAAATAAGTGTCACACATCAATGATAGTAAGTACACAAATGGCATAACACTGGGACTTTTTATTGCTTCAGTAAGTGAATTACACTTCCAAAAATACCAGCCATTCTTTGTCAAGGTCAAGGCCACACTACAAATTAATGTGGATACATTAACACATATATTGGATGGTGGATGGGCAACTATGCACAACTAGTGTGTTGTGCCCACTGAGGGATACTGATTACCTGTTACCTTGAGAACCAATGTAGAGAGGTCTATGAGAAAGTGATTCCCAAGGTGGCAAAACACTGTGGTTGTGCACAGAGTTGTCCATCAACTATTCTATATAGTGTCTGGGCATCAGTTTCTGTTTCAGACACATCACTTTGTTTCAGTCAACTGCTGCTTGAGCGGGAGTACTTGATGGTTGTTGGTATACTCAAATAAGTGACAATGTGCTGCAGATGGATCTGCAAGTTCAAGTTTAAAAACAGCTATTTACAGCTTAGTTTGATTGGGGTAATCAAGTGTGTGATAAGCATACCAACGTTACACCATACTGCATAACAGTTTACTGTCTCATTTAACATACTTGCAATTGTTTGTGACGCTTACAATGGTTACATTTACAGGAATTGTATACAGGTACATCTAACAGTAGTGTGATGTTGTACATTTGTGTTACTACCTGGATTATGGGATTTGTGGCTGTGATATTAGTAGCCGGCACTGCATGCCCAAACAAAATGAATTGAATACTGACCTCATCCACAGAGACCACTAATGGAGTTTGCCATTTAAGGGGGCAGACCAGGTTGTCCTGGTGCACTCCTTCCCTATCCATCAGGATGGTGTGTTCAGAAGGGGAGGAGGGAAGGAAGGGGAGGGGACAAGGGGTAGAACAATGGTCAGGCAACAGGAAGGGGAGGGGCAAGTGGAGGTACATAATGGACAGCACAAAGGGGCTCAGCCACTTTTTGCTGGAGTTTTGATCTACAAAAAAACTGCAGCATATCAGATTGGCATATTGTTTGGAAGGGTTGTGCAACAGCATACAGCAGGTAAGAAACTAACAGCTACAACAGGTTAGACAAAAAAAAATGCTATGACATTGCTTTAATGAAATTTGGTGGAGATGGTTTGTTGGGATCAGTGTGTGAAGATTCTCCATGAGATTAGTTTTCTTTTAAATGCAGATTGTCTAGGAAGCTGGAGTAAATAGACCTCCACTGGCCTTTAGCATTTCTGGCTCGAGGAATGTGATTTTAGTTAGTTGGAGCAGAATTTGGAAGCTTTACTGTGTTTGTCTGCTATGGCCTTTAAATCACGAGTCTAATTGGTTTAAATGAGGAAGGTTTGTTAAAAAAGCACTTTGGGCCAAGAGAAGGGCCATTCAGCTAAAAGCTGAGCTTATTTTATGGTGAGAGCCTGATTGTTAAGAAGCTGGTTGACTAGGACTCCACTGGGGCCTTTTTAATTGATTGTTGAGTAGAGCTTGTGCAAGTCGATGGGAGAAGGCTTTTTAGAAGCCTTATAGTGTTGCACAGGCAGCAGTTTATTTCATGGAGTGATGCATACATCAGTGGTGAAGGAGCATTGGGGATAAAAAATGTAAGGAATGGCAAGAGAGGGTGAGCGGAAATGGGGGATGCAAGCGCTCCATGGCACAAAGGAGGCAGCAGGGCACTGAAACATGGAAGGGTTTGCAGTTTTTTGACACAGTGGTGACAATTTGTAATGGGGCACAAAGGGAAGCACGGTAAGGGGCCTGGCAGGATGGCCCAGCAGTGAACTGGGGACAGAAAAAGGAAGCCAGGGGGTAATCCAGAAAGTGTGGATCCTGGCATTCAGCTGGTTGCCTGATGGGGCTTGGCAAGAGATTAAGGGGGCAGGACACTGGACTGGAGCACTGCACGGAGAAGGCATGTATAGGAGGCCTGAGCAATGAGACCTACCGCAGACATGGAGCAAGGGACGGATGTGGGTGGCCACGTGGGCATGACGTCACATGCCGCATGAAGGCTGCGAGGTGAATGGGAGTTAGCTATGGGGAGATTGTGGGGATCCAGAGGATGACAGGCAGAGGAAGGGACAGTAAGGGGGGCAGGGGGAATATGGAGACTGGGGGCCTGCACGGAGTAGGCTACAAGGCGGATGGCATGACGTCACACGCCACAGGACCACACGGTTCAGGCACCGGTTGCTTGGGGGAAGCTGGAGGCAGGCTATGATGCTTATGAAAGGACAACTCAGACTTAGGGAGAGGAAGCAGCCAATGACTGGAGCTGCAGGGGCAGACAATGGATGCAAACAGGGAGGGCTGCGATGACAGCCACAAGCGGGAGGAGGCCTAAAGGAGGCAGGGCCCACAAAACAGAGGGGATTGGGATAAGCCTGCAAGCCCGAGTAGCGCGGCAAAAAGGGGACAAGGCCGAAAGGACAGTCTTGAAGGGGCATCATGAGGAGGCATGCGACAGCATAAAAAGGGAGCGAGCCCTTGCAGGCCCAAAAGGTGTACAAGAGGTGGCTTTGAACCACACAATGGCTAGCAGCCAGTGCAGGCCCATGGGGCCAGGTATGAAAAAGGGAATGAACAGGCCCAAAGGGGTATCAACTGGGGAGCATGCAAAAGCATGCAAAAAGGGGAGTTTTGGACTGGGAGTCCATAGGCAAGGACACCGGAGACGCATGGGGGGCACAATCATCCTGAGGTCTGAGGGAGGGGGGACAGGTGATGAGAGAGATGGCCTTTGGGTAGTGGGGAAGAGAAAGGAAACTAAGGTGGGGTGGGGGGGACTGAAGTTGGTCGGCTGGAAGGAGCCTGTGATACGATTGCAATGTAGGATGGCCCAACAACAACAAAAAAAAAGACATACGTAGGATCGAGAAGAAGGTGGGGTGGGCCTGCCACATGAGGGCATGCTGTAAACATAAGTTAACAACAGAACTTCTTGTTTTCTTCTCTTCAGTTGTCTTCACAGTGTGAGAGGAACGAAGGACATGGCACCAAAGAAGAGCAGGCCTTCAAAGGAAGACGCTTACAGGGCTATAGTCGAATTGGCAGAAAAAGCCAGCAGAATGTCGGAGGTGGTGGAAGGGGAGGAGCCTGGGAGACCCGGGAAGAAAAGGAAAGCAGGAAGGGAAAAAGGGGGCAGAGGGAAACGACCGTCTGAAGGGCCACGCAGTCCCACCAGGGTACAACCAATGGTAGTGGGACCCACCAAGGTGGCTGATCCAGTACCTCTGCACCCTATCGACCCGGTACCGCCAGTACCTTTCCAAGACCAAGTCAGGATCCCCCCGGGGACCCAGACTGGATCTCCTGAACAGGGTGGTTCCTCCACAGCTGCTAGTGGTGCACCCACCCACTCAACCACTGGGTGCCGTAATGGGGTACCAGGAAGATGGCAGGCAACAAAGCTCAGACAAGGACACAGGTAACGCACCCAGCACAGTGGGTGACAGTATAAAAGAGTATATTAGTCAAATTGTGGCGGCACTTGGGACAGGAGGCCTAGGGCAAATGGAGTCAGCCCTGGCAGAGATTAGGACTGAGAAAGAGGTACCAAAAGGGAAGGAGGGCGGTACAGAGAAAGAAGGAAAAGGGAACAAGAGAGATAGGTGCCCCCGAGATGAGGGTAGGCGAACATGTTCCACTGGCCACAAAAGAAAAGATATGGAAAGGAGAGTATGTGGATATATTTGCTTTGGTGAGCCAGGAAGTGGCAGCGAAGTATGAGGAAACAGAGAACATAGGAAAGAGTGAAATGGCAGCAACAGTTGTATTGTTAGGGAAGAAGGAGGAGGAGGACAAATTCACAAAAGGGAAGACTTGGGATGTGTGGTTTGTAGGTTTTGCCACCTTCTCAGCCATTGTATTAGAAAAGAAGCTGGAGCTGGGCATCCCGCTCATCACATACTCCCTAATAAGGCGGGCAAAGGCAAAAGGGGGGGTGGGGGTGGATATACTATGATAAATTTTTTCGGCAGAGAATGGCAACATATGGGGATGTGACATAGGATACGAAGCAGCTAGACTTATGGACAGATTTCGTAACGGATCAATCCACACCCGAAGGGGAGTGGGGGAGAAAAGGAGTTGTGCCCCAGAGGTGCTGCTGGGCGTACAATAGGGCTTTTTGTTCGTGGCCTCAATGTCGTTTTCCACACGCATGTTTGAAATGCGGGGGAACGCACCCAACAAACAGATGCAGAACGACATGGGCCTAGGATGCACAAGGATCTGGGGGTGATAGTTCAGGTCAACAGTTTTTCTGAGAGGGACACAGGTTTAAAGGGCAGGCATGGAATGGGGAGGGAGGGGTAGGGGTAACTCGAGCAGAGGTGGTCAGAGAAGTACTCATTGCAAAAGCCGAGCACTGAGTGAGAGGGAGGGACTGGGGAGGGAAACAGGGAAAGAAGACAGAGAGCAGTTTGGGACAGCCAGGACCCCCATCAGGATAGAGGCATGGAAAGGTTGGTCGGACAGATATCCAAACAAAAAAGTAGCGGGGATGATCAAAAAAGAGTTTTGCACAGGTTTTGCACTGCAGCGTTATGAGCCCAGACAAGCAAAAGAGTCAAGCAACCTGGGGTCGGTAAAAGGGAAGGAAGAGATATTAAGACAAAAGATAGAGATAGAAAAGGTAGCGGGGTGAGTAGAAGGCTCATTTGATACACCCCCCCATTGCAGGACATGAGGATCTTGCCATTAGGTTTGGTACCCAAGAAACAGGAAGGAGAATATAGGGTGATTCACCACCTATCCTTTCCAGAGGGGGATTTAGTGAATGATTTTATCGGGGAGGAGTATAGTAAGGTAACATATGCGACATTAGAAGATGCAGTCCGGATAATGCGGGCTACTAAGGATGCATGGATGGCAAAGATGGATATCGAATCTGCATTCAGGTTGCTGCCAGTAAGGAGAGAAGACTGGGACCTCTTGGGTTTTAAAGTTGGGGGTCAGTACTATTTTGACAAAGCCATGCCAATGAGATGTTCTATAGCATGTGCAACAATTGAAGCATTCAGCACCTGTTTGCAGTGGTTATATCAAGAGAAAACCGGTTATAGAACGGTTATTAGCTAATTGGATGATTTCCTTTTCATAGGTAGTGGGGAAAAGGAGACACAAATAATGCTGGGCAAATTTCAAGAGCTGTGCAAGGAATTAGGGGTTCCACTGGCACCAGAAAAATCAGAATGGCCCTGCAGGGTGCTAGAATTCCTGGGTATTGCAATAGATGCCCCAAGGGAAATATTCCAGCTGCTGGCCAAAAAAGTAGAAAAACTGAAAGAATTGATCCAAGTTCATACCAGCAGGAAAAGGGTACAACTAAAACAAGTACAGCAGGTACTAGGGCACCTGAACTTCACCTGTAGAGCTATTGGACCAGGATGGGCATTCACAAAAAGGTTAGCAAGGGCTACAGCCGGGGTGACCAGACAACACCATTGGGTAGACCTGACAAAAGGTCTCAGGGAGGATTTTAAGGTATGGGAGGAATTTCTCAGGGAGCATAATGGCTGCTCTTTCTGGCAGGAGGAGTGGGAGTACAACACAGACCTCGATCTTTACACAGATGCAGCTGGGGGCCTAGGCATGGGTGGCTACCTGAAGGGCAGGTGGTTTGCAGAACCATGGCCTTCTGACTGGGTAAGGGATGGCAAGGTAAGAGATATAACATTGCTAGAGATCATGTCATGCCTATCTGGGCATGTACCCTGGTGTGGGGGGAAGAGTTACGGGATCAGAAAGTGACATTCTGGTGTGACAATAGAGCAGTGGTGGAGATTCTAAACAACAGGGGGGCCAGGTCAGAAATGGTCATGCAAGTCTTACGACATTTAGTGTTAAGGACCTTGCAGCTAAACATGTCATTCAGAGCAAAACACATAGAAGGGGTACACAACACCCTGGCTGACAGCCTTTCCCGTCTGCAGCTGGACCATTTCCGGAGGCTGGCACCAGCAGCGGAGAAGCAAAAAACGCCCATACCAATGAACATCTGGGACATTGGCAAGAAGGAGCAGAACTGTTGTTTCACAGCTCATGGGCACCTCGGACTCTGAGGACCTACGATGGGGCCTGGCAAGTGTTTCAAACATTCAGGGCAACACACCATATGGAGGCAATGGGCCACTCACAGAGGAACAATTGGGAAAGTTCACCATGGAGCAATGGCAAAAAGGAACAGTCCACACCACAATGGGGGTCTATTTAGCAAGGATTAGTGTTATCTGCAGTGTAAAGGGATAGAAGGACCTGACAAAATCATTGTTTATTAGAAGATTGATGCAGGGATGGGGTAGGTTGAAACAAGGGCCAGTAGACAATAGAAGACCAATAGGGAAACAGTGGCTAGCGAAACTAAAGGATGTGCTACCGGCAATATGCAGATCGAAGACCAAGGCCCAGCTATTTCACACGATTTACGTCGTGATGTTTGCAGGTGCCATGAGAGTGAGTGAGGTGGTAGGCCATGGCAAAAAAAAAAAAAGACAGGGAGGGGGGATTAGAATGGGAAGATATAAACTGGGGGATGAAAGAGATACAGATTAAGATTAAGAGGTCAAAGACGGATCAAAGGGGACAGGGTAGCATAGTGACACTAAAGAGAAAGGTAGAGGGCTCAGTATGCCCAGTGTAGGCTTTGTGAGCTTTCACCGCAGAGCAGGGAGCCAGGGCAGGGAGATTATTTGTTCATGGTGATGGAAGAAGGGTCACCGGTTGCCAAGTGACAGCACTGATCAAAAAAGGCATGCAATTCCTGGGGCAGGACCAGGGTAATTATTCATCCCACTCCTTGTGGATTGAGGCTGCCTCACAGTGGACAGTGGCAGATGAAACGGTGAATAGTATTTTGGAAAAAGGACGCTGGCGGTCTGCCAGTTATAAGAGATACATACGAGCACTGAAGTAGAAAAATTAATGTATTACCTATGCTTTGTTACAGATCAGAAGACAAATGGGGCAGGGGGGCACAGGGAGAGGGATACTATGGTGAGGAAGATATGACCATATATAAGATAATTATTTTTGCTTAAACCCCATAGGAAAAGGGAGGATCACCGAAGTCTGGATCTGCAGCCACTTCTATATATATTGGGCAGAAAGGAGAGCAGAGAAAATGGCTGGGGGAAAGCAGCTGTACCATGATGTGAAACAATGTAGGTTGGTTTGGCGTGGTATCCGGGGTATGAGATGGGCACAACTGCTTCCCACCCTGAAGGAACTTAAGGAACGATGACCCTGTCCAGACTTAATTATGATACATTTAGGGGGAAATGACCTTGCAGGCAAACCATGGGTCGACACATACTTGCAGATAAAAAGAGACTTAGAAATGATGCAGCAGTGGTGGCCTCGGGTAAGCCTTGACTGGTCGGATATGATACCAAGGAGTGTTTGGAGACAGGAGCACAGCCATAAAGCTGTGGATAGGGTCAGGAGAATGATGAACAGAAGGGTAGGGACATTGATAAGACAAATGGGAAAACAGGTAATACTGCAGGGCATGGAAGAGTGGGTAGAAGATTTCTACAGGTCAGATGGGGTGCACCTGTCAGATCCTGCCATAGACATGTTTAACATGGAAATGATGGGTTTTATAGAAGCATGGAGGATGCATGTAACAAACTAAAAAAAAAAAAGAGGGGGGAGAAGAGAAGGATTAGGAAGTAGGTTTCCCTGAGGTAAGGGAGAATAATACCTTAAGTGAGGGGAAAGCCAGTCATCCAATGCAAGCTGGAGACTGGCTAATGGGGAAAAAGGGGGAGGGGAAGGAGGGGAGGGGGGAAAGAAAAAGGAATGAACAAAAGTGGAAAAAGCTGAAGGAGAAGAGCAGTTTCAGTTTTCACCATTACCTAACAGAAAAGGAGAAGAAGAAGAAGGCACCCAGGTTTTCACCTGGGGGAGAAAAAGAGGAAGAAAGAGGGGATGATCAGAGATTGATATATGGATGATAATAAATGAAATTGTGAGAGATATAATAATAAAAGATGGTGAAATGGAACATGAAATTATGAGATATAAATAAATTAATTGCCAATCTGAGCACAACAACAAACAATGCTCTCTGTCTTTTTGTGAGGAGAAAAGGGGGAAATCCGGGAAAATGATTTAAATATCACCGTTTGACACACCTGATCGCAAGTACATAAACTTTTTTGAAGAGTTTCACATTTTGTAGTCAGCTTCTGTGCAGCCCCCTGACCTCATCAGAGATGAGGCACTGTATACTGAGGTTACAAGAATAAACTAAGTTAAACAGTAAACTTATTCATTACACTGTACTGGTAATGGACACATATATGTAAGAGCACTGTGCCCTTTAACATTCTCAGACATGCCCCCCCAACACCAGTTAGTTAACTGAGATTTGAGTGTCACTGTTCAACTAAACTCCAAAACAGCAATGTAATACATGTCTAATATCAACTACACATATGTCTGTACACTTTAAGCTTGCATTAGCTTGCACAGGGATTGCCACTCCCCCCCAACAACTGTTACAGTAAGTATGGAACTAACCTTCAGTGCTGTTGTCTGCCTCCTGCTTCACCACAACAGGTGGACCACCTTATTCAGTAACCCTGGGGTCTGTTGGTTGTAAATATATGAACATAGTTAATACATACTATATATTGCATTGTGTTTTTGAGAATTGGTCTAATAAATCATTTGACATTATTTAGTTGTTATGTGTACACATTAGTATTTCTTTTTGTATATTGATTTACAGATAATGGATTACTTTTTAATTCAGAGACATGATACTGTCTATCACTAAATGATAGAATGCTAACTGAGGTATATAGTATTACTAGACCTTATTGTATTAACAGTACATGTTTATTATGTTACTGTATATAACATTACTATTTAGATTAATAATTAAGTAGATTGTATCCTAGTCGTACTATTGATTGCAATATTTCATACCATACTTGACACCAAGAAAAGAAAATCAATTACTACTTATTTTAGAAATACTGAGCAGTATCTTATTAAAAAAATAAGTTACATATTATACAAATTTACTAGTTTTCATGCACAGGATGATAAGGTTTTATTACCACACAGTGCTATTTAACTGGAATACTTTTATTGACTATATCATGTACTTACCAGATGATTCAATAAAGATGACATCATCATCTTTATCTGATTGCACCTCTTCCATCTGCTCTCCCTGGGCAGATACTACCTCTGGCCTAGTGGGACCTCTTCCAACAAGCTCTGAAACAGTAATGTGATACATAATAAATAAATGATTGCTTTGTTACAGAAATTTACTTTTTATAGCTGTGTTGTACATGTCTAGTGCTATAACCTATATTTCTTTGTGTAATACATATCCCTACTCAGGCAGTACACAACGCAACAAAAGAATCTCTGTAAACAGTATCCACAGGATCATGTGGAAACAGGCACAGTTCAAGTGATCCTCCAAAGTTTTATGTTACAACATTGTGATGTCAACAACATATATTTTTGAACATTAGTACACTCAATTGTGTTCATTTTGGTCCCCCCACACACACAGACACTATTAACTGAATTCTGAGTTCACATGCATAGCTTACATAAAACACTTAACATTACCGTTACACCTCCCTAGTGTCAACCACAGATAGTTTTGAAAAAATATGAGATTGCACGGTCTTAGTTTTTGAATGTATACCCGCCCATCCCCCATACTCACTACTACAGGTGGTGGATCATGATATCACAGGTATATCTCAACTCAGCCCCCTACATATTAATTTTACTGCTTAATGCTGTTACAACCATATATGTTTGATCACAAATAATTTACACTATTTTACTCAGTATGGCCCACCCACACACACATATCCCAACACTAGTGATTAGATACTGAGTTCACAGGCATTTCCAAAATGAACCACTTAATATTCACATTATATCTACCTGGTAGCAAGAAAACATATGTTGGAATACTGGGACCTTGCATGGTCTCAGTATGGAAATGCGCCCCCCCCCGCCTCACCCATAACAGATCAGGTACTGTATCATGAGTCATCAGCTACTGACTAACTGATCCACTAAATATTAGCATTACATGGCAATAATAACAACTTCATATACGTTCGATCACTAGGAACTTACATTGACTTAGTCAACTGATACCTGCCACCCCTCCACCTCCACAACACTAGTCAATGAACATTGAGTTAAAAATTATGGTCCAGATAAAACAGTTAACATTACCATTGCCATCACTGGTAACAAATACAGATATGTTTGCAAGAATGGTGTATTGCAAATTCAGACTCTGCCCCTCCCCCACACAAACATAATGACTTTTTTTGGATACTGAGTTGACAGGCACATTACAACCGATACTCTAAATATGTACGTCACAACTGTCTGTTATCAACCACATATATATTTCAACAATAGGAACTGTCATTGTATTAAACATGGAATAGTCCCACCCTCAGCCCCTCTACAGCACTAATCACTGGATAGTTACTTCTAAGCCTCAGCCCAAATAAACCATTTACTATTTATGTTACATACCCGTGCTAGTCAAAACATGTATGGTTGAATACTGGCCACTTGCACAGAGATGGTCAGGTAATTAATTCTTAATCAAGCAGAACAGCTGCTGGTTAATGAGGTCACAGCAACAGTACAATTAATTTGATAAATACTGACGTTAGACCTCAGTGGTGTAAACCACACATGTGTTTGCTTACTAAGGACTTCCATTGTATTAGTCAGGGAATGCCCCGCCCACCACCACACCCACACAAATCACAACAGTGACTGTGTGGTGAGTTGACACTCAAACTAAAATACACCAGCTAACATTACTCTTTCCCCCCATGTAAAAACTGAATTTGTATATTTAATCAGTGTAACATTGCACTGTGTCAGGAAACACAACAAACAACACATCAACAGGTACTAGATATTGAAATAACAGGTACAGCACTAGTTATTAACTAAATATTTTTGGTTACATCACCCTTATCTAAAAACACTTACATTTTGGAAAATACAGTTGTCCCTCATTATAGTGAATCTCGGCATAATGCATCTTGCTTAAAACAAATGTTTTTCATGGCTCCCACTACAACCCATTAATTTAATCTGCTCATTTGCAATTAGATTTTTTTCTGACTCACATTATGGCTCACATTCAATTTGTCAAACTGGTATTTCAGAAACGAGCAATGAGGAACTGCTGAAGACTTTAAGTTTTAAATACCCCATGAGTATGCTTTTCTGGATCTAATCCTAATTGTGGATTAATTAGTGATCAAGCATAGTACAGCTGTAGTAGCTGTAACTCACTTCAGTCTTTTTCAATCATTGCAATTAAGCTGTTACACACATGCAAGAACATTTTTAGCAGACAAACTCATTCACACTGCAGCTCTCAACAGCACCCCTGGTCTGAACATCATGGCTGAGATTAAAAACAGGAAGGCACTTGATGTCACTACCAAACTGACCATCATAGACAGGCTACAAAATGGAGAGGAACTTACAAAACTTAACTCAGAATTTTCACTTGCCAAGTCGACAATTTGCACCTTTTATAAACAAGAGTAATCTCTGAGGGCTTTCTCAGACTATTGCTTAGAGAAGGAGGGTATGCAGCAAAAAAAATTAAGACTTGCTGGCAATGCTGAGATGGATCAAGCCATTGAAATATGGTTTCAGAGTCAGCGTACAGCGGGTGTCTTGATCTCCGGTGCCATTATTAAAGATAAGGATGAGTCCTTGGCAAAACAACTTATGGCTGATGAAAGCGATTTTAAATCCTCTCCTGGCTGGCGGTGGAGATTCCAATGCCAAAATGGCATTAGACAACTTAAAATCGCTGGTGAGCAGAGGTCGGCATATGGTACTGCCACTGCTAAATTCATGCTAAAATTGATAGACATTTTGGAAGAGGGAGATCATGAGCCTTGCCAGCTGTACAACACTGATGAAACAGGGTTGTTCTACAAGTGTTTGCCTGACAAACCCCTCGCTGCGAGAACTGTATGTTTAGTTAATATTTTAAAATTTCTACATGAGCTTTCAACAGTGTGTCATACGTGTTTATCATGTTTTGTTTCTAATAAATTATGCTACAGTATTTACAGATACGGTGCACTTACATTCATTGCAAATTCATTGTCCCAGATTCCCCATTCCCCACAAAAGACAGACCACCTGTGTGTTGTTGCGCTCAGATTGGCAATCAATTTATTACAATAACCACTTTTCTTTTTGTTTACATTACCGTTATCATTATCTATCTATTGTCATATTACACCTCTTCAATTGTATTGCATTACATAATCAATATCGGTTCAAGATCTTCCTCTGCTTCTTCTCGCTTCCCCAGGTGGAAACCTGGGAGCTTTCTTCTTCTCTTTCTTATAGGTAACAGTGAGAACCGAGATCGCTTTCTTCTCCTTCTGTTGCTTCTCCTTCTCCTTCTTTTTCTTATTCTTTTTCCCCCTCACCCCATTCCCCCCCCCTCATTTTTTACCTTTACTTCTGCCATCCACCTTTGGCAGACCTCTCACATCCGACCGGACACCTGCTGTCGTCCATCTGTGAAACAGCCCCCACTTTGCCCTCTTTTTCCATACAACCACTTTTCCTTTCTATTACATTATTTAAATGGGTAAGTGGGTGGCAATAAAATTATCCAGCAAAAAGAGGCAGAATACCTCTGTGCTGCCAGTTATGTACCCTGGCTTTTTT
Source organism: Neoceratodus forsteri (assembly GCA_016271365.2). Lineage (NCBI taxonomy): Eukaryota > Metazoa > Chordata > Ceratodontiformes > Ceratodontidae > Neoceratodus > Neoceratodus forsteri. The sequence continues at coordinate 541,666,941 of CM028131.1, read as the reverse complement.
CTCCTACCACTTCCCCCTACCTCCTATGGCTATCCTGTTCCTCCCTGTGCTCCTCCCTTTCCTGTACCTGCCTATAGTCCCTGGGGCTCCACCCCCCATCTACCTCTCTGAGCCATAGCATTTTCTGCCTAGGGGAGAGGTTCACGAGGACAACTTGGTCTGCCCCCCTTTAAAGGGGCAAACAACATTGTCCCAGATTCCCCGTTCCCCACAAAGACAGACCACCTGTGCGTTGTTGCACTCAGATCGGCAATCAATTTATTATAATAACCATGTTTCATTTTGTTTACATTATCATTATCATCATCTTTCTATTGTCATATTACACCTCTTCAATTGTATTGCATTACATAATCAATATCGGTTCAAGATCTTCCTCTGCTTCTTCTTGCCTCCCAGGTGAAAACCGTTGAGCTTTCTTCTTCTCTTTCTTCTAGGTAATGGTGAGAACCGAGACCGCTTTCTTCTTCTTCTGTTGCTTCTCCTTCTTCTTCTCCTCCTTTTTCTTCTTCTTTCCCCCACCCCATTTCCCCCCTCATTTTATCCATCGCCTGTCTCCAGCTTGCGTTAGATGACTGGCCTTCCCCCCTACACTTATTCCTTTTTTTAATATCTCCCCTCCTACCCCTCCATTCTTCCTGCCTTGTTATCTCCGCAATGTCTCAATGAAACCCATCATCTCTGTGTTAAACATATATATATACAGTAGCTAGGTCTGATAAATGCACTCCGTCCGATCTTTAAAATTCATCCACCCATTCCTCAACTCTCCTCAGTATTACTTGTCCTCCCAAGTTTCTTACTAGAGTCCCCACTCTCTTATTCATCTTTCTTTTTGCTGTCTCTACCGCTACATATCTGCACATGTTTCCATACTTTCTGTGGTATCATGTCAAACCATACCAAACACACATCCAGCCACCATTGTTTTACTTTTTCAAAACACTTCTCAGTCTTAGATAGGTATCCACCCATGGTTTTTCTCCTATGACATTCACTCCCAGGTATAAAATAATCAAGTCTGGTGTGGGTCTCTGTTGCTTCATCTCCAGCAACGTCGGGAGTAACTGTGCCCACTTCATCCCTCAGATGCCACGCCATGTCAATCTACAGTGTCTGACTTCCTGATAGAGCTGCTTTCCCCCGGCCTTCTTTTCTGCTCTCCTTTCTGCCCAATAAATGTAGGAATGCCACAGATCCACACCTCAGTGATCCTCCCTATGCCTATGAATTAGACAAAACACTGTTTAATACCTTACTTCATGATTACCCCTCCCTTTTTTAAGTGATCCTCCCCCCAGCCTTTTCCCTTTTTCAGCTCTGTTCCTGCAAAACAAAACAAGATGGCATGTTAATCTTTAAATGCCCGGATGTATCTTTTATAGCTGGCAGACCCCCAGTGTCCCATTTCCAAAATCTTGTCCACCGATTCCCCTGCTGCAAACCCATTCTGATGCAGCTCCTATCCAAAAAGAATGGGAGGAATAACTTGCTGGGTCCTCACCCAGAAACTCCATGCCTTTTTTAAGTATAGCAGTTACCTGGTAACTAGTCACTTTCCTCCCATCCCCGTGTACGAATAATCGCCCCTCTTTGTTATATTGCTCTGTGGCATAAGCCCACAGAGCCCTCACTGGACACAATGACCCTTCAGCATGCGGTTTTAAGTTTATGACACAACCTTTTCCCACCTGGTCTGTTTTGGAGTTCCTGATGACCATCTGTATTATTTTTTGCCCTCAAACTACATCCCCCATCCCAACCCCCATCCTTGTCTTTTGGCCATGACCTACTGCCTCAATCACTCTCAAAGCCCTGCAGACATTACCACATAAACTGTAAAAAATAGCTGCTCTTCGTCTTTGGATTTAGACATCTCTGGCAATATGTCCTGCAGCCTGGCTAGCCAGTGCTCCACTATTAGCCGCCAGCGGTTCTTGTCCTTCTGTCTCAACCTGCTCCACCCTTGCATCATCCTACATATCAACATTGATTTCGTGGGATCCTGCCACCTCTTCAGGCTGCATACCACACTGATCCCAGATAGGTATACCCCATCATACTGTATGCCAATCCCTTCTGCCATTGTTCAACTATAAACTTTCCCAGCTGCTCTACCATAAATGGCCCACTTACCTCCATGTGGTGCACTACCCTGAAAGCCTGCAATGCCCACCATGCCCCTTCATAGGCCCTCAAGATCTGTGGTGCCCATGAGCTGTGAAATAGCACCTCTGCTCCCTCTTGCCAATGTCCCAGATGTTCATTGGGCTGGGCTTTTTTTGTACCTCTGCTGTTAGCACCAGTGCCCGAAATGGTCCAGCTGCAGACAGGAAAGGCTGTCAGCTAGTATATTCCTTTCCCCGTGTATGTGCTTTGCCCTAAATGACATATTCAACTGCAACCCTCTTAGCACTAGCTGCCTCAACACCCGCATTACCAGCACCGACCTTCCCCCTTTGTTATTCAGGACATCCACCACTGCCCTATTATCACACCAGAACATAAACTTCTGGTTTTGCAATTCCTCCTCCAAACCAGGGTGCAGGCTCAAATTGGCATTATTTCCAATAGCATGATGTCCTTCACCCTGTCTTCTTTCACCTATTCATCTGGCCATGGCTCCGCAAACCACTTTCCCCTCAAGTATCCCCCATACGCTTCCCCCCTGCCGTGTCAGTGTACAAGTCTAAATCAGTATTAAAAACCCACTCTTCCTGCCAAAAGGATATGCCATTCTAGCTTCTCAAGAATTCCTCCCAAACCTTGAAGTCCTTTTTCATCCCCTGCATTATATCCACCCAGTGATGTGGCCTTGTCACCCTTGCTGTTGATCTTGCTAGCTGTCTTGTGAATGTCCTTCCTGGCCTTATTGCCCTGCACGCAAAGTTCAGATGTCCCAGGACTTGCTGTACTTGCCTTAACTGCATGCGCCTCCTGCCCTTGTGGTGTTGAATCAACTTCCTTTGTTTTTCCACTTTTTGTCTGGCAGCCTAAATACCTCACTCAGCGTGTCTACTTCAATCCCTAAAAACTCCAGGGCCCTACTAGGGCCTTCTGTTTTTTCTGGTGCCAATGGTACACCTAGTTCCCCACACAATTGCTGAAACCTGGCCAACATCTGTTCTGTCACCACTTGTCCACTGCCTATCAACAAAAAATCATCCAAATAATGTATGACCATCTTATACCCAGTTCTTTCTTGAAAGATACATTGCAGGCAGATGCTAAATGTCTCAAAAGTTGCACATGCTACTGAACAACCCATAGGCATTGTTTTATCAAAATAATACTGGTCCCCTATTTTAAAACCCAAAAGGTCCCAGTCCTCCCTTCTAATAGGAAGCAGGCGAAAGGCTGACTCAATGTCTGTCTTCGCTAGCCATGCATCCGGGGTTGCCAGAATGATCTGCACTGCCTCTTCCAATGTGGCATAAGTCACCCGACTGTGCTCTTCACCTATAAAATCATTAACCGAGTCTCCCTTTTGGAATGATTGGTGAAGGATCACCCTGTACTCCCCTTCCTGTTTCTTAGGGACCAAACCCAGTGGGGAGATCCTCCAGTTAGCTATTGAGGGAAAAGGGTAAGGGCCTCCAACCCTCCATGCTGTTTTCTCCTTTTCTATCTTTTTTCTCAAGATGTCTTCCTTTCCCCTGACTGAGTCCAAATTATTTGCCTCCCTAGGTTGCCTTGGCATCTTGCACTGCAAGGAAAAACCTGATGGAAAACCTCTTCTTAAGGTTTTCACAACTTCCCTGTCGGGGTATTCTGCCAGCCACTCCTCCCAGGCCTCCCACTTGATGGGTGTCCTGGCTTCCCGAAAATGTTCTATGCCCACCCTACCTCCTCCACCCCCCACCTGCCCCCCTTCCCTCCTCCTCTTTCTTCCTCTCCCTACTTCAGTAAGATTGGGCTCCCTACTCCCATACCCTCTGTCCCTCGTACCTCTGTTCCAGGTCTGACCCTTATAAACTTGTCCCTTACAAAAAGGCTGGTGGCTAGCCCCCTGGCTTCCCCCTGCTTGAAACCCCTGGGGCCACTGGTTCCTGCATCATGTCATGGGATGAGCACCCCCACAATTTGAGCATGCATGCCTAAATCAACACTGTGGCCATGAACAGAAAGCTCTTTTGTAACCCCAGCAGTATTTTTGAAGTACCCCCACTCTTTTTCCCATCTCTCCCTCTGGGGTGGATTGGTCGGTCCCATAGTCCATCCACAAATTGAGCTGTTTAGAATCCCATCTTACATCCCCATATGTGGCCATCCTTTGACAAAAAAATTTGTCGTAGTATATCTAACCCATGCCCCCTTTTGCTTTTGCCCACCATATGATCAGAAAATATGTGATCAACGGAATCCCCATCTCTGGCTTCTTCTCCAGGACTATGGCCGAATATGTGGCGAGGCCCACAAACCAACCATCCCCATCTTCCTTTTTGTAAATTTGTCTTCCTCCTTCTTACCTAATAGCACAACCACAGCTGCCATCTCACTCTTGCCTATATTCTCTGACACCTCATACTTGGCAGCAGCTACCCTGCTTACCAATGTAAATATGTCCACATATTCTCCCTTCCAAATCTTCTCCTTTGTGGCCAATGGTACGTGTTCACCTATCCTCATGCCTGGTGTTCCAGTTTCCTGTGTGCCCTTTCCCATATGATCCACTTCCTTCTTCTCTCCCTCTGCCCCCCCCCTTTTCTGACCTAATCTCTACCAATGCAGTCTCCATCTGCCTCAGCCCCCGCCCCCAGAGTCACAATAATTTCACCAGTATATTCCTTGACACTCTCCCCATGGAACCTGATACACTACCTGTTGGTCTGTCCGTTCCCTGAGGCCTGTTGTCAGTGAGCTGCATTGGTTCTTTTTCTTGTGCTGGCCTTTCTGTTGACAGGGATGCGAGGGCAGCTTCAGACTTGGGTTCCACCCTGGCTTCCGTCGGGGGTAAACTTACTGCCTCTGGGGCTAGTATTACCGGTTCAGGGTCACGTGGGGATGGTACTGGGCTGACCTCCTGGGGAGGGGTCTCCACCAGTGGTTGCCGCTGTGGTCTTGCTGGACTCCATCTCTTCCCCATTGGCCTTTTCCCATAGCCCTTTCTCCCCTTTCCGTTTTTCCCCTGACTTCCCTGGCTCATCCCCTTCCTCTAGCTGCCACATCATGTTGGCCTTCTCTGCCAGCTCCATTATCACCTTGTATGCCTCCGCTCTGGATGGTTTGCTTTTCTTTGGTGCCATCTTTTCCCAGTCATGCTACAAACAAAAACTGCAAGAAAACTGAAAAAAGATCGGTCGTTGTTATCTAAACCACAGCCACAGTCTAGAGACACACTGCCCCCCTCACCTCCAAATATTCCAAGTAGTGCAAGAGAGAACTTTTTGGCAACTACCTGGCACCATACTCCTGAGTCCTGTAACCCTTCCCCTTCTTTTTTTTTTTTTGTAAGTGAAACAAGCGGCCCCCATGGCCACCTGAAAAGATTCCCTTTTTCTTAAACAGGCCTCATGGCCTGGCCCCTCAGTTCATGCCCCCCACCCCCACCCCCTAATGCCACTTCTGCCCCTGGCCCATGAGGGAAGCAACTGATTTTTGTAAAATGTCGCAGCCCCCTCTTGTTCAGAATGCCAGTTTTGGGCTTAGTCTGAAAAACTGGTCTCCCAAATTGCAGCTGAGAGCTTTTCACCATAGCGCCATATTGTTTTTCTTTTTTTTTCCTGCCTCCCACTGCCAGAAGCTAGCCCCAGGCACTTGTCAAGCTTCTGTCTACAATTCTCAGATTTGTTTTAAATTGGAGGCTTTTGTCAGCCTGCTGTTCTAGAACTGATCCTAGGGCTTCCCGAGTTGTGCTCCTCGAGTCCTTCATGGTACCCCTCACCAAAATCAATCCCCCCCACGTGGCATGATGTCAGACGCCACCCATCCAAACCACCTGAAAAAAAAACCCAGGGGCTATGAGCAACCAGTTCTTTTTGCTTTTACAGGGGGCAACCAGTCAGTCTCAATGTCCTGGGGAGTGCAGATGAGCAGAAACACGTGCTTCTCACTTCTTATGTGGTCAAAAGCTCTCCCACCCTGAACTCGCTCATTCTCCTGTCCTCCCCACCATGCGGTGAGATGTCAGACGCCACCACCACCGCTCGTCTGCTTCAAAGCTAGCCTAGCTTCTGGTGCAACCCCACTACCAGCTTTGCTCTTGCTTCTGGGCCTGCCATCATGTTTCTCAATGCAAGGTTTCCATCTGCTTCATTTTATTTTTTAATGCATCTTCGCTTTTTCTTGCACATTGCTCATGCCAGACCTCCTTTCCTGTAATACCACAGCAGAAACTCTGGATCCGCTTCACAAACCAAACCTTCTATGCCTCATGAGATACAAGAAACCCCACCATCTAAGCAATACTGGATGTTTTCTCTTATGATTTAAGCCACTACAGCTGCTCAGCCCCCTCGATGCTAGGCTCTATTGAAATTACGTAACAACAAGCTCTAACATTGAAAAACAAACTCAAGACTGGGGCGATCTCAATTTTTCCACACCATAAAGCCTTTCTTTCACAAAACTCTCCCCACGTGGGACAAACAAAACTGACTCGTCTCCTACAAGATAAAACACTCAATATTGCCTTTCTTCAGCATTCTCACACATTCTTTTGCCATCTAGCCACCTATAAACCTTTTTCTATACATTTTTATCATTTTTCTTTCTTTTTTTTTTACCTTGTAGGAATTTCACCAACTTGTTACATCAGGCTGGTTCAGCCTCCACCAATCTCCAAATGATAGCCGATTCTGACATGCTGGTTCTGTTGATTAAGACAACATGATTATCCAGCAAAAAGAGGTAGAATACCTCTGTGTAGCCTGTTATGTACCCTGGCTTTTTTCTCCTTCCACTTCCCCCTACCTTCTATGGCTATCCTGCTCCTCCCTGTGCTCCTCCCTTTCCTGTACCTGCCTATTGTCCATGGGGCTCCACCCCCCCATCTACCTCTCTGAGCCGTACCATTTTCTGCCTAGGGGAGCGGTGCACCAGGACAGCTTGATCTGCCCCCCTTTAAAGGGGCAAACACCATTATGGCAAGGTCGCTTTTTCAGCTGTAATGAATACTCACTATAACAAACTTTTAATATGGCCCCCATGGCATTCGTTATAATGAGGAACAACTACATGTGCATGCATTGTCTTAGCAAGGGAATGTCCCATTACACCACCTTCACCACACCCCTCCAAAAAAAAAACGTTTAATTGAAGCAATCTACATATCTCAATTTTTATAGTTAACCATTACACTTGAACTTAACCTAAAACAGTGCCAAATATTTTTTGCACTACTGGTGCCTTGTTCAATACCATCAACAACACAATGTTATTACTACACAAATATGTTGTTTATTTCAAATATTATTGTTTACTTATGGTCGATGGCATGCTCACCCACATGTGGCTAGCCAGTCTTTTCCCACAGTTCATATGCCAGGTAGTACCAGCCCAGATCCTACATTGGTCCCTCAGGAAGTTCCAAATGGTCATAAAACCTTTGCCTCAGCAGCTTCCATTTCTGCTTGCTCATCTTTGGTGTTTTATTTAAGTTTTTTATGTAAGTATAGGTTAACTGCCTTCCAGATCTGCTCCAGATTCTAGTTTGTGCTCCTAATTATAATTTTTGCATTGGCTTTCTTCCCCACCACATTGACAAGGAGAGGTACACTCTCATAGTCCAGCTTTTCACCATTTCCTAAAAAAATGTAAGATACAACTTACTAAATGACTGATGTAGATGTGCAATATGTTATAATATGATACTTTTTTATAACATTTTACTGTACTGTTATGCTACAAGCAGTATATATTTTTAAAAATGTTAACAGCAATCGTGTTTTACACTGTTATTATAGTCTAAAAATTGTTTGGTAACATGGTGCACTCTGTTACTGCACTGATATATTCTGCTACATTATTTTATCTCCCTCTCATGTTTTGTAACTGTGTTTGTGTAGGTGAGGTGCATAATCTATTTTTTTTTACCAAATATTGAGTTGGCTCTTAAAAGAGCCATTTGGTTTATACAGGTCACATTTGTATGCTCTGAACTTCAGAGCACTCTGAGGATGCCATCTCAGAGGTTTCCCAAGAAGAGGTAATTGCCTGCATATGAGAAGTGCACACCATCCTGTAAGTATAGCCAATCTTTATAATACTTAATTTTTGGGTGATGTATGGTATGCATCCCAAGCATGCATAAATATCATGATATTTGGATGTTAAAATTTCTTCTGACTCTGTTGAGCAGGTACATGTGGTGTTATGCATGCCAGACCATGCACTTTGTGATACCAGAATAGACAATCTTAAAGGCAGGTAACATCTCTCTTAGTGAAGCCAGGTCCAATTTTGCTTCAGCCACCAATTCTAACCATCTTTTGTCACCTAAATCATTACCTCCAAGATGGATCAGTAGTATGTCTGGTGGAGGTCAGTTGCTCAGTAGCCTGTACATGGTTGGCATGAGATGCACCCACCTCATGCCTCCCCTGCCAAACCACTTCATGCTGCAATTAGACAGCTGCAAGTCACTTCCAAATTAACTTGTTCGAGCATATTCACCACCTCTTCTAATTAAACTGCTTCCCACCATCCACAGGATACATTTGCTATGTTATGCCATTCTAAGTTGGTTACACAGAAAAATTGACAGCTAGCTTCTAAAGCTTTAGACTTTATCCTGCAGTTGTTTGTCAGTACTGACTGTGTCAAGATGTAGTTTTCCCTCCCTTATTTATTAATTTCTTACTGGACTGGCAACAGTGGCTTCACAACAATCTATTGGTTTACATAATTATCTAGATGCCAATTAAGAAACAGGATCTCACATTATGCAGATGCTTCCTTTTTATTGAGTGGCACACTGCAATATAACTAACTGAGAGGAAAATTGTAGCTTGCTAATAGGTCTGTTTAAACAACAACAACTGAGTGCTGATCATGTATTTACTGCTAGTTCCTTTATAGAACACATTTACACTGTGTACTGCCTCCATTTTCAGCTGTCATTTGTGGTGGTACGTTTAGAATATTGCCCTGATTTCAAGCATTGATAACTTCAATTTATAGTATAATTTGTTATTTATGTTAGCACTGCCTAGTGCCTCTCTAAAAACATTTTGTTACATAGTATTTTTATGCAAAAAAATGTTAATTAGTTTAAAAAAACATTAAATAGAATCTAGCTGTACTTATAGTTCTCTCACTAGCTGTTCTGGCGCTCAATCTAAGATGGCCACTGGGTGTTTTTTTCTTCGATTTTCTGTATCTCTGATTGGATCTTGTAACATGACATGATTTTCCCCACAGACAAGTAGTTTAAATAACTACATATTTATATGTACTACTACTTGATTGATTGAACTGGATGTCAGTCAAGTGACATGAATAATCTGATTGGTTAAAGCTGATATGTGAGTGTTTTCAACAGGAAAAAAAATATGGCTGCTCTTAGTGGATCTAGGTTCTCATATTTTTAAATTGCAACATTTAGCCTTTGAAAGTCAGTTAATTTGGGGCTGTTAATCATGTACATTGCTGTTATATGCTTTCTTTTATTGTATTTTACTAGGTTTTCAGGTTGATGATGTTTTTAGCATGATATAGTAGCATTTCCTGGTTGTGAGTCATCATGGGAACCACTTGGTCCAAAGGTTGAACTGTTTTGCAAAAGTGTTGCATATGTGACACTACATTTGTGACAGTGTCATGATTTGTGACAGGATGTTTGCAAAAGTGTCACATTTTGTGACACTAGGCATGTGGAGGGGTCCGTATGCGAAAGTACATTTGCGATACTGTCGTGTTTGCGAAAGGACATATGCAATAGTGTCACAGTTGTGACAATGTATGCACAAGCTTTTCGTTATTTGTGAAACTGTCACATGTCTGGTATCACAAAACATGACAGTTCTGCAAACAGACTATCTCAAAGTATGACAGTTTTGCAAAGCGGTGCCACAAAACACTACACTTTTGCAATTTGCGACACTGCTATTAAAAAATAGAGAAACATTATTTACAACCTCCGTGCAAATAAACAGTTGGAACATTTCATCTCAGACTTGCTGTGTAACAAGATCTAGGCCTACAGGTGTGATTTTTGCTGGTTTACTGACAACAATGTGTATAAATGATGTAGTTCTGTTTTCATATGTACATGTAACTGTGATAGCATGGCATACAGGCTCTCTACTACCAAATATGCACACCATCATGTTAATAAATGAACAGCATAAAGTGAACTATTTCATTTTACAACAAAGCATAATGTTTAAAGTTTGTGATTATTGTATCACAATATATTATTTTTAAGACATAAGCATGAAATATTAAAAGTGTAATGAAAATTGCTAACTTTGTTTGTCATGTTAATTGCATGTTTCTTTCCTTCTCTCATAGGTGTCTGATATCGGTTAGCATTTTGGATAATTGTTCTACGACAACATAGTAAACATGCTGTTGAAGCAGAGATGTAATACCAAACAAAGACATACTGCACCAGGTACCGTAGTAGTGTAGTGTTGCTGAAGAGAACAAACAACAGTACACACAGCACATCAAAGCATGTGAACAGCAGTCGATCTGTACACAGACATAGACTGCCAATTGCTGATTCCACTGCAATGCAATTTGGTTGCTCATCTGCAAGAAAAAAATGCTAAATTGGTCAACAGTTGAAAAGCAGTACAAAACAGAAAAAGCTGTTGTGTAGTCATGTTCAAGAATACATAGGACACAACAGAGGTCTATCTCCATTGTCACTTGCCATCCTAGGAAACAGAAGTATTATTGATCATTGGAAGCTAAAGCTAAGGTTGATAGAAGTATTGCAGCTATCATATGATGTGAAGGCAAGAGACTGAAGTGTCATCTGGCCTTAATGAAGCAATGACTGAGAGTTCATACATCTATCAATAGAGAACTAGCTGTGCTTCAGTGGTTGTGGTGTAAAATAACAGACCAACTTGAATTTTTCAGAAAAGTTTTCTATGCTGTAAAGATGAAGTTGCAGCACTTCCCAAATCTGAACAAACACAACTTTATGACTTTTTTACAGAAAGTTAGCTACAAATACAGCATTCAGAAGCATTTTTTTCTGGCAGGAATCATACCACCCACAGAAGAAGGACAGCACTTTCTGCATTGATGAGGATGTCAAAGTATGCAATGTTTTGAGTGTACAGTATGTCATGATAGACCAGCTGAGTCTAATGATGACAGTGCCTCAACAGGTGGTCAACGTAGTTGCAAATGTCTCACATGGACGTGTGATGGTACATGCAATCTGAGACAATCATCTTTTGATGAAGTTTCAGTTTTGTAAATCTCTTTGTTGTCACTGATCATAAAGAAAGATATAAATTATTTCAGACAATAGACCACTGTGAAATTCATCCACATATCGGACTGCTGGGACATTCACTGGCATGCTTAGACAGTGGTGTTTGTAACAGTGTGTTTCACCATATGCGGATGTTAGTGCATCAGTCCAGCATGCATACCTTTGTATACAAGATATTTGAAGTAAGGAGAGCTGAATCACTGTACACATGCCTTTCTGAGTTGTTGCAATTTGGTGACATGAAAGGTGCTAGTAAACTGATTGACAAGGTACAGTGTAGCAGTCATGCTATGGATACACTTCCTCCAGAAACATCAGCTGTTGATTCCAGTAATGTGTCACTCATGGAAACAGAGATTGTAAAAGTCTTTGGTAAACCCATTACCAAATTTGAGTTGGCAAAGAGAGAGAAATTCAACTCTGTTTGTGTCTCATGTCATAGACTGTGTTACTAGAAGCAAACTGTTACAGTTGATCTGGAAAAGATATACTCTTTTAATGAGATGTGGACACAATTGTTTGGCATTCTTACTATTACAACATAACTTTGACCTAGACCCAATGGTTATCATGTGTCAATACTGCTTTTCTAAGGTGAAACATTACACAATGCCACCTAGGTCAGTTCTAAACAACATGTAGGCACATGTTACACCTAATGAGATTTCTATGTTGAATATGTGTGAATGGATTCTTATGCAAACTATGAAACCATTTCAGGCTATTCTGCATCTGAATACTAGGACATGGAACACACCCAAGAAAGAGCTCATTACATCTTTAATGGGCTCCATTATGTATCTGCTACGTCCTTTATAAGAAAATGTGGAGGCAATCTCTAGTGAAAACAGTAGATATTCTTGTAAACAGTGTACCAACTAAGTCAAAGGTTATCTGGCAGGATGTTGTCAATGTACAGAAGGTGAAAACTGCTCTCAGTTATTTGAAGAGCAATAATCCCTTCTGTGCAGACCCTGGCCTTAACAAAATGAGCAGCATGTCTGCTCAGTATGGAGTGTTGGACATGAAGAAGCCAATGATTGGGAAGGTCAATGTGACAACAAATGAAAGTGTGTACAAACAGTACACAATTCAACCTCTACATGAGATCCAGTTGATATTGACCTTTATCAGATGAAACAGCTGGAAGGTTCCCCTGTTAGTATCTGGGAGGCCACACTTGAAGCATGTTGCTATCCTGATTTGTTTCCACAAGGGTTAGGTGGTCATTTGGATACATGAGAAGTGCCTGTGCCAGGTGGTGAGTACCATACATCTCGATTTTTGACTAAGGATGGCAAATTCCATAGAAACATTCAATATCTGTTTCATCTGCTACGGGAGGGTGAGCTTAGTATACTCTCTGCATCCATTTCACATACACTGTTACTCACAACTCCACTTAATGGAATAGCTGCCATAGAGTTTCCTCAGAAACTGAAGGACAAGAATGACACATGGCAGGTAAATTTGTCATTTATACTTTCAAATCTACATGGTACTAAGGAATACTGGTATCGTAGACACTCTGAGGTTATGTCCATGCTTGAGAGTATGGTGTTGCAATGTGGTTTGTCACTCTCATCTGTGCTGAATACATCTGAGATGAGTTGATTGAACTTCTGAAGTGGGCAAATGCTGAAGTTGATGGCATTTCATTAATGATTCTTTGCAAGATGTGCTCACTTGACCCAATGTCTGTTACCAGACATTTTCACCATCGATTCCATGATATTCTGAGAGTCATTCTGTCAAAGGACAATCCACCTCTTGGTCTTGTTGAACACTATTTTTGGAGGACAGAGCACCACGCGCGTGGTGCTCCTCATATTCATATGCTACTATGGATCAAGGATGCTCTGTGCATAAGCAAAAAAGAAGCAGCAGAAGTGCTCAGCTGTATCAAGTGTTACATCACTTGTCACATACCTGACAAGTATAACAGTCCTACACTGTGGAAGTGGTGCAAACTTTCCATTGACATATCTGTGCTAAATACCATCGATGTGCACTCAAGAGTCATACTGATTGGTACACTAGATGATGCTTTGGTTTTCCTAGACGTGTCTGTCAGCACGATCGCATGAATGAACTGTTTTCATCAATGCGCCATTACTTGAAGGCTAAGTCTATCAAGAGGGTATATGAGTTGCACAGAGAGGAGAATGAGGTGTACATCAATGATTACAACCCTACTCTTCTACTCATGTGACAAGCAAACATTGATGTTCAGTTTGTTGCTGACAATTCTATCGCTCTTGTTCAGTACGTGACTTCATACATCACCAAGCATGAACAGACCAACTTTCAGGAACTTTGAGAGGATATTGCCAGCTCAAGCAAGTCAATCACATCACAATTGTGGTCACTAGGGTTAAAGACACTGTCACACAGGGAGTATGGTGCATATGAGGCTGGCGATCACTTGATCGGGACACACTTGTACGGCAATCTGATGCTGTACGGTTTCTCAGTGTGAGCTACAAAGAGAAATGCAAAAGTGTGCTAAAAAGTCATGATGAGATTGAGGAACTGGCTCTGAACCAACCTTCTTCCAAGCATATCTTGAAGAACAACCAGATCGACACATACTACCCCAGGAGACACAGTACCATGGACAGTAAGTGTCTGTTTGAGGTAGCAAAATGGTACGACTACAAGACTGATGTTGCACCTCATAGTACACATGACATTTACAAGGTCAGAGGCTTGGATGGCTATCTCATCAAGAGATGTAAACCTTGGCTGGTTGATCACTGTAAGCTAGGTCTGTCCTCAACTGAGAGCAGATAACACTATTATTTTGCACTACTGTTCTTGTTTCACCCATGGAGGGATGAGACCACAATGAAAGCTTGCTGTGACACTTTTGAGGAACAGTTAAATCATAGTTATGAGACCTTCAGAACAGAGTAGTCTGAGATGTATGTAAGCAGACTAGAACTGGAGATAGAGTAGCTTGACAGAGCTAAGAAAGAGCTTGAGGAGGATACTCCTGTTAATTCACAAGATATCCTTGACCCCGAAGGACAGGGCATCCTTGGAGTCCCTCTACTTATGAATGACCCAGAAGTACTCATGGCAGAAGTGAAAAGTGCTATGTAGCATGGCTCCCACTCTCCTGTCAATCCAAGTCAACTGAAAGAAAGTTTTAATGAACACCAGCTTGTGGTTTATGCTGCTGTTAGAGATGCAGTTAGACATGGCATACTGCATGAACAGAAATAATGCCAATGTGTCACTACAAACCATTACTAATATTTGTTAGTTGTTCTGCAGGAACAGAGAAGAGTGTTCTGATTGAGGCCATCACAGCTGACATAACGCAACACACTGGGGCAACAATGTCTGTTGCTGTTACTGCTCCAACTGGACTGGCAGCATACAATATTGGTGGTATAACCTTACACTAGTTGTTTATGTTGCCAGTAGAGTATGGTAAATCTGGAGAGTATCATAAACTGTCTTTTGAGGCGGCATCTGAGTTTCATTCAATGTTTACCAAAATTAAGCTACTGATCATTGATGAGATCAGCACGGTCTCTAATGTGATGTTTTTCTACATACACTTTCAGCTACAGGAGATTCTGGGCTATGAGTATGTTGATGTATTTGGTGTGTTTGGAGACCTTCTACAACTTGCACTCGCCAAAGGAGAGCATGTGTTTACAGCATAGCCTGTGCAGCAGGTTAAGAAGACAAAAGGGTGCATTGGAGGTTTCAACCTGTGCGAGTTATTAATTTATGTTGAGTTGTTTCAGAACATGTGACAGAGTGGTGATCTAGCTTGTAAGGTATTATTAGATGAAGTTCACACTGGCAGTTTATCACTATCGCAACTTTCTATGTTAAATACATGTAGAATCACTGCTGATGGTGCATCAATTCAAATCAATTCACTTTATTTATCAGGTAAGAACACTGGGCCAAGGACCATTTTCAGGACTGACGCAGAGCTTCATACAAAAATAGAAGCTAAGATGGTATACACAAGATACAAACAGGTATAGAGTATAAAACAATACAAATATAAACGTTTAAAACAAATACATAATGCAACAGATTGCAAATAACAATACCATTTTTTTTAATGTTTCATGTGTAGGGAATTCATGATGCATGTGATGTGTTTAATGAAGTGTACTTAAACAGTACAAGGATTGTCTGTCTTATGCCATGCCTTAAGCAATGTGTTGAATTCAACAGCATCACATTACAGAGACAGGGTCAAGAAATCATCACTCTGCATGCTGTTGATACAGCTGATGGTGGTTGCTTAAGTTCTAACCTAGTAGCTAAGCTACTGAACGACTGTCTGAACCTAAGTCTGATGTGTCTCATTCAGCTGGTCTAGAAGCTGTTCTTACTGTTTGTAAGAATGCACAAATTATGCTACATTGAAACCTGGATGCTGAATGTGGTATGGTAAATAGTGCTATGGGTCACATCAATGAGTTTCTGTACAATGTACAAAACACTTTGATAGAGGCACTTGTTAAATTTGACATTGAACAGTCAATGCAAATAGATCAAACATCTGTAAAGTTCCAGATTGTGCAGGACATATATGTACTGTAATGAGGAAACAGTTTCCAATATGTGTTGCATATGCTGTTTACATAGATACATAGATACATAGATACATAGACAGTGTCGGCAGATAAGGGCCTACGGCTCACCCAGTCTGCTCATTTGAGCGTGTAAGTTCACTTCGTTTTCCTAGAAGTCTGTTGCCCTGCAACCTTGACCTCCAGAATTCCTTTATGTCTATCCCATGCATTCTTAAACCCTGTGATTGTTTCAGTCCCCACCACTTCCTCTGGCAGGGTGTTCCACTTGTCCACCACCCGTTCTGTGCAGAAAGTCTTCCTCACGTTTTGTCTGAATCGTTCTCCCTCCAACTTCATCCCATACCCTCTAGTTCTGAAACATATTTTTCACTTAAAATAGTGTATTCCTGCACCCTGTTCCTCCCTGTAAGATACGTGTATGTCTCTATCATATCCCCTCTCTCACTCTTCTCCTCCAGGGAGTACATATTCAATTCCTTCAACCTGTCCTCATAGGACTTGTGATGCAATCCATGTGCCATCTTTGTTGCCCTACTCTGAACCTTCTCTACCCTGTCTATGTCCTTACTTAAGTAAAGTCTCCAGAACTGTACACTGTACTCCAACTGGGGCCTCACTAGTGTCTTGCATAGTGGCATTATGACCTCCATTTTCCTGCTGGTGATGCCCCTGCCTATGCATCCCAGCATCCTATTTCTTTACCTGCTGCCTTGTCACACTGTTTCCCTACCTTTATGTCATCAGAGATTATAACCCCAAGATCCCTTTCCTGCTTGGTGCATGCTATATCCTCAAACCCCAACTGATATATTGTGCCAGGGTTTTTGCACCCCATATGCATTATCTTGCACTTTATTTGCATTGAATTTCAACTACCAAACCCCTGACCATTCTTCAAGTTTCTGCAGGTCCTTTCTCATTTTGCCTACACCCTCTGGTGTGTCCACTCTGTTATAGAGCTTTCTGTCATCAGCAAACAGGGAAAATCTGCCTCCTAGGTCCTGCACAATGTCACTGATGAAGATGTTGACTAGGACTGGTCCCAGCAATGATCCCTGTGGTACCCCACTGGTCACTCTTCCCTCTGTGGAGTGACAGCCATTTACCACCACCCTCTGTGTCCTGCCACCCAGCCAGTTACCTACCCACCACACTACTGTCCTGCCCACACCCATATTCCCCAGTTTGTGTAATAGTCTTCTATGTGGCACCATGTCAAAGGCCTTGCTGAAGTCCAGATAGGCAATGTCCAATGCCTTCCCCTGGTCCAACTCCCTAGTCACCCAGTCGAAAAATTCAACAAGGTTGGTCTGACATGACCTCCCCTTGGTGAAACCATGCTGCCTAGGGTCCTGTAGTCCATTGACAAGCAAATGTTCCTTCAATCTCTCCTTTAGTAGTGCTTCCATGATCTTCCCCACTACCGAGGTGAGGCTGACTGGTCTGTAGTTCCTCGCTTCCTCTTTGTTCCCACTTTTGTACAAGGGGACTACATCTGCTGTCCTCCAGTCTTTGGGTGCCTCCCCTGTTTCCAGTAATCAGCTAAACAAGATTGCCAGAGGTTCAGTCACCACCTTTCTTAGTTCTTTAAGGCCCCTGGGGTGCTCCCCATCTGGCCCCAGTGCTTTATACAACTCTTATTACTTCCAGTTCCTTCAGGACCCTTTCTCATGTAAAGGGATTTGTGTCCATTTCTGCACCATTCCAACCCCTTATACTCCCTTCAGACCTATTACCCTCCTCTTCCTCAGTAAATAATGAGCAGAAATACCTGTTCAATATATCAGCTTTACTGTTGTCATCCTCCATGCAGCCCCCATCCTGCCCCTTCAGTCTCACTATCCCTCCCTTTGCCTTTCTTTTTTCACTTATGTACCTGTAAAAGGTTTTGTCCCCTCTACCCACTGATTTTGCAATGTGATCTTCTGTCTGAGCTTTGTCTTTGTCTTCCTTTACTGACCTTCCTTCCTCTCTTTGCTTCTCCTGGTACTTCTCCCTATTCTCGTCTGTGTGTGTCTTTTTGTATTGCCCGAATGCAATCTTTTTTGGCTTTCACTTTTTCTGCTACCTCCTTGGAAAACCATAATGTCCTCCTCTTCCTTTTCCCCTTGCTAACCTGTTTAATGCATAATTCTGTTGTTCTTGTAATATCCATTTTAAATACTGCCCACTGTTCCTCAAACCCAAGTTCCTGCCCCATTCACCTTAATGCCTCTTTCAAGCATCTCCATTTTCCCAAAGTCTGCCCCCCTAAAATCCAGGATATGTGTTTTTGTGGAGTTTGGTTCTGCTCCTTCTGCGATTTCAAACTACAATGACTGTTGGTCACTGTTCCCCAGGTGCTTCCCCACTGTTACCCCCATCACACTGTCCCTGTTTGTGAGCACAAGGTCCAGTATTGCCTTCTGCTGAGCTGGTTCCATGACCAGTTGCTTGAGGAAGGCATCCTGAAGGCAGTAAAAGATAAGTCTGCTCCTAGCTGCTGCTGCTGCTGGGATGCTGCAGTCCACATCTGGAATATTGAGGTCTACAACCAGCACTACCTCACCCTTGTCTGCCATCCTTTGGATAGCTAGCATTAACTCCCTCTCTGTTTCTTCCTCCTGGGCTGGTGGTCTATAGACCACACCTGTTCAGATGGCTGGCCCCATTTTCCTTTTCAGCTTAGCCCACAGTAACTCTCCCCCATTTGTTCCTCCTGGATCTCTGTGGCCCTTATGTCATTTTTCACATACAGTGCCACTCCTCCTCCCTTCCTACCTGCCCTGTCTCTTCTGAATATGTTGTAGCCAGGTATGGCCATCTCCCAGTTGTGGTTATCATTACACGAGGTTTCTGTGATGGCCACAATGTCCAGGTCTGACTGCACCATGACAACCTCCAAATCCTCCATCTTGTTGCTAAGGCTCCTGGCATTGGCACACATGGCTTTCCATGATTTGACCACCCTAGACTGTTTAGCTGTTCTACTTCAGCCCCTTCCCTGGTTGTCCTTTATCTCTGGTTCTCCTTGCTGTCTGCCCTGCTGTTGAAGTTTGCCCCTTTTCTGTCTATCCACCTCTTGGGCGCTTATCTACTTCTTTTGCACACTGCTTTATAGAGAGATCCACTTCTCCATTCACTGGTTCCAGTGCTAGCTGTGGGGGGTGGGCAAATAGGTACCCTCCTTGCTGGCCTTCCATGCACAAGTCACAGGGCTTAAGTTTGGACTCAGCAATGGTTGACATAGGCAGAGGCATCTTCAAGTATGGCATGAGCTATGTTGCACTTTCATGTGTTTGCAACCTTGCTGGTTTACACACCATCAGTCTGTCACCACAAAAGAGTCGAGCTGACAAGAGATATATTGTAGATTAGAATAGGTTACATGCTCTGTACCAGCCAGACATGCCTCTAATCCCCCTACCCATGTATGTAGTACAGTCAAATGCTACAGTCACAGCTTCAGGTGCAACCAAGAAGAACTGAGCAACAACTCATGAATTAACTTCTAATACTATTGAGAAGATTAGCAAATCACACACAGATACAAAATCACTTCCTCATAAGAAGTCACTTGGCCTGGCTGTTGTCCCAGCATTTGATAGCAATAATGGAGTTAAATGCTATGTTAATTCAGCAATGCAAGCATTTCTCCACATGCCTCGCTTTGTACAAATAATCATAGCTTCTCCTGAGACTCCCTTATCAAAGTCATTGAAGCAACTTGTACATGTGACTTCACAACATACTGACAATGTACAGTCCTTCACCTTTACAACATGTTTTAGGTACTTACAGTGGATACAGAATGTTTGCAGGCAACATACAACAGGTTGATACTGAGTTTATGATGGCCATCATAAACAGTTTGAATGATGTGCATATTTCAATGCGACAGTACTTTACTGTAACTATGTCACCAAATATAAATGCTTGTCTTATGGGCATTCAGAACAATAAATTACAGAGAATATGCTTTAGATTTCTCTGTATGTCCCTCAGTCACACACAGTTAAGTTTAGAGTGCTGATTAGAAATGCACAAAGTGGGCACCATTGTGATAGGTGTGGAGGGGCATGTACTTAATCTATATAGATTAGGACTTCTTCTCAATACCTCATCCTTGTATTGCATAGATTTGACTCTCATGGACTAAGAGTTGACACACCTTTTGCAGATTTCACAACTAGCAGAGTGTCATTTGCTCAGACACTATTTGATACTCGTGCTGTGATCTACCCTCACGGCCAATCTGTACATTCTGGACATTATGTCACTTGGTTGAGGTACAGATCTGGTTGGGTTGAGTGCAATGACTCAAAAAGTACTTTTAAACAGAGGCTACCTCATAAGTTAAAAGATGCTTAAGTGTTGATATTGAAGAATTACAACAATCTTCATGAGCCAGAAGAATAATTACATAACATGTGACATACATATCTGTCCCACTGTACTGCACTTCTAGCAAACAACAATTATGTGATTGATGTGTTGAGTGAGTCAGTTAAATTCACATAAACTTATATACAGCACATCACTGTTTTTACGATTCATACAACAAAGATAAATGTGTGACTCAGCGATGCAGTAAACATAGTTGAAGCAGTCTTAAATTGGCATCAACTGTGTTCATAATCACTTGTCATAGCACACTTATATAGTTGTATGATAGTTGTAGAAAGATGTGTAGACATTGCTATATGTTGAACTATACTGACATTCTCTTACATTGTTAACAAGCTGCATTGTGTCACTGGAAGTATTACTTTACATACTTCTCAACACTATTACCAGTTCATATATTGCTGATATACATGTACATGAAGCATCAGTACATTATGTATTGTTACATGTTTCATCATCTAGTAAATGTTTTAAGATCTTAAAGGCCAGATATTCAAAACTTTGCCCCGGGGCTAAATTAGCACTGCCTGGCAGGCAAACTTAGCCCGGAGCACAAAGCAAGCTATATTCAGAAGGAAATAGCCCTGAGCTAATCCTGCTGAATATAGCAGTGTAAGGAACCTGCGCAAACTGGTCTGGGAGTGCAGGGCAAAAATAGCCCGGGAATAAGACAGCACTGAATATAGCAACAGGGAAGTGTAAACTGCAACTGCAGCCCATTAGACTGTGTAGCAAGCCAGTGTTGCAGGTGGAGAACATTGTGTGTGATTGCACAGAGATGTCTCACATCCACTGCAAACACATCGCTCAACCTCCTGTGTCATAAATCAGGGACAAGGCTTAAACAATCAGGGACAAAGGTTTAAAACCAGGGACACACCTTAAAAATTGGTGATATCCACTCAAGAAGCTGGTAAAATAAGTGGTGTAGTGTAAAATGCATTTTCTAAGGAAGAACAAGTCTGTAACGTTAATGTCTGACATTATGTTATGCTGACAACCCCACTGTTTGGTCATGGAAACACAATATGTAGGAAGGACAGAGTAAAGGTTTCAGGTAAAATCAGGGACAGTTGAAAGGTATGACTGCAAACAACAATGTAAACCACACACTGCAGAACTGTGCTTAGTGTGCTATGCTGCAGTGAGGTTTGCGCGGGGCTAACTTGATTACACAGTGCTAACACATTAGCCTGGTGAAACTGGTTAGCTCGGGGCAAAGGGAGCTATATTCAAAGCTCCCATGCAAATTAGCCTACTTAGGTAATCTGTGGGCAAACAAGTACATTTGCATCTCATTAGGTGCTGCTTAGCATACAGTTTGCCCAGTGCTACTGAGTGGAGCACAAAGCTCCCCCTTTTGGTTGGAATGGAAGTACAGGCTGGACACTGCAGGCTAAGGCATACCCACAGCATCAATCATCTGTTGGTCAGAATAGAAGTACAGCCTGGAAGCAGCAGGAACTGTGTGCTGCCAAGCACAATCAGTGCATACATACCCCACAATGCCTTGCCTCCTGAATCAGGAACAAGGCTTAAACAAATCAGGGACAAAGGCCCACAATCAGGGACACATCTTCAAAAGTAGAGATATCCACCCAGACAGCAGGTAGAATATGGGGCATAGTGCAAAATGCAGTTTCTAACGAAGAACAAGTTTGTAACTTTAATGCTTGACATTAGTTTGTGCTTATGATTTCCACTGTGTAGCCTCGGAAACGCAACTGTGAGGAAGGACAGAGTAATACTGTGAGAAAATTTCAAGGACATCCCTGATAATCAGGGCCAGTTGAGAGGTATGCTCCTGACCCATTCACAATCATATTAAGCGTAACGTCCCTGGTAGTCTAGTGGTCCCCCCACCTCCCTGCATGACTCCTGACCTGTTTCCTTGTAATATAAGTTTTATTTCCATGGTAGTCTAGTGGTCCCCCCACCCCCCTGCATGACTCCCGACCTGTTTCCTTGTAATATAAGTTTTATTTCCATGGTAGTCTAGTGGTCCCCAACCCCCCTGCATGAATCCTGATCCCCATCCATGGTCAAAAATATATTTCTCCGATAGTCTAGTGGTCCCCCACCCAGCTGTGCCCCCCAGGGCCGGCAACTGGCTCAGTCCTCCTCTCTCCACCATGGCCAGCCTCCGGCTGTGTATTCAGTGCCACTGTATTGAATAGGTGCACCTATTCAATACAGTGGCACTCTGAATACCGCAGGTACCATAGCATCAAATTTCCAAATGTTTTGTCACTGTAGTAGAAATTCCAACTGATGCATTAACAGAGTTTTTGCAATGAATGAATATATATATACTGTATATATATATTTATTTAGTTTTTGTTTACCGGGTAGGTGCGCTAGCCAGCAGGTGACTATTTTCAGGCACGACCCGGGAGAGTACAATACATCATAACACATGGACGCAACAATACAATTGAGGCAACAACCATACAAGTACATTCCAGACATATAGAGGCGGTTCATATTTAGTTACGGTTGATCAGGCGCTATAATGTTAAACCCCTAATTTTGCACGTTACTAACTTTGCAAACATTCAACAGATTTGCGCAAAATTTGGAATAGATGGTGTCAGGTGATAGTTCTCTTGATCTGCTAAGTTGTGTTTTGTGTTTTAATTGGATTTGCAGATGTCATGCAGTAAATTGTGCTTCCACCACATCATTTGGAATTTTTACCTGAACTTTTCAGGGTAGACGGAAGTTATATGAAGGAATAATCCAGCATTAGTTTGGTGAAAAAATATTAATCTGTTACAAAGTTATTAAATTTTAATAATTTGAGTTCTGAGCATGCTCAGTTCAGTCTTTGGGATATATGCACAGTTTTGATCAATGATTCCTGGTCGAGAAGGGCTGGTAAAGAGGAATTGTGAAAAGGGACTGGGAAATCTCAGAAAATCCATCTTAGCGAGAAAAATACCTCTTCATCAGCCAGCATCTTATTTTCTCCCTTAGGAAGAGGAGAAAACAAAACCTCACAACTTTCCCCAGGATCATCTTTTTTAAAAAACAAGGCATAGGTTTTGGTGAGTGGGATGTCCTCTACCTGCACATGCCTTTGTTGTGTTTTTTTTTCTTTAATAATGGCACTTTTGCACTTTAAAATCCCTTTTCGCAATCCCTTTTTGCCAGCGGATCCCTTTTCACTAGATCATCTGGCAAAAAGGGATTTTGAAAAGGGATTCTTAAAGCTAACTGTGACATTTTCCCTGGTGTCTAGTGGACCCCCTAACTCCCTTAAAAGATTAATTGCTTGGTGTCTAGTGGTCTCGTACCCTCTGATCACCCTCCCCTGTTTTATTTTTACTTTCTGACACGAGGATGCCCACCCCCAGTGTTGGATAACCCTGCTCACAGCCCATTACTTTGAAATGTGCTAACATCACATGACCTGGTCTCTGTGTTGGCTTTTACCTCCTCAACCCCCCAGTAGCTTTTGACACAGGGGAGCCCACCCTCAGTATCCAAAAATGTGTGTGTTTTTTATGAATCTGAAAAAAAAAAAATAAAACAGTCCCCCGATGACTTTTTTGATGCAGAATCCTGCATCAAAATTTTTGATGCAGAATCATGTATCAAACTATTCTACCCTCTTTGCTAATTTTTCACTGACATCAGGATGGCTAATCCCCTTGTTGGCATGTATCCACCCCCTCCACTACGATGGCACACTGGGAGCCCACCCCAGTTTGCCGAAATATGCTTAAAAAAATATGAAAAAGGAAAAATGTCCATCAACATCTTTTTTAGACTTAAAACAAAAAAATCCCACACTCTGCCAACAAAATAAAGGGACTGCTCACAAAAAATTTCAAATAAAGTGCTTCATTTTATTTCAGGTGCCATGTGCAAGGCACTGACGTTTTTTAGAACCAATGTTCCTTCTTCAAAGTGTCTGTTACAATAAAAAGGTCAAAGCCTTTTATACCATAGAAAAGATGACATCATTAACCAGTATTTGTACAAACATAATGACAGGGAAAGAATTTACATGTGTAAATGCCAAAAATCAAAAGAAATATCGCATCAGGGAACTAATCTGCACTGATTAGTGGAGTCATATATATGGCCACCTGCACCTGTGGAGCATTCTACATAGGAAAACCAAAAAGGCAGCACAAACTAAGAGTAGCAGAACACATGAGAGCCATTAGACAAAAAGACTGCACTTATGCCACAGCACAATACTACATAAACAGCCAAGAAGAGGAAATGCATACTTTTTCATTTTTAAGGGATTGAGAAGGTTTTCAGAAATCCAAGAGGTGGTGACTTTAACAACTTTATCTTAGAAAGAGAAGGGTTCTGAATATATACCCTGAATGCCTACAAAACACCAGGACTGAATGAAAAGTTCAAGATAACCCCCTTTCTTAAAAGAAAGAGATAATCACCTGGTTATTGTCTTCTGAAACCTCTCCCTTTTATTTCACCCTTACCCTATTGTTGTTTTCCCAGCATGTTCTGTTTTTTTAGAAGTAAAACATACTAATATAAGTTCGACCAACAGGGAGTCCAATATACATTAACAAAACTGATTAAAATGCTTATTGAAATGTTTTTAAATTATTTTCTTTTAGATTTTATCCAGTAGCATTACAATCAATGGAACACACTGGGGCACTTTGTCTTAGCACTTCATTTGATTCTGCTACATGGACAACTCTGCCATCCAAATTAATAGGTTTTTAATTGTATGTAAGATAAATAGTCATGTTATCAATTGTATATATGTGAATATGTATGTCATACTGATTTTTAACAACTGTGTGGCACTATTGTTATTCACCAGCACTTTATTTATTGTAATTGCTGCTGTAATTGAATAATTACACTTTGCCTGATGCTGGTTAACTATGTCACCCTCTCTATGATATAAAAGGCTCTGACCTTTTTGTTGTAACAGATCATTGATGAAGGAACATTGGTTTTGAAATGTGTCAGGGCATTGCACATGGCACCTGAAATAAAATGAAGCACTTTATTTGAAATTTTGGTGAGCAGTCCCTTTATTTTGTTGGCAGAGTGAGGGATTTTTTGTTTTAAGTCTGTGTTTATTTATCCCTGCACCTGCCTCCATGTGCAACCTCTTCCTTTGTTTTTGCATATGCTGCTATCTGAGGTACATACACTGGTTTCTGGCAAATAATTATCCAGTGTAAAAATACCTTAAGCACTAGCATTTCACCTCTTTTGGTGCATTCTACAGCCTGATATGGCACACCAGTGCAAGATGAATGACGTGGTATTAGCGTCACTAGAGAGAATGCCAGATCTAGCATTCATGGAAGTGTGGCACAGCTCTCAAATGGACCCTCCTGATAGCAACAAAGACACAGATCCTTTTTCTTTTGTAAACCTTTTTCTGTCAGAAGCAGGACACATCAATATCTTTCTTTTGAAGACCAAAAACACACAGGGAGTAATCGGTGGAACAGCCGGCTCCCTATGGGATGCTTTCAAACAGCTAGAATGCAGTTCAATCATTGTAAGGTGCATACTATGGAATATAATATAAGTTTAGAAGCATATCTCAATGTGCAGAGGATCCCATGTGGCTTAAGAATTCTTAAAGAGCCACCATTTGGGTTTGATGTTGAAACGTTCATGGTACAAAGGAGGCAGATACTCAATGAGGCCTCAAAGAAATTAATGCAGCTTACTGTCCAATATGGGAGAGAGGTGAGCATGGCTCTAAAAAATGAGATCAAAGAATATGAAAAGGACATGCCGAAGTTTAAGGGGCACACAGATTTTGATAATTGCAGTAGGAAATTATGGGGGACTTTGAAACAATTGGATTTTGAATTAAAGAAGAAAAAAACTAACTAAGTTCAAAAGAGACTTTGGGGACTACCAAAACAATAAAATATACACATGGAAAAAGAAGGAACAACCAAAGGGGATTGTTAAGAATGAAAAAGAGGGTGTTTTTTAACAAAAGCACTGATAATAGTGATATAAGTAGCAATGAAAATAACACCTCCAGAGATGATTCCCTGAATATACAACGAAACACAACACCTGAACCCCCACCAAAAAGGAGTACCAGGACTAATATGTACCAGGGGTTTCAAATAGCCAGGCAGAGCGGCCCTGGAAGGGGAAGTCATTACAGAAAAAGCAGAGATCAAGAAAGACAAGAAGGGGAAAATACAGAAGGAGAGGGAGAGAAGGCTTAGAGAGGCAATCCACATCTAGAACACCAGCAGGGGGGGGAAAACAACAGGAATTGGGCAACCCCCATATCAGAAAACAGAATCAAATGCCTTACCCTCACTTGTACCCCCACCCCCAGCCTTACTCGAGACAGATGAACCAAACCCCACAGTACAACCCTTGGGGGTCCAGACAGAACTATTTCCCCCCACAGGAGACAGGGCAGATACCAGAGAAGGTGATTAACCTATCTAGCAGGACACTAACAGAGGTGGAGGAAAGGGTCCTAAAGAAGGGCATATCCTTTGTACCCACAGAAGGTGTAAACAAATTTGAAACATTCTTGGACCTCCAGAAATGTTGCTGTAATCTAAATCTTAAATCCTTTTTTGGTGCACAGGGAAAGTTCTGATACTATCCATTCCACTGCTTCTAATCTGACATTGGATACTGTCTCAAATAATAATGATATGGGGAATGCTGTGAACTCAGAAACTAAAAATATTTCAGAGGTCAGTCTGCTTTTTACCCTCCACCTAGCTCTGCCATTCTAACATTTCAGAAAGTATGTGAGAATGATTTTGAGAAGTTTTTTTTTCAAATCTGCCTAAAATTAATTACGACAACTTATCAAGAATGGAAAGACAAGCCTTAGAATATTTAAAAAATTATCAGAATATTGTCATTAAGCAGGCAGATAAGGGGGTGCTATTGTTATTCAGGACACCACAAACTACATTTTTAAAATAAATAGACAATTGTCTAATACAGAATTTTATAAGAGACTTGAATCAGACACCACAGTTTTCCTTAAACACCACATTGATGTGTTTATCACAAAGGCTTTTAACAAAGGTTGACTAGATTCAAATGTGAAAACATTTCTAATAGTAGATTTCCAAGTAAGAGCAAGAATTTATACTCTACCCAAGGTGCACAAAGAGTCTGAGTCGCTACCTCCACCGCGCAGACCATTGTGAGTGGGATCGGATCCCTAACCGAACCATTATCACAATATGTAGATTATTTTCTGCTACCATTTGTCTCTAACTTGGGGTCATACATTAAAAATACAGGGGAAGTTTTAAGAATACTGGCAGATAAAGAGATAGATCCCAATGCATATTTGATTACCATGGATGTAGAATCCCTCTACTCCAATATCCCATAGGAAGATGCTTTGGACAGTCTGGCATACTATTTGAACTTGAGAGAAACAGATGAGGGACCTTGTACAGAACTCCTTTAAAAATTATCTGAATTTGTTCTTAAGTTCAATGCCTTCTCCTTCCTGAATCAGTACTACCTGTGGACTAAAGGGACAGCCATGGGGGCTACTTTTTCCCCCAGCCTAACTAATCTATACCTGGGAAAATGGGAAGTCACTTATATCAGAAACACAGATAACAACCCATTATTT
The DNA here is from genome assembly GCA_016271365.2 of Neoceratodus forsteri. NCBI lineage: Eukaryota > Metazoa > Chordata > Ceratodontiformes > Ceratodontidae > Neoceratodus > Neoceratodus forsteri. The sequence continues at coordinate 541,638,989 of CM028131.1, read as the reverse complement.
TGGAAACTTAATTTGTATCATTGCTTCTTTGATGATACATTGATCACCTGGGCTAGGGATTTGAATGGATTTGACTCCTTTGTCTCATTCCTGCATGAGTCTAACCTTCACTTACACTTCACTTACCAAGCCAGCCAGAAGAATATACACTTTTTAGACTTGGAGATTAGGAAGGGTGACAACAGCACAATACACATAGACATCTATAGGAAGTCTTGTGAAAGGAACACCTTACTTTTAGCTTCCAGTTGTCACCCTCGACATGTTGTGTAAAATATTCCTAAGGGATGATTTCTCTGGATGAGGAGAAACTGCAGTGAGGATAAAGACTTTCAGAGAGCAGCCACAGACCTAGAAGCAAGATTCATAGAGAGGGGATACCAAAATGAATACATCAAGCAGGTACACAAATAAGTGGTAGACACAAAAAGAGAAAAGACACTTACACAAAGACCTAAACACCAGAACATCAATGATAATCTGAACTTTGTCAGTACATATTCTGTACATTCATTCAGAATTTCTGACATTATCTCATCAAACTGGAGCATCTTAAGGAGGGATACACATAGATACATAGATACATAAATACATAGACAGTGTTGGCAGATAAGGGCCTATGGCCAACCCAGTCTGCCCATTTGAGCATGTAAGTTCAATTTACGTTTTCCTAGAAGTCTGTTGCCCCTTACCCCTGACCTCCAGAATTCCTTTATGGCTATCCCATGCATTCTTAAATCCTGTGATTGTTTCAGCCCCCACCACTTCCTCTGGCAGGGTGTTCCACTTGTCCACCACCCATTCTGTGAAGAAATTCTTCCTCATGTTTCCTCTGAATCGTCCTCCTCCAACTTCATCCCATGCCCTCTAGTCCTGGAACATCTTTTTGCTTAAAATAGTGTATTCCTGCACCCTGTTCCTCCCTGTGAGATACTTGTATGTCTCTATCATATCCCCTCTCTCCCTCCTCTCCTCCAGGGAGTACATGTTCAGTTCCTTCAACCTGTCTTCATAGGACTTGTGATGCAATCCATGCACCATCTTTGTTGCCCTCCTCTGAACCTTCTCTACCCTGTCTATGTCCTTACATAGGTATGGTCTCCAGAACTGTACACTGTACTCCAGGTGGGGCCTCACTAGTGTCTTGTATAGCGGAATTATGACCTCCCTTTTCCTGCTGGTGATGCCCCTGCCTATACATCCCATCATCCTATTTGCTTTACCTGCTACCTTGTCACACTGTTTACCTACCTTGAGGTCATCAGAGATGATAACCCCAAGATCCCTTTCCTGCTTGGTGCATGCTATATCCTCACCCCCCAAGTGATATATTGTGCCAGGGTTTTTGTGCCCCATATGCATTATCTTGCACTTCTTTGCATTGAATTTCAACTGCCAAACCCCTGACCATTCTTCAAGTTTGCAGGTCCCTTCTCATTCTGTCTACACCCTCTGGTGTGTCTACTCTGTTACAGAGCTTTGTGTCATCAGCGAACAGTGAAATTCTGCCTTCTAGGTCCTGTGCAATGTCACTGATGAAGATGTTGAATAGGACCGGTCCCAGCACTGATCCTTGTGGTACCCCACTGGTCACTCTTCCCTCTGTGGAGTGACAGCCATTTACCACCACCCTCTGTGTCCTGCCACCCAGCCAGTTACCTACCCACCACACTACTGTCCTGCCCACACCCATATTCCCCAGTTTGTGTAATAGTCTTCTATGTGGCACAGTGTCAAAGGCCTTGCTGAAGTCCAGATAGGCCATGTCCACTGCCCTCCCCTGATCCACCTCCCTAGTCACCCAGTCAAAAAATTCAATGAGGTTGGTCTGACATGACCTCCCCCTGGTGAAACCATGCTGCCTTGGGTCCTGTAGTCCATTGACAACCAGATGTTCCACATCTCAATACATACCATGACAAACCACCAAGAATGACATACAGAAGGGCAAGCACCCTCAAGGATCTGCTGGTACACTGTAGACAGATACTACCAAAAAAAAGAAACTTAGTTAAAACCAAGTGTAGATAGCTTTAGATGTGGAAAATGCAGCATTTGTACAAACATAATGATGGAAAGAATGTACATGTGTAAATGCCAAAAATCAAAAGAAATATCTGATTGGAGAACTGATCATTTGTGACACCAGTGGAGTCATATATATGGCTACCTGCACCTGTAGAGCATTCTACATAGGAAAAACAAAAAGGCAGCTCAAACTAAGAGTAGCAGAATACATGAGAGCCATTAGACACAAAGACTCTGCTTATGCCACAGCACAACACTTCATAAACAGCCAAGATGAGGTAATGCATACTTTTTCATTTCAAGGGATTGAGAAGGTTTTCAGAAGTCCAAGAGGTGGTGACTTTGACAACTTTATCTTAGAAAGAAAAGGTTCTGGATATATACCCTGAATGCTTACAAAACATCAGGACTGAATGACAAGTTTGAGATAACACTCTTTCTTAAAATAAAGAGATAATTACCTGGTTATTGTCTTCCGAAACCTCTCCCTTTTATTTCACCCTTACCCTATAGTTGTTTTTCCAGCATTTTCTGTTTTTTAGAAATAAAACATATTAATATGAGTTCCACCAACAGGAGGTCTATTATACATTAACAAAGCTGATTAAAATGCTTATTGAAATATTTTTAAATTCTTTTCTTCTAGATTTTATCCAGCAGCATTGCAATTAGTGGAGCACACTGGGGCACCCTGTCTTAGCACTTCATCTAATTCTGCTACCTGAACAACTCTGCCATTCAAATGAACAGGTTTTTAATTGTAAATAAGATAAATAGTTATATTATCAATTGTATATATGTGAACATGTATGTCATACTCTTTTTAACCACTGTGTGGCACTATTGTTATACCCCAACACTTTATTATTGTAATTGCTGCTATAATTGAATAATTGCACTTTGCCTGATGCTGGTTAATGATGTCATCATCTCCATGGTATAAAAGGCTTTGGCCTTTTTGTAGTAACAGACCCTTTGATGAATGAACATTGGTTCTGAGACTCGTCAGGGCCTTGCACATGGCACCTGAAATAAAATGAAGCACTTTATCTGAAATTTTGGTGAGCGGTCCCTTTATTTTGTTAGCAGAGTAAGGGGTGTTTTTTTGCTTTAAGTCTGTGCTTATTTATCCCTGCTCCTGCCTCCATTTGCAACCTCTTCCTTTGTTTTTGTAACATCTTTTTTTATGATGCAGAATCCTGCATTTCAATTTTCAATGCAGAATCATGCATCAAACTAGACTGCACCTCTAGGCTCATATTTCACTGATATCGGGGTACCAATGACCATGTTGGCATGCATCCCCCACCACTACTGTGGCACACTGGGAGCTCACCCCAGTGTGCTGAAGTGTGCTTTAAAAAAAAAATGTGAAAAAAGGGACACTGTCCCCCAACATCTTTTTTTTTTTTGCCTGAGAAAAAGAAAATGGCCCCTCATCTTCTCTGCTGCCACCATCCTCCATCCCGACCCTCCCTCTGTACACCCACTTACCTACACACACACCCTTACCCTATACTTATGTCTGGTGGTCAGGCGCTGTCATCTTCTGCTGAGCAGAACACATATGCCCTCTTCAAAGCTGAATCGCAAACTGAAGAATAAAGGTAAGCTCCGTATAATGGCAGTCAATGTGATTTTCAACTTATGTTGATATCTGAGACATTTTTAGGAATTTTGGCCCCAACATGGTGATCTTGGGATCCCACCTTATGAATAGTGGTGGGCAAAGTTCTTAAACTTTGCTGTGCAGAGTACTTCACTATAACGCAGAATTTGCATAATACTCTGCAAAGCAAAGTGTATAACTTCACCTTTAATTTTAATGCAAAGTTCCATTGGTTTTAATGGACTTCGCATTAACTTCACCTTTTTTATTGCTTCAACATTAATTTTAATGTGAAATTCCACTGATTACAATAGACTTCGTGTTAACTATGCCCTTTTATTGCTCTTTAAGACTGATTTTGCAGTGATTCATGGGATGGTAGGTCACATTGGCTCTAGATTGTGTTGCATAGCCACAGTTCAGCATGGTGTGTGTAATGGAAAGTTGTAGACAGTTTGTTCTCAGAGTTCTGAGACGCAAACCATTGAAGAAACTTAAAAAAATCATTTCTGTGACAAACTTTTGTGTCAAAATTTAGTACATAAATTGTAGGAAATCCTTGTATGTTTATATCACCGAGTGTTTATTGATTTTGTGTGCAAATTGAATGTTACTTTAGTACATTCAGTCTCTATACTTGCAGACACTGTAAAATAGTGCTTTGGGGAAGGGGCGTATCTGTGGTTAGGGGAGATTCACAGTGAGAAAGGCAGTCTTTCTAATTGTTGTTGGGTAGCTAGTGTGTTAGTATTTGTTAGTATTTGACATGATGCATCTGATAAGTCTCACCTCCATAGTGTGCAAACTCATGGAAACAATACTAAAGGAAAGACTGGTGTCATACCTGGAGGACAATGGCCTCCAGGATGTGAGGCTGCATGGATTTGTTACAGGGAAGTCTTGTCAAACCAACCTCATACAATATTATGACTGGGTGAAAGGTGAGCTGGATAAGGGTCATGTGGTGGATGTCCTTTACTTGGACTTCAGCAAGGCCTTTGATTCGGTGCCTCATGGGCAGCTTGGAGGGAAGCTAACTGGTGTAAAGGTTGGGGCAAAAATGATAAACTGGATTACAAGCTGTCTGACTGGCAGGCTGCAATGGGTGGTGGTGAGAGGGGTAGCCCTCAGCTCCAAGGCTGGTGATGAGTGGGGTGCCACAGGGCTCTGTGTTGGGGCCAGTAATGTTTGGGCTCTTCATATCAGGCATTGCACATGGGGTGGTGAATAAGGTAAGTCTATTCGCTAACGACACTAAAATCAGAGTAGTGGTGGATGGAGAGGAGGGATTGAAGCAGCTGCAGGGGGACCTATGCAAGCTAGAGGAATGGTCAAAGAGGTGGCAGTTGGGGTTCAATGCAAAGAAGTGTAAGGTTATGCACTTTGGGGTGAAGAACCCAATGAGGGAATACTGGCTGGGATGGGTTAAGTTGGGGATCACTGAAGAGGAGAAGGTCATAGGGGTAATGATAACAGGACCCAGGAACAACACTGCCCAGTGCAGGAGAGTGGCTGCAAAAGTGAACAAAATGCTGGGGTGCATAGCAAGGAGGTTTCATCCAGGTGAAGAGAGGTGATCTTGCCCCTCTACAAGTCACTGGTAAGGCCGCACTTAGAGTATTGTGTGCAGTTTTGGAGGCCATTCCTAAAGCGTGATATCAGGCTACTGAAGGGGGTGCAGAGGAGGGCAACAAAGATGATATGTGGAATGGAGGGGAAAGATTATGACAGCAGGCTGGGAGACCTGAACATGTACACCCTGGAGGATAGAAGGGACTGGGGGGAATGATAGAGACTTTCAAGTATCTGAGGCGAATCAATAAGGATAGGACAAATGGGGTATTTAAGTTAGGGAGGGGGAGGGTCACCAGAGGGCACTGGCTAAGAATAGAGGGGGAAGATTTAGGAAGGAAATGAGGAGACATTATTTCACTGAGAGGGTGGTAGCAAAATGAAATGCCCTACCAAAATGGGTGGTATCATGTAAATCTCTGAACAGCTTCAAAAGGGCATGGGACAGGGAACAGGGAAGAGTGAGGGTGGGGGAGGTGGGGGGTGGCAGAGGGATGACAAAGGGAAGGGGATGGGGCAGCTGCAAACTAGTTGTGTTGGCTGCACACTTGAGTAGACTTAGATAGACTGGGTGGTCTGTTTCTGCTGGTACATTTGTATGTTTGCATGTTCGTATGTTACTATGGCAACACTCTTCCATGCTTGCGTTTCCTTATCTGAAGCCTCGCGCTCGCTTGCTGTCTTTGTCTGCACTCGGTGGCTTCTTGAACATAAAAATGCACAATACTAGATTTATACCTACCAACTATCATGGTTTTCAAGAGAACGCTTCTCGTTTATCACTTAGGGACCATGTTATTTAACACAGTGAACACCACTCGGTCACACTACAGTCACGATAGAAACTGAAGGTGATTATACAATGAGCATTGTAAACATGGCAGAATCAATCTGTAAGTTGTTTTTATAATTTTCTATGTATGAACATGATGGTAGGATCAACCAGATAATTGTATTGAAGGTGGAACAGGTATACAAATTTAATTGATTATGGTTGAGGCAGACTCTGTCTGCCAGGTGTTTGTGTCCTGGGTGTGTGCCAGTTAGTGTCTGCTGGGGTGGCATGATCTTAATGGTTGTGAGAAGGTTCTGATGGTTAGAAAGTAGTGCAGGTGTGCAGATGTACTGGGAGGCATGCGGTCATTGTGGAATAATGAACGGTCATGTGACATGTTTCATCCAAACAGGATACCTGATTTTCAGTGATTTTACTTACCCAATTTTATATATATATATATATATATATATATATATATATATATATATATATATATATATATATATATATATATATATATATATATATATATATATATATATATATATATATATATTTATACCATGGGGTGAGACCAATTCCAGTGAAATAAACCATGTTATTTTCACTGGAGTGAAATAAATCCTGATGACATCAGCAGAGTTAAAATAAATACCATGTATACCTACTCTGCTGACATCACTCACCTGCATCTGAAAACACTAAGAAACACCCCTGTAATTTTCTGAGTTCTAAAACAGGCCCTTCACTGAAATTAACACAATTAAGATAGATAATGACAGTCCACTGCAGCACTCCTTCTAAATGTAACAATCTCCAAATATCTTGTGCTGTATTTCAAAACCCAAGTTTAGTACATTACTGAATCAAACGGTTGATGCCTGAAATGTTTAAATAAATCTTAAACAGCCAAACATGAAGACACAAACCAGCCAAAAGAAATCGTTACCATCTTCCTCATTGTCACAGAACAGAACCTCCCTCAGGCAACCAATTATCAAAACACAGCACACCTAATCAAGACCCACACACACACACACACACCAACAAACAACAGCTCACTACAACAACCCATTCATAAAAGTTCACACACACACACAACCACAGCACCAGCATGATTTAAAGTGACATGATCCTCACAACAAAAAACATACCTCTCTCACTGAAATTGGTCTCACCTCCATGGTATAAATAGCACACATGATGGGCAGATCATGGAATATGGAAAATATTCTCACTCCTGCATCGTGAGCACTGTATATTTAACTCTGCAGGAGTGAGAATATTTTCCATATTCCACTTCTGCCCATCATGTATCCCATATATATATATATATATATAGATACATGATGGGCAACAGAAAGATGGAAATAATCTCAGTCCTGCATCGTGAGGTATGGATACCTCATGATGCAGGAGTGAGATTATTTTCCATCTTTCACTGCTGCCCATCATGTGTTCGATTTATGCAGTAGGCTAGGAGTGCAGTTTTGTGTTTCCTATGTGGAAAGAGTGCTGAAATTGAGTGTAAAGGAATGGGTTATTTTGTTTCTCTGTGCTTCTCTGCTGTTATTAGGCTGTACTGTGAATGAGGAGTGTGGTTTTCTATCAATGGAAGTGGTTTGTGGTATGTGATTGGTTAATGTACTGTGGCTGTGGTTTTTAATTGGTTGTGCTTGTGGCAAACATGTGTAGAGTAGGTTGTTAATCCTGTAATGTGATTGGTTGGGTCTTGTGTCTGCTATTGTAGTGTGTCATTATTGACTGTGGATATCTAGTGGGCATAGCTTTGTTCTTACAAACAGTTCCGGGATGGCTGTGTGCCTCGTAGCATTTGTTTCAGTTTATTGTATTGTTATTTTTATATTTATTTGTTTATATGTGCTTCATGCTACTTTATTTGTTACAGTTTGGTACTTAAGTAACTGTATGCCAGTGCGTAAAATGCATTTCATGGAGATCAGCATTGGATTTCAGGAATATCTGTTGCTTCTGGCGATACTGCTGCTTCATTCTGTATCACTGCAGGAAGCGTCTTTGCTTTTTTTCAGGGAGGTTTCTCTTCCTGGTAACCTAAAGAAGAAGTAGAACTGGTAAATGTTTATTTTACACTTGCTGAGCACTGAAATATAGAGTAAAAGAGAATAAAAAAGACTTACTCTGGTAGATATTGAAAGTGATATGTTGAGAATGTCTGCTTGTATTGGTAAAACAAGCTGACATGACTTTATCCAGTGGCAGTGATTTCTCCTCTTCGGTTGAACTCTGGGTGCAGAATTGCTTGGTTTGATTTCAGTCAGAGATGTTTGCCTTCAATTCCATTAGTTTGTGATTGTGCAACTCCATTTGACCCAGTAATATTCATAGATTGTGATGATCAGGTAGAGTCCAGGTGTGCCCAACAATAGAAATCATGCATTTCAGTGTCTAAAAAACTGGAGTCCAATATGCAGCATCAGTAACATGTGAAAAGTAGGGCACCAAAGTCCCTAGTTTGGGATTTTTTCATACAAGATGTAAGTGATGAAACTGTCAATCTGCCAGCTTTGCCAAGTGTGTGCAAGGCGTGATAAAAAAGGTAGCCATCTGAGCACCAAGGGCCAGCATACATATCTGAAGAGCAGGCACATGGGCCTGTGGACTCAGCACCAGAGGGAAGCTAATGCCACAGTGGGGCATTCACCCTCATCCACCTTATTGAGCATGGTATCCCCTTCCATGAATGTAAGTAGCCAAAGTAGTCAGGTCTGTAATACTGGTGAAATAACACCTCAGGATTTCTACAGGCATGAGGAGGAGGAGGATGAAGATCTTGAATTGTCAAGCAGTTGTCAGAGAAGCAGTGGCAGTGGTTTATGCAGTTTTTCTGGTCCAACATTAACATCAACCACATTACTTAAAACGAGGAAAATAACATCATTTGTTGACTTGTCACCTGTGCAGTCCTCATCATCATATTGCAAAAGCACCCTATCCATGGCAGTTCACAGAACAGAGCCATTTGGCATGACACTTGCAAAATGGGTAACAACACAGCCCACATTGTAAAGTCTTTTTGCCCGGAACATGAGTAGGACCATTAATAGTTGATGACACATCGATAATATCAGACAGAGACACTCTTGACCATAAACAAATATTTTTGCTCTGTCCTTTAAAAAAAAAGACATATATTCCTTTCAAAACGTAAAACTATTTAATCAACCTAATTACTGTATAACAATTAATCATACAAAGGATGCTTTAAAGACACTCAATAAAAAAGGAAGTCTGGAACCAGATGGGATTAGCCCCAGGTTTTTATCAGAAACCGCTTACACAGTCTGTCTCCCCTTAACTATCATATTTAACAAATCATTAAAAGAATCAATAGTCCTCACTGATTGGCTGACAGCTCATGTGACACCAATTTTCAAAAAAGGGAGTCAATCAAACCCAGAAAACTATTGACCTATTAGTCTAACCTCATTTCCTTGTAAATTATTAGAAAAAATTATCAAAACTACACTACAAACTGAACTTCAGAATTTAAAACTTAATGATATTACACAGTATGGATTCAAACAGGGCCACTCAACAACTTATAACCTTATAGCTTTTTATAATCATGTACATCACCAGATTGATGATAGGATTCCCATAGACATTATTCTTTTAGACTACAGTAAAGCATTCACTCGTGTATCATACACAAAACTAATTATTAAACTCATACACTTAGGAATTTCCACCAACCTAGTTAAATGGGTGGATCATTGGCTGACAGACAGGACAGAACAGGTAAAAATTAATAGATTTCTGTCTGATCCTGGTGAAGTGACGAGTGGAGTTCCACAAGGCTCCGTGCTTGGACTTATTCTCTTCAGTTTGTTTATTTCTGACATGCAGACTAGTTCAAACACCCTACTTTCAAAATTTGCTGATGATACCAAACTGGGAGGAAGGGTAGATTCCCTAGACAATAGAAACCAATTACTTAAGGACCTATCCAATATTGAAGAATGAGCAAACACAAATAGTATGGAATTTAACATCAATAAGTGTACTGTACTCCACCTAGTTAATAACAACCCACTCCAGCCCTATAAATTAAATAATATCAAATTAAAGGTAGCAAGAAGTGAAAAGGACCTTGGAATCATTGTTAACAATAAACATAGAAACAGAGAAGCATAGAAACATAGACTTTTATGGAAGATAAGGACCGCTTGGCCCACCTAGTCTGCCCATTTCCCTACCTAGAGGTTAAGCTGCAGATCCTATTTAACTAACAGCCTATTTCTTCCTACCCCCAAAAAAATTGCCTTATGTCTGTCCCATGCATTCTTGAATTCTCCCTCAGTTTTAGACCCCACAACCTTATCAGGAAGGCTGTTTCATGCATCCACCACCCTCTCTGTGAAAAAATATTTCCTTACATTGCCCCTGAGCCGTCCCCTGTCTATCTTCAAATTGTGTCCCCTTGTTCTTTCACATCTTTTTTTCTGAAAGATGCTGCCCTCTTGGACTTTGTTGATTCACTGAGGTACTTAAACGTTTCTATCATGTCCCCCCTCTCCCTCCTTTCCTCAAGGGTATACATATTAAGCTCCTATAGTCTCCTTGTATGGCTTCTATTGCAGACCCTGCACCATTTTAGTTGCCCTCCTCTTAACTGCCTCCATCCTGTCTATGTCCTTGTGGAGATGGGGTCTCCAGAACTGGACGCAGCATTCCAGATGGGGTCTCACCAACTGTCTGTACAGGTGGATAACAACTTCCTGTTTTCTGCTGGTGATGCCTTTCCCTATACTTCCCAGTATCCCCCCAGCCCTCCCTACTGCCTTCTCACATTGCTTGCCAACCTTAAGGTCATCTGATATGATTACCCCCAGGTCCCTTTCCATTTTTGTTGTTGTTACTACCCCCCCATTGTGTAATCTTCCCCTGGGTTTTTGTTTCCCAGGTGCATTACTTTGCACTTCTTTGCATTGAATCCAAGCTGCTATACTTCTGACCATTCCTCCAACCTTGCCAAGTCCCTTTTCATCCTTTACATGGCTCCTTGTGTATCAGCCCTGTTGCAGATCTTTGTGTCATCTGCAAAGAGGCACACTTTTCCTTCCAGTCCCTCTGTAATGTCACTTATAAAGACATTAAAAAGGACTGGACCCTGTACTGAACCGTGCAGTACCCCACTAGTAACCCCTCTTTCTTCAGAGTGGACTCCATTTACAACTATCTTCTGTGTCCTGTTGTTCAGCCAATGTTTTACCCAGGCTACCACCCTGGGACCCACTCCCAGGCTGGTTAATTTGACTACTAATCATTTGTGTGGGACTGTATCAAATGCCTTGCTAAAGTCTAGGTAGGCCATGTCCACAGCCCCTCCCTGGTCTACTACTTTGGTCACCCAGTCGAAGAAATCAATTAGATTCATCTGACATGACCTTTCCACTGTGAATCCATGCTGCCTTGGGTCCTGTGCCCCACAGGTCTCTAGGTGCTCAACAATTCTTTCCTTCAGAAGTGATTCAATCACTTTCATGACCACAGAGGTCAAACTGACAGGTCTGTATTTTCCTGCCTCTGTCTTGGTCCCACTTTTGTGAAGGGGAATCACATCAGCCTTCATCCAGTCCACAGGTACCACACCATCCTCCGATAATTTGTTAAAAAGGGTAGTCAGTGGTGTCACCAGATCTCTGCTAAATTCTTTTAGAATTCTGGGGTGAATTCCATTTGGCCCCATTGCTTTGTCCACCTTCTGTTTTCGGAGTTCTTTCAGAACCCTTCTTCTGTGAAAGGACTGGGACCGACCCACATCTCCAGAGTGCTTCTGTTAATTGGATTAGGCACCTCCCCCACTTCATCTTTTGTGAATACTAAACAGAAGTATTCATTCAGTATCCCTGCTTTTTCACTGTCACTCTCTGCCCACCCACTATCCATTCTATTCAGCCTCACTATCCCCCCCTTTGTCTTTCTACACTCCCTGATATACATATAAAAGGTTTTATCCCACTTCTTAACTGAGTTGGCTATCTTTTCCTCAGTTTGTGCCTTTGCTATTCTGACTGCCCTCCCTGCTTTATTCTGCCTTAACTGGTACAGTTCTCTGTCCTGCTACTTCTGTCTTTCCTTATACATTCTAAATGCTATCTTTTTCTCCCCTAACCTTCACCGCCACCTCTTTTGAGAACCATAGTGGCTTTTTCTTTCGTTTTGATTTGTTTATTTGCTTCACACAAAGGCTTGTTGCTTCTGTGATGGCAGTTTTGATATTTCCCCATTGTTGCTCCACCCCTCCTTCTAGCCTGTTTGCTAGTGCTTTTCTAAGGCACTCTCCCATCTTGCCAAAGTCAGCCCTCCTGAAGTCCGGAACCCTCACTTTTGTATGGCTTGACTCTGTATCTGAGTTTATTGTGAACCACACTGTTTGGTGGTCACTTGTTCCCAAACGGCTACCCAGTTCTAGATCTGAGATCCTCTCACTCTCCCCCATTTGAGAGTAAGAGGTCTAAGATTGCTCCCTCATGAGTAGGTTCCAAAACTAGCTCTCTGAGGCATGTCACCTGAAAGGCATCAAGAATGGCCCTGCTTTTGGATGTGGCTGCAGCAAAGGTGCTCCAGTTAACATCTGGCATATTAAGGTCCCCCATGAACAATACCTCCCCTTTCTCTGCCATCCTAAGTATGCCTTCTATCATATCCTTGTCCATTCCTTCCTCTTGACATGGGGGTCTTTATACAACTCCTTTGCGGATTGTGGTGCCATTTCCAGTCTCTAAGGTGATCCACAGTGCCTCCTCTCCTCCCTGTTTACTCTTTTGTTCAGTTGTTTTTATCCCTTCCCTTACATAGAGAGCTACTCCCCCTTCTGCCCTCCCTGTCTCTCCTGTAGGTTGTGTACCCTGATATGTTAACATCCCAGTCATAGTTCTCTGTGTACCATGTTTCTGTGACTGCTACAATATCCAGGCATCCCGCTTCCATCAAAGCCACCAGTTCAGGGAGCATGTTGCTCAGACTACGGGCATTGGTACTCATTACCCTCCATTTCTTGATGGCCTTACCCATTTTTGTCCCATCCCTGTCCTTATTGCGTTTGTCATTTTCTCCATTTATCCCTGCACTTCTCCCTATCGACATCTCTATGTTGGTGTCTACCTCACTTAGTACCCTGATTTTTTTGGGGGGGGCTCAGATTTTTCTGCTCCTTTCCAGTGCCTCCTCCCTTGGCTAGTTTAAATGCTTGCCAATTAAGTATTCAAACCTATCACCTAGGATCCTGGTTCCCCTTCTGGGCAGATGCAGACCATCATGCCAGTATAGGTCTGCATCCCTCCAGGTGGACCCCCAGTCCCCAATGAAGACAAATCCCTGAGCTCTGCCCCAGTTTTTCAACCACTGATTGAATCCCATGGTGTGGAGCACCCTAGCCTCACCTGTGCCATAGACAGGCAGCACCTCCAAGAAGGTTACCGTGTGTGCTGTTTGTCTAAGGCCCCTCCCCATCTCCACAAATGCTTCTTGCACTGCTCTGATCCCTTTCTTAGTCAGGTCATTTGTCCCTAGGTGGACAGTGACATCCAGACCCCTCCCCTGTGCAGCTGCCTCTGCAATCCTGGGGATTCACTCCTTGTCCCTCCAAGCCATGGTGCCAGGCAGGCACCTTACCTCCCTCTCCCCTTCCTCCCCCAGTTCTAACTTCCTAACAATGGAGTCCCCCACCAGGAGTTGTTTCCTTCCCCTGTAGGGTCCTATGCCACCCTCCTGTGGGTCTCCTTTGTGGAGGTTCCTAGCATCATCCTTGGTCTCCACTGTGGGTGCCTCCATAGAGGAACCACACTTTTCCTGAATGGCATTGAAATTGTTGAGAGGTACAACTGGAGGGATGCGCCTCTGTTCCACCACCCTTACCCTCCCTGAGCCCACTGTGGTCCAACCGCTCCTCTTTCTTGGCAACCTCTGAGGCAACGGCAGTGAACCTGATGGTCCTTGGGTGGGAGAGGAAGTCCCACAAATCCTGGTCAACTCAGCTTGGAGATGAGCAACCTCCTCTCTCAGCCCAGAGAGGTGCCTGCAGATAGGACAACACTGCATCCTCCAGAATGTCTACCAGAAGACTGATGCTCCACAGCCACTGCACTGCACCACTCCCATCATATCTTTTTTCTGTCCCCCTAACTGTTGTTTGGAATACTTACTCTTTCCTCTGTTTATTTCTTTCTTTTTTTCTCTCTACTTACTTACTGCCTCAGTGCCCTTTTAGCTCCTGATCTTCCTGTTCTGAGACAAGATGTTCCTATATTTCTCAGTAGTCTCCTTACTTGCTCAGAGTCAGACCCCCAGCAGCTGGGGGGGGGCAGAGAGCTACTCTTACCTTTCTAGGATAGTGAGTCTTTGGTGGCTCTGTGATCACTCACTTCCTGCTCCCAAACAGGAAGTTGCTGTTCTCAGGTAAATCCTGTGCCTATAAAAGTAGAACTGGTTTAGAGTGGGGGAGGGAGGGAAGGATGGCAATATAGTCCCAGTAGAGACGTTTTAGTTACAGTATATCAGTAGCTCCTTCCTCCTGGTGTTCTGTCTGTTCTCTTGCAGAAGTTATCTACGGCAGTGTTTAAATTTGATTTTAAGATGGCTCCTTCTAGCTAAGCCACTCCCCCTACTTTGCAAATCTTTCTACACTTAGTTAACTTCACAGATAATAATTTCCTTCTGACACCTGTGACAAGCACCTAGATAGTACACATATAACACAGATAACATATAACATTTTTTTCAACTACCTCTGACAAACATACTAACTCTTTTTTTACCCTAAATTGAAGGTCCCAGTACAAGAGCTGTAGTTCTTAGTCCCAGTAGAGAAGTTTTAGATATACCAGTAGCTCCTTCCTCCTGGTGTTCTGTCTGTTCTCTGGCAGAAGCTATCTAGGGTAGTGTTTAAATCTGGTTTTAACCTGGCTCCTTCTAGCTAAGCCACTCCCCCTACTTTGCAAATCTTTCTACACTTAGTTAATTTCACAGATAACAATTTCCTTCTGACACCTGTGACAAGCACCTAGATAGTACACATATAACACAGATAACAGCTAAAAATTTACTTCAACTACCTCTGACAAACACACTAAAACTTATTGTTTTACTCTAAATGGAAGGTCCCAGTACAAGAGTTCTAGTTCTTAGTCCCAGTAGAGAAGTTTTAGTTATACCAGTAGCTCCTTCCTCCTGGTGTTCTGTCTGTTCTCTGGCAGAAGCTATCTAGGGCAGTGTTTAAATCCTCAGTAGACCATTGCAACAAACTGGCTAAGCACTCCAATGGATTGCTTAGAAAATTAGATTGTACCCTGCTTTTGGATGTCGCTGCAGCAAAGGTGCTTCAGTTATCATCTGGCATATTAAGGTCCCCATTGAACAGTATCTCCCCTTTCTCTGCTATCCTAAGTATGCTTTCTATCATATCCTTGTCTATTCCCTCCCCCTGACATGGAGGTCTGTATGCAACTCCTGTGCAGATTGTGGTGCCATTTCCAGTTTCTAAGGTGATCCACAGTGCCTCCTCTCCTCCCAGTTTACTCTTTTGTTCAGTTGCTTTTATCTCTTTCCTTACATAGAGAGCTAACCCCCCTTCTGCTCTCCCTGTCTCTCCTGTAGGTTGTGTACCCTGATATGTTAACATCCAAATCATAGTTCTCTGTGTACCATGTTTCTGTGACTGCTACGATATCCAGGCATCCCTCTTCCATCAAGGCCACCAGTTCAGGGAGCTTGTTGCCAAGACTATGGGCATTAGTACTCATTACCCTCCATTTCTTGATGGCCTTACCCCTTTTTGCCCATCCCTGTCCTTACTGCGTTTTTCACTTTCTCAATTGACCCCTGTATTTCTCCCTATCGACATCCCTATGTTGGTGTCTGTCTCACTTAGTACCCTGATTTTTGGGGGGAGGCTAGGATTTCCCTGCTCCTTTCCAGTGCCTCCCCCCCCCCCGGCTAGTTTAAATGCTTGCCAATTAAGTATTTAAACCTATCACCTAGGATTCTAGTTCCCCTTCTGGACAGATGCAGACCATCATGCCAGTATGGGCCTGCATCCCTTCAGGTGGAACCCCAGTCCCCAATGAAGACAAATCCCTGAGCTCTGCACCAGTTTTTCAACTGCTGATTGAATCCCATGGTGTGGAGCACCCTAGCCTCACCTGTGCCATAGACAGGCAGCACCTCCGAGAAGGTTACAGTGTGTGCTATTTGTCTAAGGCCCCTCCCCATCTCCATAAACACTTCTTGCACTGCTCTGATCCCTTTCTTAGTCAGGTCATTTGTCCCTAGGTGGACAATGACATCCAGCTCTCTCCCTGTGCAGCTGCTCCTGCAATTCTGTGGATTCGCTCCCTGTCCCACTAAGCCATGATGCCAGGCAGGCACCTTACCTCCCTCTCCCCTTCCTCCCCCAGTTCTAACTTCCTAAAAATGGAGTCCCCCACCAGGAGTTGTTTCCTTCCCCTGTAGGGTCCCATGCCACCCTCCTGTGGGTCTCCTTTGTGAAGGTTCCCAGCACCATCCTTGGTCTCCACTGTGGGTGCCTCCATAGAGGAACCACACTTTTCCAGAATGGCACAGAAATTGTAGAGAGGTACAACTGGAGGGATGTGCCTCTGTTCCACCACCCTCACCCTCCCTGAGCCCACTGTGGTCCAACCGCTCCTCTTTCTTGGCAACCTCTGAGGCAATGGCAGTGACCCTGGTGGTCCCTGGGTGGGAGAGGAGGTCCCAAAAATCCTGGCCAACTCAGCCTGGAGATGAGCAACCTCCTCCCTCAGCCCTGAGAGGTACCTGCAGATGGGACAACACTGCATCCTCCAGAACATCTACCAGAAGACTGCTGCTCCACAGTCACTGCACTGCACCACTCCCATCATGTCTTTTTTCTGTCCCCCTAACTGTTGTTTGTAATATTTACTCTTTCCTCTGTTTATTTCTTTCTTTTTTTCTCCCTACTTACTTACTTACTGCCTCTGTGCCCTTTTAACTCCTGATCTTCCTGTTCTGAGACAAGAAGCTCCTATATTTCTCAGTAGTCTCCTTACTTGCTCAGAGTCAGACCTCCAGCATCTGGGGGGGGTGGAGAGCTACTCTTACCTTTCTAGGATAGTGAGTCTTTGGTGGCTCTGTGATCACTCTCTTCCTGCTCCCAAACAGGAAGTTCCTGTTCTCAGGTATATCCTGTGCCTATAAAAGTAGAACTGGTTTAGGGTGGGGGGTGGAGGGAAGGGAAGGAGGGCAATATAGTCCCAGTAGAGACGTTTTAGTTATATCAGTAACTCCTTCCTCCTGGTGTTTTGTCTGTTCTCTTGCAGATGCTATCTAGGGCAGTGTTTAAATCTGGTTTTAAGCTGGCTCCTTGTAGCTAAGCCACTCCCCCTACTTTGCAAATCTTTCTACACTTAGTTAATTTCAAAGATAACAATTCCCTTCTGACACCTGTGACAATCACTTAGATAGTACACATATAACACAGATAACAGCTAACAATTTACTTCAACTACCTCTGACAAACACACTAACTCTTTTTTTTACCCTAAATTGAAGGTCCCAGTACAAGAGTTCTAGTTCTTAGTCCCAGTAGAGAAGTTTTAGTTATACCAGTAGCTCCTTCCTCCTTGTGTTCTGTCTGTTCTCTGGCAGAAGCTATCTAGGGCAGTGTTTAAATCCTCAGTAGACCATTGCAACAAACTGGCTAGGCACTCTAATGGATTGCTTAGAAAAATAGATTGTTCTTTCGTAACCAAATTGGAACACTGTATTATTCTCCTTTACAGGACATATATTAGACCACACTCAGACTATGGGTTACCTTTCTGGAACCCTCATCTGAAGAAAGACAGAGCAATAGTAGAGGGCATTCGAAGGAGAGCAACCCATATGGTACCTCACCTGGTGCTGTTATATTACACAGACAGATTACAAAAACTAAATCTTCAGACCTTGGAAACAAGATGGCAAAGGGGAGATCTTTTGTTCCTTTATAAACTTTACAAAACCCTGTTCTAATGCAACAATGTGGGATTAAGTACGCAGATAGAAAACTCGTACCCAGACTACATTCCAAACAAATTGATATTCCAAAGGCAAATATCAATAGGAAATTACATTTTTTACTGTATGGGCCCCAAGGATGTGGACCAAGCTACTGGATAGTCTTGCTAACTGTTCTAATTTTGAAATATTTAAAACTAATTTAGACCTTTGGTTATATGCAAACACCAAACAATGATCCACAAAATTGTGGGAGGCATTCTCAATGGGCATTCAGCCTTCTTATGCTCCATAATACCAAGTAATGCCAAGTAATACCCACCAAATCATGTGGTGTCACTTGAACTGAATGCTGCTGTCATGGAAATGCTGGCAATTGACCTTTTGCCCTTCTTCTTTGTGGAGAATTCTGGATTCCGGTCTTTTGTGGCACATGTCTGTCTCAAATGGAAAGTCCCATCCAGGACCTACTTTTCCACCCGTGCAGTCCCTGAGTTATACTGGTGTGTGACAGAATCTGTAAAACGTGCCCTTCAACATTCATCCTCACCATACATTCACTTAAGTAAGGATATGTGGACAAGTTGGAAAATGACAGGTAGTTCTTGACTGTGTATTACTCCACATTGGATGCAGTTACCAGGGGTTGTCTGTGATGGCAGGATTGGAAAGCAGTGTAATAAGGCAGACTGCCATGGTAGCAATTCAGGGAATTAGCATATGATGCTTGCAATGCACAGTGTTACAGGGTCCCACACAGGTGAAAACATGCTAGACTTGCTACTGACAGAAACTGCAGCATGTGACCTGCAGACTGTGAGACATGTGATCTGTGGGCTGTTTCAATTCTGTTTCAATTCTCACACACTTCACCTTACTGAAAATAAGGCAATGTGAATGTAAAGTCAGGAATGCAAAGTCATTAAAGGGTGAAGTAACCCATTTTAATGGGGGCTTCACATAGCCCCAAATGGATGCGAAGTGGACTAGTTTACCTCTACTTCACTAAGGTAGTAAAACTTCACTGCATCTCTACTCATAAACACTGGCACTGTCGTTTTGTTACTCTGTCCAAAAAGGTGATTTTGCAGTCCCTGCGTGTTATCACCTTTCAGGAACAATTGACAAAATAACAGTGCCTCGGTTCATGAGATGGGGTCTCAAAAAGCCCATGTTGCAAATTTGGTGAAAAATTCTACAAAATGACTGCATTATGAGCGTTTGTTTCACACTTTTTATGCATGCTTATAACTTCACCAATTTTTTATATTTTCACTCCAGATTTTCAACATTGCCATTTTTTCACACCTCTTTATGAGCAGTCAGCTGTGATTTTTCACATCCTGCCTGAAACATGTTTTCACACTTGTGGCACAGAATGGCATGGTTGCTATGCGAAATCAACATTTAGGATAGATTAGCAAAATCACAGTACAAGTGTTCAAGAAAGGGAGGCCCCAAAAAGCCCATGCAGAAAATTTGGTGAAAAAATTCCAAAAACTGACGTGTTACAAGCATGTGTTGTGCAGTTTCTATGCATAACTTTGACACTTTTTCATATTTTCACTGCAGATTTTCAACATTACCATTTGTTCACACTGCCTCATTTACAGTACAGCTGAAATTTTTCAAATCTTGCCAGAAATGTTTTTCTGCACCTGTGGTGCAAAACGATGCTACAGTTACACAGAATTATATTTCAACAGGAATTTAAAAATTTTCTGTACTGGGTACATGCAGTGAGGTAATAAGAAGTTTATGTTGAACATTTGAGGTGAAAATTATTTAAGATGGCACAGTTATGACTATTTGTTGTAATTTCACTATACCTGCTAGTAACTTAATGTGTGGAAGCGCAGGGGCCAGAGACTCCTGTGTTTCCACTGGTAGATTCACATGTGCATCTGTGGAGGGATGAGAGTGCAGGGTCTGAAGCACCCTGCACTCCCACAGTAAAATAAAAATACAATTATACTATCTCAAAAAGTGAGGAAATAAATTGGAAAAAAAAATTTATTAATGCTTCAGTTAGGGTTGAAGTGACAAAAGTAAGAAAATGAGACTTTAGGGTTGAGCCCATAACAACCACCACACAACCACATCAGCCCACCCCACACCCACCCTCTACAAACCAACAGGTGTTGGAGTGTGCCTTGGGGTCGGCGGGCCTAACTCTCTTCCAATTCTCCCATACAGAACTATGTCAAATTTCTCATACATAGAATGGGGTAAGAGTTAGTCCCAATGACCCCAAGGCACACCCTGATGCCTGTTGGTCTGTGGAGGGTGGGTGTGGGGTAGGCTGGTGGGGTTGGATGGGGGGTGATTACAATGGAATGGGCAGCTTGGTAGGGCTCCATGCTCCCACCAAGACATACCTTTCACAATTTATCATTCACATTCTCAAAAATAAAGGAAATTCATGGCAAAAAACTCTGTTAATGCATCAGTTGGGGTTGTTACACAGTGACAAAAGCAGGGAAATTCGGTGTTATGGTTCAAAACTCTAACTCCGCATTCTCCCACCACCACACACACACACACACACACACACATATGCAAGTAGGGGAAGGACCAAGGCAACACAACCAATCACAGACAACCAGCAGCAGGTAACACAAATAACATACAACTCTGTAAACCACAACATCCCACCCCCATGCTGCCATCTGCTATGCAGCAACAGATGTTGGGACCTTGCATGGAGTCATCAGTCCTAACTCTCATCCCAGAAGTTCCATGCTCTGCTAAATACATATGATTACAGACAACTGGGTAGCTTGGGCCCCATGATGCCACCAACAGACAACACCGACTACACTTGTGCTTTTTTTGGGTTTACAAACCCCAAAACAGCATTTTGGACATTTTCTGAAAATAGTTTCACAAAACACTTTCTCAAATGCGAAGGTTTCATGCTTTATGTTTGTGAAACTTTTATGTTTGTGAAACTATGTTGTGAAAGCACTTTACATACTTTTGCAAATGCAAAAGTGTTGTGTTTTCTGTTTGTGACACTTTCATGCTTGCAAAGTATTTTGCAAAACATTGTTCATGGTAACTGCACATCTCTGCCATCCTCCTGCAAGCAAATGGTTAGGTCCTTTGGGCTGAAATTTGAAGGATGGCAAGTCCTCATCCAACAGATGTGCCTTTTGCTGGTTTGGTGCAAAAATCATTTAGGATCACAAAGTTACAGTGTTTTGAAATTGAGCAATTTGCCATAGGCTAACATTGTGGCACACATCATGCCTTTCAGCACCCATATGTCGAAAATGAAACTAGGCATACAGTTTTCGCTAGCGGCAGCTTGGTTCACCTTTAGGTGAACTAACCTGGTGGAACAAGTTTGGAAATACTGTATGATACCTGAAGTTGACTTTTTGCCCTACTTGCTACAGTAACAGAGGTATACACCATTGGCTGAGATTGATTGTGTTGCCTTGGACCTTCCCCTACTTGTATGTATGTGTGCATGTGGTGGTGGTGGTGGCGGAGGTGGGCGGATATGGAGTTAGGGTTCTGAACCCTAATACAGAATTTTCCTGCTTTTGCTGCTGTGTAACAACCCTAAATGATGCATTAATGGATTTTTTTGCCATGAATATTTATAAAATGGGTAAGTAAAATCACTGAAAATCAGGTATCCTGATTGGATGAAACATGTCACATGACCGTGCATTATTCCTCAATGACCACATGCCTCCCAGTATGACTGCACACCTACACTACTTTCTAACCATCAGAGCCTTCTCACAATCATTGAGATCACTCTTCACTGGCAGACACTAACTGGCAAACATTGACTGGCACATACCCAGGGCACACACACCTAGCTGATGGGAATTCCACCTCAATGCTGGTAGCTGGGTGATTTCACATCATGTGACTACCAAGAGACCCCCACTCCATTTGCAACTACAACAGTAAGTTGTCATTTCTGGCTAGTCTGTTTATTGCATTTTGGGGGGATAGGGTGTGCTCTGATTTGTTTTTGTCTGTTTCAGTAAGCCATTATCAGCAGCACCCCATGGTTTTAATTCAATTTGAAGTTGGTGTATGAGCCAGGGTGAGCAGTTATTATTTGTTTGGTGTTGATTTACACATGGTGAGGTGTGGCCTTCTTGTTATAACTAGCTCCCCAGCAGCTGGCTGCACTTTGGCTGTGCCCATACTCTTGTTAAACCAAATTGGGCTGTTGCACCCTATATAAGTAAACCAATTGAGGCAGTGCAGTGTAGAGTAGGGACCCAGCTGACAGGAGGTCCACCTCAACGCTGGTAGCTGGGTGATTTCACATCATGTGAATACCAAGACACCCTCACTCCATTTGCAACTACAACAGTAAGTTGCCATATATGGTTAGTCTGTTTATTGCAGTTTTGGCAGGGGATAGGGTGTGCTCTGATTTGTTTTTGTCTATCCTGATTGGATGAAACATGTCACATGACTTTGCATTATTCCACAACGACTGCATGCCACCCAGTATTATTGCACACCTGCACTACTTTCTAACCATCAGAACCTTCACACAACCAGTGAAATCACTCCACCCTGGCAGACACTGACCAGCAAACATTGACTGGCACACATCCATGGCACACACACCCGGCAGACAGAGCCTGCCTCAACCATACTCAATTAAATTTGTATACTTGTCCTACCTTCAAAACAATTATCTGGTTGATCCTACCATCATGTTCATATATAGAAAGTTATAAAAAGAACTTACAGGTTCATCCTGCCATGTTTATAATGCTCATTGTATTATCACTTTCATATTCTATCATGACTGTAGCATGACCAAGTGGTATTCACTCGCAAGGTTTTAAATAATTGATTAGCAGTTTTTTTCTTAGGACTATACTTATTGTACAGAAAGTATTTATATAGATTTTCTAGAAGTGCTGTGTTCGTTAAACACAGTGAGGCAAGAGCTATGCATTTTCACAAAGGTTTAGCACTTTTATGAGCAAAATGCTAATCAATTTTTAGAGTTAAATAAATCCCTGCTGCAGTAAACAACATGGTATCTAAGTGATAAAACGAGAAGCGTTCTCTTGAAAACCATGATAGTTGTTAGATATAAGGTCAGTATTGTGCCTTTTTTTGTTCTAGAAGCCGCTGAGTGCAGAGCAAGAAAATGAGTAAGCGGGAGGCTTCAGATGAGGAGACGCAAATGTGAAAGAGTGTTGCCATAGTAACACTTGCTCATACTTGTGTCTACTCATCTAAGGCTGCCCGGTCTCTTCCTTTCTTGCTCTGCACTTGGCGGCTTTTTGAAGAAAAAAGGCACAAAACTGACTTATACTTAAGAGCAATCATGGTTTCTAGAGAATGCGTCTCTTTTTATTTCTTTAGGACCATTTTCTTTACATCAGTGAACACCGCTCGGTCATGCTACAGTCACGATAGAAAGCAAAAGTGATTACATGAACATTGTAAATTTGGCAGTATCAACCAGATAACATTTGTAATCACCTTTTTTTTACCAACTAAATCATGACAGGATCAACCAGATAATCAAAGTAAAACTGACATTCTGCCATAAAACCACTACCACAATAAACAACATCACCTAAATAAAAGTATAATTGTGCATGAGCAAGGATTACTTTTTGCCCTCCCACACCACCAGCACGTTAATAGAAGGACAAAGATCAACCAGATCACCAAGATAAAAATAACATTTCTGGTAGAAAAGAACTACTTTTTGCAACCCCTCCAAGAAAAAAAAAGCATTTGTAACCATTTTATAAGATAGATAACCAACTCTAGGGTGTGCGGTCAGTCTTTGATATACTGTACGCACGCCTTGGGTGGCTGAATGCACACCAAGGCATGTGTATATCAGAGCGTGACCGGACACCCTAGAGTGCATTATCTATTACATACAATATATATATATATATATATATATATATATATATATATATATATATATATATATATATATATATATATATATATTATATATATATATATATATATAGTGTGTATATATATATATATATATAAATATATCTGTATATATATTAGAGGCAAGAAACTCCATTTAATGTATTACTTAGGGTTGTTCCACAGTGACAAAAGTGAGGAAATTTGGTGTTAGCATTGAAAGCCCCCCTTGGACCTCCCTGCCCACACCCCCAACTGGCATCAGGGTGCATGTTGGGTTGCTGGCCCTAACTCTCACCCCATCAGATGTGTGAAGAAGCAGAAGTATAGGAGAATGGGGTGAGAGTTAGGACTGACAACAACAATGTGCACCCCGATGCTGGTTGGGGGTATGGGCGGGGGGTCCATGGGGGGATTTCAACCCTAACACAGAATTTCCTCACTTTTGTCACTGTGGAACAACCCTAACTAATGCATTAAACTGAGTTTCTAATTTCCCTTCTTTTTGAGAAGTATAATGAGAAATAGTGAATTTAATGCAGCAGTTGGATGACTTGTCACATAATAACATGGTGCCCACAAACACAAATGGTAATGCGCATGGTGACGCAAAGTGAAACAGAAAGATAAACAGTACTGTAGACAGAAATGGTTAAAATAACGCAAATGTAAGTGCAAATGGAAATGCCAAGGGTAACGCACATGGTGCTATAGACGGGAACAGTAAATGAAATGGTTGCGGAACCACAAGCAGAAGCGGTAAGGGTAACAGTAATGTAAGCACACAGGCTAGTTTTCCCCAAAAGCTGCATAGAGAAAGACAGTGAGTACAAAGAATGTATGCAAAATAATGGGTCTCGGAGCAGAAAATGAGGAGTTGGAATAGTAAATTGCTTATATCTCAGGAACCGTAGGATGTAGAAAAAAATGTAAAAGTCATATGATTCATGACTTTCCTGGCTAGTTTTGTACAATGAAAAGTCCGTATCTCGCACCGTTTCTGAGATACGAGCCCTGAAAGGCATGGCGAATGCCGTAATGTTATCCTTTAGGAAAAAAAGAGAAGTTCGGAGTGCCATAACTTTGGCTCCCTGTAATATTTTTTCACCGAACCAGTAAAAGGCACATCTGTGGGATGTTTGATTTCTTTTCTCCAAATTTCAGCCCAAAAGACCAAACCGTTATTTTGCGGCAGGGTGGCAAAGGATTCCTGTAATGTGGTGGATGCCATAATGTTATCCAATGGGAAAAAGAGTCAACTTTGGAGTGCTGTAAATTTTCCGCCCTGCAATATTTTTTCACTGAAATACTGAAAGGCATATCTGTGAGATGTTGGCTGCGTTCCCTCTAAATTTCAACCCAAAAGACCAAACCGTTCTTTTGCAGGAGGGTGGCAAAGAATTGCTGTCATTTTCACACAGCCTGGAAAAGTACTGTTGAACTTTGTGAAAACTTTCGCAAATTCATTCGATACTGTCGCAAGTGTGAAAGTACTTTGCAAAAGTACTTTTTCCAGAAATTTGAAAAACATGTTTCTGAGGTGTTTTACCCCAAAATAAAGACATGCCTAGCATCCTCAGGGTCTGACTAGGTGAATACAAAAAGAATTAGGTTGCTAGAAGGTCCGAAATTTAAGTGCCAAGCATTTTTCTGATGACCAACTGAAAACAAAATGGCTGATTTGCAACAGTAAAAGGGCCATTTGCGAAAGTAAAAACTACATTTGTGACACTGTCAAACTTTTTGTTAACTTTTGCCATTGACTTATAATGGGAACTTCTTTTTTGAATAACTTTTGAACCGTTTAATATTTTTTCACAAAATCTTCAAATGGCACATCGGGGACCGTGGCCGCACATTCCCTGAAGATTTTGGACCAGTTGTGCAAACTGTGCTACCTCTAGAGATGACCAAAGAATTCCAAAAAAGCGTAAACGCGCATGCAGATCATGCTTAATAACTCCGCAGCCGTATATCCAAACAGTACAAAAGTTGGCAGATCCCAAGAGCTATGGTTCTTGATCAAGTATTCCAAATTTCAGGCAAATCTGTTAAACAGTTGCAAAGTTATTAAGGTGCAAAATTGTAGGTTTAACATGTAAATGGCTCCTCAACCCTAACTATGGTAGCACTACCATGTTACCATGAGATATATATATATATATATATATATATATATATATATATATATATATATATATATATATATACATATATTTTATTTTATTTTGCCAAGTGGCAGGATGAATCTGTGTCTTAAACAACTGTTAAAGACAATCAAAGTTAGTATTCATAAATTAAAATCACAAGGCATGTCATCAGGTCTTTGGGCTTTGTTTGATGCAAAAGAAAAAATAGCCTCCTCCACGTCCACATTGTAACCACTAAGGGGTCTCTCAAAAAGTCCAGTTTAATCTCTAAATCCCATTTTGTAATATCCAGATATTTTGAATATTTTTTTATGTAGTATCCATGCTTCCTCAGGAATGTACACTGACCAGGGTCAGGGACACTGATTTACTGCATACACAGTGTCGTGGCCTGAATCCCTGAACTCTGACTGGTCTGTGGGAAAATGGAGCCAAAACAGAAACTGCATTTGTTCATGTAGCATCTGTGATCTTGAGTCTTTAAAAGTTTCAGCCACTGTAGCATGGTTTCTGCTTGCTTGCCCGATCAAACCTGTGCTGTTGTAATTTGCTTATTGCTGTGTTTCTACTCCTGGTGCTTCTACCAATTGTTTCTGCTCTGATTTGCAAGTAACCACCATTTTTATATATATCTGGTAGTACAGTGATCTATTTTTTATTTTGTTGCAGTTCAAAGTTTTAGTTAGCTTGTTTCAATCAGAATGTGTTTGTTTTTTTAACCATGCTTGCTGCATTTGCTTTGCCTATGTCTGTGTAGCTTATTGCAAAACTGGAGCAGTGTATTTTGCTTTTCCTCTAGCTAATTCTCTTCTGCTATGCTTGGTGATGTGTTAGGAAAGAATTGAAAGTCAACAACTTAAGTAATTACATTGGGGGCAAATGTATTTTGTGTGGCAGTTTTCAGCGAGTGAGTGAGCAGGTGGGTGGGGGAGAGATTGCCAGAACCAGTACCAAGCTGTGAGTTAAAATAAAAAACATTAGTGTGACATCAAATCCTTGTTGAAAGCACAGGGGGTTGTTTGAGTTAGCCAGACCTCCATTCCAGTCACCATCGAAGGAGCAGGATTGCAACACTGAGAAAGTAGGTGCATCCTCCCAGCACAAGTTGTAGAGACTAGAATGGCTACATGCATTAATGTGGGGTATGTTTATTAGTACGGTGGTGGTCTGATGCTGGACTGAGAAAATATTGCTGTTTTGTCTGTGCATTCTTGGTCTCTCCAATCATATCTATGCAAGGGGGCACCATCTTAGCCAGGTTTGTGATGAGGCGTGGGGGGGTCAACTAACTCCATCTTAACCAGGATTCAGCTTCTGTAATGTGTAAGAGTGGCATTTGGCAAGTCAGCATTCTGCATTCAGCCTTGCATCTACATTGTTTTGCACATTTTGATATTGTGAGATTTGCATAACTGTGGACTATATGGTGGTAAAATGTTGCATTCTTTGAGGGGACACTGTGTGGGTGGGTTGAGGACACTGGTTGTATGGGGTTGGGTGTGGAAACTGGTCACATGTGTGACTCCATTGGGGATAGGCCCTGGGACATGGCCATGTGTGGGTTGGTGATATACTGGCAGTGGGAAGGGGGCACTGGTCATCATGCTGGTGTGGGGACACTAGTTGTGGTTTGAGGTGGGGGACACTGATCTTGGTGGAGTCAGGTGGGGATACTGGGTGTGGTGGTGTGTAGTGGGGATGCTGCCAGTGATGTGGAGATACTGGTCATGGTGGTGGGTTGGAGATGCTGGCATTGTGTGTGGTGGGATGGGGATGCTGACATTATAGTGGTGTGGTGGGGATGCTGGCATTGTGGTGGTGGGGTGTGGGATGCTGGAGATGATTTTGGTAAGTTGTTGCTGTTGCCTATTTTATTTTGTACCAATTAGGGTTTTAAATTGCTGCTGCTAGTGATTGGAAACTCCATTGGTACATAAGGTTGGTCCTAGAGGGGTTCAGGTCCATTTTGTTGGGGCAAGTGCCATGCAGATCTGTTTTGTTTGTGCGAGTGGCCATCTTGGTCCAGGATGGGGAGAGTGGGTGTGCCAGTCCATGGGGGTGGGGAGAGTGGGTGTGCAGTTCCATTTTGGAGGGATGCGTTGGTGTACAGGTCAGTTTTGTTTGGATTAGTGGCCGTATTGGTTCAGGGTGGGGAGAGTGGGCATGCAGGTCCATGGGAGTGGGACAAGTGGGCACTTCCACTTTGGTGGGGTTACTGGCCATGCTGGTCTGTGGGGGGGACAGAGGGGCTGTGTTGCTCCATTGTGGTGGAGAGAGTGGGCTTTCAGGTCTGTGGGGTTGGGGAGAGTTGGCATGCAGGTCTGTGGGAGTGGGGCTAGTGAACTTGCTGGTCTGTGGTGGGACAGTGGCCATGCTGTTCTGTCAGAGTGGGGAAAGTGGCTGTTCTGGTCTGTCAGAGTGGGGAGACTGGCTATATGCCCATCTATCAGGGTGGAGAGAGTGGCCATGTCGGTCCATCAGGGTGGGGAGAGTGGCCATGCCAGTCTGTCAGGGTGGGGAGAGTGGCCATGCTGGTCTCTCTGGCTGGGGAGAGTGGCCGTGCTGGTCCACCTGGGCTGGGAGAGTGGCCATGCTGGTCTATCAGGTTGGGGACAGTGGACATGCTGGTCAATCAAAGTGGGGAGAGTGGCTGTGCCAGTCCATCAGGGTGGGAAGAGTGGCCGTCCTGGTCCATGGGGGGGGAGTGCTGCACATGCTGCCATCACAAATGATGGGTGGAGGCTACAGTCCTGCACATGCTACCATCAAAAATTAGGGAAGGGGGCAGCAGTGCTGCAGATGCTGCTGTCACAACTGAGGGGTGGGGGCTGCAGTGCTGCCACTGTTGCTGTCACACCTGAGGGGTGAGGGCTGCAGTACTGCCACTGTTGCCATCACATCTGATGGGTGGGTGCTGCAGTGCTGTTACTGTTACTGTCATACCTGAGTTGAGGTAGCTGCAGTGATGCACATGCGGCCATCACACTTGAAAGGTGGGGACTGCAGTGCTGTACATGTTGTCATCACACCTGAGGGGTGGGGGCTGCAGTGCTGCCACTGTTGCTGTCACACCTGAAGTGTACGGGCTGCAGTGCTACACATGCTGCCATCACAAATGATGGGTGGGGCTGCAGTGTTGCACATGCTGGCATCACACTGGAAGGGTATTGGCTGCAGTGTTGCACATGGTATCATCAGACCTGAGGGGTTGGGGCTGCAGTGCTGCCACTTTTGCTGTCACACCTGAGGGGTGGGGACTGCAGTGGTGTACATGCTGCCATCACACCTTAGGAGAAGGAGCTGCAGTGCTGCACATGCTGCCATCACACCAGAGGGGTGGGAGCTGCAATGCTGCCACTGTTATCTTCACACATGAAGGGTGGGGGCTTCAGTGCTGCCACTGTTGCCATCACACCTGGGGGATGGAGCTGCAGTGCTGCACATGCTGTTGCCACACCTGGGGGTAAGGGCTGCAGTGCAGCAAATACTGCCATCACACCTGAGGGGAGGGGGCTGCAGTGCTGCACATGCTGCCATCACACCTGAGGGGAGTTGGCTGCAGTGCTGCCACTGCTGCTGTCACACCTGGTGGGTGGGGGCTTCAGTGCTGCACATGATGCTGTCAAACCTGAGGGGCTGAAGTGCTATCACTATTGCCGTCACACCTGATTGGTGTGGGCTGCAGTGCTACCACTGTTGCCATCACACCTGAGGGTTGGGGCTGCAGTGCTGCTGCTGTTGCTGTCACATTTGAGGAGTGGGGGCTAAAGTGCTGCACATACTACCCTGACACCTGAGGGGTGGGCGCTGTAGTGCTGCACATGCTGCCATCACACCTGAGGGGAGGGTGCTGCAATGTTACACATGCTGCCATCACACCTGCAGGGGTGTTGGCTGCAGTGCTCCCACTTTTGCTGTCACACCTGGTGGGTGGGGGCTGCAATGCTTCACATGCTGCTGTCTCACATGGGGTTGGGGGCTGTAGTGCTGCACATACTGCTGTCACAGCTTAGGGGAGGGGGCTCCAGTGCTGAGCATGCTGCCATCACAACTGAGAGGTGGGGGCTGCAGCGCTGCCACTGTTGCCATCACACCTGAGGGGTGGGGCTGCAGTGCACTGCTGCTGTTGCAGTCACAACTGAGAACTTGGGGCTGCAGTGCTGCACTCCCTGCATGACACCTGAGTGGGGGGAGCTGCAGTGCTGCACATGCTGCCATCACAACTGAGGGAAGGGGGCTGCAGTGCTGCACATCCTGCCATCACACCTGAGGGGTGTTGGCTGCAGTACTGCCACTGTTGCCATCACACCCGGTGGGTGGGGGCTGCAGTGCTGCACATGCTGCCATCACACATGGGGGGTGGGGGCTGCAGTTTTGAACATGCTGCTATCACTGTATCTCTTTTACTCTTGTAAACCACTGAAATGGGGGGGGGCTACAAATGCCTAATTTTTTTTGAATTCTGTTTGTGCCCTACATTTTGGACTTAATGTGTTTTTCCATTTTATCTTTTAGGACATTCTGCTTTCAAACCTTGAAAGTGCTGTTTAGCTGTCTGCTGCATTGCATCCTTGTTGTTTTGAAGAGGTACAGTTCTACGCAATAGTATTGTGGTTCTCATTGCTAATATAAATAGGGGTTACCCAATCTGTGCAAGGAAGGAATAAAGTATTTATTTTAACTATTTTCATTATTGTTGTTTGACCTTGGGTCACCTCACGAGTTGCGTAAGCCAAAAGTGATATCTCCAAGAGCAAACAGCATATGCGAAAATAAATCCTTTTCTCCGCAAAGTCCCTTGTTGTCTGTCACTTGTGCAATAGAGGTAAAGGAGGCATGGGTGTCATCAGGAGCAAGTGCAAGAGGAGCAGTATCACAGGTCCAGGATTTGTAGTGATTTGGCATGCATTTTATGCTAATCTCTTTTAGGACATGAATTTGACCCTGGTGTCCCATACTGCCGTACTGTAGCTTGATAGCTTGTCCATCGCCAATTGCACATGGTTAGCAGTGTCAGGACTCAAGAGTGCTTCTGAGATCTTCATGTTTTATATAGCTGCTCCTCCTCCTGGCTCTCAGCTGTGACCAGGAATTATCATGGATATATTTTGTTGCTGATATTGTAGTCTGGATTATGAGTGGTGAATGGTTGATGTCTTCAATTTAGAAGTGAGATTCTGATGCTGGTATTCTTCTCTTTATATTTTTGTATGGATTACAAGCTGCTGAGGTCAGCATGTTTACTGCAGCTGCTCTTCACAACTCTCAACTGTGACAAGGAAATATAAGCAGGGTTATATTTTGATGACAATGTTAGACTCATGGTGGTGTAGTCTGCATTGTGTCAGTGGCTGCAGTCATCAGGATTTCTCATCAGCTGTGACCAAGTCTATATTTTGATGTCAATATTCTCCTTTTGCATTCTAGTCAAGCCTGTGACAGCTTCTGAGGTCAGATTGAGTTCTGTAGCTTCTCTTCCTGACTGTCATCATCCATGGATTGACCATGAATTATCAGTGAGATCCTGATTCTGGTATTCTTGTTTTTTGTATGGATTGTGAGCTGCTGAGGTCAGCGTGTTTTCTGTATCTGTTCCTCCAGACTCTCATCCATGGGCAGGAATTATGTGTGAGATTTTGATCCTTAATGTAATAGTTCTGAAGCTTTAATGAATAGTTCTAAAGCTTATGTTAATATTTCTCCAACTTGTGGTCCACTTTTTAGTTCTTTGGAGTCATTCTCACTGCACATCGTCATGGCAACACCAAGCAAAATGGTTAAACTTTCCAGTGTCACTGCTAAGGACTGTGCATTGCAATTCAAGTCGAAAGGCATGTATGAGGATGGAGGGGAAAATGTTTTGTCACTTTTGTGATCACTCAGTTGACTATGTGAGGAATGATACAGTAGTGGATCACTGCAAATGTAAAAAAATATACAAAGAATGCAAGCCAAAAGAATAGCAACAAACAGGTGACACGTCACACCAGCTTTACTGCCACAACTTCTGCAGCTGCAGCACCTGAGAATACTGTATTGAGTGTATTGAGGGCTTGGTGTGGTGCAAATATACCCATTGAAAAATTAGATCAGCCGTGCTTAAGAAATGGATGGGGGACAATGTTAAAGCAAGTGGTGCTATCCCAAAAGTAGCACTACTTGCCCAAATTGAAAAGGGAAATGGAGGAGGGAATTTCACAGCTTGTGAAAGGGAAGCCACTCTGTAAGGTGGGATGAGATGACTAATGCAGATGCCCGCTGTATACTGAACATAATTTTTGTCATGCAGGGTGGAAAATCTATAATTGCAGACACAACAGAGTTGATAACAGTGAACCACACCACTGTCTCACAAAGCATTTTAAAGACATTGCAAAAATCTGATGCTGAGATGGACCAAGTAGTCACTTTCATCAGTCATAATGTGCGGTACATACTGAAATGCTTTTAAGATGTTTTATATGGCTTATTGGTGCCCATGCTATCCATGTTGGTTGCTGGGCACATGTTTTATCCTTGGTGAGAGACACATGGATCGACCATTTTGAACTGGTTAATAAACTTATGGCACTTGTGAAATACGCATTCCAGCAGTTGCCCAAATGCAAGAGAGAGTACTTTGCATTCCTTGAGGGGTGAAATGTAGAAAGGAAAATATTGCCTCCTGTTCCTGTCTTAACCCGTTGGAACACTTGGTTTGAAACAGTTAAGTACCATTCACTTTACCTTTGGAATTTAAGAGACTTCTTCCAGGAGAAAACAAGTGATTGCAACTCCATGAATTCTTTGAGAAAACATTTCCGAGAATGGTTTACAGAGCTGCAGATTCACACAATTTTCATTGCTGAAAACTGCGATGACCTCATCAGTGCAATAGAGTTTCTACAAAGCAAAGACAAACCCTTGGCTGTCTCAATATACTATACACTTCAGGGAATAAAACAGAGGTTTCAGATGTGTGTATCAAAAACGGAAGCATTTAGAGAAAGAACAGACAAATACTTAGATACTCTTAGGCCACGGGTTAGCAGGAGCATGTTGCAGTGTTCCAAAACTCATTTGGAATAAAACACAATGGCAAAACACATGGAAACAGACCCAGCCATAGAGTTCTTGAAATCCTGCCATATATTGAACCCCTACAACCTTCACAAATTGAGTAGAGACTTCACACACTACTCCAGTGACATTTGTGTATTTGGACTGCACAACAAAAACAACACTACGAAAGGATTGGGAGATGCATGCTGGGTAGGACGTAGGAGACCTGCCAGAAAAAATGGATTTTAATGTTGGCCAGTACTGGATTTCAGTGCAGCCACAATTACCAGTACTAGCCAGAGCTGCTCTGCAAGCAATTTGGATACCGGTGTCGAGTGCTGATGTGAAGAGATCCTTCTCAGTCTACGGACAGATCCACACAGACCAAAGAAGCAACCTGCTAGTAGACAATATGAAATGGCTATCCCAGTTTATGTACAATAATTCAAAGGATTAGATTGTTGGACATTTTCCGCAGAAGTTTTGCACATGTGATTTAGTTATATAGGGTTTAAACATTTTCAATTTTGTTGACTAGTTTTCCACATTCATTTGCATAGCATGTATTCATATAATGTAGGTTTTTGGACATTTTCCAATTATTTATATTTTACTGTTTTCCACACATTTTACTTCCTTGAATAGTTTTCACAATTTTTGCACTGTTTTTCATTTGATGGAAGTTTTGTACATTTTTGTGGTTGTATAGGGTTTAAACATTTTCAGTAATTTTGTAGGCTGGTTTTCCACATTCCTTGGCATGTCATGTGTTTATATACTGTAGATTTTAGTTCACATGTTTTTCACTGTATATTTTGTCACACTGTATTGCACATTTTTCACATTTTCATTTAAGTTTTGTTTTTGCACAGTTTTTCACAGTTCAAGTACCTTTGCACATTTGACATTTCAAGCACTTGTATTTAGGTTTTAGTTCACTTGTGTTTCATTATATATTCACTGTTTTCTATATTCTGCACATTTTCACTTAGATTTTGTTTTTTTTACACATATTTCTACTGTTGTACTTTTATGTTTTTGATTTGCAATCTTTTGCAGATTTTATAAACTACTTTTCTTGAAATGCTGTACTTGCTTTTATTATTGACTTCATTTACATTTTTTGGGACGAGAGCTTACAAGAAAGGCCATGTGACTGTGAACTTAGTCTGTATTGTGTGGTGACTGGTGACAATCTAAAATGGCTAGTTCTTTTAATTTATCCAAATGTCCTGCAATCTAGTATTCCATATTGTCATACCTGAGGGATATGGTCTGCAGAGCTTTACCACCATGCTAATGCCAACACACTGGAAGGATGGAGTCCACCGTGCTGCATCCATGGCATAGGATGGATGAGGTCTGCAGTGCTGCCACCATCACACAGGAGGGATGGGGACTGCAGTGCTGCTGTTGCCATCACACCAGAAGTATGGGGCATGCAGTGCTGCTGCCAATCACACCCAAGGGAGGGGTCCACAATGCTGCTGTCCCCATTGCACTGGAAGGATAGGTGGCCATAGTGGTGCTGTCATTATACGGGAGGGATAGGGGATGTAGTGAATCTGCTATCTTCACACATTGTAGCTATTAAAGTAATTTAATAACTACAAGTATAGATATGCAACAGCGGAGGTCAAAATGTGAAAATGCATGCTAACAGAGTGAAACAAATGGTTAAATACACGCCACAAAGCAAACACCGTTAAAAAACAATTTTGGCCTTGCAGACACCCGTGACGCTATAGGTTTTGTCAATCTGCAAAATGGAATTTGCCTTTTCTCAATCACAGTAAACCACTGTCCCTGACCAGGGTGCCTCGTATGTATTTGTACCCTTGGCCACCAGGAGTCAAAACATTTTACAGTCATTTGAGTTTATACAGCCATACACCTCATTCAAACATGCCAAAACATATTGGGTGGGATATTTAAAAGGGATGCGCCATGCGCAATAGGGTTGCGCCTGCGCAAGTCCAAAAGTGTGCCATTCTGCGATATTCAGCAGGAGGCAGTTGCACCACCGAAAACATGCTGAGCAACAGCGCAATGCAAATGACAGCATGCGTAACTGAAGGGGGTGGATCCATGCATAAAGAGCCAATGCGATATCCAAAGACTTGCGCAATGCGCAACAGCAGACCAGCCGGAAGTTGCGCCCCAGCGGAAATGAGCCAAAATAAAAAGGCTCAAGGAAGCGGCGCAAGAACACCACAGGGATGCCAAGTGGGAAAGAGAGAGAGAGAAAGACAGACAGTGACGGGCCAGGGCAGGCAAGGGAAGCAGTGTGGGCCATAGGCTGCAGAGGCCAGCGGGGGTGCCGGTGCAGTGGAAGTAGCAGTCAGGACAGCGGGGGTAACAGAGCAACATCAGCCGGGGGGGCACAAGCCAGGGAGATGGACAGTGGCAGCTTCCACATGGAAGCTGTAATGGTGACAATGCAAGGTGTGGGGGCGTGGCCGTGAGGGGGCCCGCCGCGTGATACGTCCTCAACAGGCAGTACCAGGCCGCATCAGCTTTGAGTTGTACACAGATGTAGAGATCGTGGGCCGGTACTGCCTGAATAGGGCAATACTGAGGTGGCTCTGTGAGCTGTGCAGTGATGTGATGCAGGCACCCTCACGACGGAGCCATGCTCTGTCAGTGGAGACCAAGGTGACAGCCTGCATGTGCCTGCTCATCATGGGCACCTTCCAGAGGCCAACAGGGGACACCACAGGCATCATACAGTCAGCCACGTCACGCATCCTCACCCAATTCCTCAGCGCACTGCGGCCACATGCTGCAGAGCACATCCATTTCCCCAGCACCGCGGCAGAGTGTACAGCAAACATGCAGGCGTTCCACAGGGTAGCAATTATGCCTGGCATGCTAGGGGCCATAGACTGCACCCATGTGGCCATTCGGACACCACCTGGCCCCGATGGGGCTGCCTATATGAATCGGGAGGGCTTCACCAGTGTCAACTGCCAGGTGGTGTGTGATGCCACTGGGCGTATAATCAATGTCTGTGCCACACACCCTGGTGGAGCACATGATGTCTTTATATGGCATCAGTCCGCACTGTGCCATTGATTCGAGAGTGGGGACATCCCCACAGGCCATCTAGTGGGTGAGTATGCATGTAGGGAATGCAAACTCGGGGCAAGGGTGGGAATGCCACAGGTGCCATAGTAGTGGCACACAGGGATATGGACAATATGGACCTGAACATGAGACTGATCTCCACTATCTCCATACAGGTGATAGCGGATACCCACTCCATCCCTGGCTGCTCACACCGTACCGGCGCCCCATGACCCCATCGCAGCAACGCTATAATGAGGCACATGCCGCCACATGCAACATCATTGAGCGGGTGTTTGGGATGCTCAAGGCACGCTTCCGATGCCTAGACACCTCCGGAGGTGCCCTACAGTACAGCCCCTCAAAGGCTTGTGGGATATTCCTGGCCTGTTGTATCCTTCACAACATGGCCAATGACTGTGGGATAGCCGTACAGGTTGAAGAGGGACAGCGGGGCGCCAGCAGCGCCAGTGTTGATGGTGAGTGTGCAGCCCCCTTGATGGCGGGACCCCTGACTGATCCGGCAGGCCCAGCTGCACCGGGACACCATCACGGAGGAGCATTATGCACAACACAGGTAAGTCAAGGGGCCATGTGCAAACAACACTGTCCTGGCACAACCCACAGGCACACAGAGTAACACACCCGGGGTGCAAGACGGCAAGGAGGGTGGAAGGGACCAGGCACACAAACACACCATCAGGGAGGGGCGAACAGTCATATGGACACACACACACACACACACAAACACACCAGGCACAAAGCGTACATGGGCAGGTGCACAGCAGAGCAGGAACAAACATGTCAAACACACAGATCCACAGACCACACCCACCACCTGTACTGTCCAAGCACGTGTGTCAGATGCTGGGCATCCTTGCACCTTGGTGTACAGTACAATGCAGGCATCATCATACACGCACCTGTGGACAGCAGTCGGGAAGGTGTGCAGGTTGTCCGTATGTCGGCGTGATGGGCAGGGCACCCACCAGTGCACTGCCCACCATGACGCACAGTGCACATAGGGCAGCAGCAGACAGGGCCCGCACTGGGAGACAGGTCATTCATGTTGCACCATTCCACGGCCACCGCGGATGCAAGGGTGGCCCCGCCGTGACCCAACAGCACTGGCAGGCTGAGCAGGGGCCACATGGGGTGGCACCGATGGACCACCAGGGGTCCCACTGCGCAATCGCGACCTTGTCTGCACTGGGGTCTGTAGGATGCCAAACATACCTGCACCAGGAGTGCTTGGGATTCCCACAGCAGAACCCAGCATTGACAGGCCTGGTGCGCACGGCAACGGAAATGGGAGTGGAGAGCATACTGTGGGTGCGTGAGTACAGGAGCACCCGCGCAGTGCCCAATGCAGCCACGACAGCGCACCAATGCCTGGGCTCTGCTTGTCAATGGCGGTGGTCACATCCATCCACATACAGACCATCTCTGCATGGTCCAGAGCACACTCCCTGCTGTGCCACTCCACAGCCATGCACAGTGCCTCCACAGATGTTGCAACCCGCCTTTGCTGCTGTACTGATTCCCACAGCAGGCCGGTGTGCTCGTCCAATGGGTACTCTGCCACAATGGCATCCTGTCCCCTAGGGTGTGGAAGGTCCTGATGCACAACACCCCTTGAGGGTGGGCGCTGTTCCCCAGGACCAGGAATGGGCGTATCAAAGGGCGGCGGGCATGTGCCACTGCTGGACACTGCACCCCCAGACCTGGTAGGTGACTGCTGCTGCTGCCCCTCCAACCGCTGTGCCCCAGGGACCACTCGTTCCACCGCTGTGGCTGCATCAGTGCCAGACACCTGCACAGCCACCGGTGCTGCCCCACCGGTGCTGACAGGCACAGTCTGGGACTGTGCCGACATGCTGCACATTAAGTCAGAACCAGCAAGGCCCAGGGGCACGCGTTGGCCTGCTGTGTGTCCATCATGGGACACACACATGTCACTGCCCATTGCAGTCCTTGATCATCAATGGTGCAGGTATGAGCTTACAGCCACAGTCACAGCGCTGGCATGCTTGCATGCCAGACTGCTGAGACACAGGCTGTGCACCCCACACCGAATCACCGACACCAGAGTTGGCAGCCCAGCGTGCATGCTGGTGCAGTGCATGCTGGCTGGTGACAGAGGTGGATGGACCCTCCTCCATGTCCAGCAGGTCATCCTCACTGCCTGGACCCACCACCACTGTCCCCTGCAGATGAACAGGATCTGTAACAGAAAGAGAGGATATGTAAGTGCATGTGAACAACCTTTCTCCCCCAACACCACCACCATGTCATACCGTGCAGTGATGGGCTTCCACCTGTCTGGAATCCACCTCCTGCTACGCCCTCAATAGCACTGCGCTGCATTGATGCAGCCAGTCGGTCCTCAGCCGGGCTCAGCTCCACCACCACTGGCTGGCCCCCGCCTGTGCCAGCACGTGCCGACCTGAGGGCTGCCACCTTCTCCTTCACCCTCCTGCAGTCTGTCCCAATCTTCTTTTTTGCATTCCTGCATGGAGCACTGGTGGCTTCTGTGCAGGTTCACTGCCCGGGCTACCTCCACCCATGCAGCCGCACGGGCCTGAGGGGTGCCCTGCCATCCACTCAGTAGTGCCTCCTCCTCCAGGTAGGCCTGGAAGAGGGCCTCAGTCTCTGCCGTGGTGAAGTTGGGCCTCCTCCTCCTTTGCCCACCATCCTCACCCTCACCTTGGCTCTGCTCGGTCATGGCGTTCTGTATGGGTGGAAGTGGACACCTGTCACTGTGCAGTCTACAGTGTTATCCCATGCCCATTGTCCAGAACATCCCACAGCATGCAACTCACCTCTCACCTGCAGTAACCGAAATCTGGCCAACGCAGCCCACTGTCACACTTTTATAGCACAATGCATGCAAATGAGGAGTGGAGCAACTGTAATGAGATGCAAATCGCGCCACTGCACCTTTGAATGGCTGATCAGATGATTTGCATGTGTCGGCTGAATATCGCGCCATTGCGCTTTTCACAATACTGTTGAGCCGGC
The DNA here is from genome assembly GCA_016271365.2 of Neoceratodus forsteri. Taxonomy (NCBI): domain Eukaryota; kingdom Metazoa; phylum Chordata; order Ceratodontiformes; family Ceratodontidae; genus Neoceratodus; species Neoceratodus forsteri. The sequence continues at coordinate 541,599,805 of CM028131.1, read as the reverse complement.
TGAGCCAATAGCGCAGATCTGTGACTGTGCAGTACACTGCTTTGCGCATGCCCAGTAGCTTACGCAGGCATCTGCCACACTGATGACGTGCTGTGCGTGATCGGCAATTCAGGCCATGGCCACCATTGTGCCAGTGGCGCTACAGCACTGGGCACTATATGGCGCTGTGACACTACTGCGCACTAATCCACTGTGACACTGTCATGCAGGTGGTTGGTCACGCAGGATGCGTAGACGTCAGATGGTGCTGTGCGTGGCCTTGCATCATAGACCCCTGACCTGGTGTACAACCGTTGCCCCCTGGAGCTGTTCGGCTGCCATGTGTACGGCCCTATTGCGCTGTCTGGTGACAGCACTATGTGGACCGACAGCGCTATACGAACGGCACATTTGGAACCTATGGTGGTCTATTGCGCAACATTTCCATGTGGGGTTGCCGTGCTGCAGGGCGCCATATTGCCTGCTGCAAAGTTGGAAGCATGGCACGCAGGAGGGCAGTCCAATGGAGCCCGGTGGAGGTGGCCAACCTGGTGGCCCTGGTAGAGCCCCACTATGGGGCACTGTATGGTGAGGAGCCCCTCACCATGGCTAGAACCCAGGTCTGGCTGCAAGTGGCAATGACCTGGGGGGTCACTGGGCGGCGCCCGGGTCTGCTGAGCAGTGCCGGCACAGGTACAGTGACTCCGCAGGAGGGAGTCTGACCTGCATGATGCTAATGTCACGTGCCAGAGGGCAAGCAGTGCCTAGGCCAGGTGGGTGTACCATCTATGCACCTGTATTCTCTGTAGGGGTGTGAGTGTGTTTTGGTGGCAGTGCATAGGTGATGGCTCTGACATGGCTGTCTGTGTCAGTGTGTGCAGGTGTGAGATGCAGGGGTCTGGCTGTGTGGGCAGGCACTCTCACTGGGGCAGGGGGCAGTCTGCTTTGGAGTCACACTGATGTTTTTCTCAACATTTGTCTCCCACAGGCCGGGCAGAGAGGATGCAGGCACGTGATGAGGAGGGCCGTGGCAGGGCCCCGGTGCCGGTCGGTGGTGCTGCGAGGGGTGGGCCACAGCAGCAGCAGCAGCAGCAGCAGCCACAGCTGCTTGCGAAGTGTGAGTATCATTACATCATGGATGCTATTGCATGCTGGAGGGGGTGGGCATGACCACCAGCCATGCACAACACAACCATGCACGACACAGGTGACATTCATCACTGTCCAGTGTCACTGCACGTCTGTGTGTGTGTCACTGGTGGTCCATGCATGCACTGGGCACATGGCTGTGGAACTGGCATCGCACCACATTGCCACATCACTTGACAGTCTTGTTTGTGCTGTGATGGACATGGGCAGTGTGTGTGTGCAGTGGTGCACATAGCTGGTGCCGCCTGGTTGGGCTGGCCATGTGCATGTTCACTGTGGGTGGGTGCATACCATCGGCAGGGACATTGGGCTATATGGCTTGCAGGTTGGGTGGTGTTCAGGGTTGTGGTCAGTCACAGCCATTGACTGTGTTCCCATTTTCCTAGGCCTCATTGTGCTCTGGAGGATAGAGCGGGCACTGCAGCAGCTCACCCAGGTGTCCATGGACAACAGGATCATCCTCCACAACATCCAGCGCCATGGCCTACGGAGGAGGCACAGCCAGACATGACGGCACCAGGCGGCAGAGGACCAGCCTGCTAGACCTTAGGCTGGCTTCCCCTTCCCACTTCACCCATCCCTCCCACCCTGCCTTCCCTCTCCAGTTGTTCATCCCTACCCTTGCCCACCCTACCTTGCACCCTACCCCCTTATAAATAGTTTTGTTGTTGTTAATTTTGTAATTTACATTTTCTAATACATATATATTTTGATATGAATACTGTGTTGGTCTCTGATTTGCAGCTGGCTATGGTTGCTCAGATGTAGTGGTGTGCATGCCATCTGGGTGGTATGGTCCTGTATGTGTGTGTGTGTGTGTGTGTGTGTGTGTGTGTGTGTGTGTGTGTGCTGATGTGTGTGCATGGGGAGGTGTCTCCAGTGTGGCAGTGACTTTCTGTTGGTCTTGCTATCTGCTGCCACCCACTACTGGGTGCACAGGGTGGGTCTGGCTTGTATGGTTCTCTGCTACACGGGTTGATGTGTGCGGGATGCATGGTGTTTCCTGCAGTGCCAGTCACTGCACATGGGTGGTGTCTTGGGGTCACAGTGCAGGGTGTGCTGTGTGCATGGGGGCTGATGTGCACTGTGGTTGTCAACCCCTGTGTGTGGCAGTCTCAGCCTGCCAGTGGTTGTGCTGGGCGCATGGCCCTGCTGTGCTTTGTTGGCTTGTCCCCATGGGCCAGTAGATCATCCGTCCCACCCCCAGTGATGCTGTGCTTGGGGTGTGCAGGTGTCTTGTTGGTTCTGCAGTGTGTTCCTGTGCCCATGTGTGGCATGGCTGGTGGTGGGCCCCAGCCTGCCTCCCTGGTTGTGCAGTTTCATTGCACTGCTGGGGGGGAGGGGAATCTGCTTGCGCTATGGCACCTCTGGACTGCTCAGCTGTGCTGCCCTTGTTGCACTATGGCGCAACCTTTCTGCTCAGCTTCCCTTCCTGGGTTCGCTATGGCGCGGTTGTGGAATATTCGGACGTTGGCTGCTTGCGCAATTTGTTCTGCTCCATGTTTGAATATCGCGTCTGTTGCGCATATGCGCAATTGAATTTTGCTTGCTCCTGCTGTTGCGCACATTTTGGGAGCAGTTTGAATATCTGGGCCATTTTGTTTTTCTTATTTTCATAAGTTGTTGTAGTCTTTCCTTTTAGTGCTAAGTAGTTAAACATTGATTCTGAATGGATTCTTTTTAAGCCATCTAATAGTTTTAGATCTTTTTGTTTTTCTTCTTTCAAGTTACATTAAACCATGAGTTGTTTCTATTTTCATTGACTATTTTAATTGTGTCATACATTACTGGATATACTTTTTTTAAAATATTTCCCAATGTATTATATATGTTATCAGGCTCACTGGAGTGACATATTATAGTAACAATTCTGTAGTTTCTGTATTATACAGAAGGTCATTGATTTTATTAAGTACCACACCTTCCATTTTTATTCTTTGATTTCCTTAGACATTAAGTGACAAAGGTGGAGGTGGGACAAAGGAAACAAAAGCATTATTTTTAGTAAGGATCAGCAATGCAAGTGGAGCTTGGTCACTTTCAGCTCTCATTTTTATATGTAGGGCTTTACAAAAGTGAATCTTTTCTGTGTTAGTTATTAAGAAATCTATAGTACTTTGGCCATTAGTTCTAAAATACATATTGTAGGTTTACCTTAGTCATCTCCCTGTAATTTCCAATTTAGTATTAGTAAAGTGTCATCTGTTACCAGGTCAGTTAACCACCTCCTATTCTTATTCTTACATGTATAAGAAATTTTCTTATATGATACATTAAGCACCTCCATATATGATTCCAACCAGTTAATATTATTGAAATCACTGATTCTATCATCAAAGTCCCCAGCCAATCATAATGAAGCAAATGGAAATGTCAGTAGAGCTAATTCTATCTCCTGAGCTAAGTCAGTCCAAGTATGGTCATTATATAATAACCTTTAGGTGGCACACATATGTTTGAAAGTATGATGTTAATGGCATCCCTTTGAAGGACAATTATCTGAATATTGTTTGCTTTTTTGATGATCTCTATTATTCTAATCCTGGTTTGATTTTCACATAGATTGCCAAACTGCTGGCATGTCTTACCTGTTTCCTGATTTTCAAAACCGAAGTAGAAAGGGATTGAATGCTATGTATATCTATATAGTTTGGGGGCCCATGTTTACTGTAAACATATGACAGAACAGTATTTAATATAAGAATCCCACTCAGGGTCCAATATTTTCCTAGACATACCAGAAATGTTCCATTATAAGAAGTCTACTCTTAGACTGTTTTGATCTAATATTGATTCTGAGCACAAAGAAAGGGCCATTGGTGTGTTAGAAAGTCATTCATAAATTGTACTATACAATGGGTAAGAGAAATACTGTACTGTGAATGCTGGAATCCAGTCACATGACTGCACTGTTCTCTCAGCACAACAGCACAGGTGGGAAATGCTTAACTTTCTGAACCTTATTATTTGGTCCTAAAATAAAAAAAAAAATCAGAAAGCCATTTTAGAATTGCAATAAGGCATTCCAGGGTGTTTGTTATTGAGGGATGATAGCATTTCTCAGGTGTGTAAAGCCCTCACACACCCTGCCATGCCTTATTGCTTAATCATTTTCTACCCACTTTACTTAATTATTCAACTGGGTACATGTCAATATGCTCCCGACAATTCGCTCCCATGGTATTCACTCCAGACAATTCATTCCGATGAACATTTGCTCTGTTGTGATCTTGCTCCCGTCAGTCTCGCTCCCACATGCAATTACCTGACAGCAACTGACAGCTACTGAATGGAAAGCTACTGACAGCAACTGACAAACAAAGAGCACAGTGTTACACAGAGCCACATTATTGGGCAAAGAATACCAGTTGGTAATGACAACATGCAATGATGTGGTCCAACCAGAATGGATGGCTAGCAGTATAAAGTAACCTAGTCTATGGCTATGGCTCTGTTTGCGACTACCTTTAGTGAAAATGACTTGCTGCTTCATCACCTTCAAGCACCAAAAAAGAACACTTGTTGACGAGAATAACTTTATCTATACGTTTCACAAACGGGGAGATGAGGGAAAAGGCATATGGCAATCTGAGTGTGCAGTACAAAAAGTAAAGGTTTGCAATGCACACGTTCACACAGCTTCCATTGATGACCCAAGTAGTATATATTGGTTTTCCACACACACATGCACCAGACCCCTGTACTGTGGAGAAATCAGTAGCTGTCAGTACTGCAAAACAAAGAGCAGCAACAACACAGGATACAACCACTCAGGTAATACTTCATGCAAAACAAAATAAGTCTTTAGCAGCCACAGGAAGGTTGATAGACCATAATCTAAAGCAAACTGTGCAGAGAGTCTGGGTTCATGGGGCACCACCAAAACCAAAGGATTTTGTGGAGTTGGTAATTCCAGAACATTATAAAACCTACACTCAGGACTCTGGCACTGACAGTGTTACATTTCTTTTACATGACAGTGGCCCTGGTAACAACAGGATATTGATATTTGGGACAGACAGAAATCTACGTTTCCTTGCAAGATCAAAGGTGTGGCATGCTGATGGCACTTTCCTTGTTGCTCCTTCTCATTTCCAACAGTTATATGTTATCATGGGTGAGCGCTTTGGCAAAGTCCAGCCTGCTATTTATGTGCTTTTGCCTAGTAAAAGACGGGAATGTTTTGACAGGATGCTAACAGCACTAAAAGAACTAAACCCAAATCTCTGCCCAGACATTATCATGACCAATTTTGAGGGGGGTACAATTAATGCCTTCAAATCAGCTTTTCCTTACAGTAAGTAAGTGGGTTGCTTCTTCCACTTTACACAGTGTGTTTATCGTAAGATACAGATGGAAGGCCTAGCTATACAGTATTCCCACAATCAAGAATTTGCCTTAAAATGTAAATATTTGCCCTCTCTCACCTTTTATCCTACTAACCAAATTATTAAAAGGTTTGAGGATATTACTGATGAGCAACAAAATATGTTTCCAGATGATTTACTACCGGTCATTGACTATTTAGAAGATGTCTGGATCGGGTGTCCTAACAGGGGAGGCACAGGCAGAAGACAGACCCATTTTGAACTTGCTCCCTGGACCCATGCAGAAAGTGTCAGTAATGGGAGAGCTAAGACAAATAATGTTGTTGAAGCTTTTCCACAGAGGGATGCAGAGTATCCTATGCATGTCGCATCCGGAGAGCTTTAACAATTGATCGCTGGGAAAGCCCCAACTGTGTCTCGGAAGGTGTATCATGACAATGTGGAATGGCTTGCCTGCATTGTTGGTAAAAGTGAGGAATGTACTGTGGAGGAGTTTCTTAGGGAAATCACACATAGCTTTGACTATTAAACTTTCAAGTTATCACATCTAATGGATTTTTAACATTTTCTTAATATATTATTGTGTTTTTAACATACCTGGATCAACTCAGGTGGCAACTGAATAACTAACTACTTCACTTCCTGGTTACACATAGTAACTAAGGGGTAACTAAGGGCAGACTACTTCTAAGGACTATCAGTACTAATACGGTAAGGATATTTTGTTGCTTGCTGTCGTGGTAATGCTGTTGTAATATCAATTTGTTTTGCAATGCATATGGGAGTGAAACATGGCACACGGGAGTGAACTGACACTTTTTTTTTAAAAGTCAAAATTGTTTATTGATTGGTCATAGACCTTTACAACATTTTTACAAAAATAAACATTCATACATTATCATAATAAAAACATTTAAAAAAAATGCCACTTGTGCACCTTTTTGGGTTAATTCACACACAATATACCTTTCCATTCTTTGGAATCACTACCTCCATGTCATTTGTTTGCCTCATATCCTTAATGGTATGTTCTAAGTTCTGATATTTATGTTTTGCAACATTGGTATTATTTCCCAATTTACCAGAAAACTGCACAGTTCCTATTGAAGTTTCTATTTAGTGTTACTGTTTTTGCCTCCCTTTTGTTTATGCGTTTTTTTTTTTTTACCTTTTTTTTATCTACTGGCAAATCAGAGATGACTATTGTGGAAAATGAGAGATTTTGTTAGTTGCTTAAAGTTCATTCACCTTGCTTAGTACTTCTGTATATCTATCTAGAATGTCATTCTTGAGTGTCAGCAGTTGAAACTTAATGTCTGTAATTGCTTGAAGGAGCACCACATTAGCCTTTATAGGATGTGATAAGTCTTTCAGTGTATAATTTGATAAACTGATTTGCTGGTTTTGTAAAACGTTGGTGTTCAAATTATATTTTCTACTTGTTGATTTAAATAGTTGAATATTTTATTCAAGGACATAGCAGTTTCCTAATAGTTTATTAAAGGCTTTTGATTTAAATTAAAAGATTAAGTTAGTGCATCACAGGAGTTTTGAGAGAAGTTCAGTGGACTGAAAAGTTCAACCTTCTTTTTTGGAGTCTCCTGCAAATTAATGGTCTCCTCATTTTTGTCAGAGGAATGGCATCTGGCATATCCATTGCTGTTTTGTGGTTTATCAAATTATCACTGTTTTTGTCACTTATGTTATTTTTATGCTCTTTTTGTTCATTATTAGGTGAAAATAAATTTGTTACACTTTCTTCCTTTTTCTGATGTAGATTAGATATGATGTTTCCCTATTTTCTTTTTGTTATTAATTTTTTCACCTGTTTCTACTTTCTGGTTTTTACCTGTAGATTCTTTAATCACTACCATTTTGTTACAGTTTCTTTCCTTTTCTGGCGTAGATTAAATATGTTGTTTCCCTCTGGAACTTCTTTTTGCTATTAGTTTTTACCCATTTCTGTTTTCTGATTGTTACTGGAAGACTCTTTAACCACCTCCATTTTGTTTTTGCAATGATCACCAGCTGTTTTTTTTTTGTTTTATTTTCTGAGCATCTGAACTTGTAATTTCTTGTTTGACATGTTTAGTAATCTTATTCTCCCCTCCTTCTGATTTATGCATGGTTTTATGTACACTTTGTTCTTTCTCAGTATTAACCAGTGCTGATGCTATGATGTTTACAATCTCCCTCAAATAAATGCATTTTTTTGTTTTTGTTTTCAATTTTTTTTCCAAATCACTGTCCATAGTATTTATCATCATTCTCCCACGTCTAGTATTCATATTAATTTTTGCAAGATACTCATACGAGAATACAACAAAGCCAGCAAATTAAGGCCATTCAAACCTTTGCACCTAGCGCAAATCTGTAGCACTGAAATAGTGCTGGATTTGTGTGAGGCTGCAATATTGAAAAGCCCTATTAGTGCCAGTGCTGTGTGGTAGCACTGATGCTAATAGATAATGGTATGCAGGGGTGTGGATAGGGGAGCACCCAGGAATGCCAGCAGCATGGCATATTCAATGGTATAGAGCTGCGCTACAGGCATTAACATGACCTGTAGCATGGTGCTAGATACCGCCAAAAAAAAGCTGGCAGTAATGCGGCAGTGCCCCCCCACATCATGGACCTCTATAGCTGTGGTATATCAAGAATCTCCCTGGTAGTCTAGTGGTGCCCCACCCCCATCACAACTCCTGACCCCCTAGTAAATGTAAAACTCATATTTGTCCCTGGTAGTCTAGTGGTCTTGCTTGCACAGATGCATGGATGTGTTGTATGCACTGACTGTGCCTGCCAGCATATAGTTCCTGCTGCTTCCAGCCTGTGCTTCCATTCCAACCAACAGGGGATGCTGTGGACATGCCTTGGCCTGCAGTGTCCAGCCTGTACTTCCATTCCAAACAAAAAAGGGGATCTTTGTGCTCCATGCAGTAGCACCGGGCAAAATGCATGGTAATGTATGCTAAGCAGCACTTAAAGAGATGCAAATGTACCTGTTTGCCCAAAGATTACCTAAGTAGGCTCATTTGCATGATAGCTTTGAATATACCTCCTGTTTGCCCCGGGCTAACCAGTTTGCACCGGGCTAATGTGTTAACACTGTGCAACCAGGTTAGCCCGGGGCAAACCTCACTTCAGCATAGCAATGTTCTGCAGTGTGTGGCTTACATTGTTGTTTGCAGTAGCTGTGAGACATCTCTTTGCAATCACACACAACGTTCTCTACCTGCAACATTGGTTTTCTCCAGGGTCTAATGAGCTGCAGTAGGAGTGTGCACTTCCCTGTTGCTATATTCAGTGCTGTCTTATTCCCAGGCTATTTTTGTCCTGCATTCCTGACCCTGTTTGCCCAGCTTCCTTTGATTGCTATATTCAGCTGGTTTTGCATTGGGCTATTCTTTTTGAATATAGCTTGCTTTTTGCTCCAGGCTAATTTGCCTGCCGGCGGTGCTAATTTAACCCCAGGGCAAAGTTTTGAATATCTGGCCCCCATTTTGTATATTGAGTCTGCTCATATTACAGGGTCCTCAGTCTCAGTTACTGACGCTTTTTAATCTACATGATGGTGATAAGCATTATCTGAACTATATCAGTAGAAAATCCACTTAATTCAACTAACATACTAGCCTGTTGTAGGATAACAATACATATACATTTAAATATGAATATAACAGCAAAAGATAAAGACAAAACATAGGACCATCAAGTATTAATTAATATTAATAGTGTATCATCAACTGTCAAAATAACATGTGCTTCTGCTAATGGCTTACCTACTGTATCTTTAGCAGCAGAATTAAATTAGCAACAGAATTAGAGACGGTCTCTGAAAACACCTTGGGCCAAATATTCAAAAATGGGCGAAGCAGACTGCAAATATTTGTGCTGCTCCTTGCACTTGCCCAGGTGCCCAAAAATGCTGTATTCTGTGGAATAGTGCTCCAGTGCTATTTGACTGAATATAAGGCCATTGTTGCCCAATGCTAAGCCACTTAGCACAGGGCAGACATGTCTCTTGACATAGGGCATCATAATGGCTTGCACCCACAATAAATTTCTGATATTCAAAACAACCCATGCAAATGAGCCAATTGAGCATGCAAGGCACTAAGGGACTATGTGCATGCCCATAATGATCTCATTTGCAACTGTAGCTGGCAAAGTAATTGTGGTGCCACCATCCCCTTTTCTCATCCCAGAGAATTGTCCCTGGTGCTAGTGATCTCCCTCCTCGATGATTGCTGGACTGAAGTAAAATAAATAATTTTCCCTGGTGTCTAGTGTTCCCCCCTCACTGATAACTGGCCCAATGTAAAATACTAACTTTTCCTGGTGTCTAGTGATCTCCCCCAGTAATGATTGTTGGCCCAATGTAATAGATAAAGTTACCCTGGTGATCTCCTTGGCAATTATCAGACTGATGTTGTAAAGTAAAGCTGCTCTGGTGTTTAGTGGTCCCCCTTGCTGACTGCCAGCCCTATGTCATAAAGTAAAGTTTCCCTGATGTCTAGTGGTCCCCTTAACCATTGACAAACTGATGTTGTAAAGTAAAGTATCCCTGATGTCTAGTGGTCCCCCGACTGATCACTCACCCAGAGTAATAGATAATGTTTCCATGGTGTTTAGGGTCCCCCCTCACTGATTGCTGGCCTGATATAATAGATAAAGTTTCCCTGGTGTCTAGCAGTCCCCCTACCAATTGCTGACCCAATGTTTAATTTTATACTGTCCCTGGTGTCCAGTGGTCCCTCCCCCAACCAATTCCCTTGCTCGATGCAGAAATGTTATCCCTGGTATCCAGTAGTCCCTCCCTGTACCCAGTACTATGCCTGCTGTGTTAATAAATATTCCTGGTGTCCAGTGGTCCCTCTCCATCCTGATTCCCTGTATTATACTAAAAAGAAAGAGATCACCATCCAGCTGCAGCTATGTAAGGAAAACTATCAATATGAAAGAACAGAAAAACCTGCAGCCCTCCCTCAAGTGCACCACATGTGATGAGTCCAAAACTAAAGTCTGTCTTGTTCAAAAAAGCATGTTTTTTATCTGAATAGCAAGCACACACACCAGAAAAATTATAAATATATAAAGTGCCACTTTAGAAAAATTGCCCAACAGTGTTTCACTCCCTACCTTCAGAGCTTTATCAAGAGCTGAGCTAACAGTTCTACATCATGCCTTTGTATACCCCCAATCATAAGTTTTAATGTGCATATTCATCACTTAATATATTAAAATATTAAGTCAACTAACTAATACATCAAATATTCTAACAATTACATTCTGACAGCATAATATAGTTTAGATCTCAGTTATTTTATAAAGAACATCTAAACATATTGTAATATAAACGGTGTCTCCTCTTAGAGCCACCAATATTAAATTAATGTATATTCTGTTTTCTTGTTCATCGATTAATGCATACTTAATTTCAGTATTAAAGCCACAAGGCAAGCATAAATACTTTGCTCTGATTAAGTTTTAAATGGTCAATCCATTCCTTTGTTCAGTTTGCCTATTAGGTCAGAAATAATATATAATGATTCCTGATTAGAAGGCAGGTACAACTACTTCAGTTCATTGAGAATCAGTTATTCAATTTTATTCTAACCAATCGGGAATTTAGAATCATTTCCCGATACTTCTCATTCTCCGATGGACTCGGATATCTTCACAGGGTGGCTCCTGTTCACAACATTCTAGTTGTCTGTTGTCATAGGAACTGTTACTCAGAGGCTGTCAGATGTAAACATAAATCTTGCAAATGGAGAAGAACACAGCAGGTGCTACCTTCAAAGGAGACAGAGCAACAATTAAAACAAGCCAAAAATATATTTTTATATAAATATGATTTATCTTAGAGATATAAACAACACATCCTTGATTAATTTAATATTTTAGACATTTAAGTCTGAAATTATTTATTTACAATGTATACTCTTAATACTGTACAAAGTGACACACACAGAAAACAATTACAGAGAAGATATCAACACAGTTTTTTTAATATTATAACATACAATACCTTGCTTCTTTCATTATTCATGCAAGTACAGAGCAATTTCTAGCCTAGAATTCAATCCTGGAGCTCTCACGGCACCTAACTTATAGGTCCAGAAGGTTTCTCTTTTGAGTATTAGATTTTCAGTATTCCCTCCCCTTGGACAAAGGTGCACTAGCTCAATCCCTGTAAAGTTCCAACTGTGAGTCCCATTACCACGAGTAAATTTAATATGTGCAGCCAAGATTTTTTTTTAATTTTTGTTTTCTATATCTCATGTGTGCTCCCCCTCACAAGTTTTAAATGTCCTGTTAGTTTTCCCTACATACTAGGCACCGCATACACATTTAGCCAAATAAATTATACCTTCAGTGTCACAAGTTATAAGGTCTCTGATCATGTATTTTTCTTCATTAATGGGATTTACAGATTCCTTACATTTAGTGATGGTGCTATCACATTTACAGTGACAATTAGGAACACATCCTTGTAGTGCTGTGCTCCCTATGTAAGTTTTTTTTTTTATTATACTGGCACAGTAGTGGCAGTATAGTTAGGGTTACTGAGGGTGTTTAATGTTAAAGAGTAGTTTTTGGGAGTCTATAAGTTTATGATGGTTTGAGGTATTTGTATGACATACGGGATGCTGTGTCACCTTGAGTAGCTCTTTTTATGCAACAAAACTTGCTTGTATAGGCATAACCATTTCCAAGATACAGGGGGTGGGGTTAAAAACGAAGAAGGTTTTGGGGGGTTTGGCAGTTTTTTGTCTACATCTATCTCAGACATGGCTTAAAGTTCAGGCATGAGATTTTCAGGGTAGAAAGCCTTGGCATCACAGATATGCCTTTTTAAGATTTGGTGTAAAAATATTAATCTGTTCAAAAGTTATTGATTTATTTATTTCCCATTATTTCCTAGGGAGAAAAATAGATGTCAGGCACAATGCAGGATTGCAGTTTTTTTTTCGATGCAGAATCCTGCATTGAACTATCATGTTAGATGCAGAATCCAGCATCAAAGTGCCATTTAAGGTATTGTGCCCTATTTATTGCATTGCCAACATCGGGGGGCACAATCCCCATGTAGCAGTAGGAATCCCCCACCCACCAACACAACTGTTGTGGCACATTGGGAGCCCACCCCAGTATGCCTAAATGTTTATTTTATTACCATTTAAATTAAGAAAACTGTCCCCCGACATCTTTTATCTTTGATGCAGAATCTTGCATTGAAATTTTCGAAACAGGATCCTGCATTGAAGTAATTTGCCCCCCCCAATTCCTCACCGACATCGGGTGCCCAATTCCTGTGTCGATATATCTCCCCCCTACATGCACACACACACACTTATGTGGCACACTGGGAGCCCACTCCAGTGTGCCAAGATCATTTTTATGTATTTTTAGCTTTCCAACACCAGGATGCCCACTCCCGGTGTTGGATGCCCCCCACCCCTCCAAGCCTGCTTTCTTTGCTGACGGGGGTGCCCAATCCCCTTGTCAGTACCATGTATCCTCCCACACTCAAACCCAGTGTGCTAAAAACTGTGTATGTATATATGTATATATATAATATATATATAGATAGATATATATGATATATATATATATATATATATATATTTCCTGTTAAATGAAGAAAACTGTCCCTGACATTTTTTATTTTTTTACCTGAAAAACAGAAAATTATCCCTCATCGTCTCCCCAATCCCACCTCCCCATCCACACCTTCCCACTGAGCACACTCTCTACACCCCTCCTTACTCATACTTACCTCCTGAGGTTGGGAGTGGTGATTTTCTCTCAACTGGGACTCGTCTGCACTCTTCAATGCTGAACTGTGATCTGAGTAATCAAGATAAGATGTATAATGGGAGTCAAAGGAGGGGTTCAACTTATGTAGATATCTTGGCCAAATTTAAGAATTTGGGCCCAAATTTTCAACATGGGTTCATGGGACCCCACCTCATGAACACTGTCATTGTCATTTCATTACTCAGCCCCGAAAGGTGATTTCGTGGTCACTGTGTGGAATCAAATTTTGGGACTGATTAACAAAATCACAGTGCCACTGTTCATGAGGTGGGGTCCCAAAATGACCATGCTAAATATCTGGTGCAAAAATTCAAAAAAATGACTGCGTGATGCTCGTGCATTGTGCAGTTTCTACGCAGGCTTGCAACTTCACTACATTTTAATATTTTCAGTCCAGATTTTCAACATTGACATTTTTTAACAACTTCTTATGAACAGTACAGCCATCATTTTTCACATCCTGCCTGAACTTGTTTTGGCACCTTTCATGCAGAATGCTGCGGTCACTGTGCAAAATCAACTTCTGGGATGGATTAACAAAATCACACTGCCGCTGTTCATGAGGTGAGGTCCCAAAAAGCCTATGTTGATAATTTGGTGAAAAAAATACAAAAATTACCACTTTACAAGCATACATTGCACTGTTTCTACTCACACTTGTAACGTCACAAATTTTTCATATTTTCATTCCAGATTTTCAACATTGGCATTTTTTCATACCTCCTCATGAGCAGTACAGATGTCATTTTTCACATCCTGCCTGAAATTAGTTTTCACACTTATGGTGCAAAATGGTGCAGTATCCGTGAGAAATCAAATTTCATGATGGAATGATGATATCACAGTGCCATTATTCATGAGCTGGAGTCACAAAAAGGCAATGTTGAAAATTTGGTCCAAAAATACTCCAAAACAATTGAGTTACATTGGCATTTTGCTACACTTGCGTGTAACGTTACCAAATGTTAATATTCTCACTGAAAATATTAAACAGTGCTATTTTTTCAAACAAACTCATGAATAGTATAAAGTAGCTGTCATTGTTCAAACTTGTGAAAAATGTTTTTCTGCACCTGTGGCATGTAATGGTGTTACAGTTGGTCAGAATTCTTTTTAGATTGAGATTTGAACATTTTTGTACTGGGAACATACGGTGAGGTGATAAGATGATTATGTTGAGCATTTTGGGTGAAAATTATTTAAGGTGGCACAGTTATAACTATTTGTTGCAATTTTGCTATGCCTACTCCTAACATAATGTGTGGAGGCACAGAGGCTGGAGACCCCTGTGTTTCCTTAGACCAATTGGCCCTAACCCTCACCCCCATTTCATGTGTAAGAAAGTTGACATGGTACAGTACTGGAGAATGGGGTGAGAGTTAGGGCCAACTTCTGTTTACCTTTTCCTGAATAACTTCCTAAAATCCTGCCCCAAACAAATGATTCTCTATGTGGACAATGCCATAATTCTCTCCTCCAATAAGAACCACCATTCCCTGCAAAATAATCTCCAACTCGATTTCTCATCAGTGGAAAAATGGCTCAGGTCACAGAAACTTATACTCAACTATAAAAAGATCAGGTCTATGCTCTTTCGTAACTCCCACAACAGACGCAGGTCACCTGCCGTGATCATAACAAACCAGCATGGTTCAACCCTCGAACAGGTTCTTACCTTCAAATACTTAGGGATCACTCTTGACTGTAACCTGTCCTACATGTCCCATATTGACAATGTCGCTAAAGCTGCCAACATGAGTCTTGGCCTTCTCTACAGGCACAGGTCTAGCTTAACTTCTGCTGCCTTGAGTATTGCAGTGCAAAGCTCAATTGTCCCCATCATCGACTATGGCCTCATCATTTACGGATCGGCCACTTCTACGGCCCTTAGATGCATCTCTTTTCGCTCAACAAAGCATGTTGTCTAATCACAGGGTCTCACCACCTAACCCACACATGTGACCTCTACGCTCAATCTGGATGGCTTCAACTATCAAATCGCATGAAATATCAAACCTGCACTATGGCTAAAAAGATCACAATGGGCCTGGCACCCTCGGGGGTACTATCTCTCCTCAGCCCCAGTAGTAACTCCCATCACACGAGAGGTTCGAAATTTCATTGCCTGTTGGTCCCACACTGCAGAACCTCCATGGGTCAATGCTCATTTGCATATATGGGGCTCCTTACTGGTGGAATAGCCTTAACACTGAGATCTTCTCCACCCCAAAGCTAGGACATTTTAAATCAAGTCTCCACCTCCAACTCTCTGCCTCCAGCACCTGCGATTGTCATACCTAGCTGGAACTCTCAGCCCAGCTCAGCAGTCCTAACCTCCTAGCCCCTCGTTGCACCACTCCCTTCTTTCCACTCCCTCCCCTTTACCTTACCCTTCCTCCCTTACTACATTTCCACCCCCCTCCTTTTCCTGCACTTCATTTCTGATTCACAACTGCCTCTGGAAAGCTCTACATATAAATCATGTTTTGCTACTGTATGTTAAATCTGTTGTTTTATCTGCTTTGCTAACACCTGTCTTATTATTTTTTGCATTTACTTCACTGTGTATCAATGTATTGTCCTGTCTCTTTGTAAAACAGCCTTGGCTCAAAGGTATTTGTAATCCTAGACTAAATAAATAAAATAAATAAAAATAAACTACTGCAAGACACACTGCAACACAAGTAGTATATTTGTATGCTAGCTGTCAAAATGTGATTGATGGCCAGAAATTACATAATGCCCCACCACTACTGCATATTCAGGAAACGAAGCAATGTCCCCACCCCTTCCTCTTCCTGTGTGATCCAGAAATTATGCAACATCCCACTCCCTCCCTGTGTGTGCCAAATATGGCAAAGCACCCCCACCCCCTTTCCACTCCCATATGCACCAGATATGACGCAGCCCCCCCCTTCCATATTGTGATGCTGCTATGGGTGGAGTGAAGGTTGGCTTGTCTGGGCTTGCCCATGACATGTCAATGGGGATATGTTGATAAAAAACATTATCCACTGTGCCTCCATAGTCTTTCTGGTTTATGTTTTGCTCCTGTGTGTATAGATTGCCTGAGAAAAACAGCAAAATGGATTAACTTAGCCAATGTTGTTCTGCATCATCTGCTAGTGCCACACCAGAGGATTATGTTATGATTGAATCATTCATGAGATATGGGTTGCATGATAATCATGAGTGTGTTATTATGGATGAACAGTGGGAAAAATCAGATCAGATGCTTTTAGAATTAGTAGTAGTTAAACAGTTTACTTAACAGAAATGGATATGAGCATTGTAACACCCTTTTTGCACACAAAGGTTCACCCACATGCTGTAACATGTGCTATGCATGCAGATAATTTGGCTGTAGTAAAGTACAAAGTGAGGTGGTACAGTGCTCACATACATTTGTGTCCCCCAGAAAACCTTTGAGATTTTTAACACCATAATAATGGTTTTTGTGTAACAGGATGAATATGGATTTTGCCCGTTTACTAGGAGATGCAAAAAACCTCTGCCATGCACCAGCTTTGTTCATAAAAAAAAGAAAGATGATCAGATCTAGATCTGCTTCAAATAAATGTATATTAAGAGGGGGTGTAACACAAATGAAGGGGCAGGGACCTGAATATTGGTGCAGTCCAATATTCAGAGTATGTGCACCATGTAAGGCAGTTTTGCACAGTCCCCTTGAGTGGCCCACATACCACCAATCCAAACCTCAACTTATTCTCATGCAATCCTAGCTGTTTGTAAAGGAAGTGCAGTGGTCCGCCTTGACCCCCAGCACAGTAGTCCCTGGTGTCTAGTGGTCCCCCATGCTGTTCACTGGCCTGATGTATTAAATACACTTTCCCTGGTGTCTAATGGTCCCTCCCTTTGCCAATCACCAGCCCAATGTAATAGATAAAGTTTTGCTGGTGTCTAGTGGTCCCCACTCTTGCTGATCACCATCTCAATGTAATAGATAAAGTTTCCCTGGTGTCTATTGGTCACCCCCGCCAATCATTGGCCCGATGTTTAACAATATACTTTCTTTGGTATCCAGTGGTCCCTCCTCCCACCTGATCCCAAGCCCGTTTTGTCAGTAAATATTCCTGGTGTCTAGTGGTCCCTCCACATCCTGCTCCCCTGTAGTATATAGTAATAAGATTCCCTGATGTATAATGAACCTCCATCCCTATCCCTGATCCCCTGTATTATATAATAATAACATTCCTGGTGTGTAGCAGTTCCCCATCCCCTGTATAAGAGAAGTAAATATGTTCCCTGGTAGTTAGCAGACCCACCCCCGGTATATTGTCTAAAGAAAATGAACGCATACTTCTACACTTGGGTTTTCTCATCTGTGAGCACCGTACCACCTCACTTTGTAGTTTACTACAGCCAAATGATCTGCATGCATAGTACATGTTAGAGTATGTGTGTAAACCTTTGTGTATGAAATGGGTGTTAGAATGCTCACATACATTTCTGGCCCCACCAAAAAACTTTGAGATTTGTAATACCATAATAATGGTTTTCATGTAACAGTATGAATACGGATTTTGCCTTTTTATTAGGAGATGCAACAAACCTCTGCCATACACCAGCTTTGTTCATAAAAAAAAAACAAAGATGATCACTTCTAGCTCTGCCTCAAACAGATGTATATGGTTCAAATCTACCATTATTTGTTCTGACATCCCTACCCTGCTCTGTAAATCTCTAACTTTTGCTAGTATCTGTTGGTCAACTTGCTGAGGGTTTAGCAAAGCCACTAAGCTCCTGGAGAAGCATAATGCAATTTTTTGATTCACTAAATTAACTAGACGCCTTGCTTTCTGTTTGACAATATGGCTAGATAAAACACTTCTAACATCTATGGAAGCTCCTTCAAGCACATTTCTCACAACAGTGACTACCAACATTAAAGTATCATTAGTACACACCTACACCTTGCTGTTTAATACATGTGCAATATGCTCTAAACAGTCATCAGCATTTAACTCTTGGGGGTTTCTATGTAATGAAAACATAGGATCTTTCAAACTATCACAATCCAGCTGTAGCTGTACAAAACCATTACTACCCAAAACAGACCTTATTCTGTCCAGCAACTGCTGCACAGCTATATGGATTGCAGACTAGTATTGCTCTATGGATGTTATATTGTCTGGACTGGCAAAGTGAAACTTCTGGCAAGACTCAACATCATTAAAATTATTTCTGTGTACTTCATATTCATTTATTAATTCTAAATAGACAGGCTCCGCTAGACCATTTTTCATTACCTGCTGGCCCTCCTGACTACAAATGTCTTCTTCATGGCTTGGTATGGCACTGCCCCCTATCTGCATGACTTCAGGGTTGTTATTTTATATAGGACTTATACAATATTCACTTCTGTCAGATCCATGTGCACATCAGAATGATCACATTGTCCCCACTCACATCACTCAGTTTCACATTCACTACTTTGACACTCAGGAGATTGCTCAAATGGGGAACTCAAACAACAGTTACACAAACAGTATGCTGGTGCAGACACAGATACCACAAGGTTATGTGGTGGTGGTGCCCCATTTTTTCACAGGGATGTTTGATGCTGTTGCATTCTGTATTAGTAAGCCAATATTTTTTAGTCTTTCTAATTCTACACTTAGGCCGATATATTCAGAAATGCACCAAAGGCAGAGCAAGTTGCAGCGCAAGTCAGATGCATCATGACAAATGGGTGCCATATTCAGAAGTTGCACCACCACAAAAGAAACAGTGCAAGCTGGCTGAATATGGCCAAGATGCACCATTGCACAATCAGGGATGTGCAGGTGCAATCATGGAAGTGCAGAGCAAACCTGTGCACAAACACAGGGGGCAGTGCAAATTCAAGCAGCCCAGGGACACAGCAAAGGAAGCACAGTGTCAATTGTCACATGACCCCACCAACAGGACACACCAGTGCACACACCGGCACAGAGCAGGAGGGATCAATGGGCATCACGGGATGGAGCACAGCCACCAACAGAGGTGCTGTGTACTGCACCAACCAGAGCAGGTTTACAGGAGTGCGAAAGAGACATGCACCAGAACAGCACCCGTGAACACAACGGTCAATGCAAGCCAGCCAGTGGTGCACCCCTCATAGGACACCAGCCAGCTGGCCGTGGCCAATGCCACACTGTAGTGGGTGACCCCCCCAAGGCCCTGGACCCAAATACACCCATGATGCACACCCCCACAGGCAGCACCAATGCCAGGCAGTGAATGAGCCAGGACTCAGGCAGGTGGCCAGAACACAAGGGACTGGGAGCACAACAGTGGATGCAGCCAGCCACACCCCAACATACCGATGAGTCCAGCAGGGCAACTAGGCCTGTGCACTACCACCACACCCCCAAGCATTTGCCCAGCCCTAACCACAGCCTCATGGTGACTCTGAAAACACACAACACACCCACCACACCTGGGAGATAGCCCCCACCACAATGTGAAACACCACTGGACACAGTAGAGAACCACAGTGAACCCACACTCCCTACCCTGCACCAACACCATGGACCAACACCCGACCACTGCAGCATGGCTCCACACACCACCTGAAAAATAGACATGGACACAGTCATGTAGGGAAAGAAAAGCTTTATAATATGAAAATAGCAGAGTAACACAATAACAGGGGCAGGGACAGGGGAAGAGGAAAGAAGAATAGGGCCAGGAAATAGGGTCTGTACAGGATGCTGGGGGACTGCAGGAGAACATGGATAGCAAGGGAAAGGGGGCTATAAACAGGGACAGGTTACTGCTGTCTACTCCTGGCCAGCCCTCGGTGCCACTGCTCCCTCCTCATGGCAGTGGTGACATGCTGTATGGACTGCACCATGCAGAGGATTCTCTGGAGCACAGCCAGGATCTGCCTCTGAGTCCTTGCCCTCACCCTTGGGCCCATCCTCGCTGCCACAGACCTCACACCTAAGGGATGGGACAAGACAGGCAATCAGTGCAAGGCCCCAAGGACCCCTGCCTTCCCACAGTGTACATTGGACAGAGGGGGCACATACCCCTAGAGAGACTAGAAAGGACCCTCACATGGAAGGCAACACCAGCCATCCACACGGCATGCCACGGTGGTGCACAGAGGTGGACAATGTAGTGCATGGCCACAGGACTGCAATGTGAGGGTCACATGGCACACAGCAACAGCAGTGCTGCAGCACAAATGGTGAAAGCCATGTGCATGCCCACCCCACCAACAGCCAGTACATGGTGGCCAAGGGATAGCATGCAGTGGCATACACAATGGACTGTGGGACACACACAGCTGTCTAGGTGCATGGCAGAGGTGGCCATGGCTGAGCCCTATCCCCACCACTATCCCACTTTGACACTAAGAAGGAATGTGACAATGTTTACCTGCCCCTTGCTGTGCAGCTGGTTCTTCCTGCTGCCCACTAGGCTGCTCAGCCCAGGCTGCCTCCACCACTGCCCTGGCCCATCTATGGTTCTTTGGTCCTGCGGGGGGGAATGAGGAGAGGTGGACATCAGTACACAGTCATGCATTTTTTAGCCCCTCACCACCACCACACAGCCCGCTGTGCACTGAATGTGTCCCTGTCAGTCCTGAGGCCCACACGCCAGCATGGCTGCTACCTGTGCAGCAGCCAAGCTCGATGTACATACCCCCAGGCCGATGACATACCCGCTGTGGGCCATGCCACCCAGCCATGCCAACATCACAGTACCATGCCTGAGCATAACAGCAACAAGAGCACACCTATCTGGCTGTGGCATGGAACCGCACAGGATGAGAGCCTGCATACACCGCAGGCAGTCTGGTGCCCTCCACTGCTGGTCCCCATACCGGTGCCTGCACTGCTACGCTGTGTGCCTGACACCAGTCCTCCACTCCAGGGCCTCTGCTACATAGTGCCACACCACTTCCTGGCCTGCTGGAGTGGCACCACAGCCACCAAGTTGATTAGCTCAACCTCTGTCCAGTTGACTGCCCTCCTGCACTGTCCCTGCACCATGATCAGCGGCTGAATTTAACAGGAAAATGGCCATGGAACAGCACATGTGTCTGCCACATGTGCAGGATGCACGATAGGATGCACAAGGCTGCAATTGCACAGCACATGGATGCACGGACACTGCACAGTGTAGGGCCATAGCACAGTCAAGGGCATGTGCAGCCTGCAGGAGCCTAGCGGGGGCACAGGGTCACTACATGACCCATGGGTCAGAGGTCATCACCCCTGTGCACAGTGTGCAGGTGCGCAATAGAGGCAGTGATCACATGCGCGATGGCATACCAGCGCTGCATGCATGTGACATGGCATTGTGCATGATGAGCTTGTCACAAGATAGCTATGTGGTCATTGCTGTGCACAGGTGAACTGTGGGCACATGCACCACGTATGCACAGGTATTGCACTACAGAGATGCACCAGCACAACCCCATTGCGCATGGTGCAATAGTGCGATATTGAGATGCCATGTGAAAATCACCTCATTAGCCAATGCATAGCACAGTGGGGAGCATTAGCATATCATTGCAATTGTACACAGGCTAGTTTGCATGACCTGTGCCTGAAAAGCACCATGGAATTGCACAGGCCACAGACCGCTATTGCAACCATTCAGGTAAGTGACTGGCAACATGGACAAACTGCAGCCTAATCAAACACTGCAACAGAGTGCTGCATTGTAACATGCCTCTCACTGACCCACTCAGCTGTTCATGTCCACAGATGGCAGAACATCAGGAAATAAAGGAGAGGAGAGTCAGGGGTGTGCATGCAAGAGCAGGCCCAACTTAACAGCCTCTGAGAGCAATGCCTTCTTTGAAGCCTATATGGACCGGGAGGGCCTTCTCAGTGGTACCACCGGTACGATGCAGGAGAGGGGGAGCAGACTGGGAGAAGGTGGCCTGATACATCAACACCCACCAATGCCACCATCGCACCCTGCAGAAGTGCAAGAGGAAGGTTGGCATGGACAGGAGGTGGATCAAGGATAAGGTTGTGGCCATATGGGCATCCTGCAGGGTGACTGATGGTGGTCCAGCAACCGTGCCACTGTTGATGGCCACAGAGGATCTTGTGGCATCAGCCACATGGCAGTGGAGAGTGTGCTTGTTGGTGGGTTCCAGATGGGTGGCAGCACCTCACTGTATGGTGAGTATGACCAGCCACCAGGCATGCCTGGTGTGGGCGTGACATGTAGTTATGTCTGATGCCATGCCCACTGCCGCAAGCATGTGTGGACGTGGACACACATTGCTGCATGCTGGTATGTGGCAATGGCAGCATGGGGGGCATGGGGTATACTGCTCCACTAACCCTCTGTTCTTGTTTTGCAGCACCAGCCAGCCTCCATGCAGAGGACCAGGCAGAGGTGGCCACAGACATGGATGCCTGACCCTCAACCTTGATGGGCATCCAGAGCCAGGACAGGCCATTTCTCAGCATTGTTGGGCATGCAGCTGTGCGTGACATGGGGTCGGATGACCCCCTGGCTGGGTTCCTGCATGATGACAGCCTGGAGGTGCTGTGTGCCGAGACCCAGTTTGGGGTGTTGTCCGACACCAACGATGACCTTACTCTGGTACTGGACAGCATAGGGGAGGTGGTGCCCAACACACACCTTCCCATTACACAGGCACCAGCGGGGCCCATCGCTGTGCCCACAGTTCAACAATCACTCCCCATCCCCATCAATGCAGCTGTGTGTGGTGCCACAGCTGTGTCAGGTGTGGGTGGCAGTGGTGCTGTGGTTGCAGCAGAGGCATGGGGCACTCTCCAGCAGGCAGTTGGGCAGCAGCAGCAGGATGCAGGTAATGTTGGGCAGCATGCCACGGTGCCCACTGCCAGTGCGCCAGACAGCACTGTGCCCCCAGTATGGCCCACTGTGCAGTGTCCACCTGAGTAGGAGGCTGTGCAGCAGCATACTGTGACACCCCTCCAGCTCAACAGTAGGGCTAGAATGCTGAGAGGCTGACTGAGCACACCCAGTTACTGTGGGCATCCATTGAAAACCAGGCATTACTTGCTGCTGAGGTGCTTGCACTGCGGGCAGAAGTGTACCAGATGGCTGAGCATCAGGACAGGGGCGATGAGAGGGTTTATGGACAGGCTCTCTCAGATGTAGGAGGCCATGACTGCAGCACTGGACCACATGACCGGTGCCATTATGGCATCAATGGACCACATGGCCGGTACCATTGCAGCTAGATTTGTGTCAGTGGCAGTCACTGTGCATGTGCAGAGGACCCCCCACAGTGTACTGTCCAACCCACAGTTCCACGTCTGGTGACACCAGAATGGCACACATTGGGATCAGATGTCAGCATCCAAGACACCCCCAGGCAGGCCTTTTTGGCCACTTTGGTGCCACTGAGCAGACTTGGTCACAGTCCCACACATCAACCTCTGGGGCAACATGTGATACACACCCTGTGGCTGATGCGCAGCAGGCATCTGCCGGTCAGCCCCGGCACAGCCGCCCACATGGCCGTGGTAGTTGTGGGACTGTGCAGTTGGAGTGATGTGTCTACTGCCCTGACCTGCCATCCACTGCTGTTGCCACACCCACATGTGGGTGGTGGTGGTGCAGCATGCATATGGTGGTGCACATGTGTGTTGTGTTGCAAGCCCCCTGTGTGTATGGACCATGCTGCTGGGATGTGTGGCATGGATGTGATGAGTGCAGCTCAGTACCTGCCGTGCCTGTGCACCAGTGTCAATGCTTCTGATACATGCCCTGTCCCTCACAACGTGTGTGGGTGGCCGTGTGTGTGTGTGTGTGTGTGTGTGTGTGTGTGTGTGTGTGTGTGTATGGGTGCATGCAATTGCTGTGTGTATCTGTCTGTGTGAGTCCATGTGCCAGTGGATCTGCCATATGTGTTGTACTCCCCCGTACCTGCATGCATACCGCTGTGCATATACCTTCCACTGTGTTGTGTGCTGGGCTTTGTGGGCCTTGCCTGTGTGTTGGTGCACTCACCTGTGCTGTCTGTAATGTTCCCTTGTGATGGTGTCACGGTGCCACCATGTCTCCTGCACCATTCAAGGGTTCCTTCTGCCAAAGCGCACCTGACCACCACCCTCCAGCCCTTCACCACCATTGTCCCCTCTACTGTAGCCCTCATCAGCCTCAAGTACTATTCCATGGTCAATGGCCATGTTGTGCAGGATGCAGCAAGCCAGAAATATGCCACAGGCTTTCGATGTGCTGTATTGTAAGGCACTGCCTGACCTGTCTAGGCAATAGAATTGCATCTTTAGCATGCCAAAGACACACTCGATGATATTGCTCTTGCTGGCGTGTGCCTCATTGTATCTTTCCTCTATGGGGGATGATGGTCTCTGGTAGGAGTTGAGCAGCCATGGCCTTAGGGGGTATGCACTGTCACCTGTGTGGAAGAAGACATGGTTATCCCTGTGCTGTGCTGCCAGCCACTCCCTCTCAGTCACCACACACACCTCTGCCCTCCCCCACCCCAGGGCTGTAGCTCTCGACCACCCTGGCACATGTCCTTCTCACCAGTGTGGTGGCCCATGGAGATGTCTCCCTGCTCAAACCTATGGCACAGTGCAGTACTGTGCCATATGAAAGCATCATGTGCACACCTGGGGTGTGTGGCACAGACATTGATGATGTGCCCCATGGCATCACACACAACCTGGCAGTTGATGGATGGGTATCCCTTTTGATTTATGTACACTGGACCCTCTAGGCCAGGTGGTGCATGGATGCCAACTTAGGTGCAGTCTATTGCCCCAATCATGCCTGGCATGCATACCACCCAGTGGAACTCCTGCATGTTTGCTGTACTCTCTGCCTGTGTGATGGGGAAATGTATGTACTCTGAAGCATGTGGCAGCAGATCATTGAGGAACTGGGTGAAGAGGCAGGATGTGACTGACTGGGTGATGCCTGTGGTATCACCCATTGGTCTTTGGAAGGTGCCCATGGTGAGCAAGCACAAAACAGTGGTCATCTTAGTCTCCACTGACATGGCATAAATACGTCTGGTGGGTGCCTGCATCTCATCACTGCACAGCTCACAGAGCTGCCTCAGAACTGCCCTGTTTAGGTGATACTGGCCCACTATTTATGTGTCACTGAAGCTCTCATATGTGATCCTGGTATGGTACCACTTGTGTCAGGCATACCGCCACTGGGTCCTTAATCAGCCATGCTGCTGTTCCTCCTGCCCCCTCACACCCTTCATTACTGTGTCCATTATGAATGGGCCACTGTCCATCACTCAGTCACTGGGTGCATCCTTGGGTGCCTCTCACACTCTGTCAGTCTGTGTGTGTGTCTCTCTCTCTCCCCCTCTCTGTCTGTCTGGCTCACTCCCTCTCTCTCTCTCTCTCTCTCTCTGTCTCTCTCACACACTCTCTCACTCCCTCTCTCTCTCTACACACTGTTGCGTGTCTGCTGTCTTTGTGTTTGAGCCCATATTTATTGGCTCAAGTCTGCCTGGCGTAACTTGGGGTTTGCTCCAGACTATGGCCATGCTCTATAGTTGAATATACCATTGTGCCACTTATTCATTGGAGCGCCCCTGCACTTGTGCTGCATACATTATGGTTGTACATTGGCACAATGGGATTTTCACTGTGTTGCAGCTCCCTTTGAATATTTCTCTGTGGCGCATCTTCGGACTTGTGCCGGTGCAGCTCAGTTGCGCCATGTGCAAGTACTCTGAATATCTCAGCCTTAATATATTGTTACACTATATTATGCCTAGTGTTTCTAATGGCCTTCAAAAATGGTATAATTTTATCAATCATTTTGTCACAATCATTTTGTATACTAGAAATGTTTTCACCGCTGCAGGCAAATTTTTTAATTCGTTTTCGTGTATCCACTATTTCTGGTATATAGACAACATCCAAAATGTATATTTACAGTTTCAAATCTCATATTATGATGGCTTTGTTTTTTGTGAAGCTGACCCCCTTAAACATGTTATTAACATTTTGAAATGTTAGTTTGCAATCAGGGGGCAGTGTCACATGTGAAGAAACCACCACAGGTATGCAAAAAGGGTCTAAATTATAACTATATGCATATAAAAGGGCATCATCGTTGAGTTTTCTCATGTGGTTACACTTTTTGAAGTGCCAAAGTTACAGGCGTAATTACAGGGTTAGCTTTGATCTCACACACAGCAGCTGATTTAATATGTGACAGCTCTGCAGATACACTATTGGGGTAAAGGATAATGCTAGAGGTGTTTGTGTTTGCTTATTGTTATATTTGCAGCAATGCTTACCCCCAACACCTATGTGGCAATGGTGTTCATGTTTTTCACTTCTGTTTCTGGGGGGTGGTGGGACTGTCCATAAAGATTCAAGGGGTATGGCTGAAGAAATTTCCACACAGCACCCTTCCTATTTGTTTGCTGTTGGGGGTGCAGGTACTGAAGGTAGCGGTGTTCTTGTCTTGTTAGGAAGATTCCTTTTCTGTCTGGATAACCTTGAATGTGGGTTGTGGCCTCTTGCATGCTATATAAATACTGCTTCTAGAGGCTTAAAACTGATATAATCTAGGAAACATTAAATATAAAACATAAATATATAGCCCTGTAATGCAAATTGCTTTATAATAGACACTGTCTTTTTGTAGGCTATATTAGGTATATTATATATCTATATTTTATATATATATATGTATATGTATGTATATATATATAGTATATATATATATATATATATAATTACATTAGATATATTAGGTACATTTCATGTCAGATATACATTTCCTTTATTGAATTTTGATCTGTTTTAGTTGATTGGTATGCTCAATAACACATGCAAAGTGTCAGATATTAAATAATTTGTGGCATTAAACCATCCTCAATTTAAAACTATAAAAACAGGAAGGTGGGGTAGTCAGGGAGAGAAACATTGCCACATCAGAACTTCTTAATGTATGTTGTAAAAACATATGGCTATATAGTATAATTTTTCTTAAAAGAAAGCATACTTAATTCAAAAACAAGAAAAGCACAGCAGCTAATTTACAGTCTTCAACACATCTACCCATTATTAACCTTCAGTGTATATAAAACTGCAAACACTTATATTAATGTAGCAGAAAACAATTGGCTAATTTAACTGTAGCATATCATTTCTTTTTGTCCTCATTCATTAGCGGTATAGTTTTGCATGGAGGTCCTGGTTGCTCCATTTCTATTACAAAAAAATAAAAGCAGTTTTAAGTCGACATATACTGTTGTTCATTTTTTTTTTTACAGTTTTTCATATTAAAGAGCTGACATGCTGGCCCAGCAGCACAGAGGGTTGAGGTGCTGGATGCCACACCTCGAACCATGCCAGTGACCCGTGTTTGGGAATGGACTCAGGGTGCCATGGGCTGGTAGGCGAAGGAGAGGATTGAGTGTCCAGAGGACTGCTCTCCTTTTCTGGTGTGGGCTGAGTGGGAGGCCTCACTCTGTAGTGGCTCCCAGTGGAGACAGGGGGCACTACAAGCAGCAGCCCAGGAGGGACAAACCAGAAAACTGGAAAACAGCTTCAGCACCCACTGGATGACAGCCTCTGTCCTCTACACCACTGGAATGCTCGGGAGCTTCCTGCTCCACAGCAACACCCTGAGTCCATACAGAAAATAGTGTGCTGGGTTTCCCTGCCCCCGGTGCCTTCCCCTTCAGAGGAGGGGGACCCACCCTGCGATGGGATATGCTGGGATAACCCGGGGGTCAGCTGCAATGTGGGGCAGAGAAGAGAGCTCCAGAAGAGGATTGCCAGGGTAAGTAGAGGAACTTCAAGGCCTGAAGGAGAGGGGGACACCAGAGTGTCAAAGGGGGTAAAAAAAATTGCTGACATTAGCAATTTTTAATGTTTTAGCTGCCAAATTTAAAACATCTTTCCACAAAGTACAAGCCTTTAATAAAACCAGTCTGCTAGAAGTTTAAAACCATGGCTTACAATATATAGTGATAGTTTTAAATGCATAAAAGGTAAAGCATAGCATCTTTATTTTATTGCTAGTCCTGTTCACATATGCAAATTAACCTATGGTTCTCTGTACAATATCGACAAGACATTTTAAACTAAATTAATTACTATACATCACCCCCACATGTATGCAGCACTGGCAAAAAAACATGACTATGAAACTCCCCCATATACACACAATTATAACATTTAAATGCTAGTAACATTTTTGATAAACTTAATTTGGCATACCGTGTAAAGCTGTAAGAGGCAGTACTGGACAATTGCTTGATATAGACAGGGCCGGCAAACCTACATTATAAAAAGTTAGGTTATAGCTTAATAAGCTTCATTTTATCCACTTAAAATATTAAAAACAATAGAATAAAGTGCAGTCACCACTGTCTCCTTGTGATCCTTTTGATTTCAAAACAAGATCATGAAAGCCAATCTGAGAAAACTATTTTGCAAACAAATTAGCCATTTATTTTTATTAATTGGGTAAGGCCCACTAGACACAAGTGCCTGTTTTCAGGGGTGACCTGGGAGCACTGGGTGGTTAAGTTACTTGCTCAAAGTCACACAGTATGCAAGTGGAGGTTGTGAGAATCAAACCCAGATCTAGTTTGCTGGATGTATCATGCTTATTCACAGCTCATTACTCTAACCTCTAAGCTATAGTGCCAGCCCTAAAATTTAAAAAATGTAAAATCTATGCCACAGGAGTTTTTAAAAAGTTGAAACAATTCAAAAGTCTTACCGACCACTGGTTCACTGGCTGTAAATAGCCTGTTGTGGGCCAATGCACTGACTTTTATGAGGTACAAAGGGTGGTCTGAACACACCCCAAGCAGGGCAGAAACTGAGAACCACTGTTTAACATAGACCAATGATGTTCTAGAAGACTTAATAATAAGTAATCATTACATTTAAATACTTGGGGGGTAGGGAGGAGGAGTGTCTTGGACTGTAGAAACAAAAATACATATTAGCTGAAAAAATATTTTAAAATCTATTTTAATTTGATATAAAAATATGTTATGGATGTCTTCCACACATTCCTATCTCTAACCATTTTATCATGTAGAACAGTGACCAATTAAAAAAGTAAACATGTTATATTTAAAACCATTCTCCAGTACAGTAAATAACTAAAAGTCAGGATCTGATGTGGTATTAAAATGCCTTTCAGAAATGCGGGGGGGGGGGTGGCTTAACTAATATGATGCTTTCATGTTTAAATGTTATTTTCTATAGATTACTACACCTTATTTTATGTGTAAAATAATGTTGTCATTTAAACCTTGTTATATTGACCACACATTCTTAGTTTAGGCTGACTATAAGAACTGATTTCTGGAGCTGCATAACTAAGAGTCACTCCTATGAAGGTTAGTATACGTGGTTGTTAGAGTATGATAAAATCCCACAGAAAGTTTGCCACTCATTTTATCAGAGTATTTCGATCATATTTAACATGCAAAAATTGTTTGTGTGTGTGTTTATACTATACCATTAAAAACCTTTACAGGAGGGGTTCATTGTATAGATTCATTTTAGAATAATCATGTCTAGTGTTGGATTAAAGCAGCTTTAAAACAATAAAGGGTTTTGCTGACTTTTTTTATTTATTTTAGTAAAAAGAATAAAATGTTTCTGTATTAGTACTGCATCTGTAGTGAACTGCATCTGACCTTTAACAACCTCTTTAACTGGACTCTGAAAGCAAGTTTAAAGTGTTTGGATTTTGTCTACATGATACAATTAAGACATTTTGCCATAAAGTGTATAGTTCCCATCTAATAAAACTCCTCTGTAAAAAGCTGGACTGTGGCTTCTGTATAATTAAAGGCCGCTGATTTTGTTCCATATCTTGGGATCAATCTTAGCTGATCTGCCCACTTTAGGTAAGTTAAGAATGGCTTAAGATACGTTCAACTGAAGATACATTTTATGATTCATCAATGCTAGGGCTAAACAGATTTGTACCTTTTGCTGAGTCAGCATGATAGAGTCATGTAAAGGTCAATCATGGATCTTTTGTTAAAAAACAACTTACTTCTGTATTTGTAGTGTTTTTCAAATGTAGTTACATAGCACTGATTATCTCTGTATAAATTTGCTGTTCTTGTAATTACAATGTCCTTTGGTAGAATGAATTTACACCTTTTGAATACGTGTAGGGCTAAATCCATTTCTGTTATGTAAACTGTTTAACTACAACTAATTCTAAAAGCATCTGATCTGGTTTTTCCCGCTGTACATCCATATTAACATACTCATGATTATCATGCAGTCCATGTCTCATGAATGATGCGATAAATTGAGTCATAACAGAATCCTCTGGTGTGGCACTAGCAGATGATGCAGAAAAACATTGGCTAGGTTCATCCATTTCACTGTTTTCCTCAGACAATCCACACATGCAGGAGCAAAACATAAACCAGATAGACTATAGAGGCACAGTGGTAAATGTTTTTATCAGCATATTCCCTATGACATGTCCTGGGCAAGCCCAGACAAGCCAAACTTCACTCCACCCATAGCAGCACCACAATATGGAAGGGGGGGCTGTGTCATATCTGGTGCACATGGGAGTGGAAAGGGGAAGGGGTGCTGCACCATATCTGCTGCACACAGGGAGGGGGCAGGACATTGTATCATTTCCAGTGCACACGGGAAGCAGAAGGGGCAGGGACATTGTGTAATTTCTAGAACACATGGAAGGGGCAGGGCATTACATCATTTCTGGCCATCAATCAAATTTTCCCACACAAAAGATTAATAAACAACTTAGCCAGCCTGGGAGTGTGTCCCAGGGTGATAGCCTAGGTAAAACACTGGCTGGACAACAGGACACAGTGAGTAATAGAAATAGAGTCCACAGTGAAGAAAGGGGGGTTACTAATGGGGTACTGCAAGGTTCAGTACTGGGGTCAGTCCTTTTTAATGTTTTTATAAGGGACATTGCAGCGGGACTGGAAGGGAAAGTATGTCTCTTTGCAGATGACACAAAGATCTGCAACAGGGTTGATATGCAAGGTGAGGTGGAAAGGATGAAGAGGGACTTGGCAAGGTTAGAGGAATGGTCAAATGTGTGGCAGATTAGATTCAATGCAAAGAAGTGCAAAGTAATGCACCTGGGAAACAAAAACCCTGGGGAAGAGTACACAATGGGGGGGGGTGAGATACTGGCAACAACAAAAAATGGAAAGAGACCTGGGGGTAGTCATATCATATGACCTAAAAGTGGGCCAGCAATGTGAGAAGGCAGTAAGGAAGGCTGGAGGATACTGGGATGCATAGGGAAAGGCATCACCAGTAGAAAACAGGAAGTTGTTGGCCCTCTGTACAGACAGTTGGTAAGACCACATCTGGAGTACTGTGTGCAGTTCTGGAGACCCCATCTCCACAAAGAGAAAGACAGGATGGAGGCTGTCTAGAGGAGGGCAACCAAACTGGTGCAGGGTCTGCATCAGAAGACATATGAAGAAAGACTAAAGGAGCTTAAGATGTATAGCCTTGAGGAAAGGATGTAGAGGGGACATGATAGAAACTTTCAAATACCACAAGAGAATCAACAAAGTCCAAGAGGGTAGCATCTTTCAGAAAAAGAGATGTGCAAGAACAAGAGGGCACAATTTGAAGATAGAGGGGACAGCTCAGAGGTAATGTGAGGAAGTATTTCTTCACAGATAGGGTTGTGGATGCATGGAACTGCCTTCCTAAGGAGGCTGTAGAGTCAAAAACAGTGGGGGAATTCAAGAATGCATGGGACAGACATAAGACAATTCTAGTGGGGGGAAGGTAGAAATAGGCTGTTAGTTAACTAGGATCTGCAGCTTATCCATTGGGTAGGGAAATGGGCAGACTAGGTGGGCCAAGCGGTCCTTACGTGCCATCAAATTCTATGTTTCTATGTTCCATGTTTCTATGACAGTTAGTATACACATATACTACTGATGCATGTTGGTCTGTGGAAGGTGGGAGTAGCATTGGCTGGTGAGGTTGGGTGTGGGGGTGGTAGGGGCTCAACCTTAATGTTTCGTTTCCCTGCTTTTATCACTTCAACTCTAACTGATGCATAAATGAAGTTTTTTGCAATATATATTTAAAAGGTATATACGGCAAGTTTTGTCCTCACTTGTACACAAATTGAGGTGGACCAGTAACCACTTTATTTAATACTGGGTCAGCTGTAATAAAATTCCAGTGGTTCATTATTATTTCTCTAATATTACTAGCCTCAGAGGAATAAGTAGACATGAACTTCACTCTTTCGTTCAATGCCTGCTGTTTATTTTCATTAGATTTCAAAAGGGAGGTTCTATCTAAACCAGTTATTTGATCTTGTGCTTTCTGTAAGTACTCTCTGTTGTATCCCTGTTTCCTAAACTGAATTGTGATGTCCTCTGCTTTTTTTTGATTTGGAGAGGCAACTCAGAAGAGTTAATGGAATTTGTAAATTATTTGCAGATTACAAATTCACATTTGAAATTTACTGTGACTTCAGACCCTGTCTCAGTCCTGTTTTTAGATCTCAAACATTCTAAAGAAAATGGATAAGTACTATCAGATTTATGCAGAAAAGACACAGACAGAAATTCAGTATTGCTGGCCAGTATCCCACATCCATTTGATTTGATAAAAAGCATACCTAGGGGACAATTTACGTGTTTGAAAAGGAACTGCTTGAAGCAAACTGTATATGAAAAAAGAGCAGGGGACGGAGATGCCAATTTGGTTTAGAGAAAAGGGATACAGTAAAGAGTGCTTACAGAGTCCATCAAAGAATGAGAAGTATCAGGGAATGATTCTAAATTCCCAATTTGTCAGAGTAAAATTGAATGACTGATAGTCAATGGACTTAAGTAGTTGTTTATTTATTTTATTTATTTCATTGTTCGGAAAAAAAAACTTTCAGCAAACACTCTTTTGCAAAGGTTCCACATCATGTACATAGCATATACAGTACAAAAGAAGGGGAATTGCCCACTCTTCAGATCAACCTTCATGGGAAGGAGAGTACACAATAAGAACAGCTCAGGGAGCTTTCTAACAAACAGTGCAATGGTACTGCAAAGAAAGAGACATAATGCAGAATGTAAGTACAGAATAACAAGTAACCAGCTACCGAAGCTACTGCCAAAAACCTTAAACAGAGTATGACTGTGAGTTTAAAGGGGAACACAGAGACAAGGACCTCAGCAGCCCATAGTACAGGCTTTGTCCTGGTAACAGTGATAGGGACTGAAAATAGCCAACTTGGGGTGTGTGGGATGGCTAAAATGGGGATGGGGAGAATCAGCTAGTACCAGGCATGTCCTCCAGTAGGACAGTAAGTACTAAAACAGAGCAGAGTGCATGTCTGTAGAGGAACTATCCAAGCCAGGCCCACCTAATTGCAGGGGCATTTAGTGTGGAGGTCGGGTGAGGAAACTCTGCTCACTACTATGGCCAGCTACAACATTTACAATGTAAGGCAGGTGAGGGAGGAGGTCAGGGTACTTGCTGTGTCATCAGGAATCATTATCTATTATTTCTGACCTAATAGACAAGCTGAACAAATGAATTGATGGACCATTTAAAACTTAATTGGATCAAAGTGTTGATGCCTGCCTTGTGGTTTTGTTTTAATACTGAAATTAAGTATGAATTAATTGATGGGCAAGAAAACAGAATATAAGATTCATTACTTTAATATTGGTGGCTCTAAAAGGAGGCATCTTTTATATTACAATATGGTTTTAGATGTTCTTTATAAAATAACTGAGATCTAAACTATCTTTTTGCTGTCAGGATGTGATAGTCAGGATATTTGATGTATTAGATAGTCGACTTAATATATTAATATATTATTTGGTGAAAATGCACGTGTAAACTTGTAACTGGGGTATATAGGACATGATATAGAATTGTTATTTCAACCCTGGATAAAGCTCTAATCAGAGGGAGCAAAATGACATTGGGCAATTTTTCTGGGCTGGCACTTTATATATTTTTAATTTTTCTAGTGTGCCTAATTGATATTCAAATAAAAACTTGCCTTTTTGCACAAGACATGCTTTGGTTTTGGTCTCATCATATGTGGTGCACTTGAGGGAGGGCTGCAAGGTTTTTTCTGTTCTTTTCCCTATATTACATAGCAATAACATTCCACGGTGTCTGGCAGACCCTTCCAATCCCAGATTCCTCTATTATATAGTAATAACATTGCCTGGTGTCTAGTGGCCCCCATCCCCAATACCCAGTATAATGAAAGTAAATTTGTTCCCTGGTGGCTAGTGAACCATACCATCATCAAGCAAGCAAGTGGCACAAACTCCCCTCCACTCTCTACTATAAGTTGGCCACTGACTGAGCTGTCTGTAAGCGAATGCTGTAAAAGCACACATTCACTGACAGCTCAGTCTGTGGCCCACCATGGTGGAGGGCTTTTTCCAGTTGCTGGCTTGATGATGGGATGGGGGAGCAGGGTGGTAGGGCACTACCTGCTAAGGTGGGGGGGTCTTCTAGCCACCAGGGAACAGATTTACTTCTCTTACAGAGGGGAAGGGGGACTGCTACACACCAGGAATATTATTACTGTATAATGCATGGAATCAGGGATAGGGATGGAGGACCGCAATACACCAGGGAATATTATTACTATAATAACACAGGTAATCAGGAAGGGGTGGAACCACTGGACATCAGGAATATTTATTGACAAAGCGGGCATGGGATTGGGTGGAAGGAGGGACCAATGGACACCAGGGAAAGTATATTGTTAAACATTGGGCCATCGATTGTAGGGGGACTACTAGACACCAGTGAAACTTTGTTTGTTTATTTATTTATTTATACATCAGTTTACAACCTTTGAGCCAGAGGCTCATTTCCAAAGGTACCTCATCACAAAAAGGACAAAACACAGTACAACATTTAGTTACATCATTGTAGATAACAGCTTTTTACATCATAGCGGTCAACAGTTTAGGCAGATATATGCAGTAATTACTTTGTTTACAATAACAGTGTTACAGGTTTGGTATTGACAGGTTATTACAGTTATTCAGATAAGATTGAGAGGTAAGCATACATTGGTTAAGCAGACATAGTCTTGAGCAGGTACTGCTAGGTTAGTAAAAACAGGTGGCTATGGGACAGGGTAGGTGATAGGTTAGGAAGGTGAGTCACTCTGGGAGTTTTGTCAGTTGTGGTTGTGAAGCTACTCAGAGAGTTTTGTCAGGTACAATGAGCTGGAACACCTATGACCGGGGACAAGCACAGCTACACATGTTAAATAGCTGACTTTGAAGTGCAGTTTTGAAGCTGGAGATTGTATGGGTATCGGTGATGGAGCTGGGGAGAGTATTGTACCAGGAGGGGGCTCTGTAACAGAAGCACCGTTGACCATGTGTAGTCCTGGTTCTACGAACAGACAGGGTGGCCTTGGAGGTGCTACGAGTTTGGACTAAGGGTTGAGCTAGGTGGATGGAGGCTGTCAGGCCGGGAGGGGATAGTCCAAGGAGTGTTTTTTTAGTTATGAGGCAGGTTTGGTATCTGAGCTGTTCGTCCAGGCTAAGCAGCTTAGCCAAGTCATATAGCTGGCAGGTATGGGTTAATCTGGTGGCTCCCGTAATTAATCTACAGGCCTTATTCAAGGTGAGTTGGATTTTATTGAGGGCGGTCGTGTCCGCGGCACCATAGACAGGCAGGCCATAGTCCACAAGGGACATGATTGAGGAGGTGACTGCTAGTCAGAGGGCATCGGGGAGGAGGCAGTGCTTGTAGCGATAAAGGATACCTAGCCATGTATTTGTAGCTGAGGCTAGAGTATCAATGTGGTCGTGGAAAGTGAGGCAGAGTCAAGGAGACCCAGAGGTACTTGTACAGGGGACTTGCTCGAGAGGATGCTTAGAGCCAGGGAGGATATGGAGGGAAATTACTGAGTTTGTTTTGGGATG
The DNA here is from genome assembly GCA_016271365.2 of Neoceratodus forsteri. Taxonomy (NCBI): domain Eukaryota; kingdom Metazoa; phylum Chordata; order Ceratodontiformes; family Ceratodontidae; genus Neoceratodus; species Neoceratodus forsteri. The sequence goes on along the minus strand of CM028131.1, from coordinate 541,563,625 downwards.
GGCAAAGAGCATGGATTTGGTTATTTTAGATTGACTACAAGTCTGTGCCTTCTTGAACCAGGCTTCAGCATCATTGAAGGCTAGTTGTAAGTCTTGAAGGGAGATGGGGTTTCGTGGGTGGAAAGATGATGGCATCATCTGTGCAGCAGGATTTTACCTGCAAGCTCTGGGCATGGTATTGCGGTATAGTGAGAAGAGAAGTGGACCTAGGATGGAACCCTGGGGGACACCGGATCAGATGGGACATGTATTGGAGAGGGTCCCATTAATTTTAACATGCTGAGAGCGGTCAGACAAGTAGCTGGAGCACCAGAAGACCGGGCCAGTGGCAAAGCCGGTGCGGTTGAGGGCATCCAACAGGAGGGGGTGGGAGACAGTGTTGAAAGCCTTTGAGAGGTCAATAAACACTGCCCCTGCTAGTGAGCCCGAGTCCAGGGAGGAATGAAGAAAATTTGAGAACTCAATAAGGGCAGTGCTGATACTGTGACCTGCACAGAATCCATTTTGTTCATGGCAGAGGATGTTGTATTTGGTCAGATAATCTGTGATTTGGGTAGCCACCAGTTTTTCTAGGGCTTTGGAGAGGGCTGGAAGGATGGAGATAGGCCGGTAGTTCCCGGCTGAGGACCTATCACCTCCTTTGTGTATGGGCATGACTGTGGCTGTTTTCCAGGCTGTAGGGAATTGCCCCAGGCAGAGGGACTTGTTGAGCAGGGTAGTTGGGGGGCAAGGACCTGATTCAAGACCCGACGGAGGATACTGGGGTCCAGGGAGTCACTGCCAATATTATTGCTCTTTAGAGCTTGAAGCAGGTGTGGCCTTGCCTCCTGGGGAGTCACCCTGTGTAAGTGGAAGCTAGAATATTGAAAGTCAGGGGTGGGTAGGGTTGAAGGAGGGTCAAAGAAGTCTCTGGGGAGGACTGAACTAAGGTCTGTGAATGATGTGTTGAGGAAGTTGGCTATGTGGGCAGGGTTGGTGGAGATAAAGCCTTCGATGGTGATCTGTGAGGGGGGAGGAGAGTGCATACTCCCATTTAGTTGTTTAATGTTGTCCCAAAAAGTTCTGGCACTCCCCCAGGAGTAGGTAAGAGCAGCCTGATAGTGATCGGCTTTTGCTTTCCTGCTGGCCCATGTGCATTTGTTTCTAGCGGCATTGTAGGCCTGTCTGTCCACAGCACGGCCTGTTTCAGAGGCCAAGTACCACTGGTTATCCCTGTGTTTGAGTAGTTGCAGCAGGGACGGGGTAATCCAGGGGGAATTACAAACTTTGGTGCGGACTACTGTCATGGGAGCGAAAACGTCGCAGGCATTATTGAAGGTTTGGGTGAAGAAGGCAAGGGCGGAGTCTATATCAGGGGCATGGTGTATGGGAGACCAGTTAATTTGGGCAAGATGTAGCTTAAGGCCTTTTAGTCCGCCTAGTCTGAGGCACCGACGTAGAGTGGGATGAGCAGTGGGTTTGGGATTGGGGGTGGCCCAGTGGAAAATGATAGGAGAGTGGTCACTAATAGAGTCTGGAAGGACCTGAGTATCATGGATTTGTAGAGGGTGGTTGGTGATAACCACATCTAGCAGTGTGCTGGTACCTTTCTTTGTGTTAATTCTGGTGGGTTGGGAGACTAGTTGGGACATGTCTATGGGTGCGAATGAGTCAAGGGTGGTGTTGATGGATGAGCTGAGCCAGTTAACATTCAGGCCACCCACAAGGGCTTGGTCAGCTGTGTGAGGTAGGGTTGAAAGATAATCAGTTAGCAAAGCCAGTGCCAAAGTTTGGTTTTAAGGGGGAATGTTGGCAGCAGTGAGATAGAGGGAACCCCTGGAGGGGTCAGGAGTCAGTTTGAGGGTTAGAGCCTGTGCCCTATGGGTGAGAACAGGGGCAGGGAGTGTCAGTCAAGTGAGAGATTCCCTGATGTATATCGCACAACCCCCCATCTTCTACCTACACGATCCTCCCGGTAGAGGGAGTACCTTGGAATAGTGACAAATGAGTCTGGAGTGGATTTTGATAACCAGGTTTCCACCACTGCAATGACATCTGGCCTATGCGAGGTGACCCAACATTGGAGGGAATCTAGTTTTTTCATCAGGCTGCATATATTCATAGATGCAATGCAGAGCCCAGGTGACCCTGTAGGAGGGTTTGAGGGAGCTGGGCCAGGGTTCAGATGAATATTGCCTGTCAGAAGTAGTAGAATGACCACAGCCCTGGCCAGGGGATGGTAGAGGGTGAGCTTTCGATAAGTATGCCATGGGGAAGGGGGGTGCTTTTGGGCACAAGAGGTGGGCAGGGTTTTCCAGGCTGTGAAAGTGAGGAGGATAAGTCTCCAGTGGGTGCCTGAGGAAGTAATAGTAGGGAGAGGACTGGGGGGAGGGTGTTGATGACTGGGGCAGACAATGAGAGTAGGGTGTGGCAGGGCTAGCTCCAGAAAAATAGCAGGATCAGGTGCCATTGTGCCTGGGGGGGTATTAGGTTGGTGAGACAATGGTGCCAGGGTGAGGATGAAAGGGAGGCATTTTAATAAGAGGGCTAACATATTGCTTGTGGTTGCAGCTGGGTGGTAGGTTGAAGTTGTTTTGTGTCACTCAGCAAGTGTGGATGCCACTTTGGAATAGTGGTAGTGACACGGACTCTGGTGGCCAGGGTACCAGGTTCAAGACCAACTCAGGGCAGTTGGTCACAAGACCTAGATAAGAGCCGTGTTCCATGTTCTGGGGCCAGGACACAGTGTATGTTTGGGAACAAACAAGGGGTGTGTAATAGCGACTCCTAGTGGCCGCTCGATGAAGGCTCAGCCATGATGGCAAGAGGTCCAGGCAGGATTTAGTACAGCATTAGGTGTGGGAGGGGGAGTGGGCAGAGCCTCTGTAGTCAAGGAAGACAGGAAGAGGGATAGGTAGTTGGAGGAATCCAAGATATGTGGTCAACCAGCATGGGCTTGGGGGTGGAAGGGAGGGGGTCCAAGAATAGGCTAGTTTAGGATTGGGTGTGGAGGTGCAGAGGGCTGGGAGAGAAGGGAAGAGGACAGGTAGTTAGAGGGGTCCAAGTATAACGGGGGGAGGCTTTCTGAAAATAGAAGAGCTAGAGGCAGTAACAAAGGGTCCCTCTAGTGGCTAGCAGGTATAACCTACAAAAGGAAAAATGGGGACTTAGTATTTCCAACAGCAGGAAGTGATGTCATCAGGCAGGGACTATAAAAAAAGGGATGACCCTGGGTAGGTGGGGCAGTTGACGCGCATAGCGTGTCGACAGACTAACCCCCCTCACAAAGGTGCTGATAGAGGTTGTTTAAATTACCTCTGCTAGCACCACCACTGAGTATTTTAGCTCCAGGAGGGAGCTCCGATGCTTCAGGCAGGCAGCGGGCCGCTTCCGTTACATTGTGATGATGATCAGAGAAAGAGGGGACCACTAGACACCAGAGAAACTTTTTCTATTACATTGGGCTGGTGATTGGAAAAGGAAGGGACCATTAGACACCTGAGAAAGTGTATTTAACACATTGGGCCAGTGATCAGCATGGGGAGACCACTAGACATCAGGGACTGCTGTGGTGGGGTCAGGGGCGATTGCTGCACTTCCTTTACAAACAGCTAGGTTTGCACAAGAATTAGTCTAAGTTTGGATTGGTGGTATGTGGGCCACCCAAGGAGACTGTGCAAAATGGCCTAGACTGGTGCATATATGCTGAATATTGGACAGCACCAGTATTCAGGTCCCCACCCCTTGTCTGTGTTACACCCCCCTGTGAATATTGTTTAGGTGCAAACCTAGTTTGCCCACACTGATTGGGCCTTTAAATATGGGAATTGCACACAACACCTGGTTTGTGCAGGCAAACTGGTATTCGTGCCTGGGCAAAGTTTTGAATATTGACCCCAAATGTTAATTATCAATGATAACATATAATAAAACAGTCAACGTTCCATGGTTTTATCCAGGAATAATGCTAAGTCACTTTCTTAGATTTCCCACCATTGGATCCTATTAAACTAATGTTAAAACTTAATTTTCAGTGAAGTTTTCCACTGATAAAAGAAGATTCTGGTAAGAATTATATTTCTCAGTAGCTTGGTGTGTTTCGGAATACTCTCTGTATTCAAGTAGTTTATGCTTCAGAGGAACTTCAGTGAGCAAGGACCTATAATGTTTGATAAGTTCTTTTGCCTGTTTATGCTGTGAGTTTTCCAATAGATGTCTTCAAGTGGGGCAGAGTTCCTGCACAGAAATTAGATAAAATGTTTATAAGTAACCCTATCAAAGCAACAACTGAGTACCACCCTGTGAGAGCAAAATAAATATTCCTAATATAAATAAATTCTGATAAGAGCCAACATGGCTACTATGCTGCTTTAAAGAGACACTGTCCACATAAAATGATCAAAGTTATGAGTGTGTGTTGGAAAATTTCAATGTACACTCACAACTTTGTTGTTTTGTAATATTTTTACCCCAAATTTTCAACATTGCCATCTTATGACCTGCCATGCTCAAGGGTAGAGAAAAATGTCAAAGCCTGATCTAAAGGTGATTTTGTGGTGCAACAACACCATTCCTCATCAGAGATGCAAAAGCACATTTTGGTCAATATGTGAAAAATGGTAGCTGTCTTGTTCATGAGATGATATGAAAAAAATTCCCATGTTGAAATTTTGGGGTAAGGGTAATGAAAATTACCAAAGTTATGAGCATGCATTGCAACATTTCAAGATATGCTCATTACTTTACACATACCCCATAGTGCAACGCATTATGGGATGTATATGCAAATCACCATGACATTTTTCACTGGTTCATCTTTAAGCAAGAATGCATGGTGCCAAAATGTCTCTTACACAATCTGCAAAAGGTGCAAACAGAAGACACAGACTACCCAGGACTCATCAGTGTGCTCACCAGATACTCAAATGAAGTACTTCATTTTATTCCAGTTGCCTCGTGCAAGACCCTGACGCATTTTGGAGTCAATGTTCCTTTTTCAAAGTGTCTGTTACATCATAATTAAAGTGCCTTTTTCAAAGGGTCTGTTGTATCATAATTCAAGTGCCTCTTTATACCACTGAGATATAAAGAGGAACTTTAATTCTGATTTAACAGACTCTTTGAAAAAGGAACATTGATTCCAAAATTCATTAGGACCTTGTACATGTCACCTGGAATAAAATGAAGCACTTTATTTGAGTATCTGGTGTGCAACTTTCTTAATTTATGAGTTGGAGATTGCAGGATTTCTTTGATATACTAGTTGTTCTTTATCCCAGCACCTCCCTCCATGTTCAGCCTCTTCTCTTTTTTTTTCTTTTTTTCACTCATCAGTGTATTAGGAGGTCTAAACCTCACTTTCAGGTTCATGGCAATATTGGGAATGCAAGTAATCACAGACACATTGCATAAGAGTAATAAACACGTTTATTACTACCAAAAAGATAAATCACAGTTGCCCTAAGCAGTTCTTACCAATACGAACCGTGAGCCAATGCTAAGCATTCCCTATACCTTGAGGTTTCTCTGTGTCTCCTGGGATCTCTCTCCAAGGTATACGACTAGTGCATTACATTATATACATATGGTAATTACTATGGTTACTGTAAAATAGAAACATTTCTAGTTACAGAGATGAGCTCTATTTGCTAAATTAGAGGTGGCTCCACGGTCCAAGATAACATTATACAATTCTGTATAGTCAGCAATTTATGAACAAAAGAGTTCTTACACAGAGTCTTACATAACTCAGTGTAGTAGTACAAATCTCCAAAAGGTGGCAATGCTGACTTACATATCATAATTATTCCAAGGACACAGATGCCTTGGCATCTTACAAGTAAGAAATATGCAGAAAATACATAGAAGAATATATGTGTTAGCAAGCAAATTGTATTACTACAATATGCATTCATCTCCTGACATCTACTCTTGTACGGTAGATGCCCTTAGCCCTATATGTTAGTACAAAATATACTAAAGTGCTAGCTGTCTACGGTGTACCTCTGAGGGTACCAGTTAGGGTGCAGGGGCCGCATGTAGGGGCCCCATGTAACATTCCCCCCCTTGTTGCCTCCAAGGGCAACACAGGCAAATCTTGGGAAAGGCCAGGGAGCAGTGGTCATTTAAAAACCCGACACACAAGCTTTTTAAAGGAACTCGAGCTGCTCACGGTGTTGACGCAGTGTGTGCCATAGGCAACAGAGCATAATAATCTACATAAAGATTAAAAATGCTTGTATAATAACAAAACCTTTAAAAGCAATCTCTAACCAGGTGTTAGTCAATGTGTCATTCATGTCACCATCATTAATCAATGAGAGGATAGCTTCATTGGCCTTGGTTATATTATTGCTGATATGGATGAGGTGTGTGTCTTTCCTGTCTAGAAGTGATTTTAATGTAAATGTGAGTTGGTCTATGTGTACATTAAAATATGGTAAGTATTCAGACAATGTGAGCAGATAATCGGGGTTGCCATCAATGATGTCTGCATCCAGGAGGGGGATGGATGTTATGACGGTATGTCCAATGACAGTCTTCTGGTGGGGGACAAAACAGAAATTGGGGTAATCAATAACACATGTAACAGATCCATAAGTATAGCTTTTAAAATTTGTAACCACGCAATATTCTCCATCGGAATTATACTGAGAGAGAACCAGGTGTAGGCTGTCTTCGAAATCCATGTTGATAGGTGATGAACCTCCTCACGATATGATTGGTAGAGCTTATCCGGAGCCAGAGTTGAGTCCAAGGAGTTGGTGCCATTCTTGGTGATGTCATCATCCATGGTGAAAGTCCAATCAATGCTATCTGGAGAATAACCACAAACAGGTTGAATAACATCAAATACATCATATCGGCACAAATAAATTTATTGCTTCTTCACACAGCAGTCCATGAGCGGAGCCACCAGGCATCCAGGAAAGGATGGAAAACCAGTAGAGGTGGTAGATCCAGGTGTTCTCTGTAGATGTCTTTGTCCAAATGCCCAATGGAATGCACCAGTGCAAGCTTGTCAAACAAAGCTGTAGTGGGATCAAAACGTGGTAAAGAGACAGTAAAAGAAACAAACATGTTATCTGTTATGGAACATTTCTTAGCAACAAAGCAAGGACCAGTATCAGGGTGTCTGGTCACAAACCCAAAATTCTTAGCTGTAGAAAGATGAATGGTTAAAGCTTGTTGCATACACATAGCAATGCAGACAGGGGTTTTACATCATGGACAATACCATTTGAAGATGCGTCTGTCATGAATGATATCAGGGATTCTTCCAGATTCTAGATCACAGAAGAGTTTGTTGATGGTATTGATGATGTATGAGCCATAGACAGAGCAAAGGATTTCTCTAACAATGTATTGTTTATCTGCTTCTTTATTGTTCTGTTGTATGAGTGCGTTGATCTTACCTCGTGAATCAGTGAATGCCTTAGCAATGTTGTGCATGTTATATACAGTGTATCTTTCTTCCTGACTAAGGCCATCCACACCATGCAATAATGGGGTTAGTATATCGTTAACCAAACCAGTGGAGAACTTGGCAGAATGAGCTTTGATAGCAGCAATGTCTACTTTATTCCAAATAGACATAGCTTTACCAAAAAGGCCTGTGACAGTACCTGTTGCACCTGTAACATCAGAACTGTCAACTTCACGTGTCTTACGTTTACGAGTTAGATCATCAGGAGTGGGTTTTCTCCTGAAGTTGCCTCTATGTTCAGTCGAATGGACCCTGGCAATAGGGTCTTGAGTGTGAATCTGGAATGCAGCTAAACTATCAAGCAATAATGAACAGTAAAATGCCGATGTATTAGTATTGTGACACATACCAAATTCTTTCATATTCCAGTAAGTAAGATTAAACTAAACAGGTATATGCATAAACTGTAAGTTATTAATCAAAAAACCTGGGAGGGCAGTGGCTGTTAGACCACCATGGGGACCAGGGGTATGCTTTGGACATTACAAAAGCTGTTTATCAGTAGTTGGTAACACAAAGAGGTACATGGCTGCAGAAACCATGTGGTGTATAGCACAAAATTTCCAAGCAGAATCCCTCGACAAAGAATTACAGTAAGAAGGATCAGTAAAGGCAGTAATGTTTTATAAACCAGAATGTCTTAATGCAGTTTATAACAAGGACAGAGAACCATTTGGGGATAATTTAACATTGGGTCAACCCTGGAAAGTTCCTTTGGAGAGTTTGGCCACAGGGAGAATTTGTCCTTGAGATGTGGTTTGCCATTCAATTTGAAGGGTAGATTTATCAGGAGCAACAACTGAAGCAGTGAGGTAGCATCGGAACCTTCCTGGACAGTGATCAGACTATCTGGTACATTAATGGATACTCCCTCTGGAGAAGGTGCTGGAGGATCGAGGTGTCATAGGAGGTTCAGTACCATGCCCTGGATGCAGGGGATAACTCCTGAGATGAGGAGATAATGGAACAAGATAGCCATCTTGTCAGTATATCTGAAAAGGAAGATCAAAGATTAGTATGTTAGTACTATTCCACCCAATGGGGTGAGAAAAAGTAGTTAAGCTCCTTTATACAGTTTCAGCAGGTTTGCATGTAACCATTTGTCAGTCAACTTATTGTTATGCAGGAGTCTAACTTGATAGACTGCTGGACTGAGCTTGTTGACAATGAGGTATGGGCCTTCCCACTTGTTGGAGAAGGAGTGGGTGGGATGTGCAAATCGGAGTACCATTACCTGATCTCCAACCTGCCAATCCACTTCTTGTGCATGTTTGTCAAACTGTATTTTAGATTGCTGCTGGGCTTTGCCCATGCAGTTGGCAGCATGCAAGTGTGTGTGTATGAGGTCTTTTTTGAGTTTTTCCACATATTGATCTACAGACACACGGTCTGTGGTGGGGGTGTGCAGGTCAAACAACAGGTGTTCAGGTAATCTCATCTGTCTGCCAGTCATCACCTCAAAGGGTGTGAGCTGGTTGGTGGCTGAGGGTGTACCCCTAATTGCCATAAGGAGTAACAGCAGTAAGGAATCCAAGGTTTTGGGATTGTCCCCAATGAATTTGGAAAGCATTTGCTTAATCCGTCTGTTGGCTCTCTCTACTTGACCTGAGGATTGGGGATGATAGGGTATGTGGAACTTCTGCTGAACTCCAAGGAGTTCAAGGGATTCTTTTATCAACTCACCTGTAAAACTGGTTCCTTTATCAGAGTCTACTTTGAGGGGTAGACCCCACCTGGAGAAAATCTGTTCTACCAGGATTTTGGCAGTAGTCTTTGCTGTGCATGTCTTAGTGGGGAAAGCTTCAACCCACTGAGAGAAGGGATCAGTTACCACAAGCGCATACTTGTTATTTCTGCTGGTGTTGGTTAGAGGGCCAATAAAATCAATCTGTATGGCATGCCAAGGGCCAGAGTGTCATTGTGGTAAGTTTGGCATTTCGTTTGGTAGAGATGGGGTTGTTTTGCACACGAACGGGACAATTATCTATGTACTGTTTAACATCTTTGGTGACACCAGGCCACCAGGAGGTGGTCTTGAGCCTTTGGAGGGTATTTTCCACTCCCTGGTGTCCACCAGTGGGTGTATCATGCATTTGGTGCAAGAATTCAGATCTTAGGTGTCTGTGGACCACCCACAACTTGGTGGTGGAGTCATCTGGTTGGAACCAGATAAGCTTGTCATCTGGTGACAAGCGTAACTTACCTTCATGCCTCTGGTAGGGGTTGTGTGTGGGAAGTTTCTCTTCAGTACCCTTGTCAAGGAATCTGAACACTTCTTTGAGTTCAGTGTCAATATGCTGGGCTGCTGAGAGGTCCAAGGGGGAAAAAGGTTCAGGTTTCTTCCTGAGTGCTGCAATCTGTATGGCCGCATTGGCCTCTGGATAGTCCATCATCCAGATGTTCCCCCCTCAGGCCCCTTCCTTAGCAAGGGTGTCTGCTGTGTCATTGAAGGCATGGTAGGGGTCATGGAGAGAATGAACTTTGACTTTATGTACATAGAGTTTGTGTGCAAATTTCTGTGCCAATGAATGTATGTATATTACCAATTCCTTGTACTTCACTGGGCTGCCATCAGAGGAGATGAAGGAGTTATTCTGCCAGAAAGGAAGAAATTCTGTAAGAGAACAACAAACCCAATTAGAGTCTGTAAAAATGATAGTATCCTCAGTCCCATGCTGGATGAACTCAAGGGCACAGGCCACCGCTGCCATCTCTGCATATTGTGATGATGCTACACTACAGTGCTTAGATATTTTGACAGTGTTCCCATAAGGGTAAATCACTAGAGTGCCCATCCCTGTGATTTGTTCTCCCTGATAGTAGAATGCTGCACCATCAGTAAAGACGCGACACAAAGAGGTGTTATCAAGTATTTGTGATGTGGCAGGGAGGAAAGGACCTGGATCCAGATGATCAGTTGACTGCAGTGTACAGTCATGGGGTTCTCCTTGGAAAAGGAGTCCATGAGCCAGCATAGATGGAATTTTTGTCAGTTGTACCTGTATGTCTCTATCCTGGAGAAGAAGTGACCTGTGTGTCAGTCTGGTGTTAGAGACTGACCCATCCTTCACTCTGTCTGAGAGCAGGAAGGTAGTTGGGGTGTGATTGGTGTTAATGATCAGTGGAGAGTACCCAATGATATACAGGAAGTGCTTGACAGCCCAGTAGGTGGCCAGAAGGTTCCTTTCACAAAGGCCGTACTTCTGTTCCACTGGGGTCAAGAGCTGTGAGGCATATGCAATGGGTCTCAAGGTGTCAAGCACCTTCTGGGCCAGCACTGCTGACATGGCAATGTCAGAGGTGGCACATTCCAGATGGAATGGTAGTGCTGGATTGGGGTTGATCAGAGCTGGGACGGAGGCCAAGGCCTGCTTCAGTGACATCACAGCCTGGGTGTGTATAGGGCCCCAAGTCCATGGGATGTCCTTTTTGAGTAACTCACACAGAGGAGAAGCTTTCTGAGCAAAATCATAAATATAATCTCTTGAATAATTCACCATACCTAGAAACCTTGGCAGAGTCGCCACGCTGGTATGCAATGTCAAGTCTTGTAATCCCTGTACCTTCTCCAGGTAGGGCTTCAACCTTGGTCAGTTATATTTAGACCTAGAAAGGGTACTTCTTTCTGACATAGTTGTGCTTTTGCTGGATTGCATTTCAGGCCTGCTCTCTGGATGAGAGTCAGTAGTTCATCCAAGAGATCCAGATGTTGTTCCTGTGTGGCCATTGCCAGCAACAGGTCATCCACATATCAAGAGTCATTGGGGAGTAGATAAACTTTTTGAGGCATCCATCATGTAGATGGAACAGGGACATACTATTTTGGAATCCTAGCAGCAAGCAAGTCCGTGCCTATATTCTAAAAGGAGAAGGACTTATATGTGTATTGACTCCCGAGGCCAATGTATGACCAAAGCCATGAAATGTCAAACAGCACTAAACCATTTCAGATCAGAGGTCCAGAAATTGTAGCATCAGGTGCTTATCCCTGATTAAGGAACAACTGGGGTGACCTGCTTCAGTTCCTGTAGTCAATAGTAAGTCTCCAGGTGTCTGTGGGTTTTTTCATGGGCCACACTGGGAGTTGGCAGTGGAAGCACAAGTTCTGATTACTCCTTGCTTGAGGAGTGACTTGATCGTCTCTGTAAGGGAAGGCAAGGCCTCAGTTGGGAAAGGATATTGCCTTTGCCTCTCATGTGCCGGGCCTGGCACCTCGATGACAGTGTGCATTCTACCACACTCATATTTGTTAATTGCAAATGCTTCCAAATGTCATTGCAAAATGGGAAGAAGCTTTGGGAAAAGTTCATGAGTCTTGAACAAATCTATGATGTCATACTCCTTGTCATTGGCAGATATTGTTGCCACGACGTGTGAATCAGGAATCAAAATGGTATGATATTGACCCTGAATCTGTATCAATAGCATGTTAGCTAGGTCCACCACACAGCCGTGTGGCGCGAGAAAGTCAATCCCTATGATACTAGGATGATCATGCAATACCATCAGTTGGAAGGTATGTGAGGCCTTTAGATGGCCTAACTCTACCGGTAAAGGTAGAAAACGGTATGCAGGTAGCCTAGTACCATCCACTTCTGACAAGTTGGTCCTCCATCTGGTGGACCAAGGGGATGTGTCTGGGTGTTCATCATGTAGTACAGATACAGCTGCACCTCTATCTAGCAAAACTACTAGTAGGTGGCCCCTGACCTCGGCCTCAATGCAGGGCATTCCATTTGTATCCAAGACTAGCGTGTTTACAATCAGGACTGGGGTCTGTAATTGTCAATCTGTACTGCTAGGAGCATGGAGAGGTTGGGCCTGACTCTTGTGAATCACTTCACCATGCTGCACTGATGCTATATAGGGAGGAGCTTCAGGGTTCAGGCCTATATGGGCCTGAGGGCCTGCACCACCAGTATCCCCATGGCCCATTGGGGTCTGGGTTGCTGGTTGTACCACTGCAAGGGCCTGTGTGGGAACAGCATCCACTACAGAATGCACTTGTCCCAGGAGCTCTCAGAATTTCTGATTCTCTTTGGCTATCTCCCTATATGAAGGGCCTGTTCTTTGCTGTTGTGGTTTACCTTTACCCTTATGCTTTTTATACTTATGCCAATTCCGGTACTCACCCCACTGTTGCTGCTTTTGTGGTTGTTGTTGATGGGCCTGTTGGGGTGTTGGTTATCAGCTGGAGGGCCTTGTTGGTGTTGGGCCTGCTGGTGTTGGACCTGCCCTTCCACAGTGCAGTGCAGTGCATCATGGCCTCAGAAGTAGGCTCCACGGCAGCTACTTCCTTGTAACCGGAGCCCAGATCACGGATATAGAGTTGGTAAACTCTCAGTTTTCCAAAGAATGTCTGCAAACCTATCCATATTGGGGTAGGTGGTTGGCTCTACCTTTTCTCGTACTGCTGGAATCATGTTCCTAAGGAACAGGGTCTTATATTCAATAAGATCTACTTCTGCAGCTTCTTGTGCCAAATGCTTTCCTGCTCGGTAGGCCATCCAAAGTCCCTGATGGTAAGTCGCTGGACTTTCCTTTGCATTCTGTTTTACAGGGTATGCAAGCATCACTCCTACTACACCTGGGCTGTGAGCAGAAATGAGCTCAGCTGCAACCTCGTCAAAGGTGGCATTCCCATCCTGGCGGATGGCATTGGGAAGTTTGGCCCACAAACTAGGATCGATGGTTTGACGTAGTATTTGGACTTGGTCTTCTGCAGTGAGGCTAAGCATCTCACATTTAGAATGCACCTTTTCCAAGTGACAGCTGAGGTTGTCAGACGGGTTCATCTGACAGATGCTGTCAGCTATTTGCTGAACAGAGTAGGCCATTTGTAGGGGATTACTGGGTCGATCAGGCAGAGGTAGATTATATCGAGCACCGTCCAGGGTGCCCCGAGCTGCAGCCTTGGCCACAATGCAGACAATACCTTCCTGAGTGCCAGCCTCTTGCAGAAGCTGCCTAATCTGGGGTTTAATGGCCCATTTATTTCTCTCAGGAATGGGTACCTTGCCTATCGCAGTTTCAATCATGGTTTCTATCTCATGCCTATCTTCCACAATAATAACGGCTATCGGTGGTGCTGTCAGTACCAGGCCTGGGCCTGCTTCCCCTTATCATGGGGGCTGCCATGTTGGCATCTCCCATGATGGGCATCATGACGTCGATGACCTATAACATGGTGAGGGTGTAGTGGGGACCCGCCATGTTGTGGATGGCTGGGTGGGGTCTCTGGGCCATAGTAGGGGTGTCACTGGGCATTATATTGAGAAATGTCATCATCTGATACTTTCCCTTCAGATGACGTGTGTGAGGCGGGGGCTACACCTCCCATTGCCTTAACATGGCCAGCCAGATCCTCCCGCTGATGGCGCAGTTTCGCCATCTTGGTTTTACATTCCTTATGACTCATACTTGCAACATCCATATCAACCTCATCTTGCTTTTGCTTTTGCAACACTCTATACACGGCACTCAATTCATGATTGTCCCTGATAGACACTTCTGAATCATTACGTAACTGGTTTATCTCATTCTGCAGCTCACCCATTTCCTCACTCAACTGAGCATTTGCAGCATTTAGCAAGTCATTAATTTGCAATGCCTGTCCCTTATCCTGTCTCAAACTTTCACACTCCTGTTTCAACATACAAAGTTCCTGTTCTCCAGCTTGAGCTGAATGATGCAATAGTGAATCCTTTTCATTCCGCAAAGTTTGGAGTTCAGACTCCAAGTTCTGCTGCAGTCTAACACATTCTGTTTCCTGCAAACCCATCTGTTGCTTAAGAGATGAAATTTACAGATCAAGGATTCAAAACCTGACCTCGGAGGCTTCCAGAGCAGCATAGAGAGCTGTGACCATCAACCATTTAGCTTGACGCTTATTGGCTGATTGTCTCATCTCCGTGTACTGGGTTGAAATCCCCAATATAGGGTTTTCGGATTGACTTGCGTCCCGCGTGAAGTCAGTCCATCCTCCATGGGAGGTAAGGAAGTTTGAGACACTGAGTCTCAGTTCTGTTCAGATATTTGATATGGTGGCCATTCTGTGGGAGAGAATGAAAAATCAAACTGTGAAAAAGGCGCCGTGCTGTGTATCGATCCACAGCAGGAACACTTTGTACACAACCGGGCTACTGTAAAAGTTGTAGACTTACAAATCAAAGTTGTTATGGAGTGAGTTGAGTCAGCATTGACCACACCTGAAAGGATAACAGCCAGACTTTGTAAGTGACTACAAATTGATTTAAAACGGGAGAGGTGATACAGGAATGTACACCTACTGTCCCCGTGGGAAAGAGAAAAAGTTCTAGCAACAAGCGAAAACTTACAAACACCAAATATTGCCTGCACACAGTCGCCAATTTGTTAGGAGGTCTAAACCTCACTTTCAGGTTCTTGGCAATATTGAGAATGCAAGTAATCACAGACATGTTACATAAGAGTAATATCAAGTTTATTAATACCAAAAGAATAAATCACAGTTGCCCTAAGCAGTTCTTACCAATACTAACCGGGAGCCAATGCTAAGCGTTCCCTATACCTCGATGTTTCTCTGTGTCTCCTGGAATCTCTCTCTGAGGTATAAGACTAGTGTATTACATTATATCCCTATGATAATTACTATGGTTATGCAAGCAATAATACTCGACAGGGTGGGTGGTATTGGGCAATACCGGACCGCCCAGTGGTGTAATGAGGCCCAACGCTGCAGGCGGAGGGCCTTATAGCCCCTGGAAGGTCTGGTATTGCCCATACTGTCCACCCTGGAGGGTATTATTGTGCTTAAAAAATGGCCAGCTGTGTATGTTTAAAAAAAAAATGATTCTTTAAAAGTTAAAAGTTGTTTATTTAGTAATAAAATAGTTCCTACACCAGTATTAGAATGTTTCTTTTTTTTTTTACTTGGGAGTTCTGAGGACTAGGGAGCTCAATGTCGTGGTTACCCCCCATCCCATCCCATATACAGAGATATACACACACACACACACACACACATTGTAGCTGGTTACAGTACCTGTAGGAGCAGCAATGCAGCATAAAATTTGCTGGGATTTATAAACTGCGGTCTCTCATGAAGTGCAGGCTGCACAGTTCTGAGCCCTCATGTCGGAGTGAGAGAGACGTCCTGAGAGAAAAGGCAAGCTCCTCACCGAAAAAAACAGAAGTGAGAGTAGCCGTTTACATGTGCACATCTCGTCCCCATCAAGCAGCAGCGTAATAAGACAGGGAACCTTCTCAAGTCTTTTTTCCAGGCATTACAACTGAAAGGCATTGGTAGGCAGACAAAAAAAACTGAAGTGACGGGAACCATTTCCTGACCTTGTACACCTCTCCACTCTTTTAAGTGACTGTTGTCGCCATGTGGCTGCTGCCATAACATGGGGAGAATAAACAAAATACTTGCAGCATGCTGCAGGTTTAACTGCTTCCACAAAGCCAATCTGTGTTCAGGACTCTGAGTCGCTACGGATGTCCTGCTGATTTGTGCTTTTTACTACATCTGTTGGCTTTTGGGGAAGTAAGGGATGACTCTATCTGCCAGAATGGTTATGGGACAGTGGGATGAACGGTTTTTACAAGGGCAGAGATTGACACAGAGTGGGGTCAGGAAAGTGCTTGCTTTTGAAATGGTTGGCTGTGAGGAATGAAGAATCGTCTCTCTTCTCCAGAGTATAAAAATTACTAGTGAATTATGTTCTTTCTTTTTTTATATAAACACAGCAGGCATTGAACTAGGAAGCTTTGAGGAAGGGGGAGGGACAGTATATCTCACCAAGCGAGACAAAAAAAATTGTGACTATTTCAAATTCAAAGGAAGGAGTTTTAGCCAATTTGAAATTAGGGTGGGCACTTGGATATTTTAATGGGTGGAGGGGCACTGGGACTGGTACTTTTTATTTCCTGGGCATCTATTGAAAGTTAATGTACCCCCTTGGCAAGGGTACTAGTCAATCAGATGCCAGGAAATAAAAAGGCCATTTTCTAATGTAAGATAGAAACATTTCTAGTTACGGAGATGAGCCCTATTGGCTAAAGTAGAGGTGGCTCCACGGTCCAAGATAACATTATACAATTCTGTATAGTCATCAGTTTATGAACCAAAGAGTTCTTATACAGAGTCTTACATAACTCAATGTAGTAGTACAAATCACCAAAAGGTGTCAATGTCGACTTACATATCATAATTATTCCGAGGACACAGATGCCTTGGCATCTTACAAGTAAGAAATATGCCGAAAATACATAGAAGAATATACGTATTAGCAAGCAAAGTGTATTACAACAATATGCATTCATCTCCTGATATCTACTCTTGTACAGTAGATGCCCTTAGCCCTATATGTTAGTATAACATATACTTAAGTGCTAGCTGTCTACAGTGTACCTCTGAGGGTACCAGTTAGGGTGCATGGGCCTTGTGTAATAAGTGTGCCTTGTTTGTGTCACAAACCAGGGAAAATGAGCGAAAGTCATAAGATGAATATTTTAAAGTTGTGTGTGAGTCTGTTGTCATCATGCATTATTGCTTAAAGCTGAACCAGCCTAAAAGTTCATGGTGATTTGCATATACATCTCATGTTGCTTTACACTATGGGGGAATGTGTGATTTTGTATTTTTTTGAAACTTAGCTTTAATGACAGTGACCTTTGGGTAACTCTTGCCTCAGTGCTTCTGCACTGAGGTTCTTTGTCTTCATTCTCATAACTGTGCCATTTCTAAATATTTTCATCCCAAATTTTCAACATTGCCATGAGATGTTGTAGATTAATACAGTGGAAAATAAAATGGGTAAACATAGGTCCCCACTTGCCATAAGATGCTGTAGGTAAATACAGTGAAAAAATGGGTAAAAGCAGGACCCCACTTGAAAAGAGATATTGTAGTTAAATACATTGCAAAAAAATGGGCAAAAGCAGGACCCCACTGTACATGAGATGTTGTAGGTAAATACATTGGAAAAAAATTACAAAAGTGGACCCCACTGGAAAAGAGATGCTGCTTGTAAATACATTGGAATAAATGGGTAAAAGTAGGACCCCACTGGAAATTAGATGTTGTAGGTAAATACATTAGAAAAATGGGTACAAGCAACAACCTTTGGAAATTAGATGTTGGCAAAAACTTTGGAAAAATATAGGTAAAAGCATGATCCTGCTAGAAATAAGATGTTGTATGTAAATACCTTGTAAAAAATTAATAAAAGTAAGACAGCACTGGAAATTAGATGTTGTAGGTAAATGCACCGGAAAAAAAAAAGTAAAATCAGAACCGTACTGGAAATTATATGTTGTAGATAAATACATTGGAAAAAATGGATTGAAGCAGGACCCCAGCGGAAATGAGATGTTGTAGGTAAATGCATTAGAAAAATTGGGTAAATGCAAGACCCCACTAGAAACTAAATGTTGTGGGTAAATACATTGGAAAAAAATGGGTAAAAATAGGACTCCACTAGAAATTTATTTATTTATTTATTTATTTAAAATTGTTGACCAGGAAAGGCACACTGAGCCGAGGCTCGTTTCCAGGTGCATCCCGGGTGCATAGTACATCAGGGAGACATAGATATAGAAGAAATATAGATATACAGAAATAATTACAATTTGCATAAGAAAAATGGTATAGTATTGTAAATACATGGGGATTTGTGGTGCGGTTACACTTTTGAAGAGCATCAGAGAGGAAATAACAAATTTATATATTTTATCTCTAGACCATAAAATTCCCTAGACTGTCAGGTATGAGTATAAATTTGTTTATTTACTGCAGAGGACTTCTCAAGAACTTGGGGTTTCACTAGGTCCAGGTGGGAGGGATTAGGGTGCACAGCTGAGGCAGGGAGTGGGAGGGAGGAGCCTGATAAGCTGTTTGAAGATGGATAGGGAGGAGGCCAGGTGGAGGTTGGGAGGGAGGTTGTTTCATAGGAGTGGGAGTCAGTAGGAAAAGGCAGCTTGCCCGGAGGCTGAGAGTGGACGTGAGAGGTGGAAGGTACGAGCATGTCTGTGGCGAGGTGAGTAGCCAGAGGGGTTGGCTTGAGAGAGGCGGGAGGAGAGGTAGAAGGGAAAGGAGCTGAGCCAATATTTCGCTATGAGCAAGGCGCAGTGTGTTTTCTGCCTATGTGAGAGTGGCATCGGTGATAGAGTTGAGAGTAGTTTGCAGTGATGAGTGAGTGGAGGGGAGGCAGTGGTGAAGCGGATGAAGGAGTTTAGCAGGACATCAAGCTTAGCAAGGGAGGAGGAAGGGCTGTGCCATAAATGACGTCCGTGAGTCCAGTAACGGTAGAATGGTTTTTTCAGATGAGTTCACTCCAGGGAGGGGAGGCAGGCTTTGTGGCGGTAGAGGAGGATGGCAGTTGGGCGGAGTTTGGTGCAGATGGCGTCGACGTGGGTGGAGAAATTTATTTTTGAGTCCAGCCAGACTCCCAGGTACTTAAACGTGGGTATGGTTTCGAGGAGTATTTCTTCCGGAGTGTAGATCAGAGGGGGGGCAGGCAGGGAGGTGAGTTTTTGTCTTGTGCCGAAGACCATGGAGACAGTTTTTTTTGCATTTAGTTTTAGCTGATTTTTCTGGAGCCAGGTTTGTACTCGGTTGAAATCAGTTTGGAGGTTAGGGTGAACGCTGCCATGGGAGGGGCCTGAGGCATAGATTATGGTGTCATCAGCATATAGGTGCACACTGGAGGTGAGAGAGGCTGAGGGGAGATCGTTTATAAAAAGGGAGAAAAGGATAGGACCAAGGATGGAGTCTTGGGGGATGCCCACGAGGATGGGTCGGGGGTTAGAGAGGGTGTCCCTGATTTGTACTTGCTGCATCCTGTTTTGGAGGTAGGAGTGGAACCAGTTTATGGCCTGATTTGAGAGGCCGAAGGAGCGCAATTTGCCTAACAATAGAGGGTGGGAGACTGAATCAAAGGCTTTGGCTAGGTGAATAAAAATGGCAGTAGTTGTGTGCCCTGCATCCATGGTGGAAAATATGGAGTCGGTGACTCGTAGTAAGGCGGTGGTGGTGGAATGAGATTTTCTGAATCCTGATTGATAAGGGGAGAGGGAGCTGTTTGTAGAGAGAAAAAGGGACAGCTTTGATAGCATGAGAGATTCTTGGAGTTTGGCATGGGAGGGGAGGAGAGAGATGGGCCTATAATTTCCAGGGAGGGTGGGGTCGCCACCTTTAAGGAGAGGTAGGATTTTGGTGAGTTTCCAGGTGCAGGGGACGGTGGCTGTGTCGATGGAAAGATTTAGTATGTGGGTAATAGGAGTGACTATGCCAGCTGTGGAGATGCTGAGCAGACTGGGATGCAAGCCATCTGGGCTGGACTTACATGGGTTTAGGGAGGTGAGAAGTGTAAACTTCCAGGGGTGGAAAGGGAAAGTGGAAACCGTGGTGAGAGGGGTGGGGAGTTTTTTGGAGGAGGTGGGGGGGTCAATCAGGCTTGGCGCAGGAGATGAAGAACGAGTTGAAGAGTTCGGATGCAATGGCCGGGTCGGTGGCTATATTACCATCAATGTTTAGGCTAGGGCTGGCTTGCTTAGTGCGTGGATTTATAAGAGAGTTTATCACCTTCCAGAAAGATGCTGGGGAGGCTTGGTGAGCGGTGAGTTGGGCCTTGAAATACTGGGCTTTTGATAATCGAATAGCTTTTGTGCAGTTGCTTCTAAGAGTTTTGTAAGAGAGCAGGTCGCTGGTAGCTAAAGAGGATTTGTAACGCCTCCAGGCCTTATCTCTGACACGCCCAAGGGAGATTAGGTTGGCTGTGATCCATGAGTGGTGGTATTTCCTAACTCGGGCTTTCCTAAGGGGTGCATGGCGGTCCCATACGCTTAGGAAGATGCTGCAGAAGTGGGAGAGGGCGGTGTCGATATCATGTGAGGCAAGGACCGGGAGCCAGTCTGTGCTTGACAGGTCATGTAGAAGGGTGGATTTGTCAAGTTGGTGTAAGGGGCGGGTAGTGCTGAATTTGGGCTGGAGTGAAGTGAATGGATTTTCTGGATACAGTAGGTTATACAGTGGTCGCTAAGCGCCCAAAAGGATACCTGAGGCAGTGATCCTATGGGGTGGGAGGTTAGAATTCAGTCAGTAGGGTGTGATTTTGAGATCGATGATTTAGATGGGTGGGTTCCTGGATTAACTGAGTGAGATTTAGAGCTTCAATCCTCAGGGCTGATGGTTTTGTGGATGAGAAAAGCCAGTTTAGGTTGAAATCGCCTAATAGAATGAGTTCGCCATTTGAGGAGGTTGAAGAGATGGAGGAAATGGCTGAGATGAGGGAGTCATGTGAGGGTTTCGGAGGGGAATATAGAACACATATAAAGAGGGTTGGATGAGGGGAAGGATAGGTGAGTGACTAAGGATTCATGGGAGGATGGGCGCGATTCTTTGAAAATTACTGAGCACTTAATGGAGTGTCTGATATACAGTGCTACCCCCCCACGCTTTCCACGGTCCTGGCGGAACAGGATATAGTTAGGTATGGTGAGTGAGAGGTTGGAGATTTTTCTTGAGAGCCAAGTTTCTGTGATACAAAGTATGTCCGGATTGTACTGTGCTGACCAGACAGAGAGGGTGTTAAGTTTGGGGAGGAGGCTGCTGACGTTTATGTGGAATATA
The DNA here is from genome assembly GCA_016271365.2 of Neoceratodus forsteri. NCBI lineage: Eukaryota > Metazoa > Chordata > Ceratodontiformes > Ceratodontidae > Neoceratodus > Neoceratodus forsteri. The sequence goes on along the minus strand of CM028131.1, from coordinate 541,542,545 downwards.
CGGAGGCCCTTTGGGAATGAGTTTGGTGAGAAACTGAGTTGGGGGACCGGTGATGCTGGGGGAAGATTTGTTGCTGTGGGGCCAGGGTTTGGATGTTGCAGGTAAATACTTGGCAACATGGATAAAAGAAGTAACTTGCTGAACATGAGATTGTGTAGGTATGTACTTTGGAAAAAATGGGTAAAAGCAAGACTCCACCAGACATTAGATGTTATAGGTAAATGCATTGGAAAAAATGGGTAAAAGCAGACCCCACTGGAAATGAGATGTTTAGGTAAATACATAGCAACAAATGGGTAAAAGCAAGATCTTACTGGACATGAGTTGTAGGTAAATGCATTGAAACAAACAGGTAAAAACAGGACCCATTGGACTTGAGCTACTGTAGGTCCATCAAATATCTTGGGTGATGCTTGACCCCAACTGGACCTAGGGAGTCACATCCTCAACATCTGCAAAGGAGTAAACTGCAAGCTGGGGCTGGCCTATAGGGCCAAACACAACCTCACCCCTGCTGCACACCTGGCTCTTGCCAGGGGGGTGTTACTCCCTTCCCTAAGCTATGCACTCCACCTATTTGCGCGCACCTCAAAAGCCCTCCTTACTAGATGGAATATGACGTACAACAACATCTGCCATTTCACTCTGGCTGCCCCCCCGCCTCACTCATCACTGTGAACTTTATGAGAAGTTAGGCTGGTTATCCCCGACCAATCACCTAAACTTTGGTATAGGGTGCCACGTGAGCAAAGTGATCAGCACTGGCTCACCCCTGGGGTTGGCTCAGCTCCTCTCCCCAGCTGACCGTTCATGCTACCCTCTAAGGTCCCAGGGCCCTGGGATACTAAAAGTACCCTCAACCCGCACCCTTATGTGTGATAGGGACTATGCCGCTCATGCTCCTAGGCTCTGGAACTCCTTCCCTGAGCAGGTCCGCACCGTCCCTTCCCACAAAAGCCTTCGGACCTCATTGTGGGAGCATCTTAAGCTGGCCTCACACTGTGAATGCCTAAAGTCTCCCTAGCTATAAGCCCTGGACACTGGACACTGTAGTCCCTCTGGCACTCTGCTCCAGGAGCCATATTTAAATAAACCAAATTGGATGCCGATTTCCCTGACCAGCTCCTCTTCTGCTCCACTTTATGCTTCAGATAGTCAATGTTGTTCAATGTCAACTCACTATGTATTCTATCCTCACTGTCTTACTCTGTATCTTGCCTGCAGCTTTATCGACTTATTGTACCTAACCTCCAAGTGTATATGTAATCATTTCAACTAGTGTGAGACATAACTGTTCACCTAACTTTTGCTGTATTGTTGTACCCTGTATTACCTGTATTACCTGTTTGTACTCTCCCGGGTCATTACTGAAAATAGGCATACAACTTGTCGAGTGTACTTACCCGGTTAACAAAAGCTAAATAAATAAATAAGGTAAATACATTGGAAAAAAAGGGATAAAAGCTGGACTCCACTGGAAATTAGATGTTGTAGGTAAATACTTTGGAAAAATGGGTAAAAGAACTTGCTGGACATGAGGTGTGTTGGTAGATACTCTGGCAAAACTAAAGTAAATACATTGGAACAGATGGATAAAAGCAAGAACTTACGGAGATGAGGTGATGTAGGTACAGTAAATCCATTAAAAAAATGTGTAAAAACAGGACCCCACTGGAAATAAGATGTTGTAAGTAAACACAGTGGAAAAACTGGGCATAAGCAAGATCTCACTAGAAATGGGATGTTGCAGGTAAATACATTGGAAACAATGAAATGTGTTTTCATACTGTTGAGCAGTACATACAAGGTGGTCAAGGGGTGGACGTGGTTAGAGATATCAAATCCTGTGTGCCTGCTGCCAAAACATGACAATATCTTAAAGTGCACAATGGTTGCATAAAGCAGTTAATAAAATACATTATCTTGGCAAAAAGATAATGTTTTTCAACTGTAGTTGAAAGAACCAACAAGAAACAGTGACCAGTTCACACCCAGAATTCTCTGACACTGGGAAATGTTAAGTCCAAAAGACACAACAAATCAAATTTGTGAATTATGATTTTCTCATTTCTGCACTAACTGAGATGTGAACATTGTGTCACCACCACTATCACTATCACTATCACTATCACTATCACTATCAATGTCACTATCACAGGTCCTGACAGGCCTGCAACAATTCCTAGTCTCTCATAGGGGAAAAGTGTACCCCACATCCCTCAAAAGTATTCAGATATGTTAGAGTTGTTATTAAACACATGCATACAATATTATAGCAACTGAGGTAACAAGTATTTCAAAACTAAAATGACCTTCAGTTACAAATATTTAAAGGAAAGGATTTGACTGTGGTCTTGTTTATGTTCTTAAGGTTGCAACAGAGTCACAGGATGGATGTTTCTCCTCAGAGGTGAAGTTTAATGTCATCTTGCTCTTCTGTGCTTTTTGCAAATTAAAATGAAATACTCCTGAAATTTAAACCATATCATGGTCAACAAAGGTTAAACTTGATTCAAAGTAGATGGGGGCATATATGCCTTATACTACAGTGTAAGTGCAACTTTGTAAGCTCTACAGAAGTTTTTAAACAATGCTTCATTCACATGCAGTTCTGCAAGTTTTCCTTGGTTTTCTGCCCTTCCAATGCCAAATCTGCTCCAGATCAAAACTCTCCATTTGTGCGGTGTATCCCCAGTCTGAGGGGTCAGTGGTATCTCCCAGACTTACACATCCTATCTAGCTTTGTGTTTCTGTACTGCTCCAGACCACAAACCCACTAAGTACTTGACCCAAGAGGAATTCTCCATTGACACTAGAATTCCTGCTGTGTAAGTAAAATAGATGGGTCTCCTGATGTCAAATCAGTATACACATAGTAACAGAGTTACACGCCTATGGTTGTTAAAGAGAACAACATTAAATGTCTTATTAATTTTTGTCTAGGTACTGTTTTGACAACAGGCACAGCTCCAACTGTGATAATAAACATAGATCAGGCCAGAGGGAAAGAGACAGTGAGACTGTGAGAGAGCAAGAGAAAGAAATTCTTACTAAAGTTCTTCACTTGACATTCCTCATTGTGGAGCCCTCCCTCCTTCCTCCGAAGCAGTAAGAAGAGACATAAGTTTCACATGACTGTTATGTAAACAATGTAAAAGTAATCAGTCACACAAATGGAAGTGTGAGCAGGGCAAAATACCCCCTCCCCCCACATACACACACTGTGTTGACTCAATAACTTGCAAGTTTTAATTTAGTAAATTTTACTCACTCACAGCTCACACACAGTAGACTCCTGGAGCAGACATGCTGTGTCACTGTTGGGAGAAGAGCATCAGTACACAGCCTGGAGTGTTGTGGGGGTGCCCCTGCCAAGTTTTAACCCTGTTTCTGGAATGCATTTGAACAGCACATTTGTCCAGCCAGCTATTTTGGAAGGCAAAATAAATTTAACTAGTCATTACCTCCATTGCTATTCATCTTCTGCACATACCCTGGCTGCTATTTCATCCCATATTGTTTAAAGTGCAAACTGAGCAGCTCGTGCTTGTTGGAGGAGGTGTCACTATCAGACTGACAGTAGAAGTTGTAACCCTTGCTGTGCCATGAACTGATATACAAGTCCAGAATCCTATACATGTTCATATTGTGATGGCAGCTTAAGGGTTAACACTTCAGGATTACTGATGTAACAAGTCAATCTGTTATCAGAAGACAGGAAATAGTGCGGTGTAGTGCAAGCAGGGGTGAGGGAGTAGACAATGGAACACCACTGTGATAAATGGAGATGAGGTGGAGAGATGTGATTCAGTTCCACTCAAAGCACTCAGTGAAAGGAAACAGTCTACAATACAAGTCACATTAAACAGTTCCTCCAATGAGTTGCTTTACCATTTCTGACTGAGTTGTAAAAGTTTTGCAGAATCCAGTGCAAAACCCTGTACAAACTGTTTCTTGAGATTTAAAACTCGGTGTTGCATTGCATTGTGATGGGGCTGCAGATGCTATCTGAGTTGCAAAAACATTTCATAAACATTGCTGTTGAGCTGGTTTAGCATTGCAAATAAATGCAATACAAGTTGTCAATGCATTACCAACTGTAAAAAGCAATGCTAAACCAGTTCATTGGTGGAACAGTTTAATGTGATTTGTACTGTAGATATCTGTTCACATGCTTCCAGAGTCCCTTCTCGCTCCTACATAATAGCAATACATGTATGGCTCCACCCATGCAGCTGTAAAAATGGGATTCTTAAATACATAAAAAATAGTAGAAAAAGTAAATTTCCCCAAAGAATTCTAGATTTGGGTAACTTACTCAAGCAGAGGATATTAGGCCATGAATGCAAACAGGTCACTAATCTACTATTAGCTAGCTTTATATATACCCCCCATTAAAAATATAAACACAAGTCATAAATTAGTTTACTATTCTCTGTTATCTAGTTACCATTCTGTAGATTAATAATGTGTAAGACATATATTAAAAATCTTCACTTACATGTCCATTATGTTATGTAAAAGAAGGACTGGGATAAACACTTTGCATTATCTGCAGCTAGGCCCACAACCACGGTTAGCTGTAGCAGGTATAAGAGCCAGTAAAAATGATGCTGTCAGTGAGGAATGGTGAGACAGCTGACCTAATTATGGGATTATGACAAATAATACTAATAATTTAAGCAAGCTGCACTATTTCCTAACTAGGAGTATTTTTGTTTGCCTGCAACTTGCTCCTGTTGCTTCTCCAGACTGGTTTACTTGTGATGAGATTGAGCTCAGGACAGTAGAAACATAGAAACGTAGAATTTGATGGCAGATAAGGACCGCTTGGCCCACCCAGTCTGCCCATTTCCCTACCTACTGGATAAACTGCAGATCCTAGTTAACCAGCAGCCTACTTCTTTCTACCCCCACCCCCCAGAATTGCCTTATGACTATCCCATTCATGCTTGAATTCCACCACTGATTTTGACTCCACAACCTCCTCCGGAAGGCCATTCCATGCATCCACAACCCTCTCTGTGAAAAAATACTTCCTTAAATTACCTCTGAGTGTGCATTCTTATTGATCACATTCAATCATGTGATAAGTACATCTGAGCAACCCTGGGAAATTTCAAATGTCAACCTGATGTACAAAAAGCAAAAGTAATAAAAAAACAGCTGAAGATATATTTGACATAAAAACCCACTCTAAAGGAAAAAGCAATCTTACTAAAATAATAAAACAGGAGAACAGTGAAAAAGATGCTAACAGAAGCCAGCAAAGAACTGAACAATAGTTATACTGTATGTCAACTGTGGATATTGTTGTTACTGTAGTTGCTGTAGAAGCTATTATTTGCTATTCAGGAGGCAAAAACGTGATAGGATTATCTAGTCTCATGAGTTTATTTAAAATCAACACCTGCACTGACTAGCATCTCGTCTTTCTTCTCTCTGTCCATGCAGCTTCATCTCCTTTATACAGCCCAACCTTTCAGCTCCTAGTTCCCAAGCCAAATCATCCACTTCAGCCTCTCCATTTCCTCTACATTTCCTTGGGATCACCAGTGTTCCCACTCTGTCTCCAGTTCTGACTCTAATCCTCTTTGCCATTCAGTGTAGTCTAGGTAGGGGTTTCAAATAGAAGCTCAAAAATCTCAGCTAGATATAGACATCTGAAAAGGGGCAAAAAAGAGAACAGCATTCAATGTAGCATACTGCAGGAAAAAAAATATTAAAATCTCAGGAATATCTTGACTGGTATAGCATAGATGGCTTACCAGCTATGAATTAGAGAGAGCTTAAAAATGTAGTAATGGGGCTTCCCAAGTTCCACCACAATCAGCGAGTCCTTTCCTCAGAACAAATAATCCAGCATCTTCGTTACTCTTAGTGAACAGGGATTGAGGAGGGTGTGCAATGGCCAAAGCTCTGGCAATGGCTATTAGTGCATTTTAAGCAAAATACAAACAATTTAAAAGTAGATATGTGTCATTAAATAGGAATATATGTTCACAATGTTATGAAAAGCAAGAACACACATACATTTTAAGATAAGGCTTTTTCAATGAGATGGCAAAAGTGTTAGTAACTGAAAAAGATCTCTAAGAGGATGTACGGTACATTATTCCATACAAAGGCTGATGTGTAACTGAAGGATTTCTGACCCATGTTTGTATGTGTATGTAGTATGTGTGAGAAGTTTTTACCAGCAGACAGTGAACTGAAGCTATAACCGCAAGTTTGAACTGCTTGGCTTGGCACAGGGCTGTGTGAAATTAAAATTCCACAACCAGAATTTCTGTAAAAGTCAGAATTTTGCTTCCACAAAATTTTGGAATGCATTTTGGCAACTTCAACAGAAATTCTAACTTAGAATGGCAGAATGATTGTATGAATTGTGTATTAATGTATTAAACTGTGGGAAGAAAGTCCACAGAATTGATCACTGAACTACATAATAAGTACATGTATTGCAGATTAATGTATTAAACTGTGGAATGTAATTCCTCAGAACTGCAATTCCACATTTCATGTGTATTATTCTGCAGTTTAGCCAGCACATTTTTTGGAATTGGGCAAAAATTCAGAAGATTCAGATTTTGTCAAAGTCAGAATTTCAGAAAATATCACAACATTTGAGAAATTTCATGACATTTCCACAAATTCAGAATTTGCAGTTTTTTACCATTTCTAGTTAGGCATAAAGGCTGATTTCTAAGCAAAATATTAAATACAAAGTTTGCCATGTCAGTTATGCCTTAAGCTCAGGAATGGGTTATTTTAAGTTCCTAAGATTGACAAAGTCATAAGTTCTATTCTCCATAGACAAAACAAATTTAATTAATTTGGAAAGTTTCCATTTCTACCCAAAAATAACATTCAGGTAACATCTGTAATCAAAGCTCCATAGTCAATAAGTGGCAAAAGGTTGTGTAGTGCTATACAAGTTCTAGATTTAGGTGTTAGGAATTGTCCTATACACTTGCCCTAATTTTGGTGCTGCTTGTTTGGCATTTGCTTCATATTTTTTTTGTTTTATTTTTGTTTTCTTTTTTTTCATTAGGAAAGACAAACCAAGCAGTGACAGCTTGTTTTCAGGTGCATCCTGGGGAGGTTAAATGTACCTGTTTTATTGACAGGGTAAATGTTGGCCATGATACTGGAGAAATTCCTCAACTCTTTGGGCAGGGGAGCGCTGTCCATCTTGTCACCATCCAAAATGGCCAACCCAGATGAAAGTGGTGGAGGGGCTGGTGACATGGCAGTGGAACTGACCTCAGCTTCTGTCACTAGAGCACATGAGGTCCCTGACAAAGTATTAATAAAAGTGGGAAGTAGGATGGAAATCTCTGTAGAGGGTGAGGATAAAATGGAGCATGAAATATACAGTGAAACAACTGATCTGATGGCTGTTACAGTGGAGAGTGTGGAGGAACAACTCCTAAGGGAGGAGAAGGAAAGGAAAAAAAAGAAATGTTTGGACATTATGGGTGAGTAGGAAGCTTGGTATCTTCAAGAGAGGGAGCACCTCCTCAGCAGACAGCACACATCAAAAGCCGATGATATCTCAGCTGAGCCAATGAAAGAATTGGCCTTGTCAGACTCAGCTGCTCATGTTGAGTTTTCTGGAGGACTGAGGAAATCTGCAAAAGATATGGGTGATTATATCCAGGGAGACACTGAGACCTCTGCAGCCACGTTGTCTGGTGAATTAAGTCAAGTCCCAGGATAGGGGAGACAGTAAGTTTCTATGAGTAACATTGGGAGATGAAAGAAAGAGATGGAATACACTTACAAGATGGGAGATGAAGGAATATAGTTTTAGTAGACAGATCAACACTGTTGTATGGGCCTGAAGAAGTGGTGAAAGCCACAAAACTGTTGCCCCATTTATAAGTGTGTTTAATACAATTAAAGCAACTATTGTTTGTTAATTATCGTGTGACTTGCAGTGGAGTTCATCCTTGTTTTCAGTTATCTGGGCTGAGGAAATCTCCCAGGCTCCGTAAAATACAACTACCTGCAGTACAAACATCCAGGTAGTCAGAGAAAACAGCAAAGTATGTAGCTCAAATGACAACTCCTGGAAAAAAGCCAGTCCTGTAAAAGAAGGAAAGAAGACAGATGAGGCACCATGGTCCCCAAACTGTGCCTTGTAAAAGGCTGGCTGGAGACTAAGTACCTGAAAATGAAACAATATCAGAAAGAGTTACCAAAAATTAGCATGGAGACTGCTCCTACAACTACTGTAGCACACCCTACAGCTGCATCAGAACCCTCAGTAAGTGACAGTTTGCCACCGGGTTGCAGAGATAAATGCAGAGTGATTTGGGAATAGTTCTAATGTAAACCTTCAAATATTGCATGTTGGGACTGCAGGGGTTGGCACCACTACACATGTTGGGAATAAAAGTGTTGTGTGGGGGAGGTAGACTTGCACAATTTCCTGAGGAGGATCCCAGTGATTGATTAAATCCTGTTGCAGCTGGTAAAATTGAAACTGCAGTCCTATTACTCTTTCCCTGTACTCTCCTAGGAAAGCTCCATCTGGGGGGTTTCCACAATGCAATCTGCAGAGTCCTCTGAGAACAGGTCTGGCAGTATCTGATATGCAGGACTCTGCTCAAAGGGAGTTTTTAAAATCCCTGTTCAAACTCTCTGACATATTCCAGACTAAGGGACAGCTAGCCCACAAAACAATCCTGTTCAACTCCTTTATAAAGGTAGACTACAGACTATTCATGATAGCATATATATTGCCTGAACATTATTAAGGACTTTTTGCATCAGAAATGTTTGATTTAAATCATGCAAGGGACTCTAAATATGATGTGAACTTAAGACTGTGGTAGGACTGGACCACTTTTGGGCAAAGTATAACACCCAAAGGACATTCCACTGTGGATGCCTTTTTGGCAATCCCACTCACTAAGCTAGCAAATAAGACTATAACTGTACTGTTTAAACAATGAAGGTGCAAATATTTCAGATATTTTGTTTTGGTTAAAACAATGCTATGAAGTTCTAGATAAACCAATGCCTGTTACTGACAGTGAACAAATATGGACTGGAGGTGGAGATTAGAAGTGAAATTGTATTTATGGAATGCTAGGGTGATCCATTTACCCAGCAGTTTTTTCTTAGTAGGGACAGGGTCACCAAGTTTAACCAGGGCCATCCAAAGTCCTATCATAAGTGTGAGTTTGAATGCATCTTAGTAATTTATTTTATTTATTTTTATTTTTGTCTTTGGTAACTGGTAGGCCCACTAGGCACAAGTGCCTGTTTTCAAGGGCACCCTGTAATGCATGGGACATCTCCAGCTGTAGTCATTGTCTAGAATATGGTCTTTGGCTCAGGCTTGCACAAATTTATTTCATTGCAACCTATGTCAAGGAAAGGGACCTTCATAAGTGTGTTGTCCCTGAGTTTCTCCATAACAGAGATGATAGTCTTTGCAAGAATTCTTGATAACCAGAACACAACAGCAGGGGCAGCACAAGCATGAGACCGATACATGGCATCATTACAAAAGAGCAAAATGAAAATATTGACCAGGTCCCTCGTGAGATGACCATGGCTTCTGTAATGGGAGACAGTGCCTGCACCTCTGGAGTCCGAGGGCAGGTAGCAGCTGCAGCTCCCATGCCTTTTCAGAAACTGTGGAAGCACATAAAATTCAGGTACTGTAGCTCCATCTGATATAATGCAAGCCAGGGCAGATGTATCCTCTGTTTCCCAGGAAATGCCTCCCCGCCCTCAGGAGTCCCCTTATCAAATGACCTGTAAAAAAAAATGAGGCCTAGAAAAAGGCAACTTAAGGGAAAAGAACGCCAAACCCCATGTGGTAAATCTACCAAGGCCACTACCCTTGTCCCTACCAAAATAAATCAGCAGTGGGTGATACAAGGGAGAGGATGAGTTCTCAGAGGTATCTTCCTTGTGTCTTCATTGAAGGAATTTTCCTCTGATGTGGATGAATCACTGATGGAAACATCAACTGCCAAACAAAAGAAATGGAAAACTGAGTTTCACAGTAAATAATTGTTAAACAGGTACGGTTTGGTGTTTTTTATAATCAATGATGTCTGCTCTAGAGATCACTACAGTAAATGTGAACAGTATAAAACTTTTCAAAAGAGATCAACTGTATTCTCTGCCTTAACCTCCTGTAAGATTGTCATTGTCCCGATTCCTCCTCTTCTCCATGTCTGTAAAGCAGCAAGACAAGACTGTCCTGCAAGCCCTTTGCTGTATGTTTTAGCATAGACCCTTTCTAAGGGATATTGCTCAGCATCATGGGATTGCAGGTGTATCTCTTACTTTGGAACAACACTCCCTTCAAGTACTGGCAAACATGGATGCTGTGGTCTTAATACTATCTGGAACAACAACTGAGCAGACTATATCTGAGCAATTGTGAAGATTCTCAGAGATAAAAGGTTTAAGAATTAAGAACAGTATACTATGTCTAAGGGTAGCATACTAGATACTAACATACTGTTTGTCAGCAGATTAGGCCTTACGGTCTATCGAGTCTGCTCAAACCTCAGATCCCTAGTTGGCTGCCGAGGCCCCCTCCCTTGTGTTCCAGAAACCCTATCATCCATTCCCACCCCTGGGCCAGGCTGTCATCTGATACATCCACTTTCTGTGTCTGTCCCACCCTCTCTTGAAGCCCTCCACTGTGGATCTCTGAACCAGCTTGCCGGCAGTGCATTCCAAGGGTCCACCACCCTCTCAGTGAAAAACCTCCTCCTCTTTTCCCCCAGTTCTACAGTTCTGGCCTGAGGAAATTGGGCAAATGTAATTATCACTGAGGACAACCTAAAAGTTTGGGATAATAAATTTGGGTAGGGAGACATGGCATCTCAGAAGTGGGACACATGTTACCAGCTGCAGCCATGATCTCGGCAAAAATGAGGGAGAAACTAATTTTGAAATAAAATAGTTTTATTGATAAAAACATTACTCTTGCCTTTTTGTTTGTAAGTTACATTTTCCCTCTGCCCCAGAAACAGGAGGTAAGATTATACAGTGTATATACTTCTAGGCCTTTTGGGGCAATTGTCTCAACTCAATGAAAAGGGAGGTAGTGTACAGACTGACAAAATATGAGGGGTTAAATATGATAAATCACTTCGTTTTTTTATCATAGTGTCTTTAAAATAATATCCCAACACCCCCCTACCTTTAATAACCAACTCAGAGGTTGCAGCACCTCAGGGAGTATGGTACTGTGAGTGTCACCTTTATTATGGTTGGTGAACTTTACTCACACCGATTTTATTTTCTCCATAGTTACCGTTATTTTTTTTAAATTCAATACACTTTATTATGTTACCAACAAACTGGGTACAGAACAGCGATGACATTTAAACAGGAATTACAGTTTGCTTTTATAACATACAAAGACAACAAACAAAAGAAAAAAAAAAAAAAAAATGGTAAACTTAACATACTACTAAACCCACCCACCCCTCCTAAAATTCCCCACTCAATGCCAAGTGTTACCTTAAGATACTAGGGGCATAGAGTTACCCACTTTAAAGGAGGTGTTTGTGATATAGTTAAGGGCTCCATATAGTTAGCCAGGCTTCAAGGGGGCCCCATAGTTGTTGATAGGATTTAATCCTATCACGCATAGATGTAATATGCTGCTCAAGCTGTAGTGCTAAAAGAACTTCTTTATACCATTCTATAACTGGGGGTAAAGTGGGATCTGTCCAATGCCGCATGATGACAAGTTTGGCAACTGAGGCCACTAGGACAAGTTGTGCCTTCCTGCTCTTAGGTGTACCTTGTGGATACAAATTTAATAGACATGTCTCTGGGATAAACAAAGTATTCTATCCCAAGTAACGGATCTAGGGAGTTTTAATGGAGAACCAAAAGGTCTGTGCGACTGGACATGTCCAAATCATGTGATGCAAGGTTCCCTGTGCTCCCCAACATCTGGAACAATTAGAAGAAGGACAGTTACCGAATTTATAAAGTTTGACTGGGGTATGGTATCAATTATGTAAAATATGGTATTGGACAAGTCGAGCCTGTCCTGCTTAATGAACCTATAGTATTTTGCCAAAGTTTCCCAGGCTCCCACATCTTCAGAGACTTCCAACTCCTGGATCCAATAATAACAAACACCCATAGGCAACATGGGGTCCAAAGATTGAAGATACTTGTAGAGAACTGAGACAGAGTGAGGTTGAGTGGCAATCTTTAGTGTATCCTCTATTTCTGTAGAAGAAGGAGTTCATTTATATACAGTCTTCAGGAAGGCAGAAATAGCCTCCTGATCTGTAAGAATTTAAATTTACTGTATTCTGGGATCCCATATGAAGCTTGTAATTGTAAAAAGGGATTAGTTTCCATTATTAAAGAAGTCTGACAATTTACGAGGTTTCAGAATAGGCCAAAAAGAGGGAGGGATAGGTTTTTGTCAATCTTAAAGTTGGGTTGCCTAAGATTGATTGTTCTAAGGATAGATAGCAGTTCAGTAAATAAGATTTTGGATCTGTTGCAGAGCTCTAGAAGACCAGCCAATCGGTGTCCTTTTCAGAGGTTTGGGCAGGAGTCCAGGGGCTATATAAATAAGAGCCGCTAAAGTGCAGGAGTACTTGAAGCTAATTGCTTTTCAATCTCCCACCAGAGAGGAGTGTATTCTGAAATGTTGGTGGTGTCTAATCCTTGGACCAATATGTTATTTTACTTAGATGATAGGCACAATAATATGTATAGAATGAAGGGAGTGGTAGACCACCCTGAGCCTTAGGAGCTATCAACTTAAAATAGGTCCGTCAATCTCCCTTTCCTCTCCAAATAAAGGCATTCAAAACCTTCTGAAATTTGGTGAACCACATATTAGGGAGAAATCAGCCCAACATACCCATTGGATATAGGATTCGAGGCAGCACATTAATTTTAATTGTGCTGATCCTCCTCCAAAAAGACAGAGGTAGGGCACCCCATCTCTCCATATTTATCTTTAATATTTTTAGTAAATTTGTTAAATTTTCTTTGAGCGTAGTTGCCAGGTTCCTTGAAACTTTTATACCCAAATAGGTGATGGATTTTGTTTCCTGGCCAGACCACACGGTGGCATTACTGATCTTGTGGTTTTATAATTTAAAGGAAGACTTGGGTCTTAGAGCAGTTTAAATTATAATAAGAAACTTTAGAGAAGGCCTCAATTTCTGTTAAAATAGCAGGATGGTATCATGGGGTGTTCAACGTGAGGTAGAAACTGCTCATAACGCTGAAAGGGCATATCGAGAACTACCTATTTGAATCCCTAAAATTCTTGGAAAGCCTTGGGTTTACAAATCAGGGTTCAAGGTAAAGTTAAATAAAAGTGGGGATAAAAGGCATCCCTGCCTGGTGCCATGAGCGAGTGGAAAGGGGTAGAAAGGTGTCCATTGCACCAGATTTGGGCAGATGGTGATGAGTATAACAATCGTTCCCACTTAAGAAATTCACCTTGTAGACCAAAATGAGCCAAAGTGAGGAAGATAAAATCCCAAGAGACACAGTCAAAAGCCTTTTCGCATCCAGGAAAACATGTGTTGCCGGAATATCTGAATCCCTGATGCCAAATTAGTGTAACAATTTCTGCATATCATCCCTGAAGATCTCCCTCATAAAACCTACCTGCTCATTACTAATAAGGTTACCCATGACAAGGGCAAGCCTATTGGCAAATATTTTTGCAAGAATTTTAATATCAGAGTTAAGGAGGGATATGGGTCAGTAGCTCTCAGGGTACAAAGGATCTTTCCCCAGTTTGAGGATCAGAGTTATAAGTGTATCTAAAATACGGGGCTCAGAAAGGCCATTCTTATACCAAAAATTATATATTCCCTCCAATAGTGGGCCCAGGGTGGAGCAGCAGGATTTATATAAGTTATTAGATATACCGTCAGGAGTGATTTATCCAAGGGCAATGCCTCGATGGCTAATCATTTTCACTAACATTTATGCATGCTCCTAAAGAGCCACTTGTACAGGGAGGCCTGAGGGAGAGCAATTGAATTGAGGTATTGAACCATATCCGCCTCCGATGGCTGTACTTGGGGATCAATGGAGTAAAATTTTGGTAGAATAATCCAAAAGCCTCAGTTATCCCTTTGATCAACAACTACAGGACTGTTCCATGGGACATATACTTGAGATATATTACGATGTTCCCACCTGTTTGAGTCTAACTGCAAGGAGTTTGCTGGCCTTCTCTCCTGATTCAAGATATTTAAGCTTTGTACAATGAAACAAGAGCTCAGCCTGCCATGCCATCATTTCTGCATATTGAGCTTTAAGGCTGTGCAGTCTTGCTCAGACCGCTACTGTAGAGGTCTTACTAAGGGAACCTTCCATAACTCAGATGGAGTTAAGGAGTGAGTCTACCTGTGCCTTATGTTGGTGAGATTTGGTCTTCCCCAATCGGATACATTCCCCCCTCAGAGTACACTTCAGGGCTGCCCAAATCAGGTCAACTCTATGCACTGATCCCTTATTAGTCTCAATGAAATTAGTAATAAAATCTGTGATATGTTGCAACGTTTCAAGCTTCTGAAGCAGATAATTATTTAAACGCCATATTGAGTCTCTTCTGAGACAAGGCCCAATAAATAGGTCTGTTCAGTGGGAGAGGATCGAATATAACTCTGGGGTGAATGACCAAATCCATTATACCTGGCATTGCAAAGGAACTGACCAGAAAGTAGTCAATTCTTGAGTAAGACTGGTGGGGTAAGAGAAAAGGAATATTTTCATGTGGGTTCAGTATTCTTCAAACATCCAAGAGAGAGGCCCCATCCATAAGCTCATGCAGTGCACGTTGTGCTGGAGAGAGGCCACGTCTTCTCCCATCTGACCTGTCGAGCTCGAGCTGAGGGGTAATGTTCCAATCGCCTCCCAAGATTATTAAACTTGAGTGCTCAGTGGATATTAAATCCAGCAACTGTGCAAAAAATTGAGGGGAATCTGAGTTTGGACCATAAATCGCACCCAGAAGTGCAGGGTAAGTCTCTAGCATGCCATGTACTAGGATATAACGACCATTTGAGTCCCAGATCTCTTTAATTAGCTTGAATGGGAGCCCCTTTACCACTAGAATTGCCACACCACCAGAGTTAGTGGAAACCCCAGAGCCAAAAGCCTGTCCCACCCAAGTTCTCCTTAAAGCAAAACGTCCTCCCTCTTTAGGTGAGTTTCTTGTAGAAAGGTAATCCCAGACTTAAGATGAAATAAATGCTGTGTTATAATTTGACTCTTGCATCTTTCATGTGCTCCTTTAACATTCCAGGTTACAAAATTATATGGTGCCCCCATGACTGACCTAATAGGAAAACTTGACTAAAAAGCATTTTAAAGACTATAAAACCATAAGTGTACTTAGCATTAACCCCCAAATGAAAACGTATACTTTCAGTAAGTAACATGCATTTAGATTCTAGTTCCCCCAACCCCAGTCTCTATAAATTAACCCCCTAAACATAAGAATCTATATCTATAAACTACCCCCAGTTCTAAATAACTGCACTACAAATGTATTTCTGTCTAGTGATGTTAAATGCAGCACTAAGGAGAACAACTGGCTGCACCTACCCCACCCCCCCACAGCAACATTACATATCATATATAATTAGGTCATAAGACACAAACATAAACCTGTAGTAAAGATTCCTTCCGGAATTATATACTATTAATGGAGGAATAACTGCCTCCTAAAAGTTGAAGTAACGGTGAAAGGCCGTAAACACAAGTAGCATGCAAAGTGAAGTGAAGTAAGATCACAACCTGCTGGGAGAGCCTAACAACAAAATTCTCAGTATTTTAATTACAGTAAAATAAGTTCTCTCTTTGTAGATAAGTCGTATCACTCAATTAGGATAAGAAACATTCGTGACTTAATCTCCAGTCACATATACAGTAAGTGGTTTATAAAGTAAAACAAAAATGGAATGAAATAGGAAGAATAATCAATTTCTGCAGTCAAAGTTGTCAAAATGAACCGAGGGCAAATGTCCATCTGAACAAGGCAATGCATGTCTCCCCTAAGGATACGTCACTCACTGTTCTTGGGTCTCACAGGACCCACATGGGTATAGGTGGAAGGTGGATAGATATCGGGCCAGGGTGTCCTGAATAACCAGTTCAGAGGTAGAAAAATGCGATCTCAGTCAGAGATTCTGTATAATAACAAACTTTTCCATTGTTGCCAAAACCAAATAACAGATTAGGAACTAGATAGGCTCGCAAGATAAAATTACACAACATGTCAGTCACTTGAATAAATCTGGTAGCAGAGATTTGAGATCTTGGTTCGCAAGCTCAGGGGTCTTAAAGGCCAGCCACTTTTCTTCATGTTTCACCTGCAATATCGTGGGGTATTTTATACGAAAAGGCTTCCCTGCAGCAATAAGTTTGGCAACCGTAGGGTGCAGCTCTTACCTCCTGATAGGAACTGACTGTGGAAGGTCCTGGGTTATGCATATCTTTCTGCCCTCCCATTGAACTTCCTGCAATTCTCTGACTTGGCCAAAATGTGCTACTTGTCCAGGAAATTGAGCAGCTTGAGTATAAGGGGCCTAGGAGGGGAGCCTGAGGGTGGTAGTGGTTGTAAAGCTCGATGGGCTTTTCAATTATATAAGTAGTCCCATTTGGCAAGGCCCAGCAATCTTCTCACAGAGTTTTTGTAAAAATACAATGGGTGAAGCTCCTCTTCCTTTTCTGGTATGCCTATAACCAAAAGGTTGTTGTGCCTACTGCCCTCCAGATCTTCCAGATTGTCCTCTAATTTCTTAATTTGTTTGGTAATATTAACATTGTTTAGATCCACTTTACCCTGTTTGCTTTTGATTGATGCAAGTCTAGTCTCAGTGTCACCACCCGAATTTGCAGCGGTACTGAAGATTTAATTTGTTGTACATCAGCCGACATTGACTAGATCGCATCTTGAAGGGACTGCATCATTTCTATAAACTTCTCTGAAAGTGTTGTCTGCCTCGGTGATACTTTAGGTGAGATGGAGGCCTGCTGCTTGGCCGCTTCACTGCTTTATCCTTTTCTGGAGTAGGAGGCGCGAGTGTGGAGGAGCTTTCCTCATGTAAACCTCCATTCTGGTCTTTCTGTCGGCAGAAGCTGAGTCTCCATGCGCAATGGATGTTTCACCCGTAAAGATTGTGAGTTAGAAGGGATCTTTATCAAGATTGTTTGCTGCAAGGGAGCAGAGCTACTGAGGCACTCTGTCGCTGTTTAGGCTGCCATCACATGACCCATCATCATGTATTGTAATTACTGTTGCTGTAATTCCCTCGCTGTATTGATATGCTACCCAGTGGATGAACTGAAAATATTTATGTGCTGTAGTGTTTCTTAGCGGTTCTCCAGCTTGTAGAACACCAGAGGAGAATTGCAAATATATGTGCTGCAGTATGTTTCTCAGGGTCCGCCAGCTTGTGCAGCACCAGGAAGAACTGCAAAATTTATATGCTACAATGTGTTTCTAAGGAGGGTCTGCCAGCTTGGAACATTTAATAAAGTATAATCTTTATAGTACACTTAATACACTGAACAACCAACTGCATGGTTTTACCAGTGGCTTCTCATGTGTTGCAGAGTCTAATAAATATTTATAATAATAACAGTTAGTATTTAGACAAAATAATTCCATATAATGTTATCTTCCTTGATTTCAAAATTCCTTTAATTTGGTCCTTCCTTGGGCAATCATTGACAGACTATGGAAAATTAAACAAAATGGGGACCTTATAAACTGGATAAAAATTGCTTAAACAACAGAAATCTAAAAGTTAAGATTAAGGGCATTCTTCAGTGATAGGTATGGTTACTGGTTGGATACTGCAGGGGTCGAACCTGGGTCTTGTCATATTTAATGTTCCTATCCAGTCTGGCAGACAATGTATGTATAGAAACACAGAAACATATATAGAACTTGATGGCAGATAATGACTGCTTGAGTCATCTAGTCTGCCCATTCCTTCCTAACTACACTATTACCACAGGCTGTTCCTGATCTACAGTTCTTTCTTCCTTCCTCCCCTTCCTTTTCATTATGATTCGCTTGTGCTTATCTCATGCATTCTTGAATCCCACCACTGTTTTTACCCCCACCACAACCTTGGGAAATCTGTTCCTGGAAACCACTACTCTTTCTGTGAAGAAGTACTTCCTCGCGTCTCCCCTGAAAATACCACTCTCCAGCTTCCAAAAAAGTTCCCTTGTCCTCGATCACCTTTTCTTCTGAAAAATACTTCCTTCATGTGCTTTATTTACCCCTGTGAGATATTTAAAGGTCTCTATCATATACAATCTCACTCCTATGTTCCATTGTGTACATATTATGATCCTTTAGTCTCTCATCATAGGATTTTGATGAAGACCTTGCATCATTTTTGTTATCTCATCTTGACTGCCTCCATTCTGTCTATGTCCTTCTGAGATGTGGTCTCCAGAACTGGACACAGGACTCAAGGTGGTGTCTTATCAACAATCTATGCAGAAGTAACACCAACTCCCTCTTCTGCTGGTGCCACCCCACTGTATGCACCTCAGTATCCCACTAGCCCTTCCAACTACCTTGTCGCACTGCCTAGCCACCATTTATGTCATCTGATATGATTACCCCAGGTCTATATCCTGCTTGGTTGTCATCAGTACCACATCACACATTTTGTATTCTGCCCTGGGTTTCTGTGCCCTAAGTGCATTATCTTGCACTTTTGGAGTGAAACCCAGCTGCCATACTCTTGAACAATTCTGTAGTTTTCTCAGGTCTCTGCTCATCCTTTCCACCCCTATTAGTGTCCACCTCTTTGTTGTAGATTTTGGTGCCATCTGCAAGGAGGCAGGCCTTACCTTCCAGCTCCTCTGCAATATCACTCATAAAGACATTAAACAGGATCAGTTCCAGCACTGCTTCCTGAGGCAATCCACTGGCCACCCTCCCTTCCTTGAAGTGAATTCCATTTCCCACCACCATCTGCCACCCTTATTCTAACCTATTTCATGCTAGTTTACCAACTTTGGACCCACTCCTAAACTACCCTGCTTGCTCACAAGTCTCCTATGTGGAAAAGTGTCAAAAGTGTTACTGGAATCTAGGTAGGCATGCTGTCAATGCACCCTAATCTAAATCCTTTGTCATCCAATAAAAAAATCTATCAGATTCATTTGACATGACGTCCCCCTGTGACATCATTCTGACTTGGGTCTTGTAACCCACAAT
The DNA here is from genome assembly GCA_016271365.2 of Neoceratodus forsteri. Taxonomy (NCBI): domain Eukaryota; kingdom Metazoa; phylum Chordata; order Ceratodontiformes; family Ceratodontidae; genus Neoceratodus; species Neoceratodus forsteri. Next base: position 541,523,308 of record CM028131.1, on the reverse strand, counting down.
TCAAGATATTGCGCAACCTTTTTCTTTAGCAGTTATTCCATTGATTATACCACCATTTATGTCAGGCTGATTGGCCTATGATTGCCAGCCTCCTCCAGCTACCATTTTTATGTAGTAGGACCACATCTGCCCTCATCTAGTCCACCAGATCCACTCCTGTTTCCAGTGAGCTGTTAAATAGAATCATCAGAGGAGCGGCCAGTATTTTCCTTAGCCCCTTCAATAGTCCTGGATGTATCCCATCTGGTTGCATCGGTTTGTCCACTTTCAGATTAACAAGTTCCCTTCAGGACTCTCTGCTCCAAATAAAGACTATTGTCCAATTCCCTGCCTCCAAAGCTTCTGTTAATTTTTTTGTGGCCCTTCCCCTTCTCCTTCCTCTGAGAATCTTGAACAAAAGTTTTTGTTTAGGGTGGCTGCTTCTTCTATGGTCACCCTCTGTGCAGTCCTCCCCTTCCCTTTGTTAACCTTAAAATCCCACTGCTGGTCTTCCTCTTTTCACGTACACACCTAAAAAAAATGTTTTGTACCCTTTCATTACCTTCTGAGCTATTTCCTCTTCAGTTTGTGCCTTTGTACTCTTACTGCTTTCCCTGTTTCCCTCAGTTTCACTTGATATACCTACCTATCCTACTCCTCTCTGCAACTACTTATACCTTCTGAATGCTACCCTTTAGCCTTTACTGTTTCAGCCACCTCTTTCTAGAATTATAATGGTCTCTTTTCCTCTTGCATTTGCTCACCTTTGATGCAGAGGTCTGTTGTGTTTACTTATACTCCTCTTAGCATTGCCCACTGTTCCTCCACCATGCAAAGGCCATCCCCTTATACAGTCATTCCTGAGGCATTCACCCATCTTTATAAAATATGTCCTCCTGAAGTCCAGGACCCTTGCCCTTGTGTAGTTTGATTCCACTTCCATCCTTATATTGAACCACACCATACAGTGATTACTGCTCCCCAGGTGGCCCCCACCTTGACATGTACAATATTGTCCCTGTTAGTGAGTACCAGTATATATACAGATGACTCAAAACTATGCATATGCTCAGATCAAATAATATCAATGCAAACAGACTAAGACAGTCTTAAACAACATCTCACATTGGACAAACATGAGGGGTATAGTATTTAATATTAACAAATGCAAAGTAATGCATTTGGGAAAAATGTAAGGGCCACATATTAGCTATGTGGAACCTCTCTGCAAGAAACTGTTCAAGAAAAAAACACCTGGGTGTATATATCACAAATGACATCAAAAATCAAAAAGTATGCAACACAGTAATCAAAAAAGCAAATAGAATGATGTCATCAATTAGAACTATATATCTAAGATCCATAAAGAAACAATATTTCCTTTATACATGTCACATGTTACATTGAATCTTGACTATGCAAGTCAGTACTGGAACCCATACAGGCATAAAGACATTGATAAAACTGAAAGGGTTCAAATGAGAGCAGCTAAATACATACACTCATTAAAAAATAGACTTATAACTAGAGGTTGGAGGAACTCAAGTTGATGAGTTTAGAAACATGGAACAAAAGAGATTTTCTATTATTATATGACATCATACATAACTCAAAATTACTTAGTGAATTGGAAATAAACTTTAAGTCAGCTGCCAGTGTTAACAGACGTCAGCTGCTTTAGCTCAGAGGAAGTCAATTTAAAACAACTGATGAAAATTATTTTTCACAAAGAGTTGTAACACCTGAACACACTCCAATTAGATATTGTTATAAGCAAATAAAAAAGTTTAAATCTGGTCTGGATAAATACATACTTACTAGTACTAAATTAACATACTATGCTTGAAGATAGCAGCTAGTTATGGGCTAATACCCCTCAGCTCCAACAACCCATAGTATGAACCATAGTATAGAAGCAACAACAGCATACATGGATTTAGCAGCATGCTGAGTATTAATTATAGAGTGGCCAGACAGACATAAATACATTTCATACGTATACAAATATCATCATGAATTAAAAATTACAGATGTATACACATTCTTTAAAATATAGTAGCAAACTATGTACAAGTTACTAGACCCTACCTAGAGGCATGCAACCACAAAATTAAGAACAGATTACATCAGAAAATATGACTAGCATGTTTTGATGTGTTCTATACTCATTATTAAATTTATTAACATACATACAATACATATTACTATAATAATTTCACACATGTGGAAATGTTTCATTTTATACTTCCCCAGGTTCCATTTAAACAACACTGTCCCCTGTACTAGTTTTTCATCATTTTTCACACTCATTCTAAAGGTAAGTATTTAGATGCCAATGGAAAAAAAAACATGTGCATGCCTTTATCCATCCTATGAACTTTATTCAAAATATGTTATTTTCTTAAAGTGTATTTTGGAACTCTTTTTTTTTTTTTTTGAGGAACAAATACATTGTTTAACTTGTGGCATGGTTCACAGATGTCATGAAAGATTGCTTAGGAAATGTATTTCCTCTCTAATGCCTTTTCTGCCAACTTATTAGCATGGATTATGTTTGCTGATGCTGTCTGAAACTGTTCTAAACCTTGACAGTGACTTAGCTGCTATGGCCATGGACTGGAAAAATTATCATAGATAATGGAAGTAACACTGGTAATCTTTTTTTAAATGATCACATTCTTTATAAGAGCAGATGGCATGGTGGACACATAGTGGATAAATTACCATTTACAATTTAATTTTAATTCTGTCAATAATCTTAGGTGTAATGATCACTGCCATTGTTGCAGTGATGTAGTAAGCTTTTATGAAAGTAAAGTTAATTAGATATGTAGACAAAACCCTAGGGACTGTAATTAGCTGAACTGAGTGACTGCACATCAGTAATTAAATGTCATTTTGCTTCAACTTGCTGAGCCCAAAACCCTTTCTTAAAATGTCATAGGTGTTGCATTCTGCCATGCCCAAGAGGTTACTTACCAACAAAAAGAAAACCCCTAAATATTAATAGTTCTTTGCCAGACCCAGGCAATAATTATTCAGTTGGCATATTGTGTTTTTTTTAATTGGAAGCTCTTATTCAAGTAAAAAAAATGTGATTGTAATTAATACAATTCATCTTCAGCGTGGGACCGGAGTGTAAATGGTGAAAGCTTATAACTGTAAAAAAAAATAGGTCTCTTTCTAAAAAAAAAAATTGACACAACGTTGTGAAATATTATTGGTCCAGTTCTCAGTTAAAGTTAGAATTCAAATTGTATTACAGAATGTATATATACAAGGAATCACATAGTGACTATGCCTTAAGCTGCCAAAGTTTTGTAACCCTTCTGGTCATTTCATCAGGGTGGAAAATGCTGCCTTAAATGGCTTTCCAATGGCTTGTTAGAGCAGAATTTATTTTTATTTTGATAACTGGGTAAAAACACAAGGGCATATATGTCGATTATGTCAATTTTCATGGATGACCCTGGCAATTTACAAAAATAAAATGAAATACATGATAAACACACAAAATAACTAACACTACAATGACAAAAATAGTTATTTGTATACACATCCAGAAGATAAAATTGCAATCTTTGTTTTAAAGTACAATAATGCACACATTTAAAATTGACTAACAACAGGAATTTCAAAATTTAACTGCTTGAAAACATTACAAAAAAAAAACTTTAGCTTAAGTTGGATTTTTTAAAGGCAGTATGCACTTGTTTAAGGCGTTGGATCAATTATTCTAATTTTAATTTGAAACCAAAAAATGATGTGTTTAGGTCTCTTACTTCCACAAAGTTTAGAATGTTTCAAAGATTTATCACAGTGCATGGCTGACCCATAGATCACGAAGAAGCCAACCTAAACATCTATATTATTCACAATGAATTATGCACTCCACAGTCAACAATACAAATTAATTTATTAACAGTACTATAAGTATTCCAGATTGGTTGCATTGGCTGGTTTTGGTTTGCAAATCATTAGGTGACAACTCTATATGTGATTACACACAGTTTCAATTACAGTAAGTATTGGGTCATATCCAGAGGGAACACTGGTCCATAGAGTGATATAAGATTCTTTCAGCCAATAGATACTTTTATTCATTACCAAATCAAAACCAGTGAAAGTTTTTATTACACTAAAACTAAGCATGATTACTTGACCATTTTCAAATCGAAGTTAAAATCTGCAGTGTGGACTCATTGGTAAACAATTTAAGACAACGTTTTCCACCTTTATAAAGTTACCATGACATTCACTGGCTTGTGTAGTCACTGTGTGCTTCCTTGTACAGTATATACACTCAATAAAATATGAAATATAACTTTAACCTAGTTGGCCAGTGGGTCTCTGCTCTTATGTCTTCAGTACTGTCAGCTCTTTGGAGCAGAATCCTCCACTGTGTATGATTTCCAGAAGAGTGAAGACACAATGAGCACTTTCTTTTTCCCAGTTCTCAGTTACAGTTTTACGGACTGCAAAATGGGAGGTGGGGGGGGGTAAAGTGTGTTCTGCTGCACTGACCCATAAACTTGCTACACTGAGAAAATTAGATTTGCACTGGAAGGGGTGCATAGACCACCAAGCTAAAACTTACTCTGTGCAAGCTGGGTTTATGCACTGTAATAACACACATTATGAGCTCAGTTCTGGCACTGAAAATAAGTCCCAAGAACTGCTGGAACCAAACCTTTGGCCTACTAGTAGGCCCATGCCAGTGTATATCCATTTATTCCACTTCATTGTCCCTAATTGTCAAGTGGGCACCCAACTCAAACTCCAGCCAATAAAAGTCTCTGAAAGTCCAGTGGACTCCCTATCCTTGTCCTGTTACTTCACATGTGTGTTGACAAATTAGTTCAACATTGAAATTGATCTCTCAATCTCCTTGTGAAATGAGCACTGTGTTCTGACATCTCTACTGCCTGGTTAAACATTTCTTAGGCATTTTATGTCAGAAAGTTACTGTGCCCGTAGCACTGGTGATCAAAAGGTTGTGATGCCATAGTGTGCATTTTGCATGTGAACTCCACCCTCTTCTGTACTAAAGTGCACATTGATTTGTTCTGGCACAAAACATGTGAGTGATCACTTTGAAGCAAAGCTTGGGGAAGGTAACAGACAAAGGACTGCCACAAAATCATGCACCAGTGATTTGCACGTGGCCCTTGCATTACTTAGAATTGAGCCCAACAAGGCTATTTTTTTATAACACATGATCATCTGGGTTCTGAACCCAATGATTTAGTTAGTGATGGTTAGGAAGCTGAATCTCAGATTTAGTTTACGGATCCCATATACAGCTCTTCATGCAAATTGCCTCTACAGTATGCTGTCTCTGGCTGTATGTAATGAATTCTTAGCTTCTATTCCTAATTATTGGATTTTTTTAATTGGAAAGTTTTTCTAACAGCTTGCAACCAGTTGAATGGAAAAATCTGGAAAAGCTAAAAGATGAATGAAAAGTCCTTCAGAAGATGTTGAAAAAGAAGTTATTACAACATTTAGTTTTCTCCCTGAACTGAAAGTGGCTGAAATGGTGCCTTTAATTTGTGGGTGACTGTTTGACATTGAGCACTCACCCACTAGATTACGGAGCATGTAAAGAGTTGTTGCAACAAGGGGGGATAGGAATAAAAATCCTTTGTTGGCAATGTGATAACACGTGACTGTTCTATTCAGCTCCACTGGACATGCATACAGGTCTGTCCTCCCTGGGCCACTAATGTGGCGATCTGTTGAGTCCCAGGAATATACAAAAAAAATAGGGTTCTGGCATGAAGGTGGGCATTCACCTCTCGGATTGAACCATGGGAAAGGCACCATGGTTGTTTATAGAGTTTAGGGCAGAATTGTGTGAATGGAGTTTTGGGATGGGAACGAGGAGTGACACAGTGATGGTAAGGCAAATAAGTAACCTCCCAAACAAAATTGAAAAATATATGTTTTCAAATTTTCTACTTTCAAGAATGCTTAAACTTCTGAAATGATTGTTACCAGATTCAAGATCAAGAGATTCTAGGCATAAGTGCATACATACCAAATTCAGATTATTCTAACAACAGCCAATAAGGGGCTAGAATTGAGGTTTACCATAGAACAGCATTTGTATCCCTGACTATAGGAGCACTACCATAATCCTACAATATATATTAATTGCAAAAAAGTACACTGATGTATCAATTACAGTTGAAATACAAAGCATATGAAGTAGGGAAATGAACTCTTAGGGTTTAACATTACTGGGGACTTGGCAAATTGATTGTGTGGTATTCATTGGGGTTTGAATAATCATGTGATGTTCAGTAGGGTTAAAATTATACTAATATCACCAGTGTCTTGTTACACAAAGTAAATAAAACAGCAAAGTGCATAGAATGCCAATACCAGGGTAATGAAAACCTTGTGTTGCATGATTGTCAAGCACTGAGGAACACCACGCCACCAAGTTTTTGAGATCCCAGAGACTTTTAATTCTAATTTTCATTTCCCTCATTTGTATGCTTTGTCTTTCTACAATAATAGGTGCAGTAATGTAATTTTTTGCAATTAATTTCAGCACTTTTTGGAAAAGATTATTTAAAAGCAGCTTCATAGTGAGGCTCAGTATGACAGACCTGAAGCTTGAATCGTTGGAGATCTATGGACCACTCATGAGGCAGCTTTATGGTGACATTCGCAGCCCAGACTTGTAGCTTGAGTCACAGGTGGTCTTTTGGGCCACTCACAAAGCAGCTTCCTAATCATGTTCACTGCCCCGGACTTGCAGCTTTCATTGTGAATGGCAGTGAACTAGCAAAACAGCTGTATACTGATGTTCACTGCTCCAGACCTGTAGCTTGCATCCCAAGTAGCCCTGCAGGCCACACACTAAGTAGCTGAATAAAGCTCACTGCACAAGACTTGTAGCTTGTTTCAAGATTGGTACTCTGGCCACTCAGAAAGCAGCTGCATAGTAAACCTCAGTGCCCCAGACCTGTAACTTGTTTAGTGAGTGGACAAGTGGCTACTAACAAAGCAGCTGCATAGTGACATATACTGGACCATACCTGTAGCTTGCTTCATGAGTTGAGCTGTGGGCCTGAAGCAAAGCAGTATATCCATGCATAGGTGTGGAACTTGCCATGTAGATGTTCATGAGGAGGGAAACAAGGTACCACCTAATAACAAATGTGGTATAAAAATACTAAAAAAAATATAAATCTATGTTAAAAAAATACATGATAGAAAACTAAGAAAAAAATAGGGGTCCAATCGAGAAAGTAGGGTGACATATACCCAAACATATCTAATCTGGCAAAGAACTACACACGTGTAAGTATTGTGCACCTGTGGGTATCAATAGCTGTGGAGGTCATGCATCAGCATGTACATGCATGTGTAGAGCCCCACATGGGGAGGTGGGTGTACCTGTTCATGTTGCTATTCACCCCAGGCCCACCCTTGATGCCACCACATAAGATGTGGACTCCACATGACAGCCCAGTGCTTTGTCCCAGAATGTGAATACCACTGCTAATAAGCAATGCAGAAGTGGTATGAGGCCAGAATCCAAAACAGGACAGACATTCCCAGGAACTGGACACCAGAGAGAAAGCAGTAGGGAGAATGGTAGGATACAGTAATCCAAGGATAACAAACTTCATGGCAGGAAAATATGCCATAGTTGCCATAAAGGTACAGAAGCACTACAGTGTGTTGCATTCTGCTAGTTCCCTGACAAGGCAACTGGAAGAGAAACAGGTTCTGTAGGAGGAAATACAGTAGACTGTCTATACCACTAGCAGCAAACCCCACACAGTGGCTGCAATAAAGCACAAGTGGGGCAACCTGACAGCATACGCTAAGCATCAGCAAGCCACCAGTTGACATGCACAGCTGGCCATGAGTGTTAGACCAGATGACACACTGTAACTAATCCCCATGGAGGACACTATATCCTCCACTTTCACAGACCACATTATCAATGAGGATCTGGATGACATTAACACCGTTGCTTGTGAGCACTCATCATGAACATCATGTATTTTACTGTATACAGGGACATAACCCACAATGCCAGCTCTAGCCATCACACTACCAGATACCATACACTTTCCAGTGGTTGCAAATGACACAACAATGGAGGACATCAGCACTACTGATGACACACTGTAACAAGGTGATGCCATGGCAGTGCCTGTAAATGGAAAGAACAGCAAGGTATACTTCCTGTCATTGGAGTCATATATCCTGTTCAGCATAAATGCCGGGCACTTCTGTTCGCAGGTAAGGATAGCACAACTGCTGCAAGTGTGTTGGCTGAGGAATCCAATGTGGGCAGATACAGCACCAACATAAGCAATGTGCCCATGACCATGTAATCTACAATAGTGATGTGCCACCCACCACTCTGTACCCTGACACCATTACTTAGCCAGAACACACAGACCAGCACAGAGGACATGAGCATCATTGTAAGACACCCAGCATGGTACCACTGATGCCAGTCAATGAGCATACACAGGCACACCCAGGCTAGTGACCATCTAGAGGGACGCTCAGGGTACTGACCTCCACACTGGCACATCAAATGCTGTGGACTCAAGGAATTGGGAGCTGGCAGTATAGCCTAGAGGTTAGATTAATGAGCTATGAATGAGTTTGGTACATCCAACAGACCTGGGTTTGATTCCTATGACCACTACTTACATACTGTGCGACTCTGAGCAAGTCACTTAAACTCCTCAGTACACTAAGGTTACCATTGAAAACAGGCATTTGTATCTAGTAGGCCTTACCTGGTTACCAAACACTAAAATAAAAATACAAAAAAATACTACTTGAGACATGGGCACTGGATCAGCAGCAACTGAAAGCAAGCATGGACATGTTGCATTAACATTATCTATAGCATGCTGCAGAGACAGGAATACATATGGACATCAGTGACTACAGGAGCATCACAGGAAGATTTTTTGGTGATAGCTTACACAGCTGTTTGACAAGCACTTCACAGCCCTCAGACAGGCAGATAGAGGCATCCCTGATTACAACACCATTGGTGGACAGTAGCATGATCAGTGATGCATGCCTACCTGTAATAGGTCAGCCCGGATGACTTAAATGAAGCAGGCTACCAGTAAAGTCAGGAACCAATACTGGCCCAGCTACAGGAGGGACACATATGGTGATAGAGCTTAGAGCACCATACGATAAAGTGGGGTGCACTGAAAGGGGTAAGTGCTTCAACAAACACTGGTGCCTACAACCACAGTAGACGCAGTGTACCACAACACACAGCTAAACACACACTATGCATGGTAACTGAAGGTGACACACACATTCACCACACACATGCACTAGGCACACAAGGCAGTGTACACACAGCTATGCGCAGCTATGTTTGCTGCCATCCATTGTGCAGCACAGATCACCACAGTGCTATACTGGAAGAGTACAACACCCAAAGAGCAGACCCTTCCATGAAGTACTGTACATCTCCACAATCCTGTATGATTTTCCCTACGGGTAGATTATGTAGCTATCCCTTTGACTGCATGGAGGATATGGCATGTTACATAATCATGGCTGCCATCACCATCATCACTAGGCCTGACTCACTACTAATCCTCCTTAGGTAAAAGTAGTCCATTCTGTAATGCAACATTGTGCAACATGCAATACATGGTAAATATGTTGCACTACCATTCAAGCAACAGCAGCACGGCCTCACTGTTGCAGTCAATGCAATGAAAACACATCTTCAGTTCATCAAATGCTGTACCTATAGTGTCGCTTGTGAGCCTGTGTGACTCATTGTAACACACTTGTGCTGGGGTGGCTTAGTTTAACACTGGAATCTTGAGATTTGTTCTCTGCAACTACCCAGTGTCACCTGTGAAGACATGTAACCTTGTGTACCTTAAGCATTATAGAGTCAATGAACCCTCTTATGTACACATGACACTTTTGCCTACTCATAAGTCACTGGCATTGATCCCCACAACTGTGCACATGTGAGGGACCTGAAAGGATTGTTCTAAGATAAATGAATCATGCGTGGAGCTTGGGAACATCACACGCATGTGTGTGATCCTGCCAGATGCATCATATACCACCTGCATATTTATGATTTAACGCATCTTTCTGTTGTGATAGATTTCTTCATTTTTTGAAGGTACCATGATTGAGATTGGGTACAGTCTTTGGCAACACTGGCATCAGAGAAGACTGCCACATTGTAAACTACATCTTGCATCTACATCTTTGCAGCCTCCATTCTTGGTAGGCTCAGGTAGTCCACATGGTGCAGCAGGGGTGCATTCATCACCTCTGTAACCCATCTGGATCTGGCTTGTTGGCACATGGTAGTCACATCTCCTGTGGTCATTTGGTAGGACCCTGTATGATAGTGCAACTGATTGCTCACAGTGGTGGCCATTTGTCAAGGACTACCTATACTTTAGTAAAAGTCCCATAGTTTTAACAATTACAAATGAGCAGCTTATTCTGCTGCCATTTTAAACCTCTACTAACTTTCACCAGTTGTCTCTTTCTCTTCTTCTTGCCTATATTAGATTTTTCATGCTGGGCCAGATACATTGCACACTGACATACTTCCACAGCCAAAGATGTTCTTCAACAGAAACATAGAATTTGATGGCAGATAAGGACTGCTTGGCCCACCTAGTCCACCCATTTCCCTACCTAATGGATAAGCTGCAGATTCTAGTTAACCAACAGCCTACTTCCTCCTAAACCCCACTAGAATTGCCTTATGTCTGTTCCATGCATTCAATTCCCCCACTGTTTTTGACTGCACAACCTCCTCAGGAAGGTTGTCATGCATCCACAACCCTCTCTGTGAAAAAATACTTCCTTACATTACCTCTGAGCTGTCCCCCCTCTATCTTCAAATTGGGCCCCGTGTTCTTGCACGTCTCTTTCTGAAAGATGCTACCCTCTTGGATTTTGCTGATTCCCTTGAGGTACTAGAAAGTTTCTATCATGTCTCCTCTCCCTCCTTTCCTTTAGGTATACATATTACTCTCCTTTGTCTCTATTCGAACGTCTTCTGGTGCAGATCCTGCACCATTTTGGTTGCCCCCCCTCAACAGCCTCCACCCTGTCTATGTCTTTGCGGAGATGGGGTCAATAGAACTGCATGCAGTACACCAGATGGGGTCTCATCAACTGTCTGTACAGAGTGATAAAACTTCCTGTTTCCTACAGGTGATGCCTCTCCCTATGCATCCCAGTATCCCCCCAGCCCTCCTTACTGCCTTCTCACATTGCTGCCCACCTTTAGGTCATCTGTTATAACTAGTCCCAGGTACCTTTCCATTTTTGTTGCTGTCAGTATCTCATCCCCCATTGTGTACTCTTCCCCTGGGATTTTGTTTCCCAGGTGCATTACTTTGCACTTCTTTGCATTGAATCTAAGCTGCCATACATTTGACCATTCCTCCAACCTTGCCAAGTCCCTTCTCATCCTTTCTACCCCACCTTGTATATCAACCCTGTTGCAGATCTTTGTGTCGTCTGTGAAGAGACATATTTTTCCTTCCAGTACCTCTGCAATGTCACTTATAAACACATTAAAAAGGACCGGTCCCAGTACTGAACCCTGCAGTACCCCACTAGTAACCCCACTTACTTCACTGTAAACTCCGTTTACTATTACGCTCTGCATTCTGTTGTCCAGCTAATGTTTTACCCAGGCTACCACCCTGTACCCACTCCCAGGTTGGCTAATTTGTTATTAATCTTTTGCATGGGACTGTGTCAAATGCCTTGCTAAAGTCTAAGTAGGCCATGTCCACAGTCCTCCCTGGTCTACTACTTTGGTCACCCAGTCAAAGAAATTGATTAGATTCATCTGACGTGACCTTCCCATCGTGAATCCATGCTGCCTTGGGTCCTGTGCCCCATTGGCATCTAGATACTCAACAGTTCTTTCCTTCAGATGTAATTCCATCATTTTCCCTACCACTGAGGTCAAACTGACAGGTCTGTGATTTCTTGCCTCTGTCTTGCTCCCACTTTTGTGAAGAGGAATCACATCTGCTCTCCTCCAATCCTCAAGTACCACACGTCCTCCCATGATTTGTTAAAAGGATAGTCAGTGGTGTTACTAGTTCTCCCTTAGTTCTTTTAGAATTCTGGGTGAATCCCATCAGCCCCATTGCTTTGTACACTTCAGTTTTAGGAGTTCTTTCAGAACCCTTTCTTCTGTGAAATGACTGATATCAACCCCCCCCCCTTTAAATAGCAAAATATTTGCAACCATACAAGCACACTTTGGTACTGCAGTTTCAAATGCTCACAATCCTGAATCCATGGGTGTCGAAGAGTAACTGCTCACTTGAGTCACAACTGATATTTTCAGATTGATGATGCCTATTTCAAAGTCAGTGTGCTACTGTATGTGATATTTTGCTTTCAGATAGTAACTGTTGAGCATTCCCTGTGCACTCCCATTCAAAGCATGGATATTTTGTGAAATCTCTGTTACCAGTAATGTAGGGTACCAGCAGTGCACTTCTCACAATATCAACAGTTGTGATGGATAGCCACCTAAATTTCAGTTCACATTATCAGTCTAACTTTCTTATTCATACTATTGTTACTGTAGATTAGAAACATAGTTCTTTCATTTCTACAGCACAATAATTTCACACATTTATAATCTGACTCTTCCATATTCCACCAAGCGCCAGTGGCTGCAGTCAGCAGGCCAGCGGTCCGCCTCCCCAAGCCATGCCAGCTTTCTGAATCTCCTTGAGTGTCAGTGGTGCTCAGTGGTCCTGAGGGCCAGTGTGTCCCTCCCCTAGCCAAGCCAGCTTCCCCAGAATCTTCTTGGAGTGCCAGGTATGACCTTGCCACACTGCAGCACCAAATCCTCAGTGTTTGTGTGAACCCACTGGCACTAGGCACTGGCTGCCTCACCACCCTGCCACCACCCTAGGTGAGCTGAGTATTTTATAGTGTGGATCACATGTCGATTTTATCCAATCAGTTCATTTTTTCATTTGTAGATTATCTGTCTTAGCCACTAGTGGCCGCCCTAACCCAGTTTCACCTACCTTACTTAGCAATTAAAACATGCTGCCACTCTCTCTTTTCTTACTATGCCAGCTCACAACCCTTGTGTCTCTCCCACTCTCCTCCTACCCAGTCCCACAGCATAACCCCTACACTAAAATCAGTGAAGCCGCTCCTCCACCCCACGCTACCTCCACCATTGTGAAACCTCCTCAAAACCTCCTGTTTAGCTGGGTTACGGGGCTTCCATCCTGCCACCCTCCTTCCATGCATGGCTGACAACTTTTAAAGCATCCAAAACATGTATATTTCCGCAAATGCCCCTACAACTTTCTGTCCACCGCAAATCCCAATGGTTCATACTAAAGATGAGACAGCTATTAATTCTGCTGCTCGTATCAGCAAGGGACGTTGAGCCAAACTCTGGACCACCCCACCCCAACCCCTCTCCATCTCTCAAGTTACCAAAGGGTTTCAAGATTATCCACCTAAATATATGCAGCATCCTTAACAAGATCACCAATCCACAGCCAACTGTACTAATGCTGAGACCAGATATTCTGATAATTACAGAAACCTGGCTTAAGCCCCACAACCTGGATGCAGAAATAGCACTCCCGGACTGCACAGTTATTCGGCATGATTGCATGGGTAAAAAAAAAAAGAGGGGAAGGCATTGCCATGCTCATCTCCTCTTACCACCAGTTCACCCCATCCAGCTCCCCCTGCCCATGCCTTTGATAGACTCCTTGTTAATCAAAATCTCACTACCACACACTATTTCAACTTACATAGCAGGAACATACTGCACCCCAGACACCCCATGCCCACCATGCTGGACCACCTGGTCACCCTAAAGTCACTTGCTTCAGGGGGTGAGCTACACATCCTTGGGGACTTCAACTTTAATTGTCTCTCCACTACTAATTCTAAGCTATGTAGCCAGGTACATGCCGTAAACATGATACAGAAAATATCTGCTCCCACATGCTTAAATCACAAAACTCAGAACCACTCCCTTTAGACTGGGCCATCACCTCCCACCCCCATCAATACTTGAAGTCGGACTCCTTTCAGACTCTTTAAGTGACCACCATATGTCTACATGGTAAGGAAAATATTCCTGCCAAAAGCACCTCCCTGCACGAATGCTGCTCACCAGATCATTCAAATCACTCGACCTTGGTGCACTCTTAAATGACCTATCAAATATAGACTGGTCCTGCATCCTACATGCACCCACCATCGACACTGCCCTAGGAGCTGTTCAAGTCCAGATTCCTAGCCATTTGGGATTACTATGCCCCACTCAGAAAGACAAGAGTTATGGGCACCCACCTACCCTGGGTCACAGCAAATATCATAGACCAGCTTCATGCCAGGGATCAGGCCTGGAAAACATACAAGTTTACTGGCACCCTGGCTGCTCTCTAACTTTACTGCTCTCTTCATAACTCCTGCACTACATGCCTACGTCAGGCCAATGCCAACTACTTCAAGGCCTCCTTCCATGCAAATATAAACCACCCAGCAAAATTTTGGAAAACAATGAATGCACTTTTATCCCCCCTATCCAGCCTCCCACCCCTGCCCTAAATGTAGAAGCCTCCATCATCACCAATCCAGGTGCAGTGGCCTCCTATCCTCCCTCACTCCCACCCCTCAAGCCCACCCTCTACCTGTTCTCCCATATCCCCCATCACCAGCTTCACCTTTCGCCTAGTTACTCTGCCTGAAGTGCTTAAAGCCCTGCAGGCTTTCAACCCTTCAAAAGGCAAATGCCCCTCAGGTCTGGACTCCAAAATGCTCCACTTATCTGCCCCTGCCATCACCGCACCACTGGCTGCTCTCTTCAATCTCTCCTTCTCACTTGCTGAAATCACATCTGAATGGAAGCATGTCACCATCATCCCCCTCTCAAAAGGTGGAGACCCCTCCTCGCTGGGAAACTATCATCCTATATCCCTGCTCCTCATTCTAGCTAAACTTCAGGAGCACCTCGTTCTCTCCCAACTTGCCCCCTTTCTCGACTCCTCCTCGTCCTTCACACCTTACCAGTCTGGATTTAGGAAGTCTCACTCCACCATCACCTCACTCCTAAGGCTCACAGTTGCCATCCTCACTGGAATGGAAAATGGTCACACCACCTCAGCTATCTTTATCAACCTTGTCAAAGCCTTTGATACTGTCTCGTACCCCCTTTTACTGTCAAAACTCTCCCGCATTGGACTTTCAGGAATAGCCACTGGCTGTTTCCAGTCCTATCTGGCAGGCAGGTCACAAGCTGTGAAAATAGATGCTTGCCCTACTGCCTCCCTCCCTGTCACCTCCAGGGTCCCACAGGGATAGGTCCTTGGCCCTTTACTGTTTTCCATTTTTCTAAATGACCTGCCCTCAGCTTGCACACACACATTCATTCACATGTACACTGATGACACTGTAATGTTTTCATCGGGTCCCTTCACCTCAATGCAGCCGCAAGACTCCAGGAGGATTTCAATGCTGTACAGTTTTGGTTTTTCTCAAACCAGCTTTTTCTTAATCCAAAGAAAACTGTCTCACTAACTTTTGGGATGTGGCAATGACTCTCCCACCTCTCATCAACCCCACTTTCCATACCACTGATGGGTCCCCTTGGAAGACTGCACCTCCTTCAGATACCTCGGGTATGGCTGGACTAGTACCTACACTTTTCTGCTCATATCGACTCAATCCATAAAAACATCACCCCAAACTGGGTGCTGTATAGTGGAACAGGGCCTGTCTCCCTTTACCCGCTTGCAAAGCACTTGTACAGAAAATGATCCTCCCAGTTTTGACTATGGGGACGTAGTCTACAGCATGGCCCCTAAGTCAGCCTTAACCAGACTCAATCCCCTCTTCCATTCCTTCCATTTTGCCCTGGACTGCCCACCCACAACACATCACTGCACCCTTTATAAGTCACTTGATATGATGTTACTACAGGAATGGAGACAGGCCCACTGTGCCAGGGTTACAGCTAAATTCTGGGCACAATTCCTCCCCTCATACCTCGAGTCTGCCCTCTCTGTCCAACCCCCCTCTGTGTACGAACTCAGGAACATTGACTCCAGGCTCCTTCATGTCCCACGCATGCCCACATCTAAAGGCCAAGCTGCCTTCAGCTTCCATATGCCAAAACCGTGGAACTCCTTGCCAGCAGACATTAGGCATGCAGGCAGCACTGAGCATCTAAAATATCTCCTCAAGGTGCATTTCTCCCCCACCTGCTCATGCACTTAGCCCAATCCCATCTTGTCGTGCCCATCCACCTGTTGCATGGAGCTTCCATCCAGCACCTCAAATAGGCATTAAATGCAATACAAAAGTATGCTAGGTGCATTAGTCTCCATTAAGAGTTGTAGTTCAGATTTGCCTGCTGCTACTCTGATCTCCCACCTACTTTGTAACCAGTTGGGATATCAGCTCTGTAGCCTATTATGCAATAGCTGCCTCTGTGTATTTAATTTACTGTACTGTATTTTTCCTGCTTTGTTGCTGTATTGTATATATTCCTGCTTACCCTCCACCAGGACGCATCCGGAATTGAGTGGTCTCCACTCAGCATGCCTTCCTGGTACAACTCTTCAACAAATAAATAAATAAATATTTTAATAGCCGTGTAAACTGGCATAATAACTACTTAACGTACAAGTGCTATGCAAATATTATCTATAGCAGCATGATCCTTAAAGCATGGTACTTAATGAGTTACTGGTACTGTGTATACTATATCACCAGAATCCACATTAAACTAATCCTGATATCAGTGATTCTATCTGTCAGAAAAGCCCAATAAAGTGCTGTATATTATAACTTTGATAAGCTAAATAACACTGATATATTGGCAGCACAGAGATAAAGACCACGTAAATAACTAATCTACCCAATCTAAAAACAATTTCCACATATTATCCCTTATATACACAAAAGTAATTTCTATGATTTTCTAATTCAGTTCAGATAACCTACTTATCCAGGCACCTGATAAAGTGAGGTAAACTTTTAAACTTAAAAATCTAAACAAAAATGTCCTTATATTTTATTTCATGTTTATTGATATTGAGAGAACAGAATCATTTCCAGGAGGTACTGTAGTAATGTTTTCAAAAAGCTGAGATGACAGAAAGCTTACTGAATTTATACTCAGGAGACAATAATTTCTAAAGGACTAAGTGAAGAAATGCCTCAGAAACTACACTTTTAGGATAATTGTGTTGATTACATATGACTCAGAGTAATATTTGGCATAATTTATCTATGGTGGCTGTGTCAAACCTGAAGTTACTATTGCACTCCTATTCAATCAGTGTTCGATGTGCTGACGCAACTGAATGGGACAATATGAGGTACTTACAGTATGTAACTTGATTTATTTTGTGGCATAAGATAATGCTTGTGCAACTTGAGTTTTCTATGTGACTTTCTGCCTCTCTATCCATGGAATATACCACCCTGTAGGAATATGACTTGAGGAACCCTAGAGGAGGGTCCCCCCTACAGGTGCTGGGAATAAATGCGTCGGCTAAAGGTAGGGTAGGAAGAAGCCCATGGGTAACAGAGACGTGCCGCTGGAGGAGGAAGGGAGAATGGCGGGCAATGAAAAAGAATCCTGGCAAGGACCAGGATGTTGTGACCTTTAAACTCAATGGGGGAGTTGAAGTTGTTGCTGCACCCATCGAACCACAGGCTTAAAGCCCTCCCATTCAATGTGCTGATGCAACTGAATGGGGTAATATTAGGTACTTACATAACTTGATTTATTTTGTGGCATGAGATAATGCTTGTGTAACTTGAGTTTTATATGTGGCTTTCTGCCTCTATCCATTGCATATACCACCCTGTTGGAGTATGACATGAGAAACCCTAGAAGAGGGCCCCACCAGGTGCTGGGAATAAATGCGCCGGCTAAGGTAGGGTAGGAAGAAGCACAAAAAGAATACCTAAAGATGTCAAGCATCAAAGAGGCGAAGATGATGAATAATTTCTGTGAAGTGAAGGCCTAACTTCCTGAGGAGAGAAGGGAAAGCCAGATCCACCATCTACCTCCATCCATCTAACTAAAAATAAGAAAGCACTAACTCTAACTAATATTATGACCATTGGCATGGAGGAGAGGAAAAAATCCCTTTGAGGAGGAAACCTCTGCAGATCCAAGGCCTAGGTCGCCTTCCCTCCAGGCTGACGACATTTGATTTGAGGACGTAGGTCAGTAAAGAGCATGGTTCACAGATGAGGGATATAATTAGCAAGGATAATGAAGGGAAAAACCCCAATGAAGCACAGAGAAATAAGGAACATGAGATAGCAGGGACCCGAGGAGGATATGGTCGAGTAATCGATGGGAGAGAGTATATCAGAGGAGCAAAGATGGGAAGAAATAGATCCATTTGCAAGTCAGAGGAGCAAGGGATATCCAGATGTGCTCATGAGGAGATTCCAGATATGCTGATGAGATGGATGAAAATGCATGCTGATTTGATTGAGCGATGTGAGTGATTGAGCAATGCGCCATTGAGCGTAGTGGGTTTGATTAAGTGATGTGAACAAGTAGACCTTGAACTATTAGATCCAGAGTTATAGTCAATGAGGTAGCATATAATTTGAAGAAAGGAATAGTAGAGTAAGCTTAGAAATTAGATGAACCTTGACATAATGCTGAGGGAATGATGACTGGTAAGGCTGTGAAGGATGACAGGAAGGTCAATGGGTAGCATAGGACCCAGCAAGTACAATTCATGGTGAAGTAGTCAGAGCTCGTGCAGTTCAATGCGGTGGCATAGGAATCATGAGAAGGATGCCCAAAATGATGACCGAAGTCAGGAACTTGATGAATGCGGTACGAGTGCCGCATTCCGAAGGGGTAGTATCAGATGCATGATAGATATGGCCCAAAAGAAATATTGAATGCAGGCCTCAAAATGGAGTGAATCCATGTTGGTCAGTAAGGAATGGAATAAGAGAAGACAGGAAAGAACTGGAAAATGAACTGGAATGAAGGTAGTATGCTCTAGAGAGCAAAGTGAGCAATGAGGCTCCTCAAAAGGAGGCAGATTCCAAGGCCAAGAAGGCATGTCAGAAGCAGGGGGGTATGCAAACCAGAGGGTATGAGTACAGGATGGGCAATCAATAGGAGCCAAATCACATGATATAAGATGAGGAGGGAAGCCATGAGTGGAAAGAATCCACGACGGTCAAGATGAGAATAGGCGCTAAGTTGAGGAAGGTAACAGGAACGGATGAGATATGATGAGGGATTGACGCCATGAAGGCAGGTACTGAAAAGCAAGGTATGAAAGGATGAAGGACAGTAGGGAGGTAAATAAGGTAGCAGAGGACCCAGCCGGTACGAAATGAGAACTACATGGGTTGAGTCGGAGTAGGCAGTATATGATCTATGGTAGGGATGCCAAAAGAATATCGAATACAGACCTTGATGGAACGAGACCCTGATACTGATGGTGACAAGGCAGCACAGAATTTGTTGAGAGAGCCAAGGAGAGGAGCAGAACGAGAGCACACTGATGCAGGAGTAGCATTCATTGCAACTCAGGTTGAGCGATCGAGAACAAAACTGGATGAGGTATGATGAGGAGTGAGTAAATAGGATGATATATGATGAGCAGTGAAGCTAAGAGCTAAGTGAAGCCATGATAGCTGGTACTAGAAAAGGCGTTAGGACAAGAAGTAAAATTAGGAAATGGATGAGGTACAATGATGGATTGAAGCATGAAGGCCGGTACAGGAAAGTGAGGATGACAGGACAAAGGATGGAAGAGGGAGATAATGGCAGGCTCCAAGGCCAAGAAGGCAAAAGGACGAGGGACAGTAGGAATTGAATTGGATGAGAAGGTCGAGTATGAGGTAGAGGGAACAGAGGTGTTAGGTACAATAAAAGAGGGAATCCCCAGAGGCTGGCAAAGCAGGAGGGCCGCAGGTCGATGAGGCAGCATAGGAGTCATGATAGACATGCCCAAAATAATTATTCGAATGCAGGCCATGAGGGATTGAATCCATGAGGGCCAGGACGCCAAATGACGACCAAAGTCATGAACTGGACGAATGCACCAGAAGGGCAAATAGCCAGACCATGAAACAAAATCAGGAAGGAAACTGTTAGTCCAGGAGGGCAGCAGACACAAACCCCAAACAGCCATGAAGTTTCTGGAGCGCCAGGAGAAGCACACACAAAGAAATACCAGTACACAGCATGGGCTCACTACAGCCATCATGCGGTCCCAAACAACTCACCAAAAGGTCCAGAAGAGATGCACGTCCTGGTATGAGTTGGGACAGTGCCCATCAGCAGAGGCGTGGATGAGTCCATAATGGTGGAAAAGTGGAACAGCATGAAATAAGTCATTAAAACAAAGAATTTGACTAAACGAGCATTAAATTGCTGAGTGGCTGGAAGTCCATAAATAATTCCAGGAGGTACTGGACAAAAGAATAATAAAATAAAAATATACATATATATTTTATATATAAACAACTGCACTGGGATAGCAGAAGCAAAATAAACCAAGCTGGCAGTCCATGAGCACCCTGGAGAGGTGTTATGTGACCAGGCACATCGGCTGACACTCTGCAGTTTAGTGATGTATGCACAGAAGCACGGCTTGCACACCACATCCCAAACGAATCCTGGCCACCAGAACAGCAAGCTGCCCCTGGTGACTCCCCACGGAAGATGCAATTAAATAGGCTCCTCGAAGGAGGTAGATCCAGAAATGGATGTGAAAGGAACTTGAATGATGGTGGAGAGCCTCCAGCCAACTCTTAGCGAAGGGCAATGGACAGGAAGGCATGGCTCTTGAGTGGAGGTAGAGCCAAATTGAAGGGGAAGGGATGGAGTCGATTTGAGGTAGCAGCAGGGATGGAGGAGGAGGAAGCAAGTAGTGGAGTGAAGTCCTGAGGGCTGGCACTAGAAAAGGGGCACCCTGATTGAATATTGAGTGATCTGAGGTAGCAAATTCGACAGAACAAACCCACAGCAGTGCCCAAAAGAAATATCAAATGCAGGTCATGACTGTAGGTAATCCTTGATGGCCTGTATGGAATGAGAACTGCAGCAAGGTGAGTCAGATGAGGGTATCACAAATATGAGGGAGCTAATGAGTCGAAGGATCTCCGATGAAGGGATTTATGACTGATGACATGGAGAAAGGAGACTCCGATGGGAGGATCAGATCCTGAGGATGCGAACGAAAGACGAGAGCATTACAGTAGAAGTGAATTCTGGAAGCAGGGAAGATGAGACAGGACAGCATGAATGAACTGAAGCTGATAAGGATGGTAGAGATAAGCAGGAACCCCAGTAGGTCATGAGAGGAAGGAGAATTGATAGGGCAGAAACCCTAAAAAAAAAAAAAACACTGACGGCGAGCTGGTCGAGGCCAGCAACCCAGGGACAGCTCACCCCACAAAGGAAGAGGCGGCAGCAAGCTTGTAAACCAAAAACAAACTCTTGAAGAAATGAACCCCAGTGCAATGCACCATAGACCCAAATCCTCAAGCTGGGGAGGCTGGCAAGGATACACAGGAACAAGCTTGCAGAAAGAAAACCAAAGAAAAGGCAAGTAAGTCTCCCCATGTATCCTGAACGGATCCAAAACATCGGTCTGCTTGCAAAGTGTCCTCGCAAAATTCCATGCAAATGCCTAAGAGTGAAAAGACGCAATGTTAAATGTTAAATCATGGCATCAGAATAAGTGCAAAGTTGAAACTTTATAAACATAATAAGTCAAATGAGAAAGACAAGTAACCCAGCGCCTATGTGGACATAAAGCTGCATGGTATGAATACCATGGGCCACAAGGTGTTGTATATGCAGACTGACGGACTGGAGCAAGGAAAGTGAGTGACACAGGGGCCGAGAGGCATGCCTGAATATGGGATGTGAATGAATAGATCCTGAGGTTGTGGTTGAAGAGGGTACAGGATTCAAGGAGGCAGTATAGCGCAGTGGTTTAAGGCTCTGAGCTGCAAATCTGGTGACATCCAGCAGTCCAGATCTGGGTTTGAATCCCACAGCTTCCACTTGCATACTGTGTGACCCTGAGCAAGTCACTTAACTTCCTTGTGCTCCCAGGTCACACCTGTAAAAGCTTTCAGTAGTGTGTGCTACTCCTGGTTAAACAACTAAAAAAAAAAAAAAAGACACAAGGATAGGAGTGCTCAAGTAAGTGATACATAGAGAAGCCTAGAGGTAAAGAGCAAGGCACAGGACAAATCATGGAGAAGATGCAGAAACTGGCACTGGTCAATGAGGTCACATAAAATTCAGGATAGGGATGACCAAAGTCAGGAACTTAAGGAATGTGGCATGATAGCCTTGCATCAATGAAATATCAGTTGCAGGCCTGGAGTGAAGTGAATCCGAGGCAGTCGGTATGGAATTGGAATAGGAGGAGACAAGCAGAATGAGTACACCTCGAAGTGTGTTAAAATGAGTGCATGGAAAGGAGATAAAGCACCAAGGTAGAACCGGCAGCAGAAATGCTGTCTAAGGCAGGCCGAGCCCAGACGAAGGAAGGCCCAGGTTGAATGCAATGAGTCCCACAAGCAGGTTTATGTTGTGAGATTGATGCTGACTGCAACCCAATGAGCTGGAATACAGAACTGAGAGAGGAGAACAGGTCGAGGGCACAAGAAGACTGGCAGGAGGACCTGAAACAAACTGTCCTAGTGGCCCCATCCGGACAAAAGAATGATCAAATGAGGCATCAGTAATACAGAAACAAAGCAGGCTGACAAACAGAAAATGCTGCCAATGTGTAGCCAAGTAAAAGCTGAGATGAGCCTGCAGCAGTTTGACAGACAGACCGCAAATACTACGACAGGAAATCGGAACCCAGAATAAACAGGCCGTATGGATAGTTAAGTTTTGGCAGCCCCAAGTCAGTCATATCCTGCCCAAAGCATGGGATGCAAAAAGAAGAAAATAGGAATAGACGTGACTAGGTAGAATAAATGTTGACCGCAGTTACTGCCGAAACAAACAGAATCTGTCCGGGGCTAGCAAAGCCTTGAATCACATACACAAGGTTCGAGGACATCCCAGCAGATAATGTGAACCAGAGGTACAATACAGTGCAGCATACTGGTACAGATGAGGTGATGTGGTGAAAAATAGAACGTTTCCAGAACGGGAATGCACACACCGAAACGGAGGGCTGTAGCGAGGAGGGCAGGAGCCAGAGGGATGAGCAAGCAAGGAGCTGGAGTCATCAAAAACACCTCGATCGGGAGGAATGGGGCCCCATGGGAGATGACCGAAACAGGGGAAGAGCAAACCTGTGATGGCAGAAATGTCGAGGAGGTAGAGCCAGAGCAGCGAGGAAATGGCACACCAGGACATGCACCAGAGGGGGTCTGAGGAGTTGGCAGACATGGATGGAAAGGCAGGGTAGAGGGAGGAAATGAGCTGTAGACTAGAGAGAAGGAGGAGGAGGAACCAGGAGGTGTGATGCAGGGAGTGAGCCTAAAATGGGCTGTCGGTGAGGCATGGTAGCAGAAGACATCCAGAGGAAACAAACAGAAAACAAACCTAGGAAAGCACAAAGAGGGTCAAGGACAGAGAAGGAATGGCTGGGAAGTGGCCGACAGAGGGGACTCAGTGAATTCAAGATTAGGACAGCTTGGAATCAGGTTACACTAAGAGTCTGAGAGTTGCAGTGGTATCAGCTACACAGAGTTGGGGCATCCTAATTCACAGCTCACAGAAAGGAAAACAGCTGTACTGCAGATTGAGGCAGCGCAGGCTGCAATACATATAAAAATCTCACCAAAATGCAAAACACAGTCAAGAAAAGCACACAGAACATTATGAGGCATTAAGCAGGTGAGCAGTAGATAACAAACTTGTTTGAAAACACAAGGCATAGCAAAATGGCGCAGGTAGGATAATCGGAGGACAGGCGGTGGGGGGGAGAGACAGAAACAAACCTGCAGTCTGAGGCAGATGCCAAAGCAAGGGATGTAGGAAGCCAGAGAAAGAGGAGAACAGCACCTCCGGCTGCAACGAAAAAGAATCCTGGTGAGGCCAAGGATGCTGTGACCTTTAAACTTGATGGCAGAGTGACATTGTTGCTCAGCCCATCGAACCACGGGCTTAAAGCCCTCCCATTGTGGGGTCAACTCTGGGCCTGTGTACACTCTGGTACCTGCGTAGCTGCTGTTCATCTTCACACTGGAGAACATTCATCAGGAACCATAAGCATATTATGGTTGCAGGGTCTCTGTGTCTCAGGACTGTACAAAATGTATAGTAACTGAAGTTTGCCAAGTGCAATAAATTGTCACATACACACAGTGTAATATGCAGTGCACCCACCACTTTGCTATGCCTCTTTAAGGAACATGGAGGGTGTAACAATAGGGAGTGTGCGGTTGATGGGAATTACCATGACTATAAAGTTTAGGGCACTGAAATCCACCCAGCCATATGTAAGCAAATAATACCCAACAGGGTGGGTGGTATTGGCCTATACTGGTCCACCCAGAGGCATAATGAGACCCGATGCCACAGACGGAGGGCATTATAGCCCCTGGAATATCCAGTAAATCTCAATACCACCCACCCTGGAGGATATTATTGTGCTTCAAATGTTATTTATTTATTTGAAATGTCTGACCAGGAAAGGTATGCTAAGCTATGATAGCTTGTTTCCAGATGCACCTGTGGGGTGGGTTACATGGACCTGTTTTATTGACAGGGGCAATATTGGCCATGACTTGGGGAAACTCCCATACTCTTTTTGATAAGTGTTATGGCATCTTTACTTCCACCTTGACAAAGTCCCAAGATGGGCAGAAGAGACCTCGGTTTAATAGCTCATCTGAAGGATGGCACCTTATCAGTGCAGCACCCCACCCCATACTGGACTACATTGTCAGTTATGAGCATAACCCCAAGTGCTGGATGTGGGGCTAGAAAAATGGCTATACCGATCTTCTGGCCTTTGAAGTGAGTGTGTTACCTACGGAGTAACTGACACCACATGTAGAAAATTGGTTACATGTGGAATTTTTATGTAAGAGTTAAATATATATATACTGTATATACACACATACACACATCAAAAAACTGCATTAATGCATCGGTTAGGGTTAAAGTGACAAAAGTATGGAAACATAGTGTTAGAGTTTGCAGCCCTAATACCCCATGCACCCACCCTGCACAGACCAAGATGCATCAGGGGCAGCATTGGGGTATCTGCCCTAGTGCTCCCCCCATTCCATTAGAAAATAAGATGGGTTACTCCTGTCAAGCAAACCACATCTCGAGCTTGAAAACCTGTCTAAGGCGAAACCGCCTGAAGCTCCCCATACAAGTAAGGGGACTGCTGTGCCATTTTGGGCTACTCCTGTCATGCAAACTACATCTGCAGTTTGAAAATGTGCCTAAGGTAAAGCCTTCCGAAGAACTCCCATACAAACAAGGGGTCATCTGTGGCCTTTCGGACTACTCCTCTCAAGCAAACCGCATCTGCAGTTTGAAAACCTGTCTAAGTCAAAGCCACTCAAAGCTCCCTCTTTAAGCAAGGGGACTGCTGTGCCCTTTCAGGCTACTCCTCTCAAGCAAATTGCATCTGGGGTTTGAAAACCTGTCTAAGTCAAAGCTGCCCAAGCTCCCCTACAAGTAAGGGGACTGCTGTGCCCTTTCTGGCTTCTCCTCTCAAGCAAACTGCATCTGCAGTTTGAAAACCTGTCTAAGGGGAAGCCACCTAAAGCTCCCCTACAAGCAAGGGGACTGCTGTTCCCTTTCTGGCTACTCCTCTAAAGCAAACCGCATCTAAGGTTTGAAAATCCGTCTTAGGCGAAGCCACCCGAAGCTCCCCATACAAGCAGGGGAATTGCTGTGCCATTTTGGGCAACTTCTCTCAAGTAAATCACATCTAAGGTTTGAAAACCTAAGATGAAGCCACCCAAAGCTTCACCTACAAGCAAGGTACAGGTTGGAACTTTTTGAATTTTGGCACCTATCACAGGAGGAATCTCACTTGCTCCTGTCTGCCAGCAGAGTTTCCATGCACTATGTGCAGCAAGGCAGAGATCAGTTAGGAACTGCTGCCAAGGAATTGCTGCCAGGACTGCTCTCTCCAAGACTGCTCTCTCTGCCTGAATTTTATGGATGTCTCACTTTAAGCAACTTAAAGTCAGGTGCAGAGATTTGTTAGAGTTGATTTAAGTTTGATACTTAGAGTTGTTTTAAGCTTTTCTTTTTTCAGTTTCCCATTAGCAGATTATAAAGATCTGCCACTAGTGAAACGTTAGTTCTTATTTGCAGCATGACTGAAGTAATCGAATCTTTCACTCTCAAGTATAGGCCCCCCTCAATCACTCTCTAGCCAACTCTTGTAGATACTTCATTTTGCTTTCCCATTGGAGACTGAGCACTGCTGTCCACCAAGCCTGCTCCAACCATACTACAACTCTGCAAGCTAAAGCTTAACTATTCATGATGGCCAAGTTAACACTACTGTGCATTAGGTTCAGCCTGGTACTTCTCATTGTAGCAGACTACCTCATAGCCCTATCCCTAATGCACCCTCATTGGGAATTGCATTGTGAAACAGTCCCCTCACCACCATTTGACTCATGAATCCCTGTCAGTGTATATCCCTGTCCCTTATCTGCCAAAATGTGGAGTTGCCTGCCTAGGATCCTGACTACTCAGAAAGTTGCAAATGTCTCCATTTTCCACCAGATATCTCAAAAAACAGCTTGCCTCTTCAACCAGACCTTCACTCCTTTTTCTCATCGTAATAATCCTTACAGGAAACATTGAACGTAATCCTGGGTCTGCTAATGATGCCCTGCTCCCACCCTCCTGCAATATCTCATCAGGTACAGAAAGGTTGAAAATTGCTAACTCAAATGTATGAAGCCTTAGACCTCAAATGCCAGAGCTGGAAACCTGGGCCAATCTTCCCACTTCTGACATTCTAAGCATCACAGAGACCTGGCTAAAACCAAGTATCAGGCAACATGAAGTGGCGCAGTCTAGGTACGAATGTTTCAGATTGGTCACCTGAAAAAGAGGGGTGGGGGTGTCATTATGTATGTCAGGGACAGCATTGATGCTACCCTAATCCCTGGACCTGGACCCTCTAAGGTGGAATCGATATTTCTTTCTCAACATTGGCTCCATTAAAAAACTGCTGGAAGGGTGTGTATACCTACCACATAAAGTAGCATCCTCTTGCCTACACTCCTTCATTAACTCCCTTTCCAGCCTGCTGCATCATGACCTGGTGCTTGGGGCAGACTTCAGCATTAACTGGTTGAACCCTGGGTCTGCCAAACCTTTTGCCACACTGGCTGATTCCAACTTGGTTCAAATCATAAGCGGCCCTACTCGTCTTAACACAAAGTTGGGCAACCATACCTTACACGATTAGGTGGTCACTCACTGTGCCTCAAAGATAAAATCTGTAGAAGTCCTCTCAGACAGTATAAGTGACCACTCCCCAACTATCTGCATTTGGTGCAATAACTTCCCTAATCCCCCACCTAGGGTTGTAATGGTGCGGGACATGACAAAATCGACTTCAAAGCTTTCACAGATGCAATCCAAGAAACTGACTGGGGCCCAATAAATACCCTACCAGATGTCAATTCAGTCCTAGACTACCTTGTGACTAAACTCACTGGTATTATTGACCTCCACACCACTATGAAGAGATATCGGATAAAATTGTCAAAGCTCTTTGGCTCTCTAAAGAACTGAGGTAGCTCATGTCCTCGAATAATAAAGCCTGACATAGATACAAGGGTAGTGGATTAGCTACTGATTGGCAAACTTATAGGCAGCTGAGGAACAGCTGCAAGGATGCTCGCCCAGAAAGCAAAGCACTTACATTTCACGAATCTCCAGACCGAGCACCTCAGCAATCCAAAAGAATTTTGGAGACAGGTTAACTCCCTTCTAAAGGGAATACCTCCAAGATTCCCAGCTCTCTTGATGCCCAGGGTTCCATTCTTAGTGACCTCCCCTCCATAGCAACTGGCTTTAATGAGTTCTTCACATATCTTCATAAATATACATCTATTTTGACAGCCCCCACTTCAGGCCCTCTGCAATCAACCAATTCCATGGCTCGTCCTGCCTTCCACCTAAAACTAGCCTCCATGTTTAAAGTCCATTGTCTGCTCAAATTTGAAGGCTGACAACTCCCCTGGGCATGACACATTGGAACAAAAATTCATCAAGCTAGGAGCTGATGCCCTTGCCCATTTGGATCAGGATCTACAGTATTTAACAGCTCTTTCCTTACTTGTACCATCCCAGAGAAATGGAAGGTGGTGGTAGTTGTCCCCATCCACAAGGAAGGTCCCAATTCTATAGTAGAAAATGTCCGCCCACTCTCTATTTTATACCCACTAGCCAAGATACAAGAACGAATGATCTATGATCACCTGCAGGATGACCTAGACCTACTCCAGCTATTTGCAACCTCCAGCATGGGATTAGAAAAAATTACAGTACCCTGACAGCCCTGGTCAAAGTCATATCTGACATATTCTATGCCATGGATAATGGCCATGCCACAGGTGCCATATTCATAGACCTGACCAAGGCCTTTAATTTAGTCAACCATGACCTGCTTCTATACCAGATGGACATACTTGGCCTTGATTCCTCTGCCCTAGTTTGGATTCAAAACTATCTCTATGGCTGCACTCAACATTTGAAATGGGCAGAATCCCAATCAGCTACAAGGTCCATAACCCACGGTGTTCTCCAGGGCTCCATACTGGGTTCTCTACTTTTTCTGTATACATCAATGAACTCCCTAATAATTGTGGTGGAGCCTCAGTCCACCTTTTTGTGGATGATGCTTTCTTCTTCCGCTTCTCCTCTGACATATGCTGGCACAATGTAAAGCTGGAATCTGACTTTAACACCCTTGACACTTGGTTAGTTCAAGAGCAACTGGTGCTTAACACTAAAAAACTAAGTGCATGTTGTTCTCTAGATCACCTGCATGAACCCTCCCCCATCTGGCTGTGCTCTAACATACTGGGATTGCCCTTGAATCTGTTGAGTTGTTTAAATACCTGGGTGTCACCTTGGATCTTTCACTTACACTGGATGCACAAGTAACAGATCTCACCAAAATCTTAACCAAAAATTTGGGGTCCTTTACCGCATTCATCCCTTCCTTACTTCAACTGCCTGTCGCAAGATTGTTGATGCCACCCTCTTGCCTCTCCCTTGCATGGTGCCCTGTTGTTTCTCTCAACCTCTGCAACCATATCATCTCATCATTCACAGGTCTACCCAAGACTGGGTAGGTTTGCTCTGGGAACCCATGCTCACCATCATCATTGTGATGTCTTATCTGCCCTGGGATGGTTGCCTCATGAGGCCCAACTCTGCTATGCCACCCTGAACTTTTGTTCACAAGCTGCCTAGCTGATATCACCCAATGTCAACTCAGATCTACCTCCTTATCATTCTCGTTGTGCCAAACCTACAACTCTCTGTGGCCCACAGATCATTCACCTTTTCTGCTGTGTCCTCCTGGAACTCGTTACCCTCCTCAGTCCTGGCATGCTCTTCACTCTCTCAATTTCAGTGCTCGCTTCAGACTCATCTAACTTCCCCACTTTGCTCCCGCTATTGGTGACTTCAGGGCTTTCTACCTCTCCACTGGCTGCATGCTTAGCAACATGGGATTTCTTAGTTAGGTACAGTACAATGTTATCTGCACAATTCTGAATTATGTACAATGGTATCTGTAAATAGAATTGATGATTATGCTACAGTCTGCCATAGTATAGTATACTCTATGGCACTGTTATCTATACTAGTGGTTCTTAACTGTAGTAATTATATTCCCTGTACATTTTCTTATGCCAGTTGTGTATGTTTACATGACATAATTGTGTTGTATTATGACATGTTCCTATAAATATATTAGTTGGTCTTGTTATTGCAATTGTCATACCTGTATGGTTTCTTGTGTCAACTATTGCATTTACCAGGTCGCAACTGAAAAAGGGACTGTCTTGCCTCAGTGTGCCTACCCAGTTACCAAATTTCAATAAATAAATAAATAAAATATTTTACTCTGAGAGTGCAGGGTCAAAGGTAGGTCTATATATATCTATATATATATATATATATATATATATATATATATATATATATATAATAAAAAATAGAGGATACATGATGGGCAGGGAGGGAATATGGAAAATGTTCTCACTCCTGCAGAGTGAGGCATGGATATCCCACGAGTACCAAAATATTCTCACTCCTGCAGAGTGAGGCATGTATATCCCACAGTACCAAAATATTCTCACTCCTGCGGCACTGGT
The DNA here is from genome assembly GCA_016271365.2 of Neoceratodus forsteri. NCBI lineage: Eukaryota > Metazoa > Chordata > Ceratodontiformes > Ceratodontidae > Neoceratodus > Neoceratodus forsteri. Next base: position 541,492,951 of record CM028131.1, on the reverse strand, counting down.
GGATATCCACACCTGAGAACATTTTCCATATTCCACTCCTGCCCATTATGTGTTCGATTTATGTAATAGGCAACAACTGTTTCTGTATGGTTTTGCTATTTAAATATTGTGTCTGAGGTCTGTTTTATTGTTGTTACTTTTTAAGTTGGTGTTATTACTCAGTGATTTGCCTGCTGTGTGTTAGTCTGCTCAACTGTGTGATAGGGATTAGTGATGCTTTGGAATCCTCTGTTGTGATTGGCTGACATGGTGTGTAGTGGTGTCTTGGTTGTGCTGGTAGTTGATTCAGGGTTTATTTTTTTATTGGTGCTATTAGGTGTGTGTTGGGGAATGAATGATTTCATTGGTTTGCTGCAGTTTGTGGGTGGGATGTGTGCGGTATGTTTACTCCAAGAGTGCTAACATGACCATTGGTGAAATGGGACTGTTTATTGATTTGGTGCAGTGTGAATAACATTTATTTATTTATGAGATTTTATTTTATATTGTGTTAGTAGTGCTTAGTGCAACAGTAATTTAGTTCTTTAGCCTCTCTGCATCGTAGCTTCTGAAAAGGATATCAATATTAAGATATCAATGGAGGTGGAGATGTGACAAATATCCAAGGCTTACAGAGAAAAACAGGTGCATGTGGGACAGAGGACCTTCACTGGTTATTCAGAGTCTGTGTCACTGGTGAGCTGCTTTGAACGCTTTCTGGGAGGAGACTTGAAGTGTCAGTGTGTGCAAGAGAAGGTAGAATATTTATTATTTATTTCTTTCTGATGGGTCTAGCAGTGGCTCCTTATCCTACTTGAACTGAGAACAGCTCAAGAAAATCTCTTGTTCCAGGTTCATTGTTTTCAGGGATGATGTAATTTAGTTTTTCATCCGTGGTGCTTCTCAATGTTTAGGAATTAATTCTGAAAAGGTCATTGTACAGAAATATTTTGACATACAATTTAATAAGTGCATATAAATCACACAGCCACCCAGCAGTACAGGAAGAAAGCCTCTATTAGTTTTGCCGCCGTGTGCGTCATCAGGAGGATGGTCTACCAACACTGCATACCTTTAAAAGTAAACAATTAAAGCAATAGTACCCCAAAAAGGGGTGCTAATGCTAGATCATAATACAAACAAACACTCAACCTTTCAGTGAATCCAAGGAAACATATATGTATATATATATATATATATATATATATATATATATATATATATATATATATATTATGGTAGCAACGGTAGTGCTACCATAGTTAGGGCTGAGGAGCCATTTACATGTTAAACCCAAAATTTTGCACCTTAATAACTTTGCAACTGTTTGATGGATTTGACTGAAATTTGGAACACATGATCAAGACCCATACACCTTGGGATCTGCCAAGTTTTGTACTGGTCGGATATGTGGCTGTGGAGTTATTAAGCATGATCTGCGCATGCATTTACGCTTTTTCTGGAATTCTACGGTCGTGCCTACAGGTTGCACGGTTTAAGCGACCGGCCCAAAATCTTCAGGGAACGTGCGGCCAGGGTCCCCGATGTGCCTTTTGAAGATTTTGTGAAAAAATATTAAACCATTCAAAAGTTATGTCAGTCCGAACTTCCGTTTTTTTCCCATAGGATAACATTACGGCGTTAGCCACGCTTTTGAGGGCCCGTATCTCTAAAATGGTGCGAGATACGGAGTTTTTGTCAAAAAATTAAATATGTATAAAACTAGCCAGGAAAGTGATAATACATATGACTTTTAAATTTTTTTTCTATGTCGTACGGTTACTGAGATATAAGCAATTTACTATTACAACTACTGATTTTTGTGTTCCGAGAGTCATTATTTTGCATACATTCTTTCTACTCACTGTCTTTCTCTATACAGATTTTGGGGAAAACCAGCCTGTGCGCTTACATTACTCTTACCATTACCGTTTCTACTTGCGGTTCAGTACCTGCTTACTTACGTTCACGTACGCCACCATGTGCGTTACCCTTTGCGTTTTCATTTGCGGTTGTGTTTCTGTTGTTTTTAACATTTCTGTCTACAGTACTGTTCCTCTTTCTGTTTCGCTTTGCGTCACCATGCACATTACAATTTGCATTTGCGGGCACAATGTTACAATGCTGCAAGACGCCACCCTGCGCTCCTGCCGCTGCATGACATTCACTATTTCTCATTATCATTCTCAAAAAAAAGGGAAATTAGAGGCAAAAAACTCCATTTAATGCATCAGTTAGGGTTGTTCCACAGTGACAAAAGTGAGGAAATTCAATGTTAGGGTTGAAACCCCCTTTGCACCCCTCGAGCCCACCCCCCCAACTAGAATCTGGGTGTGCATTGGGGTCATCAGTCCTAACTGTCACCCCATTCTGTTATTCTTCAGCATCTTTCCACATGTGATGGGTGACACTTAGGCCGGTGACCCCAAGCATCTCGATTCCAGTTAGGGGGTGCTGACGGGTGAAAAGGGGTTTCAACCCTAACATCGAATTTCCTCGCTTTTGTCGCTGTGGAACAACCCTAACTGATGCATTAAACCGAGTTTTTGTCTCTATATATATATATATATATATATATATATACACCATATAAAAAGGGGAATTTACTAGTACACATTACAATGAAAAACATTTTATCTATAATGTACTGTTATTAATTTTTAGAGTCAATCACAAATAAACAATTAAAAACCTGGTCTACTTATCCTTAACCATATCATTAGTCATTATGACCAGGTGAATCTCTAGATTTACTAGTCGATGTCCAATATGTTGTGCTATTGTTGCTTAAGGTTATTTTCTGGCAGTGTATGTACATAAACAGTGCCATCTAAGGGAAAGGAAAAAATACATATTAAACTAAGTAATTCATCTAACAGCACAAATTGCTACATCACGAAAATATCAGACCATGTTATTACATCTTAGAATAAATCATTTTTTCTTTCTCATATTGATGAGAGGCATAACATCAAATTTGTCATTCAATCCTGGCATTTGTAAACCTCCAAGACTGTAAATCCAATATGCCTCTCTATTCAATAATAAATCATTAATGTTACCTTCCCCCCCCCGTGGACCTAACTTCACCAATTCAATCCCACAAAATTTGAATTTGTGCTTCATTTTATCAAATTTATGTTTATAACAATGTGTTGCCAATGCACTTCTGTCATCATTTTACTGATGCTACTCATATGTTCTCCGTCTCTAACTTTAAATTGACATGTAGTTTTGCAATGTAAATGCACCACATGTACATGTTGCCAATACACCAAATTCTCAGAAGTACAACTAAAAAAAGAACACATTGTATATATTTTAGTAGTATTAACTGATATAAATGTGGTGCTTTTAACATGGTGGTGCAATATTTACAATTGCCATATGCAAAGTTACCATTAGGTATACATGGTAACCAAGTCTTCACATCCCTCTGTATCTTCTGAACAGGCTGGTGACTTTTTGTAACAATGTCACTAATATTTTGCTGCGCAATACACTATACGTGGTAATTTGGTGGCAACCCCTGTAATTTTGGCTCAAGATTCAAAAGTGACCAATGTTTCTTAATAATATCACCCGCTGCTCCAGCCTGATTACAGTATGTGGTAACAAAACAAATTTGATCATCATATCCCCTATGCTTAATCCTAGATTTCATTATGTCATCACAGTTCATTTCAGAAACTTCAACCATAGCACCTTCCACCAAGTCTCTTGAATATCCCCTATCCAAAAAACGTTCACACATATCTGTACCCTGTTTAACAAAGTCAGTATTGATACTACAATTTCTCCGTGCCCAAAGCAATTGGGCTCTGGGAATATTATTAATCATATGTCTCGGATGACAACTAGATGCACTCAGAAGGGAGTTCCTGTCAGTATTTTTCCTAAAAAGGGATGTCTGAATACCATCATTAATATCCCTCTTAATTTCCAGATCTAAAAAAGTTACCATATTTTTGTCACTCGTTATACTAAATCTCAGGTTGGGATTACTTGTTTCTAAATATATGACAAACTCCCCTAGTTCACAAATAGTGCCCTTCCATATTAAAAAAACGTCATCAATAAAACGACACCACAGATCAATCCTTTAATAAAAAGGATTGACCTGTGCATCATAGACCACTGTTTTCTCCCAGAGACCCAAGTAAAGGTTGGTATTATTAGGTACAAAAGTCACACCCATTGCCGTACCCTTAATCGGGAGATTTATTTATTTAGTTTTGTTGACCGGGTAAGTGCACTAGACAAATCCTGCCTATTTTCAGGCACGACCAGGGGAGGGATACAGATGAATGCCAACTGATCTTGAACCGGATTAAGCTGTTGGTGATATTTTTAGTGCATGAGGGAAATTTGGCCAGGACACCGGGGAAATTCCCCTACTCTGATGCTGTTGCTCTGTGGCCAGTAGAGGGCTGTGGGACATTGCGATGGCCACTCGGAGCGAGTCGTCGGACCAGCAGGATGCTGCGGAGTTAGGAGAGCAAGCCTCCTCTCCTACTCCTGTAAGGCAAGAGGCTTTTCTTGGTAATCGATTGGAGTTGGACTTAGAAGGGGGTGGAAATTATGTATTTCTTTCGATGGAAGATTTAACTACGGATGGCTTAAAACCGGAGATTCATTTGAGTAAAACCGCATCTTTTTCCTTTCCTGATTTACCGGCAAATTATGATGTGAATGGTTTACAGGTTGCTGAGGAATTGTCTGCACAAACTACAAGAAATAAGGTCGTTATTGGGTGTATGGAACAAATGGAGATTCTTACACCTTCCAAGGGACACACGGTAGAACCAGTCACTGTTTCTGAGCATGGTGAGTTGGCTACTGATTTTTGTCCTGATTTACCACCTTTTTCAATGGCTGGCAGTTCTAGCGGAGCTAGTGTGTGCCGACAGCCTGTCTTTTCTTTCCCGGGAACACTTTCTCAACCTCAGGTACGGGCTGGCAGTTCTAACACTGAGGCAGGTGTGTGCCGAAAGCCCAACTCCTGTAACTTGCAAACTACGGCGAGTGAAATTCCAGCTGAGGGCGTTGACTGCATTCCAAAAGTGTTTGCTCTCTCCCCGGGGCTGGCGCAGTCGGCCGTAGCCTCTTCTGACCCTGCAATGATGACAGAATCAAGTTTTGTGTTTCGTTTCCCGACGAGTAAGCCTGACAAAGTTTTGCAGCAGGAAACAAAAGGTGACATTGTTTATCAGACTAGCCCAGACATACACATGGGGGCTACTACTTTTTCCTTTTTACTGTTGAAAGATAAATCTTCCCTGCAAGTCCAAGCTCCCATGGAACAGTCATTTCAGCCCCTTGGCAAGCAATCTAGCATCCAGGTGCCTTCCCTTAATCTGCCAGTTGGCCCCTCATTACTGCCTAATACAGACATAAGCTGGACTCCCCAAAAAGCCTTACAAGGGGCAGGATGGCTCCAAAATGAACAGGGGATCTGGTGTCCAGACCCTAGCTGGGATTCCTCTTTGACTTTTTTACAATCCTCCCCTGAGTGGAAACCTTCAGATGTTAAGGATTGCAAGGCTCTTGAAGTGTCGGAAATTTCGGAAAATGAAAAACCACCTATGGAAGAAAAACTTATTAATGACCAGAATTCAAAACCTCATGACTCAGTCCCAGATCGACCACCATTATTATCGGATTTATTTTCTAAAATAAAAGGTCGCACTTTAGGCGGAATGCTGTTCGTGATATCGATATAAAGGTGGTTTGGAGAACAAACCAGACTGTACTTATGTTGGTCGAACTTTATTGAAGGAATCCTTATCTTTTTTCTAAAGATGTTTTGCTTTGATTAATATATCTGGGGAGGATAACTATGACATTAGTTTCTGAACAGCATATGCTTTAGATCTTTTTGGAACGTTATGCACAAGTTAAATTTTCACCCATTTGGACCCCTTTTTAGTGATTCCATTAACAAAGCCTTTAATTAAGTATGTAACAGTCATGTTTAGAAATTAGGTGTTCATGTTGATGATATTACTTTTGGCTATCTCAGAAATGTGAGATCTTGAGTACTCCAGAAGCCCTGTTAGATTCAGAATCGTTCTGGACAGCGGGTGGAAATATAAAGTCAAATTAAAAGCCACTGATACAGGAATGGAACATATCCCCAACTCCTTTTGTTGGGAAGAGATAGAGATTTGTTTTATGCAGGACAGCCTAGGGCATGCTATAAATGTGGTGCAAAACTCATTTGTCCAGTACCTGTCATAAGGCCGCTATGATAATTGTGGGGAAATTGGACACATAGCAATGCAGTGTGCTAATCTAACAAAATGTGATTTGTGTGAGGATGATGGCCATGTCTTCAGTGAGTGTCCTTGGGCTGCTAAGAATAAAGCTTCTTGTGCTAGTCCTGAACTGCTGATACAGCAAGTCCAGGACTCTAATTCTGCTAAAAAAGAATTTCAAAATGTAAATTCAGTTCCCAAGTCAGTTTCTTTACAGGATAAAGTCTTGGTTCAGGTCCCCCCCCCCATCTGAGGTGATCCCAGACTCCAAGATTCGGGCCCATACTATTAAAACAGGAGACTCTATTAGTACCACCCTTTTAACTCCACTTTGTTATAAGAAACCAGCTATCCCTAGGAGTGAATTGGTTAACAGCAAGGCTTTTCAGCCTGTAACAAGAAGACGTTCCTCTAGGAACAATAAACCTCAAGTTACATTGATTTCTCCATGTACTAAACAACATGATAATACTTATGCTGCTTTGTTCTACCAGATGATGGTTCTGATATGGAGCACGGGGATGTGGATTCCCAATCAGTGGAGAGCAGTCAGCCTTCTATTGGAACAGATCAAAGGTCTATAAAACAAAAAGAGAAAAAAAGGAAAAAATGAAAGAAGACAGTTATTGACCTTATTTTGGTTTTGCTTGTTTAACATCTAATGGGTTTTCTCTCTATTGGGTCTTTAAACATCCACAGTATTTTAAATCCAGTTAAATGACAGGCAGTTTTTCCTTTTATTCATGATTCTGGGTATGACCTCTTTTTTTTGCAAGAAACATGGATGTGTTCTAGGGAACAGTTATTGTCATTCAAAAGAAACTGGATTTGGGGGCCATCTTATTGGTCCTTTGGTCCAGAATGTGCAGATGGGGTGGGTATTCTTTTTGGTTCATATGACTTTTCTTTAGTGAAATTGGTTGATTTAATTCCAGGTCGTTTACTGATGTTAGATGGAAAATGGAAACTGTCTGCTTTTCGTTTTATCAACGTTTATGGGCCTCAAACTAAAGCTGATAGAGTGGGTCTTTTGAAAATGGTTCAACCCTACCTAGTTTCTCATATATGGTCATATTGGGAGGAGATTTTAATTGTGATATTGTTAGGATCAGGTAGGAGGAGGAAAAAGAAGAAAGTTTATTATGCACCTAATATGTTAACAACTTTAATCCGCATGGCAGGATTAATTGATTGTAATATATATAACAAAGGTTCCAGGTTTACATATGTTAGAGGCATTTTTAAAACTACTATTGACCATTTTTTTCTTTCCTGGAATATTCCTGATGGACAGTTTTCTATTATTCCTTGTGAATTTTCTGATTATTTACTTTTAAGGTTTACTATTGAGGGGTTGAGTTATAAACCCAAAATTAAAACAGATGGAAATTAAATCCTTCTTTATTAACATCTTTGGAAGTTCAAAAAGATATTATTGCATTATTATCTGCTAGATTATCGGTTCATTATCTATATGATGATACTGGAGAATGGTGGTTAGACACCAAAAAGGATCTACAAAGTTTTTTCAGTAACTATAGTAAGCCTTTAGAGAACAAACGTTTTTTAAAATATCTCTCCCTTTGAAGCCAGTTACAACACTTATATTCTATCTCATATCTCACTAAATTTGATTATTCCTCACAAATTAATAAATTAAAAAAGGACATGTTAATTTATCAGTACAATAGAGCCACTATAATATCTGCAATGCTTTCTAGTGGAACCCAGAAGTCGCCTATTGGGGACCCCTATGAAGCCTGTAAAAAAATCCATTTGGACATGTTTCTTGACTCATTACAGGATGCAGGGGGTAATATAATAGATTCAGTTTTAGATAAGGAAAATTTCATTAGATTACACTACCAATCTATGGAACCTATGGTAGCCCTTCCGATGAGAATATTTCGGAGTATTTAGAAAATATTGAGATTCAATTATGTTCAAATGAAGCATTATTATTGCTAAACAGATTACAGTGACAGAGGTTGCAGATGCAATTCAAGTCTCAGTACGTACTTCACCAGGACTGGATGGTCTACCAAATAAATTTTATAAAGTTTGTATATCAGAAATCTCAGTTATTTTACATACTGTATATTTATTTTTCTTTCAACAGAAGAAGATCCCATTAATTTTTCTGAAGGATTATTAGTCTATCTATTTAAATCAGGAATAGAAAGATATTTCAAATTGGAGACCAATTGTATTGTTAAACTCTGATTATAAAATTTTAACTAATATTCTTAATACCAGACTTAAGATTTATGCTTCCTCTATACTTTCAGTACAGCAATTTTGTGGACTTCCGGGGAAGAAAATCCAAGATGCCCTTGCTATCATTAGAGATTTTATTGAAGTTTTACTTATGATGGGTAATAAAGGATGTATATTGTCTTTGGATCAGGAGAAAGCATTTGATCGGATTGATAGGGTTTTTTTGTTTTCTACATTAGTTAAATATGGGGTTCCTTTATCTTTTATTGAGTTTATAAAATCATTATATTCTCCTGTTTTTGTGAAAGTTTTTTAAAAGGGCAAATTACTAATGGATTTAAAATTTATACAGGAGTTAGGCAAGGATGTCCTCTTAGTCCTTTACTCTATTTATTCTCTATTGACCCCTTACTACAATTCTTGACAAAATGAATTTAAATAGATTGTCAGGATGGGAGCATTTGCTAACCTCTCAGTGATAGCTATGCAGATGATATTTGTGTTTTTTCCCATTCTGATCACATTCCTTTGTTTTTACAGGTATTAGAAAGATATGCGATTGTTTCTAATTCAAAACTTAATTTTTCTAAAAGTAAAGGGTTAATGATAGGCCCTTGGGATATAAATTCATGTCAGGTATCAAGGATTAATATTTCTAAACAACCTATAGTCATTTTGGGTATTAAGTTTGCGTGAATAACTTACCCTTAGAAAATTGGAAATTAGTGCTATCAAAATCTCAGATTAAAGTTAAGAGACGGCAATTTGGAAACTTTCTAAGCTTAAAAGAATTCAGATTTTGAAACAACTTATAGTTCCTCAATTACAATATGTAGTATATTTTTCCCTCCCTTCTTCCCTAGAGACTGCTTTGTATGGAATGTTTTCCAAATGCTTTGGGGGAATAAGCTTAACCCAGTTAAGCATTGTTATACATATTTAAGTAAGACACAAGGGGGACTGGGTATGATTGAACCATTGATTTTCTTCTATTCTTTATTTATTTACCATACTGTTTTGTATAGTATTTCCTCCACTTCTGATGGAGCTAGAGGAGTAGTACAACAGGTCTTGATGCACTATTTAACCAGATGGCATGATATAGCACCAAAACTTCATTCAAGACTTCATTTTCCTGATTATTTTCATCCTATGGCTCAAAAACTATATAAATGGAAAATTTCCCGGACTTATATTTTGCAAAATTCCAGGAAAAAATTTTATTTTCAATTGTTGGCTCATTTATACCCTTCAGAACCTAGTTTTAAAGATTGCCCCTCAGCCCTTGCTGGGCATGTTTTGAAACAACTCATGAATAAAAGGGTGCCTGCTATTATGTGGAAATTTTGTGGCTTACGCTTTATGGTAAATTGAATTAGAGGAAATGCTAAGCATGAAAATCTGGCAGAAAGAAATTGTCCATACTTAACGTGTATAAATTCAGAAGAAACTATGTCTCACTTTTTACTGACCTGTTCATATTCAAAGCCACTTTGGGCCTTTCTCAAAGATAAATGACCTATGGATTGGTTACTTAACATAAATTATGATACCTTAGTGTTAGGTCTTTTGCCTACTGAGAATGTTGATTTCCACTTGGAAACATATTTTATTTTTCTATATTGTTTAAGGTTTTATTTGTGGCAAGCTCGATGCCAGTGGGTTCTTTCCCAGAAACTGATGCCATATCAAGTTTATAGTTTTTTGGTGGTGCAGGCAATGAATTCAGTTTATCATTCTGATGTATTACATTATTCAAGTGATAAAGTATATCGATGGTGGAAAGGTTTTCAAATTTTATTAAGTATAAGTGATTTTTTCTTTTTTTCCTCTCTCCCCATTTTAGGGTTATACACTTATGTTAATTTTTTCTTTGATTTTCAAAAAAAACCCTACTCTTTTCAATAAGTGCAATGGGATCTTTAACATCCACCTGAACTACCACCAATCCAGGCAGATGGGACCTCAGTTTAATGTCTCATCCGAAAGTCGGCACCCCAGAAGTGCAGCACCCCTCTCATGATGCACTACAGTGTCAGTACTGGAATATTAACCCAAGTGCCAGATGTGGGAACTGAACCCACAGCCTTCTGATCTCCTGGCCTCAGAAGCGAGTGTGCTACCTCACCCTGAAATAGAAAAACATTTTTTTCAAGCACAGTCTCAGCACATTCCAAAATAAACCTCTTTTTTTTGCATTTCTATTGTTGAATCCATACTTAACCAATAATCTAGGGCCAATAAGCCCTGAGGGTGGGGTATGTTGGAATAAAGTGACTCAATATCCACTGAAACAAGTATGGAATTATGGCCTAGCTGTACCTCTTCCAATATCCCAAGATACCAGAAGAATCTCTAACATATGAGTGCAGTTTAGGCACATATTGCATAATGTTAAAATCACATAGCGAGATAATGGTTCTGTAATAGAGCCAATACCTGTAACTATGGGTCTCCCAGGGGGATTCTCCAAATCCTTATGAATTTTAGGCAATATATAAATAGTTGATCTTACAGGATGTGACACTGTCAAAAAAGAAAATTCCTTTTGGTCTATTACATTGTCTAATAATGCTTGTTCAAGCATTTGATCAATTTCCAACTTAAATTTGTTTGTGGGATCCCCCTGGAGTTTCTTATAAAAATTATGATCCAATAATTGTCTATTGATTTCACCAATGTATTTAACTGTATCCATAACCACTATAGCTCCACCTTTATCCGCAGGTTTAATAACTAACAATGAATTATCCTGTAAAGATTTCATTGCTGCCCTCTCACTGTTTGATAAATTAACATAATTTGACACCTCATTGTTAGTATTAATAGTTCCTATATCATTCAACACTGCTTTTCAAAGATCTTAACTATATCTGAATAAGGTGGATTAAATGTGGATGATGTTCTTAAAGATGTTACCACTAGACATCCCTGGTAGTGTATCTAATATGTCCAATGGTTCATAGTTATCTACCACAGTATTATAGCTCATATCTGCTGCAAAAATATTCTGAGATTTAAAGTTCTTGTTAAACGCTTAATATCCAAATAAACTTCAAATTCATTCACATTCACTGTTGGAACAAAAGATTTTGTAGTACCTGAGTCTCAATATCAGTTAGAGTTACCTCAGAGATGTTTATTACAATATTCTCAGGTATATGGGCTATTGTAAGTGTCCTCTGATTTCTCTTCTTGGCCTGGTACTGTTTGCCCTCCCCTGAGTCCATTTGGGGTCTGAAGATAGTACTGGTGATATGGCATTCGTAGTCTCCCTGGCCCTCTTAGTTATTTATTCTTGATTCCTAGGTTCTTGGAACTAGACTTGCTTCTGTCCTCTCCTTGGTTGAAAATACTGTGTTTTCTGGGGGGTGAGGATAATCGATCTCATAAGTAATTCCACCTGTTCTTTCTCCAGGAATGGATCCTCAGTGTTGTCAGAGTCACTTGTACTGGTATAGTAGGAAGAAGATGGTGAATTCCCCCCTTACACAAAATAGACTTATGCCCTGGGTTTGCCTACGCATAGGAGCTACCCCTATTTTCACTAAGATTTTGTTGTCTCCTCACTGAGGTATGCAGTGTTGATAGACCATCCTCCTGATGATGCACGGCGTGCAAAACTAGTAGAGGCTTTCTTCCCTGTACTGCTGCGTGGCTGTGTGATTTATATGCACTTATTAAATTGAATGACAAAATATACCTGTGGTGCATTTGCTGTTTCACCATATACTGATTTTTTGTAAGGTGGCACGTGTGTGTGGAGCTGAGGATTTTGAACTTTGTTGGATACTTTATTTCCTTGATGCTCACCGATTGGTATTGCACAAGGTGTTGTGGCGTTGTAGCGTCTGACGTATTTGTCTGACCCGATTTGCAGTATATCCATTTAGATGTGCATCTTAATCGAAGGAAATTGTGTTCTGAATACTGAACACTACAACAAGAACTGTGAGTAAAAGACTTTAAACTTTAAACCTCACTGTTTGAGATAAAATTGATCTAATTGTGTGCGAGATATACTCGTGGAAAATTGTGACAAACTGTATCCAGCATCTTAAAACAGACTTGCTGTCTATGGGAGAAGTGAGAATTAACTGAAGGGAATCATGATAAACTGCGTTTTGAGCATTGCACATTACAACAAGAACTGTGAGTAAAAAGTTTAAAAAGCTTAAACCTTGCTGTTCGAGTTGGAACTGTTCTATCTGTGTGAGAGAAATACCCGTTGCAAATTGTGATAAATTGTGCTCAGCACTTTTAAACAGACTTGCTGTCTATGGGAGAAGTGAGATTTTACCTAAATCATGGTAAATTACAAGAACTGCGAGTGAAAAACCTTAAACCTCTCTATTCGAGATAGAACTGAACTAACTTGCTATCTATGGGAGAAGTGAGTAAAAAGTTTAAACCTTATTGTTTGAGGTGGAACTGATCTATTTGTGTGAGAGGTATACTCATGGCAAATTGTAATTAATTGTGCTCAGCACTTCAAAACAGACTTGCTGCCTATGCGAGAAGTGAGACTTAACTCAAAAAATCATGGTAAATTTTAAGAACTGCGAGTGAAAACTTTAAACCCTCTGTTTAAGATAGAACTGAACTAACTTTTAAAACAAACTTGATATCTATGGAGAAGTAGATTTATGGTCGACATTGATATATGAGCATTTTCCTCCCACTATATTTACAACTTGAAACAACTTGAAACGATTACTATTGTTGCTATTTTTGCATACAAGTATTCCATATGAGATATGTCACGGGAAATCATATAGCATTTCAGTTGGGGAGGTTACGGGGTCTATGTCTACATCAATATTTGCTACTAGGGTGAAGCAGAATTATTTAGTGAGCAATTTAATATTGCCACAGTGGAAAATCCTGTGGATGAATCAGGCCTTGACAATAATATTTCTACTAATATTGATATTGCCTTTATTCAATTTGAAAGGGCTACCCTTAAAGGCAGACACCACTTATGGAATAGGGTGTCTTGGAGGCCTATTTAAAGGTTGGTATATCTCCTCGTGGACTACGGGCCCTTAATACACAGGGCTATGGTACAGATCGGCCATCTTTTGTAGTCGATTGGAATAAGGGACTACAATTAGGCACAGATGCCTTGATTCAAACAGTTATTAAAGATTATTTGGTACAGCAACCTACTATTGAGGCAGACATTAAAAATAAAGAGGAAATTGTGTTGAGTTTCAAAGAGGATCCGAGATTCCCTGCATATGAACAACATTTCCAGGATACTATTAATAAGGAAGAAAATATAATTAAACAAAGGAAACTAAAGAAGTTTGAGAGGGATAAGCAGGATTACCATCTGGATCAGGTATTTACTTGGAACAAGAAGCCACTTACAGTGAGGAGACAACAAAATCTTAGTGAAAATAGGGGTAGCTTCTGCGGGAGGCAAACCCAGGGCCTAAGTCTATTTTTTGCGTAAGAGGGGAATTCACCATCTTCTTCCTACTATACCAGTACAAGTGACTCTGACAACACTGAGGATCCATTCCTGGAGAGTGAACAGGTGGAATTACTTATGAGATCGGTTATCCCCACCCCCAGAAAACACAGTATTTTCAACAAAGGAGAGGACAGAAGCAAGTCCAGTTCCAAGAACCTAGGAATCAAGAAATAAATAACCAAGAGGGCCAGAAACTATGAATGCCCATACCAGTACTGTCTTCGACCCCAAACGGACTCGGAGGGGGGCAAACAGTACCAGGCCAAGAAGAGGAAATTGGAGAGGAAATCAGAGGGGACGCCTACGATAATCCATATACCTGAGAATATTGTAATAAACATCTCTGAGGTAACTCTAACTGATATTGAGACTCAGGTACTACAAAAGGGGTTATCTTTTGTTCCAACAGTGAATGTGAATGAATTTGAAGTTTATTTTGATATTAAGCGTTTATCAAAAACTTTAAATCTCAGAACATTTTTTGCAGCAGATAGGGGCTATAATACTGTGGCAGATAACTATGAACTGTTGGACATAGTAGATACACTACCAGGGATGTCTAGTGGTGTAACATCTTTAAGAACATCATCCACATTTAATCCACCTTATTCAGATATAGTTAAGATCTTTGAAAAAGCAGTGTTGAATGATATAGGAACTATTAATACTAACATTGAGGTGTCAAATTATGTTAATTTATCAAACAGTGAGGGGCAGCAATGAAATCTTTACAGGATAATTCATTGCTAGTTATTAAACCTACGGATAAAGGTGGAGCTATAGTGGTTATGGATACAGTTAAATACATTGGTGAAATCAATAGACAATTATTGGATCATAATTTTTATAAGAAACTCCAGGGGCATCCCACGAACAAATTTAAGTTGGAAATTGATCAAATGCTTGAACAAGCATTATTAGGCAATGTAATAGACCAAAAGGAATTTTCTTTTGACAGTGTCACATCCTGTAAGACCAACTATTTATATATTGCCTAAAATTCATAGGATTTGGAGAATCCCTGGTAGACCCATAGTTACAGGTATTGGCTCTATTACAGAACCATTATCTCGCTATGTGGATTTTAACATTAACAATATGTGCTCTAAACTACGCTCATATGTTAGAGATTCTGCTGATATCTTGGGGATATTGGAAGAGGTACAGCTAGACCCTAATTCTATCCTTGTTTCGATGGATATTGAGTCACTTTACTCCAACATACCCCACCCTCAGGACTTATTGGCCCTAGATTATTGGTTAAGTATGGATTCAACAATAGAAATACAAAAAAGAGGTTTATTTTGGAATGTGCTGAGACTGTGCTTCAAAAATATTTTTTTCTATTTCAGGGTGAGTATTATCTCCAGATTAAGGGTACGGCAAAGGGTGCAACTTTTGCACCTAATTATGACAACCTTTACTTGGGTCTCTGGGAGAAAACAGTGGTCTATGATGCACAAGTCAATCCTTTTTATTATAGGATTGATCTGCGGTGTCGTTTTATTGACGACATCTTTTTAATATGGAAGGGCACTATTTGTGAACTAGGGGAGTTTGTCACATATTTGAAACAAGTAATCCCAATTTGAGATTTAGTGCAACAAGTGACAAAAATATGGTAACTTTTTTAGATCTGGAAATTAAGAGGATATTAATGATGGTATTCAGACATCCCTTTTAGGAAAAATACTGACAGGAATTCCTTCTGAGTGCATCTAGTTGTCATCCGAGACATATGATTAATAATATTCCCAGAGTTAATGTAACGTAGACAAAAATATGGTAACTTTTTAGATCTGGAAATTAAGAGGCATATTGATGGTATTCAGACATCCCTTTTAGGAAAAATACTGACAGGAACCCTTCTGAGTGCATCTAGTTGTCATCCGAGACATATGATTAATAATATTCCCAGAACCCAATTGCTTCAGGCATGGAGAAATTGTAGTGTCAATACTGACTTTGTTAAACAGGGTACAGATATGTGTGAACATTTTTTGGATAGGGGATATTCAAGAGACTTGGTGGAAGATGCTATGGTTGAAGTTTCTGAAATGAACCGTGATGACATTATGAAATCTAAGATTAAGCATGAGGGAGATGATGATCAGATTTGTTCTGTTACCACATACTGTAATCAGGCTGGAGCAGTGGGTGATATTATTAAGAAACATTGGTCACTTTTGAATCTTGAGCCAAAATTACAGGGGGTTGCCACCAAATTGCCACATATAGTATATCGTTGTGGCAAAAATATTGGTGACATTGTTACAAAAAGTCACCAGCCTTTTCAGAAGATACAGAGGGATGTGAAGACATGGTTACCATGAATACCTAGTGGTAACTTTGCATGTGGCAATTGTAAATATTGTACCACCATGTTAAAAAGCACCACATTTACATCAGTTAATACTACTAAAATATATACATTGGCCCAGATATTCAAAAGAGTTGAGCCATGCACAATAGGGTTGCGCCTGCTCAAGTCCGAAATTGTGCCATTCTGCGATATTCAGCAGGAGGCAGTTGTGCCCCCAAAATCATGCTGAGCAACAGCGCAATGATAATGAAGGCATGCGCAACCGAAGGGGGAGGAACCATGCATAAATGGCACAGTGTGATATTCAAAGACTTGCGCCATGCGCAATAGTGGAGCAAGCGGAAGTTGCGCCATAGCGGAAATGAGCCAAAATAAAAAGGAGCAAGGAAGAGGCACAAGAATGCTACAGGGAAACCACATGTGTCAGAGGCAGAGGCAGACAGACAGGACAGGAGGCACAAACAGGGCAGGCCAGGGAAAGGTCACTCTGAACAACTAGGCAGGGGAAGGTGTGGGGGCCGCACAGCACAGAGGCCAGCACAGGCAGGTGTACCGGTGCAGGGGAGGTAGCAGCCAGGACAGAGGGTGGAATACAGCAACAGCTGCGGGGGTGAACACAGAAGCCAGGACATGGCCAGTGCCACCTTCCACATGGAGGCCATAATGAGGGGTGAGAAGGTGGGTGGCAGGGGCGGCCATGGAAGGGCCTGTTGGTGGTATGCCCCCAACAGGCAGTACTGAGCCCGCACCAGCTTTGAGCTGTACACTGATACTGAGATTGTGGGCTGGTACCACCTGAACAGGGCAATTCTGAGATGGCTCTGTGAGCTGTGCAGTGATGTGATGCAGGCACACACATGATGGAGCCATGCCTTGTCAGTGGAGACCAAGGTAACAGCCTGCATGTGCTTGCTCACCATGGGTACCTTCCAGAGACCAACTGGGGACACCACAGGCATAACCCAGTTGGCCGCGTCACGCCACCTCACCCAATTCCTCAGCACACTGCTGCCACATGTTGAGGAGTACATCCATTTCCCCAGCACAGCGGCGGAGCACACAGCAAACATACAGTAGTTCCACAGGGTAGCACGTATGCCTGGCATGCTAGGGGCAATAGACTGCACCCCTGTGGCCATACGCACACCACCTGGCCCCGAGGGGGCCGCATACATGAATCACAAGGGCTATGCCAGCATCAACTGCCAGGTGGTGTGAGATGCCAGGGGGCGCATCATCAATGTCTGTGCCATGTACCCAGGGGGAGCACACAATTCTTTCATCTGGCACCAGTCGGCACTGTGCCACAGATTCGAGAGTGGGGACATCCCCACTGGACATCTACTGGGTGAGTATGCAAACCACATGGACAATCATAGAGCCTGGGGGGGAATGGCCAGAGGTGGCATGGGTAGTGGCCTACATGGCCTGGGCAGGGCGATGCTGATCAAAAAACTAACCTCCGCCCTCTACACACAGGTGACAGTGGATACCAACTCCATCCCTGGCTGCTCACACCCTACCAGCGGCCCGCTACCCCATCACAGCAACGCTACAATGAGGCACATGCCACCACACGTAATGTCTTCGAGTGGGTGTTCGGGATGCTGGAGGCATGTTTCCATTGCCTGGACACCTCTGGTGGTGCCCTACAGTACAGCCCCTCAAAGGCCTGCGGGATATTCCTGGTCTGTTGCATCCTGCACAACATGGCCAATGAATGTGGGATAGCCATACAGGTCAAAGAGGGGGACAGCGATGGGGACGATGGGGACGCCGGTGGTGATGGTGATGAGCAGCCCCCCTTGGCTGATGGGACCCCAACTGCTCTGGCTGGCACAGCTGCACTGGGACACCATCACGGAAGAGCACTTCAGCCAACCCAGGTAAGTCATGGGGCCATGCGCAACCACCAGTGGGCAAGGCACAACCCACAAACATGCATGGACACACACCAGGGGTGCATGCCATCAAGGGAAGTGGCAGGGCACAGAGGCACACACACAAACAGGGATGGGTAAGGATTAACATGCCACACCGAGGACACACACACGCACACACACAATGCAACAAACGTGCACAGAGGGCAGAAGGCACACCAACCCAGAATGCACACTCTAGCAACACACATGTCCACAGGCTACCATGCCCACTGCCTGTCCATGTGCGTGTGTCAGATGCTGATCACCATTGCACTTTGGTGTACAGCGCAATGCAGGCATCATCATACACACGCAACCGCGGACAGCAGCCGGGAGGGTGTGCAGGTGGACTGTGTGTCCATGTGCAGGGCCAGGACCCACCCGCACTGCCCACTGAAAGACGCAATGCACACAGGGCATAACCAGACAGTAGCCACACTGGGAGACAGGTCAGTCACGTGACACAGTGCCACGGCCGCCACGGATGCATGGGTGGCCCTGCCAAGACCCCCCAGCACTGGTAGGCTGGCCACTGGTCTCACGGGGTGGCACCGATGGTCCCCAAGGGGTTCCACTGCACAAACATGACCATGCTCGTGCAGGGGTCTGCAGCACACCGAATTTGCCTGCACCAGGAGTGCTCGGGATGCCCACAGCTGAACCCGGCGTCGACAGGGTGGGAGTCGCATGATGCCGGGAACAGGGGGTGTATAGTGCACTGCGTGGTGTCCGTGATGCATGGTCACCTGACTGTGTGCCCATTGTGGCCATGACAGCAATGAATGCCTGTGCATGCCTGTCAATGGCAGCGGTCACATCCTCCCACAAATGGTCCATCCCTGCCAGGATCAGTGCGGTGTCCCTGCTGCGACGCTCCTCTGCCCACTCCAGAGCCACACGCAGTGCATCCACGGACGTCGCAAGCCACATCTGCTGCTGGACCGATGCTCACAGTAGGTGGGTGTGCTCGTCCAAGAGGTCATCAGCCTCCTCGGCATCCTGTCTCTCAGGGTGTGAAAGGCCCTTTTGTTCAGCACCCCTTGAGGGTGGATGCTGTGCACAAGGACCAGGTCTGGGCATATCCACAGGTAATGCACAGATGCTGCCACTGAACCCTGTACCCCCAAGCACAGTGGGCAACAGCTGATGCTGCCCCTCCGGCTGCCACACCCCAGGGCTCAGTGGTGCTGCCGCAGTGGCTGCAACAGTCCCACTGTCCTGAACAGACACCAGTGCTGCCCCACTGGTGCGGACAGGCACAGCCTGGGACTGTGCTGACACGCAGGCCTCCACGGCGGCACCACCCACAGCCATGGGCACGAATTGCCCTGCTGTGTGGCCATCCTGTGGCACACACGTGTCACTGCCCATGATGGTCGTGTCATCATCACTGGTGCCGGACTCTGCCCAGGCCACAGCCACAGCATGCAGGCATCCATGGATGCCAGTACGCTGGGACACAGGCAGGGCTTCCTCCACACCTGTCACAACGACATCAGTGTGGACAGCCAGGCGGCCCCACTGTCGCAATGATCCACATAGACCTGTGGAGGTGGATGGTCCCACCTCCGACTCCATCCGACTGTCCGCAGTGGACAGGCCCATGACTGCTGACCCATGCAGATGCTCAGGATCTGTAAGGGAAAGCAAAGTCACGTTACTGCGTGTGACCTACCCTGCCCCCCCCATAGACAGACCATGACTTACCATACAGTGATGGGCCACCACCCATCTGGAAGCCACTACCCAGTACACCCTCAATGGCACTGCGCTGCATGCTTCCAGCAAGCCTGTCCTCTTCTGGGGTCAGCTGTACCACCTCTGGCTGTCTCCCACCTGGTGCAGCACATGCTGCCCTGATGGCAGCCACCTTCTCCTTTACCCTCCTCCTGTCAGTGCCCATCTTCTTCTTACACTCCTGCACGGGCGCTGGGCTGCCATGCAGGTTCACAGCACTGCCACCTCCTCCCATGCAGCAGCACAGGCCTGAGGGCTTCCTGCCGTCCACTGAGCAGTGGCTCCTGATCCAGGTAGGCCTCGAACAGGGTCTCGGTTTCAGCCTTTGTAAAATTCGGCCTCCTCCTACTCCCACCATTGTGTTCTCATCTCCAACAACCTGCTAGGTCATTATGTAGCCTGTAAGAATGGCAGTTGTTACCTGTGACTGTGCAGTCCCATGCATGTCCCTGAATCCACAGTCCACACTCCCAAACAGCATGCAACTCATCAATAAACTGCAGTAACCGACTATGGCCACTGCAGCACATTGTCGCACCTTTATAGCACAATCCATGCAAATGAGATGAGGAGCAACTTTAAGCAGATGCAAATTGCAGTGCTACGCCATTGAATGGCTGATTATATGATTTGCATATGATGGCTGAATATTGTGCTGTTGCGCTTTGCGCAATTGTGTTAAACGTGCTGAGCCAATGGCGCAGTTCTGTGGCATGCATAGTACACCTCACTGCGCATGCCCGGGTTGCTCACGCAGGCATCTGGCATGCTGATGATGTGCTGTGCATGGTAGGCAATGCAGAGCATGGCCACCATTGTGCCAGTGGCGCTGTGGCGATGGTCGCTACATGGCGGCTGTGGCACTGGGCCATCATAGGCAATGTGGCCCAACTTCCGATAGTCTGCTATGGCGCTGGCACACAGCAGCCAATCGCGCTACATGCATTGTCATCCGATGGCGCTGTGCATGGCATTGTGACAGAGACCCTTGACCCTGTGCCCGACCTTTGCCCCCTTGGCACCATGCGTCAGGCATAGGTGCACCTCTATCTCGCTGTTCGGTAACAGCGCGATAGGGAATAGCAGCGCTGTACCACGCAGCATCTGCATGTGGGGAGCCATGCTGAAGAGCGCCATATTGCCTACTATAGCTGCTAGAATGGCACACAGAGAGGAAGCACGGTGGACAGCTATTGAGCTGGGCCAATCTGGTGGCCATTGTTGAGCCACACAATGGGTCTCTCTTCAGGGAGGCCCCCAGGACAGGGACAGGTCCCAGGTGTGGCAGGAGTGGCCACTGCCCTGGAAGAGGCTACAGGATGGGGCGTACTTGCTGAGCAGTGCAGGCACTGCTAAGGGTGACCTGCACAGGAGGGAGCTGGAGCTACTGGCCCGACTGCGGCACGTGCATGGAGGGGCACAGTGCCACATCCAGGTAGGGGTTCCATCAACACACTTTTATCATCCATATGAGTCACAGTGTTGTATGTGTCCAGCACATAGGGAGGGACCGTATGGGGTTGGCCGTGGCGGTGTTCACAGAGTGTGGGGTGGGTGGGTCTGGCTGGGTGGGAGGGCACACACCTTGGGGCAGGAGGACTTTGCTTCAGGAATATACTGATGTTCTTCTCTCCTTTTTTTCCCCACTGGCCCGGACGAACTCTCCAGATTGCGGGCAGAGCGGCGGAGGGGGGAGGACAATGCAGCCAGGTGGGCCGAGGGCCATCAATACCCACCTGACCAGCCCGATGATGGTGAATGCCATACATCCATGATTAGTATTGCATGCTGTGTGACAGGGTGGGCAGCGGAGCATGGCCACCATTCATCGACATCACTGCCATGCACTCCACTTGTTACAGTCAACACTGTCCAGTGGTAATGCATGTCTGGGTGTGTGTCATTGGTGGTCCATGCATGCACCAGGTGCATGGCTGTGCCACTGCCTTTGCACCACATAGCCATGTCACTAAACGGCCATGGTGGTGCCGTGCGTGACTTGGCCAGTGGGTGTGTGCAGTGTTCCGCATAGCTGTATGCACCTGGGTGGGCAGGTCCTGTGGATGTGATCATTGCGGGTGGTCACACACCATCACAGTGGTATGTCCCATGGCCGTATGCCATGCACAGTGGGCAGGCTGTATGGGTTGTGCATTCACACCTATTGACTGTGCTCCCTTGTCCTAGGTATGCTCCATCTCAGGGACATTCGGGACACCTTACGGGAGCTCCTTCATCTGGCCCACGAGTCCCTAGACATATTGAGGAGGCTTGACACAACGAGGATGCTGTGGAGGCACAGAGGCAGGAGGTCCCAGAGCCAGGAACGGCAGTCAAGATGACACTCCTTTGGTCCCTGACTTCCCCTACCCCTGGACCCACCCTCACACCCCTCCTATCCCATCCCATTTGTCCACCCCTTCCCCTACCCACCCCACCTTGTTTGTGTCCCCACCCCAAGCTTGTATATAGTTTTTATTGTTGTACATAGTTCACTTTTATATTTACAATACATTTGAATTTGATATGAATACTGTGGTGGTCTCTGATTTGCAGCGGGCTATAGGTGCTCAGCTGCAGTGGTGTGCATGGCATCGGGGTGGTGCAGTCATGGGTATGTGTGTGTGTCCATGTGGAGGTGACTATGGTGTGGGGGTAGATATCAGTCAGTGTCTGTGTTGTGTGTGTTTTTCCCTGTGCACTGGATGACTGTGTGCAGTGGTCCATGGCACATGCTCTGTGACCATGGTGCACCCATCGGCCCATCCATGGCCTGTGCAGCTGACACACATGCCTGTCTGTGACCCGCACGGTCCGCTGGCATATCAGTGGTGGCATTCCCTGCAGGGCGGACACTGTACCAGTCACTTTGCTGGGTTTCCCCTGTCACTGGTATGGTGCATACATGGCTCAGATGGCACTGTGGGCAACACGGTCATTGTCCCACCTCCATGCTGTGGCTTGTGTGTGTTGCAGGGGATGTGCCCCACTGTCCGTGGCTTGTGCTCCAGGTGACTACTGGTGGTGTACGGGTCCACAGTGCCTGCACTGGTGTCTGGCACTCCAGTGCCATGGTGGACTGGGTTGTGTGTACACAGCTTACATGGGCCCACATTGGGGCTTGGTTGCCCCACCACTGCATCCCTGTGTTTTTGTGCCCTTGGTATGGGTGGGTGTCTGTCTATACCCTGTGTGGTCCGGTGTGGTGCATGCTTCCATGCACCACTGTGGGTGTCTGTGCTGGCTCTTGTGGCCAGTGGTGGGTTGGGGTGTGTCACTGGAATACTGTGCAGGGCGCTGTACCACGGTGGTGGTGTCAAGGGCATGCCCATCCCATGTGGGTACCTCTTGTGCCAACACATGGTCAGTCTTCAGCAGTACCTCAGGAGGACTGGCATGTTGGCACTGTGTCTGCTGTTGTTGCATTGCCGTGCTGCAACCCACTGATGGGTGCTCATGGTGGGGCTGACTTGCATGGTTCTGTGGTGCACAGAGTTGCATTGACACAGTGGGGTGGTGGCATGCATGGGGTTTCCTGCAGTGGTGGTCACTGCTCATGAGAGGTGTCTGGGGTCATGGTGCAGGGTGTGCTGTGCACTGGGGGGATGGTGTGGCACGGGGTGGTCTGCCCTCCTTGTGTGCCAGTCACAGCTTGCCGGTAGGTGTGATGGCGCACCATGGCCAGGCTGTGGGTTGGTTGCTTGTCTCCATGGACCAGTGGTTATTCCAGCCCTCCCCCAGTTGTGCTGTGCTTGGGGTGTGGGGGGATGATGTCTGTTCTGCTGTGTGCTCCTGTGCCCATCTGTGGCATGGGTGGTGGGCCCATACCTCCCTGATTGTGCAGTTACATTGCTCTGCAGCTGGGGAGCTCCCTGGTTGCACTATGGTGCCTCTGGACAGCTCAGCTGAACATCCCTTGTCGTGCTATGGCGCATCAGATCTGCTCAGCTTCCCCTCCCTAGTTGCGCTATGGTGCAGGTGGTGCGATATTCAGTCGTTGGCTGTAGGCGCAATTTGGCCTGCTCCATTTTTTAATGTCGCGTCTCTTGCGCATGGGCGCAATAGACTTGTGCTTGCTCCTGCTATTGCGCACTTTTTGGGCGCAGTTTGAATATCTGGGCCAATGTGTTCTTTTTTTTAGTTGTACTTCTGAGAATTTGGTGTATTTGGCAACATGTACATGTGGTGCATTTTACATTAGCAAAACTACTCGTCAATTTAAAGTTAGAGTCAGAGAACATATGCGCAGCATCAGTAAATTGATGACAGAAGTTCATTGGCAACACATTGTTATAAACATAAATTGGATAAAATGAAGCATGAATTCAAATTTTGTGGGATTGAATTGATGAAGTTAGGTCCACGGGGGTAACATTAATGATTTATTATTGAATAGAGAGGCATATTGGATTTACAGTCTTGGAGGTTTACAAATGCCAGGATTGAATGACAGATTTGATGTCATGCTTCTCATCAATATGAGAAAGAAAAAATGATTTATTCTAAGATGTAATTACATGGTCTGATAGTTTCGTGATGTAGCAATTTGTGCTATTAGATGATTTATTTAGTTTAATATGTATTTTTTTCCTTTCCCCTAGATGGCGCTGTTTATGTACATACACTGCCAGAAAATAACCTTAAGCAACAATAGTACAACATATTGGACATCAACTAGTAAGTCTAGAGATTCACCTGGTCATAATGACTAATGATACGGTTAAGGATAAGTAGACCAGGTTTTTAATTGTTTATTTGTGATTGACTCTAAAATTAATAACAGTACATTATAGATAAAATGTTTTCATTGTAATGTGTACTAGTAAATTCCCTTTTTATATGGTGTATATATATATGTAGCTTAATAATACCTGACAGGGTGGGCATTATTGGGAAATACCGGACCGCCCAGAGGCGTAATGAGGCCCGACGCCACAGGCGGAGGGCCTTATAGCCCCTGAAAGGTCCGGTATTTCCCAATAATGCCCACCCTGGAGGGTATTATTGCACTTAGAAAATGGCCCATAGTAATATATTTTTAAAAAGTATAAAAAAGCTTTGAAGTAGTGTGATTAATGTTTAAAAAACTTTGAAATACATTTTTTTGTAAAATAGTTCCTGCACTGCTGCATGTCTACCACTAGAGGGCAATCTAGTTCACAACATTTTGTCTGTATGAGCTATGTGGCTGCCTAGTGGGTTTATGGAATTTGTAGTCATGTGTGAAAGATGGGGATGGGGTTCGAGGCCACGGAGTAATGTGGAGGTGAGGTACATTTTGTTGCGGGAGTTTAGTTTAACATATGGAGCCCAGGTACCGGTGGTTTGGAGAGCCAGTGAGGAATCAGCTGTCGGGAGTGCTGGCCATGGCAAGATAGGTGCATTTTATGAAAAGGAAAAAAAAAACGAGAAACAGCAGTCAAGTAGCCTGAACATGCAGGAGAAAGAGGAGGTATGTGGACAGTATGCATGTTGTGAAGTCGGTGTGCGGAGCAGAGGCGGGAATTCTTGTATTTGGCTCCTGATATGTGCAGTTTCACTACTGCGTCGGCCGGCTTTTTAGGAGCAGGAGCCATATGTTACAGCATGCGACATGTTACCGGTAATTTAAAAAAACTTTTAGACTGTTTGAGGTCTGGAATATCAGTTAGATGTGTGTCGGGCTGCTGTTGTGTTTTTTTCTGTGTTTGGGTTGGGGGAATGTCTAACATACTAACATACTAACATACTAACATGCCAGCAGAATAGGTCTAACAGTCTTTCGTGTCTGCTCGTTTGGTCAGTCCCCAACCTGGGTGCTGACCTTGCTGTCCCCCTCGCCTTCTCTGGCTTCTCCCTTCCCAGTTCTGGATATTCTTGCTGCATTGGATTTTGCTTCCAGAACCCTTCCCTGTACCTGTCCCACCTCTTGAACCCTCCACTGTCTCTGCCTCCACCAGTCCCTAGGCAGTGCATTCCATGGCTCCACCACCCTCTCAGTGAAGTAGCACCTCCTCCTTTCTCCCTGAATCTTCCCCTCCAGCTTCCAGCCATGCCCTCTAGTGGCGCCTTCCTCCTTCCTTCGAAGCACCCCAACTGTTCCTCCCTATTTACCCTCTTCATGTACCTAAAGACCTCTATCATGTTCCCCGGTCCCTCTCTCTTCCAATGTGTATATTTAGCTCTTTCCAAGGAAAGATAAGCGAGGGAGAAATGGCGGCTGGTCAGACTGAAAATTCGGGTGCCCAATCATATGATAAGTAATGGAGCACCCTGGATTAGCACTTGTTTCTTGCTGCGCACCTATCAAAAAATAATTGCCCAGCTCTGGGATCCTGCCAGCCAATCAGATGAAGAGAATGTTCTTTGCCATTTTGTAAATATATGTAATTCCTTGGATTCACTGAAAGGTTGAGTGTTTGTTTGTATTATGATCTAGCATTAGCACCCCTTTTTTGGGGGTACTATTGCTTTAATTGCTAACTTTTTAAAAGTATGCAGTGTTGGTAGACCATCCTCCTGATGACGCACAGTGTGCGAAACTAGTAGAGGCTTTCTTCCCTGAACTGCTGGGCGGATGTGTGATTTATATGCACTTATTAAATTGAATGACAAAATATACCTGTGGTGCCTTTGCTGTTTCACCATATACTGATTTTTTGCAAGGAGGCACACGTGTGTGGAGCTGAGGATTTTGAACTTTATTATACAGAAATACTGTTTTTAGTCAAGTTTTTGTAATTTGTTTTCAGTGCTAAGTACTGCTCCAAGTGTACTGCTTTCTGCTTCTGGCTTTTTAGAAACTGCAAGTAAAGGTTTCACACTAAGCAGGTTGTGTGTAATTAGGTAGATTGATAATTTTATTTTCAGTTTTAAAAGAAGTTCCAGCTTGTAGTGCTTAACTGATGCTGCAGTGAGAATATCGGGAGATGACATAGCTACTATAGGTGTAAATGGATTTATTTTTAATTCAGCTATGTCATCACCTGATATTCTCACTGGGGTGAGAATACATACTTTTATTCTCAATGAATACACAACACCCCTATATATATATATATATATATTAGAGGTAAAAAACTCCGTTTAATGCATTAGTTAGGGTTGTTCCACAGCGACAAAAGTGAGGAAATTCGCTGTTAGGGTTGAAAACCCTAACTCCGAATTCACCCCCCCCAGCACCACACACACACAGACACACACACACATTCAAGTATGGGGGAGGACCAAGTCAACACAACCAATGACAGACATCCAGCAGCAGGTGACAGAAATAACAAACAATTGTCTAAATGTACTACGAGACATCCCCACCCACCTGACCAGGTACTGCATGCTTAGTGGAGATCAACAGCAAAACTGAGGCCATGTACACCAAACGTACACATCCCTGATTGCAGCTGCACACAACGTACCACACTTAGTAGTTGCATGGCCTTACCTACCGATGCCCCACACCACACCACACCACTTGTGGTGGGCCACCTGAGCAATAGAGTTAAGCAAAACCAAGGAGTTGTACAGGTATAATATCTCTGATTATAACAAGGGAAATGCAGCTTTCTAATTGACTGTAAACATTGTAACAGCCTTATGTTTAGTTTTATTAACATACACGTAGAGCCTAACCATATGATGAACATGGTTTAATGTTGTTTAAAAACAGTTTTATTATGATAGCAATAAGCCACTCCCAGGTATTATGTTAATGGTCAGTTTATCACTGTCTAGCGACATGTGGCACTCGGATATGCCTCATTCAACATTAAACCCCTACAGGGTGATTAACAGACCATTTAACATAACTGTTGGTCATGCCTTATTGCTTAATTGTCTTTATGAGTAGATACTCTCCCTCTGCTAGGCACTGCAGCAGCTTTGCAACACAGTGTCCCACCCAGTTACACCATACACTGTCTAGTTGCTGGAGAATGGCTGTGAATATGAACTCATGAAGATGAACAGTGTAACTTGATCATTACAGTCATCGAAACCCTAGTGTGATTCTAACTGACAGACTCAGTGATAGAGGATAACCCCTGCTGTCCTAGTACATTTACCCCATTATGAGTTAAATCAATACTAAAAGACATTCTGTTTATATCTACACCATACCTACTTGATTCCTGTTGTAGCAGAATTAACATTGTTATCACTTTGATAGCATCAGTGACAGAAGTGTGGCAAACCCAAACAGTAGGCATACAGCCTGAGTATGAAACAACTGTTAAAAAAATCACACTGTGTCCATAAGTGGCATAGATCACTCATTGCAACAATAGCAAATGTATTACTATTTGAATAAGTTAGTCATCACAGATGCAATGAGATTGTCTTTATCAGGTACAACATACTCAGTAAGTGCCTACAGGAAAATCTATCCTATATACATGTCCGATACAGGTACATCATTGTTGTCTCAGTAGTGCTATGATATTTAGAAGTTGTTGGCCTGATCCATGCAATTACAATCTTTCTTACAAAGAATACTTACTGCATCTTTAATATTGAAACACACTGAAGGTCTATGTATGTACATCAGCAGTACACTTCATCAGTAAGAATGCATGTGATACTGGCAGTACCAATTTCACAGCGTTGAACAGGCAATGCTTTTCCATACGTTTACATCAGCCTCTCTATGTTGAGTAAACCATTGCAGTAAATGTACTACTATGTAAATCACCTACTAAATGTATCACTACTTTTATCTTGAGCATGCTAGTGTCTTGTAGTTAATTTATGTGCTTCTCTTAATTAATGTATACTCAGTAGTGTTAAAACCTTTCTACAACTGTCATCATGCACCTTCAGCATTTATATTGAATAACGGCACAGTACCAGTTGTGGTGTGGTGTGGGGCATCGGTAGGTAAGGCCATGCAACTACTAAGTGTGGTACGTTGTGTGCAGCTGCAATCAGGGATGTGTATGTTTGGTGTACATGGCCTCAGTTTTGCTGTTGATCTCCACTGAGCATGCAGTACCTGGTCAGGTGGGTGGGATGTCTCGTAGTACATTTAGACAATTGTTTGTTATTTCTGTCACCTGCTGCTGGATGTCTGTCATTGGTTGTGTTGACTTGGTCCTCCCCATACTTGAATGTGTGTGTGTCTGTGTGTGTGTGGTGCTGGGGGTGAATTGAGTTAGGGTTTTCAACCTAACAGCAATTCTCACTTTGTCGCTGTGGAACAACCCTAACTAATGCATTAAACGGAGTTTTTGCCTCTAATTTCCTTTTTTTGAGAAAGATATTGAGAAATAGTGAATGTAAGGGCCCTGCACCGCCACATGATGTCTTGTGGCATAGTAACAGGAGCAGCAATGCAAACAGAAATGCTAACAGTGGCACACATGGTAACACGTTAATGATAACAGAAAGGGTAACGCATTAATCGGTATGTGACGGAACGGTGTGCCACGTGATGTCTGGTCACATAGTAACATGGTGCCTGTAAATGGAAATGTCAATGGGCATGGTGACGCAAAGTGAAACAGAAAGAGAAACAGTGCGGTACACACAAATGGCAAAAAAGTAACAGAAATGCAAGCGCAAATGAAAACGCAAAGGATGACGCACGTGGTGGCATTGGGGTGTGCATTGGGATCATCAGCCCTAACTCTCACCCCATGACCTGTGTAAAGCAGCAGAAGTATAGGAGAATGGGGTGAGAGTTAGGACCATGATCCCAATGCACACCCCAATGCCGGTTGGGGGTGGTGGGGCAAGGGGTTTTCAACCCTAACAGCGAATTTCTCACTTTGTCGCTGTGGAACAACTCTAACTAATGCATTAAACTGAGTTTTTGCCTCTAATTTCCTTCTTTTGAGAATGATAACAAGAAATAGTGAATGTAATGCAGCAGCGGGGCCTTGGTGCCCTCTAGGCCCCACGCTCCCACCGCATAATGCTTGATGAAGCGAGCACCGCGGGCCTTTGTGCGGCGCTCCGCCTCATGATGTCTTGTGGCATACTAACAGGGACAGCAATGCAAACAGAAATGCTAACAGTGGCGCACATGGTAACACAAGCACGAATGAGAACAGAAAGGGTAACGCACATGGTGGCGTAGACGGGAATGGTCTGCCACGTGATGTGTTGTCACATAGTAACATGGTGCCTGCAAACAGAAATGTCAATGGGCATGGTAATGTAAAGTGAAACAGAAAGATAAACAGTACTGTAGACAGAAAATGGCAAAAAATAACAGAAACGCAAGCGCAAATGAAAACACAAAGGATAACGCACATGGTGGCGCAGACGTCAACGGTAAGTGAAACGGGTACGGAACCGCAAGCGGAAAGGGCAGCAGTAACAGTAATGTAAGCGCACAGGCTGGTTTTCCCCAAAACCTGCATTGAGAAAGACAGTGAGTACAAATAATGTATGCAAAATAATGAGTATCGGCGCAGAAAATGAGATCTTGGAATACTAAATACATTATATCTCAGGAACCGTACGACGTAGAAAAAAATTTAAAAGTCATATTATTTACAACTGTCCTGGCTAATTTGAATCTTAGCCCCACTATGGGGCTAAGAGATTTTCCGGCAAAGGTCATTATCTACTTTCCGTTTCGAGATACAGGCCCTGAAAGGCGCGGTGAATGCCGTAATGTTATCCTATGGGAAAAAAAGAAAAGTTTGGAGTGCCATAACTTTGCCTCCCTCTAATGTTTTTTCACCAAACCACTGAAAGGCACATCTGTGGGCTGTTGGCTGTCTTCCCTCCAAATTTCAGGAAAAAAGACCAAACCGTTATTTTGCAGCAGGGATCCAAATGATTTCTGTTATGCGTTGGGCGCCGTAATGTTATCCTATGGGAAAAAATGTCAACTTTGGAGTGCCGTAACTTTGCCACCGTGTGATATTTTTCACCAAACTACTGAAAGGCACATCTGTGGCGTGGCTGTCTTCCTCCAAATTTCAGGAAAAAAGACCAAACCGTTATTTTGCAGCAGGGTGCCAAAGGATTTCTGTAATGCGTCAGGCGCCGTAATGTTATCCTATGGGAAAAACCGTCAACTTTGGAGTGCTGTAACTTTGCCGCCATGTAATATTTTTTCAATACAACACTGAAAGGCATATCTGTGAGATGTTGGCTCCGTTCTCTCCAAATTTCAGCTCAAAACTCCCAACGGTTCTTTTGCAGCGCAGTGCCAAAGAATTGCTGTCATTTTCCCACAGACTAGAAAACTACTGTCGCAATTTGCGAAAGCTTTCGCAAAAATTTGCGACACTTTCGTGAGCACGAAAGTAATTTGTGAAAGTACTTTTTCCAGAAATTTGAAAAACATATTTCTGGGGTGTTTTACCACAAAATAAAGACATGGCAAGCATCCTCAGGGCCGACTAGGTGAATACAAAAAATTAGGTTGCTAGAGGGTCCCAAATTTAAATGCCAACCATTTTCTGATCACCAACTGAAAACAAAATGGCCGACGGCAGTAACAGGCCCATTTACAAAGTAAAATGCATTTGTGAAAGTGTTGAACTTTTGTTAACTTTTCCCATTGACTTATAATGGGAAACTGTTTTTGAATAACTTTGAACCGCTTTAATATTTTTTCACGAAATCTTTGAAAGGCACATCAGGGACCCTGGCTGCACTTTCCTGAAGATTTTGAATGGTCACGCGAACCGCATTTACCTGTAGGCGCCGACCACAGAATTCCAGAAAGCGTAACGCTGCGGCAGATCACACTTAACTCCACAGCCGTATATCTGACCAGTACAAAATTTAGCAGATCCCAAGGCCTATGGTTCTTGATCATAAATTCCAAATTTCAGGCAAATCCTCAAACAGTTGCAAAGTTATTAAGGTGCAAAGTTTTGGGGTTTAACATAGAAATGGCTCCTCAACTCTAACTATGGTAGCACTACCATGCTACCATAATATATATATATATATATATATATATATATAGATAGATAATCCCACTGTGAGTGTGCGGTCATGCTCTGATTTATGCACGCCTTTGTGTGCATTGTTATGCATGAGGCCGCAGGCCAAGTGCATCAACCACAAAGGCATACGTATATTAGAGCGCAACCGCCACCTCAGAGTGATATTCTATCTTATAAAATTCACAGATCTGGACCTGTGTAATACAGGGTGGTCCTCAAGCCCATTGGTCCCACTGTGGCCAATGACGCACAGATCATACTGTATGCTGTCATTCAGCGGAGGGGCGGTATGTGGGCAGTGTGCTGCCACCCGCTGAAAGATGAGAGAAGTGCTGGGTGGCCAGGGGCCTCTATGGGTGGGTGGGGAGGGGTAGCCTACTGGACCACAAGGTAGAAATCAGTTATATCTACGGTCCGCCGTTGGGCTTTGGGTGGGTTCCACTAGACCACCAGGACTCTATTGCAATATACTACAGCCCATGATCAGGCATACAGGAGGGGGCCACCAGTCCACTAGGATATGTCTATTTGTACTGCTGCCCATGATCGGGTACAGGGACACATATTTTCACCTACTGCCCTTGATTGGGAATGGTGGGGCACTGGACATCCAGGGGACCAGGTGCTTGTGGACAGGTGGCCACCCATGGCTGGTGGTTGTCATGTTGCACCTTGCAATACAGCCGCCCACCTGTGGGTGGCCAGTTTTTGAGCCAATATTTTATGGCTCAATATAGCACCTGTGTAGCGATGTAGGGTTGCACCAGCATCCGCGCCGCACATCTCGGGCTGAATATCGGGATGTGGCACATATACATGGGCACACCCCTGCATCTGAGCTGCATAGGATTACATTGCATTACTGTTCACAAGGTGGTGTGACAAAATGGCTATGTTGAAAATTTGAAGTCAAAATATTGAAAATTACCAAGTTATGTGCATGCTTAGAAAAATTTCAACAAACATGGTAACTCTGCCATTTTACAGTTTTCCACCAAATTTTCAACATGGGTTTTGAGGACCTCACCTCATGAACATTGGCACTGTCATTTCATTAATCAGGCCCAAGGGTGATTTATCGCAGCGACCACAAAATCACCTTCTGGGCCTGATTAATGAAACAACAGTGACAGTGTTCGTAAGATGTGGTTCCAAGTAGCCCATGTTGAAAATCTGGTGACAAAATACCCAAAATGTCAAAGATATCAGCATAAGTTCAAAATGCCATTGAATACATTATGTGATGCTTACCTTTATTCCTCAGTTCGACATTCGGCTTTGAAGAGTGCAGATGTGTCCCAATCCACAGAAGATGGCAGCCCTTGAGTTACGGCAGGAAGTTTAGGGTAAGGGAGATATGGGGTGGTCGGTGCTCAGAGGGAGGGTCAGGATGAGGGACAGGGGTAGCGGCGATGATGAGGGACTGTTTTCTTTTTTTCAGGTTAAAAGAAAAAGAAAGACGTTGAGGGACTGTTTTGCTTTTTCCAGGTGAGTGCATACATTAAATAAATGAAATATTTTGGAACACTGGGGATGGGCTCCCCAGTGCCTCACATTGCTGGGGAGGTTTAAATGTTGACACAGGGATTTGTCCCCCCTATGTCAGCACATTAATAAAACAATAGGCTGCTGGGCAGGGGGGTCATCTGACACAGGGGGCAAGCATCCCAGTGTTGGAATATATAAATAAAACATAAAAGGAACTAGGGGATTGCAACTGGAGGGTGGGGGGACACTGGACACCAGGGAATGGGAAAAGTGATCAGGGAGTGAAGGGTTCCACTAAATACCAGGAAAAATTGGGGTTATTTTTTCATACTGCAGCTAGCAGCATGGATTCAGCTGTGGTTGTAGAACTACATTAAATTAGTGTACCAAACTACTCCCTCGTACAGCACCACATCACAGGCAAAGAAGCATTGAATGTGGGTGGACAGACAGTTCCTGGCTAAATGTAGCAGCCAGGCAGCATTGGACTGGGAAGCAAATCTGAGCAGGACAGATGGCAGGCACTTAGTGCTTAGGCCAGGTGCCTACTTGGTCAGAATAATGCTTCAAGAATAGTGCAAGCTAATACAGCATGATTTATACCACACTGCCACAGACAGTGACAGGGGAAGTACAGAACCATGTAGTAAGCACTCCCCTGGTCACTGTCCATGGTGCTACTAATGAAAACAAGGGTCAATGAATGGAAAAAGCTAGTCAAGGTGCTCCTGTGGTGTAGAGTAGTAATGCAAAACAGCTCAGCTGGAAAAGGTGTTGAGACCAGGGTTCTAATCCTGGTATCCACAATTTTACTTTTCCCCTGTAATCCAACTCCAACTCTGAGTTAATTATTTTAATTACAGGGGGGTTGGGGGGCACAGCCCTCAGCAAAAATAATGTTTTCCAGTGGTAGTGATCATGAAATGAACTTGTGATTGCCACCACTGGTGCTGATTTTGTTGGTGTCATTGTTTCCTGCCACTTTTCTTGTAAGCACTGTATGGATGGAGCTATTTTTGACAGTGATGTCCATGCACACTTTTTCCAGCTGCCCCCCTTCACTTTCTTCTTCCACCATCCCACTCTTCCCTTTTGGTACTACAAGCCTCTGGTCTATCTTATCTGACCTTATACCGATTTATAGTGACCGATCCCACTACTTCTCCAGGTAATCTGTTCCATTCTTCTATCACCTTCTCTGTGCAGAACTTTCTTATATCACTCTTACATTTCCCACCAGTAAATATCCACTGATGCCCTCTCATCACTGTGCTTCTGTGTCTGGTGATTAGGTCATCACTGCTCATTCATCCCCTTAGGAACTTGTACATTTCTATCATGTTACCTATCTCTCCACTGGCCTCCAGCATTTACATTTTGCCAGTCATTCCTCATTTGATCTTTCCTGCTGACTGTTCATCATCTTGGACACCCAACTATGCAGAGTTTACAGCATATCCCTGTCCTTCCTCAGGTGCAAGCTCCACCAGGGACCTCTGCAGGCAGTATCACCTCCTCTGCCCTACTATCAAAACTTCTATTTATTCATCCCAATCTTCTTGTTACCTTGCTGTATGCTTTGTTGCACTGGATTGGGGATTTGAAGGTATCACTGATGGTAACCCAATGTCCCTTTCCTCTGTTATTGTGAATAAATACCCCCCACATCCAATACCCCATGCAGGGGTTCTTTCTTCCGGTGTGTATTACTTTGCACCTTTTAGCAAAGGACCTATAAAACAGGACGTTCTAGTACCAGGAAGCCTAAGTTGCAATTTATATTGCCTAAATGGAATACCAACATAAGGAAGCACTGGTTTACTGTAAGGGTAGTGTCAGTATGGAACGACTTGCCTGAAAGTGTGGTGGGTAGTTCAAGCATCAATATATTTAAGACAAGCTTAGACAAGCATTTTTTTTGTAAAACTACTAAATTTTAGTGTTGTAACAAGGCAAGCATTATGGACGCAAGTCTCTCAGCTTGAATTAACTTATGATCAGACCTCAGCTCCCAAACAGTGGATTACCTTACCAGTTTTTCAAATCCCTTTTTAATCCTCCATGCATCCTGCAGCATATGCTTTATATCATCTGCACGAGATGCATCCTGCTCTGAATGACCATCTCTGTGTTGCTAATGAACATATTGAACAAGACAGATTCCAGAACTGACCCTTGCAGCACCCCACTTGTCATCTCCTTTCCTCTGACTTAATCCAGTTTATCACTACCCTTGGCTTTCTTCTCTTAAAGAGTTCTCTATCCATCCTATGAGATCCTCCATCATTCCCAGATCTTTTTGTTCCTTAAGTAGCCTCCTGTGTACTAACTTATTGAAGGCATAACCAAAGCCAAACTACATCATTTCTTTCATCTTCCCCCATCCAAGCATTACATGGCATCCTCTCCCCAGGCTTGAAGTGACTGCTCAGTCACAGACATCCAGTACACCACCAGAGGTGTGGCAAGTCATACACTGCTGCTCCCTAGGAGGAGAACTGCAATGGGACAGAACTATTTTATGTACCAGTTCACCAAACAATGGAATAGCCTGAATTGTGTTACTAGGGAATGCAACTCTGTCAATGTAACTAAATATAGGCTGCTCACCTCACTTAAGTACACTGCCCTCTGTAGATGCTTTCACTGAGTATTGCATTTACCAACAAGGTAAACATGTTTAGTTGCTCCTGTTATACTAGCTATGTATACCTGTTGAACACCAATTATAACTGTCTGTCACTGAGGCACAGGTCAAGAAGCATAGGAAAACCAGGAGCAGTTTCACAATTCGCAAATAACTATTTTTTTCATTAACAGCACAATAAAAATAAAAATGTGTTCAGTATAACTATATACAAAGGCAGTATAGAGAAAACAGTCCTTCTGAGTGTTTCTTCTCAGTTTCAAATCTCAGTCTCTCCCTCTCTCTCTCTTACAAAAAATTACTGCTCTTTTCACAAGTCTTTGCAGGCTGCTCTGTAAGAGAACATTCTGCTTCTCACACAGGGTTCTTGTGCTGTCAGCAGGGGCAGAAAAACAGTACATTGTGACCCACAACTGACTTCTAGTTGAAAGCTCTGGGAATATTTTTCAAACCAGCATCTCAGGTTAACCCCTTGAATTCCATTTTTTGCAATCATTTCAACAGCATAACTATACAGTTTTAAATGAAGGGATCCCAGTATTAGTGACATTTCCACATAAGGATTCACATATATTTTTATACCTGCAGATATGCAAGGAGGAAGAAAAGATAGACTAGCAAGGGAAGGCAGAGAGTTAGCGAGAAGAGGTGAATTGCAAAACTGTCAAAGTGATAAGTTCCTTGGTCTCACAAGAAAATTTGGTTGTGCAATCAGGCAGACAAAAGACAGAAAAGAAGAGGAGAGAACAGATCCTTGCATTTAACCTCTTTCTGCATTACAAATGTGGCAAGGCCTTACTCAACCCTGTCACATACCCCATTCTTTAAGAGGGAACCTGTTTTACAAAAACAGGTTTCCATAACATTCTTTTAATTATCTTCTAAGATTAGCCTATAACCTTTACAGTTCAGTGCACATGCAGCATAGCAAACAGAGAAGTTTCAACTCACAATTTTTCAACCTTTAGAATTCTCAATTTCTGATCCATATCTTGACAGAAAATCAGCATTGACACTCTGTTTCCCAAATGTGTGCATCACTTTAAATTTAAAGGACTGTAGTCAGGTACCACTATGTGATTCAAGAATTTGTGTCCTTCATTTGGGTAATCCAACAGAGAGGATTCTGATCTGTTACAAGTACAAAGTCAGCTTCTAGTAAGTAAAATTTAGAGGACACTATGGCCTACTTTGTCACAAGGCATTCCTTTTCGGGTAGGACACAGAAGGTAATTGTAAATGGAGTCTATTCTGAAGAAAGAGGGGTTACTACTGGGGTACTGCAGGGTTCAGTTCTGGGTCCAGTCCTTTATAATGTCTTTATAAGTGACATTGCAGAGGGATTGGAAGGAAAAGCATTCCTTTTTGCAGATGATATAAAGATCTGCAACAGGGTTGATACACAAGGAGGCCGGAAAGGATGAGAAGGGACTTGGTAAGGTTGGAGGAATGGTCAAAGCATAGCAGCTTGGATTCAATGCAAGGAAGTGTAAAATAATGCACCTGTAAAACAAAACCCAGGGAACAATACACAATGGGGGGTAGTAACAACAACAAAAATGGAAAGGAACCTGGGGTAATCGCATCAGATGACCTTAAGGTTAGCAAGCAATGTGAGAAGGCAGTAGGGAGGGCTGGGGGATACTGGGATTTATAGAGAGAGGCATCACCAGCAGAAAACAGGAAGTTGTTATCCCTCTGTACAGACTGTTGGTGAGACCACATCTGGAGTACTGCATCCAGTTCTGGAGACCCCATCTCCACAAGGACATAGACAGGATGGAGGCAGTCCAGAGGAGGGCAATCAAAATGGTGCAGGGTCTGCAAGAGAAGCCATACGAGGAGAGACTAACAGAGCTTAATATGTATAGCCTCGAGGAAAGGAGGGAGGGACATGATAGATACTTTTAAGTACCTCAGTGGACTCAACAAAGTCCAAGAGGGTAGCATCTTTCAGAAAAAGAGATGTGCAAGAACAAGGGGACACAATTTCAAGATAGAGGGATGGCTCAGGGGCGATGTGAGGAAGTATTTTTCACAGAGAGTGGTGGTGGACATGGAACAGCCTTTCTGAGGAGGTTATTGGGTCTAAATCTGTGGGAGAATTCAAGAATGCATGGGACAGACATAAGGCAATTCTTGTGGGGTAGGAAGAAATAGGCGGTTAGTTAACTAGGATCTGCAGCTTATCCTGTAGGTAGGGAAATGGCAGACTAGGTGTTAAGCGGTCCTTATCTGTCGTCAAAGTCTATGTTTCTATGTAGAGTACCGCTTTCTGTCGTGCAAGTTCCTACTTATCCATAGAATAGGATGTTCTTTCACATCTATATGCTGACTCAAGACTGCACCTAGGCCTACCTTTGATGCATCAGTCTGTAACAGAAATTGTTTCTCAAAGTCCGGGCTTCTTAAAACAGGGGCTGAACATAATGCATCCTTAATGGCCCGAAAAGCCTCGTCACACTCTGTGGTCCATTTCACATTATTCAGGAACTGTTTCTTTGCTGAGTTAAGTGAGAGGAGTAGCTAACTCAACAAGGCTGGGAACCAATCTCCAATAGTAACCAGCCAACCCAAAAATGGCCTGACATGTTTCTTTGTTTTAGGGGCAGGGCTGTAATCTATAGCTTTTATCTTAGAAACCTCTGGCTTGATTTCCCCAAACATAGCCCCAATATTTGAGTTTCCTGCTTGCCCAATGTACACTTGGTATGATTAGTTGTTAGACCTACCTTTTTAAATGATTGAATAACTGCTCATAGGTGTTCCAGGTGGCTTTTCCAGTCTGGACTGTACACCACAACATCATCCAGGTATGAAGCACAATTACCTGCATGAGGGGATTAAAATACAGCCATGTACAGCTGGAATGTGGCGGGTGTGCCACATAAACCAAATGGCATGGTGGTGTACTGATAGAACTTATAGGAGTTGAAAATGCAGTTTTGTGTCTGGACTTTTAGCTAGGTGGATTTGCCAGTAACCCTTGGTGGGATTGAGGGTATTGATATACTTGCCACTGCCCAGTCTGTCCACCAAATCTCCTATTCTGGGTATACAATAACTGTCAAATTCTGACACTTGATTAAATTTCCTAAAATCAAGGCAGACTTTACAACCCCTTCTTTTTGTTTACAATCACCAGTGGTGATGACCAAGCACTTCTCGATATTCCATGATGCCCAGTTATTTGATTTTGTGTATTTCCTTAACCACATCAGCTCTTAACAGCTCTGCTAATTTGTATGTTTTTTGCCTAATAGTGCGAGCATTCCTAGTCACAATCACATGCTCAACACCTTTAGCTCGGCCTGGCACTGTGGTAAAAGTACTGTTAAATGCCTTTAGCAAATTATGAATTTCTGTGGTTTGTTCAGAGGTTAAGGAAATCTTCACATTTACAGCATCAGCAGTTACAGTTTGTTCCAGTCTGTCATAAGCTACATCAACATCTTCTTTCAGCCCTTTTCTTCAGATGGTTAGCATGGTATATTTTGGTAGGATTTTTCCTATCAAGGGTCTCAATCTCATAGTTAACTGTGACAGTACATCTAAACACTTTATAAGGCTATTGCCACTTCATTAACAGTTTATTTTCTGCAGTGGGTAACAGTAGCAAGACTTTTTCACCTGGCTCATTTTTTTTTATTTTTCCCCATGGTCATAATACACCTTCTGCTGGTTTAGGGCCTCTTCCTGATAACTATGGGCAATTTCAACATATTTTGCTAGCTTCCTTCTCAGGGCACTCATATAGGATGTAGTAGATTCTTTCTGATGGGGGTTATCTTC
The DNA here is from genome assembly GCA_016271365.2 of Neoceratodus forsteri. Lineage (NCBI taxonomy): Eukaryota > Metazoa > Chordata > Ceratodontiformes > Ceratodontidae > Neoceratodus > Neoceratodus forsteri. Next base: position 541,453,225 of record CM028131.1, on the reverse strand, counting down.
CCATGTTTTTAAGTACATCTAGTGGCCCTCTAGGTTGTCTATACAGTATTGCAAATGGTGAAAACCTGTTAAAGCCTGTGGTGTTTCCTTTAAGCAAAACACAGGTAAGGTAAGTATTAGTCCCAGTCTTTCCTTTCCTTTTACAATCTATTTAACATCTGTTTTAGGGTTTGATTAAAATGATCAACAAGACTGTCTGTTTGAGGGTAATAAGATGAGGTTCTTATGGCAGTGATACCTAGTAGCTGGTACAGCTCCTTCAGTAATGCAGCACCAACATTATTACCCTGATCAGTAATAATCTATTTTGGTATCCCACCCTGCTGAATATTTTGGCAAGCTCTACTGCCACTTTTGGGGCTATGACAGTATGCATTGAAACTCCTCTGAGTATCGAGTAGCCATACTACCAAAATGAATCCACTACCCTTTTTACGTTTGTCTAAGTGGCCAACCATATCCATTGCAATTGTCTCAAAAGGCACATCTATCAAGGGTAGGGGCACCAGGGGCACCTTGTCTTTTTTAGTCACTGGGACTACTTTCTGACAGTCAGCACAAAAATGGCAATAGATGCCAACATTTTCATGAATTCCAGGTCAGTAAAATCTTTGCAGCAATCTGGCAAGGGTGTCATCCCTCCCAGAGTGACCAGCCATATGACTATCATGTGCTGTCTGTGACAACTCAGATCTATACTTTTGTGGTATAACTAACTGTTCTATCTGGTCCTGTGTCTGAGGTTTAACCAAAACTCTGTACAGTAGCCCATTGCATTTTTTAAACATAGGTTCACCCTGGTTTGATTTCACCCCCAGCTGCTTAAAATAACCCTGGAGAGAAACATTGTTAGCTTGTTCTGAATGAAAATCACAATCAGTGATCAGTTTAGTTTCAGTATTACCATAGGTTAACCCCTTATGTGTATCAGTTTTTTGTTGCCACTGTTTCTTCAGACATCGTCTTTCATTCATGAACTTCTAGATCATGGAGCTGTTCTCAAACAAGTACAAATCAAAATCAACAAAAGAAAAGAGTCCCCACCATCTTAAATTTTCCTTGCCTGAGCTCTTGTCACCACAGCTGCTGAAGCATCGGGATCTACTCCCTCTTTGATTAACTCAGTAAATCCTGGAAGGTAACTTCCAATAATCACAGGTACAGGTAACTTGGGTATTACCCCTACTTTCATTTGGTGTGACACCCCATTAATAGTCAGAATCACTTGGCTGGTGGGATAGTATCGAGTGTCCCCAAGGATGAAGATGACACCAGTACCTGATCCTTTTGGACATTGTTTTCCCAGCACGTCAGTATGCACTATGGTTTGTCTGCTTCCTGAATCTATAAGTCCTCTCACAGTCTTATCTTGAACCTTAACATCTGGTAAGTACTTGCCCTAATGTGCTATGGACAAATCTGCTCCAGTGTCACTCTTCTTACAGCAATTTCTTGAAATCTGACCTGGCTTATTATAGTTATAGCAAATAAAGTCTTTGCATGCAGATTTGTTATCTCCACTAGAGTTCTTGTCGGGCTTGGAGTTCAAATGGGAAAAAGAGTGTTTTACTGGTGCTTGACTGTTACCTCACTGCTGAGGCTTTTGTCTTGTCATTTGCTAGTCTTCAGCCAAAGAAACAGCCTTTTCCACACTTTCCGGTTGGTATTCTTTTACTCATATCTGTACAACCGTAGACAGGATGTTGATGAATTGCTCCATTTCAAATGTGTCAATGATCAGTGAGACTGTTTTGCCCACTGGTTGGAGCTATTTCATCAGGAGTTCTCTGAATCGGGTGAAGGCTTCTAGAGGATTGTCGACTGAGCTCACTTCAGAGACCAAAATCTCTGCCTGTAGGTCTCCCCTGAGATGTTGTACCTTTTGAGGATTTCACATTTCACCAGGTCATAGTTTTCTGACTGTGCAGTGTCCATATTGCTGTAAGCACGTTGGGCTTTACCTGTCAGGTAAGGCACCAGTCTGATTACCTATTGCTGCTTTGGCCACTGGCAGTCTGCGGCAACCCTTTCAAACGTTTTCAGGTATGCTCCGATATCATCTGAGGGACACAACTTTGTAAGTTTAAAGCATTTTAAGTTGTTTGTGTCTTGTTGCTCTGCTGGACCAGTGCCAGATCCTCCAGCTTTGATAACTTGCAAGGCATCCATCCATCGCTGCATCTCTTCTCTTCTTTTCTGCTCCTGTTGCTGCATCTCCTCTTTTCTGTGCTTCTCAAGTTGTTGCATTTCTTCTTTTCTCTGTGTCTCTAAATGTTGAATCTCCTTTCTCTCTGCTGCATCTCCTCGTTTCTCTGTTTTCCATCTCTGTTTGTTGTATAGCCTGCCATTTGAACAAGGACTGACCAGAGCCAGTAGGGCTGTGGCAAGCTGTAGTAAGCAAAGTTACAAATTTGCATAGAAATTATTGAATGTCAGGGTGTAACTTGGCCATTGTTTGAGGTGTTGTACCAAATCTTCAACATGGTGTTTTGGGACCCTGCTCTCATGAAAGTGCCAATGTCATTTTGTTCACTTGTCCCAAAAAGTGATTTCACAGAGCAACTGTGCCATTCTTTGCCACAGGTGTGAAAACATGTCTCGGGCAGGATGTGATAAATGACAGCTACACTATTAAAAAAGAAGTGTGCTAAAATGGCAATGTTAAAAATGTGGAGGAAAATATTAAAAATTGGAAAAGCTAGGAGTGTGCATACAAACTGTACAATGCGCGCTCATAATGCAGTCATTTTTTTGAATTTTTTCACCAAATTTGCAACATGGACTTTTTTGGACCCCACCTCATGAACAGTGCCACTGTCATTTCATGAAACAGTCCCAAAAGGTGATTCCATGCAGCGATCATGAAATCACCTTTCAGGACTGGGTAATGAAATGACAGTAAAAGTTTCCATGAGGTGGGGTCCCAAGAACCCCATGTTGAAAATGTGGGTCCAAAATTCAAAAAAATGGCTTATTTATCAACATAAGTTTAAAAATCCCATTGAGTGGCATTATAGCACACTAACCTTTGATTCTTCAGTTTTTGATTCTGCTTTGAACAGTGCATGCAGTCCAGAGAAGATGACAGCACCTACCTCCAGAGCTAAGTATGGGGTAAGGGGTGCATGGAAGTGGGTGCCTGTGTGGGAGGGTGGGGCTAGGGAGGGGACTTGGGCAATGATGAGCGACCATTTTCTTTTTTACAGATAAAAAAACACATCAAGGAACTGTTTTCTTTTTTTACAGGAAACAGAAAAAAAAATCAGACATTTGGGCACACTGGGGTGGGCTCCCAGTGTGCCACATGGGTGGGGGACACATAATGCCAACACAGGGATTAGGGACGCTGATGTCGGCAAGGGAAAAAATGACATTCGTCCATACTGGGGTGGGCTCCTAGTGTGCCACGTGAGTGGGAGGGGCTACATTATGCCAACAAGGGGATTGGGGACCCCAATGTCAGCACATTTTCTTTGTTACCGGTGTTGGTGGCAGGCAACACAATGGCACTTGCCTGGCACTCGCTCATGTGCAGTTGCGGTGTATGGCATTTTGACATTCACAACATGATGTTGCCAACAGAACTGTGCATGCACACACATCGAGCATGCGCAGTTCATGCCCTAGAATGTGGATGTAACAGCTGAAATAGTGCAGCTGCTAGTCCATAGTGACCAATCATGGTGGAGGGTTTCAAGCTCTGTTGGACTTTTGGAAGGATGTTTCCAAAAGTGCAATGGAAGAGTCCATGATTGGCCATTTTTAGAGCTACTGAGCAGTCCCAAAATGGCTGTAGGCTCTGATCATAGCCCTAAAAAGGCAGTCATGCTCTCAGGTTTTATTACTACCTGTTTTTCCATCACTGGTGCTGACTATACAGTCTCAGCTTGGACTTTTGTTTCTGCTTCTAGTTTGGCTGCCATTCTTCTGGTAATCACTCCTGGACTTACTGCTGCAGAATCCATACCTTTCTTTTATGGTTCCCTCTTACCAGGTCTAGTACCCACGCACAAAACTCCTGGCTTAGAGAATGCACGGCTGACAACATCTGTCATTGAGGCACAAGTCACAAAGCATAGGAAAACCAGGAGCAGTTTCAAAATTCACAAATAGCATTTTATTTTTCTCAATAACAGCAAAATAAATAAAAATGTTGTTCAGTATAACTATTTAGGAAGGCAGTACAGAGAAAACAGTTCTCCTTCTGAGTGTTTCTTCTCAGTTTCAAATCTCAGTCTATCTCTGTCTTTCTCTCTCTCTCTCTCTCTCACAAAACATTGCTACTCTTTTATAACAAGTTTTGCAGGAGCTCGTTAGAGAACATTCTGCTTTCACAGTGTTCTTGTCAATTTTAGCAGGCAGCAAAAGAGTACATTGTGACCCAGAACTGATCTTTTGTTGACAGCTTTGAAATATTTTTCAAACCAGCATCTCAGGTTAACTGCTTGAATTCAATTTTTGCAATCATGTCAACAGTATAACTATATATAGTTTTAAACAAAGGGATCCCAGTATTAGTGACATTTCGACATAAAGATTCACGATATTTTTATACCTGCTTATATGCAAGGGAAGAAAAGACAGAACAGCAAGGGAAGGCAAGAGATGGTGAGAGGCAGCTAATTACAAAACTGTCAGAGTGATCAGTTCCTAGCTTTCACAAGAAAATGTTGTTGCACAACCAGATAGACAAGAGACAAAGAAGAAGAAGATAGAACATGTCCTTGTATTTAACCTCTTTCTGCATAACAAATGGGGCAGGGCCTTATTCAAACCTATCACACGGTCTGCTCATTATTACTGCTACAGTGCAACTATGTATAGTCTGGTGCTCTGTATGTCCATCTGCTGTAACATACATTCAGTCGATAATATTGTAGCTATGGATTTATGTATAACTGTTGTCTATGAATCCTTTGAAAACTGGCAACTGCCTAAAGGATTCTGTATGAAGGAAATAAATAAATTAATACATCAATCAATCAATAAATATATAAATAAACAAATATTCTGCTCTTGTGACACAGTCAAAGAATATTTCTTTGTTGGTCTGGCACAATTTTTCCACCTCTAACCTATGCTGCTTATACTTTTACAACCCATTAGCTTCTGAATAATCTTCTATTTTTCCATGACTATGGTCTCCATTACCATACCACCAACTGAGTTAAGATTGACTAGCCTGTAGTTACCCAGCTCTTTCCTCTCTTTACTTTGCAGAAGAACAGCATTCATAGGCCCTCAGTCCCTTGGTATTTCCCCTGATTCCAGTGAACATCTACACAGATCAGCCATGGGCATTGCTAGTTCTGATCCCAATTCCTTGAGCACTCATGGGTGTAAACAGTCAGATCCCAGTGCCTCATCCACTCTCAGGGCCAATTGCCTGTTCCCCACTCTGTCATTTGTGATATCTTTCTGCCCATATATTCCAACTCTCTTGTGAAAGATTTTACTCCACTTTCTAGTAGCAGCACCTTGTCTTCCACCATGAATGTAGAGCAAAAGCAATTATTTAACACATTTGTCTTCAGCCCATTGTCCTCCACTAACCTCAACCCTCATATAAACTAACCCCATTCAGATAAACAATCTCCCTTTAACATTTCTTTTTTCCCCAAAAGCACTGCAAAATCCTTATTTCACCATTCACTTGTTCTGAAATGTGCAGTTCCCTGTCTGAGTTTGTTTCCTGATCAACCTTTGCTTTTTTACCTTTCCTGATACTCATCTCAGTCCTTCTCCACCAGCTTTCGTTCTCTTGAAGTCCATGTCTTGGCCCTCACTGCCTCCCCAATGTCCTTGGAAAACCAGGTTGGCCTCTGTGTTTTTTTTTCTCTTAATAATTTTTTGTATGCATGAGTGTGTCACCTCATTATTGCCTATTTTATTTCACACCATTGATCTTCAAGACCTGCCACCTCCCCACCCCCACCTGCTTTTCTCTGATCACATCCCTCATCTTACCAATATCTGCCTTGTTAAAGTTAAGGATCACAGTGTTCATCTTGGTCAACTTTCCATGGCTAATTCAAAGAGCACTGTGTTGTGATTAATGGACCCTGGTGATATTTTCATCTATACCCATCCCACCCACTCTGGATTACATAGTACCAGATCCAGGATGGTCCCTGTATGGTTAACTCCCTGATCCACTGTATAAAGAAGCAGTCCTAAATTATGTCCAGCAGAGACTAACATCTTGTGCTCCTGGCTGCTAGAGGTGCCCAGTTTATGTCCAGTATATTCAGGTCCCCCACAATCACTGCCTCCAAATTTGCCGCCCTCTCTTGATCTTCCTCCAACTCTCAATCCCACCTAATGTTATATATTTTTATTCCTATTTATGAATTTAGAGTTTGTGAAAGGTGCTCCATTGAAAGCAATGGAACCTAAGGTCATCTTCTTGTCCACATTACAGATACAGCATGGCAATCTCAGTGCAAGATTCCCTACATTGCCTGCCAATTCGACTCAACCCTGCAATGGACAGGCCACCACATAGGTGAGAGGGTTGTTTTGACCTCATGCCCATTCAGTTGCTGGCCTGTCATGTGACACTGCCATCATGGGTGCAAATCAGTGCCAATTGTGTTGGTAGTTTGTGATGTGGACATCTGCCCATGGGGAAGTGGACTGAGACCACCACAACTCCATTCACATAGGCCACCGAACGGCCCTCAGGTAATAATGGCTTTTGGTAACAACATATTTTTGATCTCTTGCCTGTAATTTACTGCCAGTCTAATCTTGTTTTCCTTTGTTGTTTTCAGCTGTAGCCATATTGACTCTACCTCTTCCCATCCCTTAACTGGGTAGTCCTTTGTGGCCTCTGTGCCTTATTCTACATATAGAACTACTCCATCGCCTTCGCACTTCTCTGTATCCTTCCATAACAGGGAATAACCTGAAATGGCTATATCCCAGTCATTATTTCTTAATGCCCATGTCTCTCTTATGCCTAGAAGGTTGAGACAGGCTTCTTCCACCAATGCCAAGAGCTCACTGATTTTATTTTCCATGCTCCTGGCATTCAGGCATATCACTCTCTACCTGCCTCTGCTGGTTCCCCTTCCAGTTACAATTTCTTGTTGCTTTCCTGTCCCCCCTGCCCCAGCAAAACTAGTTAGGATTTAATAGGAGCAAGACTTTACTATTCATTCATTTGCATAATTACAGAATGGACAGTGAACATAGCAAATGTTCTGCACCAAGGGATGGTTCTGTTTATTGTAGGTTGCTTTTGTGGGTGCTGGTGGGGGAGCAGGGTTGTGGGGACCATACGAGGGATTTGTGGTGGACTGGGGAGCCATGAAATGACAGGGACACTTGGGAGGGAGAGAGCTTGGGAAGTGTGTTTGGCACACAGGTGGGGGAAGAGATTATATTTTGGTCTAACTCTGCGTGCAGCACATGGCAGCATGCAATTATCTGGGGGGAGGGTGTGTGGGAGGAGGGTGACAGTAGGGGGTGGGTTATCAAGAAATGTATCATTCTTGAGTGAGAGACTGGGTAGTTTTATGGCACAGTTGGTGATTTCAATAATATATAAAAAAATAAAAAATCTGTCAGCAAAGTTGCTGTGTTTGCCATGGAATTTGCAATTTTTGTGAACTTTAAATTTCTGCAGAGGAATTCGCGAATTTTGTAAACTGCAAATTTTCACAGATTCCCAATAGCTTCACTGGCAGATTAAAAACCTGCAATATTCAAGTTGTAAGGGGCAATGGTAGGGTCTTGGATCCCACAAGAAGTGTATCAGACATACAGTATCTAGAACTATATCTGCAAAATAGAAATATAACATATTAAAATATTACAAGATTTATGGCCATGTTTGTTATATTGAAATAATGCTGATGTCCCATGATATGATATATAAACTGTCATTTAAATTTGATATGACTGCAGATTTGATATGTAACTCTGTGCTTTACACTGTACTATTTAACACAATCTATTTTTCTATTTTGCTGATTCAGTATGCTGCTTAAATTTCTTCTCTATCCTTGTGACAAGCATTCTGTTCCATTTTATCACTTAGTCTGACAAACATCCCTCTTATCATACTGAACTGTGTGAGATGTAACTTTGTCAAAAACATTACAGTGACCGGTCATTTACAGTGACAAAATTACAATCACTGCTGTTTGCTGTAATGGACACGCGGACCCGGCACAGCTTCTTCAGTCTTGAGCCCTCCCCAAAACTCCACTGCCATGGAGGTGATTATAATGAAATCTGAGTGTGTGGAGGGTAAAGCAGAAAACACACTTGTGTTCTCGACAACACAATGCTGATCACAATTGCGCTTGACATTGTATCGTCACTGTAAAGCCGGTTGACAGGTTTTCTGTCAAACCGGCTTGGTGGATCAATGGACTGTGATACATTGCGTGTCTTTTCTCTTCTAGTTTTGTCTCCAGCCTGCTACATTAACTTTTAAACCACTTTTTTTTTTTTTGGGTGTTTTATATTTAAAATAATGTTTTTTCACTTCAATAATTGTATAATATAGGTGACATGGTTTTAATGATGTGTTGTATCATTGCTAGCTAGACAAAATTGTAGCTGTACCTTTGAACACAAGTGTTTAAATATTGTGTTTTGAGCTTCACCCACCTCCCTGATGAAGTGTCATGTTATGACATGAAGCACCAGGGCTATAGTGACATGTTATCTTGTACTGCAGTAAAACTGTGAGTTTATCTGCTTTTGTCATTGAGCGTGCTTATTTCTGACTAGAGTGCAGCATGCTAGTACTTTACAAAACAGGTAAAGAGAGCATCCATGGTCTGGGGAAAGTAGCAAAAGAAAGACCAGGAAAGGTCATATTTGCTGAAGTGCTACAGGGGCAATGCTTGAGTGGGAGGAAACAGTTCCATGTGTTCCAATTCAGTTTTGCCTAAACTGATGGTGAGAGGAAAGATTTCAGTTCTCAAGGATTAAAGGCTGTTTAAAAGGACACCAATTCAGTTCAGTTGTTAATCCCTAAAATGCATAAAATAACATGTATTATAGCAATTATAAATTCAAGTCATACAATATAGCAGGAACACACAAGTAACATAAACTGTTATTCAATTTACTAACAACAACCTCTCATTCATATTATCTTCTAAAACTATATTATATTTCTTACATTATATATCTTTGCATGCTCAAAACAGGATATGCAAATGATCAAGTAATGAATATTATGTGCATATTTTTTCACTATGTGAAAGCATTTTATGTGTTATCATTTTTTCCTGACCTGTTCAGCATTCTATACATGTCAATAGTTAGGAAACGGGTTTCTCCCATTATGCACAATATTTTTCACAAACAATACAATCAAATAACAAATGGGTGATAGTAATGAGTCCCATTTGGTAAATACAAACTCTTATCTGATTATTTGACCAATATTCTAATTATATAAGAGGGTCCTCAACTGTTCCAGTCTAAATACAGAGAAGACTTTTTGATGAGGGGCTTTTTTTACAGCTTAATAGGTGTCAACAGCATAGTTATAAGTGCCTATTGTGGTCATGCATACTGTTTTTTTCCATGTAGTCAGGTTCATAGGTACATTTAGGGTGATTAATTCACCTGCGTGATGCCATTAATGATGTCATTGATAGGAATTTTAGGTCCTGGCATGGGATTTCAGACCTGCGCATGCCTCGGGTTGATACCTAGTGCAGCACATTTTTTTTTCTTTCTCACGGTAATTTATTTAGTATTACAGAACTTGTTAGATGCCAGCAAAGTGAAGCAGCAATCTGACAACAGTTACAGAATGTAATTGTGAAATCAAATTCTTTTAATTGATTTCAGCACACTGAGATCAAAAAATATAGGGCAGAAGATCTGCTTGTAATTTCCAAGGTCTTGTTTTTTCTTTATTTAAAATGTAAACATGCGGTCCGGTGGTGCTGAGGGTTGAGGTGCTGGGCACCACACCTTGCGCCACGCCGGTGACCCGGGTTCGAGAACGAGCCTGGATCACTGGGGGTCGGCAGGGGAGAGGAAGGATTGGGCATCCAGAAGACAGCTCTCCTTCCTTGGCGGGGGGGCAGGGACTATGCCCGGCACCGCAGTGACCTCTGGTGGACACCGGAGGTACCACAATGCTTCAGGGCCAAAGGTTAAGGAATCACGGCAAGACTTTCCCTGGTGTCATTGCATGTCGGGACTCCTCCAGGGAGGGGGAGGGCATAACGAGGGAGAAACAAGAAAATACCCTAGCTTGTGGTTAGGCGATGGCACCTGCATCCACCGACCACACTCCAATGCCGATGGTACTCCTTACCTGGGCCAAGCCCAGCCCAGCCTGAATTACAGATAGAGCACCCTGGGTGGATGGCGGCCCCTACCTCGGGGGTACAGAGCTGGAGGGATAGCCGGAGCTGGTGCCAGGTTTCAGGAGGCCTCTCAGGCATGGAGGTAGAGTCGAAAGTAATGCAGGATGTCCGAGACAGTTCCACAGGCTGGGTGGCAAAAACAGAGCTAGAAAAAAAAAATGCAAACGTGCACAGCAACCAAAACATACAATAGCGGCAAAAGCACTCCAACAATTGCTCCTCCCCCTCCACTCCAACATAGGAAATCAAAACATCAGCATCTCCTGATGTGTTTCACACTCCCTGGCATTTTTTCAAAGGATCGCAAGATATAAGATTTCAACCTCTTTTATTCCAAGTCTGTCTTGAAGAAACAGTAACACCCATAATAGTGCAATAGTGGAAAGTGGAATTAAACCTGATTATGCATTTCAAATAATGCTGTCTATTTATCTATATATATATACAGACAATACATCTGTCTATCCAACAATTTAAAAATGTTGTTATACAACTATTTCCATTATCACATTTCTGTATTGGAGAATTTCATAAATTAAAATTTAAGAAACCTGGTGCACCAAAACTGTGGCCAAAGGGTACTTCATAGGAATATAACCAGATATGGAAAGTAATGTGAGGCTGAACTTTCATGGACTCCTTATGTTCAGCACAACAACACCCATACCATGGAAATATCTAAAAAGAAACAAGAACAGGATGCTCATGAATATTTTATATAGCATGATATCTCCAACAACTAACAGATTATAGGTATCAACTGTAATATAGCAAGTAACAAGAAAAACAGAATACCATAAACTACACACACATAGATATTATATACACATAGGCCTGATAATGGAGGGGGAGTTATATAACCTTGTTCAATCCCCCCAGTCCATATTTATTTCTTAAGAAATGGGCTGAGTTAAATTTTATCATTTAAACCAGGCCTGTTCATTCCACTGAATGAGAAAATCCAGTACTGTTTACGTAAGCAATAATACCCTCCAGGGTGGGCATTATTGGGAAATACCACACCGCCCATGGGTGTAATGAGGCCCGATGCTGCAGGTGGAGGGCCTTATAGCCCATGAAAGGTCCAGTATTTCCCAATAATGACCACCCTGGAGGGTATTATTGCGCTTAGAAAATGGTCAACTGTGTAAATTTTTATGAAGTTGTAAAAAAATATAGTAAATGATTGTGAAAAATCTAATACAGGTGTTAGAAGCAAACCTATTGATAAAGTAGTCCATAGGGTGTTTCTGGTGCTGTCGTTCCTCCTGCAGCATTCTGGTGGATTGGCCCCCTTGTGCCGTTGTATCTATGGCATGCAATCTTTGACGCAATATACTAGCAAGGTAAAAGCAACATTTGACCCAAGAGGTATGAGGAGTGAGGAAAAATAAGATTTATGTTCAGTTTCTAGTGAGTGTTTTGTCCCCGGTCTGGCGTTGTAGCTATGCGGCGTGCAACCTTTGACCGCGATATTCCAGCAAGGCAAAAAGCAACGTTTGACCAAGAGGTATGAGGAAAGAGGAAAAAAGATTTATGTTCAGTTTCTAGTGTGTTTTTGTTTTGTAAGGAAGCTAAGTGTTTGTTGGCGAGTTGTGACGAGTGATGGGTATGGTTCTGTTTGCGTCAGCAGGTGAAAGCAGACCGAGATCGAGATGGACAACAGTGTGACACTGTGGTCAGAAGAGTAGCACTGTTGTCAAACTGTTCAAACTGCAAGCTGTAAATGAAGTGTGTTTTTGGTTTTTAAAACATGGAGTGGCTGGATGTGAATATTGTTTGGCTTACACTGGGGAGACGAGTATGTCTCGCTAAGCAAGAGAAAAGGAAGTAGTGTTGGGGCTGCTGTAGTTCTCTCTAAGCGAGAGAAAAAATATGTCGGGTTTTTCAAATTTTCTAGGGTGCTTTCAGCCAGTTAGAAAGCAGACGGGGCACCTCTGGAAAATGCTACACTGTGAAGTGGTACTTGGACTTGTTCTTATTTTTAGCTGGGCATCTACTGAAAAATAAATGCCCAGCTTGGAGCCTGTTTCAGCAAATCAAGTTTCAGAATTGATTCTTGCCATTTTCTAAATTCTGATAATACATATAGAATAATGCATGGGGAAGTGTGGTTTATGAGGATTTTATACATACCCGAGGTGTGTGATGCCCCATAAACCCTGACAGCAAAGCTTGAGGGGTTTATTTGGGCATCACACAGTGAGGGTGTGCATAAAATCAAAATCACCACACTTTCCCATGTTTTATTTTTTATATTTAGTGGCTTTCCTGCTGTTCAATGAATTTCAGCATTTCTTGATTCATTCAGGGCTGAAAACGGGATGTGGTTGCCATTCTTTTCTGTTTTTGTTTGAAGATTTTATTTTCTACTGTTGTCAGGCAGTCGAGAAGCATTTGTGTTGTGCTGGCAGTTTCAGTGGGCAGCTTAGGCAGACCCCAGTGCGGGGACACATTCTTGAGCACAGCTTAGGAAGACTTGCTCTGCTTTTGCTGTGCTCATGTTTCTAAAACTCTATAATTCACAAGTGTAGTTATGGAGTTTCAGAAAGTCTACCATCTGTAGATTATTGCCCTTAACCAGAAAATATATTATTATAATTCCCACACTGAGATCTTTTAATTGGTTTTTCAATTCCCTACACAAGAGACAACATGCTCTTTTCTGTCTCTGACTTTAAATATGTGCATGGCTAGTGCATATGTTAGGTCTCCATTTTCAATAGCCCTAACATTTTCTAGCTGAGCCTTTGAAGTTTGAATGTAACTTGGGAACATTACTTCAAACTGAGTGACAGATTCATTACTAAATCCACTGCAGCTGTGTATGTTAGGGACAAGAGGTGGAGGTATTCACTCAGTGCAGTATGTCCTTTGCTGCAGCATGCATTTTCTGTAACAGAGTTATTTGTACAGTGGTAGAGCTATAGGCTACCAAGCAGTAGTGGGTAGGGGGCCTGGGTATGATATAAGTGTTGGACATTTTTTAAATCATTCCACAATTTCTTTAGTATGAGAAATATTGTCAGATGCCCTTGCTGATGTTAGTGATAGTGTTTCAGCAACATAATAAGTTCCTGCTGAGATTTTCAGGTTTGAATGCAGCTTGGTAAACATTACTTCAAATTACCAGACTGGTACATTACCAGATCTACTGCAGCTTTTGTGGGGGTCTGCACTCAGTACTGGATGTCCTTTGCCACTGCATATATTTCCTTTTGGTGAGGTTTGGTATAGTGGTAGAGTTACAGATTTCCAAACAAGAGTAGGCAAGGGGCCTGGATTTGATCACCAGTGTGGAACTTTTCATTCTTTCTTACTCAGTTTTAGTACTTAGAGGTAAATTATTTCATTTCATTGCTGATGTTAGTGATAGAGTTTCACCAAGTTGCAAAGTTCTATATTGCTGATAACTTGAACATTTTCAGCTGAGGCTTTCAGGTTTGAATGCAACATAGGAATATTCTTCACATTGATGGGTTAGTTCATTATTAAATCCACTGCAGCTGTGTGTTGGGGGTCTTAACTCAGTGCTGAATGTCCATTACCACAACATGCACTTCCTGTCAAGGAGCATTTGTACAATGGAAGCTCTACAGGCTACCAAGCAGCAGTGGGTAGGAGACCTTGGTTCGATCCCAGTGTCTGACTTTTTTTTTTTGTTTTCACTACAGTTTCTGCAGAAATTGTTAGATGGCATTGCTGTTATTAGTAATAGAGTTTCAGCAGGGCTTGTAGTTCTATATTGTTGATAACTTGAAATGTTGCAGCTGTGACTTTGAGGTTTGAATGCAAATTGGAAACATTACTTTAAACTGAGAAATGATCATGCCAACTCCAGAAACCTTAGTGCAGGAACTGTCAGGTTAAAAGTTCTGAGTTTCTGCATTGTGTGGACTATGTTTTTTTTATTTTCTGAGATATATGTGTATTCCTGTGTGCATTTATGTGTCTGTATTGCACAACATTTGTATGTGTATTGCTTAGCATTTACAGTGTACAGTATATCTGCATTTTACTAAACAAAGACAGTTCTTTACCTTGCCATGGCTCAGTATTGTTGACACTTTGCTTAGGCATGGGGTCATAACACTGAAACACAAAACTGTGCAGCAATGTACTGCACTGCAAATTCAGCTGTCACACAAACACAGTGCTGAAATGCATTTTGGTGACAAAAATATGTGTTTTTTTGTTTGTTTTCTCTGGAATTAGATATTGTTCCTGTCCACAAGTGGCTTTATACTCAAGAAAAGTGCCATGTTTAGCCATTACAGTTAATTTTGTATAATGTTCCTGCCATGAGGTCTTTAAGACAAAGAATCACTGAATCAATATAGTGTGCTGGATGATTTACAGTATGGTCAGAGAATAAGTCACCCAAACCCATTGTGGTTATACTATAGTTAAGGGTAGCAAACCAACTGGTTATTGTACCTCTCCTCATACTGCCCAGCATACAGATCGTGTGGACTTTTTTTTCCATCCACTGAGATCATTTTACTCCAGTATTTAAGAATTCTTTGTACAATGGTAAATCTGATAGGGAGCATCCATGTTTCTATTCTAATCAATGCAGCTGTGGTTTGAACGGGGAGACCTAGAACAATTCAATATCATTTATTCTAGATTAATTCCAGCATATTATTTGACTTTTCCATGCCTCACACTTCCATGCCATATAAGAGCTGGCCATTGACATTAAAACATTTTTGCATGACCACAATGAAATTATCTGTGAAAGTTTTGGGCAAATCACTGGATTCCCTTTACTGTTGTAAGGACTGATTTTTTAACTTCTGACAAATGGATTTTCCAATCAATTTTTCTATTAATCTTCACTTCCAAGTATACATAATTGACTACTTTCTCCAATACATTCTCTCCCATTCTCCATAGTTGCATAGTTTTGTATTTTTTTCTAAAGCCAGAATTTTAGATTTGTTGAATTTATATAGTAAATCTTATTTAGTTAATTGCACATGAATGTTACTTATACTTCTCTTTAGTCCAAGGGGAGAGTGGGACAAGAGGACTACATTATCTCCCTGTAATAAAACAACAATTGTAGTATCATAGATATGTGAGACAAAAGTGTAAATTCTATTCAGTTCTCTTACTCCAGTGTCTATATACAAATTAAATAGTGAAGATGCCAGGAGGCTTGCTGCACACCTCACTCAATACTAAATGGTTTTGATAGTGTTTCATCTAACTCAGGAACATTTGTCATTGTACAGTAAATGCAAAAAAGATGAAAAAGCTTAATCTGTTCTCAGACTATACTGGAGCCTGGGTAAAAAGTTACCTGGCACAGCGTTCTCAAACAGTAAAAATCTCTGAGGTTCTCTCTGACTCCAAACTGGTCCTCTCTGGTGTTCCCAGGGCTCAATTTTAGGTCCTCTACTCTTCAGCCTATTTGTAAACTTGCTTCCCAAATCCTGCCCTGAAAATAAATACTCTATGCTGATGACGCTGTAATTCTCTCCTCCCATAGGATCCAAACCACTACGACAGAGCTTGCAGCTTGCTTTCTCATGTGTTGAAAGTGGTCCTTGAGCACAAACTGGTCCTAAATCAAAAACAAAAGTCATGCTTTTCGCCAGTCATCATAAAAACTTCTCTTGGAAATACACTAGAACAAGTGAACACCTTCAAATACCTTGGTATCACTTTCGACGAATGTCTTACTTTTGCGGCCCATATCGATAACACTGCAAAAACAGTGCACCAATGCATTGGAATTTTGTACCAGAACTGTCAATTTTTCAACCAAGCTGCCTTGAGGATTGCTGTTCAAAGCTCCATCATCTCAATCATAGACTATGGTCTAATTGTCTATGGCTCAGCTACTACCACTGCACTAAAGCACATCTCAACAGCACTAAACAAAACCTGTCGACTCCTCACTGGAGCACAGAGATGGACCCACACTTGTGACCTCTACATGGAAACCGGTTGGTTGCATCTTTCCAATCGCCTCATGTATCTCACCTGCGTGATGGCAAAAAAATCAATCTTGGGACTCACTCCTCCATGTATCCAAGACCTGCTCTGCCCTGAGATTGGCACTTTCATTACCACAGAAGATCTGACCACCAACCTTTCCTTGTCCCTAGATGCGGACTGCTCAGGGACAATGGTCTTACGTCGCGCCCTCTCCTGGTACAATGCCCTTAACCTGCCCTCCCTATCCTCCACGACATTGGGAGCTTAAATCCATACTTTACGCTCACCTCACAGCCTCCAGCTCCTGTGACTGCTTTAGCTAAAGTCTCATCCCACTGAGTTCACTTACATTTGTTTCATTCAACCACCATGGTCTCCTCTTTGACAAAGACAACCTGAGTGCCACTAACCTGGTTCTGTCTGCTCCTAAACTTCTTATTTCTCCCTCTCTTCCCTCTCAAGCTCACCAATCCTTATTCCTTGCCCTTGACACTGCCTCTGAGTTCCTTTTTCTTTCTGTACATAAATGTTACTGTTTAAGTTGTGGCCTTGTTAAACGGCTTGCTGATTGTTTGTAACACTGTCTACTATGTTTTTGTACTTAATGACGTGGAACCTTTGTAAAAGAGCCTTGGCTCAAAGGTATTAATTCCTAGAACAATAAACTTCAAACTAAACTTCAAACTTCAATTCCTTCCAGAGTTCACTATTTAAGTGATCAAGTGCTGATTTCATGTCCAAAAATGCAACTAGAAGTTCCATAGTATTTACTTTGATAGTGTTTGTAACAATATAATGGAGTGTAAATGTCTGATAACTGTGCTATAGCCAGTTCTAAACATTCAGAATAATAAAAAGTAACTGAGCATCTTTAATTTAGATATCTAATTTCTTTAGAATAATGCTAGTTTATATTTTCAAAGGTGTACACAGAAGTGAATTTAGTCCATAGCATGAGGGGGGCTGACCAGTCTCCATTTTTGACTATAGGGACAAATATTTCTGTCATCCGAACTTCAGAGATAATAAGAGATTTATTATTATACAATGCTACTTCAAAATCAAGACACCTGATTGGTTGACTGGCACCTTTACAGTGTTGTAAAATTCAGCATTACCAATGCAAAAGGTGCCAGCCAGCTGCATCTCAGTAATTCCAAAAAACCAATTACAAATCATTCCATGCCACCATCTAATTTTCCTCGCTAAACGTACCAACTGAAACCCTCAAAATTGCCTGGCATAAACGAGCACTCAATCCAAATCCAACCCCTACACTTAATCCACACAGTAATGGCAAACAGAAACTAAATGACCTCCCAAAACAACTCGATAGAACAAAAGAACAAAACTCACTAGTTTCAGTAATAACAGTTGCTCCTTCCTGTCTCTATCTCCACTGATACACTCACTCCCTCCAGCCTCCATATCGGTTACTCCTGCGCCATCCCGCCCTGCTCCTGCTGCCATTTTCTCTCCGCTTTAAATATTCCACAAGCATTTCCTACAACTTCCATATCCCTACACACAAATGAAAAAAGCTTCAACTGCAGTTGCTCTTACAGTTTCATTCTCATGTCTCACTGCAATGCGTGCATAGCAAACAAAAACGAACCGCTGCTCCATGGTACAAATGGATCTTTAAACAAAAAGCATATTTGAACTGTACTCATCTCTGTTCTCCCAATAAAAGAATCAGACTCAGCTATCTTTCATTTGCCAAGCTCAAAACTATTTTGTTACTGTAACCTGTACATTATACTGCCAGCTTCTTAGCAACACCCTAGCAACAGAGTCTTACTTTTGTAGCACAGCAATAAATTCACCAAACGTCATATACAATTGAAAACAAATGACTTTTCCTAATTTTTTCTGTTCCAAAAAAGGAAAACATTGTATAATAGCAATAAACCACTCCAGGATGTTGGTGATGCTGGGATTTACCCACGCCTGGCAAGGTGTAGTCACTCAGCCTGCGGCCTCATGACTAAACCACGCCAGGCGTGGGTAAACCCAGCACCACCAACACCCTGTCATGGTTTATTGCTTAAATCTTATTAAATGATACTAAGAACATTGTTGGCTACCATATTATAGTACCCTACAACAGCTTGACTTGAAGACTGTCTAGGCTTGGGATTTTGTTATTTCTTTGTATCATAATGGGCTATATTCTATCATCCAAAATAAAGTTTATTCCAGCATTATCTATTGAACTACTATTTGATATAGAGCAGATAAGTGTAGGAGAAGCACTACTTTTATGTAAGGGCTTAAAATGGTTCACTTAGGCAGATGCTGTCATTGCTGTATATAAATCACTATCAAACTGACCCATACCCGATGCCTCCATGTTCCAGAATAGGTGAATATTATTTTCTTAAATAGCACTTTGAAAGGAAGCCCATAAAGTTTTAGTACAGTATGTTGCATTTTTTTTGTTTTCATGATGCATTTTTATATTTAGTACTAACATTTATAAAAGCTCTCCTATTCTCATAGCTCACATACTTTTTTTTTTGCCTTTCTTCCCAGTCTGTAAATTGCCTTTTTTTTGCTCTACATGTGTCATCAAACCAGACTGTATCTTTTTGGTTATTACATCTAATCTTTAGCTGTTTTATTCTAATGCATAGGGTGATTTCGGTACCAAGTGAATATAACGCTGACTAAACAGCACATGAATGACCATGCTGCCTTAAGTGAAAAAGATTCTACAGTGATAAGGATAGGTCAGTGTAAGGTAATAACTATACCTCTGTTGTTGTAACCTCGCCTGGAAATGTCTCTAGGAGGCTGCCCTGCAGTGTCTGGTCGGGCCACTCTCATAGTGGAGTGGCTAGGGCACTGGCACCCGGTTGCATGGAGAACCTGTGAGCATGGTTAAGTTCCCATCTTGCATGTTTCTGCTGTGGTTTTTGTTCTGCAAAAACAAAAATCCCTGTCCAGTATTTCACCCCATCGCTGAAGTCCACACTCCCTCAGAGTTAGATATATTTAATCCAGGGGTGCGGGTGGTGGATCCTCCCACAAAAATAAAAGACAGTGTGTTGGGCTCTATTGTGTGCATGGTTTCTTGTATGGTCGATGTTTTTTCCTGACCTCAACGTGCCACACACTGTTTTGTGTGTGGCATTGTTGGTTTGCATGGTTTCGGCCACCACATTATGCCCCCATGCTGGGTAATTTCTAATGGTCTCTGCTATTACATCATAATGTTCTAAAATTTCTCTGGTACCTATTTCTTCTAAGATCATACTGCACTTCATATTATTCATTGCATCAATACGAATTATTTCTGTTAGCTTTTCACTGGCAAGCTGAGACCATTTGAATTTCCTATAATTCTGGCAGGTAATATTGTTTTCAATTACATGAATGGAGGGCATATGTCTTACAATTAATTTACAATCATGTTTAAGTGAAGTTGAAAGGGTGATATGATCATTTTCCCACCAGTTTAATGCCTCAAATTTTAATATAAAATCAAAGTATAAGATATCTATCCTAAAAATATAAATCACAGAAACCCCTCCCCCTCTTTACAGATGGATTAATTATTTCTCCATACCTATCTCAAGCAGCCCTGACACTCAACAGTCTAAACTTTAACTAGATTCCTATATCCAATAAAAATTTACCTTTCCATTCCATTTTTATCTTTCAATTTACGGGGGTGGGGGCATCCCAAATGAGTAATTAAGAGTCCAATTTTGGGACATTACTTCTTGTCCATGATCAGTTCTATAGTTTGCATCTACCACTATAACTGTAAGGGTACACACATAGAGTTCAAGGCATATGATTCCTTCTGTTAATCAACTGAGAGATTTAGTTTTTCCATGGCAGTGTATTCAGGTGAGAGATATGTATTCTCAAAAGCAAAACAGGGTGATGTAGCTTTAGAAAACTGCTAACACATATACAATATGGAAAGTCAAAGCACAGGTCCTAAATTCCTCGCTAGTCTAAAAATGTTTTACTTTTAATAGCCAATATGTCCCAATGTAGAAACCAAAGAGGTATTTTATCACTTTTCTTTATCTCTTTATCAAGGAGCTGAATCTCCTGCAGAGCCATAATATCGTAGCTTTTTATTTTAGTAATATACTTTATCATCTTTTTTCCTAATAATACCAGCTACACGACTGTATGACACCGATGAACTATATTCCAGCAGAGGATTCTCACATGTTTTTCTTTGACATATTTTGTCATTCATTATTATCCAGGCATACAATATCCATTTCTGAAAGCTAGTTCAATTAAATCAATTGAACCTTCTGTACTAACTGTAGAATCATAACTGTCACTCATACCTTCCAGTACTTTACTATAATTTATCTTTTGCCCTATGTTTCCATCTACCTACAATCACTGATAGATCACTCAGTTCCTCACTACTTCCCAGGTCATGACAAAATTCAACAGGTTTCATGTATTAAGTTATTTCTCCTGCACCTCTTTATTCTCTTTCTTGTCTTGTTTATGTATGGTTTTATTTTAATAATCATTTTCATATCTTTCATCCTAGTTTGTTGCATATTTTGGGCCCATGCTCCAACAGGTGGGAAATACATGCCAAATTCACATATCCCTCCAACAGAGTTCTGCACCTGTGGACAGGTGCACACCTTCATGCATGACTGACAGATACCTGTCTGTGGGCTGCCTCTCCAGCATGCAGGTATGCGCAGGATTGCGTGAGGTGGCAGTGGTCAGAGTCATGCACCTGGGTGGGCATTCAATGGGATGCCCATCCTGGATCCCTCAGTGAATCCCTTAGATGGAAGGGGGCATGTTGAGTGCGATCCCCCATGGATGTCTGCATGGCCAGTGGCCATGGAGATGAGAGGTGGGCTGTGCCACTGATCGTGCAATACCTCCACACAGATAGGGAGGAACGGGGGTTGGGGGGCATTGGCATGAGGTTGTGTGCTGGGGGAGGGAAGGATACACTTGCCCACCACACCACTGAAGCTGTGGGTGCAAGGTGGGGAACACAGGGTAGTCTGGTGGGGGTTGCAGGGGCTGCAGTCCAGAGATTGGTGCCCCTAAGAGTGTATGCTTGTGGGGGTTGGCATGCATGGAGGTGGATGGCATGGCTAGGTGCAGGGTGAGTGATCCTGGTGGACTGTCCTAGCACTCATTTGGGTCCCATTGTTGAGTGCTGGAGAGACAGGGTGCATAGTGGTCTTATGGCAGGGTTTCCCTGGTGTACTGGCTGCCCCCTAAACACCCTGGTGTGCAGCTCTATGCAGCTATGTGCATGCCACATAGTGATGTCATGCCCCCTATCCATCCCCTGAGTGTAGCTGCCCATGCAGGTAGGGGATCAGGTGAATGGGAGCTGTATTCTACCTTACTGCATCCTGTGCAGGGGTGCAATGGGTGCTGAGTGTCTCCGCACCTCACATATGTGGTGTGGAGGTGCTCCACTCCTTCAAGCATAGGGGCCTGTGATTGTTGTCTGTTTATTTGCAAGTGTACGATCCAGATAAACACCTACTGAACTTAAACCCTGTCATTTTTTCATGAGGCATTCTCTTGCATCAGGTGTAGCTAAAGTTAAACAAATCCATCCTTTGGTTCTGCTTTAAACCAGTAAACTGTTTTAGCAACTAGCCAGTGGAATCAATTCAAAACAGTTCCTTCACACACATTGAAAACCATTATCCAAAGTGTTCCTCTATTTTCATTTTTTGCTGTGTGTAAGCCATGTAAGTAAACTGTTGGCAGAATGTTTCCCTTTCTGACAAGCTTCTCTTTCCTCAAGTCCAAAACCAGATCTAGCTTCTGTACCAATTAAAGGCTATTTGAAATGGTCATTCTAATGAAGAGGGCAGGAGGGTGCTAGGATCTATATGGGCACAACACATTGCAGTTAGTTTTTGCTGTTTGGGAGGGTGTCAGCAAGGAACACAACTCTTGCCATTATCAAGGGGGCCCTTACCAGCCTCCCCCACCAAACAATGGACTTTAGGCAATGAAACAAAGGGGAAAAAGTAAAATGGCAGAACCTGTTGCTCGAGGAGAGTAAGCACTAAGGCAAAAAATCAGAGCAGAAAGATGCCTGAACTATGTGGGCTGGTGGCAGACGAGATCCCTGATTTGGTGCCTGTCACTGAGATATGGGCAACCTTGAAACATGACTTGGATTTGACCATACCAGGATACTTACTATTTGAAAAAAGGTAAAAAGGGTTTTCGAGCATGTCACATAAAGGGAGAGAATAAAGGCAACAGCAATGGATAACTGAGAGACTTATGACATGAGGAAACTCTGTTGGTACTACCAGCAACAGGATATGGGAAACAAAATAGGAGTGGAGTGGTCTATAGACTACAAGACCATGGCCAGGGGTGGATAAGGAATTAGAGGAGAGGGTTGAGGAGGGTGAACGAACTAGGGAAATTGTAGTAGTAAGGGACATTAATATGCTAGATGTGGAATAAGGAAAACAAGGCAATGCAGCTGGATGGGATCTACCTAAGGGTACTTAAGGAACTGAGCACAGTTAAAGCCACCCCTCTGGTAACACTGTTTAGCACCTCATTGGAGGTATACCTCCCCAACAGTGACATAAATACAGTGAACTAAGTCAATGCCGACAACATCGATAGTTCAATGTATTGATGCAACAGAGACCCGGGCACACTGTCTCAGAGTCCTGCACCCCTGCCTCAAATCAACTCTGACTCAGAGTTGATTATATTTAGAACAGGAAGAGTGGGGGGTCAGGGACCCCCTGCTGGGGTGGATTGGGAGGTGAAGTCCCCCAATAGAAAAAGAGACTGGGAGTCTTTCGGGATTTATGTCGACTGCAACTTGCAGTCGACATAAATTCCATTGCTGTGATGCCAGTCAACAAAATTGTTGTTGAACCAGCATCATAGAGCCCTCATTGGATATGGGGGTGGTTCTGGAGAAGTGGAAGATTGCTGATGTGGTCCCTCTGCACAAGAGGGGTAGGAAGGAGGGGGCAGGCAATTACAGACCATTCAGTTTTACATCAGTGGTTGGGAAGTTAATGGAGTTCCTGGAAGAAAAGACTGATGGAGTACCTAGAGACATATGGACTTCAGGACCACTGGCAGCATGGCTTCACAGGGTGGAGGTTATGTCAAACAAACTCATAGATTTCACTGACTGGGTAACTGGGAGGTATATCAGGGAGGGCAGTGGATGTGGCCTGTCTGGATTTTAACAAAGCTTTGATACTGTACCACACAGGAGACTGATAAAGAAATTTAGCAGCTTGGGGTTGGGAAGAAGAAGGA
Source organism: Neoceratodus forsteri (assembly GCA_016271365.2). Taxonomy (NCBI): domain Eukaryota; kingdom Metazoa; phylum Chordata; order Ceratodontiformes; family Ceratodontidae; genus Neoceratodus; species Neoceratodus forsteri. The sequence continues at coordinate 541,429,646 of CM028131.1, read as the reverse complement.
GGTGAAATGGGTGTCTAACTGGTTGAAAGTTATCTTCACCTCAGTAGTGGGTAGAATCATGGATGTACTGCTTAAAAAGAATAGTGGGGCACTTGAATTCAATGGTGCCCAAGACCCAAGGCACAATGGATTCACAGCAGGTAGGTCATGTCAAATGACTGTGTTATATTTTTGACTGGGTTACGAAGGAGATGAATTGGGGGATGTGGTGGACATCGTCTACCTTTATTTCAATACTGCCTTCAAAACCATTCCACATAAAAGTCTGGTTAACAAGATGGGTAGTTTAATGGGGCCAAGGTGGCAAACTGGGTTATAAACTGGTTAATGGACAGAAGGCAGAGGGTGGTGGTAAACGGATGCGGATCATTCCTTGGGCCATTCCTGTTTAATGTTTACATTAGTGACATAGCAGAAGGGCTGGAGGGAAGGTATTTCCTTTGTAGGTGACACCAAGATCTGCAACAGGGTAGATACTCAGATGGGGTGGCGAAAATGAGAAGGAACCAAGAAAGTTGGAAAATGGTCTGAGGTGTGGCAACTGAGGTTCAACCCTAAGAAGTGCAAATAATGTACTTGGGAGGCAGGAACCCAGGAGAGAGCTACAGAATGGGGTGGGGAGTTGCTGATGGTCACCAAAAAGAAAGGAATCTGGGGTTATCATTTCTGACAACCTAAAGATGTCTAAGCAAAATACAAAGGCTGCAGGTAGGGCCAGTAGCATGCTGGAGTGCATAAGCAGAGGTATCACTAGCAGAAAGAGGAGGTGGTGATTCCACTGTATAAAACACTACTGAGGCCTCACCTGGAATACTGTGTACAAATCTGGAGGCTGCATCTTTGGAAGGACATAGACATGGTGGTAGTGGTCCAGAGAAGAGCAAAAGATAGTACAGGTCTTGTACCAGAAAACATAATAAGAGAGACTGAAAGACCACAATATGTATGCACTGGAAGAAAGGACGGGGGGAGACATGATTAAAACCTTCACGTACATTAAGGGCATAAACAAGGTACAGGATGACAACATCTTTCAGTATAGGAGGAGTGCAAGAACAAGGGGGCATGATATGAGATTGGAAGGTGTCCAAATAAGGAGAAATGTGAGGAAGTTTTTCTTCATGGATAGGGTGGTGGACACATGAAACAGTCTGCCACAGGAGATAATGGGAGCAAACACAGTGGGGGGATTTAAAAATGCATGGAACAGGCATAAGGGAATATTATAGGTGGGAAGAAAAGGAGAAACCCTTGACCTAGCAGGGTCCGAGGCTGCAAACAAGGATAGGCTTATGGGCAGACTAGATGGGCGTAGCAGTCCGCATTTTCCAACATTTTCTATGTTTCTATGGTAGGAGGAAGAGGGTAGTGACAAATGGCAGTAATTTGGAAGATGGAAGATAAACCAGTGGAGTACCACAGGGATCAGTACTGGGCCCTGTCTTCTTCAATGTCTTCATAGATGACATTGCTGAGGAAATGGAGGGAATTGTGTGTCTTTTTGCAGATGACACAAAAATATGTAAAAGGATGGACACCAATGAAGGGTTTGAGAAAATGTAAAAGGTATCTGGGGACACTAGAGGGTGGTCAAGGGAGTGACAGCTGGTGCTCAATGCCAAAACTGCATACTGTAGTCATGCACTTAGGGTAGGAAAACCCCATGGATCTGTATAAGATGGGAAAATAATTACAGTTACCAAACAAGATAAGGACCATGCGCTAATTATATCCAATGACCGCAAGGTGTCAGGGCAGTAGACAAGTAGAGCCAGATGCTGGGGTGCATAGGAGGGGGATCTCTAGCATGAGAAGGGATGTGGTGATGCCTCTGAAACATAGAAACATAGAAACATAGAAGTTGACGGCAGATAAGGACCGCAAGGCCCATCCAGTCTGCCCATTTCTTTTTCTACCTTATAAATGTGCCATCGGCCTTTGCTCTGTCAGTGACCTATCTATTCATAGTCATTTGTATTGCTCCTTATGCCTATCCCATGCCTGTTTGAAGCCCTGCACTGTATTCATAGCCACCACTTCTTGTGGTAAGCCATTCCATGCATCTACCACCCTTTCTGTGAAAAGAATTTCCTCACATTTCCCTTAATCGGCCTCCTCTAATCTCATGCTGTGTCCTCTTGTCCTGCTATTTTTCTTATATTTAAACATGTTAGACTCTTTCACCTTGTTTATGCCCTTAAGGTGTTTAAATGTCTCGATCATATCACCTCTGTCCCTCCTTTGCTCAAGGGTATACATATTGAGCTCCGTTAATCTGTCCTCATATGTCTTCTGATGCAGTCCCTGCACCATTTTGGTTGCCCTTCTCTGGACTGCCTCAATTTGGTTAATGTCCTTGTGAAGGTGTGGCCTCCAATACTGCACGCAGTACTCCAGATGGGGCCTAACCAATGTCTTGTACAGAGGGATTATTACCTCCCTCTTACGACTTGTAATACCCCTACTAATACACCCTAACACCCCCAGCCCTACCTACTGCTTTAGAGGTCTGCTTGGATGATTTTAGGTCATCAGTGATGATGATGCCCAAGTCTCTTTCTTCCTTGACTGCTAGCAACTCCTCCCAGCCTATAAGTGGCTTCAGGGTTTCTCTTCCTATGTGCATGATTTTGCACTCTTTGCATTAAATCCCAGTTGCCACTCTTCTGACCATTCTGCTAGTTTATCCAGATCTCTTCTCATTCTGCCCACCCCATCTGGATCATCTACTCTGTTGCAGATCTTGGTGTCATCTGCAAACAGACAAGCCTCTACCCTCTAGTCCATCTGCGAGGTCACTAATGAAGATGTTGAATAGGACTGGCCCCAGGACTGATCCCTGAGGTACCCACTTGTGACTTGCATCTCTTCTGACTGTATACCATTTACCACCACTCTCTGTTTCTGCCAGTCAACCAGTTTGCCACCCAGTTGACCAACTTCTGATACCCCGAGTCTACCTAGCTTATTTATCAATCTTCTATGTGGAACAGTGTCAAAGCTTTGCTGAAGTCAAGGTAGGCGACATCAACTGCTCCCTTGGTCCACCACTCTGGTTACCCAGTCAAAGAAATCTATGAGATTAGTTTGACAGGACCTTCCTTTGTAAACCCATGCTGTCTTGGATCCTGTGCCCCTATGGATTCCAGGTGTTGCACTATCCTTTCCTTAGGAGTGCCTCCATAATCTTGCCCACTACTGAGGTAAGACTGACCGGTCTGTAGTTCCCGCCTCCTCCCTGCTACCACTCTTGTGGGAGTGGGATCACATGAGCCCTTCTCCAGTCTTCTGGGACCTCTCCTGTGCTCAGAGACTCACTAAACAATTCTGCTAAAGGCTCTGCTAGTTCCTCCTTTAGCTCCTTAAGTACCCCTGGGATGTATGCCATCAGGTCCCATTGCCTTATCCACCCTGAGCTTAGCAAGCTCTTGTAGGACCCTTTCTTTTGTGAAGGGAGTAGTGCTCACCTCCCTCCCGCTGTGTCCATGATGCTGAGCTGTGGGCCCTGCCCTACCTTCTCTTCAGTAAATACTGAGCAAAAGTATCTATTTAGGATAGATGCCTTTACAGGGCTCCTCCTCACATGCTCCCTTTTCTCCATTGCTTAGCATCACCCCTCTGGACTTTCTCCTTTCACTAATGTATCTATAGAAAGTCTTGTCACCTTCTTTTACTGTCCGTGCTAGTGTTTCCTCAGTTTGGGACTTTGCCTGCCTTACTGCCTTACCTGCTTCCCTTAGGGCAGTTTGGTATGCCTCCCTATCTTCATCCCGCTGTGTTTCCTTATATTTTCTGAAGGCCAGCCTTTTGGCTCTGACCTTTTCTGCTACTGTATTTGAGAACCAAAGTGGTTTCCTTCTTCTTTTACACTTCCTTTTCTGTCTAACACAATGGGATGTTGCTTCAAGTATTGTATCCTTAATGCTTGCCCACTTTGCCTGTACCTCCTCACCTGTGTTTCTTTTGCCAGGCTAGCTTAACTCTGTTGGCCATCTTATCAAAGTCAGCTCCTCTGAAGTCCCATATTTTGCCTTGGAATGGGATGATTTAGATGTAGTAGCCAAATTGAACCATACCATGTGATGGTCACTGGCCCCCAGGTGACCTTCTACCTGGAGATCTGTGATCCTTCTTTGTTAGTCAGTACTAGATCTAGGATAGCCCTGTCTCTTGTGGGTTGCTGTACCAGTTGTTTGAGGCCCTCCCCTGCAGGAATCCACTATGTGTCTAGTTCTGGCCGATGTTCCTGCTGGTATTGACCAATCTGTATCTGGCATGTTGAAGTCTCCCATTATCAGAACCTCCCTTTAGCTGTCATGTTTTGTATATCTTCTAACAGTAATGTGTCTATGTCCTCCCTCTGGTCTGGGGGCCTGTAGACAACCCCAGTTCTTATGGCTGTCCCATTTCCTGTTTCAGGGTGACCCACAGTTCTTCTGGCTCATTATGTGTATTCTGAATTTCTGTAGCTTTGATATTTTCATTAACATACAGGGCCACTCCTCCCCTTTTGCACCTCGGTCTCTTCTGAACAATACATAGCCAGGTACTGAAGTCTCCCAAGTGTGGTTACTGGTAAACCACGTCTCACTAATTGCTACTATGTCCAGTTTAGCCTCTGACATTTATTGCCTGCAGGTCTGGGATCTTATTTCCCAGGCTGTGAGCATTTGTGTACATGATTTTCCATTGGCCAGATTTTGGTGTGTTAGTTGTTGGGTGAAGTTTGGCATTACCCCTGTGCATCGTATGGGGAGACAAACCTTTTTTCTTACCTGGTGATGCAAATGAACGGCAAACACGCTGAATTCCTGTTTGACCACTAGCTGCATTGCTCACTTGTGAGACCCAACCTGGACTATAGTGTCCAGTTCTTTTGGCTGCACCTCCATAAGGACATGAGGATGGTAGAAGAGGTCCAGAGGAGGACTATTAAAGTGGCATGGGGGTTGCACAGAAACTATACAAGGAGAGGCTGCAGAAGCTCAAAATGTACTCCTGGAGATGATGAGAGTCAGAGGGACATGAATGTGATGTACAAGTACCTCACAAAGGTGAACAATTTGCAGGATGTGAGTGTCTTTTACAGAAGGAGGAGCACCTGAATATGGGAACATGCTAAGAAACCAGGGTGGAGGGAGGAGGTTTAAGATGGATGTGAGGAATAATTCCTCCAGAGAAAGGATGGTGGACTCCTGAAACAGCCTACCAGAAGAGGTGGTGGGTAAAGACAGTGGAGAGCTTGGAAATGGAAAAGTGGAAGCAGTGAAATGGAAGCAGTACAGTGCAAGGCAACCAAGATGGTACGGGGTCTTGGGGACATGACATATGGAGAGAGGATGTAGAACATGGACTTGTACACCCTTGAGAACAGAAGGGAAAGTGGTGATACAACAGAAACATTCGAGTACTGTACCTGAACAAGATAAACAAGGGTTTTCCCTTGAGCTCAAATACAAAAAGAAGGGGACAGTCATTCAAACTAGCAAGAGGGAGATTCAAAAGAGATATATGCACTTTCTCACACAAAGCATGGTGGAGAAGTGAAACTAGTTATTGAAAGAAGTGATGAGACCAAATCAGATAGCAGCTATGGGGTTGGGGGTGGAACAGGCATATGGGTTCAGTCAATGGAAAGGGAGCAAAACTAAGGGGTGGGATGGCTGCTGGGGCCAGAGCAGAGGTGTCAGGTAGGGTGGAAAGACTGGACTGGTGTTTTGCTTTTATCTGCTGTCACTGCCTAAGTGACTATATAGCTATGTTATATGAAGAATGGGGTTCCATGCAGATCAGAAAAACAACTTAGGAGCAATCTCCTCGTATTCATAATTAACTTAACTTGAAGGCCAGCCCTGCCAAGTACTGTAGATCTTGTCATTGTCAGCACCCCATCCCCCCTCCCATGAACTGTTCCAAATTTCAGGAAGGTTTTGCTTTTGAATAAATGGTTTTGGATTGTGAATAGAGTACATTGAATATTATATGCAATTTAAAAAATACACTGACTTTGAATAACAGTGTTGATAGGACACCTCAGGTTTCTAGTGACATCAGAGTATAACTGTTCTGTTCTTCACAGTCAGAGGTAACTTATTCTGTGTATGTATATTCTAAGTACAGTATACTACACCACAATAGATTGCAGAGATTACATTTAGCTGATAATTATCTCAAAATGTACAGGGCTAATAGAAAGGTTTACAAACAAGCTGTACTATTCACTTCCTTATATTTATATTGATACAGAATTTTGTGTTAAACAATGTTCAATAATATGTTTTCTTCCCTTAAAAAAATAAAACCACAAATTGCAGTTATGAATATTAACAATACATGATTCTATTTTAACATTGGTTTACATGTTGTTGGCATGCAGTGATAACTCTGTGTATACTTAAAAATATTATGTTGCATTTTGTTTGCAAACCTGTACCAATCTGGACAATAAAAGTAATAAACAAGGTCAGTGTTAGATGTCTTCTAAAATAGCAGTTTTCAATTCTGTGACATGTGTCATTTACAATATATAAACTCTGTAGTGTGGCATGGTATAGTACTGGGAGGTGTCAGCTACCATATATGTAAACTTCATTACTGGTGCTGACATTTCATGGGCAAAAAAAAAACCAAAAACTTTAAACACTATTCCCAGTGTATGTAATATTAGAACAGTGCTCCTTATAAACATGTAATTTAAAAGCTGGTAAATGAGTTAGGTTGTTCGCAAATCTTCCAGATGGTTATTCTTCTGATGTCCACACTATGGTGCCTATCTAAAAGCATGGAGATCAAATGAATGATCACAAAAAGTGCTAAGTGGCCAAATAATTTTATAAATCCAATGGTTACAAGCTACAAATTCTCTGACAAATATCATGTATATAAATAGAACATATTTTCTATGAAAATGTCTTGCCATGAATGGTTAAAAAAATTGCAGATCCATAAACTTCATTTCATAATTTTCTGAGATCCATATAGAATTTATTAATGATCTGTAAAAGTTTTTTCAGAACTTGTAGAACTCTTAACATGCTTGGCACATTTATGACCTTTTCCATCTGTTCCACTGAATTAGTAAGAAAACTGAGGATTTAAAAGATCATTCAGCATAGCAGCTGCAAAATAAAGGTGTGAAAAATAGTACAACATTTTATAACAGTTACCTCTGCAGTATATCAAAATGTATATACTTGTCTGCTGCTTGTAATAACTAAACAGCTTGCTTCACAGTGACACCAGCAGAACACTTTAACCTGACTTTTTATTATAGTACTTATAAATAGTGTGCTGTTTGGTTTGCATTTGAATTGAACAATGTTACAGTGTGCGACTTCATTGTGTACAGTTTCTTACAACAGAGCCAGTTCTTCACAAGTTGTTATCCAATTGCTATGGTTCCATCTCAGGCAAGATTAAGTACAAATAATCCAACTGAATTCTTAGCTGTAACTAGATTGATTTGAGTATGCGATCTATACAGTAGGTCTACAGTTCCCTAACTCTTTCTTTACTGCTTCTCCACACAGGAATGAATGTTGACTGCAGAGATGACCTTGTATGGTAAACAAAGATAATGGAGCTCAATTATTTCCTAGCCTCGAGTGAGCAATTTATCATTAAAAGGAAACATGATGAAATTGGCTGAAAGAGTGTTGCTCCTTTTAAGGTGCCACAATATTAGTAACATGCCCAAATAAGCAATTTTGTAGCATTATCATCATGCACAAGCTAGCCATATTCCATTAGTGGCTGGCTAAGATAAGTTCATTGCTGCTAGAAATCTTTTAGCTGAAAGCAACCTCAAGAAAGCCTGTGGTCACATAAAATTCTCTGAGATACTGTGACAATAGTTGTGCTGATAAAATACTTTGAATGATATCATTCAGATATTGTTTGAATAACCCAATTGTGTCAGATTGTTTACCAGTTGGATTTATCGCACACCATCAAGCAATCCAGCAACTTTTAGCAAGTAAACCTGGTAAGTATGACAGATGCCATGTCTGATTAGACAGCAATGCAGCTGAAAGGAATTCTCTATCAGCACTTATTAGCATAACGGTTATGAAGAAACCACTGATCCATAAAGGATTGTGTGCAGTAGACCTCATCAAGATTTTTTTTACCTCTTACTTTCACAATGTCATTATTATCTGGTTCTTAGCACTGCATGTTCTGCCTAACATGACACAGATTTAACTCTTTCAGAGTGGCAACAGAGTATATTCTGCCAATTACAATGTAGTTCTGTGCTATATGTAGGATGTCAGCACTGAAGGATAATACCTTGGTATAGAAACTGATGTGTTTTATTCGGAATGTTATTTGTATTTCTCCACAGTTTTTGATGACTAAATGGAGGACACACTTTCAAAAAGAATGACTGCTTGTCCTTCCCTACAGGATAAAATTGCACATTCAAAAAAACTGCTGCAAGCATTCGAGAAGGATTCATTTCAAGCTGGTTTTGATAAGCCACCAACTAAGATTTTACCCAGTTGCAAGATAGAAGTATATTATTCACTTCATCCCTAAATCCTAATGTCACATGTCCCTGTTTTTTGTGACTTTAGAGCCCTAATTCTGCATTAATGTAGTTTTTTTTCTATCTATCTATCTATCTATCTATCTATCTATCTATCTATCTATCTATCTATCTATCTATCTAGTTTTTGCTGACCAGAAAAGGAGGACTAGACAATTCTGCCTATTTTCAGCCTCATCCCGGGGGAGGGGGATACAGATGGATGCCTCTATCTATCTATCTATCTATCTATCTATCTATCTATCTATCTATGTCTGTCTGTCTGTCTGTCTATCTATCTATCTAGATATCTGTTATACAGGCATGGTGATTGTGAGTGCCAACCCACATTGCCTACCCCTGCCCATGAGATGGTGACCAACACTCATCCAGCACTCCTTTCTAGTGCTGGCCACCATCTCATTCATGCAAGTAATGTCTTCCACTGCCATTCATGGAAAAGCTAAACCTCTTAGTGTACTAAAAGAAGTAATCATATACCTTCAAGAACTCTATGTGGGCATCTTTCTTGTTATAACTGGAGATGCAAAGTCCAGAATTGATAATTGTCCAGAAGTATTGTCTGTGGCCGAACAAGTCGCAGTACTGATACTGTACTCACATGCAAGGTTTTGGAATCTATACCTGTGTAATGGATTATGAGAGGGTGGAAGTAGTTCAGAGAAGAGGGATTACAATGAGTCAGGAAATTGGGAAAAGGCTCATGATGAAAGGTTATAAGACATTGACATGTACACACTAGAGACCAGGAAAGAGAGGATGTACATGATAGAAACATACAAGTACATGCATAAGATAAATGGAGTGGATTTATTTCTTTATTTAGTTTTTGTTGACCTGGTAAGTGCACTAGACAAACAGTTACCTGTTTTCAGGCATGACCCAGGAGGAGCATCAACAGCAATTGAATACATACAGCAATTGAAATACAATCAAGTCAACAAAAAGATACAGGGTTTTTAATACATAGTAATCAACAAGACAGGTTATAACATGTAACATATAATCCATATTGATGTTGAAGGTGTAGTTTTACATTCATACAGTAAACAGTAATGCATGTGCTAGTCAGCTTTTTATTGAACCAGGGAAGAGTGGAGTAACAGATTCCCATGTTCCTTAGTTTATCAGAAAGAAGAGGGTGGTCAACCATATCAAAGGCCTTTGTTCAGTCAATAAAGACAGCACCAGCAAGTCCTCCTTTGTCTAGTGTGTTAGCAATGCTGTTAGTTAAGGAAAGCAGGACTGTGGTTGTACTATGGTGTTGTCGAAATCTGTGCTGTACTGGGGAAAGGATGTTGTAGGTTATTAGACAGCTGGTAAGCTGTGCTGACACCATTTTTTGAGAATCTTATTGAGGGCAGGTAAAATAGTTATGGGTCTGTAATTAGTTGTGATTTTACTGTTGCCGTTTTAAAACATTAGGACTTCTCTAAGTTCAGCATCGAAGCCTACCATGCTGACCTGAAATACACAGACAGGTCCCCGGTCTCAGCTACAAGTGACATCTCAGCTGTCCTTAATAATTATCTTACAATATTCTCATCCCTGCAAGATAAATACGCACTTATTAGAAAAGGTTTTATGTGATAAAGAGTAGTCCTTTATCACGCTGCACATTAGAGCGACGAAAGAATCACCCTCCTCACAAGGGTAACTTTACATTAGAGAGACCACCACAGACAGCGACGGTCATCTAAAATATGCAATAATAATTTTTATACAGGGGATGCACCCCTGCACCCCCAAATAATGATTCTCAACTCCAAGAGGAGGGACTTACAAAATTAGAAACTCCCTGGAAGCAAAAGAATTGCCTGCACAAGGATCCGAACCTGGCACTACAGGCTCCAGAAGCAGTGTTTCATGCCACTACACCACACGCCCAGCTCAGCAGGGCTTGGCCAAATAATTCCTTTTATTCTCTTTCTCATGAGTGTAGTGCATATCCCTCAGCGCCACACTCGCTATACTAAATCACAAGCTCTTTTTCCACACTCGCTCTACATGGGAGTGGTACAGTATAATTGAGTCGCTTATATTGAGCTGCTCAATGATACTCACCCATATAGACTGCTACCATTATGAAGAGGAGCGTGAGGGGCATCATCATCAAATGGCTACATGATGGCTTACTTTCCCTTGTGAAGTCAAGGGACAAATGTTGAGCAAGATTTAAGGCCTCCCACGATATATCTGTATTCCAGGAATATAGGCAACTTAGAAACACTTGCAAAAAAGCCATCCACTCTGCCAAGACAGAGTTTTGTAAATCACTATCCACCTAGTTATCTTCAGCTAGGGTCCAGAGGGGTTTCTGGCAGAACATCAAGAATATTGTTAGTGGCTTCTTCAGAGCCTATATCACTGACATTCTTATTGAAGGGGTAAACTGTAGCAACGTTGTGACTATTGACAGTGCCTTTAATTCTCAGTTCTCTGACCTGTCTGCCTTTACCTCCCAGTTCACTGATCCCAGTGAACCGAGCCCCTCCTGTCATCCTCAGTCTGGGACTACCCCTGACCTCCTTTTACTTTAAAGCTAACTTTTGTCAGTGATTCTCAAAGACTCCTTGCTGGCCTCTCTCCCCACACTGGTACTGGCCATGACAGTAAAGAGCCCAAACATATCTGCCTTGGGGCCTTTTTCCTTGCCCAGCTCATCTCCCACATCTTTAATACACCACTTATTACTGGGATCATCCCTGCTATTTGGAAAATGGCCAGGGTTGTTCCTGTTTTCAAACAAGGTGACTCAAAAAATTTCAATAACTACCGCCCTTTTGCTATTCTTTCTACTATTTGCAAACTGCTTGAAAAAGTAATTGCTACTCAGCTCGCAAACTACATCCAAATCTATGATCTACTTACCCCGGTGGTAAGGGTCTGTTCTAGGGCCCATTCTTTTTTCTCTTTTTATCAGTGATTTGCCCCTGGTCCCAGCGCAAGGGTGTTCCACCCTTTATGCAGATGACCTTGTGATCCTGAACAGCTCCCCAGACATCAATGTCATCAACTCCCATCTAAGTGCTGACTTATGCAATATATGCAAGGCTGCTAATAGCAAGCTGGGCTTGGCTTACAGAACCAAAATCTGCCTCATTCCGGCTGTGCACTTTGTCCTGTCAAGGGGTTCTTCAACCCACACTCTGCTATGGGCTAGTATTCTTTACACAGAAGCCCCAAAAACTTGTCTAGCAAAATGGAATGTAGCTTATAATAATATATGCTGCTTTGCTCTCTCTGCCTCCCCCCGTCTCACCCACCAGTGCTATCTATGCAACAAACTCGAGTGGCTTTCCCCTGACAACCATCAAACCTTTGTAATGGGCAATTTCATTGACAATGTCATCAGAACTGCCACTCCCCCTGTGCTAGCCAAGCTACTAAAGCCTGCTAACCCCTCCTATCTGCTAAGGTCTAGTGGATCACAAGTATTGCTGGTTCCCAAGACGCTTACCCTAACTGGGTATTCAGCGTTCACCATCTGCACACTCTATGCAGACTATGGAACTCCCTCCTTACCCATTTTTGTACCTCCCCCTCCCATACCTGCTCCAGAAACTTCCTCTGGTGCTTCCTGAAATTTGCCTCAGCCTGTCATTGTAACTAAGATATTTACCCCCTTCCCCACACTGTGCTGCACTTGATGGCCTTGCTTCATCTGCCTCGAGTAGGTGTGTTTACATAATTAGTTGGTTAACTCCCATCTGGGCTTCAAATCCTCCCTATGGAGTTACCCGAGGGGTCTCTCCACTTGTTTATGCATCTCGCACTAACTCGCACTCTGACGTGTTGTGACAGGCCCTCCTCTAAGGGGTATTATTAATATTATCTAACCCCTGGCACCTGGCCCTGTAACTGCAACATGTCTCACCTGAGCCTGCTATACCCCCGGGTGGTCAAGGTCCCCCCCCATTGGCACTTGTATCCTGTTTAAGATCTTCTGTTGGCATAAGGGCATTCTCCCCTCTATGCACCGATCTGCACTGTGGTATATCCAAACTTTGGTTCCCCTGGTTTACTTACCCCTCGGGGTACTGTATCTCTGATATATTGCACTATAGGTTTTCCTGTACTGTATTGTCTCCACATGTTAGCTTTCCACGACAGCCCTGTTCAAGCTGTCATGTATACTGTTGTAAACCTTAGCTTAAGACTTACTGTTTGTTTCACTCAACTTTCTCTACCCTGTTTATGCGCATCCCGCATCTTGATGTAAACTTCACTCATGATTGTATGTAAACTCTCTGTAAACCAGTTTTTGTAACCCTCCCTGGTCTCACCTGAAAATAGGCACTTGGATGTCTAGTGTGACTTACCCGGTTAACAAAAGCAAATAAATTAATTATTATTTTACATGGCTCTCTAATGTGACCTTGTTATGTTATGCTTAACCTCTGGCTGTCAACAGCTACCTTGTCATGTTATGTTCTTCTACATGCCTTCCTATTAAGGCATGCTGTGTCTGACTATTGCCTTTCTCTGATGTGCTGTAATATCTGCCTTTGACTGTAATCTCCTTGTAAACTCCTGGGCCACACCTGAAAATAGGCACTTGACTGTCTAGTATGCTTACCTGGTTAATAAAAGCTAAGTAAATAAATAATTTTGATTTTCCAGATAGTAGGCACTGTTTTAGTGGAAAGGGATAGGCTCATGATTCTTGCAATGGGTATGGACAACTCCATGACAGCTAATCTTAGGAGTCCAGGCTGTATGCCATCTGAGCCTGCAGATTTGGACTCAGGAATGTTTCTTAGTAGACTGTATATCTCTGCATCCTTTACCCACTTGAAGCAGAAGGAGGGGTGTTGTCCAAGATCCACTCATGTGTGATGCGCTTGAGTAGGAGTGCAAGGGGGAAGGCTGAGGAGTATGAAGAGAAGTCATTGAAATATGCATTGAAAGCATTGGAGATGCTGGAAGTGTTTTTACAGTTTACACCATCGACATGGTCCATTACTGCTTTACCAACTGCACACCCCTCATGTACGCTGACGACTTAGTGTTTTACAGAAGTGCCAATAATATTACTGACCTCAATAGAAGTTTGACAATGGACCTAAGGAATGTCCAGTCCTGGCTCCAAAATAATAAATTACTTATGTTGTTTGGGATTTCAAAGGCATTTTTGCCTTAAACAAAAGCACAGATATGAGGTGGAATTTAATGAAACTGGAAATAAGTAGATTCAAGAAAGATGTCCCAAAACATATTTTTTTCACTGAAAAGGTAGGAGCTAGTGGATTATCTGCACAAGCAGATGGTGCAGACTAAATCAGTGGTGGGAGGGTCAAGGTCTGCTACGACAAGCACATGGCCATAGTGAGAAAGACAAGGGCATACGTTAGAAGAAGGGATGGCCACTAGGGCTTTAAAGTGTAGCTTTGTACAGCGGGAGGACTGGATGGGTTTTTGGGTCTTTTTCTGCCATCACTTTCTATATTTATATATTTCTAAGCACAATATTGACAATATGACTTATAGAGCCATACATTATACTTGCTTAAAAAAGAAAACAGCAGGCAGCAGATGTGAGCAATGGAAACTACCAGCCAGTGTCTCAGAGTGGGAGAAAGAGAGAGAGGCCGGATAATGAAGGATGGCACCTGGAGGGGGATGCACCACTAGACAATCAAAGAGTTCTTCTATACCAAAATGGGGAGCAGGTGAAGGAGGGGTTTCCACTAACACCAGAGGATTATGCAGAACCACTGGTAAAGTTTTCCATTGGCTTGGCACAGTATGTAACATGATGCAGCTTCTTTGTGAGTGGCCTGCTATAGGCACAGTGTGTATGAATATGCAGCTGCTTCATGAGTTTCTGCAGGGACACTTGTGAAGACAGGCACAGATCTCAAACATTGCATAGGACAGTGTACTGTAACTGTTTCACGTGTTACTCACTAGGCAAATTTAAAAGTGTTTAACAAGTGTGGCACAATGTCTCTCATGATAGAGGTACTTTGCATATGGCCAGTATACTGTAGGTTTTTGTGAAGCCTATTAAATGTGTGTGACAATGTATATGATTAATAAAATGAAGATAAGTGCAAACTGGTCTGCCATGGGACCTGAATAATACAAACATCAAACTTGGAGGATTTACTACTTTACTTTGGATACTATTGGGAGAGAGGGACAAGTGGATTGTTGGTTAGGTGTTTCTATTGAATTGAAGGAAGAAGGACCTTGTGGTTGTAGCAGGGTGGGGAAAAGCTCATAATTTAATGGAGGGGGTGATAAACTGGTACTCTTCTCATTATTATAAGGAGTACAATATCATAATTAAATTTTAAAAATACTGTGGTAGGGTGAGGACCTGTCTAGCCCTGAAGTGCATTAAAATGGGATGTTAGTATTAAGCTGTACCACCACAACATGGTCCTCCTTTGCAGGTACAGGATCAATAGAGAGGTTCAAAATTAATAAATATATAAGCATACATATATAAACAAAAAGCACCACCAACAGAACAGTATACCGTAATGATAACGACCGCATATGGGTGACCATCAAAACGGTGACCCATATGAGAGTGCTATCATCATGGGCGATGGTAGGGGGATGGCTACTGTTGTGACAGTGAGGGTAGGGTGGGCGACAGGAAGGGAGAGTGCATTACAGGATGTATGGGAATAGGGAACAGGGTTGTAACCCTGTAGCATGCCTACTTCTGCCAAGCCAACCTTGCGGTGTGGTGTGGTGGGTAGGATGGTTAGCTCCAACTGAGCAGGTTCCTAGTTCAGGACTGGGTGTGGGTTAAATTTTGTGACATCCCACAGTTGTGGGATTTACTTTTTTTTTAAACTGGGCTGTGCCCCCCTCCTCGACATGCACTCACCTGGAGTTGAGAATTTTAAGATAGGGTGGTGCGGGGGGGGTGAAGGTCCCCATGGGGGGGGTCAGGGGGCACAGCCCTCCCCCGAATGCACAGTTCCTGGTCACCTTTAAGTGCACATCACCAAAAATGTTTTCGGCACTAATGCAGTTTGCGATAATAGTGATTGCCTTTTGGTGGTCACTATTATCACATAGAACCCAGCAGAACTATGAAAATCTGAGATACTTAAAAGTCTGTTGCAACAGAACTGTTCTGTCCTTTCTTTGTTCCTTCTTTCTCCTGACATTGGTATGGCTACCCACAGTCACAAAACTATGAACTCTCTGAATGATTATACCTCATGTTTATTTCTATTTTCTGAAGCTGGTAGGTAATACTGCCCCTCCCCACTCCAAAGCACAGAATTTATAGACACAGAGGGCTCAATTTTCAAAGTGCTCTTATATGGCTGCTATTTGCAGCAATTCAGGGCTGAGGCAATCTCGGAGTGTGTCAGGGACCCTGCGCCTTATTTAAAACAAACATTTGTCTGCTGAAGGTTTGCTTGCTGGTATTGGAATTGGTAGTGCAGGAGTTAGAGAGATGAATAATAGGAATGGCAGTGAAGTATTAAACTAATGCCACACCCCACCCACACCCTGCAGAGACTGAGCAGGTTTTGGGTTTGCTTTTGGAGTCGTCAACCATAAGCTCATGCCATTCCACCTCCCTCCACCCTGCAGGCATGGACAGGTGTTGCGGTGTGCCTTGGGGTCTTCGGCCCTTACACTCACCACATTCCATAAGGAAATAAGCTGAGATGGGTGCAATAGAAGAGAATGGGGTGAATGTTAGGGCTGAAGACCCCAAGGTACACCTCAATGCCTGTCACTGGCTGCAGGGTGGGGGTGTTGCTGGAATGGCATGAGCGTTACGGCTGACAACCCAAGTCACACCCCAACGCCTGTCAGTCTCTACAGAGTGGGGTGTTACAGTTTGAAATCCTAATGGCCCAGGTGTTTGTTGGTATTTTCACTCCAGATTTTTAACATGGGCTTTCTGGGACCCCATCTCATGAACAGTGGCACTATCATGTCGTTACTTAATCCCAAAAGGTGATTTCTCACAGTGACTGTGCCATTCAGTACCACAGGTGTAAAACACATTTTTGACAGGATGTGAAAAATGACAACTGCACTCTTTATGAGGAGGTGTGAAAAATGGCAAGTTGAAAATCTAGAGTGACAATATGAAAACTTGACATAATGTGCGTGCGTAGAAACTGTGCAATGCATGGCTGTAACACAATCATTTTTGGACTATTTTCACCACATTTTCAACAAGGATATTTTGGGACCTCATCTCATGAACAGTGCAAATGTGATTCTGTTAATCTGTCCCAAAAGTTGATTTCTCTCAGTGACTGCACCATTCGGCGCCACAGGTGTGAAAACACATTTCGGGTAAGATGTGAAAAATGACAGCTGTACTGTTCATAAGGAGGTGTGAAAAACTGACAATGTTGAAAATCTGGAGTGAAAATATTAACAATTGGAGAAGTTATGAGCATGCATAGAAACTGTGCAACGCACGCTCATAATGCAGACATTTTTTGGAATTTTTTCACCAAATTTGCAACATGGGTTTTTTGGGACCCCACCTCATGAACAGTGGCTCTGTCATTTCATTAATCAGTCCCAAAAGGTGATTCCATGCAGCAACCGTGAAATCACCTTTTGGGAATAATCAAATGACAATGACAGTGTTCACGAGGTGGGGACACAGAACCCCATTTTGAAAATCTAGGCCAAAATTCCTACAAATGGCTGAGATTTCAACCTAAGTTGAAACACCCCCATTGACTCCCATTACACAGTTTAGCATAATTTCTTCAGTTTGCCGGTCGGCTATGAAGAGTGCAAATGTGTCCCAGTCTATAGAAGATTGTTGCTGCTGACCTTTGGAAGTAAGTATGGGGGTAAGGGAGGGTATGGGAAGGTGGGTCTGCAGAGGGAGGAGGGTGGGCTTGAGGGGAGGGAATGGGGAGACGACAAGGGACCTTTTCTCTTTACAGGAGCAAAAAGACTTCAGGGACAGTTTTCTTTATTTTACAGGTTACCAAAAATATTTAGGCACACTGGGGTGGGTTCCCAGTGTGCCTCAATAATGAGTGTGAGTGTGTGTGTGGGGGGCATGCCGACACGAGTTGGACACCCGATGTCAGCACTTGAAATATTCAGGTGGGTGGGGGTCATCTGACAATGGGAGTGGACATCCCGTGTCAGAAAAAGTGTCACATTAATGGGTGGGGGGAATACATGCTGACATGGGGACTGGGCACCCCAATGTAGGCTTTCTGGGGAGTGTGTGGCAGGTGGGAGGAGCTGCCAATTAGGAAAGCTGTCACAGACAGCTCGCCGATTCATTGGTGCCTGAGGGATGAGCCCCATAGAGTGTCAACTCGTAACCATCCTGATTGGAACATCACTTTCCTTTCAAGTGAAGACCGCTTCTCTCAAACTGTTGTCATAGACAGCTTGCCAATTCATTGGTGCCTGAGGGACGAGCCCCATAAAGCATCAACTGCATTGGGCAGAAACTCACATACCTCTAAAATGTTGTACTGTCCCAAGACATTTCTGGCGCATACATGGCATGCATATGTGCAAGCAAACATAAAAATGAGGGTCCCCGCATCTAAAACCTGAGACTTGACAAATTTGCAGGGTTATGTCAGAAAGGTGGCACACCTGAAGAGTTTGGTGGAAGGCTCCATCATGCCCCACTTGGCTCAACTCTCAAGGGACCACGAAGAAGGGTGTGTGTGAACATGGCTGTAAGATGGGAACCAGTGGCATAAAGAGTACTGGGATGGCATAAGTACTAATAGTGGCATGGTGTCAATGGGAGAGTGCTAGGGTGGCACGCTTTGGGGGTACCCTAGAGATGTGTTGGCAGCCAAATGGTGCAGGTACAAGAGATTGCTGAGAAGGGACCACAACCCAGCAACAGGTGCACACAGCCCTGGCACCTGCCCCATAGGTGCCACTTA
This sequence comes from Neoceratodus forsteri, assembly GCA_016271365.2. Taxonomy (NCBI): domain Eukaryota; kingdom Metazoa; phylum Chordata; order Ceratodontiformes; family Ceratodontidae; genus Neoceratodus; species Neoceratodus forsteri. Next base: position 541,411,220 of record CM028131.1, on the reverse strand, counting down.
CTGCAACATGATAGGCAGGCAGCAGCCTGCCTCCATGCAAGGGGCCAAGCCTGGGAACTGTTCTCATCCACCACCAGCATTCTACACCCTACAGATACTTCTACATGCCTATGGTGTTCTGGTAAGTCACACCTCTGCAGCAGGTGCTAGGACTGTGTGCACCTGTTATCAGGTTGTGATCTGATCTTGTCAACCTCATGTACCCTGGCCAATTGGCTGCTTACACATCTGCAGAGTACCTCTCACAGGATGCCACCTCAGCACACATGCATTGCTGCCATGCCATGCCATCATAAGTCCTTATGCCACCCCCATGCTCCTTATGCCCCAGGTCAATGTCTTGCAGCCCACCCCAATCAGCATCCTGCCTGGCAGTGGCACAGAGCCCTTAGACCACCTCCTGGCTGGTCTAACCTGAGCCCTCTGTTATGGCCATGATGGAGCTTCCAGTATCCCAAATAAGGGGATGGTGCAGCCCCACCATGATGCAGTCACCCTTGCCACCTGGCTCATGGGCACGTTGCCACAAGGGAGGTGCAGGAGGGGCTTTCACATAGCATTCTAAAGTTACCACATGACGGCATTTGAAAATCGAGTGGTAACGATAACGGGCAGTGCCACTTGCATCATACACTTTTGGCTCAGACACCTTGCATCATAGTTCACCATTTGGAAAGTGAGTCAATGGAATCCAGAAACTCAAAATGAGCCTGTGTACAAATATAATTGGAATACTTACCTATGTTGCACACTTATTTGCAAATCGCAACCAGTGGTCAATACAGCTGGTGTGTAAACCAGAAATGGTTTTACCAGACTCCTTGATAAACTTTCCCTATATTCTGGTCCCAGCACATACATGTACCAGCAGTTCTCAATGGTCAAATGAACTTCACACTGGCTGATGATATACCTTTGGATGGGGATGGAGCAAACAGAGATAAACAGCAAATTAGCATTGCCACATGCTCATTTTATTAATGCACTCTCTGCAGTGTTACATGGAAATATCTATTATAATTTGACTGGTATAATCTTGTACTTATTGCCACAGGATAAGCAAAACTTAAACAGAAAAAATAAATAAATAAAAAAAATCATGGACCCATCACTCAACGACTCTGGCCAGAAAAATCACCCTGTTTATGTCAGACTAATTGTTCAAGTTCAACATGCTATGACGTCTTCTTCAGAGCAACCAGACCAAGGGCACTTTTTAAGTTAATCCCTTAAAGCTATTTTACCTCAAAAAGAAAACACCACTAGTGAACACCAAAGAGACTATTGAAAGTATGTCATTGAGGCATAGTCAGGAAGCATAGAAAGATCAGGAGCAGGTATAAAAATCAGAAGTAGCATTTTATTTTTTCCAGTAACAGTAAAATAAAAAATAAAATTGTTCAGTATAACTATTTACAAAGGCAGTACAAACACAGAAAGCAAAGTCGTTCATCTGAAGATATCTCTAATTCCAAGTTTCAGTCTTGCTGTCTCTCTAGCAAAAGTATTGCTGCTCTTTTTGTAAGTCTCTGCCTGGGAACTCATTAAGGAGATATCCTGTTTTTTAGAAAATGTTCCTGCCAGAGTCTTTCCTTGCAGGTGGCACAAAACAGTACATGGTGTCCCAGAACTGACCTCCTGTTGACAGCTCTGCAAAAGACCTAGTGTTGCATTCCAGGCTAACCCCTAAGTTCCAAATAGTGTTTTGCAATCATTTTAACACTATAACTATATACATTTTCAAACCAAGAGATCCCAGTTTTACATAAAGATTCACACATGTTTTATAACTTCAGATAAGCAAGGGGGAAGAAAAGATAGATACAGCAAGTGAAGTCAGAGAAAAATGTGACTATGCAGTCAGACAAGAGATAGAAAAGAAGAGCATGGAACAGATCCTTGTGTTTAGTTCTTTCTAAATGACAAATGGGACAGGGCCTTATTCAACCCTGTCACAAAATACAGCAGTATATAACAAGTAACAAATGATGCAATTATGTGATCCATTAGAAAAAAAACATGCAAACAATTTATAATAAACTGATTGCTTTAAATAGCATTATTTTTAAAAATATCTGATCACTCTGTCAGTAATAGGTCATCTGACCGTTGAGGTACATGCCTCCATGCCTCCATGGAATGTGTGGAATGTCCTTTGATCTAGCATCTGTATTTGCATGGTTTTGAGTATAACCTCATTTAACATTTACTGATTCCTTTCTCACACTGGCATGTCTCAGCATGTCTTGAACTGTTTCTTTTCTAAGTCTCAATGCCCATTAGACAGCCTAAGAACTTCTCTTCCATATCCTTGGCATGCTTATGCAGGATTTCTTTAATCAGAATGATGCCAGTGACCTGGTTTGGAACAAGCCTTGGTCATCGGGGGGCTGGCCGGAGGAAGAGGTTCGAGCATCCCACAGGATGCTCTACCTCCTCAGCGAGGGAGTGTGGTCACAACACCAGTTATTGTCACCTGTGGATGCTTGGGCAGTGGCACATGGCTCACAATGTGGGTCAGAAGGACACCAATAGGCACTTAGCTGAGACATGCAAGCACAACTATAGCCTGGACTTGCATCCTTGTCGGTGTCCTCAGGGGTGGGATTTTGGGGACTAAAAACAGCAGTGCCTATTCATCAACATGGGTGGGAGTATGTGTGATAGGCATGTAACCCCCCCGACAGCTCTGCACCCTTGGAAGATCCGTGTGTCAGCCGTGTCATCAAACACCAGCAAATCTGAGACTCCCATTTGTGGCTCTGCCCCCCCTGATGTGTAGGTTCTTGGGGGGTGGGTGGGTGCGGAGCTTCAGACCTGGGCAGGCAGCCAATCAGCAGCCCAACCCAGGTCCTTCAGTGGATCCCTTGTGGACATGGGCACTCAGGCAGCTCAGTGGGGGGGTGTCCCCCTGATGTCCACTCCCAGCCTATCTAGAGTGCCCACTGATTGGGGCAGCCTCGGTGGGGGGTCCGATGACTCTCTTTGGACCCACCACATCTTGCAGCAGCAACCTGGGAGGGACGTGTACCATTTACAGCTGCCTCCAGAAGGTGCAGTTGTTGCTCCCTGCACCATACTCTGCACTTAGTGAATGACACATAGTGTGGCCATACCCCCACTCCAGTCCCCAGCCCACCCCGCATGGTGCTGTGCATTTGCTGGGTCCTCAGTACATGGGGTGAGTATCATGGCCCTGCATGCCACGCAGAAAGGTGGGTGGGTGTGGCAGTGTGGAGTGGGCTATGCAGGGGTTGCTTCTGCATGCTACGCGCACCTTTGTGAATAGGGCCCGATAGAAAAATACAAAATAATCCATCCTCCACTGCCATGCTGCATGATCCCTGACCAGTTGGAGGGGATGGAACACAGATGATCATGGTCAGTACTACCGCTGAGCCCTGCTGTCAGAGGGAGATAAAAATGTGATAAAAGAAAAAGAATACTTTATCTAAGGGATGAAAAGTAATAATAATAAATAGAGAATAATGCATAGGCAACTGTGTTATGAAGTTTTTTTGCAAACCCAAGGAATGTGATGACCCATAAACCTCAAGAGCGAAGCTTGAGAGGTTTATTAGGTCATCACACACAGAAGATGTGTAAAAAAACTTCATAGACACACAGTTGTCTATGCTTTATTTTTTATAATTACTGGTGCAAGGAGTCAGTGCCAATGAGCAGCAGTGCTGTGATCCCTGCTGCTGCTCAGTCCCCCTACTCTCCACACACACACACACACACACACACACACATTTTCTCTATCTGTCTCTCCCTCTGCAGTGCAGACATTGTTTTCTTTTTTCTTTCCTTTTTTTTTAGTTACACTGTAGAACCATGCATAGTCAGCCACAACCAGTTCCTAATCTCAGTCACTGTCTCCTGAAGCTCTGCCCAAAGCGTACCAGCATCAGGATCAACCTGATAGATTTTCTATGCTGAAAAGGCAGGATCAACCACATAAATACTATAAAAAATTAATAAGTTACCTAAGATGGAAGTTAGAGGCAAACAATCAATGTGGGTCCTCGGTATTGAGAAACGAAGATGCCATGTTTGTTGAGTTGTTCAGCCCACCTACACACAGAATAAGAGCCAATTAGATGGTGTGCTACAAATGAGTGCAACAAAATGCTATAATAACCTGTTCTTATGGTTATTACGGTGTTTGGAACACAACTTGACTCCATACATTTTTTTATTTTTATTTATTTAGTTTTTGTTGACCGGTAAGTGCACTAGACAAATCCTGCCTATTTTCAGGCATGACCCGGGGAGGGATACAGATGAATGCCAACTGACCTTGAACCAGAATAAGCTGTTGCTGGTATATTTTAGTGAATGAAGGAAATTTGACCAGGACACGGAAATTCCCTACTCTTTCGATAAGTGCCATGGGATCTTTAACATCCACCTGAACTACCACCAATCCAGGCAGATGGGACCTTGGTTTAACGTTTCATCCGAAAGACGGAAGGGGTTCACCATTAATTATTATCAAATAATAAACTCAGAGTGTTAGCTCTGATTCAATTAAATATAATAATATTATATATTTTGAATCTTATCCTAATTTTTCCTGTAGTTGGAAACCTTTAGTGAGAGTTCCTGTGTGCTTTTGTTACCCTGCCTGGGTGGTAGACCTTGTGTCAGGGTCAGTGGCTGCATAAACCATAGAATACAGTTGCACAAGCACCATGTACTACTCAGTCTTCAGTTAGTCTAAACCAAACTCATAAGAGCCCTATGACCATAGGAACCTTGACTGTTGAACTCCAAGGAACACCACACCACTGATATGTTAAGGGTCCAAAGAATTCCAATCCTAAATTTTAGTTTCTTTGCTTTGCACACTTTGCGTGTCAACCCTCATAGATATATTGACACAGTATTTTGCATTTCATTTATTTTCTTACTTTTTGAAAAAAGTTATCTAAAAACATCTTCACAGTGATGCTCACTGTACCATGCCTGAAGCTTTGTTTGTTAGTGACCCAGCAGACCACTCACAAAGCAGCTGCTTAACTGCAGTATATGCACTGCACGAGATATGTAGTTTCCTGGCCACTCCAAAAGATGTTGTGCAGTGATGCTCATCATATTTTAAATAAAAAATTACTGCAGCAGACCTGCACTTTTTATCACCAGTTGCCCCGTGGACCACTTACAAAGCAACTGTATACTGACGCTCACTGTTGCAGACCCATAGCTTGCTTCTCTAGTGGCCCTTCAGGACACTCCGGATACAGTTGCATAGTGATGCATACTGTACCAGACCTGCACTTTGCTTTGCTCAGTGCCCCACAGGCTGTATGTGAAGCAGCAGTCCCATAGGGAAGGGCCTAGGCCTGTGGCAAGCCTGGGAAGAAGTACACACATTGGGCTCACTCCTGAACCTGCAACTTGCTTCACACAGGTGCATGTAGATATATGACAAGAATCAGGTCTGGGGCTATGTCTCACCGGTATGCTGCTTCAAGTTATAGGTTAGGGTGTATGGATTTGGCTTCCCCATAGATGTCACATTTGATGTAGGGATGTACACAAAGAAGCAGAATCATCAGGCATAGCCCTAGTCCTGTTCCTTGCTTTGTATGGGTAAACAGCTGAACATGGACACAAAATTATAGGCTGTAAGAAAAGCAGCAAACTTGTGGTGAACAACCCCACATCTGTAGCTCTTTGCCTTGGGCTCCTCCTTTGCAAAGCAACAGACACATGGGACTCAAGAGCAGAACTATATCTTTCTTTATGCATGGCCTGTCACATATAACACACAGAAGCAGACCTATGGAGCATGGCCCCAGGCCTATAGCTTGAAGCAGTAGACCCATGGGCAAGGCCTTGACCTGAAGCTTCATCCATATAACATGGCTCTGGACATGAGGGGCATGGTCCCAAGTCTGTAACATGTAGCAGCAGACCACGGAACATGGCCCTGACCTGTAGCTTTGCCTTAGGTCTCAACAGTAGGGATTGTGGATGTATATTACAGTTCAAAATGCTAATACCACAGTTTTGTGCTTTGTGACATTGCAACCCTAATAAATGCAATTACATAGTTTTTGGTAATGAATGTCATTACTTTTTGAGAGAGTATATTGCCAGATGTATAACTTGCTTCACATAGTGCCCCATATGAAGTAGCAGATTAGTTTGTTTTGGTGTAACACATGAGTCAGAGCTTGCTTGATATAGTGCCCTGCAGACGATGCACAGGCAGCTGTAGAGTAATATTTTGCTTCATGGTTGGCTAGCAAGAATTGCGTGATTATTTGACTTGTGCGGGGCATATAGGATTCTTAAAGTGCACCTACAGTATCATACTCATAGCACAAAAATCCCTCAAACCCTACAAAGGAGCCTTACCTCCTTCAGTGTTACCAGCTGTACAATACAACATTTTATAATTCTGGGATTTAGGATATGGAGGGTTCATATTTAGGCTCCATACAGCCAGGAGCTTAATCCCCTTCACTTCCTGATCGTGAGCCATGCCCCCGTGCTCCCATATTTCAGATTGCAATGTTTCATGAAGTTTATAGGGCATGGTGGCATCCTCCCTGAACTGTAATGGGGGAATTTTTCCTTCTACTTTTTTTTACATATTAGATGGACAATTTAAATAAATTCAAAACCACCATTCAATTAACAAGTTCCTGGGGCCGAGAGAGAGCGCGAGAGAGAGGTATATACAGTAGCTAGCTAGCTAAATCAATGGATAGATGAATAGATAGAATGACAGACAGACAGACAGACAGACACTCAGTTAATTAGTTAATATGGGGATGGGCTGCCAACTGCTAGATATATTGCTTTCTGTATCTGTTTATCAATCTTTAGAAATACGATATTATTCTTGCACAGTAGACAAATATAGTTAGGGATGAGTACAGGGAATGCTCAACCTAGATTTGTGCACCTTAATAACTTAGGTGTTTTTTGCCACAGTTGCACAAAATTTGGCATACGTGGTCTAGTCAGCAAGTTCTCAAGACTTGGGTAGTTATGTGGTGGACGCTTCTCTGGCATCTGAGATCCGGTTGTGTGACTTTATATAAGAATCCACTAAATGTTGCAGTTTGTTTTCTCTCACTACTGCCTAGATGGTAGAAATTTCATTCTCAGACTTTCAGGGTTGAAGGAGCGGTGCCAAGAGTGTGCCTTTCAAAGGTTTCATGAAAAAATATTAAATGGTTCCATACAGTAGTTATAGGGTTTTGAATTTGTGCTTCTGAGCATACTGAATAGGAATTTCAGCTAACCTTCTGAACGCCAATAAACTTTTACTTTCACTAGCATTTTCCTTTTGAAATATTAATGTTTTTCCTGTTGTGAGAAAAAATTTTGGGTCATGATGACAGCCATCTTGTTTTCCTTTTTCCAAAACAAAAACAGTGGAAATGCAAAAAATTATCATTTTTTTTTAATTAACACCTGAACCTAGGTAAACGGGATCAGTTAGAGTCAGATGTTTTTTTAAGATTCATTCAGAAATGCCTTTTCTGGGCAAAAAAAATCCTGTGAGCTGTTTTCTGGGTTTAGGTGCTCCCTCCCCTTCCCAGCTCAGTTTAGATGCAGAACAGATAATGGATCACTATGACATCCAAAGAAACATAACCACATCATCTAGCTATGTAACCCTGAACAAATATACAAAATACAAGATCTCACTGAGTTTCAGTCCACCTGGTGTTTATTTTAGAACTCTGGTGTGAACAAGATGTTAATTTTATCATCCAACTAAGGTGTAAACAAAAAAAGGAACCTGACAGTTTCTTCTAACCTCTGCCTGGGATGTGGGTAGTTCTTCTGTATTTTCTTGGTGGGGGACCCTTTGTCCAGAATGAGTACAACATTGTATTTCTACAGATCCCTATTCCCTGTGTCCTTTTACCTTAATGAGTAAAGAGCCGGCTGCAGGTGGCTTTGCAAGCTACTGAGACCAGTGCCTACTGCCTAGCAGGGTTTAGTGAGCTAATATTACCTGACAGGGTGGGCGGTATTGCCCAATACCACCCACCCTGGAGGGTATTATTGCACTTAGAAAATAGCTAAACCTTTATAGATAAATTCACTGAGCCATGTGTTTAATTTTAAACATTTAAAACAATTTTATTAGATTTAAATATTTCAACAAGAGAAAAGTAGTCCCTTTATGGGATCAATCAGATAATACAATTTACTTTTTTATTCAGTGCATTATTTTTATAGGTTATAAAGTTGATAGGAAAATTGAAAGTGGAGGATGTAGGACTAAAGAAATATGTTCATAAGCCAGTCTGACCTGACAGGCTGTTAGTTGCAAGGTGTCTATTGTCTTCAGTCTGGTTTTCCTTCTGTACAGCTGTGTTTTTAGGTTTTCTGTCTTCTTTCTTGCTGGTCTTCTTTCTTGTTTTGGTGCTGAGAATGTGTGCTGGTAGTTTCTCAGATCTCTAAACATAAAATGAAAGAAAATATTTAAATATTTACAATGCTATTTACTAAGGGAGTTACATGTTAAGATATAGTACCTTACCTGATGTCATGGTGTTGCTACTTCCTAGTATGGAGCTCCACTGTTTACGATCAGTTGCAGAGGTCTCAATAAGTAGACAGACTTGTCTCACATCTGTGGCCAGTCACTGATGTGATTTTCGATTTGACAGACCTACATCAGAGAGGAGTTGGACTGCTGTCACTCTGATGCTATGGTTCGTATATTTCTGAGACAGCTGGGCTTCATTGCTAATTTTGCTCATCAGGGAACCAAGGTAGTTTTGCCCATTGGCTCAGTTGTATACCAGTAAGACTGGGTGTCTAAGATGTCCTGGGTACACCTACGGGTGTACATAGAATTGCTTTAGCATTCGTGGAACTTTAGATAAATATTTTAGGAAACATTTCACTGGACAACATTCGTTCTCTGGGTCTTCAAAATAAAACCTCTAGTGTTCTCTTTATTTATTTCAGTCGGGTTTTGGGGTTTTTGTGTCTGCATTGTGAGTTAAAGTTATGTACTTAGTACAAGTGTCATCTGTTTTAACTCAAAGGAATTCAACTTAAGTCCCGTAATCCCTCTCGGCTGAGTCTTGCCATATGGAGTTGGACATCGAACCATACCCTTCTTACAAGCCCAGGTGCAGTGTTGGGTGATAGCGCCTACTTGCTCTTAGTTTCTGAAGGTCTGATGATGAGATGGCAGGGTAGTGACTGGATGTGTCTTTCTGTGTCTTCCTCAGTTTTTAACACAGATTGCAGCACGTTGTTTGAAGACTTAAACTGGGGTCACTTATCATGTTTATGTTTCTTGCTACTTCGACGCTATTAAGGTGACAGTTTATGCCAGCTCTTAATGCACAATACCCAGTGGCAGAGTATTGCTGCCCCTGGCTAGTCCTGGCTTCTGCATAAAACTTGCGCAGATGGCTATTAAGCTGTTCAAATGTATCATTATGCCAGTCTATGTTTATTCTACTCTGTACTGCCCATTCTTCAAATACTGCGACTGACCACTTGGTGTTCTTTTTTGTATTTATTTCTAACCTATCACTTTCAATTTTGTCTAGCTGGGTGTCACTGATGGAGACAAAATGCTCACTTACATTTCTTTCTTGCAGTTTACGCTTTGTAGGTTGTTCCTCTGTACTGCTGGAGAATATTTCATCTATTACATTGCTGTCATGTTAAACTGAACTGGTAAATAATTTGACATTTTTATTCTTTACTTTTTACTGCCTTTTGGTGCCTGTTTCTGTTTAAAACTGTGTGCTTCTATTTTAGAATATATGTTCTATCTAACAGTGAAGGCTTTGATTGGTTCCTGTTGGTTGCTAACGGTTACAGTATACGCGACATGAAGGAACGCTACTGCTATGAGACTACCGGTATTTTCTTGGTTTACCCTACCACAGATGGACTCCCATCTGTGGTAGGCTAACTCAGGAAAATACCGGTGATTTGTGGCCAGTTATGACATCTCCTGTTTTGTTTAGTGTTTTTTGAGTTCATGTTGGCAAATACGGTAGGGAAAACAAAAATAAAAGTTGTGTGAAGATAACAAGACTAAATATCGTAATGCTCAGTACTTCAGGAGGATTTTATTTTCACTGTCTGACCGAATTTTTCTGCTGTTGACATCCTACATTTTTATTTGGGCTAACTGAGCAGAGAGAGAGGGAGGGAGTATATAGAATAGGTTTACCAACAGTTGCACTTAAATGATTTGCTTTGCAGTACAGTTTACGTGAATACTGTGAGTAACATACTAACATAATGTAAATTTGCCAGCAGATAAAGGCCTAGGAGGTCTATCAAGTCTGTTTCGAATGTGCAGCTAGCACCCTTATCTGCAGCTGCCTCCCTTCCACCCTTCCCTTCATTAACCCTCCCCTTGTCCTGTCCCATCCTCGTTTGAAGCAGTCCACTGTTCTATTGCATACCACTTCAGCAGGTAACGATTCCACTCAGCCACCACCATCTCTGTAAAAAGTGTCTCCTCATCTCCTCCTGAACCTTCCTCGCCCAGTCTCATATCATGGCCCTGGTGGCCCTCCCTCCTTACTTTGAACAGCCCCTCTGTACCCATCTTGTTTATTCCTTTCATGTATTTAAAGGTTTCAATCATGTCACCCCGTCTCTCCTCTCCTCCAGTGAGTACATGTTCAACTCCTTCAACTTCCTCTCGTATGATAAGTCCCCCAGCCCCTTGATCATCTTTGTCACCCTGCGCTGCACCCCCTCCAGTAACTTAATGTCCTTCTTCAGATATGGGTGCCAGTACTGCATGCAGTACTCCAGGTGTGGTCTAACTAATGACCTATACAGTGGCAGAATCACCTCCTCCCTCCTCGAGGATATACCCCTTGCAATACAACCCAGCATTTTGTTGGCCTTTGCAGCTGCCTTCCTACATTGTGCTGATGTTCATTGACCCTGTAATGAGCACACCCAGATCCTTCTCCTCCTCTGTCTGGGCTAGTTGCACTCCCCCTAGCTGGTAACTCCTCCTTGGGTTCTTCATCCCAAAATGCAGCACCTTGCACTTTTTGGCATTAAACCCCAGTTGCCAGGTGTCTGACCAGGTTTCAAGCTTTGCCAGATCATCCTGCAACCCCTGCCATCCCCCTAGGTCATCCACCACCGTGCCAACCTTGGTATCATCAGCAAACAGACTGATCTTGCTCTTGATGTCCCATGATATGTCTGCAATGAATATCCCAAACAACACTGGTCCCAACACTGAGCCCTATGGGACACCGCTCGTCACTGCCCTTGGGTGTGAGAGCTCACCACCCACCATCACCCTCTGTTGCCTTCCCTGCAGTCAGTTTCCTACCCATCTCACCAGCTGTGCACCCGCCCCTGTGCCTACTAACTTCCTTCCCAGACTTCCATGTGGCACTGAGTCGAATGCCTTACTGAAGTCCAGATACAGGACATCCACTGCATGGCCCCTGTCCAGTTGCCTAGTTACCCAGTCATAGAACTCGACCAGGTTGGTTTGGCAGGATCTGCCACGTATGAAGCCATGCTGTCTGCTGTCCTGTAGTCCTTGGCCTCTAGGAGGGCCACCAGCCTCCTTCAGGCTAGTCTCCATTAGATTACCCACAATGGATGTGAGGCTCACTGGTCTGTAGTTTTCCGTTCATCCTTGGGCCACTCTTGTGAGGGCACCACATGAGCCATTCTCCAGTCCTGAGGTACACACCTGAATGTAGTGAGGGCATTAAATAGGTCTGCCAAAGGTCCTGCAAGGACATCTGCCAGCTCCTTCAGTACCCTGGGGTGGATGCCATCTATGCAAGGATGGCGTTATGCATCTTCTTTATTTACAAAAATCCTGACTTGGTGGCATTGCTGCTTGATCGTGTTTTCATTTTGGTAGCGTGGGCAGTATGGTGCTTGATGTGCTTGTGTAGTGATGTTGAGCCATCCCGGTCAGCTGGTCTGGATAACCCAGTTGTGCTTCCCCACCACCAAATTTGCAACATAGTTTTTAGGCAGTGGAGGACCTGGAAAGCTGCAATTGGCTGGAGGACTGCAATGCGAATTTGGGGCTACTGGGACATGGGAGCGGGATACCGAGAACATCAATTGTTCTGCTGCTGGGTTTTACTGAGGGAAGTTCCGAGACACTGTTACTTTTATGCTACAAAAATGTATGGCTTTTTTTTTTGCTACCAGGAAGAGTCAGGGTACAAGGATGGGGGAGGCGATAGTGGAGTTGGTGAACTGCAACAGGCTGGAGGGATGCGACACTGTTATGTGGCTACATAGAGAGCCAAGTAAGAACACAACATTATTTTTTCTCTGATTAGTTGGCCCTTTAATGTGCAGGCAGAGCAGCGACAGCCAGGGACGCCTCTCGAGTTGTGCTTACTTCGGTTACATTAAGGAGTCATTGTGCATACTTTGTTGTGCTGATTTGAATGAAACAGGGACCCCAGCTGATGCATAACATTTATGGGCACAGGATCTCAGGAGATGTCTCCCTCGTGCACTGCAGTTATTTCTAAACATGCAGTCTGCTGTACCGAACGGATTAGTTTTCTTTGGATTTTCGGTTTATGTGTTGAATTTTATCTTTGTGTCGTGGTCGCTTGTAAATCCACCACTCAGCAGAGATAGCCATGTAATGCCTTGGCTGGTTTGTTGCCTGCAGCAGCTGGATGCAAAGAGTTTGACGAGAACAGAGACTATTGCCATGCATAGGCGGCATTTGTTCATTATGAGAGATAGCCACACCAACAAAAATCCTCGGTCTAACTAGAAATATGATCAGAACTTAAGGAGGACACAGTGTGAGGGGGGAAAGTTGTGACTGGTCTTCCTGCCAGAGTCGGAGAATGAAATGCCAACATTTGTGCCTTAGGAACAGCAGCATGGCAATCCCATTTTAAGTGGTGTGACTGGTGAAACAGAAGGCATCAAACGCCGGTAGATGTATGATATACACTACCAGTTTCATGTTGCTGTTTTTCCAGTCATATGAATTGGGCGATGATGTATTCAGTGAGTTAGGCAGATTTTTATTTAATAAGACCGACCTTGGGTATACCGAGTTTTGTTAACTCTCTCACTAAGTTGAATGGAAAAATGGCACCGAGTTTAAAATAATTTTTTGACATATTAGCCAATTGGGAAGCAGAGTGGGTGCTGGGATAGTACAGTGGGTGAAGGGGCACTGTGATCTGGCTCTCATTTTTAGCTGGGCATCTATTGTCTGATAGATGCCCACCTAAAACGTGTCTCAGTCAATCAGGAGAGAGGATTTTCTTTGCCATTTTCTAAGTCTCCTTAGGCAACGGGTTCCAGAGATGGGGTGGAGGGTGGAGCAACTACATGGCACCTGTGGTCCCCCTGCCATGGAAGATGTCCTGGTGTACATTTGAGTTTGTCGGTCTCTCCCAGGTCCATCTCGTCTCCCAGGACCCCAATCCATTGTGCTTGTTGCCTTTGGTGTCGGCTCCTTTGTGTTTTTGAGCAGGATTGGACCTCCACTCCCCCCAGTCCTTCCAAGGGGCCATGGGATATCTAGGTGATCTGAGACCACAAGCGGGAGAGCAGGGTTTCCCATGGTCCGTTCAGCAGTCCACACCAGGAGGCCATCACTGGGGACTCTCTAGGTGAGGGGATCTCTAAGGAGGATCTTCTTGAGTGTTCAAACTGTGCTGCCCAATCCCTGGAGGAGATGAAGGGGTGGGTGGACCCCATCTTTCCTGTATCCCTCACCCACATCCTACGTGCTTGAGACATTCTCTCTAGCCTTGCATCTGGGACCTCTAAGGAAGGGATGTTGGTCCAGGATCCAATAGCTCCAGCCAACCCCCACCCTCCTCCCTGCAGCTCCACATACCGTTGCTCATTTTCTGTACTCTGGGAGGGTGGGGTGGTCAGAGATTACCTCATTTCTGTGGTCTCAGGACTCTCCCTGTGTTCCTGCCCCTCCATGCCTGGCTGTTTCCTAAATTGCATCACAATTCAAATAGTGCCAGGAGTCACAATCAAGGTTTGATAGTGGTCCATTCATGGCAACACTTCAACTGCACATGCAGACTGTAAAGCCAATGTATGGAATGTTCCCAGACATTTGCTGTGTGGTGCCTTCTATCTAGAGATATATTGGTTTGACAGATGTGGGTGCCACACAGACTGCTCAGGTAGGAGCAACAGCAATTAAGCTGAGCAAACCATAACATTGAGTTTATGGGTCTCATTAGATAAAGATGATTTTACATTAGTTTAGACAGTTGCTGTCCGGTCTGGGTGAAAAGCCTGAGAATGGGGGTCCACTGCTGGGTTCTGTCAGCTGTGGATTTTGAGTATGTGGCTCCCAAGACCTGTTGCTTACCTGGTCCCCCACCTCAGCCCCGTGCTGGTTAGTGGGAAACGGGGCTGAGCAGTGTTTCACAGCATTCTGTGATGATCTGCAGGTAAGCCAGGGGCACTGACCTTGCTGGTGAGTGGTGTGGTCAAAGCAAGGCCTCGTTACCTCTTGTGTCAGTGGGCATCCGTACTGGAGGGTGGTGTGACAGTACTTCATTTGGCTCAGTGTTTGTCCCTGCCTCTGGCTCCCAAGCTGTAGGACAGTGCATAGCATATTGCGTGATGGAGAATACCTTCCAAAATCTTCAGATCTGCTGCTGCTGTCTGTGGTTTTGGGGTGTGTTTCGTATTTACCACATCCATGTATTGGGAATGAACAGCACCCAGGAGCTCTGCAAGGTGAGTTAGCCCAGTCTTGCTGGGGGCAATTCATCAGGCTGCTGTGGGATGGGCTAGGTGTATCTGGTCCTGTGGGTAATTCCATCTGTGACTCTTCACATCTTGGCTGGTCTCCTCCCTCTTTGTGGGATGTCATGGGGGGGGCACTGCAGCTGGAATACAAAACCATGAGGAAGACAGGTCGTTGTCCCTGGCAGTTTCCTTTGTTCCAAAGAATGGGATTTGGGATTGCCATCTTGTGTCCTGTACTTTAATCAGGGGGCCCAATTATTCAAAGTAAAGTGTTCCACAAGAGCATGAAAGTTATTCCTCATAGCAGTTCAGGACTCTGTGACCTTAGGTGTGTCCTGAGGTGGAATGCATATATACGGTGTCTGGGCAAGGTCCCACTGGGCATAGACAAGATTAAAGTTACTTACAGTTGTTTGTGCTGGTCATCCTTGGAAAAAGTTGCCAAAGCAGTTATATTTTGAGTGATGATTTGTCTCTTGTGTGTTTAGAGGCTGGGGTGAACACCACTGGGATGATGACTGGGAGCTCCTTCTGGGCTGCCTCAGCACAGGAATATTCAAAGGTGCCTTTCTGTGTTGTCACTATTAGATGATCTGGGTAGAGCATTCAAAAGGGATTTTTGCTCTCTGTAGCTCTTTTTGATGTTTTGGTGTGCGATTTGTTTCTCCCTGATCGCTGTCATTACTTTGCTAAAAATGTGACAACACTGGCTATTCCATGAAAGGGTGCCTTTATTCTCACCTGGTTCTGTATGTGGCATTTAAAGGCAAAGGGTTGCCATCTGGCAGTGATAGCTTGGTTTATCGGAGCCCTTGAAGGGATCGAGAATATGTGGAAATAATCCAGTAGGTCAACACCCACCGCATAGGGCCCACCACATTTGCTAGACGTTTTAGAGTAAAGTCCATTAGGTTTAGACCCTCTGCCTATTCAGGTATGCCTACTACAATAATATTATTTTTCCTAGCCCCGCCTTACTGGTCTTCCAGTTTGTCTTCCAGCTTGTTTAGTTTCTTTTTCCTAGGTGGAGCTTTTCCATGCCTCTGTGTCTGCTACTTTGGTTTGTAGGATGTCCAGTGTTGGTTTGATTGTTTTGATCTCCACTGTGACCTCATGGAGGGTGATCTTCATTGTCACCAGTTCAGAGAAAAATTTGTCTAGGTGATCCAGTTTGTCCAGTTTTAGTAGCTTGTCTGAGAGGAGGTCGCTTAGAATAGGATAATCTTTTTACTGAACCACAGAGATATAGAACAAAGAACCGGTCATGACATCAGTTCATATAATTAGAGCTACATACAGCTTAAACTGGACTGTCAATGTTTATGCTGTGATTGAGATATACAGTACACATTAAGGAGGTGTTGCAACATATGACCTACGTACATACTTATTCACCTGCGAGGTCATACCTACAAAACTGTGCCATTATTGGCTGTCTTTGCCGGTAATTGGGGAGGGTCTAGAATCACGACAGTATTCCATCTCCTGAGAGTACAACCTGTATGAGTGTGGGGTAATTCCACATTGGAACACAAATCGTTACTATAGTTGGAGTCCCAATCTTGTGTGCCAGGTAGACCTTTCAATGGGGTTTGAGCAGATCTTTAGTTTGTGGAACCCCTATTGGCCTTGTCCTGAGTATATGTATTGCATGAATGGGGACCATCTTTCTAGAAATGGCTGGCCAGCGTGAGCAGCAAATTGTGATATTCTTATGAAGGTGGACAGCTTCTCCATGGTCATAAGCCACTATCCAAAAGTTGGGATGTGTGTGGATCGCCACCTTCTCTGAATGAGCCTTTTAACTTCCACTGAAGCTTACAACAGCCAGAGTTTCTGCAGAGTTTTAAGGGGGAGATCCACTGGAGTAACACCCAGTATCAGTAAGGCTGGGGAAGGAGGGATCTGACTCCCGAATATCTCTGAACAGCATTTAATAACCCTGTTCCAAAGGGGAAGGATAAGATCACAGTACCAGAGAATATGCAATAGCTGTGCTCCTTCAGCATCACACCTCCAACACTCATACTTCTGTACTAGTTCCATAGTTTTGAGTTGTACTGGAGTGCGGTACCACAGGTGCTGTATTTTGTTTTGAATCAGGAGGCTACTGGGGTCTCTGCAAGCCTTGCGGGCAGAGGTCCAGCATGCACTCATTCCTCATCAGAAATAATCATAGCTAACATTTTCTGCCACTTTAATTTGGCCACTATTGATTGGTCTGGGACTGCCTCCCTCAACTGTCCATATACAACTCTTGCTAGGCCCACTGGTTTTTTATTCATGTAGTTATTGGGGTTTCTGACCAATTTCTGTCCCCTGGATTTGCTTCTGACACATGCACCCTTATCTGGTCCAGTCTTGGTAGAGGTGCCTCAATTGGAGGTACTTCCAAAATCTCTTTGGGCAGCTGGTATCTTTCTTGCAGGGAATGAAGGAGTCTAGAGTCTGCCCATCTGCAGACAGGTCATCCTTTAAACTTACCGTAGGATGTGATTCCTCCTGCACTGTTCATGAAGAAAAGAGTGTTGGTCTGTATTCCAATGAGGGTTGTTCCAGAAACAGGTGTACCTCCCTAGACAGAGGCATGAATTTGTAATTTGTCCAATTTTGTGCCATGCTGCATGTGCTGCTTTCACTGTGAGCCATTTTCTAAAGGGAGTCGGCATTAAATGGCCTAGGTATGCATTAAGGTAGGTGCCTTGTAATGCACCTGTCTCAATGTCAATCCAAGCCAACCTGCTTGGACCTGTTTCCTGTAACATTCTACAAGTTCTGGACATGGAGAAAGCATATGCATACTGTTGGAAGTGTGGGAGAAGCCAACCGCCTCTATTCCAAACTGTTCTTAATTTGACCCTGGTGTATCTCGGTTTTGAGGTCTCCCATAGGAAGTTGCCTATTATGGAGTCTAGCTTCTGAAACCACTTCCGGGGCACTTCCACTAGAAGATGGGATAACAGATAGAAATCCCTTGGGCAATCATCATTTTGACTGCTACTGCTTTACCAGTCATTGAAAGATTCAGGTGCTTCCATCTGTTTACCTCAGTTTGCAGGCTACTGAACAGAGGGGTGAGATTCTTGTCTATTAAAGTGTGCACCTGAGGAGTTATGTGTACTCCTAGGTATTTAGTTTCCCCCCTTAGCCCATGATAGACCTATTTTGGAGATTACCCCGTGGGGTGAGATGAGCACTGAGGGAAGAGTACCTCTGTATTGTTCCTATTTATGTGAAGCCCAGGAATGTCCACAAAGGAGTTCAGTAGTTTCAGAATATGTGGGGCACTTGCCTGTATATCCCTTGTTAGGATAAGGCAGTCATCTGCATATAACATAGTGTTATACGAGTCCCCCCCATTTCTAGACCGTGTATGCCTGGGTGTTCCCTTATTTCACTTGCCAGGATTCAATTACCAGCACAGACAACATGGAGGAAGTGAACACCCTACCTTGTTACTTTATACAAATTAAATGTTTCAGAAAGTGTATCACAGTGAGAATCCTAGCAGTGGGTTCTTTATAAAGTGTCTTTACCATCCACTAAAGGTGTTACCAAGGTACACTGCTGGAGAATCACATGCAAAATTCCCACTCCAGAGAGTCAAAAGCATTCTCAAAGTCCACCGTGATGGCTGATGCTGTGGTGGGAAGAGTAGCTGCATCCTGCATCAGTGTGACCAATGATCTAAGGTGGCCTGCACACACACACCCCTTCTCAAGTCTCAATTGGGAGGGGTGAACCAGAGAAGTAAGCATCTTTTCCAGGTGGGATGCCAGTGCTTTTCCAGAAATTTAGTGTCCACATTTGTAAGAGATACTGACCTGTAATTGGCTGGCAGTTTTGGTCCTTCCTTCTTTAGAAGTACCATAATAATGACATTCCTCATGGTCCCTAGCAGCCCCTCTTTTCTAAGGTGTACCTTAACATATCCAGCACGGGGGTAACTGTTTCCTGTATTACCTTATAAAAGCCTGCTGGAAAACCATCTCCCCCAGAGGCTTTATGTGGGGCCATGCTATGAATGGCTGCATTCAGTTCTTGTCTATTAAATGTGGCATCCATAAGCAGACTCTGGGATTCTGAAGGTTTGGGGAGTTTGAGGCTTGCCAGAAAAGCCAAACAGTTCTGCACATCACACTACACATGTGAACTATACAGGGATTTATAGAACTCAAGCATTACTTGATTAATTGCTTTAGATGTAGTTTGTCTTTCCCCTTTACTGTCTTGTAGCTGTGCAATGTGCCTTTTGGCTTTCTGTTTTTTGAGTCAATAGGCCAATAGTTTGTCCAATTTTTCCGCATAAGTCCAATATTTGTGCTGTGTCATTTGTATCTGAAGTTCAGCTTTTCTGGTAGCTAGAGTGTTTAATTGTATACTTAAGGATGTTATTTCATAAATGAGTTCCCAGTTTCATAATTTACCTGGTCTTTTATGTTGGCTCATGCTCGGACGGCCAACATATTGCACTAGTAGCAGATTTGGAGGCATGGTCACTGTGGAGAATGCAGGGCATGCATCAGTAGGTGTGTCCCTTATTCCCCAATAAGGCAGAATGCAGGCACCACACCAGGAATACATAATGTGGTGAGTACATCTAAGGAAAGGTCGCTGCAATGAGAGCCATGCTCGTCATGCAGTGGCACCTCCCGATGTGCCTTTCCTGGTGAAGCATGTTAGTAAACATGGTGGCAGTACGGCCACCACCACCTGCCAAATGCCAACCTCGGTGCCGAATCCCCTTGTTGCATGCCCTGAATTAGTTCTTTTGCCAATGGGGAGCCCACTCCTGTCGGCATAATGCCCCCCATTTGTTGTGCGCTGAGGGGTGCCCAGTCCCCTTGGCTCTAGCCCCTCCCTTCGGTATGTGCTTAGCCGGTGCCTAATCCCCGTCTGCTAGCCCCAAACACTCAGGTGGCATAATGGGAGCCCACTCCAGCATGCCAAATACCTTGCAAAAGAAGGAAACGGTCCCTTGTGGTCTGTCCTGCTCCTCCCTCAACCTGCCCCCACCCTTTGCGCACCCTGCCTCCCCACACCTGCTCACCCCATACTTACCTCCGGAGTCCGGCGCGGCAATCTTCGGTGCACCTGGAACATGTCTGCACTCTTCAAAGCTGACTGTGAACTGAAGAAATTCCAGTAAGCTGTATAATGGCATAAATAGGTTTTTTTCAACTTTTGGTGCATATCTTGGGCATTTTTGGAATTTTTGCACCACATTTTCAACATGGGGTTATTGGGGCCCCTCCTCATGAATTTAGTCACTGTCATGGCATTATTTGGTCCTGAAAGGTGATTTCATGGTCACTGCGCAGAGTCATCTTTCAGGACTGATTAACAAAATTATAGTGCCACTGTTCGTGAGGTGGGCTCTCAAAAAGCCTACGTTGCAAATTTGGTCAAAGAAATCCAAAAAATTACTATTTTATGAGCGTGCGTTGTGCAGTTTACACGAACGCTTGTAACTTTGTGAATTTGAAATATTTTCACTCCAGATTTTCAACATTGGCTTTTTTCCACACCTCCTTATGAACAGTACAGCTGTCATTTTACATATCCTGGCCAAAATGTGTTTTCGCACTTCTGGTGCAGAATAGCATGCTGGCTGTGCGAAATCAGTTTTTGGGACAGTCTGAGAAAATGACAGTGACACTGTTCATGAGCAGAGATCCTTCAATGCATATGTTGAAAATTTGGTGATGAAAGTCCGTAAAATGACTGTGTTACAAGCATGCATTGAGCAGTTTCCTTGCACCCTTGTAACTTCGCAAATTTGCAATAATTTCATACCAGATTTTCAACACTGGCATTTTTTCACACCTCCTTATGAACAGTACAGCTCTCATTTGTCACATCCTGCCCAACATGTGTTTTTGCACCTGTGGCACACAATGGCGTGGTCGCTGTGGGAAATCAACTTTTGGGACAGATTAACAAAATCACAGTGCCACTGTTCATGATGGGTGGTCCCAAAATGCCCATGTTGAAAATGTGTCTCTTCAGGGGTGGGATGAGGTTAGTGTCAGTTCAGTACTTGCCATTCCTATTATGCATCTCTAACTCCTGCACTACCAA
Organism: Neoceratodus forsteri; assembly: GCA_016271365.2. Taxonomy (NCBI): domain Eukaryota; kingdom Metazoa; phylum Chordata; order Ceratodontiformes; family Ceratodontidae; genus Neoceratodus; species Neoceratodus forsteri. Next base: position 541,390,421 of record CM028131.1, on the reverse strand, counting down.
TGCCAATGCCAGCGAGACAAACATTCGGCAATGACAAATGCTTCTTTTATAAAGCCTCTACTTCCTCCCTAACTGCTCTTCTATGCTGGCTGCCTCATTTTCTCTTTGTTTTCTGCAGTAAGAGGCATAACTAATTATCTTGCCTCGAATCATTGCTTTGAAGGCTTCCAATATGGCTGCTAGGGATGAAGATCCTAGAGGGTTATCCAGGAAGCAATTTTTGTTTCAGAGGACAACCATCCTTTGAAGTCCACATCTTGTAGTAGCAGAGGATCTAACCTCCATATTATTGGCCTGGTGGTGGGAGGGCCTATTGCTAGGGACATAGTTGGGGTGATGTGGGACAGGCATAAAGGCACTATTTTGACATCCATGAACTGTGGGTAAGATGCAGAGAGTGAACCAGTATGCTAACTTGCTGGACACCTTCCTTGCCACTGAGAAGTATGTGTAATCTCGGTCTGCCGGGTGGTTTAATCGCCAGGCATCCTGAAGTCTGTGCAGGGATAGCAAGCCCTTCAACAGCTGGAAGGATTGTACATGTGGTTCAGGTTTAGAATTGGACTGGTCTAGACAGTAGTCCATAGCCAGGTTACAGTCACCTCCCAGAATGATGTCCACTCTCTATTGCCATCTTAATCATGGCTTGAGAAATCTTGTTAAAGAACTCCAGAGAGTCTTCATTTGGTGCATATATGTTAGCTAACAGGGTCATCCCCTTGGCATAGCCACTTCTGCTAAGACACATTACACCTTTGTATCTGTTTTTTGTCCCAGGAGACTCCATTTTAACTTTTGTAACAGAGTATGGATGCAACCCTTTTCTCCTTACCCACCATACTGTGGACCTCCCACCCCACCATTCCTGGCTAATTTCTGTGCTTCTATATTTGTGAGTTTAGTTTCCTGTATAAAGAAAATCTGCATTTTAAGTTGCTTCAGTCTGGCAAGGCCTTTTTTAATTTTTATGGTGAGTTTGAGCCCTCACATTCCATGAGGTGGCTTTTTAAACATCTAGACTAGCATAACTGTAGCTTGTATCAGTGAATTGCCGTCTTACAGTATTTATGTCCTCTCAGACTGAAGCCTTTGTACAGGAAAATATATCTCAGGGCCCCCCTTTCCTCCCTATCCTCTTTCCCTTCTATTCCCATTGGGACCTTGTGCTTCCTTTATGTCATAATTTATAATGTAGCTCAGACGCTGTATCTCTGTAGATATTTTATTTACCTTTACACCATGCATAACACTTTACCAGAGGTGACCCATAAAACACTGTTTTGTATGTGTATCACAATAGGGACTGAACCTTGGGCCCTCTGTTTCAATTGCTCTTAACATATTTTGATCACAACTTTTAACATTTTCAACATTCAGTATCACATGTAAGTTCACAACATTCAAATTCCCTCCATGTAACAAAGGGTCTTTCCATAGCAAACAGGCTAACACATCTTCTTTTAGTCAAGGGTTTGAAAAGCCCTCAGGGGTAGAGTCATAGCCATCAATTTACTAAGTGGATAATGCTATCCATATTTAGTGACAAAAACTTATCTATAAAAAGTTAAACAGTTAAAAATCCGACCTAGGGCCACTTCTAGTGTTTGTTATCTGTATAGGCCCTGTGTCTGACATACACAGTCTTTCATCATGGTGCCCTGCGCATACTAAACTGGAAAGTGAGGGATCGCATGCGCCTCCCATATGAGTGAGGGTAGTCATTAGCCCCATCTTCCTCTGTCTGCGTGTTAGCCCTTTTGCCACCTAATATGGGTGCTAGAAGGATCCCTCAAAATATCCCCTACCTTCATGTTTCTTCACCCCTTCCTTTCACCCTACATCCCTTATGTTCAGGGTTAAAGGATAAAAGAAGGAGAGTAAATACCATCCTAAAAGGAGGCATTTTATGCCCCCCCAAGGGGAATGGCTTGTTGCCATCTGCTATGTGGGAGTTCCCTTGAGTCAATTCACATATTCTGTGGCTGTGGGTAGGAGAGATCCCCCCATGAGCCCAGTTCCTATCTTAATTTCTGGGCATTTCTAGCCATGGGCATAATCCCTATTATTTACACTCTTAGTGGCTATAAGTTAAACTCTCTTTAAACCAGGCACAATCAACCATATTGTCTGATGCTTTTGCTGATGTCTGACTGTTTGTTATTCCCAATATAGCCATTAGGTACTGAGTGAAACCCAGGCCCTTGTCAAATAGTCAGGTATACTTTCTACCTGTCCCCTAGGCTGCCCTGTGCTCCAAAGCTGCTAGGTGCCAAAAGTTTGGTCCTTCCTTCGAGATCATATACAACATCCATGATTTAAGTGGCCTCATAGCTACAGTATGCAAGGTATCGCCCACTTTGCAGCATTAGTGGAGAGGCTGTTTAGCTGCAGGATGTAAGGTAAATTCGTTGTTCTATTTACAGCCATGCATGAGGGAAGAGGAGGTCATAAACCTGCTGTTTCAGTTCCTTTCTCTTCCACCTGCATCTGCAAACTGGGCAGGACAGGGACAGGATGGGTTTGTACTCAGACTCTTGCTTCAATAAAGTTCCCTGGATCTGCTGATGTAAATCTTTCCATTTGCGGACAGGTCTGCAGTGGTTTGGGGAGACACGGGGAAATTTAGCAACCCATTCCTCCTACTCAGGGTCCAGTGTGCATGGCAAAAGTACCAAACCACCACTCTCTCATTTTGGTTGCAATCTTGTTCGGCTGGTGTTAGTTCAGTCATGCCATACAGCATGCCCTCCTCAGCTGTCTCTCCTATACACTCTGCCCATTCCTGGCACAAAGGTGCCCAGTCTGTTAAGATATCTGAGTCTAGGACAAGTTCTTCATAGGTGGGATCTTTTCTGCTGGACAGGTCGAGCACTGCTGGTTCTAGATCGCTCAAAGCAGCAAAGTAGTTGGAGACTTTAATTAGTGTGTCTCCTGGTGAGTTGCTGCCTGCATTGGATAAGTTCTGTAAGTGCTGCTGCCTTCTGGTTCTTGTGGGAGAGGGTTCTTTGCTGGTAACATTTTATTAACTTTTTTGGCCCTCCCTCTCTGTACCTTCTGCCATGGTTCCTCCCTGGCATTCCCCTCCAAGGATCCAGGCTGTTTTATAGAATCTTCTCTGGTGACCTCCATTGCCTGCCATGCGGTGCCTTGTGGTGTTCGTGGGGGTTGACATGACACTCTTCCTTTTCTCTGTATGCTTTGCAAGAATGTTTCAACCTCTTTGGATGCATTAAATATTAGATATTCACCATTGTATTGTATCCTTAGCATTGCAGGGTATCTTAATGAAGTGAGTATGTTCATTTGGTAAAGTTGATGCTAAACCCCAGCATGTGCTCATCTTTTCATGGGAAGAGCAGGGAGTACCCTTGAAATAATTGTACTGGGTACCCCTGCCAGTTGCGATCACCCAATCTGGGCTTGTGGGCTTGGGTATTTTGAGATCTTTCCAGCTCCAGTGGTGGCTCATTATTCATTTGGAGCATACCCAGCAGTGCTGTTTTCAAAAGATAACATAACCTCCCTTCCATACCTTCTGGGATTCCTATTATCCTTATGTTTTTCTGCTGGGCATCGTTTTCTATATCATCCATTTTTGCCAGTAGGTACTGTATGTGCCCATGTTGCTCCCAGAATTGTCCATCATGTTGGTATAGCTGGACAGCATGCTGTTTGACCATGGTCTCCATGCCAGCCACCCTTATTGCTAGTGCTTGTAAATCAATATTAGTCTTTGTGGTGGTTATTTTATGTTCAGTTGTGTCTTGCAGTACTTTACTTAACATTTGACTTATTTTTTTCCAGTTCATTAGTTGGGGGGGAGGGCGCATCACTCGGCCATCATCCTGTGTCTCAGCCTCTCTTTTACCACTCACTTTTTATGCCTCCTAGACGGGTAAGTGATTTACGGGAAGTCCTTTGCTGAAAGGGCCTGACAGGAAGGAACCATGCAATTGTACCAAGTGATCTGTCACTCAAGGTTTCTCAGTTATGCCCAAATTGATGTTTAAGCAAAGCACATCATTTTGCTACCTTTATTGTCAGACTTCATATTCTGTTCACAGACACCTCCAGATTGTATCAATTTTAACATATGGTCAAAAACAGGTTCACCCTTGTGCCTTTACTTAGAATTAGTTTGTCACCATTTTGGATACCAGGCTCTGCTTTCTTCAACATAGCCTTCTAATGACCAATATGACTGTCATTATGCAAATCCCGTCTGAAAGGTGAATTCGCCAAGTGACTGTGAAATCACTTTTTGTGCAGGAGTTGTGGAATGACAGTCATATTGTTCATGAGGTGAGGTCCCCAAAAGGCTATGTTATAAAGTTGGCATGAAAATCTCAAAAAATGGCTAAGTTATGCATAAAAGTTGAAACCCCCATTGAAATACATTGAACCACATTTAACTTACTTTTGCAAATCACAGTCACTGGTTCCAGGAGCAAGGTGTGTCTTCGATTTCAGAGTGCATCTCAAACCTGGGACCTCTTCAGGTGAGTGAGGTGTGTGGGATGTCAAGGGGTGTCGGGAGGAGGGTGCACAGTGGGAGGTCGGTCGAGGGTGAGTCTGATTGCCGTGGACGTTTTTACAGGTTTAAACAAAATACATAGAAGGACGATTTTCTTTCAATCAATCAATCAATCAATCAATCAATCAAAATCTTTATTTATTCAGGCATGAACATCATTGAGCAAAGCTCATTTACAAGATGGACCTGAGTGGTCATACAAATGAGGGTACAAATATTATTACATAGACAAGAATAGCATAAATAACAATAAATGGCAAGAAATGAATGTATACAACAATTTACATATATACAAGGAGTAGTAGAACCATTTTGCCTGCAAGAAAATGTGGGCAAAGGGTATAGCAGGAATAAAATATAAAATTATAGGGTCTAACTAGCTTTTGTGAGAATAGATAGGTGAGTCGGAAGATAGAATATGAAACAATATAATGGACGGAAAAAGAAAGGTGGGTCAGGTAGGGTGAGGGATTATGGTTTATAAGAGCAATTGCAGAGCTCTGGAAAAGGGCGGAGAACAGTCTTTTGAAGGATGTCAGAGGTAGAAAGCTATCTAGCTTCATGGATTTTTGGAGAGAGTTCCATGCAACTGCTGAAGTATAGCTGAAAGCAGCCCTCCCATACCGGGTGCAGGCAATGGGGACCTGTAACATGATAAGTTTACTGATCCTTAAAGTGTATGGCCTAGTTGTAATTTGGGTAAAGCAATCAGTGATATAGGTAGGTAGTTTGCCTGTTAACGCTTTGAATGTCCAGATAACAGCATTCCTAGTCCTTCTGTGCTGTAATGATGTCCAATTGACTGCCATATAAAGGGAGCAATGATGGGTGCTGGGGAAGGTCAGTAATAAATCTTATGGCCTGTGATACAGGGTGTCCAGTTTTGTAAGAGATGACCTGGACAATGGCAGTATAGAAAATCAGCATAATCAATGAGGGATAGAATGAGGCCTTAATTAACCTTTTTTGGAGTCACTGTTTAGGTAATGCTTTATTCTAAAGAATAGTCCAAGCCTCTGTCTTAGCTTTTTAAGCAGTTCTTCAATATGGACTGAATAGTCAAGCCTGTTATCTATCCATACTCCAAGATATTTGAAATTATCAACAAATTCAAGTTTTCTCCAAGTAAGGTGGATAAATGTAGGGTGGTGGATGCTAGGGTATGGGTAGAGCAACTCTTTGTGGCAAAGAACATGGCTTTTGTCTTTTTGCATTTAGAAGTAGTTTTTGTCAAGTAGGTTGCTGCAGAATGGAGAATTCAGATTGTAACAGATCACAGGCTTTGGAAGGTGAGGGATTGCTGACATATAATACAGTATCATCAGCAAACAGATGAATGTTAGATTGAGTGAGGTTGGCATCAATATTGTTTATATAAATAGCAAAGAGGATAGGGCCAAGAATAGAACCTTGTGGTACGCCCCTTAGCAGTGGTTTTGAGGTGGATAGGTAATTTCCATTTTTAACCAGTTGTGACCTATTTGAAAGGTAATCCTTAAACCAGTTGAGTCACAGGGAATCCAGGCCTATTGAGTTAAGGGAGGTGATTAATAAGTCGTGATCCACAGTGTCAAAGGCTTTACTCAAATCCAGAAACACAGCACAGGTACAATTTTTCTTATCCAAGGTAGTCTGCCAATCGTTGGTTACCTTAGCTAAGGCAGTAATGGTGCTATGTTTTGATCTAAATCCAGATTGTGCAGAGTTTAGAAGGTTGTTGTTATCCAAATAGTCCCTTAACTGAGAGTTTACTAGTTTTTGAGCAACTTGGATAAAACTGGTAGAATGGAATAGGTCTGTAATTGTTGAGATCTCTAGTATCACCAGATTTGAGTAATGGAACCACTTGAGCTATTTTCCAAGTAGAGGAATGGATCCAGTAGTTAGGAAAGATTGAAGAGATGAGTGAGGGGACAGATAAGACATGTGAAGCAATTTTCAGGAAATAGGGATCCAGGAGTCTGCACCTGCACTCTTATTAGTGTCTAAATTAGAGAGGAGATCTTCCACTTCTTCACGGATATTGGGATGAAGGAAAAGTTGAAGTGGCCATTTGCCCCACAGTAGTTTGCAGGTTCAAGGAAGATCTCAGGATATTTGCTGGTGAAGAGTCAAATGCTAGGCCAGCTGTGGTGAAGTGAGCATTGAAGGTATTTAAGATTTCTTGTTTACCTGTAATTTCTGTATCATTTAGTATCAGTTTGGAGGTTAAGGCAGGAGTAGACTTTTGGCCCAGGAGTCCTTTTATTGTACCCCAGAGTCTGGATGGGTTATTGTAGGAGGCATCCAATTCAGCTGTATAGTAGGCAGTTTTGGCAGTTCTTATTTTTTGTACATGAATTCCTTGCTTTTCTGAAATTTAGCCAATCTCTGATGTCCTTTGTTTTTCTTGCCTTTTCCACAGTTTGTCTCTGGTTCTCAAGGCTGCTTTAAGCTCAGAGGTGAACCAAGGACAGGATTTTACCTTAGTTCTGATACTGGTGATAGGTGCATGAATATTGAGGCATTATTGATAATATCCTTTAAAGTCTGGAGAGCTGTTTCAACAGAGGTTGTAAGATAGAAATCTTGCCAATGTATTGTATAACTCAGGTCATGGAGGTAGCCTGAGATATCAAAGTTCTTTTTTGACCTTTTGAGGACAAATTCTGCAGGATTTGTAGTTTGGTGTGGATCTTATGCCGGCTATAGGGTAATGGTCACTCACATCACTCGGCAGTACATGTGAATATAATTGAGGTTTGTTTACCACATAATATCCAGGAGTGAGCTATTGCGGAATTTCTTAGGTTGATCCTAGTTGGGTCTTTAATCAGCTGTGTGAATCCATAGGTGTCACAAAGTGTTATCAGAGGTGCAGATACATTAGACAGCCAGTTTAAATTCAAATCACCAAGGATAATGGTATCTTCAGGGCCTAGGTTGAGAATTGACCCTAGGTGAGAAAGCAGTTTAAGGCCTGCAGAGGGAGGTCTATAGCATCCAATGAGTTTAAATGAAGATGAATTAGGAAGGGATAATTTGATTGATAGACATTCAAATTCATTTGGCTCGGATGTGCTGATGAGGGCAGGTTGCAGAGAAGGTGTCCTTAATGTATATGGCCACCCCACCACCCCTGGATGGGCGATCTGCTCTGAAGAGCTGATAATTAGGATTTACAACACTGTCTTCTGTTGTAGGCCTGAGCCAAGATTCAGAAATGACCAGGAAATCTGGAAGAGTATGTGCCACCCAAGCCTGTATTAAGGTGAACTTTTTTAGGAGGCTGCAAGCATTAAAGTGTATGAAGCTTAGGCCTTTTATGGAGGTCAGATCAGCAGGGGAAGATAAACTAACAATGGGGCCAGGATTAATCTCTATAGTGCCAATGCAGAAAAGGAGGTAAAAGATTAATTTGAGAAGGGCACCAAGGGAAAGGGATAGAGAGTGACCAGAACGTTTCCTCTTAATCCTAGGTGCCCACTGTGTAATGAGAGATGGTCCTGTTATATGGGTGTGTCTTTTATCATAAAATAGGAGTCTGATGGACAGGCATAGCGGGTTATTATAAAGCCAGGATATATGTAAGTGGCTTGGGAGTGCTGGATTGTTAGAAGACTTTATGTGGGATACCCCAGGGGTTGCAGTGTAAGAGTGGTTCAAGGCGAATAAGGAGTAGGTGGTTGTGCATTTTGGATGGCAGAGGAGAACAGCACATACTCATTAAATTATTCGTCATGACAGGGGGTATGGAATGATTATCATAATGAATTGGGGGAGATGAGAGGCTAAGGAGCAAAAGGAAACAAGTTAGCATTGTACAGGGTAGATATGGGTTAAAGAAGAAGGAAAAAGGATGTGGGCGTGGATTAGAGAATTGGCGGGAAGGAGTGTATAAATAAAATCAACCAAGAGGGGGGAGGGGGGCAAAAATTTTGAGGCTTTGCCGTGCATTTTTTCACTGCTTCTCCCGCCTCCTGGATCTCTGGTTCAGCTGGGGTCGCCGCCGCCCGCTGGCGGCCTCGGAGCCCCTTCTGTGGCTGGAGCTGGAGGGCTGTGCCGCTGCAAGGCAGGGGACAGAGGAGAAGGCAGTGAGAAGGCTACTTTATTGCAGGCAATTGCAATTAGGTGCTAGGATCAAGAATCTGCACAACAAAAGACTGGAGGGTTTGGGGGGTAGCGCCTAAGCCGCCCAGCCCACACAGATCACCAGAAAGGCTGAATCACTAGCAAACATCACATCAATACAATGTTTAAATAGCCCACAATTTTTAAGTCAGAACAGCTCTTTTTAAGATTAATTAAACAAGTTTACAGTTACAGCAAAATCCCATCCAGAATAGTGTTGCAGAGTCCCAGCTAAAGTCAATGGGAAGCGCACCAATCGGAAGCAGGCAGAGACTGAGGTCGTTTCCCGATTGGTTGCGGCTTTGCCCGTACCTTTCTCACTGCTTCTCCCGGCCTCCTGGATCTCTGGTTCGGCTGGGGGTCGCCACCGGCCCGCTGGCGGCTCGGAGCCCCTTCTGTGGCTGGAGCTGGAGGGCTGTGCTGGCTGCAAGGCAGGGGACAGAGGAGAAGGCAGTGAGAAGGCTACTTTATTGCAGGCAATCTTTATTTCAGGAGATGGCAAGTATACAATGTGGGAGCCTCTGACCACCAACAAAGGGAAAAACTTGAAATTTTGGGACCACAGGGTGGGGATTTCCATTAGACATCATGGAAAAATACAGGAGGGTGGTGGTACCAATAACAGCAAAGGACAATTCAATAACATTAAAATGGGGATTGGAGGGTGGGTGGTGCCACTGAACAACAGGGATGCATAAAGGAGGATGGGTGGATACCAATAACACCAGTTATAAATTTATTAAAATCAAATATGGGGATAGGAGGTGGGGAATGACACTAGACAGCAGGGAAACAATGGCTCACAGCTGAATCTGCAGCCTGCAGCATGAGTTCCAGCTGTGGCTGCAGAAGTAAAAAAATCATTTTGTTCTCATACAGAGAACAAGGGGGAAGCACCCTTTTCACTTAGCTGGGCACCTGAGATTTTGGGTGCCCAGAAAACCTATTTCTTGCCAGAATTAAAAAAAAAAACACAAACATCAGAATGTAGCTAAACAGGTCCCATTTAGTAGGTTCTGGTATTTCTTTTTTTCTTTAGTCCATTCATTTTTATGTGTTTTCTTTCTTTTGTTTCTCTTGTTAACTGAGAAAACAAAATGGCGGCATATCGAAAAAGGATTTCCCATGTCTATGAAAATGGATTAGCTCCTGTAAAAATGAATCAATTTTCGTGCTGGACATCTATTTTTCCCACTGAAAAAAATGGAAACTTCAAAATTTAATAACTTTGGAGATGACTAATATTTTTTCACCAAATTAGCAGAAGGGACAACTCTGAGGCAAAGGCTTTCTACCCTAAAAACTTCAGTTCATGGTTTAAAACAGTTTCTGAGATACAGGTGGACAAAGAAACTGCAAAACAACCAAGGATTTTTAACACTCTGTATCTCACAAACCACACAACAGATTCACTTTAAATTTGCTACATCAAGAGACCTACCAAATGAGATTAATTATGCAAAATTGCATGTAAATCTGTTAAACCATTATGAAGTTATTAAGGTGCAAAATGTTGGGTTTAACATGGGCATTATCCCTCAAACCTAACTATACTGATGCTATCTATCTGTCCCTCTGTCCTTCTATCTATCTATCTATCTATCTATCTATCTATCTATCTATCATATATCTATCTATATATTATACATATGTATCATTGCAAAAAAACATCATTAATGAACCATTTAAGCTAAACTGACAAAAGTAAGGATGTGTGGTGTTAGGGTTTTGAAACCTAACATCCTGCAGACAATAGCAGGAGAAACCATTATGGTTTGCCCTCTTCTGCATAAAACAGGTGTGGGGTGGGCTTCGGGGTTGACAATCACAATGCTCACCCCATTCTATCATTAAAGAAGCTGAGATCTGTAAAGTACATGGGAATAGTGTGAGCCTTAGGGTTGACAACCCTTTCTTTAACTCAAAACCATTGAAAAGACATAACACTGATGTACAGTATTTAAAAACAAACACCTGAACCTAATTAAATAGGACTGCTTAGCTACATTCTGATGCTTGTTTTTTTTTAAACTTGCCCTGGAAATAGCATTTCTGGACACTTGACAATCCTGGGTGCCCAGCTTAGCAAGAGGACCATTTACCTGTGTTCTCAGAAGGAGAACAGCATGACTTTCTTGTAATATAAAGCTGCAGCTAGATCCATGCTGCTGACTTCAGTTACAGCAGTGAACCATCAATCCCCTACTTTCTCTCTCTCTCTTCTTTCTTCTCTCTCTCTCTCTCCCTCTTTATACCTGTATGTATCATCTACCTATCTTTTTATTTATCTATCTAGGTGTTTGTCTATCTGACTATCTATCTGTCTGTCTGTATCTATCCATTGTAATAAGTAATGGACCAGAGTCCCCCTCCTCTCCAGGTCACCCACTCTCCTTTCCCATGTTGAATTTTAAGTTTCATAAGTGAACTGGGGTGCCAACCCCCAATACTGCCTCTCTTCACACCCTCACCTCCAGGTCAACCTCCCCTTCCCCTTATACACATGGTGGCACAGGGATGCAAACCCTCGGTACAGCTGAACAGTAGCCTGACACTAGAGTGCCCAATTACCAGTTTTGGAAAGTCCATGAAAAATCAAGAAAATCATCTCTCATTGATTTTTATAACTGTAAAAAAGAAAACATTTCACTGCTGATCTGACCCCTCCACACACACACACACACTCCCCACTCCAACTTGCCACTCAACACACACCACCCTACCCCCCACACATCCTCACTCACCTGAACATGTCCCATGATGTAGATCCAGTCTACAATTGAAGACATGTCTTGCTGCCGGAACTGGTGACTTCGATATGAGAAAATAAGGTAAGTCTCTTATAATGTATTTCTGTGAGGTCTGAAATTCTTTTCAGAAGTCTGTAACTTTTTTAATATTTGTACACCAAATTTTCAACATGGCCTTTTTGGGACTCCTTCTCATGACCAAAATTAAAATCTGGTGTGAAAGAAAATTTTGCAGTTGCTTTGCAATATCACGTTTCAGGTGGGATTTAAAAAATTTCACAACCTTTGTTCATGAAGTTGGGTCATAAGAAATGGAAATTTGGGGACAAAATATTAAACAATGACAAAGTTATGTTTGTACATTGACATTTTCCTATGCTTTGCTCATGAGTTTTGTAATTTTCAATATTCTGGCCCCAGATTTTCAAGATAGTCATTTTTCGGATCCCCTTATCAATATGACAGCTGCCGTTTTCCAAAATGTGTTTTTACACCTGTGGTGTGGAATGACATTTCAGTGGGGACTGGAAAAGTTTCACCTACTGGGCTCACTAGGTGGGGTCATAATAAGGCTATACTGAAAATTTGGTATGCAGATATGATATAATGCCGACGTTATTGTTGAACATTGCACTATTACAATGTTCACTCACAACTTCACTAAATTTCAATACTTTGACTTGGAACTTTCAACATATCCATTTTTTCACACAGCCTCATAAATGTGACAAGCGTCATTTTAAAATCCTCGACAAGATGTGTTTTAGCACTTCTGGTGCAAAAGGACATTTCGGTAAATGTATTATAAATGCCACATGTCATGTTTATAAGGAATGTCATAAAATGACTATCTTGAATATCTGTGGTCAAAATTAAGAAATAAAATTATGATTGTCTAGAAACTTTGTGTGTAGTGCTAGTTTTGACCCCAGCCGGTAGTGCTTTGTGATCCTGTGTTGGTGAGCTGAGTTTGCGGTCAAGCTCAGTGACCCAGCTTAATGGGGTGAGGGTGGAGGGATGGCACTGTTATGTGACACTTTAGCAGGCAGGGAATGACTAGTGTAGGGTTCCCTACATGGGCCTAGGTACCACATAGTAAAGAGAACTCTTCACTTGGCATAGGTCCCTACAGCTTTGCACCCATGGGTGGAACAGGGCCTTGTGCATTGACAGAGATGGACTTTTTGCCTGGTACATCTGTATCTGTGGCCCCATGGAAGTACAGGGCCCAGAAGTCCCTGCACTTTTGCAGCCTATTAGACAGTCCTATGAATTGTTCACATCTGTTTCTGCATGAAAGTACATTGTAAGCCCTGCACATTTGTAGGCAGACAGAGCCTTCCCTTGGGGCAGAACCCAAAAAGCCCTGCATGTCTGCATGTGTTTATGTGGGTCCCTTCAAGACTCTCATGAATAAGGATATGATTCCACTATCTCAAAAACGAAGAAAATGCTTTGCAAAGAACTGCATTATTATACCAGTTAGAGTGTAAGTTAATGCCACAGGAGTAAGGAAATGTGGCATTAGGGTTTCCAACTCTAATTCTCCACCCCACCCCCGCCCCAAGCAGCAAAGAGAAAAAATATTAGGATTTTGCATTACCGGAGTCTTGGCAAATCAGTGGTGAGGTTGTTCCTGGGGTTAACTCTAACGCTCATCCCATTCTCTGAGCAAACAACATCAGATGTTATCTCCTTTCTTCATACAGGGCCTGCTGGGCCCTGTGTCAAGAAATCTAGTACAGACTGTGTTGACACGTGGTGAGACATTCTTCTGTATCTTCAAAGAGTGTTTAACTGTGAGGCACTGGCTTGGAGCTGTACCTTGTGGTTTGGACAGGAGGCTATGGGTTGGGGGTGCGGGGTGAGCATTAGGGTTGACAACCCCAAAGAAGACACCCACAAATAATCCTTCATGATCTGCGTGAACAGATGCAAACAGTCAGGGCCATGCCTTGTGGCAATGGAAGGTTCTGTCCATTTCTCTGTGCAGCACTGGCTGACAGGAATTCATGAGGCTGTCTGGTTGACTGCAGATGAACAGGGCCCTGCACTTCCATGTGATTGCAGATAAAGATGCCCAGGGCAAACTTAAAGGTTCAACACAGAAACTCTTGGTCAACCCTCCCTCTACTTGTGTTACAGCATCAATATAACATCCATCTATCTGTCTGTCTTTCTATCTGTCTTTCTATCTGTCTCTCTGTCTGTCTGTTGTCTGTCTGTCTGTCTGTCTCTCTCTTTATCTATCTATCTGTGCATGTGTATGTGTGTTGTTTCTATGATTTAATCCTTGCACCACTATTACTGTTACATTCTTTTTGAACTGTTTTTAAAATAGGACCACCAAAGAACTGTGGAATATTTTATCTACAGGTGATAACACTTTAATTTCTTAAATTACAGTGTAGGTACAGTGTAACAAAACTATAACTGTATTGCAATTGCAATGCAGCTGCACGCAACAAATGTGTAACTACAGTATGATTGCCCCTGTTGCATGTAATTAATGATGAAAGTGACACTTAAAATAAAGTGTGACCCTGCAATGATAACACTTTACTTTGAGTTTCCTTAACTACACTATAGTTACAGAAGTCCTTACAAATATTAATAGCAGATGTAGATACTTGTCACATATAAAACCCGCATGTGCGCGCTCGACAACACACACACACACACACACACACACACACACAACATTGCTATACCCAACTCAGCCACAACAGTGCTGCAGAATTAAAGTATTTTTAAAAAGCACTAGTTGGCCAGCCTGCCAGTGCAGCAGAAATGCTTCTGTCTGTGCCACCAATGACCAGGTTTCAGGAGTGGGCCTTGGTTTTCAGAGGGTTGGCTAGGGGAGAGGAAACTGAGCATCTCAGGGACTGCTTGCCTTCTTCAAGGAGGGAGGGAACTTGATACCCAACACCTACCATCCCCTAACATTGGTAGGGGGGCTGCGGCAGCCTGGGATCATACTGGGAGCCTGGTGAGGCATGGACTGATGGATCTCTGCACATCGGGTGTGGGAGCGTGCCCGATCATGCACTGAGCTCATTGCACAACTGACCCAGCCTTGGACAGGTGGAGAGGGGGGACGCTCAATGGAACAACCTCTCAGTGCAAGTGCCATGATGTCCAAATCATGGCATGTGCCAGGACCTAGCCGATATGGGGGTTGGATTTCTTCCCCCTGACAGCATCCAAGGGCCAAAAAATATGAGCATAAAAAAGGCACAAGTTGTACTCTAGATATCTAGGGTATTTCTTGGACATGATCTAAACATGTTGGATATAAGAACACATTGTATTATGTTGGTATCCATGACACTCCAGACATTACCTCTTGGGTTCCCAACCCACCTGATAGGCTAGTGATGAACATGTTACCCAGATCAAATTTTGCAGTATACCTATGTCCCAGGAGCCCCCTTTCTCCAGTTCAACCTTTGCATCTGAGAGACTACATGCACACCAGGAGTTCCCTTGCAACAACTAATTACCTAAGGTAGGCCAAAACCCTTAAAACCACAGCATTTGTTTAGGCTTGATTGTTTGATGCTCTTCTGCTAATGAAATGTTTAATGTTTTCCTGCTGATAAGAAAATCTGCCTTTCGGGAAACACGTGATGCAGCACACTGAGTAACACCTCTTTAGATCGCCTCCCATTGCCTGGCATTTAAAAAGAGTCTTAATGCTATATTTATAAGAGCATTAATTTTATCTTCAGACCAAATGCAAGCTGTTATTAAGTAGAGGAGACCTGTACCTAAAAAATGGAAGCAGAGATGCGTTCCGCGCTACCAAATCATACTCCGCCGGTCTCCCCGGAGAAGCCGAGCAAGCGCTCCAAGGCCCAGCAGGACCTCAGCAGCAAATTAGCCACTACCAATACTGCCACCATCAAAGCTGCAGAAATGACTCCCCTTACGCTTGAGAGATTTCTCTTTGAATTTACTCCATTCTGAGATGACTTGAAATCCCTCACAGTAGAAGTGAAGCAAATGACTTCTGCGCGTGAGGATCTGTCTATGAGGATGTCTGACAATAAAACTTGTACCACCTCCCTGGAGAAGTGAGCAGGTCATTTAAATGAGGGCACTGTGGAAAACAGGCAAAGAATTACAAAATTAGAAGCCAAAATAGAGGACTTGAAGGGGAGGAGCTGCAGAAACAACACGGTTATTATTGGCATTTCAGAGAAGGAAGAAGGGTCCAACACTATCCTTTTTGTACAAAAGCTAGTAGAAAAATTAGTGGGTCCTTCACCCTTTGGAGCTGCATATATTATAGATCCCTTACACCCATGCCACCCCCTGGATCTGCACTACGACCTATTATTCTCAAGTTCTTGAACTTCCAGGAAAACAATTCTTCCTGGGGAAATTAAAAGATCTGCAAGAAATTCAATGGCAAGGAGACAAAATAAGAATAACACAGGACCTGCCTGCCACCGTTAGACAATGTCGTACTGAATTCCACCCTATAGTTTCTAAACTAATAGCGGCTGGTATAAAGTTTAAAATAGGGTGCCCGGCCCGACTACAAGTGCTGCTAGAAGGATCCTGGTCTACATTTGAGGATGTCGAAGTAGCCAATACTCCACTCCAGAGGACCCTGCCAGATCTGTTCAATAATCGCTGAGATAAGGAGAAAGATTAACCCAGTCTGTAATGGGCTAAAACATCGAAGACGATGTGGTTACTTTTTTTTTTATTATTGACATCCTACAAGTGATCTCCTGGCTTCAGCTTTTTGTTATTTGTTTCAAGTGTCAACAGAATCCCAATATAAATGTACTGATTATATCTGTCCAAACTTCATAATTAAAGAGGGGTTTGTTCACATACTTCACAGCTGCGAGTAAGTTTACAGGGTAAAACCAAGTCTCTATAAGGAAAAGACTGTTCATTAGTGGAGCACTTGCAAACTTTTTACTGAGGCGAAAAGAAGCAGTTACGATCCTCTACCACAAGAGGTCCCTTAAGGATAAGGGTACAAGTATCTTTGTGTTTTGTTTTCAGACTGTGGTAGTAGATGGAAAAACTTTGATTTGCATTATTTTATGGTTTACTTTCAGGCTGGACTCGATATTGTTAACAAGTTTACAAGTTTCTATTCCTAGCTTTGTTTAGTAAAAGTAGAATCTTGGTGGCATGTTAGTTAAATGTTAACTTCCAATGTTGCAACTTATTTTCTTCGATTGAATAGTTATTGTTCCTGTTGTTTAAAAGCTAATTATTTTCTTCCCTCCTCTAGTATTATGGATGAAAGAAGGAGAAACAGGCTTGAATTACTATGTTAGAGAATTATAATACATTATGAATATTCATATTTCCCATTGTATTAACTTGGGCTTTTTATTGCAATTACAATTGTCAATTTTTTTTTCTTTCTCCCTTCCTCAGGGCGCTAGGCGATGGGAGGGAGGTAGATTGGGAGAGAAGTTAAAAAGTGGTTCTGCATAACGTTGGATGAGCAGAATGGGGGGAGGGGAGGGGGCGATCTTTACCAGGTTTGATTGCAACTATACAGACTGCTTCAATATACACAGGGGTGAGAATACTGATGGTGGGTCTGGATCAGGGGTTGGGAGTGGGTTTAGGCTATAGCACAGTGCATCTACAATCTACAGCAGCAACATTTGAATTTTATATGTCTTTACGGGATACGCATGGAAAGCTAAATGGCCAAGTCAATTAATGTAATATCATGGAATGTAAAAGGGGTCAGACAAAAGTCTAAGCAATACCAGATTTTGAAATATCTAAATCTACTATCTGCAGAGATCATGTTCTTGCAAGAGTCTCACCTCTTGGATGCAGAGGCAATAAAGCTACGTAGGCAACAAGTCGGCCAGGTTTTCTGAGCCAAGGGTTCAACAAATAGTTGTGGCTCGATGATTTTAATACATAGGAGGATCCCCTTTACACCTGTTAAAACAATTAAAGATCCCAATGGTAGATTTATCCTTGTTGTTGGCAATATTTTTGCTAAAGAAATACTTTTAGGGAGTATCTATGGGCCAAACCAGGATTCAGCAATATTTTTTACTCAACTTATTCAAACTTTAAGTTCTTTTAGCTCAATCCTGATGATATTGGGAGGAGACCTCAGTCTGGTTTATGACCCTCTATTAGACAAAACCGGGCATTATATGAAGGGCCTTTCACCGGCCCAGCGGGCACTCAGGAATTTTATGGACCAGATGGGATTGTGTGATGTTTGAGGACATTACATCCATCAGACAGAGAATACACATATACATCCCTGGTTCAAAAATCTTTGTCTAGAATAGACTATGTACTTCTTTCTTATTCTTTTATCCCAGGTGTCATGGACTCATCAATCCAACCTGGTCCCCTGTCGGATCACTCCCTTGTACTTTGTCAGTTATCTGTAGTATCTCAACCCAAAGGAGAGGGAAGATGGAGACTCAATGACCAGCTTCTAAAGGATCATGGACTCGTCCAAATAATTCAAGAACACATAGAACAATACATAGAGCTTAATCAGGGCATGACTAAGAGACCAGACATTGAATGGTGTGCCTTTAAGGCCTACTTAAGAGGGATACTTATCCATTTAGCCTCTAAAAGGAAGAAAGCAAGGGAGAAGTGAATGTCCCAATTACTTTCTCAAATTAGGTCCATAGAAAAAAACTTATCTCCAGCCACACCCGAGCCTACCCAGCAAGAGCTTATTAAATTGGAACTGCTTAGCTAGAGATGCTTAGAGAAAAAGCAGAACATGCTGTATTAAAGACCCAAGTGTCTTATACAGACCAGGGGGAAAAGGCCGGAAGACTTCTGCACTTAGAATTAAGCAACTAGAATCCTCTAGATACATAACATCTATATAATCTCAAACAGACTGCTCATTGAAGACAGCCCTGAATGAAATTATAGCTGAGTTTACCAAATATTATACAAACTTATATGGACCCATGTCAAATGCCACACCCTGGATTTAATTGGACGATTATTTAAGGGAGGCCGATTTACCCAGTCTTACCAAGGATCAGCAAAAAGCTTTAATCTATCCCACCACTTATAAAGAGATATTTGAGGTAATCAGTGCTCTACCCTTAAATAAATCCCGTGGGATAGATGGGTACTCGGCTTATTTCTACCAAAAATTCAAGACATCAATTGTCCTCTTATTGCTTCCCCTCTACCAGTACATACTCTCCGGAGCTCAGATTGACACATCTCTTTTTGAAGCTGTTATTGTTCTCATTCCCAAGCCGGGCAAGGCACCTAAGCTGGTTTCAAATTACCGGCCTATTTCCCTGCTGAACCAAGACATCAAAATATTATCCAAATTAATAGCATGCCATCTTAACTTAATACTCCCTTCCATTATTGGTCCTGAACAGGTTGGTTTCATGATGGGCAGATCCTCATCGGATCACCTTCGCATCTTGTCTCATGTCTTCTCGGCATCAAGAGATGCCCCTTACCCAGCTGCCTTGATCACTCTGGATGCTGAGAAGGCATCTGACAGGGTGAATTGGCAATACCTATGTCAGACTTCAAAAGATTTCAATTTCCCCAGTATTTTCCAGGAATGGATCAGTTCCCTAAACCAATCCCCAATGTCAGGGAATGGGATCACTTCAGAACCCTTTACCCTTTATTCAGGAACAAGACAAGGGTGCCCCTTTCCCTTTACCTTTTTTTTTTAAATTCAAAATTTTTATTGAAATCATCAATACCATAACAAGATACATACATAGAAGTTTTTTGTTCCTTCATAACAATAACATAGCTTATAACCGTAAACAGTTTCTCCCCAGAACAACAACAAAAAAACACCACACCCCCTAACCCCACCCCCAGTCCCCCTTCACCCCACTACCTACCCTCCCCACAATACTAAATATCTCCACGGAAGATCTGCTCACCCATCTTCACTTCTAGTGTTACCTTACTAGATCCGGTTTCATCTGGAGAAGGTATACAGCCTGAAAACGACTCCAAACCTTTTCATATACATGGAGCTGGTTGCCCTTCCTGCACTCAATTTCTCCATATTTAAGTTAAATACCATCTCCTGTAACCACTCCACATACGTGATTGAGGAGTCCATCATCCAATGCCGAAACTACCTTTTGAGTGAACCGGAGATCAGGCCATGTAAAATCTGCGCCTTAAACCTAATACCAGAATAATCCCCTATCAGACATACTTCTGGGTAAAATACTGGTCAATACCCAACAATGGATCTACTTTTTGCTTAATCTGCATCCATAACTGCTTTATAGGTGGGCATTCCCAAAAAATATGATATAAGTCTCCAACTGCCTGACGGCACCGGAAACAGCTTCGGCTAGGCCTAAGACCTACTTTATGTAGTTTGGAAGGGGTCCAAAACAAATTATTCAAAAAGTGAAACTGCATCACCCTCAGTCTATCCTGTTTAAGATACCTATACACATGTCTCCATACACCCTCCCAGTCCCGTCCCTGCTCTCCCAAACAACTAGACCAATATCTAGGCCTATACTCAAAGTCCGCAAGAACTTGATCCAGGAGTGCCTTGTATACTTTGGAGACCGCATGTGGTTCCCACGTATCTGGCTCCAATGATTCAAACCATTTCCCATTTTCATACTCTACTCGAAGCCTAATCAACAACTGGGTTAATAAGTGAGTGATTTGGTAAACTTAAAAACCTGCTTGGACTCAATGTTATACTTTGCCAGGATCTCTTTACAGGCAGTATACGACCTTCTGCCATTAAGTCCTCAATTCCAAGCCCTCCAGCTGGAAGCCATCCACCGGTATCATCTTCCCCCAATCTTTAAATTGGGATTTAGGCAAATCGGCTGGCACTTGTCCCTATCTGAATATAACCTAACTTGGCACATATCTGTCTATGTATACAAAACTTTACTATTGGGGTAACAGTCAGCCTAGGGGTAACATCTTAGGAATGTAGTAAGCAAGGCTTGGGTCTATCCCACCTCCTTAATTGCCTCTATTTCCAGTCTGACCCATGAGGGAACATAAAGCGAAGACTCCAACCTCCTGGCGGGCACTATCCATTTCAGATATTTGCAAAGGTTACTGGCCCAGTAATATATACCAAAATGGAAGTCTCAAACCTGCTCTCTCCTGGGGCAGCTAGCTTACCATAGGCCCTGCAGGCATCTTCCTCCAGATAAACTCCGAGACTGTTGAGTGTAACTCACTATACCACCTCTGGGGGAGTGAGACATTGAGCATATTTAGCGGATAAAAAATCCTGGGTAATACATTCATCTTAATTATATTGATCCGACCCCAGAGAGAGAGCGGCAGACCACTCCACCTTTTTAAATCCTGCTTAATAGTACTCCTAATGGCATCCATATTAAGTTTGATTAATTTCAAATCTGATCTGGCCAAATAAATACCCAGATACTTCAACCTATGCGGGGTCCATTGCATGCCCAGTTCCAGCTCCTCAAACTTATGCACCCTCATGTTCAGTGGAAAAATCTGAGTTTTCGCTACATTAATTTTATAATTTGACAATCTACTATATTCTTCAATGTTACCCATGACTGCCCGAATTGAGTCACCTGGTTGAGCAAGATGCAATAGAATGTCATCCGCAAATGCTGAGATTTTCAGCTCTTGGGACCCCACTCTAACACCCATAACTCTAGGATCTAACCTCAATTTAGTGAGGAGAGGCTCCAAGTATAAATTAAATAGAAGAGGCGACATAGGACAGCCCTGCCTCGTACCAGAGTTCAGAGAGAAACTTGTAGAAAACACTCCGTTACAATATATTTTAGCTTTGGGATCTTTATACAGAGCAAACACGTGTCTGATAAATTGAACCGGAAAGCCAAATTTCTCCATTACAACGGACAAAAACTTCCAATCCACTCTATCAAACGCCTTCTCTGCATCCACCGACATCAAAACACATGGAGAATTACAGTCCCTGGATGCAGAGAAGACATGAGTCAGTTTTCGCAGGTGGTCCGAGGCAGACCTGCCCTTCATAAAGCCAACCTGATCATGATGGATTAAACTAGGCATGACCTTAGATAACCTGTTCGCTAAAATCTTTGCCAGGATCTTAACATCACAATTAATCAGGGAGATAGGCCTATAGCTTGTAACTTTATCTAATTCCTTCCCCTCTTTCGGAATAAGCACGATTAAAGCCTCAAATAAATAGCCATCCACTACATCTAAGGTCAAGATACTCTGAAATAATCTTTTAAGGCCGGGACATAACAGAGTCACGAAACATTTATAGAAATTGGGTGAGAACCCATCTGGGCCAGGTGCCTTATCATTGGAAAGCGTTCGGATTGCCTCCAAGATTTCTTCATCAGAGATGGGATATGAGAGCTCCCTCTTTTGAACTTCTGTCACCTGGGGCAAGTTACAAGCATCTAGATAGACTTCAACTTCTTTTTTACTGGGTCTGGGATTCATTGGACTGTATAACAACTTATAATAGTCCTCAAATTCCCTAACGATTTCTCTAGGCGAAGTTTTAACCTACCCGTCTATTTGAGACATGATACTTTGGACTATCCTCGATGTCTCAACAGCCCTCAACCGCATTGCCAAGAGCCTACCTGACTTCTCCCTTGATTCAAATATAATGGTTTTGTTTTATTCATCCATATTCTGCCTCTCTCTCAGTATCTCTTCATACTCATGGCGCAGTTTAATTAACTGCCTCTGGTCTCCTCTGGCGTATCCCTTGATAAGGCTCTCTATGTCCCTAATTTGTTCCAACAAAACCTAACTCTATCGTCCTCTTCTTCTTCCTTGCAACCGCTAACTGGATAAACTCTCCTCAACACACATTTTAAAGCACCCCACCACAAGTCCCCTCTAATTGACAAGTGCCTATTCTCTACCTCATATTGTTCAATCCGACCACTAATGTGCTCCCTTATTTCCGTGGAGCGAAGTATCTGGTTATTTAACTTCCATATAGTCTGCTTGGGGGTATCAGAAGCCAAACCAAGGGAACAGCGAACCATGGAGTGGTCCGAAAAGATCCCCGGTGTAATGTTACTATGCACCAATCCTGGAAGTAAGCCTCTACTCACCAAAAAATAGTCAATCCTGGATCTGGTCTTATGAACTTCCGATAGAAAAGTATATTCCCTACACGAAGGATGTAAAACCCTCCACGGGTCACACAAACCCAGGTTATCAGACAAATCCCTAATACCTCTCTGGGCTGGTGAGAGACCCTTAC
This sequence comes from Neoceratodus forsteri, assembly GCA_016271365.2. Classification (NCBI taxonomy): domain Eukaryota; kingdom Metazoa; phylum Chordata; order Ceratodontiformes; family Ceratodontidae; genus Neoceratodus; species Neoceratodus forsteri. The sequence goes on along the minus strand of CM028131.1, from coordinate 541,367,803 downwards.
TTTGCTTACTATCTTTATCCAATTCCGGAGTAAATGGCAAGTTCCAGTCCCCCCCTAACACCATCGGGAGATGGTGAAACGGACTTAAAACCTTCATTAGTTCCATAAAAAAACCAGGGGTATCTGCATTAGGACCATATACACTGCCCAGCACTATCCTTGTTTGGTTTAACAGTCCTACAGCAATTACGTAACGGCCTACCGGGTCCACTATCCTTTCCTCACATACAAAAGCAACACTCCTATGCAATAGGAGTGCAACCCCCCTAGCAGCTTATTATACCCAGCTCCGTACACCTGACCAATAAACTGGCATCTGAGTGTACTCAATTCCTTTTCAAGCAAATGTGTTTCTTGTAAACATATTATCTGGCCCTTTGCCAATTGCAAATGCTTTAGTAACTTATATCTCTTTACTTTTTGCCTGGCACCCTTGACATTCCACGTAACAAATTCCAGAACACTACCCATCCTCCGAACAGTTCCTAAAAAACCATCAAATGCCCTCTTGTCTCTTCATCCTGTCCCATATTACTGGGAGAGTAGATCTTCCACTATTCCACCCCTCTAAGCTCTCACTGCTAACCTCCCCCCCACTCCCAGCCCTACCTTAAAAAAGAAACCCCCTACAACAATCCAATCCCATACACCTATATTTAAAGTCATTAACACCCCCATCCCTCCCCGCCCAATACCTCCCCCTCCCCTCCCCATCACGTTTGCCCGTGATATCCATAGCTCTGCTACCTCAGACCCTTCCTCCAGCCCCCTGCAAAAGACAAAATGTCTAGCCGAGACTAATCCACAGTCCCGACTGATCCTATGATTCCCCTTTAACCACTCACCTAATGGGAGAAAAAGAAGCGACGAGAAAAGGCAGAATATGATGCACATAAGCAATAGAACCCTCAGATCATAAACTTACACCTCAGAACCCCTCCCCAAAACACTCCATATATCCCTGCCCCTACACTCAATACCAGAGTTGACCCTCCACAGTATAAGAAATCCCCAAAATTAACAAGTAAGACCATCTTAAATAACTTTTTTGCAATATAATAAATTAAAACCAATAGAAACAAAAGGTCATAATTATCTGCAGGAGATCCAGCAAGCAGTGTCCACGATACATACAGTCTCCGATTTGAGGCACAGGCGGTGCTCCAATACACCAACAAAAGAGAAAAAAAAAACATATATTCCAGTAGGTGCGTTTTCCTTCTGTTTCCATAGCCTGCAATCGCAAATAGTCCTCGGGTTCCTCCCTTCCAATTCTCAGCCTGGGATACTTCTTCATTTACTACGACCCCCTCAGGGCCTAGTAGAACATCATCGCCACGTGGAGCCCAAAAAGAAAGAAAATAACCGGAATGACAGCACGGCTTCCGCATACCCAGGCCTGACTCTTACGAAGAAACTAGCCAGCCCACTGAGGCATACTCAGTCAATCACGGCGTACTGTAGGCCATATACAACGCGTTGCATCATTCCAGGCCAGGCTCTTGCATACGATAAGCCTACCACACCTCACTAGACGTCTCTTTGCCCAGTCGGTTTATCTGCAGGTCCCAGGTTCAAACCACCACGCCTCCACACTTCCAGGCTCCACGTTAATATGCGCCTCTGATAGTCCCAAGCGATTTGTTCAGGCAAAGCAAAGAAACAAGGGAGAGGGGGGAAAAAAAAGAACAAACTAGATCGGTGCTCTTCTTATCCGCAAGGCCACGCTCTTTTGCTTTAAGGGGTCACAATCAATGCCTCAAATTTGGTATTATAGCCCATTTCTCTCTCCGCAGATGTCCCAGGGGCTATCTGAAGAGGTCCGGGAGGGCTACAGTCAGTCCCTTTCTTGCCATTACCGCATCATCATAGGAAGCCCATTGCCCAGAAATCATAACTTGTAGCTTAGAGGGGTAGAGCATGCGGAACTGAATACCCGCTGGGATCAATTTCGTCACAATAGGATGGTACTCCGCTCTTCTCTGCCGTACTGCAAGCGGCAAATCCTATGCGATCCTGATAGGCACTCCCTTCCGTCTCAATTCTTTAATCTCCTTAGCCTTTAACAGAACGAACTGCCTTTCTTGGAAGTTCAAAAAATGCACAATGACAGTACGCGGGGGGGAGCCTGGTGATGGAGCCGCACGCAGCGCCCGATGGGCTCTTTCAATAGTAAATATGTCGCCAAAGGGCGTCGGGCCTACAAGCTCCCTAAAAAAATTCTGCATATACGAAATCACATCTCCCCCCTCCTCACGCTCCGGGAGGCCAATAACGACTAAATTATTCCTCCTGCTCCGTCCCTCTAAATCTTCGATCTTTGCCTCCATTCTCGCTAATTTCTGCCTCAGGCTTACAATCTCCGGCTCCTGTTTCTGCACTCTCTTTTCCAGGGATGAAACCTTTGCCTCTGTATCTCCCGTGCGACGGGACAAGTCCTCCAGGGCCACAGTGACTGCCTTCAACTCCTCTGTCACCGTGCAGAGTTCCGATCGAAACAGCTTGAATTCAGCAAGAAATTGAGCCAGTGTTAGGGGCTCATTTTCGCGAGCGGTGCTTTCACTTTCAAGGGTTTCAGACTCCATGTTCAATCTCGCTTTCTTCGGCTGGGCCTTCGCGGGCGAAACCGGCGGGGTGTGTCGGAGCGCATTTTTCCTCATTTCTACCTCCATGTGCACCCAGTTCAACACCAAACTGCTTTAGGGGTCTCCTGCACTGCTTAATGAAATCAGCTGAAGTCGTAGGCTAGCCCAAATTACCAGAAATGTAACTTTAAATGCAGCGGGAAGCTGGAGCTACAGGATCAGGCTGTGTTCACAGAGCTTGCATCACGTGACTCCCCTCCCCTTTACTTTTTAATATATATCTAGAGCCACTAATCCATAAATTGCAAGCTTGCCCAGAAGTACAAGCAATCCCAATACATCCATGCGTGATTAAAGTCTTGGCCTACGCAGATGATCTTCTCCTTCAATTAGTGAACCCTGTTTCTTCTATTCCCCCAATGTTAAATATTATAAAATCCTTTAGCCAAGTCTCCAATTATAAATTAAATGTAAACAAAACAATTGTTTTCCACCTTAACCACAAACTCATTAAAGTGGATATTTTGAAATTAGGGCTCATCAGGGAACAGGAATCACTAAGATACTTAGGCATTGAGCTCTCCAAGCATCCTGGACGTACTCTCAAATTAAACTTAGATTATCTGTTTCACTTGATAACGCAAGACCTCAACAGATGGGCCTCCCTCCCACTTTCTTTTTGGGGGAGAGTCAACTTACTTAAAATGAATGTCTTCCCACACCTATTCTACCCCCTCTCACTGCTAAACACCTGGCTACCTTTATCATGGTTTAAGAAGATACACAGCCTTTTTGTAAAATTTATCTGGGCTAATAAGACCCCCAGAATTGTGCTCCATATATTAGCAGCACCTAAACTGAGAGGAGGTTTGCACCTGCCTCATCTTGGGCTTCACTTCTGGGCTAGCCACATTAATAAATACATGAGATGGCTCTTACCTGCAACCACACTCCACCCCCACCTTGGCTCAAAATAGAGTTAACCCAAATCCACTCCTGCGGACTAGAGCCAGAAGCCCTTTTCCATATCAAGGAAAACCTCCTTCCCAGCAGGTTGAAAAACACTGCCATAGCTCTGCCAATCAAGGTCCACTCCCAACTCTGTTGTTTTCTTAAATACAACAATAAAAAAGACATAAATCAACCCTTATTTGGAAACCCTAATTTCAAGATAGAGGACAAAATTGTCTCCCCAAACTGGTTACCACAATTAAAGGGAATACCAATTTATAATCTTATAGGAGACAGTGGGACATGGTTATCAGGTCAAAGTATTATGCAAAAGTTTAAGATTCCAAATAAATATTTCTTTAGAATTATCCAAATGTGATACCTTTTATTAAAAGTTTCTGGGCAAAAACCTGAATCGACGCCTTGCCCTTCTTTACCAAAAGAAATTTCACAAATGGTGGGTCAACCCAAAACAGTCTCCAAAATGTATGGAACATTGTTTGATAGGTTATATCCAGAGTGTTTCAGACCGACCAATTATTGGTCAACCCTTTTCCCTGATTATAAGATCAACCGGCCAGAACTCTGGTTTAACTGTCATAAATTTGTAACCCAAGATAGACTGAGACTTATGCAGATGCATATTCTACATAATTTATACTTTTCCCTGCAAAAAAATGGCAAAGTTTGGACTGACATCCTCACCTCTATGTGTAAGATGCTCTAAACATGAAGGTACTGTACATTATATTATATCTTCTGGTCATGTCCCAAAATAATTCCTCTTTGGACGACTATCCAACATAAAACCGACCCCATTCTAGACTTGGATGGCCTGTTTAAGTCCAAAATTTGCATCGTAGGAGATTTTGCAAATATTACGTTCCCTATCAGGAAATACCACATGGCTCTGATATCCATGTCAGTTAAGAAAATAGTACTTAGGCATTGGATGGACCAAACTGAAGTCACTTATGGAGAATGGTTGACTGAACTTCTTGCGAACCTCAGAACAGAAAGGGCTATAGCAAGCTTAAATAATAGATTAGAGAGATTTAAGAAGATATGGTACCCTTTTTATACATTATACTGTATATAATTGTTTTCTTGCTGCTGTACACATTGTACCCAACGTATATTACCCTCACCAACTTGTCTGTGCTATAAGGATATGGGGGGAATGGGGCTAGAGCGATGATGTATTAAAAGGGTGGATAACTAGTTGTGAGAGGATAGGGTGGGGGAAGACAGACTCAGACTGATGTATGATTCTAATGTTGAAGGGACTTTGTATAAGTATATCTGTCATTTATTTCAAAATTACTTTAATAAACTTTAAGTTGAAAAAAAAAAGAAATTGTAAAAAAGAAAATCTGCCTCTCTAGTGGCTCTTGTTGCTCTGAATTTCAGAGCAGAGAGAGCGATAATTGGCCTCTGGTTGCTAGGCCTTAGTTATTTTGGTGGATTGTTCTTTGATTGTCGTTTTAACTGTTCTCTCTCTCTGGACTTACTGGTTTTGACTGACTGTAATTTACTGTTTCCAAAACAGAGAGCGGATTCAGCAGGAGCATATTAAGAGCAGATTTTGCTTTGCATTTTATTGCCACTGTATACTGTATGCTTTGTAATACAACAGCTGTTTGTTTGTTAACACCACTTAACAATGAACTATTGCTTTAAGGGGCAGAATATGTTGTTTGATGCTACGGTACTAGGCAGCACCATGTAAATGGCCAATATGCATCACTGATAATTGAATGTTGCATGCTCCCTAGCATGCCCTCTGGCTGGTGGTTCGCAACTCCTAAGCGGGGGCCGTAGAGCACTAAAAGAATAATATGGCTCGGCTTCTCCAAGAGGTGGTCTGTGACTTTCCCACACAGGATCGGGCGCCTGCTCCTGTGGCTTTCCTCTCCCAAGTGGAGGCCACATGGCACCATATCCGTACCTGACTGAGCTACCTCTTAATTAGCGGGTAGCCTATATGGTTGCATGAAATCTTCGATGTGGTCCCTACAACAGTGACTGCTCGGCAGAGCCTGGTGCAATAATATTATTACCTTGCTGTTTTTTTCTCGCCCGGCCACTCCAGGTCCCTTGTGGCAGTGGCCTGCAGGCATGGGCATTTAGGATCCTCCTGGCCTTCTATGTACAAGCCCCTTCTGGCCGTCTGGCACTTCGGCTTCCTAGTTCTTTATCTGCACCATGCAATGCAAGGCACAGCAATGGGTCTTCACGCATTTCTGGTAATTCTGCTTCAGAAAGAGCAAAGCAGCCGAGCAAGCTAAGGCTCGAGCCTGCTTCTTCTGACCACACCCTGCATTATCTTTGAATAAGCCACCATTTTAATGCGCGATGGCTTCCCGGCGGCTAATCTGCCTTTTTAGATTGAGAGGCCATCTGACCATTGTTCATGCTCTCGGGGGTTATGCGCAGTGGGGGAACTTAATAATTTGGCAACTTTAAACGCCTTTCTGGGGTTTCCAGACAAAACGAGCACTAGCAAGAGCACAGTTCTGCACTGTTTCTCTTGCCCCCCCCATTGGTGTTGATATATGCTTTCTCTCTTGTGGTTGGGGGAATCATTCGTCACAAAAACTTTCTGGTTTTAAAGTGATACTGCCTTTTGGGGCACAAAGTTTCAATCTATTGCATAGTTTACCTGCTTTACACAGGTATTTATACCCCATTGGCTACTCAGTTTAACACTGTCCTTCTTTCATTTTCTAGATGGTGACGGGCAAGAAATGTACTTCCAGTAGTACCACCCTGCTGCCCCAAAACCCAGGTCCTCAATGCCCTGCCTGCCTACACAAGGATGAAGAGTCAGCAGTGAATCATCTTCCTAATACAGAGTTCAACAACCAAGAACCTTGTGCCTCTGACTGGATGAATCCAGGGGGGCTCTCCTTATCCAGACCCAACAGGGAACTCTGGCTATGATGGAGAGCCAGCAAAATTGTATGCTTAAGGTCATGGAGAAGCTGGAGCCACTGACAAAGACAAGACCACTCCCAACACCCGTCTCAGCACCGGCTCCAGGGTCAAACCCTCCCTCAGCCAGATACCAACAATGAGCCAGCTCCACTTCATCCAGGGGATGAGGACATGGGGAAATACCAGACAATGTTGAGGACGTAGAGTCAGGGTAGGAGGACATGGACATCGTACCTGAGTCACCCTCTTTGACATTGAAACTTTGTTCCTTCGATCTGATCCCAGACCTAATGAGGGCCATAAAATCCACAATGGGGTTTGGCATAGAAACACCCAAGTCAGAATCTTAGCTTGATCCCATGATCCAGCAAAACCAGAAGGTTAAAGACACCTTCCCTAGCTGTCCTGCCATTGATGATATCTTTTCAAAAGAGTGGGAATCAACAGAGCCAGGTTGCCTGTCCGAGAAAAGAAACTTGACAGGATGTACCCAGTACAAAAGGACAAAGCCAAACTGTGGTGCACTGCACCAAGCATAGACCCACAAATTGCAGCACTATGCAAAAAGACAGTGCTGCCATGCGGCACCATTTCTCTCAAGGATCCCACTGACAAAAAAGTGGAAGAAATGTTGAAGAAACTATTCGAGATTTCAGACATGATGGCTAGAGCTGCAGTGATGGTTGTCAATTCTGCCAGGGCGCAAATTCTCTGGTTGGAGGAGCTAATGGAAAAACTCAATCCCAAGACCAGGGAGGCAGAGCTGCTGGAATGTACTCTTGATGCAGCTAAATATCTGGGGGACATGGCAGCTGACACTCTAAAATTGGAAGCCAGGGCTTCAGCCTTAACAAAAAGAGCCAGGCGGGCCTTATAGCTAAAACTTTGGGAAGCAGATAATGAATCTAAATCACTCCTACACAACTTGCCCCAGAAAGGAGACAATGAGTTTGGTGAAGGCCTTAAAGAGTTCCTAAAGCAGAAAGAGGAGGGGAAGGAGCTGGCTAAAGACAAGTAAAGAACCACCTACCTACCATCTGCTTAGCACAGATTTCGAAGGAATGGCTGATTTCAACAAAACAGAAAACAGAAATTACACAAATAATCCCTTTCCAGGGAGAGGACACAGCAACAACTTCAGAAGTCCCCCCACAGGGCAGCTACTCTACCTTCAGAAGAAAGAACCCCCGCTTTGGAGGCAGAGGCAGAGGTGGAAAGCCAAAGCAGTATTAACTACCATGCCCAGGCTGCCCCACCACCATGCCCACATCTGAACTATCATCCTGTGGGGCACAGATTGATGTTATTCCATCAGTAATGGCAACAGCCGACCTCCGACAAGTGGGTACTGGAGATCATATCTTGAGACTATGCTATTGAGTTTTCAAAGACGCCCTTGCAGGAACAGGGTGGTACTGTCTCCCATCTCAAAGAGAAAGGCTATAGCCCACCAGGTACAGGATGTTCTCTGAGACCACATACTGAACAATGCAATTCAGTCTGTTCCAGACAGCGAGTCAGGCATGGGAGTCTACTTTATTTTCTTCCTAGTTCCAAAGAAAAATGGAGATCTCAGGCCAATTCTAGATCTAAAATTCTTGATCAACTTCACCACCACCCCAAAGTTAAGATGGAAACCCTCAGATCAACGTTGAAGAATCTACGTGTTGGTGACTACCTCACCTCAGTGGATCTGAAGGATGCTTACACTCACATTCCAATCAGACCCAGCCACCAATGATTTCTTCAGTTCCACATACTGGGTCAACATTTCCAATATCAAGCCCTACCCTTCAGCCTGATGTCGGTACCAAGGGTGTTCTCAAAGGTGTCCATTGTCCTCGCAGCCCGATTACAGGAGTAGACGGTTGACATTATCCCCTACCTGGATGACTGGATGATTGGCTGATACGGTCATGCAGCAGCACCCAAGCACAAATGAACACAGAATTAGTTCTGTCTGCCCTGTCCCAGCATGGTTGGGTGGTCAATCAGGAGAAGAGCTCACTGCATCCATCTCAGTGCATAGAGCACCTCGGGGCAGAAATCAACACAGCCGAGGAGATGGCAAGACCATCATGCAAATGAATAGACTGGGTGGTCATGATAGTTTCAGACACTGCTGTCCACCCCCGAGCCGATGACGGGTCAAGCAACACAAGTCCTTAGATGCATGGCATCATGCATCGACTTGGTGCCCTGGGCAAGGTGGAACACGTGCCCCCTACAAAACTGCATTCTGCAGCAAGGCTCTCCATCAGAGGATGATCTCAACAAGAATGTTCACCTAGCAAAAATAGTCAGAGACTCACTGGGGTGGTGTATGCACCACCTACACTTCTCGAGGGGTTATCTGCTGGAGTTATCATATGAAGTGACAGTGGAGACCGATGCCAGCCTAACCGGTTGGGGAGCATGCATGAGCATCTCCACAGCACAAGGCAGGTGGACAACAGCAGAAGCAAGGTTGTCTATCAACGTCCTGGAGATGAGGGCAGTGTTTCACACCATGAAGGCATTCAGGGACATCATCAGTCGGTCGGTTCTGGTGAAGTCCAACAACAAAGTCGCATACATAACCAAATAGGGTGGAACTTGCAGCTCAGCCATGATTAGGGAAGCAACCAAGGTGCTAAACTGGGCTCAGTCCAACTTCACTCACATTCACGCTGCCCATTTGGTGAGAAAGCTAAATGTCAGGGCAGACTGGCTAAGCAGACAGCAGGTGCAGCTGGGGGAGTGGCAACTGCACCCAGACTTATTCAGTCTGATACAAAGGAGGTGGGGTCACATCCCAATAGACCTAATGGCTTTCAAGCCAAATGCACAGGTCAAGACATACTTCTCCAGATACAGGGAGAAACAGGCCCTAGGAGTAGATGCTTTATCTCAAGCATGGAGCCAAGATAGCTCTTATGTCTTCCCTCTGATTCCTCGGGTGTTAGTAAAGATCAGGCTATTCCAGAAACAGATCATACTCATAGCATCAACTGGCCCTGGAGGGCCTGGTTTGCTGCACCAGTAGCCATGACCCTGGACAGATGGGCCCTCCCATATCAGAGGAACATACTGTTCCAGGGCCCAATGATTCACCAAGCCCCCCCCTGCACCCTAAAGCTATCAGCCTGGCTCCTGAGAGGCAGAGATTGATGACCGTCAGGTACCATGAATTGGTCATATCGAACATCCTGCAATCCAGGAAGCCCTCTACCACAGCTACTTATGGCAGGCAGTGGAATACCTTTGCAAATTGGTGCAAGTCTGCACAACTCAGTCCAATGCAGGCAGACATGTCTGTGATACTGTTGTACTTGCAGCAGGGCTGACAAAGGGCTGTCCACTTCCTCCCTAAGTGTACAGCTGTCAGCCATAGGGGCGGCAATGGGCAAGATTGGGCATACTGAGCCCGGGGCCAATCCAGATGCCATTAGGTTTCTTAGGGCAGCAGAGACCATCCGCCCTCGCATACAGGCACCAGTGGCTCCCTGGGATCTGACCATGGTTCTAGAATCCTTAGGGGAAACCCCATTTGAGCCCATGCATCATGCACAGCTTTACTGGTTGGGTCTGAAGATCTGTTTCCTTTCAGCCATCTGCTCTGCTCGCAGAATTAGTGAATTAGGGGCCCTTTCATGTAAATAACGCTACACCATTTTCACTGCAGAAGGGGTGTTCATGAAAACGATGCCAGCCTTTCACCACAAGGTCATGTCCACATTTCATAGGGAGTGGACTATGGAACTGCCAACATTCTATGCACAACCACAACAGAGGGAGTTAAGAACCCACCACTCCCTGGACATAGGTAGTGTGTTAACACAATACAGTACAAGAACACAGCCAATCCACAAATCAGAGACACTCTTTATAATAGCACAAGGCCACAAACAAGGAATGACATCCTCCAAAACCACCATCGCCAGCTGGCTAAAGAGGACAATACAGGAGTCATACAAATTGAATGATCTCACTCCACCAGAAGGAATAAAGGTTCATTCCACAAGGCAGTGGCTACTGCCTGAGCAGAAAGAGTTAGTGTGTCAATGGAGGACATTTGCATAGTGGCAACTTGGTCTTCCATCCATACCTTTGCAAGACACTACAGACTTGAGATGTTATATAGACAGAGAACAGACTTTGCCAGTAAGATCTTATCCACAGCCTGCCAAACCAGTTTCCTTTCTCATTGCCCTGTCCCGCCCTGAAGGAATGGTGGATCTGCTTATTATAGTAACCCAAGAGGTATTGTCTGGAGTGTTATGGATACCGACATAAAACAATGGGTGTTTTCTCACCTGGTAAAGGTGATTGTGTTAGTTGTATCCATGGCACTCCATTGCCCTCCCTTCAGGGTGATCATCGCAGGAATAAACTCAGGCTGAATAATTACGACTACAGGGTCTCTGGAATCTTGAACATTTCTCTGTGTTATGGTCTGACTAAACCATTGAGTACCATTGGTAACACTAGGTGATCGAATCTAGAATTGTATCACTAGGAAATAAACAAAAGGTGTTGATGAATTCACAGTCTATTATTTCTCTATATGTGGTTCAATGGGGGAGTCAAAGGGGAAGGGTGTTGGCTTAAGTTATTTTTCAGTTATGGAAGAATAGAACTGGAAAAAGGGGACTCCTGGGACCAACGTATACATTGGAATTTGATCTGGGTCATATGTGCATCACTATCCTATCAGGTGGGTTGGAAACCCAAGAGGTAATGTCTGGAGTGTCATGGATACAACTAACACAATCACCTTTACCAGGTGAGTAAACACCCAGTGTTTGGATGCAAGTTATTTAGTGCAATTGTTCTGCTATTAGAATATTCTTATTCTGTCCACTTGTCACCCATCTGTAAACTAGATTTCTTATGTGTCTCTGTACATTTACCTGATAAACCAGTTTTAATAAATAAATACAATTCTGCACCACAATACAAATGGCAACTGATCAGTATATTTTACATAAGATGCCAGGAAATGCTGTTGAAGGTGTAAGGCTAGTGCTGCTGGTAAAGCTTCAGATAGTCCTTGAGCTTACATCATAATGCCTGCTGTGCCCATTCCAGTAAACCCTGTTGAATCTCCAGACACCATAGCAAGCATATGTCCCATAGCTGCTGCCATATTGGAGAAAATCCTACCCATGGAAAATTGTCCAGGGTGTAGCAGAAATGGGTCCTTCCTCCACCCAGAGGGTTGGAAAAACTGTTGTGCAGATAGGCCTGGAGGAAAGCCAAAGTTTTGTAAGTGGCCTTGGCTTATATGGATGGTACTGTCTGAACTGCTAAGAGAGCAAATTACTCCTTATTCCAGAATCTAGGTTTGTCCACCTTGGCAGGGTCCCTTATTGGACTGTTAATCAACTCTCCATTGAGAACCCTGGTGGTCAAAGAGATGGTGACTGGACTATGTCATGAGTCTGGAGAGTTCTTTTCAGTTTTAGAGATTTATATGTTCCTGCTCCCAGAGTACAAATAAAGAATATGCAATTTGTGTGGATTGTTTTAGTCATTTGGGTCTTCTGTGGTGGTTGAAATGTTTGTGGAATCACATCCATCTAGGAAGTGTTCATCATTGCTTTCTCCAGCACTTTCTCCACTTTCTCCATTACTGTGACAGAGGTCTAGAGTGAAAACCAACCATTAGCCAAAGTGTAATGCTCATTGTAGCAGAAAGCAGTTATGATCATGTCTGGTTATTTAGTACATTAATCAATACAGCTTGTCCTTTAATCAATTTAACCATGCTGAGCTTTTGCTCGGGCCCCCAATGCATAACTTACTTAATATTATTCAAGACAACAAACATAATATACATCTATTATTTTCACTGATATAATTGCATGTCTTGACAAAATGAATAACAGTTTTCAAAAACTGTGGTTATATAGCATTTTATACACATTTGACTAATTGAACCATATGGACAAAGACGCCTACATTTGCTTTGCATAACCCCATGTGAAAACATAGGTGTTCTTGCCAAATAATTCAACGCTGAGTTCCTTGCACATTTGGTTGAGTTTTTTAAGTCACCTTATTCCATTTCATTTTGGTCCTTGGCTAATGTTCTATACATTAAGAAGCATATTGTTATTTAATGTTAACTAATTTATTGTTGATGCATGCTAAAATGGCTATGGGCAAAACTGTTACTGTGAACATGAATCAGTGGACCTGGAATCTTAGCATGCTAAAACAAATGTAAGAGTTCTGCAGCACTCTATAATTATTAACTAGTTTATAAAAAATGGAATAATAAGAGTTTATTTTAACTTGCCTCTTTTTTTGTTTTACCAGGGTACAGTAATCTGTTGTCTTGATAAGAACAAAAAACACCAGAAAAGATCAATGAAAATGATAAGACCCCTGGATCCCTTTAGGAGAGAAATGACCAGGACAGCTTACTGCTACAAACAAAAGAAAAAAGAAAAAAAAGAGCTTGTTACAAGCAACAAACTTTTGCCAGGATTTATCTGAAGCAGCCGAAGACCATTAGTGAGAGACAAAATGGGGAAGGGGGGCTTACTTTTCAGGCTTCCAGGTCCCACTGTAGACAACAAGCAAAGGGGACTGTATGATGCATTTGAATGCAGACTGGTTATGGAATCGTCTGAGGTGGCATTTTCTGTCCTCTGCTAATTCTCATAAACTTGCATTTACTATAAGGTCAGCTGCTTCATGGTCAAATAAAGAAATAATTAACTATTACAAATGCCACTGCAGTTATTTAATGATTGAAATTATGGGAGATAACATTTGAATAAATAGTGCTGCATAACATGAAAGTCATGTTCTGTCATTTTTATTATTTGTGTTCTCAGAATTACTATTTGCAAGACTGTTAGAATCAAGACTGTATCATTATTTTGAAATTTGATTATTCAATGGAAATGTAGAAAATTAACTCCTTTTTAGCAAATCAGATCCCTCAGCTTCTGGGGAAAATCAACCATGTGTGGAAATTAAACTATGAACTTTGGGAGATTTTTTTTAAGTGGTGGAAGTACAGTTGCAACAATCAACTGTTAGATCCTCCGTGACATTGTTTAAGCAACCCTTTTACTGCTGCAACATAAGTAGATATTCCACATTCAGAAATATTAAATATATGTATAATAAACATTTTGGCCTTTCTAAAGTTGATGTAAACAACTTTTTTTAAGTTCAGTAGCTGCAGTTGATGTTGAATGTAAGGTGAGTCTTCACCAAATCAAACTTTTGCAAAAAAGTAGTGCGTCTGTTTTTTACTTTGTTGATAAGGAGTTTTTGTTTGTTTGTTTTTAACATTTAGATCTAATGACACAATGACAACAAAGGTGCCTTTCTTTTGGGGAGCTGTTAAAGAGGTGAAGGTTACATTACAAAAATTAAGTCAGCAGGTGAACCCTTTGTGTGACAGTTTCTCCAGAACAGGGCTCCCTAAATGTCATAAGATCCCCAGCCCTCCATTCCCTTGGGAACTTTAGCCAGCTTCAGGTTAACCCCCAAGATCTTTCTTCCTAGTCCTTTATCTTCCCTATCAAATATTTTAACTTTAGGCTATGGGTGATAACTGTTTCTGTTAAAGACATAACTTTGCCTTCTATAATATCTACTTGTTCCTCCAGTTCAGTAGTATGTGTTGTCCAAGTTTCCATTTTTGTGTTCAGATTATTAACAACACAGGCAAGTGTGGAGAAGGGGGCATTCATCTGTAGCAAACCATCTTGCATGTCTGATCTAATAAGGGAGATATCTTATCTTAACTCCACCAACCAGCCAAATGAGTCTGAAATTAATGTGGTACTGCTGCGGTCAAGGTTTGAATCCTGGTTGTCCATAAATTCAGGGATTTGTATGAACTCCCTATCCTCATTACTATTTTCCACCATAGTCTCACAGTTAGGACTGTGTGAAATTAAACTTCCACTGGTAGAATTTAGAGAAAAATCAGAATTTTACTTTCGTGAAATTTTGGAATGCTATTCGGCAACGTTCATTGACATTCCCACTTAGAACAGGTGAATAAATGTATGAATTACTGATTATTGTATTAAACTGCAGAAAAAATTTTTATAATTGATCACTGTCAGTGGTCAGTTCTGTGGATTTTTTTCCAACAGTTTAATACATTAATCTGAAATCCATACATTTATGCCACAATTCGGTGAGTCACTGAACTGCAGAATGAATGTATGAATTGTGGATTAATTAATTATACTGCAGAAAGAAATTCCACAGAACTGATCACTGAACTGTGGAATAATTACGTGTAGAGTATTGCAGAATAATCCATTAAACTGTGGAATAAAATTCCTCAGAACTGTAATTCCACTGTTCATGTATGTTATTCTGCAGTTCAGCCCAAATATTTTGTGGAAGAGGGCAAAAATCTGCCAAACACGTTCAGAAGATTCCAATCTCACCAATTGAGGAAGTTCAGAAAATTTCACAAAATTTATGAAATTTTGTGAAAGTTCTGAGAAAACAGAATTTCAAACTTTCACTCAGATCAAATTGCAACAGCATCAGTCTCCAGTTTACTTCCACACCCTTTGTTATCCCTTATGTCTAGGAGTGCCTCAGTTTGTATTTTACTCTTGGCATTCAGAGCCATGGGATTTGAATCAATTAGTACCTTGGTAATACTGGCATAGCTGACATTCATACTGCTGAAAATTTGACTACATTGTCATTTATCCATATGATCTTCGGGTTGTTGGCTCCTATCAATGCAGTACAAGTAGTAGGAATGGAGAGATCACCATAGGTAAACTCCAAAGTTCCAATATTCAAGAAAGAGCTGCACTAGCTGGAGAATTTGCTGATGATTGCTTACTAGATGATATCACAGCAAGCAGGCTTATCAGAGGGCTGTTTAGTCATGGTAGCTCTGAGAAAGATAAAACAGCAGTCTGTTGCCCAGCAGTTGTGCTGGGTGAGCATCTGCTGGAATTCATTCTTTTTTCCTAATTGCAATAACTTGACAATGTCTTTGCATTTGTGTACTGATTTAGACATGCTGAGTACCAAACTTTGAATTGCTGACCCATTCTGATTCATCAAGCTTCTGATGGTATTCTGGTGGTGCAGTAGATCTACTGACAGATTGGCACACTGCAGTTCTATGAAGTCACAATACATCCAGGGGTTCAGTTAATTTATTTATTATGGAAGTCAAATACTTCCATGAGTCAAAACTTGGAAGTCATTCCAACTTTTGGGAAGTCAAAATACTTCCCAGATCCCATGATTTGAAAGCCAGTATTCCAAGAAGGATCAATTTATGGATATTAATACAAATATTAGTGGTAAAATGCTATTGCTTTTAGAAAAATCAATAATTTCTTAGCTTCTGTGCCTTTAGTTTTGGAAGTCATCCAATTTTGTTTTTTACATTTGGAAATCAATAACTTCCTCCCCCTTTATTTTGGAAGTTGTTACCTTATTTTTGGTAGTTAAATACTCCCCAAATGGAGTTAACTGAAGCCCTGAATACATCCAGTGTCTCAATTATTTATCCTTTTACCATTGTACAGTTGCAGCCATAGATACATTCTGATATTTCCATCTATTTCACAATACATCTAAAGAATATCTCTTTAATGCTTCACAGGGGTACGTAAGGCAGGCAGAGATTTTTTCTGGAGATCTTAATTAATATATGAAAGTATGTGGTCATGCCTTTGGCTGAAGCTGTATCTATGGTCTTCATTGGCATACTAACTATTTTACATAAAAAATATATAAGAAGCACCATGAGAGCTCTTCCTCACCAGCTGCCTAGTTACAGACATCTTGGAGCCATGATTTAAGTTAATTGATTTTTAATGAACACGATCATTACCAGATTCGGTATAATGAACTCTTGGCCATGACTAAGGTCTATGGATATGCAAAATAGAGGGAAGGAATTGTAAAGACATTACTCTCTAAGTGTTGATACCCCCATCCCTAACTTGCTTGGGCATGCACTGCAACAAGTAATGGATGATGCTGATTGATACACACAAAATCGCCAAAAGATTATATCCCTCTTTGTGTCCTTTTCTGTCCAGGGTAAAAATGTTAAGGGCCTCCAGCCACCTAGTATCTTTTAGAAACAGAATTTATAGGTACTTACAATTGCTATCTTGTCACCCCACCTATGCACCGCCAGGTAAACAAATTGAAATATTTTTATTTATGACATTCCTCAGTAATACTTTTATTTTACTGAACAGCTGCTAAGAGAGACTTCCACAGTAAAGTTTTGTTCAGCTCAGTTTAATTTCTGAAATATCTGACTCCATAGCATATTCTTTGTATTCTGATTTGTTTGACTCGTGGTGAGCAGGTTGGGTGACCATTACAGTAGAGGAATCAAAGAGGGATGTATCTTCTGGGAATTTAGAGTACATCAGTCAGCTTCAGGGTACAAATGACAACCCCTGCCCCATCAGAACCTTACCTCAATAAAAAATGTACCTTTATTATTTTGTAACTTCTCATGTATATAATCAGCTTCACTTTTCTAAAATAATACCATAACTTTACAAATATTTGATAAAGTATAGGTTAGACACATCAGTTCAAAATCTGCAGTGGGCTATTTCGGTGCAGCCAATCTTTTGTTACACATAGCTCTGTCCTGTGGAATCCACTGGGAATTCTGAATATTTAATTGGGTTTGTTAGTGAAACCATCCTATTGTGCCATGGTGGGTTCACTCAAATTTGAGTCTAACTTGGTTGCTAAATATGTCAATAATGTGTATTGTATTTTGTCAGGTTATCATTAGCTTTGTGTCTTGCCATGACCCCAATAATTGCACCTCTGCCCAAACAAATAAAACAAATCTGAGGCACTGGGATTTCTTTTATTTGAGACTGGCAAAGTGCTCAACCAGAACACAATAGGGGATTAAAATATTCAGCACATTAATGGAATGTTCTAAAAGACAGCTAGAATGAACACAAAATTGTGTAATGCCACCCTGAAATGCATTCCTGAGACTGTAAAACAGGCACATATGTTTTCTCACAAGTGTGTGTCTGTGTGTTGGGGAGATCCTGGCAGAAAAATGAACATTTATCAGGAATATAGTCTTTAGCAATTCTAAGCATAGAATATAGCATCATTTTAAAGCCTAAGGTTCATTAAGGAACATCAAAATCATTCACACATCCCCTAGCTCACTTGTTTACTAATTCACACCCAGCGAGTTCAGACTCGGCTGCATGTTTTCAGAAGCTGGAGAGAGACAGCTAGGAGTCTTTGTTTTTTTTTTTGTTTTTATGTTCCTGAATCTTGGTTTTATTGTTCCTCTAATCATTTTGCTTTGTCACAGGTGAAATGTCAAGCAACAGAGAGTAAATAATCATCTAAGTCTTAGAGAAGTACTTCTGAAAACAATTCGTGTAAATAATAAATAATAGAACCAAACCCTTTTTCATAGCTAATTGTGATCAGAAAACACACTTACATTTTTCCATCACTGAATATGTTGATATATTTTAGAAATGCCATATTTGGACCCCAGTTATATAGATAGATAGATAGATAGATAGATAGATAGATAGATAGATAGATAGATAGATAGATAGAAACATCCTAGAGAGGTGGAGTATGGTGATACAAGACATTTGTCTGCTGGTTAGGTAGCACGAGGAAGCTGCACTCCTCTCAGCAAACCCACCACATGGCAATAGCTAGTTTTTGCTAAAAGCTAACCTGGCAAATGTGATCAGTTCTGTATTTCACTGGCTAAAATATTCCTTCGGTTTCTCCCTGAAACAGCTGCCCGAGTTTGAACTCTTGAAGACGAGTAGTGGCATTGGCAGTCTTGCATGCAAGGTTCCCAAAATTGGTCCAAATGGATGAGGTTTAAAACAAATGCTAATCACAACTTTCTCCCAGAAATGGTGGCTTAAATCTTCAGAGCAGTGGTGTTAGTGATCCAGGGTTTGAGGTTCCCAAAACTGGTCCAAAAGGATGGTGTTTTAAATGAAACACTAACCACAGCATTAGTCTGAAGTCGATGGATCAATGGAAAACATCTTGCGCTTAAGGGACAATTTTAAAACAATTTTCATGGGAGCAGAAAAATTAATGTAGGGGCCTAGAAAGCCAAGAGAGAATATATAAGAAAAGGCACCATATGCAAGAAGGAAGGATATATGTCGAAACACCCGAAGGATTACTAACGGAGTGGTAGAATTGATGAAGACTGGAGTGATCGGTGAAAAAGAAGAGGAAAAATGCCAACTCAGAGCGAGTGGTCTGACAAAATTGGACCAGGCAATGGACAGAAGAAAATGAACTGCTTTATGAGATAAGTAATTGATTATTTTCTTCTTAAATGAAAGACTTGCTTTTGGTTATGTTCATTTTGATGAATATTTGAAAGAGTGTGAGGCCCAAATATACACTTGGTGACCGGAAACTCCCCAGTGCTGACTTATAAGAGCAGGGTTAGCTAAAAATACATAACAAAAGAGTACAAACTGAATGAAGGCTATCCAGCACATGTTGAAGGGACAGATGAATACTGAACAGGGCAAAACAAATACTTTCTAAACTTTTTCAAAACTCTGATAGCAAACAAAAATCACCAATAAAAAGTAATCAAGATATTTCCAGCCAGATCAAAAAAGGTACACCGGAATCAGGAAGAAGAAATTTAAGACAATTGTAGCTACTATTTAAGAACTGCTGCAACATATCAGGTTTAAATACAGCCAAAATGGGGCCAAATGCCCAAGTGGAGCCAGACAAGAAAACTAAAAGAAAGAAAGAGCGGAACAAATTCAAGCAAACACAAAGTGTCCAAGGGGCAGAAATGAGTAATACAAATGGGGACAACATTTCAAAAGATACCCCATTGGCCTCTTTAGATTTACTTCAACACTCAGATGAAGAAATAGAAGCTAATAGTAAACAATATGAAGAGGTAGAAAATAAAATAAAAAAAAGAAAGAGCAGGAACCAGTCAGACAGAGACTAACAAGGATATACCACCAGAATGGGCTCTGCAACTAAAAAAATGTTACCTTGTTACAAACATCTATAGACAAACTGCAACACCTCTATGATTCTTTATAAAATCTATAAGAAACTATTTCAAATATGGATTTACAATTGGAGCAAAGTACTAAAAGAATAAGTGAATTAGAGGTGAGACACTTAAAATTAGAAGATACTGTGGTTCCAGTGCTGCAAGAGGTTAAAACTTTACAGTAGCAAAGGGTCTCTCTTAAATTGAAAGTGGACAATGAAGAAAACTGTTTAAGAAGAAAAAAAATTGTATTTTTGGATTGTTACCTGAATGGGAAAAAGACCTTCCATTGAAGGATCTGGTTATGGACATGTTTTCCAAAATGTTGGGGTCAGAAACGGACTTACCAATAATAGGGTGCACTGGTTCATGTATGGGAGATACAAATGCAGAGAAAGGGCTAGACCAGTGAACATAAAAATATTAACATCAGAAGGAAAAGACAGAATAATGCAAGCCTACTTTAGAACAAACACATTTATATACAAGGAACAAGCTGTATATTTAAAACATGATTTTTCAAAAGTATTATTGGAGCAAACAAAGCAATGTAGAGGGTACAACAAAGATTGTGGAAAGAGTGTGTAAAAGCATATGGCATTTTTCCTTCTGGGCTGAAAGTTTAACATAACAGTCAAAATTTGTTTTTCAGAACTGTAACTGAAATAGTACAAGATTTAAAGATCCATTTACAAGGAATTTATTTCTACTTTTGAACAGGGATAAAGAGAAAAAGAAGAGCAACAATAATAAGAAAAAAACAGAAGAGTTGAAAATTATAATTATGATCTGAACAGCATGTTCAAAGGAGAAAATGGTCTAAAGGGAATGTGGTGGGTTGGGGGGGACTAATCATGGCTAAACAATTGCCTCAGATTGGGAAAAGAGGGTATGCCAGACCAGGATCATAGGCACAAGGGGGGGGGAGCAAGGGAGCGGGTGAAGGTAAAGAAAAAAATAAAATAAAAAGGAAAAGGGATGGGATAAGTCAAATTAAGGTTAAAAAATATTGGAAAGTGATGGCAGGTGGTAATTTGAGGCAAAATTATGGGCATTTTTAAATGGGAACTCTGGAATGTGAATGGTATTAATTCACCAATTAAAAGAGTGAAAATTCTATGCAGATTTATAAAACTTAATATTGATATGATTATGCTTCAGGAGACCTTTTTAAACAGCAAAGAAACATAGAAACGTAGAAAGTAATGGCAGAAGGAGACCATACGGTCCATCTAGTCTGCCCATACACCTACCCCCTCCCTTAACTGCTAGTCAGTTTGGTGGTGCTTTTGTACCTGTCCCAAGCATTCTTGAAACCTACCACTGTTTTAAGAGATAGACTAAAGAGAAGATGGTCTGGACAAATGTACCATTCGCAAAGTATAAACAAAAACATAAGTGCAGTGGAGGCCCTTTTATTTAGTAAGAATTGTAAATGGAAACTAGATTCAGTAATGGATAAGATGGAAAGAATTGTGCTGGTAATAATGGATATTTTTTTTTTAGATCAATATATTCCCCCCTTTAAAGGTTATGGAAATGTTTTAGCTGAAATAATCAAACTATTATTCAGTTGGAACTGTGTGAATATTGCATTGGGGGTGTCTAATTGTACACTTAACAGCTATTTAGATAAAACATCAAGAGGCTCTAAGTGGGATAAATATGAAGCACAGCTTTTGTAATGGTTTTTATAAACACATAATCTGGTGGATTTATGGAGAGATTTACAAGATAACGAAAAAGACTGCACATTCTATTCAGCCAGACATAAGATGCTCTCAAGGTTAAACTACATTTTTAGGTATTACTCTCCAAAGATCTTTGACACTTACTAAAATTATCTAGACACAGATCTTTAAATCCTTATTGGACTGCTTTTTGGGGGGAAAACTGTAACTGTTACTCTTAGTCTATCCTCTACTGCTCCTGGAAGATAACTGCACTATGTCGTATTGCCAATATAGCACATGAAGATCCGTATCTATTCTTATTGTAGTATGCTACTGTATGTAAATTTATTTCTTCCCCTTTTCCTTCTTTCAAATATTTTTGTCCTACAAATCGATTATTTTTTCACTTTAATTTTCATTGTTTTTTTATGCTGTGTGACCTAAACTTGCCCTATATGACATGGCTACTGTTACTGTATTCAAACAATGTATGTCTCGAAAGTCCATCTGTATGTATTGTAATACCAATTCTCCATTATGTTGTATTAAAACAATGTATGTTTTGAATTCCAATTGTATATATTGTAATACCCATTCTCTGTTGTGTCCAGCCAGGACCACCTTGAAAATGAGCTTGCACAATTGTGCTATGCCTGGTAAAATAAAAATTGATTGATAGATTGATTTATGTCTAGAGAGCTTCTAATGAACAGTATGGGTACTACAGCTAATATAGATCTTCTTATTTCTGACCATAATCCAGTTAGTTATAGTACAATATTAGACATGCAGAATAAGAAGAAGGACACATGGAGGTTCAATAACAATTTAAAATACTTAATCTTCAAGCATAACATCAACAAGGCAATAGAGAATTTCATAATCAATAACTTAGTAACACAAAAAAAAAATTTGGATTGTCAGAGGGATCTCCCTCAGAAATGATTGTACACATACAACTTCTTTTTGGGTGCTCAACTGGCAACAGATTTATTAATTCATCAGTCACAAATACATTCCATTGAATCCTTCATATATACATTATTTACTTTTCTTTAGACATCATTTTCTATCCAATATTCAGCCCATTCTCTTAATAGTCCATCTTGCACTGCCAAATCTTCCTTGCTTCAGGTTTACCATTTCTTTTCCTTGGGGTTCAGATGCCTGACCTGACACCCCAATCCATCTCTGACAGCCCTACCTACTTCCTAGGTTTGGATGCTCATAACCTGACCCCTAGTCACTCTTTTCTCAAACCTCCCCCCACCCCAATCTGAATCCATGTCCAGGTGCTATTGACCCCAGCCCATGCTGTCCTTCCCACTCCACACAAAACCTGCCCCTCCCCAGGTATGACCATCTGTCCTATCACCTTCTTCTCCCTCCCTCCCTAACCCCTTCTCTCCCTCTCCATGCAGCCTATCCTTTATCAGCATCATGACTGTCCTTGGCTATCCATTGTTGCCCTCACCCAGCAACCCAGCCTCTTCTCAGACATTCCCACTGCTCTCCATCAGCAGCCCATTATGCCCTGTTCTGTACACCTGTTGCCCTCCTCTGACAACCCATCCCTCTGCCAGATGAGCTGCTGCCCTCACTCAATGGCCCAACCTCAATACCCATAGCTGTTGCCCCACCTTCATGTCTATATATATATATTTATAAAATGGGCATAGCAAAATAAGAGTAATGATTAGCTAGAAAATTGGTGCCATATATGTATTACACATATCAAAAAAGGACAGGCAAACAAATCGATGGCCCTGAATAGAATGTTGACAAAAAAATGGAACGTTCATAAATGTTAAGTTAGCCATCTTGTTTTAACGCTTAGCGAGAGCCATAAGAGCAAATAGTGAAGCAGGAACATGCTCTCTTTCTGCTTGTCCTGAAAGAAAAAAATAACACCTGCCGTTCTCTTTCCATGCAAGCCTTACCACATCTCTCACACACACAGACTCATATCCAGTGTACCCCTTCAGGCATCTACAGTACAGTAGGCAGGAGCGCTTGCATACCTATTCCCAGGCATATCTCCTCCATCCCTGCATCTTTATACAAACACTGAGCCCTAATCCCCTCGCTGTGTCCAGCACTTGTGAGTGAATGTGTGCTTCTCACAATTTTAACAGTCAAACATATTGGAAACTCTGGCTTGATGTAATTCAGACATTCTACGAGCCTTACACTCAAGTCAGCTGCTAGCCTATGCAACCCACAGAAGAGTAAGGCATCTTTCCGGGAAAAAAAATGACCGAGATTACATTAAAAAGCAACTTTCTAGTTTGTTCTCATGCACTTTAGACAGTTGGATAAAAAATAGCACGGATTAAAAGGTGTGTGATCAACA
Source organism: Neoceratodus forsteri (assembly GCA_016271365.2). Taxonomy (NCBI): domain Eukaryota; kingdom Metazoa; phylum Chordata; order Ceratodontiformes; family Ceratodontidae; genus Neoceratodus; species Neoceratodus forsteri. The sequence continues at coordinate 541,344,283 of CM028131.1, read as the reverse complement.
GGTATCAGAAGCCACATTTAAACAGTACAAGCTATGCAAGAGACTACTGGCGCTGTCATGAAATTGCTGCATGAGATGTAGAAAAGGATGTTTTAGCCGTGTTGGTCCTTGGAAACTGGAGAGAGAGAAAGTGTGTGTGTGTGCACACCCACATGCGCTTGGGGGTTTCCAGCCTGGCAGCCTGCTAAAACCATTATGTCATTTTCTTGCTGGTGGAAGGACTATTTTATCAGAAGTTCTGATAAAAAAATGCCCTTTGCTGCTTACAGTTGTGCTATTTTGTAGGGCAAAATTTAAAAAAGTTTCCCATTTTTATAAGTGCAATAAAACACTCCAGAGTGTGTGAACAGATATTCACACTCAGGGGCTGAAGGCATTCAGCATGGCCTCAAGCCTTACTACGCCCCTGGGCATGCAGTAATATCTGTTCAACACACACCCTGTCATGTCTTTATTATTAATATATATATATATATTCTATTCAAAAACTTAAACTGTGTTAATGCATCATGTAGGGTTAAAACACAAAAAGTAAAGAAATGAGACCTTTAGGGTTGCCCCCATGGACCCACCCATCATCCGAGATTGACAGCTGACGAGGTGTGTCATTGGGGTTGTGAGGCCTAAATGTCACCCCATTCCATATGTACTCATATTCACAAGCCACAGTAAAGAAGAATGGGGTGTCACGCTGGATCAGCCTCTGTTACCTCGCATTTGTGTTTCATTTGATTAGTTTACATTTTACTGAGTTAATTTTATTTTTAGTTTTACTGTTGCTTTTGTGCTGCTGTAATACACGTTCTTGCGCTCCGTGTGTTTTTTGCTGTTGTTTTACCTCTTGCTGTCTGCCGTTATTTTGGTGGTTTTATCAGTGCAGTGGAGCGAGTCAGCTTTCTGGGAGCTGCATACCAACTTGGCATAGCACTGAGCATAGTGCTGTGCTAAGGAGTTCTGTGGTTCTTTTACCGGGTTTGTGCCTGGTTACCTGGTTAGATTTCCACTGGACCCTTGTACTTTCTGGCTGCTTTTGCTTATTGGACTTCTGTGGAATTGTACTTCTGGAGGTCCTGACTGTGTTGCTGGAAGATGAGTTTGGAGTTTCTTGCTACAAGAGAGCTGCACGAATGTTGAGAGAACAGTTGGTCTTGTTCTGGAGTATCGTAAGTGGTGGGGCCTGATTCATCGATCGGTGTCCTCGTCCCTCTGGGATTTTTTTGTTCTTGCTCAGACTGTTCTTCCGATTATTTCTGAGTATTCAGTATTGTTTGGGAAAGAAGGGTTACAGTAGTGTGTTGGGTTGCAGGTGGCCCTTACCCCCACCTTACGCCTGGGTGTCCTTGGGTCATGCTGCCTGGAACCGAGCAGGGGCAACTTCATTTTCTCCCTAGGGAGTTAGGGGTCATTGGGTAGCTCCTAAATTACCGCAGGGTCAGCCTTGTTAGTCTGGCCTCGGGATATCTGAAGTTGCGGGTCTTGGGTGTTATAATAGAACCCCATTAGGCAGTTTTGGGGTGTGTGTGGGGGGAGAAGCCTTCATCACCTGTGGTTTGTCCTGTGTATATTTGTGGCCTTTGTCTGGGACCTCTCTGATTCCTTTCTGGGACTTGCTATGGACTGTATGTTTTTGTCTTTCAATGTGCAAATTGGATTATTCTGACACTGGTATATTGGAGCACCATTTGACTTTTGCCAGATTCTGTGTTCATTCTACAAGGGAAAGTGTGTGCAGTGAAAGGGCCCCACCACCCTTGTGTACTCCATGCAATTTTAAGCATCGTTGGCAGTCAGAGTGCCTAAACTGCAAATGGACCACTTATACTTTTGTTTTTTGGTTTTTTAGTCCTATTGGTAGTGAGAGGACCATCGGGATGACAATTATTATTTTTGTTTTATATATTTGTTTAACTGTATTATTTTATTTTAATTTTTTGTTTGATTTATTTATCCTCCTCAGAGCTGTGAGAGGGTCCTGGGCTGGGAAGTTTTATTCGTTATGCTTGTTTATTTGTTTTGGACTGGGTTTTTAGAGTTGTGTCCTTTAAAAGGTGTAATTTTGGGTGGGCTTTACTTATTTTCATTTTAGGTTATTTATTTTACGAGGTAACTTAGGATTTTTTGAGGAGTTTTTTCCTTAGTTTGTTTCCAGTTTGTGGTATGTGTTGGTTAGCCCCCCTGTCGTGTGCTATTCATCCTCTGATCTCCATGCCCTCTGCCCTTTTTCCCTCCCCCTCTCCCATTTTCTGTCTACCAACGCTGTCGGGCACTTAGTATTGCATGTGGGTGGGACTGGGGTGGGTTTGGTGGGGGGCGCGGACATTGGAGGACTAGTGAACAGACCTTTCATATAGGGCTGGTTAGGTCCAGAAGATGCCCTGGGGTGAAATGAAGCCTGGAATGTGGTGTTCCATGTCTAGTCCCCATACGCAAGGGCACCATCTGTTTTGATGGGCAAGAATTTGGGACGGCTCAGGAGCCCTGTCCAACTTGGGCAGTGTTGTGCAATACCAAATCTGTCAAAAATAAGTTGGCTGTTATTGCTGACTTTGTTGGAAGAGCTGATCTGGCTTGCATCACTGAGACCTGGTTGGATGGAAATGCTGGCCCCATTTTGGAGGCAGCAGTTCCAACTGGGTACTCTGTGATTCACCGCCCAAGATTGGATCATGGAAGGGGGACTAGCGGTCTGTTTTAAGACCGGGTTGGGGCTCACGGATGTACCAGTTGAGGAGGCTGAATCCTTTCAGTGTACTGTAGTAGCTGCTGTGGGTTGCAGGATAGCCCTCATCTACCATCCACCAGGGGACAGGAAGCGATTCCTGCAGGAAGTGGCAGACTTCATTGCCGATATGGCATAGGAGTTGCTCAGATTGATGGTTCTGGGTGACTTCAATGCTTGAGTTGACAATGAACTCTCATCTTTTGGTCAACACTTACTCCAGCTGATGATATCACTGGGCTTTACACAGATTGTTTCCTCAGCTACTTATAATCACTGTCACTCTTTGGATTTAGTTTTTCTCCTGGGGATTGAGGCCTGTGATTTCCTGTCAGTTGGTCTGATCACTACACTGTGGGCTTCAACTTTTGTGCTCCCCTTCATAGGTCAGCCCCTGTGGAGATGGTTTGTTACCACCCTTTATGGGATGTGTGTCATGGAGACCTGATGGTGGTGCTGAACCTCTCAGAGTTTCCTGTTGCCAGCATGAGTCTGGAGTCAATGGTTCTGGCTTATAATCAGGCCATTTCCTTGGCTCTCGACTCAATTGCTCCTGTCTGTGTTTGTCCCTTCCCTCTCCACCCTTGGGCTCCTTGGCTTGATGGATCTTTGAGGGAGTTGTGGTATGTGGGACGATGGTTAGAGTGCCATTGGAGGAAATTTGCTCTAGAAGTTGACCACCTTAGTTTGAAGGGGCATTATCAGCTCTGCCAATCAGAGATCTCCCATATGAAGGCAGAGTTCCTGTCCAGGGAGATTGTTGTTGCTTGGAATCATCTGGCTCAGCTTTTCAGAACTGTGGACAGGTTGTGCAACCCATCCTGTCTACAGCTCTGTCGAGCTTTTTCACAAAAGGAGTGTGATGAGATTGCTCGATTCTTTGCAAATAAGGTTGCCGACATCAGATCGGAGATCCGCCTTACCCACTGTATGGGGAATGTTGTTAGTTAGCGTTTGGTCATGGTACCTCTAGTCTCCTGGAGTTCCTTTGACCTGCCGAAGTTTGAGGATGTTATGCGGATTGTCCAGGGGATGTGCCCTACATGCTGTAGTTTAGATCCTGGTCCAACCTCCCTGATTTTAGGTTGTGTTGAGATCATTGGCCCATTTCTGGCTCAAATAATCTGGTGCTCCTTAGCATTGGGTGAGTACCCAAACTCCTGGAAAGAGGCGGTGGTGACTCCCCTTTTGAAGAAAACTTCTCTGGACCCAGATATTGTTGCTAACTACAGACCTATCTCTAACTTTCCCTTCATTGGGAAGGTTATTGAGAAGGTAGTGGCAAACCAGCTGGAGGACTATTTGACCATCCATAATATCTATGAACCTCTCCAGTCTGGTTTTCATAAGAGGCATAGCACTGAGACTGCTCTGGTTCAGGTGCTGAATGATCTCTTGATGGCGAGAGATCGGAGAAACCATTTTATTCTGGTGCTCCTTGATCTCTCTTCAACTTTTGATACTGTAGACCATGGGGTTTTGCTCAAGTGCCTGAGGTCCATCTGTGGACTGTCTGGTACAGTGCTCAGATGATTTACATCTTTCCTATCTGGGAGAATGCAGAGAGTTGTGTTGGGGATTTTTTCCTCTGACCCTTTCTCTCTGCCTTGTGGGGTCCCTCAGGGCTCAGTGCTTTCCCCTATGTTGTTTGCAGTGTATATGCTGCCCTTCAGAGACATCGTAAGACAGTATGGGCTGAGGTTTCACTGCTATGCTGATGATACCCAGCTCTACCTGTCTTTTGCCCCCGACCAGGCTAGTGCTTTCTCAGTATTTAATAACTGCCTTGCTGAAATGCATGATTGGATGAATTCAAGCTGGTTAAAGTTGAACGCAGGTAAGACCGAGGTTATGGTTGTGGACCTGGGTCACAGGATAGAGGAGTTGGGGACTGGTCAGCCCTCTGGTTTATTTCTGGGGGTTGATCATATCCTTACCTCTGAATGGATGTGTAACTTTGGAGTGGTACTGGACGATGGGATGACCCTCCGTTATCAAGTGTCAGCAGTCATAAAGTCTGCATTTTACCTTCTTAGGAACATTGCCACGGTGAAACACCTCATTCCATCTAGTGATTTACCTGTGTTAGTCCACGCCTTCGTGACCTCTCGCCTTGACTACTGCAACTCCCCGTATCTGGGGATTCCAAAGTTGATATCCGCCGCTTGCAGCTAGTGCAGAATGCTGCAGGCAGATTGTTGACAGGGGTGTCAAGGAGGACACATATTACCCCTGTACTGCGCGATCTGCACTGGCTGCCAATACAGTGGTGGATCATCTTTAAAGTAGTTTTTTTGACCTACAAAGCCCTGCATGGACTTGGCCCCAAATACTTGAAAGAGCTTCTGATTCTTTACAGCCCTGTACATCGGCTCCGTTCGACTGACGAGGGGTTGCTGGAGGTACCGAGGGTTATTTTAAAATCTTCTGGGGCCCGGGCTTTTATGTTTATAGCCCCAACCCTCTGGAATTCTTTGCCCCATCAGCTTTGGGAATGCACGATCGTGGGGAGTTTCAAATGGGAACTAAAGACCCATCTGTGGAGACAATCGTTTATGGGTTAATGATTGTATTATTAGGATTTTTAAATATGTATTTAATTCTGTGATTTTATTGTTCATCTGTACAGCACCTTGGTGCTTGAAAGGCACTTTATAAATAAAGTTTTATTATAATTTATTATTATTTAAGCCTCACAACCCCAGTGACACAATCTGTCAGCTGTCAATCTTGAGATGATGGGCTGGTCCACAAGGGGGTGAGGGGGCAACCCTAAAGGTCTCATTTCCTGACTTTTTGTGTTTTAACCCTAAATGATGCATTAATGAAGTTTTTTGCATAGAATTTCCTTACTTTTAGAGAAAGAATAGAAAAGTAGAAAGTCACGCAAGTTGGTGGGAGAGTGGGCCCATTGGGCCCTGCGCTCCCACCAACTTCCGAATTTCTGCCTAAGATAAGAGTACAAGTACTGAATATCATATGTATTGCTGGCAGCGTATATGGGTGGGAGTGTGGGACCCTTTGCGACCCACGCTCCCACCACCTTGAAACAAAACAAAGTTTAATTTATCAGAGTGGCATAATTCAACACCTGTTTACATGTCAGACACATAACCACTGAAAATTACCTCTATGGCAGTAACACTAGGCACCCTATAAATGTGAAGCCAGTACCACAATGCAAAATGCCATACGTAAACAGAAAGTGTGTCAAGCAAAATGTGTGCATCAAATTAATTTTCCAACACCTAAACACCATAATTCACATGTACAGCACATCCCCTCAACACCCTCCTAATTTCAATTTAAAAGACCAAACCATTTCCGAGATATAAAATGTGAATATTTCAGATTTTCATTTGTTGTAGTGGCAGAATTCCACAGCTGTTAACATTTTACACACCTAACAACTGAAAAGTACACCCATGGCAGTAAGGCTAGCTACTCTAGTAATTTCAGGCCACTACCACCATGGAAAACGCTGTCCGCAAAATGTAAACTGCGCCAAGCAATATCTCCACAAAACATGTATTTTCCAACACCTAAACACTATATTTCACATCTACAAGACATCCCATCAACACCCTCCAAATTTCAGTTTAAAAGACCAAACCATTTCTGAGATATATAATTGGAAAAATTGTTAAAATTGGACTATCTGGTCCCTCCAAATCTGGCCATCTAGTCCCTCCCTTACGATCAAAGTTTGCTATTCAAGAATCTCATGTTCAAAGAATTTGCAGGTTCATGATCAAACAATAAAAAAATGTTAAAAGTCAATTTTGGGGCAAAAATACATGAAACTACAGCCATGTCTTGACAGAACGAAGCACCCTGAGCAAAACCCACCCTCATTTGGCTTAATAAGCCACCCCTGAGCTCAGAAAATTTATTTTTTCAAGTGGCCATCTCATCGCACTCTCATGATCAAAGATTGCGGTCAAAGGATCTCGTGATCAAAGAATCTGCAGGCTCGCGATCAAGATTGTTAGCGAGCCACGTCAAAGATTAAAAGAGTGTAAAACTATTTTTTTTATGAAATTAGAAGAAACCACAGCCATGGCTCGATAGAGCGTAGCACCCTTAACAAAACCCATCCAAGTTTTACTTCAGGAGTCACCCCTGAGCTGAGATATTTGAATTTTTCCGATAGCAAACTGAAAACAAGATGGTGGCCATTACAATCAAAGAATTCCTCGTGATCAAAGATTCTTTGATCATGAGCCTGCAAATTCTTTGATCATGAGGAGGAACCAGATGTCCAAAACCCCATTCTTTTTTCACAAAACAACCATATAAATTTTCCCATTGACTTATAATGGGAACTTAAAACTTTAATAACTTTTGAATGGATTAATATTTTTTCACCAAACATATTCCTTTACCCAAACTCTTGCAGATGGGCCAAGTGGCAGAGCAGCATGCCACATGAAGGCCACACAGTGCCATGGACAAAATCTGAAAAATCGCCCATATCACTGGCAAAAAGTGCATTATTCAGAGTTTTGGTGCACAAACACAGTAAATCCAACTCAAACAAAATCTGGAAAATACAGAGATCTACCATGTCCCACCATGCATACCAACTTTCATGCAAATCCTTTGAACAGCTCCAAAGTTATTAATGCACAAAATTTTGAGTTTAACATAGAATAGCCGATTCAACCCTAAATATAGGGGCGCAACTGCACCACTATAATATATATATGTGTGTATATGTATCTCTCTCTCTCTCTCTCTCTCTCTCTATATATATATATATATATACACACCATGGCACTATTGTTAGGGTTGAGTAAGCACATTAGTGTTAAACCTCAAATTCTGCCCCTTAATAACTTTGCCACTGTATGACAGATTTGCCTGAAATTTCGCGTGGTGTGGTGCCATAGATATGTGGATCTGGAAAGTTGCATTATGGTCAGATGCACGGTTGCAGAGCTGCAGAAAGCAAAAAATCAAAAAACCTGACTTTTTGTGCCTTTCTTTGCTCGTGCCCACAGCCCACATGATTTGTCCGCTTGGTCTTAAATTTTCAGGGAAGATGAAGTCTGGGTCATCGACATGTGTTTTGAAGATTTGGTGTAAAAATATTAAACTGTTCAAAAGTTATTCAAAAAACTATTTCCCATTATAGACAAAGGGGAAAAACTATATGTGTCTCATGAAAGTGTCGGAAGTACAATTTTCCTTTTGCAAATGACCCTTTTGCTTTCATGCTGCCACCATCTTGTTTTCAGTTAGTGAGAGAGAAAAATGGCTGGCATTTAAATTTGGGACCCCCTAGGTAAATACTGACTGTTGGGTTTATCTAGTTGGGTGCTGAGGATTCCAGCCCTATCCTTATTAAGGGGTAAATCCCCCCAGAAATGCCACTTTAAAACTCAGAGCCCCAATACTTTTGCAAATCATGGGGAAAATTGCCATGACACTTTCGCAAATGCTAAAGTTTTGTTCTGTTTTTTGCAAAACTTTCACAATTTGCAGAAGAACTTTGCCCACAAACTGAAAATCTTTGCCTTCCCCCTGCGACAAAATGGTTTGGGCTTTTGGGCTGAAAGTTGCAGGGTGGCAAGCCCAGGTCCCACAGAGGTGCTGTTTGGTGATTTGGTGCCAAAACATTCAACTGGCCCAAAGTTACTGAGTTCTGAAGTCGAGACTTTTCCCATAGGATAACATTGTGGCACCCATGATGCCTTTCAACACCTGTATCTCGAAAATTAAGTGAGATGTGGAGGTTTTTGCTACTTGAAGCTTAAGCTGCAGAAACAAGTTTGGAAATCATAGATAACACCAGCAGTGGATTTTTTTTTCCTACTAGCTACGGTTACGGAGATACTGGTAAATTAGTGTCACAAGAGTTCCAAGGGTGCCTTTTCAGTTTAAACAATGCAAGATAGAGATTTGGTTGATTTACTGTATCTCTCATCGAGTACTCCCTGTCATGATTGCAACAGGACTGGAATTTTTTCCTGCCTGCTACGGTTGATGAAATAATAGCAAATTATTATTACAAGAGTTCCTTGTCCTGTAGGGCTGCTGTATGGCTCTGTAGTGATGTGTAGAGTGGGAGTGCAGGGCCTGGAGGGACTGGACTCCCACATACACATACCATTATGCAAAAAATGGGTAATATTATGGGAGTGCACGGCCCAGAGGACCTAAGCTCCCACTAACAAATACCACTTAACAGTTACATTACATTTTCTCAAAAATAATTGAAATTCATGGTAAAAAAATCCATTAATGCAACCGTTAGGGTTCATAGCATAGTGACAAAAGCATGGAAATGTGGTGTTAGGGTTACCACCCTATCACACCACCCCCACCCCCACTCTCACACACCAACAGGCATCAGGGTGTGCATTGGGGTTGTTATGTCTCTTTCCCCATTCTCCTATATTGCACTGTCTCAGCTTTTTACACATGGAATGGGGTGAGAAGTTATGTGACAACCCCAATGCACCCCTGATGCCTATTGGTGTGTGGGGTAGGAGTGGCAACTCTAACACCACATTTCCATGCATTTGTCACTGTGCTATGAACCCTAACTGATGCATTAAAAGAGATTTTTTGACTTGAAAATATATATATATATCCCTACTATATATTCCTTTCCCCCTTTTTTTGATATTGCCTTATTTACAAAAAATAAAAACAAGGATGGGAAGGTATGATTCAGTTTAAAACATTAGCAGAAAGAGGGAGAATCTCTCCTCTGCATTGCCTTTTAAACCCCTCTAGGCCCACTAAGTCCCCATACCTTCGCTCCACTACTTGTCCAATCACCTTGCCCCTTCTCCGACCTGCATCATTTGACCCTTCTCCTGATGTCACCTGGCCCTTCCCTCCCCTCACCTATCCTACCTTCCCCCACCCCCAGCTCTCATCCCTTTACATTTCTTCTGGGAGGGTCCTGAGAATTCTGGTTGCCTAAGAATGGCAACCCTATTTGTTGGGATGCTTTTAAAGTTATAGTAAGGGGTTATATAATTTCAAAGGCATCATAGAAAAATAAACAAAGACTTTTGACAATAAAGAAAGTAGAAGAAAAATATTAGAGTTAGCAGTTAAAAATGGTCAAACAGCTAAGGAACAGGACTTAAATTAACTTAAAAAATTAATAAATGTAACAGAAATTACAGAAGTGAAACAGAATTGGGCAAGATATAGTTGGACCTGGAAAACAAATAGTGAAGTAGTCGGAAACATGTTAGCAAAAGAATACAGGCCCTAGAAAAGGAAAAATCAGAAATTACTATAATTATAAAAACAGAACGGCAAGCCATGACCAAGCAGGAGGACATTGCAAAGGAATTTTCAGACATTTTTTTCAGTTCTACATAGCTCTGAATGTCATCCTTTAGAAGAAGAAATCAGATATAATGAACAATATGGTTTAAATAAGATAACAGATCAAGAAGCAGAAAAATTGATTCAGCCAGTTACATCTATAGAAATTAAAGAAATAATACAAATTATGGCAAAAGCAAAACTGTCCAGGACTGGATGGTTAAACATTGGAATTCTGTTTAGCCTTTGAATCTACCTTGGTGTTTGTTAGAAAAACTATGCAATCAAATACAAACAATACATAAAATCTTTAAATCTGAATCCTTTTCAGGGCTTATATTTCATTAATACCTAAGCAAGTGAAAGATAGTAGTGGAGTAGAGAACTATAGACCAGTAGCAATTCTCAATGTAGATTACAAAATATATACTAAAATATTAAATAATAGGATATTGCCATTATTAAACAAAATTATACATAATAAACAGACATGATTTATTTCCAAAAGAACTATTCAGTGAGGCTTGTACAAGATTCAGTTTATTATAGAACATCTCAAGCACTCCATTATGCCAGCAATCATTTTGACTTTAGATGCAACTAAAGCATTTGATATGCTGGAAGGAAAATCTTTATATGGAACACAACATTTTGGATTTTCCAGATAAGTTCATTGAAAATATAACAAAAAAGTACAGTAAACCTGTGGCACAAATAAAGGTGAATAATATTTTTTCATAGCCTATAATGCTCCACAGAGGAGCAAGGCAAAGATGCCACTTGTGATCATCTCTGTTCATTATTGGATGGGATTGAATGAAATAAGGGCAAACAATGTAATAAAGGGGTTTAAGACAGGCACACAAAAGATGAAATTTAATGCATATGCAGATAATGTGTTACTTTTATTACAAGATCAGGAGACAAGTTTACATGACTTAAAAAGAATAATAAACATTTTATCCAAGATTGCATGGTATAAAATAAATGAAAAACAATCAGAAATTATCATTTTTAATATAGACCAACCAGGGAACTTGCAAAACATTATAAAAGCAAATATACAAGATAAAGGAATGAAATATCTAGGAATTAATATAAGTAATAATCTGGACAGGTTTTATACCCTGAATCATAAAGAATTTTATGAGTCTCTATGACATAGATGTTCAGGCTGGATTAAAATTCCACTATCCTTATGGGGCAAGATCCAGACATTCAAGATAGTAGCTGTTGTTTTTCTATCATATAGGTTGCAACCTGTTCTTACCCCAATACCTCCAATATACAAACAATTATTCAAGAAATGTATATGGAATAATAAACCTTCCAGAATTTTGTGGCACAAACTGTGTTTAAGCAAAGGCCATGGAGGTTTGCCCTGTTCTGACATCAAGAAGTGCTACATGCCTTTTTGATGAAGCTGGCAATTAATTGGGTAAAAGATGAAGAAAATAATATAGATTATAAAATTGCAAACTTAATGCTGCAGGAAGTGTATAATGAGACAATAGATATAAAACAAATCTTGTTTACAGCTAAAAAGCTAATAAAATCTAAGAGTCTGATTGTAAAAGGCAAGGGGTCATAATGTCGTTGATGAAACTGCATACCTACAAACAGTGTGCGGCAACACAGAAAAATTTTCTTTTGTTTTTTGGGGGGCTTTGCCCCGTGCCCCCAACACCTCTGTAACTATTATAATCAACTCCAAGGGGGAATGGACTCAAGGGCATGAAAAAAACACATGAAAGAAAAATATTCCTTACAGGGAATAAAATCATGTTTTCTCCCAACTCCATCCACTGCAGGGACGGGTGCTCTAGCCACGTCACCATGGAAGCAGCTCACTGAGCACCCGACTGGGAGTGACTACACCAACTTCAGCCTTTCTGGTGAGTGATACCAGTAGCAATTCTTTCATTTCATTATAATTCCCTGTCACTGTAAAGCCATACGTGGTTTCATCAACAAGATTATGACAAAATAGGACTGTAAAAAAACAGGCCAGAGCGATTGCCAGATTCACCTATAAGACTAAATGGAAACACATAGCTCTCCAAAGACATTTTATAAAATCCTAATTTCAGAATTGATGGGAAGATGGTGGATAATAAGTTTGGAAAAATAAAGGAATAAGAAGATGGCAAGATTTTTGGAAAACAAATTTAAATTAAAATGGGAACAATTCAGAGGAAATTTTCACTATATGAACATCAACATTTATATTTCAATAAACTGAGCAGTACATATGTAAAAGACTATAAGCAGTGAGAAAGAGCTCAAAAGTAATAGAAATGGAATTGTCAGACATTTGGAGAATAAGTCAAAGAAATTACATGCTTAGTTAATAAAAAAAAGTTACAGAAACCCTTCAATGTACTATATGAAGCAACATGGGAAAAATAATTAAATCAAAAATGTACAGAACAATAATGGTTGCTTGCATGTAACTCCATCTCACAATATGAACTCACTGGAGATAGAGCATACAATATAAAATTCTCAATAAAGCCTATTATTCACCATACAGGTTGCATAAAATAAATCCTGGAATTCCAGACACTTGTTGGCACTGTGGGATAGCAAAGGAAGATATTATACATTTACTATGGGAATGCCAACTGAGTTCTCCTTGGTTGACTCACGCCTTTGAGATTTTGGACAAAACAGGATTTAAGCTCTCCACAGTGGGAAGATCCAATATTTGTGATTTTGAAAATGTTTAATGAATATCGAGTAAGGCCTGAATATAGATTAATCCTGAAAGCTAACATTATGGCAATTAAAAGACTGCTGTTAAAACTGAAAATGTGATGCAAATTCAAGGCCTTCCCAAAAATAGAGTGGAATCTAATTTTTCTTAAGCATTTTGTATACTTACCATTTTGGGGGGGATTTTAAACCACTGGGAAACTATTTAACAAAGATTTTGATGAGTGGGTAATAGAAGATTTCATAGTCCAAAGATATATTAAATTTTGCTACTGTGTTTACCATATTTACAGCATTTATGGAAAACATGGAAATTTACAGGTGTGCCATCTGCCAAATTTATGAATATGAATGCATTTTTTTCTGTAAAAAAGATATTATGGATCTGTGAATGAATGACTATCCTGTTCAATATTTATGAAAATTATGAAAAATTGAAAAATGTATTATTTGCCAAAAAATTAGAGAGAGAGAGAGGTAGAGAGAGAGAGATATGATACAGCTGTCCAGCAATTGCCAGCTCACTACTCTCACTCAGGTCGGCAGCAGCCAAACATCTGGCTGTTCTCATGCTGAGATCATGGGCAAACAGCTCCTCTTGCTAAGCATGGAACCCAGGATTTTTGGGTGAGTAAGGTATTTAATGTTAAAACCCAGTTTTTGCACCTTAATAACTTTAGCTGCTTTTGACAAAATAGCCCAAAATTTGGCATGCATGGTCTGATTTTCAGGATCTCAAGAAATGAAAAGTTTTGTGATGGCATCGTGTGCAGTTTCCAAGATATGGATTGTCAATTTTTAAAGAAGTGTTGTGTTTTTCCTATCCTTAATACACTTTTTGTTGTTATTCTCACATACAGCCAAACTGGAAAGAAATTATTTTTTCTAGAACTTTTAGGGTAGAAGGACTTGTTCCAAGGTAGTGCCTTTCAAAGGTTTCATGAAAAAATATTAATTGCTCCCAGAGTTATAACGATTTAAAAGCTTTTATTCTGAGCATGCTCAACAGGGTTTTGAGTTAAAACTCAGATACAATCCAAAAAGTTTTGGTTCACAAGAGTATTTTTGGTTTGCATCACTTGATTGTCACAAACTAAAAGCATTTCTCACAAAACATACAAGAAAATGGATCTTCACTAATCTGACTCCTCCACACCCCCACTCACCCCTCCTGACCCCCACATCAGCACCCACCATCCCACATCCCCACACACCATCACTCACATTAAAAAAAAATGTATCCCACAATGTAGATCCACTCTCCCATACTCTCCCATATGAAATGTATCTTGTTGCTGGAACCAGCAACTGCAATATAAAGAAATGAGGTAAGTCCAGTTAAGGTGGATAAAATTTGTAAAATATATCCTGACTGGTGATTTAGTGATCACTCCACAAAATCACCTTTGGGGCATGATTTAAAATGTTCACCTACTGCATTCATGAGGTGGGGTCATAAGACTATGTTGAAAATGTGGTGGAAGAATATGGTAAAATATCCAAGTTATGAATGAACATTGAAATATTTCAGTGTTCACTTATAACTTCATTAATTTTCAATATTTTTCAACCAAATTTTTAACATGGCCTTTTTGAGTCCTTACCTCATGAACAAGGTAGGTGATTTTTTTTTCTCAAATCCAGGCCAAAAGGAGGTTTGCAGTCACTCTGTGAAATCACACTTCAGACAGGATTTGAAAATTTACACCTCCTGGGTTCATAAAATGGGATCATAAGAACACTGTGTTCAAAATTTGGGGTGAAAACTTTAGAAAATTACCACTTTATGAGTGAACATTGAAATATTTAATGTTTAATCATGACAACACTAATTTTCAGTATTTTCACTCCAAATTTTCAACTAGCCATTTTGTCACACCAGCTCATAAACTTGAAAGGCATTGTTTTTTCAAAGCCTGGAAGAGATGTGTTTTCTCACTTGTGGCACAAAATAACATTTTACATAGAAACATAGAAGTTGATGGCAGATAAGGACTGCAAGGCCCATCCAGTCTCTTATTTCTTTTTCTACCTTATAAATGTGCCATTGGTTTTTGCTCTGTCAATAGTCTATCTATTCATACTCATCTGTATTGCTCCCTTATGCCTATCCCATGCCTGTTTGAAGCCCTGCACTATATTCATAGCCACCACTTCCTGAGGTAGGACATCCATGCATCCACCACCCTTTCTGTGAAAAATAATTTCCTCACATTCCCCCTTTAATCTGCCTCCCTCTAATCTTATGCTGTATCCTCTTGTCCTGCTATTTTTCTTATATTTAAACATGTTAGACTCTTTCACCTTGTTAATGCCCTTAGGTGTTTGAATGTTTCGATCATATTACCTCTCTCCCTCCTTTGCTCAAGGGTATACATATTGAGTTCCATTAATCTGTCCTCATATGTCTTCTGATGCAGTCCTTTCACCATTTTGGTTGCCTTTCTCTGGACTGCCTCAATTTGATTAAT
Organism: Neoceratodus forsteri; assembly: GCA_016271365.2. Lineage (NCBI taxonomy): Eukaryota > Metazoa > Chordata > Ceratodontiformes > Ceratodontidae > Neoceratodus > Neoceratodus forsteri. The sequence continues at coordinate 541,329,085 of CM028131.1, read as the reverse complement.
GTCCTTGTGAAGGTGTGGCCTCCAGTACTGCATGTAGTACTCCAGATGGGGCCTAACCAGTGTCTTGTAAAGGGAATTATTACCTCCCTCTTACGACTTGTGATACCCCTACTAATACACCCTAACATCCCCCTAGCCTTACCTACTGCTTTAGAGGTCTGCTTGGATGATTTCAGGTCATCGGTGATGATGATGCCCAAGTCTCTCTCTTCCTTTGTGACTGCCAGCAACTCCCCTCCCAGCCTATAGGTGGCTTCAGAGTTTCTCTTCCCTATGTGCACGATCTTGCACTTCTTTGCATTAAATCCCAGTTGCCACTCTACTGACCATTTTGCTAGTTTATCCAGATCTCTTTTAATTCTGCCTACCCCATCTGGATCATCTACTCTGTTGCAGATCTTGGTGTCATCTGCAAACAGACAAGCCTTACCCTCTAGTCCATCTGCAATGTCAGTAATGAAGATATTGAAGAGACTGGCCCCAGGACTGATCCTTGAGGTACAGCCAGAATTTAATAATGCCATATGTTATGTTTATAAGGGAGAACATAAAAGAACTATCTTGAAAATGTGGGTCAAAATTAAAATAATAATTATTAATAAACATGGGGCTGGATTTTCAACGAGAGATGCAGGACTTGTATCCAGCTTTACATCAAGGCTCTTTTATTTTGGCTCAGCTGCACCAAACACAGTCTCATGTGCAGTATATGGGTCCCACAAAATGGCGGACGAGATTTCGCTAATGAGATTTCCACCAATGCCATTCTTACAAACAATGAAAAGTAGTTGTGATAAATATAATATTCTATTCTTGGTGTGAGGGGGACTTGGTGGGCTTTGCCCCCAGAACTAAATGATCAGATGTATGTGGGAGAAGGGGGTACAGGGGCACAGTCCCCGATCTGTGGAAATCTCATCCACCATTTTGATGGGACCCATAAACTGCAGCCAATCCCAAACACCTTTGCCATAGCTGTGCCCAATTTTAGTAGGCTGAACACAGTTGAGATGCTTTAATTGACTTATGGCAGCTTGCACCAAATATCTGGTGCAAGCCCCATAAAAAGGGTACCCAGGACAGATGCCAGCTAGACCAGAAAAAGTTGGTGTAACTTGCCACAATCAGTGCACGGGATAGAAAATCCTGATGGCTGGATTGGAGAATGCTTCAAGTTACATGCATCATTAGTTTGGCACACCAGGGCTTGTGCCATTTGACTACTTTGAAAATCCTGGCATTTGTGTGCAGTGCCAGCCTTAACTCCAGCAGGTAGTGCTTTCAGATCCTATGCCAGTAAGCTGAGTTTGAAGGTGAGGTCAGTGAGACAGCTGGATGGGTTGAGGCTACAACAACTGTGCTGTCATGCAGCACCAACCATAGCTTGTGATGGGAATATACAGGGTTGCCTGCACAGGCCTGCATATCATGCAGTGAAGAGAAATCTTCTGTTGGCATAGGGCCCTGCATCTATGCACCTGTGGGTGCCACAGAGTGCAGTATTTTGGCTGAAAGATGTACTTTTGCCTTCCATATCTGTATCTATAGCCACATGGAAGTGCAGGGCTCTACACTGCGAGCTAGAAAACCCCACACATTCTTGACATCCATTGCCACACAGAAGTGCAGGGCACAGACAGACCTGCATGTCTGCTTTGAGGGAGGTTCTAGCTACCTCAACTAACAGCCTTATTTCACTGCTTACTGGAAACAGGCATGGTTCTGGAGGACTGGAGAACAACTGACATGGTCCCTCTATGTGAGAGTGGCAACAAGGAGGAGACTAAAAACTATAGGGTTAGGTTGAGTTAGAAACTGGTTGATGTATTGGATACAGAGTGTGGTGGTGAATGGCACTCACTCTAATTATGGGAGAGTGATCAGTATGGTGCCACAGGGCTCAGTGTTGGGACAGATCCTCAGACTCCATGCTGTATCAGTTTCCTTCACGATAAGTTACATTGGATTGGTTATTGCCCACTGCACCTATGCATAGATTGTCATATGATCGTTATTCCTCCCATCTCCTAGCTCTTGCTGGATTGATAGGTATCTCATGTTAGTTATGATTAGTGTGCACCATTTATGCTCTCAGGTTGCTAACATAGCATTCTCATTTGTTAGCCCTCTAGTGTACTGTACTGTTTCATGGCCTCTGTATGGTAACCAAAGTGTAGTATTTTCAGAGTCTCTGTATGTATTACAGGGCCTTTGAATTTGTAACCTAATTTGTTGTTCCCTGATGTACTGTGTACTGTGTACTGTTTATTCAAACTGTTCTTGTCTTGTACCTTGGCTGTAAGTGCCATCTTGATGGCTTGGGCAGTACCTGAAAATGGTCCCCGGGATGAGTGTACTTACCCAGTTAACAAACAAAGAAATGAAAAAAAGACAGTAAGTCTTAATTCAGTGGTGGGGAAATTAATGGAAACTCTGCCAAAGGAAAGACTGGTAGAGTATCTTGAATCAATGAGTTGCAAAACCACAGGCAGCATGGATTTACGAGGTGGAATGCCATGTCAAATGAATCAGATAGACTCCTTTGACTGGGTGGCCAGGAAAATAGATCAGGGTAGGGCAAGGGATGTGCCTTATCTGGACTTTAGCAAGACTTTCAACACTGTGCAGCACATGAGTCTGACAAAGAAATTGAGCAGCCTGGGGTTGGATCTAAAGTGATATTGACTACATTTGTTGTTAGTTGATTGTTTCTGCTCTTATCTACTTGTTTCTTTTGTTCATGGTTCTTCTTTTCAGCAGGGAAGGGCCCAACCAGCCATCCCCATTCCCAACCACCCATGCTATACTCTTTTTATAGAGTAGCACAGTCGTGACATTTCCTCTAGCAAAGTAGGAAGGTGAGGATCAGAGGGGTATCCACATAGTGACCTCACTTACAAGGGCACAATTAATTTAACTTGTTATAAAAGGTTAAACAAACAAACAAAGCAAACAAACAAAAAAATATATATAAAAAATCTAACTTTTGCTTTCATTTTCCTTCTAATTACTCGGACCAGGTTATAAACTTGGCAACTCAACTGAATGGATATTATTAACTGCAGGTACTGCTGGACACTTTTCAAAAGGGCAGTTATACAGGATTTAGGATGCTGTCCCACATACTGGACCATCAGAGATCTAAGGGCTCAGCTCTGGACAGCATGGCCAGAGATTGCATGCCTCAAATCACATATTCAGGAGGAAATATATTACAAGAACCACTTGCCATTTCCCCGACATCCAACTGAAGCACCTTAACTGTAGATTGTAGTTGGTCTGGGAAGTTGGCAGGTGGTTAGGAGAGGACAAATCGGTGCCCCATCAGTCAGTACTCACCAATGTATGACCTCCACAAACCATATAAAAACTATAAAAAGGTATCTGCCTCTATCTCCGAAATCAAACAAAGGGACAGCAGACACTGCAGAGCAGAACGCTGTAGCACAGGAGCTAGCACTACAAAACTTGCCAGAACAGGGACCAAAAAAAAAAAGCAAAAAGGAAATCCAAAACATGTCTGATCATAGCAGACTCCATGATTCAGGGAGCTGATACCTACCTCTGGCTGGGGGTAATGGTCAGATGTTTCCCAGGTACATCAGCATGGACAGACACTGAATGCATTGCTAAAATCATGCAGGAAGTGGGAGAAAATATTGACATCCTGGTACACTAATGATCTCACCATCTGGTCAGTTGTGGAGACCAAGGAACACCTGACCAGGCTGGGAGACAAACTATCATCCATTTCATCTGACATCTCCTTCTCTGAGATCCTGCCGGTCTGTGAGAAGGGGGGCAGATGGACGGAAGGTCAGAGAAGGGGAGATAGGGGAAATAAACATGTGGCTCAATGACTGGTGCTAGGAAAAAGGATACACATTTGTAGGTAACTAGCAACAGTTTTGGGAGTGAAAGTTCTTTAAATTGAAGGACTGTTTTTGACTAAGGAGAGTCAGTGCATTGGGGTAGAAATTTGATGTCTTTGCAGACTATTTAAACTAGCAAATGGGGAGAGAGTTGCAGCAGCCAATACATCGAATGGGAAGAACACCCCTCCCCCCTCAGCTAGTGATCAAACAGGAGTTCAGCATGCTTGTAGTTTATTTGCATCACCAGGTAAGGAAAAAGATCTGCCTTTCTATACGACGTGCAAGGGAAAAGCCAGACCTCACCCCACAACTAACACACTGAAATCTGGCCAATGGAAAATCATGTATACAAATGCCCGCAGTCTGGGAAACAAGATCCCAGACCTGGAGGCAATAACGACACAGGCTAAACTGGACATAGTAGTCATTAGCAAGACATGGTTCACCAGTAACCACACTTGGGAGACTTCAGTACCCGGCTACAGTATGTACTGTTCAGAAGAGACCAAAGTGCAAAAGGGGGTGGGGAGTGGCCCTTTATGTCAATGAAAATATCAAAGCTACAGAAATTCAGAGTACATATAAGGAGCCAGAAGAACTGTGGGTCACTCTAGAAACAGGAAATGGGACAGCCATATACACTGGGGTTGTTTACTGGCCTCCAGACCAAGGGACGACAGACACATTACTGTTAGAAGATATACAAAACATGACAGCTAAAGGGAGAGTGAGCATGGTGGAATACAAAGAGGCACAATAGGGCAGAGCTCAGGTGCAGAAAAGATGCTAGAAGGCATCTGTCATTTTATTAAAAGTCCAAAATATTTACAGAAAGGAAAAAAAATTGTTAGTTCCATAATCAAAGAAAATCCCAGGTCTCTGCTTCCTCAGCAGAGCCTGTGGCTTAACTCCAGCCAATCCAGTGTAATAAACCTCTTACACTGATACAAAGAATGGTGGAATTGACCAGCACACAAATAGGTCCTTCTCCTTCACAGTCAGCACACCAACTGACTTGACTCTACTCTTCTCCCTAGTGGTGAGCCCTATATATAGCCCTAGGGATTACATCACTCTGTGGGGACTTCCCATTGGTATGACATTACCTAATAGGGGAGTTTCCATATTATTCAATGCCTTAACATGCAGGGGCTTTTTATTTGGCCCTTTTTGCCCAAATATGCTTTATTTTACAGGTAGCCCCAGTTCCGACCTCTCTGGGACTGTCACAACACTGTTTTAATACTTTTATCTATTGGGGACACTATGGGACTATATTTTCAGTGTGACCCATGCCATTCATCAGCCCTTTATTCTGGGCTTTTTTAAACTTTAGCGCGCCATGCGCATTTTACATATCTCCAAGACGGGAGATAGTTTATAGTCCAATGTGCACAGTAAGGGGGACTTTTTGAAAAGAGGACAGCAAAGAAATGGCTAGGGTTTTGTTAGGTTAGTCACCCCGACAAAGAAACAAGAAAAGAAAAAGAAGGAAAATGAGAGGATAGAAAAGGGTGAGAGAAATAACACAAGAGGGACAAGAACTGACACATATGACTCTTTATTCTTTATTTCCGGGGTCTGTATACTAATAACAGGTAGCACCCTGTTACATACCTCCCCCACCAACAGGCAACAGATTTCTGTTGTCTAAACACCCTCCTGAAACCCTAGGAGGATTGGAGCTTCTGCCTACACACTCTCAGAAACTCCACCTCTGGGACCCTTAATCAATACAGTAAGTAATAACAGATAACTATATCTGTACGCTGTACATTTTCCCTGAGGCATAAACACATTTTCTCAACATGTAACCTTCAGTTTTTTTCTTTAACTTACTTTACTTCTGGAGTTCACTTTAACATGGTGTACAAAAAGCAAGAAAATGTGTTAACATCACATATATTTCATCCTGTTTCCATCCCATTTGCCCTATATCTGGACAAAAAGTCGGCATTGAGGTGTTTGGAACCCGCCCTGTGTGTGATGGTAAATCGATAGGGTTGCAATGCTAAGCACCATCGCATGATCCTACCATTTTTATCTTTCATTTGTTGAAGCCAACACAGGGGATTGTGGTCTGTCACCACTGTAAATTCCCTGCCCTACAAATAATATGTGAGTGCTTCTACTGCCCATCTCAGTGCCAAACATTCTTTTCAATGGTAGAATATTTCTGTTCTCTCTTGTGTAATTTTCTGCTTTATATATATCACTGGGTGTTCCTCACCTTTGTGTTTATGGGACAACACCGCCCAATGCCTGTGTCAGAGGCATCATTGTGAAGTTTGAAGGTGTTTGTAAATAGGACTACATAACACAGGGTAGGAACAGAGTAAAGCTTTGAGGGTTAAGAAAGCCTCATTACAATCATTTGTCCATTGGACCTAATCGGCACATTTGATTCTCATTAAGTCTGTCAGTGGGGTGCACATGGTGGCAAAGTCGAGGATAACATGTCTGTAATAGCTGAATAGGCCTAAGAATGAGCGGACATGATGTTTTGTCTGTGGTATGGGGCTGTCTGCCAGTGCCTCTACTTTACTGATATCAGGCTGGATAATCCCTTTTCCTATTATAAACCCCAGATATTTTGTCTTTGTTTTGTCTCTGGCACATTTTGTAGGATTGATGGTCAGGCCTGAATCAGTAATGAACTGTATGACAGCACTCAAATGAATTAGATGAGCCTGACAATCATGTGAAAAAATGACAACATCATCCAAATAAGCAGCACTGTATGAGGTATGAGTTTGTAAAACCCTATCCATGTAGCGCTGGAAGGTGGCCGATGACCCATGTAATCTGAATGACATTGTTGTGAATTGGAATAGCCCTGTTGGGATACTGAATGCAGTCTTTTCTTGGTCTTGTAAAGATAATGGAATCTGCCAGTACCCCTTTGTTAAGTCAAGGGTACTGACGTACTTAGCTGATCCAATTTTATCTAGAAGGATATCCACCTGGCATTGGATACCCATCAAAGGAAGAAAGGAATTGATCTTACAAAATCCAGACAAAGTCTGATTCCCCTTCCTTTTGGGTACCACTACCATGGGTGAAGACCATAGGATATGGGATGGGACTATTACCCCATGTCCTTCCATGTGCTTGATTTCAGTGGCAACATCCTGTCTGATCTTCTCAGCCAAGCGGTAAGGTCACTGATGAATAGGCTTTGTTTGTTCCATATGTATGTTATGTACCATCCCCTTTGCTGTACCTGGTAAGCTAGTAAAGGTAGCCCAATAATACTGAAACAGTTCCCCTATTTCTTGTTTCTGGGCATCATTCAGCTCAGGGTTGATTTGCACCTCATCCACCAAGGACCTAGGGTCCAGCCTTTCATAAGCTACATCCGTCTCACTGTTTTCAGACTCAGGGTACATAAAACAGCCTAGCATAGAGTTTGCTCTTTCCTGCCACTTACGTAATAAGTTAGCATGGTACACTTTCAAGGCTGTTTTTCTTTCTGGTGTTTTAATTTCATAGCTGACCTTCCCCACCTGTTTGATTACTTCATAGGGACCCTGCCATTTCATTAAAAGTTTATTCTCCTGGGTAGGTAATGACAATAACATCTTCTCCCCAGGATGAAAACATTTGCCTTTCAACCCTTCATCATAACCAGATTTTTGATCAGCTTGTCTTTGAATCATGTTCTGATGTGCCACCTGCACAAATTTAACCAATTTCTTTTTTAAGTTGGCCTTGTATTCAAGTATGTTACTGTGGCAGACCTCCTTCCCCTCCTCCCAATGTTCTTTTACTATGTCCAAGGGATCCCATAGGTAACGTCTCAACCAGTACATTAATCTGGGGGTGGTAAGGAGAGTTCACACTGCTGTAACCCCCAAAAGTTTGTACAACTCCTTTAGGAGGATGGAGGTGAACTTCATACCCCGGTCCATGAGGATAACCTAAGGAATACCTAGCTAACTAAAATGTTTGCCAAGTCCTCGGCGATCCAAAGGGCAGTGACACTCGCGCATAGGTGTTGCCTCAGGTATCGGGTGGCATAGTCACAAACCACAAGAATAAACTGGTTACCCTTAGCACTCTTAGTTAAGAGGCCTACCACATCCATTGCTATCCTTTCAAATGGTTGCATGACAGCTGGTAAGGGTTGTAGGGGCACCTTAACTTTCTTTCCACCTTTGCCGCCATCTGACACTCGGGGCATGTCCAGCAGTACTCTTCTACCGGATCATGAATCCCAGGCCAGAAACACCAGTGGGTCAACCTACCCAGAGTTTTATCTTGGCCCTCATGACCAGCCATAGGGATATCATGGGCCAATACCATCAGTTTATCCCTATACCTCTGGGGAACCATCATTTGTTTCAGCTGCTCTCCTGTCACAGGATTAATGCAAATTCTGTACAATATCTCATTTGACAATACATATTGAGGTTGTCTCTGTATGGCTACTTGGTCCACCTGTGAAAAAAGGTTTTAATGTCTCATCCCTGTTTTGCTTCTCCTGAATTTTGGCCCTTTTAACACCAGGTCCCATTCAGGAATTTCAGATACTGTAGTCTTATGAGTGTCTCTCCACTTCTGCCTTTCCCTCCTTTTTTGTTCTTGATTTTTCCAGATTTTCGGGATCTCAAATAGTTCTGGATCAAAAGGAACATATCAGGAGACTGTTCTTTTCTGGCCTGTGCTTGGGTGGTGACAGCAACCAAAGGGTAACCTGTTGGGAAGACTTTATCAGTTGATCAAACTTTGGATAGTCCTGAACAATGAACACAGGCACAGGAAGTTGAGTGAATAGACCCACAGCAAGAGTATGAGTATCTTGCTCCACAGTCATTTCTACCATGGCTGTTGGGTACCGATGAACATCTCCATGGACACATGTCACCTTGGTCTCTATCCCTCCTTTCTTATAGTCATTAATAAGATCAGCTCTTACTAAAGTCTGCTTACTCCCCGAATCTATGAGGCACTATAAACTTTGTTGCCCAATTCCCACTGTGGTAACATAGCCCCAGTTAGTCATAGCAAAATGGGAGTTCCGTGCGATATGTCCCTTTCTTGCACATCTCCTATAAATAAAATCAGCATGGTAGGGTCTCTCTCTTTGTCAACTCGCTCCCCCACCAGATACTAATTTTTGTCAAGTTTGCTCATATTGTCTTACCGGTGTCATAGTTTGGGCTGCCGGGCTCAGGATTCCTATGGTCCTTGTGGGTCTGGCCACCAGGTAGTCCTCCACGAGAGTTCGCTCAGCAGTGTCGGTTTGTGCTCTTATCCACACCTGCACATCATTGGGCATATTCTATATAAACTGTTTGATGATAATTAAATCCTTTTCTGATTGACTGTTTTTACTGTTGGTTGTAACCATTTGAGGCAAAGCTCTTAAGTTGGCAAAGGTTTCCCTTGGTGTATCCTGACCCACCATTTTCTGTGATCTAAGCCTTTGCCAGAGTGTCTCAGAATTAATGTCATACCTTCTTAGGATCTCTTCCTTTACCCAGTCATAATTATTGGTATCTGGTGCTATCACATGGCTGCACACCAGCTGGGCACATCCAGATAAGTATGGTGCCAGTGTTATTACCCTTTGATCTCTGGGCCAGGTACAGGTTTGAGCAATCCACTCAAAGGTGTTCAAGTACGTCTCAACGTCATCCGCCTCAGTGAGCTTAGTCAATTTGATCTCCTGAGGGATGTTTCAGTCAGGCTGCCCTGGGTTCATTGCTTGAATGGTCTGCAAGGCATCATGCCATCTAGCATCCTGTCATCTTCTTTCCTTTTCTTGGTTCTTTCATTCCTCTTCTCTCTGCCATCGGTCCACTTCTCGGTACCTTTCTATGTCCAGCTGTCTCAGGCAAAGCCAATGCAACAGGTTACCTGGATCCTCTGGAACTTGGTATTCCTATTGCCTTCTTGCCTCATCTAATCACTTCTTTTCCACAGTAGACCATTTCTTTTCCTCCTCTTGGGATTCCACATCTTCTTTCTTTCGTGGTTCCTTGGAGTGAATGATTTGCTCCATTCCTGATATAGGTTTCAACCACAGTTGTTCGCCTTGGCTCTGGTCCACTGGAACTCCTTCCTTCCAGCACCTTTTCTCTGCTCATGAATTGAGTATACGACTATACCCTCCAGCAGTGTTTTTCTCAGGCAGTCTAAAACACACAAGGTATCCCACTACTCACACCAGTGTGAGCATGGTGGGATACAAACAGACACAATAGGAAGAGCTCAAGTGCACAAAAGACACTGGAAGATGTCTGTCATTTTATTAAAAGTCAAAAATATTCAGAGAAAGAAAAAAAAATTGTTAGTTCAATAACCAAAAGAAAATCCCAGGTCTATGCTTCCCTCACACAGCCGGTGGCTTAACTCCAGCCAATTCAGTGTAACAAACCTCTTACACTGATACAAAGAACTGTGTGAATTGATCAGCACACAAATAGGTCCATCTCCTTCACAGTCAGCAAACCAACTGACTCGACTCTACTCTTCTTCCCTAGTGGTGAGCCCTATTTATAGCCCTAGGGATTGCATCACTCTCTCTCTCTAGGGGAGTTCCCATTGGCCATGACATTACCTAATAGGAGGGGCTTCCATATTATACCATGCCTTAACAAGTAGGGGCTTTTTTTTTGGCCCTTTTTGCCCAAATATGCTTTATTTTACAGGCAGCCCCAGTCACAACCTCTCTGGTGCTGTCACAACACTATTTGAATTCTTTTAAATATTGAGGACACTACGAGACTGTATTTTAAGTGTGACACATGCCATTCATCAGCTCTTTATTCTGGAATTTTCTAAACTCTGTTGCACCATGCGCATTTTGCATATCTCCAAGAAGGGAGATAGTTTCTATTCCAATGTGCACAACAAGGGTGTCTTTTTGAAAAGAGGACAGCAGAATGCAAGTGGAGCTTGCAGGAATCAAATTCAGGTCTGCTGTATGTACCAAGCTCATTTTTGAGCTTGTTACTGTAACCTCTGGGCTACAGTATACTGCCAGCCATACTGGCATAATGTATATGGTATGCAATCCTTATTGACAGCTCTGTCAATTGCCAGAAACAGTGGTGTGAGGAGGACTGTGCCAGTTTCTGGCTCTGTTTCAGGATGGGGGAGTGGGATGGTGGGACACTGCTTGCCAAGGTCAAGGGCGGGTCCACTGGACCACCAGGGAAGTGTGAATTTAGTGTAACAGGGATCAAGGCTTGGGGGTCCACTTGACTACCAGGGATGAATTACTTTATCAAATGGGGATTGTATCTTGGGGGCTGCTAGACCACCAGGGTGAATTATCTTTTCACAATGGGGGCATGGGGCTTGGGGGACTGCAGCACATTGCCCAATGCTCAACTCTCTCAGTGGGAAATTTCTAAGTACCCTTAGACTGGACCTGTCTGGTCTAATTGTACTTAGAAATTTGCCCTCTGAGAGAGTTTTGAGAATCCCGATTTTGGGGATTAGCCAGCCAGCATATGCTACAAACCCCTAGCACCATGCCACAGCACATTTTTTGAGCTGCAGGGATGGCACAATCCCCCTTTGGCACACGGAACCTGTGGTTAGTGCAGGCTGTATTTCAGAATTGCTCCCGATGCAACTTTTGGCACAATGGGCACTTTGTGCCAGTCTTTGTGGCGCAAGCCCCTTGTGCCATGCAGGGATATTTGAGAACTGAGACCCATGTTTCTATGTTTCAGGCTACTTTCACTGTTACAGTGGTGACCAGGTGAAAGAGGGATTGCCACTAGACTGCCAGGGATGATTTCACTATTGCAATGGGGACTGGTTGAGAGGTAGAATGCTCTGCACACTGCTTCCACACATATAATGGAGTGGAGACATTGGACAGAGTGACTAATGTCTACATAAGAGCATGTAAAGGTCCTCTTAACACCTTGCATGCCCTCTATGGTAATTCATATTTGTTTATTTATTGAAATGTTTCACGAGGGCACACTGAACAACAAGTTGTTTGTTTCACTGTGCAACCTGGAGAAGGGTGTATCAACAAGAAAATAGAGATTATACAAGTAATGGATGGGTGTATTGTTACACAGTATGTAGGAGAAGGTAAACAGAAGTTAAGACAAAGTACAAATAGATACGAGTATTAAAATGATACCAAATAAATATGAGTCCACAGTTTATAATACAACACTACAGGCAGTACAAATAATGCAGCATACCTTCAAAGTGCAATAATATACCTAGAGATGGCTCAGGGCAGAGTACAAGTGCTTTAATGAGGAGACGGGAGGTGAGTAGCTAAAGGTCGCTAAGGAGGAAAGTGGAAGAGGAGGAGGTTAGGGAAGAAAGAGGGGGAAACAGGCAGGGCCTATCATCTACAGGAGATGACAACCCTGCAAGAGAATAAAGGGGAGGAGAGGGAGGGGAATACAGACAGCACCTGTTTCCCCTTCAGGGTGATGAGAACCCTGCAAGGGGAAGGAGTTGGTGGGCAGAACTAGAAAAAGAACATTAAAGGAGGGATAAAGCAGGAGCAACTAGGAGAAAGAAAGTTGTGGAGGGCAGTGCTTAAAGAGTAGGAGGAAGAGGAGGTCATATTTGTGGCAGGAGGGAGTTCCAGATTTTAGGGAAATGATGGGCAAAACCAGTCTGGTTGATGAGAGTTGAATAGCATGGTACCACCAAGGTATGCATGTCTCTAGATCTGAGAGGAAGAGAGGTGGGAAGAACCCAAGCCAGAATTTGGATGTTAATTTGACACAGTGGGAGAGGCACCTGTTTGAAGAGAAGGGAAGATAAGGGCATGATAGATTACACAGTGGTGGTTACAAGCAGGAGAGTCATGGGCAAAGTGGCAGAAGGAGTTGAAGAGAGTGTCCAGTTTGGTCAGGGAAGATTTGGGAGCAGCACCATAGACTACATCGCAGTAGTCAAACATGGGAAGAACCATCTTCTGGACAAGTTTGCTCCTCACAGACAGTGGAATGCAGCTACGATTCCTGTATAAGTCATCTGCAAATTTTGTCACCCAAATATCTTTATTTGGTATTTTAGTGATGGTATATAAATATTGAAGAGGCAAGGGCCCAACACCGAGCCCTGGGGACCCACTAATCACTGTAGCCCAGTTAGACATCTCACCCTAGATCACCACTCTCTGTCTTCTCTCCCTCAACCATGCAACTATCCAATTTATTATATTGGCATCAAGTTTGTATTCTTTAGTGTATTTATTAGTTCCTGATGTGAAAGTTTATCAAAAGCTTTTGAAAAGTCTAGAAAGACAATGTCCACACTGTTGCCCTAATCCAGTGCTTTTCCAGGTTTCTTTTAGAATACTAACAGGTTTGTCTGACATGATCTATTCCTCCAAAACCCGTGCTGTACTGGGTCCTTTAAATTACTTGTCTCCAGAAGTTCCATTATATAGTCTTTTAATAATGTCTCCATGGCCTTCCTCATGACATATGTCAGGCTCACCGGTCTATAGTTTTGTGGGTCTGTTCTTGATCCTTTTTGAAAATGGGTATTACTAATGCCTCCCTCCATCCTTGTGGGACTCTCTTTATCCAAAGAGCTTTGAAAATATAAGTCAATAGTGTAGCTAATTGTTCTGCTAATTCATATATTACCCTTGGATGGATTTTGTCAGGGCCTCATGATTTGTTTGTATGAATTTTTTTAGTTTATCAAGTACATCTTTCTCATTTATCTGAATGCACCCAGGTGTGGAGCTAAATTTATCTCCTGCCTTAAATGAGGTAACTGGATTGAAGACTGAACAGAAAAATTTATTTTGATTTGTGCAGTTTCTTTATTATTCAGTATATCGCCTTGTTTATTTTTAAAAGGTCCAATATTGTTACTACTTTTTGTTTGTTATTTATATATGAATAAAATGTGTTATAGTTGTCTTTGACTTGTGCTGTAAGTTTAAATTCATATTCCTTTTAGCTCTTTTGATATCCGTTTAACTTTCTTAACCAGATTTCTATATTTCATTATTGCTTGTATATTATCGTGATGTTTAATTTTTAATTTTTTATTTATTATTTTTTTATTTTTGGTGTTAACCATTTAGAAGTACCTTTTTATTTGTGTATTTATCATACTTAGGTATGCCTATTTGTATTGTTGTTTTTAACTTTCTACCAAAGACTCCTACATTTCATTTATCAGTATATTTTGCAAATTCCATTTCCAATTCCATGATGCCATAATTTTACTCATAGTGGGAAAATCTGCCTTAGTAAAATTTAACACTGTAGTCTTGCCTTCCCTTGTAACTTTTCAAACTTCTTTGATTTGAAAAAGACTGTTAGGTGGTCACTATTGCCTAATGTGTTGCTAATTTGTATGTCATTTACTAAGGGTCCCAAATTTGTTAAGATCAAGTCAAGAGTATTTAGTGCTCTGGTTTTTCCTATCACTATGTGCTCAAGTCCTATCTGATTTACTGCATCCAAAACTGCATATCTATTTTGGTTTTGCCTTGCTGTTTTATCCAGTCAATATCTGGTAAATTAAAATCCCTCATAAATATAATTCTATCTGCTGGATCTAGATTTCTGATACTGTTCAGCAGTTCCAAATCATGATCAGGAGTGATTGAGGGTAGTCTGTACAATAGTACCAATTTCATTGTTGCTGCTCCTTTTGGTGTAAGTTTTAACCATAACATCTCTAGATCATTCCTGTCCCTTTTTATTTCCTCACATTGTATTGTTTCATCAATATAAATAGCAATCCCACCTCCCTTCCTTGTTTCTCTTGATAGGTAAAATAGATTATAGCCATTTATGTTTTTGTCCCATTTATCCTCCTTTTTCCACCAGGTTTCAGTAATAAGTGCAATTTATATATTTTTTATGTGTAGTAAATGTTGTAGTTCCTCAAACTTATTTACCAAACTTTGTGTATTAATTAATACCATCTCCAACCTTCTTGTAAGTCTTCGATTTTTGGTACTAGGTTATGAATTTTCCTCCTCCCTTTGTCCAGTTTAAATGAAAGGATATGATGTCATTTATTTTCTTGCTCTGTATATGAGTACCAGTTTTGTTTAAGTGTAATCCATCATTCTTAAAAGAATATTTTTCCTAAAGGCCATTGAATTGTCCATAAATCCAATATTATTTTGTTTGCAAAAGATTGCAACCACATGTTGAGCTTCTCTAGTGCTGGATTTTTAAAATCATATTTACCATGTGTTGGGAGCAAGCCTGATATTATTATATCTCCTCCCTTTTCTTTAATTTTATTTATTATATGTTGGTAGTCTTGTATGATGGTTTCTATATTGTGATATCCCACATCATTTATACCTACATGAAGTATCACTAATGGTGTCTGTAGTCCTTCCATTAATCCATTTAATAAATATACTACATATATCTGCTATTTTTACCCCAGGTAATGAGCTCACAGTTGTGTACATTTTTCTTCCTTGGCATACCAATGAATCAATGCCTCTGGTGATGGGATCACCTATAATCAAGATGTCTTTATTTCTTTCTGGGATTTTTTTTTCGCTGTTTTCTATAATGGGGTCTAGGTTCAGAGGTTCCGGGTTTTTTTCTACTTCTAAATCCACTTTCTGTTTTATTCACTAAGTCTTTTTCTAATGCCTCTTTGTTTAGCTCTGATTTTCTATCACTGTCCTGTATTTTTGTATCATGTTTTGTGTCAGTATTGTTTAAATGATCATGCCCCTCATCATCATCTTTAAAAATTTTTAAGTGCCCATGTGAAACCTCTATATCAGGATCTAATAAAGTGTACCTATTCTCTAAATCTGGATAACTCTTAGATTTTAGTGTTGTATCATTTATTTTAGTAGTTGGCTTCTGTACGTTTACCCAATTATTTTCTTCATTTTTATTCTCTATCTCATACAGGGTTTGTGGTGAATCTTCATCCTTGGTTTGTGTTATATCTTTATCTACTAAGAATGAATCTATAAATGCTTCCAATTCTCCTATTTCTTTCTGGACCTCCAGTTTTCCTGTTCTCTGCTTCCTTCTACCCTCTGAAGCAGTTGCTCAATTTCTGTTGCAAGATGTTAATCAGCAGACATTTTTCACATGTAAATTCTTCTGTCATCACCTCCTCTGTATACATTTTGCAATGTGTACATGGTTTGCGGTTCTTTTTATTTGATTTAGTCTTAACCATTTTTGTCATTGTTATTGTGTTAACACAGAACTTCTATATTGGTACTTACAAATCTTGACTGTTTACCAGAGCTTTCTCAGTTGTCCCAGTGGTCCCAGCAGACTCAGCAGACACACACAGATGCATGTGTCTCTGCATGCCACGACCGCACTCACCCCCCGCTCGAGCTCGCCCTGCTCACTTGGTGCATTGGCTTTATGGAAAGATAGCAGGAAGTGTGTGTATAGCACTTCCTTTCCCCTTGTTCACTGCTAATTATCTAATCACTTTTTAAGAAAAGGTATGATACTAAACATTGCATTCAATCCCTTAATTGTATGTGCTCCTAGTAAGTATTGTCACTTACTTTCCATCTGGAGTAACTTGTTATGTAAATCCACCCCCCCCAGATGTTCAGACCAACTTTTTCCAGTCCCTGGAATTTAAAAATGTGACCATTGCCTTTGTTCATAACTTGAACAACTAATGCATTCGTAATGTGTCTATTAGAAATGCTCCGTAAGTGCTCAGCCATCCTAATCTTAATTAGTCTCTGTCTTGCCAACATAAAAGTTCAGGCAGGTACAAGTTGCTACATAAACAGTATTTGCAGAAGAGCAATTGATAAATTGTCTATTGATGTATTCTGTGTTGCAATACATTTGTCTTTAATGGAGAATTTCACCTGCAGATAAAAGGTACAGTGATGGTGGCCTTCTTTGCCCAAAACTATGCAAACTTTTATATTGCACAGTGGGAAAACAGTATGTTATTTCAGATACAAATCCTGACAGACTAAATTTACTACTACAGTATATAAGCACTTTACTGATGATATATTGGTAGTGTGGAGGGGGGCCATCATCATTAAATGAGTTTGTACCTTACTTAGAATCCACCAATGATAACTTAAAATGTATCCAAAATGCTAGCCTGTCTAGAGTGGAAATTTTAGATTTAATTATTGAGAAAATGCCGAGGTGGGTGAACACCAGACTTTTCAGAAAGCTACAGCAAACAATGCTTTACTTCTATATGATAGCTGCCACCCAAGACACATTCCTAAAAACATACCAAAAGGCCAAATGATGCATCTGAAGAGAAACACATCCTCTCCAGAACAGTATGAAAAAGATTTGGTCCATATGGTCAATACATTTGAAGTGAGAGGGTACAATGGCAATGATCTGATGAAAACTAAAAGGGTAGTGCAGCAGCTTGATAGAAGTAAATAATTGGGAAAAAATGTGAATTCTGATAATCAAGTGTCCTTAAATTTTGTTACAGAATACACTCCTCAGAGCTATATAATTAAAAATATTTTTAACAAGAACTGGAATCTGCTGAAATTGGGGTCTAAACATGAAGCAGAAGCTAGGAATCCACCCAAGATGGTTTACAGACATAGATCAAATATAGCAGATATGGTGACCTGCAATTTGTATAGTGCTCTTGCACAAGTCACTTATCCAAGTTTGCCAGGTGGGACTTTTGCTGTAGCAACTATGCCTCTTGTGCTAATCTCCAAACAGGTACTATCTTTAAACATCCTACTACTGGAAAAGAATACATCAATAGTCAATGAATCAATTGCTCTTCTGCAAATATGGTTTATGCAGCAACTCGTACCTGCCTGAACTTTTATGTTGGTAAGACCGAGACTATTTAAGAATAGGATGGCAGAGTACTTATGGAGTATTTCTAATAGAAACACTACAAATGCATTAGCTGTTCATGTTATGAACAAAGGCAATGGTCACATTTTTAAATTCCAGGGGCTGGAAAAAAGTGGTCTGAATATCAGGTGGAGAGATTTAGATAATAAGTTATAGTATTCCAGATTGAAAGTAAGAGGCAATACTTACTAAGACCACATAGAACTAAGGAATTGAATGTAATGTTTAGTATTGTACCTTTTCTTAAAAGTGATTAGATAATAAGGATTGAAATAAGTGATTTTGTATGATCTTGTAATAGTGGGGTGTTTCTGTGTTCTCCTTTTAATTATTTATCTAGGCATATATATATATATATATATATATATATATATATATATATATATATATATATTTATATATTTATACAATGGGGTGAGTGATAAACATTGGAAATAAAAACATCTTCTCACTGGGTGAGATGAATGCTGATGACATAGCAACTGTGAGATTATTTACATTTACACACACAGTTGCTGCATCATCAGCCAATATTCTCATTCTGGCTACGTCACTGCAAACACTATCCTCACCACAGTACATTTGTACATAAAGCAATTTGTAAACATGACCCTTTTTAAAAAACATCTGCACAAAACTTTGACATCACTAAATTGCACCATCTTTGAAAGAAACTCTCATTCTACACAAGAGAATTGCAGCTCTCAAGAAATTATTCCTGACCTGAACCCGGAGCTAAACCTGTGCCAAAAATGAAATCCTCAAACTATTTCACATATCCCCACACTATATACTGTACCACATTGCAGGTTTTCGTACAATGTTCACATTCTCTATCATACCAGAACCTCAGTTCCTCAGTCCTCATCGTAGATAACAATTTTTAGAAAAGCACTTTGTGAAACCAAAACTCCTGCAGTCACACCGCACCACCGCCGGTAACAAAATACAATACCTCCAAAATAAAATACAGACCCATCAGAGTACACAGCACATTGGATGCCAAATAACCATCACAGATGGAAAAAGGAAAACCAATGGTACGATAAACCATAAAACAAAAATAAATATAAAAAACACCGTCCACCAAGACAGGAATCAAACTCCCACCCACTCAAGGCATTAAACCAATCACAGCACACACAGAAACAAAACTCAGCCAATCACAAACAACAGCCCCAAATACCAACCAATAACAAAACACAACTACTTCCCATTCATACTTCCAACCAATCACATACCAACAGTCACCTCCATTCAGACCACAAAGCAAAATCCCACAGAAAAACATAGTATACCAGTACAAACACAAATAAAACTAACATAAATTTCCCACTATTGCATAAATGAACACATGATGGGCAGCAGTAAGATATGGAAAATAATGTCACTCTCCTGCATTGTGAGGTATGCATATCTCACTGTATCTTTGGCACTCATGACATATCCATACCTCACTGTGCAGGAGTGAGATTATTTTCCATATCTCACTGCTGTCCATCATGTATCTATATATATATATATATATATATATATATATATATATATATATTCTGCATGGAGTGTAGTTGTTTTAGTGTTGTGTGCACCTATATTATTGTTAAGCACTTTAATATTAAGGAGCTGTATCAGTTTAAGGAGCTGCTTTAAATAAGAAATAGTAATGAGTGATGCTCATGCATTGAAAAAATATCAGTGTGATGTGAAACGTTTGTGTAGGGGGGTGCTGCTGTTTTTATATCCTATTTATGTATTAAAAATGGTTTTTTAATGAGACCTAGCTTAGAGGTGCGTTTTTTCTATGCTGAATGGCCAGACTATTTGCTGCATACATTACTGTAAAATACAATTAACTAAAAACCATGAGTTGGTGTGAATTACAGTGTACTGCATCTAGCGTGCAGACCCGATGAAGGTAGGGTTCTGTAATAATGTCAGATTCAGAGCAACAGCTTTCATCGAATGAAAAAAAAGTAATCAAAGTCATTCCGAATATAAACAAACAAAGCTTGTCAGACTAAGAGCAGCAGCTGTCAGGAATGGCAGTGAGTGGCATTCCAAAGACTTAATTAGCATCAGATTTCTGACACCAACTCAAATTTTGGCCATCCTCTTTCTTTCTTTCTATCTTTCTTTTTTTTTGTTTCACAGAGAACACAGCAATAATGTAATAACAGAGTCAGGTTGAATGTCTCCTTTTAATTATGTGAGACCGCTAAAGCCTTGTATATTACCTTGTCATTACCACTGTTTAATATGTGAATCATTTAAAAGATATATTTATCCCTCAGTATGTTTCCTCGATGAAAGATATGCATTGCAGACCCCTAAAACATTTCACTTGGGTGGACTGAACACATAATTATTTAGCCGCCATTCATTTTAGGTGTACAATCTTTACAATTTTACAAATATGCCTTTACAATGTTGTATATCAACATGAAAACAGGGTCTGTCCCAATAACTCCTTTGTCACTGCTGCTGCTGTCCACCTGATTTTGCAACCCTTGGCATATCTCTGAACCTCCACCCCCCATCCCCCCACCACCATAAGTGGAACACTGGCACTCAAAATGTGGGACAAAAAGACAGCACATGGGACACTTCAAATCTTCATGATAGAATCACGGAACACAAAGAATTGTGTGCTGTCATGTTTACAAAGTTTGCCATTCACTGAGCAATACATTTTTCACATTCATGGTTTTGATTTTGCTTAACTAAATGCATAGAATGTGGGACAGCACACTGTCAATGTGGGACAGAGGGTATTCATGAGGTAAAATAAGGAACCGTTCAGTGTAATGTGGGCCAACTAAGAAGTATGAGCCTCTGCTTGTGACATCATAATTATTTTCACAGCAACAGGTACTAAGGTTGCATCCCACTCTGTGTCAGGAAGATTGACAGGTGCACCATGAGGAACATGGCTTAGTACTTAATACTGACACTGTAGTGCAGCACTAGGTGGGGTGGGGGAGAGCTGCACTGTTGATTTGCTGCCCATCTGATGAGACCGTAAATGGACACCACTTCTGCCCATCTCTAGTGACTGTTTAGGTGGACATTAAAGAGTTCCTGGCAGTTAATTTACAAGCAAAAATCAGAAAGCTGCACTCCAAAAAAGTACACTGCTCAGTCATTCTTTTTGTAGTTCAAAAGAATTGTATTGCAAACAATTTATTCAAAGACTGAGCACCAGCCAGTCACTTGTGTGAGCTAACACCCAGCTTTGCTCAATAGGCATTGTAGGGGTAGATGGGTGAAGAATTGGAGGATGGCATTGTTGTGACACCCCCAGCCAAGGAATAAAATCTTCAGGGTTGTTCACATGGACCCGGGTATCATATAGTGAAGACTATTATCCTCTTGGCATAGTGACCTGCACCTCTGCACATGTGGGTGGCAGAGGACCCTGTGCACTGATTCACACATGGACTCTTGGCCCAGTGAATATGAATCTGCAGTCACATGGACGTGCAGAGATCAAGGGCCTTGTGCTTCCACAGCACACACACAGCCCATAAATTCTTGATATCCGTCACTGCACAAAATGCAGGGCCCACAAGGTCCTTGCAGTTCTGTCAGTGGATGGAGTCTTCACTCGATGCAGGACCCAATGGGCTCCATGCATCTGCATCTATTATGTAGGTCACAAGGAACATACATGAATAGGGACATGATTCCACTATTTCAAAAAGAAATTCATTGCACAAAACTGTGTTAATGCACCAGTTAGGATTCAATTTAATGCCACAAAAGTAGGGAAATGTGGCATGATGATCTCAACCTAACTCCCCACCCCCAAGCAGCAAAAGGACAAGCCAAACCAAGCAACCACAGACAGTCATCATCAGGTAAGACAAGCAACACAGCTGTTTTCAGATGACACAAATGCAGTAGCACTAATGTGCTACCTTTATGGATTTGTATCTGCAGCATGAACACTGCAAGATGGACACGCTCACTTGTTAGTGCAGACATAAATCCAGCATACTCAAATCACAACACTCTTTCTGTTTGTAGAAGCACATGCCCTTGCAGCCATAGATACAAATCCACAACACCCAAATTACAAGAGTTCTTGTATCTTCAGAAGTGCAGGCTCATACTGGACCAGCACTTCTGTAGTCTCAGACGCTCATGCACACTATAAGACATGCACACACTTGATGGGCCTGTGCTTCTGCAGCCAAGATATAAAACATACACACTGACCTCTGGCTACAGAATCATGGGATCCCCAAAATCAATGACACCAAAATTGAAACAGTATTTCTGTCTGCAGAAGTGCAAGCACCTCAGGGGCCTGCATGTCTTCAGCCACATGTGTAAGCCATACACACCAACTTCTTGCTTCAGTTTGGCAGGCATCTGTTATAGAGAGACAGAAGTACTGCTGCAATGTGGGTATCAATGGTTTCAGCAGCAGATCTAGAAATTGTTCAAGGAGTAGGTTTTCAGATACAAAAATTGCAACAGTATATCTGTGTGCAGAAGCCCAGGTCCCTGAGGGGGCTCCTCAGTAAGACATACTTCTGTCTGCAGAAGTGAGACACGTGTTGGGCCTGCCAATACACAGATGGAAATATCATTGCAATGTGTGTATCATGGTTTCAGTAGCAGATTTAGAAATTGTTCAAGTGAAGTAACAGGTTTTTAGTTACACAGTTGCATATAGAAAACCATGCAGTAGTGGATCATGCTATCTAGCAAGGGACCTTTGTCAGCGTGCATTAGTACCTATGTATGCAGAGGTGCAGGCCCGTGGAGCCTCAGTCTGCAGAACACACTGTATGACATGCAGACACAGGTGTGGCGGCAGATACAAATCCACAACAGTAGTACATCAGTGCTACTGCATTCTTGTAATCTGGAAACAGTTGAATGTTGTTTGTTTTACCTGATGATGGATATCTGTAGTTGCTTGTGTTGGCTTGTCCTTTTCTTGCTTTGTGGGGGAAGTTAGGGTTAGAAATCCTAATGCCACATTTCCATACTTTTGTGGCATTAACTGAACGCTAACTGATGCATGAATGCAGTTTTTGCTATGTATGTATATCTATCTATCTATCTATCTATCTATCTATCTATCTATCTATCTATTTATCTATCTGTCTATCTCAGGGGAGAGGTCCCACCTCTATAGTTAGGGTTGAGTAAGGTGTTTAATGTTAAACCCCAATACCTGTACTTTAATTCTTCAATACATTCAATGGATTTACATGAAATTTTTGCATGCGTAGTCTCATGGGGTAGGTCTTTTGACGTGCAAACTGTCATTATGGTCAGATATGTAGAATCTGAGATCTGGATAGAGAAAAAAGCGATTTTTTCAGGGGCTTGCTGTTTTTTGTTGGCACCTATCACCTAGATGGTTTGGAATTTTGGTCTGTAATTTTTAGAGTAGAAAGGGCCTAGCCCACAGTAGTACCTTTCACTGGTTTGGTGAAAAAATATTAATCCATTCCAAACATTTTAAAATTTCAGTTCTGAGCATGCTCAGTAAGCACTTCAAGACAGCCACATGCCGCTATCTTGTTTTCAGTTTTTTTTCTAAAAAAAAATGTCAAAACCCACAAAAATTACATCCTACAGAGAGATCAACATATCTCTCTTGCTGGTTGGGACCTGTTAGGTGGATTCTGCACTTGACTGATGGAAAAATGACTGCCAAATGAATTTGTATTAATTTATGTGGCCTTTTTCATTACTCACTTCCACTTTTTGCATATGACCTTTTTCATTCATATGAAAAAGAATCCCTTCATACAGAAAAAGATTAGGGGCTATATAAAGAAAGTAATAAAATTTAAATTTGCAAATTCCCGTGGGATAACATGGGAAGTTATACAATTAAAAATCCCTTTTTTTCCTCTTGTATCTAGCGGTTCCCTCACCTTCTGATCACAGTCCCCATAATTATTTCATTTTTTCCTGGTGTCTAGTGGCCCCCTCCACCCTCTGAGCTCCATCCCATAATGATCGAATGTTTCCCTGGTGTCTAGTGCCACCCCCACCCTTCACTCACCATTCCCATAATTGCTTTTTGTTATTCTCTGGAATATAGTGGCACCCCACCCTCCAATCGTCAACCCTGTAATGATTAAATATTTCCCTGGTGTTTAGTGGTACCCCCGTCCTCTGATTGCTGTCCCTATAATGGTTTTGGTTTTCACTGGTGTCTGGTGGTACCCCCACCCTCTGATTACCATCTCCGTAATTATTATTTTTTTCCTGGTGTCTAGTGGCACCTCCATCCTCCGATCACTGTACCTGTAATTGTTTTGTTTTGCCCTGGTGTCTAGTGGCACCACCCACCATCTGACTGCTGCCCCCTTACATTTTGTCTTTCTCTGGTGTCTAGTGGTACCCCCATCCCACCCTCCAATCACCATCCCTGTTACCATTTTGTTTTTCCCAGGTGTCTAGTGGTATCCACAACTCTCTGATCACCATCCCCATAACTGTTTTATTTTTCCCTGGTATCTAGAGGCACTCCACACCCTCTGATCACTGTTCCACTTATGTTATGTCTTTCCCTGGTGTCTAGTGGTACCCCCACCCTCCAATCGCTGTCCCCAATAACATTTAGTTTTTTTCCTGGTGTTTAGTGGCACCACCTACCTTTCGACCACTGTTCTGTGTCAAATAAAAAAACTGTCCCTCAAAGACTTTTTTTAAAACCAGAAAAAAGAAAATGGTCCCTCACAGATCCAACCCTGCCACTAACCTCCCAATGAGCAACCACCACACAGCCCACCCCCCACCCACACATTCTCACTTACCTGAACAGGTCTCAGTGTGAAGATCCACTCACCAAATGAAAATATGTCTTGCTGCTGGAACTGCTGACTGCAGTATGACAAATTAAGTTAAGTGTGGTTCAATGTATTACAATGGGTTTTCAAGTTTGCTGCATAACTTTGCCATATTTTGATAACAAATTTTCCCCATGGCCTTTTTGAGACCCACCTCATGAACCATGGTGCTAGAATTATGCAAATCCATCTTGAAAGGCAATTTCATAGCCACTTGGCAAAATCACCTTTTTGGGCAGGATTTGAACATTTTCTCTGTTCTTGTTGAGCTGTTCCATTTTACTGTAGATGGACTGTTGGGAATGAGAGCCAGTTGCTCTCTGTGGTCTGGTCAGCTGGGGATTTGAACTGGTAACTCCCACTGCTGCTGCTGAGTTAGAACCTGGTAGCCTATCCTCCAAGCTGGAGGTGTCTCTACTGGTGGGTGGGGCTTTGGTTTTCCAGTAGAGGCTTTCAAAATGCTTCTTGTGACAGCTAGTTTCAGGTGTTGAGAGTGAAAGACAATTGGGCTTGGTTGTCTGATCATCGGAGGACTGCAACTGGTAATTCCAGCTGCTGCTACTGCTGGATTAGCCCCTGGTGCCGTAACCTATAGTCTGGAGGTGTCTCTATTGGTGGGCAGGGCTTTGGTGTTCCAGGAGTGGCATTCAAAATGCTGCTCATGATAGCTAGTTTTTAGCTGTTCCATTTTACTGTAGCTGGACTGTTGGGAGTGAGATCCAGTCAGGCTTTGTGGTTTGGTCATTGGAGAATTGGAAATGGCAATCCCTGCTGCTGCTGAGTTAGCCTCTGGTGCCCTATCCTCTAATCCAGAGGTGTATCTGTCGGTGGGCAGTGCTTTGGTGTTCCAGAACACCTTTCAAAACAGCGCTCATGACAACTGCTTTCAGCTATACCAGTTTACTGCTGCTGGACTGTTGGGAGTGAGAGCCAGTCGGGTTCTGTAGTCTGGCCATCAGGAGATTGGAACTGGTAATCTTTGATGCTGCTGCTGAGATAGACCATGCCCTATCCTCCAATCTGGAGATGTCTCTGCCTGTGGGTAGGGGTTCCTGCTCTGTTTCTGTGGGCTTAGCCAAATGGTCCACCCTATGGTCCAGAGCCAAAGGGCAACAGCACAAGGGTGTCACACTGTGGGCCTCAGCATGGGACAGAAGTCAGCAGGAGACTCTGCACCCACAGTAGGACACTAGTAAAAACAGTATCAGTTGTCTTGGATTTATGTACCAAGTCAAGCATAGAGTATCGTCCCTGCAATGTAGATGGCGTATGTTGTACTGCTTGATATTTCGTTTGTGCATGTGATTCTAATGTATTGCAGTGAAGTTCATTCTGTGTATTGCAAGCTAATTTATATAACATAGTAACCTGCTCATTTATGTATATCGGTTATATCTAAGGTAGGGGTAGTAATAGGTCTAAAGTAAGTTAGGGCCAAGCAAAATTTTGATAATAGGTGAAACACCCTGTCTAAGGTTGGGACAGCAAGCGGTTTGAATTAAATAAGTAAGCAAAGACAAACACAGACAGGGTAATATTTATATTTAATACAAAACAAAAGCACTCACCAATCCATAACATGCTGCTAGATTCAAGAGCACAAATGCCATTGAAGACACTAATAGTGCCAGGATACAGTAACTTTGTTTAATCTAACAAATCCAAAGACAGCTCTTCCACATATAGTGAGCTCTGGACAGCTCTCCCAAATGCCCTGGCACTTCTTTCTCTTTTGAGCTTCATCGGGGTGCTCATCTGATATCTAAACACTCCTTATCATCTTTTAATGATGTCATAGACTTTAAAGCAAAATTCTTAATCACAAACACTTTCATTATAAACAGCATTTAACAAAGAACAAAAACAACAAAGAAACAAAAAACAGCAGTGTAAACTTGGCTCCAGATGTCCACAAAAAATATAAAATTATTTTTGAACAGTAAGAGAATATACAATTGATTATAAACTATTCCTTTAACTAATAAATCCATCATTTTGTATTTATTAGTGCAAAGGCTAAAGCAAAAGTTAAATCAGCAGCACAAATGCTAAATGTTAAAGAATCTATTATACAAAATTATGTTTGCCTGAGTGAGATTTAGACTGCAAGTGAGCAGAACATCAGACCGGAGTTGGGAGCTAAATGCCAAGGCAATCTGTGACAGGAAATCCTGCACTCCACCATCTCAAGGTGCCTGAAAGAGAGAAGAAAATATACAAACACATAAGTAATAATTAAGTAATCATTGTGTCATTCTTTCTGCACCTTTTATAAATTAAACCCTTTAGAAATGTATGGAGGGAAGGGGAAAGTACAGGCTGAAGGAAAGGGACTATCCAAAGATTTTCACCACAGCTTTAGCTCAAATATTTAAATAAATTTAAATACACTGCACATATAGTGATGTAAAAATGAGATGTGACACTGAGGAAGGGGGTTTGTCAGAATCAAGAATAAAAATTATATATAAGATGAAAAAGTAAGGCAAAAGAAATGTAAAATAATATATTAAGCGTGTTGCTTTTACAGCTAGAACATTTGAAGTGAAGTGTGTATATGTGGGGGGTGGGACAACACAGATAGCAGACTTTCAATCAGTAAACCTTGAACATTACAAATATGGTTTGAAATCAGTCTCCCTATTCAGACCATCTGGTGTAAGTGCATTTAAAGTGAATATCCAAAAGGTTTCATGTTCAAGTAGTTTTTCAAGTCTGATGCCCTTCCCCCTTCTGCCAATCCTGACATTTGCTAAACTCATACAATAAATCTAAGTTTCAAATTGCCACTCATGGTACTGTAGCTGGACTGTTGGAACTGAGAGCCAGTCAGCCTCTGTGGCTTGGTCATCAGGGAATTGAAACTGGTAATCCCTGCTGCTGCTGCTGAGTTAGTCCATGGTGCCTATCCTCAATCAGAATTGTGTCTGCTAGTGTGGGACTTCCTGCTCTATGTCTGTGACCTTGGATTAATAGTACTCGCTGCAGTCCAGAGCCAAAGGACAAGAGCACAAGGGCATCACAATGTGGATGTCAGCGTGGGTGGCAGTCAGTAGGAGATTGTACCACAGTAGGACACTAATAACCATGGCATCAGTTGTTTGGGGTTTAATGTACCAAGTAAAGTATAGAGTATCATCCCTGCAGTGTACATACATACAAACATACGAAAAAGCCAGCAGAAGAAGGCCATTTGGTCAATCAAGTCTGCTCATATTGCAGGGTCCATAGCTGGAGCTAATGTTCCTGCTCCTCCCCACTCCTCCCATCCTCCCTACCATGACCCTTACCTTCCCTAGTTCTATGTGATAACAGTGAAAGCCTAAATATAATCACCGTTATTGCAAAGTCAGAGTGCCAAAAATTTATTTCAGCACTCTGACACCCCAGTGCACAGCAAAATAGTGCCAGGGACATTGTTTTTTAATGTTGTATGCAGGGGACTGTGTCCCCCACACCCCCCTACTTAAGGATTCTCAACTCCAGGTGGGTGCATATCGGAAGGAGGTGAAAAACATAAAAAAAAGGTTTGGGGCCAGGCACAACAAAAACTCACCAGCGCCCAAACCCAAACCCAGTACCCTGCCCACCAATGCCACTAACCCACCCACCACACCACGGGGTCAGCTCGGCAACTGACCACGGCACCATCCCTCACATCCCCTCCCACCTCACTGTGTGCTCGCCTCCCCGCATGCATACATATAGTGACATCCCATCGTTACATTCGCCTACCCCCCCCATCTGGCAGCCCTACCCTACTGTGGCTCTCCAATGACATACGTCAGGGTTGGGTCGCTTGTTATTTAGGCACCCAATCGCAGACGCCCATGTCACAGGCTACCCTCTGTATGCCTGTCCCAGCTTCTCTTAAAGCTGCCCACTGTCTTCAATGAGATTACCTCTTCTGGCAGTGCATTGAAAGTGTCCACTACCTCTCTGTGAAAGTGCTTCCTCACCTCCCTCCTAAACCTACCCTCCCTTCAGCTTAAGACTGTTCCCCCTCATGTTATGGTTGAAACTCAGCTTAAAGAGACTCCCCTTATCAACCTTATTTATCCCTTTCAAGTACTTGAAGGTCCCAATCATGTCCTCACTCTCTCTCTCTCTCTCTCCTGTCTTCCAGGGAGTACATGTTCAGTGCCCTCAACCTCTCCTCATATGCCTTACCCTGCTGACTAGATAACATCTTTGTAGGCCTCCTCTGGACCTTCTCCAGCAGGTTAATGTACTTTTTGAGGTGTGGGCACCAGTACTGAACACCATTCTCTACATGTGGCCTTATCAGTGACCTGTACAAGGGCAGTATAACCTCCTCTCTCCTACTACTGAAACCACTAGATATGCATCCAAGCATCTTGTTTGACTTTGCTGCTGCTTTCTTGCACTCTGTGGAGTGCTTCAGGTCACTAGATCTAGACTTATTACTAGACTGGTGTAGATTGGGTATGTTATACTGCTTGATATTTCATATGTGCATGTAATTCTAATGTATTGCAGTCAAGTTCATTCTGTGTATTACAAGCAACTTTATGTAACATATCAACTTGCTTATTTACATATATCTGTTCTATATAGGATAGGGGAAATAATAAGTATAAAGTAAGTTAGTGCCAAGCAAACATTTGAAAATAGGTGATACACCCAATCTAGGGTAGGGGTAGCAAAGGGTTTGAATTAAGTAAGTAAGCAAAAACAAACACAGGAAGGGTAATATTTAGATATGCTGTGAGTGGTGTAATGGCTGTGTGGTGGCAGTTTTCAGCGAGACATTCTGGAGACTATGATGCTTCCCCATTTGTGTGTACCTCTTTGGGCTGGGAAGGAGGATACTAGACCCAGGCCATGCTAGCCAGGATTCAGAGTACCGCCACCCCCACCAAGGGAGTACCAGATCCAACACTGCTGCCTCAAAGGGAGCCAAGGAGGAGGAGCAGCTGGACATGCATCTATGACTGACCTTATAGAGACATTTAAAACTAAGACTAAGATGGTGGCCACGCTGGGCTAGCTGTCTGTTCTTTCAACTTGGTCGTGATTTATTTATTTTTTACTTGGTTAAATTTACTTTTTAATTTGCTTCATTTGTTGTTTTATTCATTTTTCATTGTATTTTAACATTAGTTTGTAGCGTCTAGACAGCAGGGTAAATTAATGAGGTAGCAAGTGTTAGCCTTATTTATTAGGATTAGAGTGAGTATATAAAATACTTGGATAGTTTATTGAGTGTTTGTTTGCCACGAATCCTCCTTTTATCTTTAAATTCTGATATGTTTCTCCCTATCTGCGCCTCAGTTCAGATGCCGGGCTTGTGGGAGAAAGAAAGTTGATACCGGGTTGTCTGCTGGTGGCGAGAGCTGTGGACTGGGGAGATCCATGGCCCACTGGCTAAACGTAGATGTTTTTTATCCAGTGGAGTGTGCGACCAGCAAGAGGTTCTTAGTTGAGGAGTGTCAGAGGCATTTGGGTTGGATGGCCCGATTCCTGTTGCTGCTCTGAAGAAGGAGGAGGCCCTTTACAGGAGTTTTATGTTGGTCTGAGCACTCGAAGAGACGAGTCGATTGTTGGGGCAATCGAATCGACCGGCTGTCTGGCTACAATCTCAAGAAGTAACCAGGTGGTCCTAGACCTGCGGGTTGTCTGACGGCTGAGCTTGTGGCTACACGGGGATCTGGCTTGGTTTTTGCTGGGTAGCCAGCTGACTGAGCCAGTGGTCCGTTAGATCTCCGGGGCCAACTAGTTGCATTGGTACCAGTGGGGGTCTTTAGTGGTGCTGCGGGTAATTTCAGTCATGGTCTTCCTCATTGGGGTTTTGAGCCACGTCTTTTACATCACTTGGACTATGAGAGGAGGATTTATGTCTTACTTTTCTGCCTGTCAAGGTCAGATTTTCAATTTTATTGCTGTGGTATTCTTTGGAGTTCAGTGAGGTGCCTCTTTTACTCAGACTCCTCCACAGTGAGAGGACTTGGGGCTGAAAAATTATCTGCGATACTAACATTGTCTTGGCTCAGGTAGTGAGAGTACCTGTGCTAAACTTATTTGAAAAACTGATTTTATATTTCTATATTTTGGCTGCCTCGGGCGTGAGAGGGCCTCAGACAGCGGATGACTTTTGTTATTTAATTGTAGTCATTTATACATATATGTGAGTTACTTTCTGATTGACTCTTCCTCAAGCTGACCAAGTTGCTGCTTTGGACTCCGAGACTGAATCATTCATTCTGGCCTAGTCATTTTTTAGATCTTATTGTATTATTTAGTCATTTGTGGGGTGGTTGGTTTTGTGGAGTT
The DNA here is from genome assembly GCA_016271365.2 of Neoceratodus forsteri. Lineage (NCBI taxonomy): Eukaryota > Metazoa > Chordata > Ceratodontiformes > Ceratodontidae > Neoceratodus > Neoceratodus forsteri. The sequence continues at coordinate 541,298,308 of CM028131.1, read as the reverse complement.
GTGGGTAGTATATTTTTGTTATATTGAGGTTTTATGTTTATGTTGCCCTTCAATCTGTGAGAGAGATCGTCAGCGCATATTATTATTATTATAATTATTATTATTGTTGTTTTGGGTATTGGTGGTTTTGTGTAGCTGATTTATTTGAATTTTAGGCAGCATGTGCTGGGATTATTTGTTGGTGGACGTCGCTATTCCCCCACCAGACTGAGGGTCCTAAGCCCCTTTTATAGCCCCCCCATTGCAGCCTATGGTATATGTGCATTGTCATGCTCTGGGTATTGCGCAGAAGGGTCAGAGGGGCTGGTGCCCTGGGTCTGGTGGGGAAGGGGAGCAGAGTGGGTGGATTGGGGTAGTGGGATCAAGGAGGCACCCCGGGGGGAAATGGGCCCAGAAAAGGGTCTCTCTCTGACTGGTTCCCATACCCGAGGGTTCCATGGGTAGTGGGCAAGTGACCCACTCTTCCATGGCCTCTCATCCAACTGGGCGAGTTATGCAATGCCAGGTCAATAAAACAAGACAGCAATTATTGCTGATCTTGTTGAGACATCTGACCTGGCTTGTATTACTGAGACTTGGCTGGATGAGAATGCTGGTCTGGTATTGAGTCAACAGTTCCAGCTGGTACCCGTGATACACTGCCTGAGATTGGATTGTAGGGGCGGGGGTGTAGCCATTTGTTTTAAGATGGAACTGGGCCTTGCAGAGGTTCCAGTGGGGACCACTAGATCCTTTGAGTGTATCATGGGAGCAGGTGTGGGTAGCAGGATTCTTCTCATCTACCATCCACCCGGAGATGGGAAAGTTTTCCTGCAGGAAGTTGCAGACTTCATGGTCGACATGGTATTGGAATCCCCTAGGTGGTTGGTCCTGGGGATTTCAATGCCTGGATCGACGATGAACTCTCGCATTTTGGTTAGAACTTCCTCCAACTGATGATCTCATTGGGCTTCACACAGGTAGTTACCACTGCAACCCAATCTCAGGGTCACTCCCTGGATCTGGTGTTCCTCCTGGGTATGGAGGCTGCTGACTTGGTGGTGGAACCAGTTGGATGGTTGGTTCATTATTCTGTAAGGTACACTTTTGTGGCTCCCTCTGTGAGACCTGCCCCTTTGGAGATGGTCCAGTACCGCCCTTTGAGGAGTGTTACACCAGAAGGTCTGATGGCTGTGCTGACCCTATTGAGTAGGCCATTGGAAAGCTTGAATCCAGGAGACCTAGTAGAGCACTATAATAGTATGGTGTCAAGGGCCCTGGATTCCATAGCTCCTGTCCATGTTCAGCCTCTCGCTTTCCGTCCTCGGTCTCCCTGGTTTGATGGGACTTTAAGGGGTTGAGGAGTGGGACGAAGGTTGGAACGTTGCTGTCAGAAATCTGGCTGGGAGGAGGAATGACTTAGGTTGATAGCCCACTATTTGGACTATCAATCAGCAATCTCCCATAAGAAGGCAGAGTTCCTGTCCAGGGAGATTGCTGCAGCAAAGAATCGACTGACTCAGCTCTTCCAGACCGTGGACAGGCTGTGCAATCCAACCTGTCTTCACGGCAGGACAGCTTTTTCACAATTAAAGTGTGATGAGTTTGCTCAATCCTTTGCAGATAAGGTGTCCTCCATCAGGTCGGAGATCTGCTTGACCTGTTCAAGTGAGCATGGTGGTGGTCGACGTGAGGGCACAGGCACCCGGGCTGTCTGGACAGATTTCAACCAGCCAGCGATCATGGATATCTTGAAGATTGTTCAGAGCTTGCGACCAACTTACTGTAGTCTGGATCCTGGTCCAACTCACCTCCTTGTGGGGTGTATGGATGTCATTGTACTGATCCTTACTGAGATAGTCTGGTGTTCACTGGATCAGGGGTGTTCCAGACCTCCTGAAGGAGGCTGTGGTGACTCCCCTTTTAAAGAAATCTTCCTGCGACCCAGACTCTCTTGCAAACTACAGACCAGCCTCTAACCTACCCTTTTTGGGGAAGGATATTGAGAAGATAGTTGCGCTGCAGCTTGAGAACTTTCTTATCACTCACAAAGTCTATGATCCTCTCCAGTCTGGTTTCAGGAAGAGGCATAGTATCGAGACAGCGTTAGTTTGAGTACTTAATGATCTCCTGATAGCGAGAGATCGGAGGAGTCATTCTATTCTGGTCCTTCTTGATCTCTCTGCAGCATTTGACACTATGGATCACGGGGTGCTGCTAGAATGCCTACGGGTTCTCTGTGGACTGTCGGGGACAGACCTCGGGTGGTTTCACTCTTTCCTCACAGGCAGGACTCAGAGGGTGGTGTTGGGGATTTTTACCTCTGCATCATTCTCCCTGTCTTGTGGGGTGCTGCAGGGTTCAGTGCTGTCCCCCATGTTGTTCATGGTGTATATGTTGCTGTTGGGAGACATTATAAGGTGGTATGGGCTGAGCTTTTACTGCTATGCAGATGATACTCAGCTCTACATGTCCTTTGTACCCGAACAGGATAGTGCGATCTCGGTCTTTAACAACTGCCTCACTGAGATCCAAGACTGGATGAGTGCTAACTGGTTGAGACTGAATCCGGATAAGACTGAGGTATTGGTGGACCCAGGTCAGTGGGTAGAGAAGTTGACTCCTGGACAACTGTCTGGCCTTGTGCTGGGGGTAACCAGTTGAGACCTTCTGAACGGGTGCGGAATCTAGGCTTTGTGCTTGATAATGAACTGACGCTAAGCGCAGGTGTCAGCAGTTGTCAAGTCCTCATTTTATCATCTAAGGTACATTGCCTGGATAAAGCACCTTGTTCCGCCTGAGGACCTGCCTACATTGGTTCCATTGTGTTCTCTCGTCTGGATTACTGCAATGCTCTATATCTAGGGTTACCAGGGGTTGACCTCCATCACCTGCAACTGGTGCAGAACGCTGCGGCCAGGTTGTTGACAGGGTTGTCAAGAACTAGCCATGTCACACCTGTGCTATGCGAACTGCACTGGCTGCCGGTGCAATGGAGGATCACCTTCAAGTTTGCGTTGCTGACCTATAAGACCCTACATGGACAGGGACCGGGTTACTTGAAAGATCTCCTTCGGCCATACTCCCCCCTCTGCTCTCTCCACTCTGCCAATGAGGGATTGCTAGAGGTTCTCAGGGTCCATTTGCAGACATCAGGTACCAGGGCTTTTTCTTTTGTAGCCCTGACCTGTGGAACTCCCTACCTCGTCGGATTAGAGAGTGGCTGTCCACCGAGACATTTAAATCCCAAATAAAGACTTATTTATTTCAAAAGGCTTTTGGGGATAATGTTTAATTCTGGAATTGCTGTTTTTATTCTATATTTTATTAGGTTTGATGTTTTATACTGTATATATGCTTTGATCTGTGGAAAAGCTCTTTAAAAATAAATTTGACTTTGACTTTTAACTTTGGTGGGCTCAGGAAGGGTGACGGCAGTGGGTCAAAGGCACATTCCCTTATAGTACCTGCACACAAGTCCTATGCCATATTGGCAGGGCAGGACTGTCCCATGGAAACCCCTGTAGTAGTGACCAGGGAGGATGTGGGCGTTCTCCGTAGTGCAGTCCCTAGGGGAGGTGGCAGAGGACCCCAGAGGAGGAGGGAGCAAATCTTGGTGGAGGACACCATTGTGTGGGGAATAGATTTGGAGACAGGAAGAGAGGAGAGGAAAGTTAAGTGCCTGTCCAGTGCCACAGCTTGGAGGGATGGAAAGCAGATTCTGAGGATCACAAGCTCAGCTGGACAGAAGGAGAACTGGATGTAACTGTTCAGCTAGGGGCTAATGACCCTAGCCAGGAAGAGGTTAAGATAGTGCAGGAGGAGCTCAGGTAGTTGGGGAGGGTCTTGGCGTAGCATGATCAGTGACCTTTATGTGAGGAACTGCCTGTTGACTGACAGGGGTGGATAGTGTAATCTGTGCCAGAAGCTTCAATCAATAGTTGAAGTAGACCAGATCTTGGTTGGATTCTCACAACCTCCACTTGCATACTGTGGGACTCTGAGAAAGTTACTTAACCACCCACTGCTCCCAGGTCGCCCCTGAAAACAGGTACTTGTGCCTAGTGGGCCTTACCTGGTTACCAAAGACTAAAATAAAATGGAAAGGGAAGGGGGGGGCAGAAGCAGCTATCTGAACTGTGAGCTGCATTTTCAAGCAGATGAGATAGATCTTGAAGCCTAATTCAGCTGGCATTGTCTTATGTCTGTATGACTGAGGTTAATCTGGTTTGTCGCCATTACAGAGTCATGGTGCATTGAAGAACCACGACTGGGATTTAGTCATACTAGGATATATACTGTTTAGGAAGGACAGGGTGTTTAAGAAAGGGGGAGGAGTTGCTCTTTACGTGAAGGTCAGCATAATAGCAACAGCAATACAGGCAACACAGTGAGGGGTGGAAATTCTGTGGGTCACCATAGAAAGGGTAATTCCTGATGTTGATTGACGCATCCTAGCTGCAGCTTCAGGTAGCAGCAGGGACATCCTGGTCTCCCTGCAGGGGGGCATTCCTCAGGAAACTAGTAGAGGAGCCCACTCTTGAGGGAAAAATATTGGACCATATACTCACCAATGGGGACAGTATTGCAGATGACACAGTTGGTGGTGACCTTAGAAATAGTGATCACCCTGTCATGTGGTTAAATGTCAGAACTGTCTCAGGAGTGAACCACATAAAGGCAAGGGTCCTGCACATCAGAATGACCAATTATATAGTGATGGCAGAATGCCTCAGGGATGCCATAGCTGGGTGGGAGGACTTGGGTGGAGTGGAGGAACAGTGGGTGAAACTAAAAGTGGGAATAGTGAAGGCAACAAACTTCTGCCTCAGGCAGGTAAGCAAAAGCAGGAGGACAAATAGACCACTGTGATTCTCAAAAGAGGTGACTAGGAAGGTGAGAACAAAAAGTTAACATTCAAGAGGTATAAGGAGACATGGAGGGTGGAGGATAGGGAGGTGTATCAAGAGAAGCAGGGGAAGCAGAAAAAGCATTCAGGAGCGCAAAGGCACACATGAAGGAGAATGTAGCACAGGAAGTAAGGGAAGGGGAAAATACACTTTTCAGGTGTGTTAGTGAAGGGGGAAAGACCACAGTAGGGACTGTAAGGCTAAGAAGGGAAGGGGTATGTATGTGGAAAGGGACAAGGAAAAAGCGGACATCCTGAACAATTATTTTTGTTCAGTTTTTTCAAAAGAAAGGGAAGGTGAGTGACCACAGATCAGTGGCAGGGGCTTCAAAGGAAGGGTCATAGGCACTACACCATTTACAGAGGAAAGAGTCCTGAAAGACTTTGCAAATATTAAGGTGGATAAGACAATGGGGCCAGACGGTACACATCCAAGGTTATTGAGTTACCTCAGACAGGTGCTGGCTGCACCTCTGACTGTCCTATTAAAACACTCACTGGAAATCGGAGTGCTCTTGTGAGCCAGAAGAAGGGCAGTTATAGAACCACTCCAGAAAAAGTGAGTCAGGGAGGAAGCTGGCAATTACAGGCCAGTCACCCTGAATTTGGTGGTGGGGAAATTAATGGAATCACTACTAAAAGAAAGGATTCTGGAATATCTTAAATCCAGTGACTTACAAGATCTGAGGCAGCATGGATTCACTAGAGAAAGGTCATGGCAAACTAATCCTATAGATTTCTTTGACTTGGTGGCCAGTAAAGTAGATCAGGGTGGAGCGGTGTATGTGTCCTACATAGATTTCAGTAAAGCCTTCAACACTGTTCCACATAGGAGACTCGTAAACAAGATGTGCAGCCTAGGAGTGGGACCAAAAGTGGTAGACTGGGTAAGTAATTGGTTGGAGGATAGGTGTCAAAGGGTGGTAAACAGAGTTCACTCCAAAGAAGGGAGGGTGACTAGTGGGGTGTGTAAGGATCAGTACTGGGACCAGTCCTCTTTGATATTTTTATAAATGACATTGCAGAGCGACTAGAAGGGAAGGTATATCTTTTTGCAGGTGACACTAAAATCTGCAATAGAGTGGGCACTCCGTGGTGGGGGGATAAATGAATAGAGATCTAACTAAGCTTGAGGAGTAGTCAGGAATGTGGCAACTAAGTTGCAATGTGAAAAAGTGCAAGATCCTGCACTTGGGGCATCGAAACTCAGAGTTGGAGTACAAATGGGTAAGTGGTACTAGGCGACTACCAAACAGGAAAGAGACCTAGATGTTATCATATCATCATCATCATCATCATCATCAAAGATTTTATTGTTCATCCAGTATAAAATATTGGACATTACAACAGTTATACATAAATAAGGAAAAAACAGAAGAGAAAGGAAATGAACAAAGAATTACACACATATTTACATAAAAGTGCACTGTAGCAAGAATATCTATCCGTGTCATAAAAATGGATTGGCTGTAAGTACATAATAAGAGGTCATATAAGAGCCATAATAAAATGCTGGTCCAAGTCACCTGGTTAGCATACATATTCTAAAGCTGAGGCAAATGCTTCCTTTGGTCTTTACTACTGCATCAAGGAATTTGCAATACGAGAACTTCAGGAATGGTTTTGGGATGCAATAAAATAAACAGGGCATCATAATCCAAATCTGCATACTTCATTAAAACTGTTTTAATAATTGCAAGATCATGCACTTGGGGCATACAAACTCAGAGTTGGAGTACAACATCGGGAAGTGGTACTGGCAACCACAAAACAGGAAAGAGACCTGGGTATTATCATATCTGATGACCTAAAGGAAGCCAAACAGTGTGACAAAGCAGTAGAGAGCCAGTGGAATGCTACAGTGCATAGGGAGATGTATCACCAGAAGAAAGGGAAAGGTGTTGATACCTCTTTATAAATCTCTGGTGCGACCCCAACTAGAGTACTATGTCTAGTTCTGGAATCCTTATGTCTGGAAGGACATAGAGTAGAAGCATTAAAGTGGAGGGCAACTAAGGTGGCAACTAAAATGCTGGAGGATCTGCATAAAAAGCCCTGTGAGAAAAGACTGAAGGACCTCAATATGTATACTCTGGATAAAAGGAGGGAGAGGGGGATACTATAGAGACTTTCAAATACTTCAAGGGTATAAATAAGGTTTAAGAGGAAGCCTTTTCAGTGAAAAGAATCCTCCAAGAACAAGTGGTCATTCTAAGAAGCTTGAGGGGGGTAGCATCAGAAATAATGTAAGGATGCATATCTTCACAGAAAGGGTGGTGGATGCCTGGAACAGCCTCCCTGATGAGGTGGTGGAAGCAAAAAGTGTAATCTGATTTAAGCAGGCATGAGATATAGGTATAAGAGAATTATAGAGGTAAGGTAAGGGGAGGGGAGCCAGAGATCAAGTATGGTTTGCGGTGTGACTCTAGGTAGGGAAAATGGACAGATTAGGTAGGTCAAGGAGTCCTTATCTGCTGTTAGATTATATGTTTCTATATTTCTATGTTTCTGTATTCATAGAGTGGGGTCATAAGAAGGCTATGTTGAAAGTTTGGGTCAAAATATGTAAAAACGGCAGAGTTATGCTGATCCTTTGAAATTGTGCTATGCTTGCTCATAACTTTGGTAATTTCAAATATTTTTATCCCAAATTTTCAACATAGCCACTTTGTGCACCACTTCATGAACGTGACAGCTGTCATTTTTCATATCCTGGCCAAACTGTGTTTTTACACCTGTTGCACAGAATAAGGTTGTGACAGTGCTGAATTATGTTTTGGCATGGTTTGGAACATTTTCAGTACCGGGTTCATGAGGTGGGGTAATAAGAAGGCTATGGTGACAATTTCATTGCAGTTTTGCTAAAAATGCAGGCACAGAGGCCCAGAGGACCCTGCTGTTCCTAACAACATATATATATATATATATATATATATATATATATATATATATATATATATATATATATATATATATATATATATATATATATATATATATATATATATATATATATATATATATATATATACACACATCTATGGTGGGACGGGAGTGCAGTACCCAGATTGCCCACAAACAAATTGGGATATGATTATACTATCTCAAAAAGTATGGATGGATGGGAGCTCAGGGCTGCTCCCACATGCAAATAAAGATATGACTATATTATTTCAAAAAGTAAGGAAATTCTTTGCAAAAAAAATGTTAATGTTAATCCTCTAATAAAGCCCATGATTGGCTGGGCTGAACTATTAGGAGATCGGTTGCCGAGGCATTGACACCTAGCTTACCTGTGTGCTGCACTTTGTATCGTAACAACCATGAAATGATTGAAAATGTTTATTATTGCTATCAGTTTTATGTGATAAGTTCCTGGAAGCAAGGGTTCTGACAATCTGACAAGATTAAATGTATGTGTGAGAAGCACCACCATCACAGTGCTCACTTTCAGTTGTGGACAATGAAACATATTGGTTGGTTGGTCAATTGATTGTTGATTGATCAATGTAAATATATTGTGGTTTTGCAGAATATGAATATATATTAAACCCTGTTCTTCCCTTATGGACATTTTCCTAAGGACACGGGGTGGTCAAAAGGAAGGAGTAGAAGGGAGGAGATGGAGGCTAGTGAAGGGAAGAAGGGCATTATGGAAGGTGGTCTCATTGAATATAAGAAGCCTAGAAACAAATCCACTGAGCTACAGGCACTCTTAGCAGTATGGAGGGTGGATATTGCAGCTGTCACAGAAACATGGGCAACTGAGCATCAGGACTGGGATCTAGCAATCCCAGGATACAAATTATAGAGGAAGGACTGTAAGGAGGGAAGGGGTGGGGTGGCAGTCTATGTGAGGGATGGGATCAAATGCACAAGGGACGAGGGAGAAGAAAGGAGAACAGAGGCATACTGGCTACGGCTCCTAGACTCAAGGGGTAGGAAACTGAGAACTGTGGTGGTATACAGGCCACCGTCCCAGTCTGAGGAGCTTGACAGGGAGTTAGCGGGACAAATCAAAAAGGTATGTAGAAAAGGGAAGGTGGTCATCGTGGGAGATTTCAACTTGCCGGAGGTTGACTGGAGCGTTCCGGTCACCTCCAGTGCTAGGGAGCAAGTGCTCCTGGATGTAATCCAGGAGGTTCTCCTGGCACAGCTGGTTACTGTACCTACTAGGCTAAAGAACACTTTAGATCTGGTATTGTTCAATGGGGAGGCAGTGAGGGAAATAAATGCAGAGGACCCACTAGCTGACAGTGATCACCAGACAGTGTGGTTTAAAATCACGATGTGCGGGGAGCCAGAGAAATCAGTTACTCAGGTGGTAAACTTCAGGGGCAGACTTTAGGAGGGTGCAGGAAGTACTGAAAGGGAAACTGGAGGGCATAAGGCAGGAGATGGATGTGGAACAGAAATGGGATATTATTAAGCGGGGGGTTACAGAGGCAGCAGAAGCCTGCACCAAGTCACAGAGTAAGAGGAGCAGAGCAAGAAAACCATGCTGGTTGAACAGTGAGGTTGTGAATGGCCCACGGAGGTTTGAGGAGGATGGGGAAGGAAGTGGACAGGGAGGAATATGCATGATGGTCCAGGAGGTGACCAGAAAAGTGAGAGAGCCAAGGCTCAGAGGCCTAGATTAGCACAGGGGAATTGTGGGAGGGGGATAGACCTTTTCAGATACATCAGGAGAAAGAAGTGCAAGGAGACAATAGTGAGGATAAAAAGGGGTGGGGAGTGGATGGAAAAGGGTGAGGAGAAGGCAGAAGCACTGAATGAATACTTTTGCTCAATGTTCATGGACGAAAAGTGGGGACCGTGACCAGCATGGGCTGGAAGGGTGGGGACAGGGGGAAAGGAGGTGACAGATGGAAGAATTGAGGCAAATAGAGTCCTAGAGGGACTGAGGGCACTGAAGGTAGACAAGGCACCAGAGCCAGATGGTATCCACCCCAGGGTGCTGAGGGAGATGGTGTACGGGTTGGCGGAGCCACTGGCAGATCTGTATAGCACCTCACTGTAGTCGGGATGTGTGCCACTGGACTGGATGATGGCACATGTAGTACCATTACACAAGAGCAGGACAAGGGATGAACTGGATATTTATTGTCCAGTAAGTCTCACCTCCATTGTGTGCAAACTCATGGAAATGATACTAAAGGAAAGACTGGTGTTGTACCTGGAGGACAATGACCTCCAGGATGTGAGGCAGCATGGGTTTGTTTCAGGGAAAGACTTGTCATACCAACCTTATACAATAGTATGACTGGGTGACAGATGATCTGGAAGAGGGTCATGTGGTGGATGTTCTTTACTTGGACTTCAGCAAGGCCTTCAATTCGGTGCCTCAGGGGAGGCTTGGGGGGAAGCTAACTAGTATAGGGGTAGGGGCAAAAATGATAAACTGGATTACAAGCTGGCTGGGTGGCAGGCTGCAACGGGTGGTGGTGAGAGGGGTGCTCTCAACTCCAAGGTCAGTGATGAGTGGGTGCCACGGGCACTGTGTTGGGGCCAGTATTGTTTGGGCTCTTCATATCAGACATTGCACATGGGGTGATGAGCAAGGTAAGTCTGTTCACTATGACACCAAATCAGAGCAGTAGTGGATGAAAAGAAGGGGTGGAAGCAGCTGCAGGGAACTACGCAAGATAGAGGAGTGGTCAGAGAGGTGGCAGCTGGGGTTCAATGCAAAGAGTGTAAGGTTATGCACTTTGGTGTGAAGAACAAGGAGAGAATACTGGCTGGGGGTTAAGATGGGGATCACTGAGGAGGAGGAGAAGGACCTGGGTAATGATAACAGGGACCATTAACAACACTGCCCAGTGCAGGAGAGCTGCTGCAAAAGTGAACAAAATGCTGGGGTGTATAGCGAGGGGGTTTTCATCCAGGTGAAGAGGTGATCTGCCCGCTATAGATGCTGGTAATGCCACACTTACAGTATTGTGTGCAGTTTTGGAGGCCATACCTAAAGTGTGATATCAGGCTACTAGAGGGGGTACAGAGGAAGGCAACAAAGATAATATGTGGAATGAAGCGGAGAGACTATGACAGCAGGCTGGGAGACCTGAATATGTACACCCTTAAGGATAGAAGGGACAGGGGGACATGATAGAGACATTTAAGTATCTGAGGGGAACCAATAAGGATGGGGCAGATGGGGTCTTTAAGTTAAGGAGAGGGATGGTCACGAGGGGGCATGGACTAAGAATAAATGGGGGAAGATTTAGGAAGGAAATGAGGAGACACTATTTCACAGAGAGAGTAGTAGCAAAATGGAATGCCCTACCAGAATGAGTGGTATCATGTAAATCTGTGAACTGCTTCAAAAGAGCATGGGACAGGGAACCAGGGAAAGTGAGGGTGGGGGAGGTGAGGGTGGCAGTGGGATGACAAAGGGGAGGGGTGTGGGGCAGCTGCAAACTAGAGGTGTTGGCTGCACACTTGAGAAGACTTAAATAGACCGGGTGGTCTGTTTCTGCTGGTACATTTGTATGTTCCTATGTTCGTATGAGGGGAAAATTTATATTATACAGTATATAAGCTACCGATGCTTTATCACATGGCATATATTATTAAATATATCCAAAGAACCTAACTACTGTGTTTCAGAAGAAATTGTAGGATGATAATACAGTCAATACAATACTTGCTTGCTTGCCACTAACAAGAACATTGAGGATATCAAAACTATTTGCTTGCTTAATTAACTGTAGGTGAGTGACTGCTGTAGAAATAAAATATGAAGCAGCACATTTATGTGCTTCATCAATGCTATTGTGCATTGAAACATAAGGTTGTGAAACAGAAGCATGCCTAACTGTAGTTTCTTGTTTGATTGTGTTGTATTTTGTGCTAATCTATTAAGATTTTTTTCATTCAGTTTATATAGAATGCAAAATAAATGGACACACATTTTTAAACAGTGTTGCTCATTATAGTAATTACTAATTGCATCAACTTATTCTAAATCACTTGACCAATTAAAGTAAGGGTTCTACAAGCCTAAGGAGATAATTAAAGATGACATTTAAACAACTAGATAAGCTCACCTTTCTAAATATGCATTTTAGTGGCATTAATAAAATATGATGAGAACCAATGGTTAAAATACCTGCTTGTGCAAGGAACAAAATGTTATCCTGTTACATACAAAATGTTATATTAAAACACTCTTAGCTCCTGTTATTCAACCTTTCACCATATAAGTAACAAATGTCAATGGAATTTTAAATAGACATTTCAATTAACGGACGATGGATAGAAGGGGCATTGGTTAATATTCATGAATCTTGAAGGTGCCTTTGTTTGTAAAAGTCGTATTAACCTAAGAAGCATATCAATGTCCCTATATGCAGACTAACAATTATTAAAAGCAGAATCCAGAGATTACTACTAGGGGTAAAGTAAGCATGCAGTAGTATATAAATAGGGGATCTAATGATGTACTCTGTATTAAGAACTAATGATTTGTTTACTGAAACTGCTGACTTTATTAGTGTAACCCCTAGGTGGCACTATCCCAAGGGCTACTGCCCCATGTCTGCTTGGCTAGTAGCAGGTTAAGGGGCCTGAGTACTGAAACGGGTGCCTCCACCTGAGGCCAGGGTTGGTAGTGGTCAAGTTAACCTGGGCACAGCCCTCCAGGACACTGTAACCCCATTCTTTCCCCTCTAGTGACCTGAACACTGTACAATAATCACTTTCACAATACCCCTGATACACCACACAAGTACCCACACTGTTTACACTTACTACCAAGGCTGGTTCCTCCAGCTCAACCCTGGGGACCCTCTGTAAAACAAGGTTATGCACAGCAAATAGCAACAGTACAGTACTATGAGCACAAACTGGAACCACAGTCAGATTACATGCAGAAAAAGTTAGATCTGATTTATTCAGGGGACTTGAACAAGGGAAGGGTGAAATCAGATTAATTAGCTTAAAGGTTATATAAATCAAGCAGTTATGCATGCGCTTTGAGTCCCCCCACACAGTCACACCTCTGGGTACCCAGGTGGACAAGAGATGAGATAGCCAGGACCGTTGCCCAGGGTTGGCCGGTGTCGCAGCTGGTTGGGGCCCTGTGATGGAAAACACAACATGCACAGTACACACTATTTGTAATCCGGAGCCAGAGGGCTCACTTTGGAAAGGAAAAGAAACAACAAGACAATCAGGTGATACACTTAGATTAATCTGTTGTTGCAGGGAGCTACTCTGGTATTTACTCACGATACCCAAGACTGGACACAGGCTGGACGAAAATCGAGACTGCAGGTGGTTGATCTGGAATGCCAGGAGAAGCAGGGTCCACACAAGTGGCTGAGGCGTCGTTCTTGTTCAAGCATGGAGCAGGGGGCTGATCCCCAGGCAGGTCTCTCATCGATGGCTTCTCTGTGCAGCGGGTAGTCTGACTGGGCCAGTCTGCCAAGGCCCATACCGCATGGAGACAAATTCGGAAGCAGCCTGTTTTGGGCTGGATACAGCTTCCAGTAAGCAGAATGCAGTTCACACAGTGGGGAGCTAACTCACGACCCACTAGCAGCTCACAGCATATTTACATATAAGGGAATTCTACTGTATCAGGCAAAGCACTCCCTGGTCACAATCGCAAAGTCTCTGCACACACCGGGAGCTTAGGGGTAGCTGGAACTCCTGACAGGCTGATCGATTCAGCAAAATATTTGACCTTCTTCAGGTTGAGCTGCATCAGTAGCTTACTTTAGTCACACAACTTGGATTCAGTCCAAAAACAATTAGTTTTCCCCTTTCAGGGCAGTAGGCAGACATGCAGGCCAAAAACTCAGGCCTTTCCACAGAGACTGTCTCAAGCATCTTGCTTTTTCAGCTCCCAACTTAGATCTGCCTTAAACAGCAGGCAGCTTGGGGATTTCCCTCAGATCCAAAAGGTTCCGGTGGCTGATTTGGCTGTCAGTCAAAGCAAGAGCTCCCCCTTCAGTTGCAAAAAGGTGCCAAAAGCCCAAACCTACAATTCCTACAAATTTTGACTTCAGACAGCTCCTGTAGTCTGGCTCCATTTTAGGTCCCACCAAAACTGATTGATCAATTCACAGTCGGGCCAAATGGTGGGGATAAACAAGACAGTCCTTGCTGCAAAGAAGACAGGTTAGACAAACTACATTATCATTATCACTCTAAATGATTTCCAGCAAATAGTTACATCTTTCAACAGAGCTCCATCTCAGATTACTTATGACTGCAATCCAGGCAGCTCTTAAACAGACAGTACACAGAGGCTATACAGGCACTCTCTGGCAATACATTTAAACTTCTAAAACGCAGGACACCAGCCGGACAGTGAGCATTTAGGCAAGCTCAAGGGAGACTTTTTGGGAACCCCCATTTGTAGGGGGGTTACTTTAGTATTTCTGACAATATTGAGTGTGGGCTTAAAAGAAAAAGAGTGATTCCTTGAGGACCTAATCTACACATTTATTCTATGTGGTTCATACCTCTGTGCTTGTGCTACTTACAATAGAGCTGCATGATGTAGGTTATGCTTGGATATGTAGGCTAGACCAGTAAGTAGGACAATGCCTGCAAGGTATATGAGTTATTTGAAATGGCTGGTGCTTAGATACTTCAGCATAGATATGAACGAATCAGTGATTGTAGTACATATGAACAGGATTGGATATGCATAGTGCTTAGGTGCTTGAACCAATGAATAACAACTTGATATGACTTGATGTTTTGGCCTTTCTCTGTATCCCACCTTTGTAAGGATGCTTAGTGGAGTAGGATTGAGACCCCAAAAGAAGAATTATAGTATAGATACGATTACCTGCTCCGACTCTGGAGAGTGTGGCCAGTAGCGTGCAGGAGATGAAAAACCCCCTTGGGGGAAACCTCTGAGGACCCATGGCTACTGACCCACCCATCCTTCTGGCATACTAAAGGTGAGTAATCCTAAATTAACAATATTAGGTTGTAGGCTAATCCGAAGTCCAGTACATTGTAGATCCTGAATCAGATGAAAAGCAGGGAAGCTGGAATCGTAGCACTGATGTTGAGTGTCCGTCGAGAAGATGGCAGCACTTCCTTCTAGCAAATTCCCATTCCAATAGACATCTATGTCCAGGGCAAGAATCTGATACAAGTAAATCTGAATCTACAGTTGACAGCATAAACAATCTCGAAGGGTTGAATGTCGAACTGGTCGAGAAGAATCAGAAGGCAGAGAATTATTTTCCAAGGAGGACCTGTGATCAAAGACTGTCTCCACGACCCAGAATAGGAAGAATGGTGGTCCATATTCTGATTGGCAAGCTATGCAATGGATAAGGCCCTTGGTGATGAAGCAAGGAAGCTGGATGCAGGCTATGAGGCTGGAAGAGGGTGGAGCAATTGAAACCTCTGGGCCCTGAGCGGGATGAAGCTGGTAAGAGTATGTTGACAATAGAACTCGAGGTATGAGTAGATAGATAAGAGAAGCTTGATGGAACTCCAGGCCCAGAGGGGGCAAGCAGGTCATGTAATTAGGGGAGATAATCTCAATGAACCTCCAGGCCCTGCAGGGTGAAGCAGGTACGTGTTAGTAATAGAAGCTCGATGGACCTCCAGGCCCCGCAGGAGTGCAGGTCATTCAAGGTGTGATGAAGAGAGACCTCCATGCCCCCAGTGGGGCAAGGCAGGTTGTACAGTACAGCAAAGAGTGCAGCAGACATCCCAGAGACTGAAGCTGAAGGGATGGTGGTAGGTATGAGCAATAATTATGTAAACAAGAGTGGACCTGCAAGTAAGTCATTAGTAGTAGTAGTAATTATCGGACCTGCATGGAAAAGTAGACGTAGTAGCAAAGGAGTAGTACTGAATAGATAGTGTATGGTACACAGTGAAGACCATTGAGGCATGTAAATAAGCAGGTAAATTGAAACCTCCTGTTTGCTGAGTGAAATATCTCTGTACAGGTGTTATACACATACATTTGGGTGGGAGCCAGAATGAGGTGGCAAGCTGGAAAGGTGAACTCATAAGATCAGGTCTGACAAGTCCTGATGATCAAAGGATGATAGAAGAATATGGTGAAAAGGACTGAATCGGATGAGTTGGGAACTTGACCAGATTCAATAAGCCTCATAGTGCTGGAGTAGGTTACTGTCCGAGGCCCAAGTCATGAGATAGAAATGGCACTAAGGGATAGAGCTCGACTGAGAGTCCTGGCAGGAAACAGGTGTGGTAATAAATCCATACAAACTGAAGCAGCATGGCAAGAAGCATCCAAGGCAATTGACTGCGAATATCCTGAGATGTAGTCCAGATGTAAGTCCACAGTGGAACGAGAAGGATATCCTTGACGAATGGAAGTAGGTGTGAGCAGGCAAGGTGAGGGCTGCAGTGTCTAGAACATGAGTAGTTGACTGAAGGTGAGAAGCACTGGCAATGCATCCAATGCTAATGGAACAGTCGGAGATGAGTAAGTGACATGGAATGAAGGCTTCTGGCAGATGGGGATCTGATGAAATGCCCAAAAGGAGTAAAACAATCTGAAATAGACAGGCAAAAAAGCAGCAAGAGCAGACCGGGTCCAGGCTAGGGAGAAGGAGACACCGCAGAGGCACTGGGACAAGGCAGGTAGATGAATGAATGTCCAGATACAGTCCAGATCCAGCAGGTGAACAGCAGGGGAACAGGACTAAAGCAGATGGTCTGTAGAAGAAGATCCAACATGCTGCAAGAACGGAAGAAATGAACCAGCTAATTCGGATTGGAGAAAACTGCAGGAGAGGGAAACTTGCATGGAGCTGAAATCCAGTGCTCAGGGGAAGCACAAGGCAGGAGAAATGATCATCCAGAGCCAGGAATGGAGAAACACAGGAATGTCTCAGCAGAGACTAACACTGGAGGAACACTGGAAAGCAGGAACAAAGGATGCAGTAGATAAGCTCAGGTGACGGCCAGCTGGAAGGATCCAGAGCAGGGTTCTGAATGCCATGATAGAGCACATGGCAGGAGTGCATGTCAGGAATCCAATGGACAGAGGCAAAGCAACCAGCTAGGCCTCTACATGGGGTAGGATGAGTGGCTGGACCTCTACGTAGGTCAGCCGGAGGAAGGAGTAGAAAGTGACAGCTGGTCCCCATGAAGGCTAGCAGAACTGCATACCCCCCCCACACAGGGCAGCAAAGAAGCAATGAAAGCTTGCCAGGTTAGGCCCCCGCATGGCGAAGCAGGAACAGCCATACCCCACGTAGGCCAGGCAGGAAGGGAGAGCAAGCTGCTTGTGAACTCCAGAAAGGCTAGGCATGATGGGAATGCCACCACAGAGGGCCACCCGGTGCAGTAGACATCCCAGAGGCAGATGCCGAGTGGATGGAAGTAAGCATGTTGGTATGCAAGTACGACAGCACAAGTGACAGATAAAATGTTCCAGAATGTCCATAACTCAGATGAGCAAGTGCATAGAATGGCACGACTGTTGCTGGGAAAGTTGTCTCTAAATATGGTACTGGGCAATAAGAAGTTCTGGGCAGGAGAGAAATGCCCTCGAGTTTGAAGATCAAGTCCATACAAAGCACAGCTGCCTCGACAGTGGCTTGCTGTTCCCTAGAATGTGTGCAGAACTGGCACAGAGGCAATGTAGAAATGACACCAACTCAGAAGCAGGACTGATGCTCTGGCACTGGAATCAGAGGTACAGTTTAATCCTGATGAGTGCACAGAAGCCAGCAAGGAGGTATTCATAATCGGTCCATGAATAGAAAACGAAAGCCAGGAGCTGATGAACCACAAGAGGATTGATTGTAGCAGTAATGGACTGTCAAGTTTGCATCAGACAGCCTACTGGGAAGCAAACCAACTCAGGCAGCAGAGATAAACAGACTCTGTACCTCATACAACAGACAGATTGCACTGTAACCAAGCTACACAACCCCAAGATCGCAAAACAGGGTCAATGCCGAAGATATCATGCCCAAATAAACACAGCTGACGCAGTAATAGCAATGAAGTGTATGGCAAGTGCAGCTTGCTGTGTGTCTGCATACCAAACAGTGAAAAAGGCACAGAGATTACCCAGTGGTGGATGCCTGACTGCAAGTCATGCAGGAGACCGAAGTTTGCAAGTGAGCACAGGATGCTGCTTCGGACATCAAGCAGGAAATGAGGGACTCCAGTAGCAGGTGCAGCAGGCACAGAAGTGAAGGAATCCAGGGAGTCCAGGAGATCCCCACCCTGCAAAACTGAAGGGAAGGGGCGGGAAAGTAGCTGGTAATTCGGTGGTCCATTCCAGAGGGAAATGCTGAGCGACACTGCCAGAGAGTGCAAGCAGGTCCGAGGCACTGGCAAACAAATGACAGACTGCAGGAGATGACCTAGGAGGTGATGAACTAAAACTGGAGCAGGAGTGGCTGCCGAAGGAGGAAGAACCAGAGGTAACGAGTGACAGCAATGGGAAAAGAGAAATGGGGAGCGGAGCACACAAGGGAGCGGGGGGGGGTGAGTGGCTGCAGCAGGCACAGCACAACAGGTGCAGCCACTGAGAAAACCCCAAGAGAGAGAACGAGGTCAGCAGGGCACGGAGTGGGGGAGAACAAAACAACGAACAAATAAGGGGGGAGAGAAAAGGAGTGGGGGGGCAGGACACCCAGTGAGACAAGAACGAAAGCACAATAAAAACAAAACAAGGCAGCCGCAAACCAGAATCACTACGAAAGCGAATGCAACTTGCTCTAAACAGAGCATTGATAGCCTGATAGTTTAAATGGGAGATGGGGGAGGAGCTATTCCCCCACAGAACTACAGTACAGGCATCCACCTTTCAAATGTGGCCAAAAATATGAATTTCTGAAAAGTTAACATTAATAGATCTGTAAGCATGTTTTTTAATTGAATAACTAATTACAACACACAAAAAAATCATTTTAAAAGTACTTTTGTTAAAATGTAATTAAAAGAAACCATAATGAAGTAGAGGTTTCCCCATAATAAGTCAATATCATTGCCGTAATAAATTATGGGCCATTCCCCAACCAGCCCAGGAATCAGCTATCCTCCCTCCAGCAGATGCTGGCTGAGCAGGACAACCAGCCCCATGACCTGAAGAATCAACCCCTCCTACAGCCTAGCCAGCCAATCAGTCATATCTTCAAGAATAAGGCCAGAGCTAAGGAAAGGTACCTTTTTTAAGCTAAACTCTAGCCAGCTTGGTGTTTGGCGCCATTCACCAAGCAGCTCAATACTTTACTGAATGGATTTTGAGACATCCAGAAATCAGTCCCCAATGGATGCCACCTCTGTAGGACATCAAGCTCTGGGACAGGGAAAATCTTTCCCTTCTACAGTAACAGCCCAACAAGTCAGTTGGGTGTGTCTTGGAGAACAGTGGCAGTGCTAAGGAAAAGATGCCTGTTTTAAACTAAACTTTGACCGGCTAGGTGTTCACAGCCATTCTTCAACCTGCCCAGGACTTTACTGCAGCAGTCACAAATATTCCAAAGTCAGCTCCCTCCTGCCATAGGATGTCACCTCAAAAGAATATCCCATCCAGGACCAAGTGAATCTGTCCTTCCTGCAGCCCTTCCAGCCAGTTGGCCAGTCAGGTACATCTTCAAGAGCAAGACCCTATCATATGATCCTTGAGAAACTTGATATTGCCATGTAGTATTTTACTGACATTCCAGAGTTTGTCTTTTACTGTTAAAATATTATGACTTGATTGTACTTAACTCTTTGTGCTCATTGTATTTTGTGTTGGCTTATTATCAGTGTGTTTGTGTATCTCCTAGGTTATGCCTGAAAATAGGCATTTTATTGTCTAGTGCACTTACCTGGTTAATAAACGCTAAATAAATAAATAAATGAAAATGTCTGACCAAATATACTGCTGAGAGGAATAACCTTGTATTCTCTGACTGACAAGAATGATGGAAGCCATGAATGTCAACCTATTCCTGCCATCAGAAAATATGAACCTAAAATTAATGACAATGCAGTCATGGACAGTTGGTAGCAATTTGCCTGTTGCTTTTTTTTCATCACGGATAATGGGACAAATACTGTAGCATGGGTGAAAGCAGTTGCTGAGGGAAATTTTGAGAGCATTCATTGTTTTTCAACACCTTTATTCTAGTGGTCACATCATGCTACATCCCAGAGGCCAGCAAGACTGTATCCACAGCAAGCTCCATCTGTGCTCATTTTCTTCACTGTGTGAGTCTCTTGAGCGATTTCAGGTTGATCCATTGGGCTACTTGGTGCAGGAGATGCAT
This sequence comes from Neoceratodus forsteri, assembly GCA_016271365.2. Classification (NCBI taxonomy): domain Eukaryota; kingdom Metazoa; phylum Chordata; order Ceratodontiformes; family Ceratodontidae; genus Neoceratodus; species Neoceratodus forsteri. The sequence continues at coordinate 541,278,193 of CM028131.1, read as the reverse complement.
TAGTCCCCTTACTTGACAAATCTGGCTGTGAGATACAACAGTTGTCCCCCTACGAGTGTGCCATCCACGAGGATGTTTAGCACAGCTGGTGATGTTTTTGAGCCTCTTTGTTCAACATTTAATCCTGAATCCATCCAACTGATTCTTTCCATCAAGTGTAACTTGCCATTACTTGGGTACAAGTGAGTTACTTCCAAGAAAATTAGTTATGTTGCCTTATTGGTTCTTGTGACAAAAGATCCAGAAAAAAAAGAGATTATTTGATACCTTTTATGTTGGTCCAATTAAAGGTATCAAATCTTCTCTTTTTTTCTGGATCTTTTTCCAAGAAAATAGAAATATAATCTCTCAAGTCTGATTTTGCTCACTGTTTTTCTTCATAAAGATAACCTGAATAGTTTCCCCTATGCTTCCTTTCTGCAGTGTGTAATGCATCCACCTTCATTATAAAACACCTTTACTTTTTCTGAACCACATATAACTTCTCTTCTTGTTGTTTTAATACGTTATTATCCTGTATCTTAGTAAAAGCAAGGATGCTGAACAAAATCATGGCTATAATAGCCCCAATGTAAATCAAAACTCTATGAGTGCTAGTGACATGCTTCTCATGTTATGACTTCTTAACAATGAGGTTGTGAAAAGTGGTGCACGGTACAGTGTGCCACTCACCACTCACTTTGCATCAAGCCTACAAAAACAACATTCCCAAAATCTTCTTATAGCCAGTTTCCACATAACCCCAGTGTTTCACAGATATGGCTTGTTTAGGGACTATTGTCAGCCATCCTAATTATGTTATCCCTTTCTTCTTTGCACTTATTTATCTCACAAATAAAAATAAAAGCTGCCTGCTTTTATTGCTCTTTTAAAATCCTTTCATTTTCTTTTTCACCATTAGCTTTGCTTAGCTACCAATGAACACCTAGCTTATGCACAGAAGATTGCCATGACAATCCCAGAGGGGGACTCTGTCTGTGCCCTCATTTCCCAAAAGAAGAGATGTCTATGGGATGCTCAATCCTCTCTACCCCCTGGCTGGCCCCCAAGTGACCAATGCCCATTCCGAAACTCTGTTCTTCAAAGTAGTTAGCAGTACTGATGGTACTGTAGTGCTATGGGACTGGCTCTTTCTTTTCATTTTAAGAAACCAAAACATTGTTTTTTCAATCCAACATTTTCCCTCCTGTTGTACACAAGGGTTATACCCTGTAATCAGATAGGGATGTACCTTGAAAATATATGTATACCCTGCCCTGTAATAAAACAGGGAACAAGATATGATATGAGCGATCACTCAGACAGCATGGAGGTTTATTCAGTCAGGGACAGTTACACTACATGACACCTGCTCAGTTCTGCTCCTTTGGAACCTGGCCCACACAACCAAAACATTCTGACTGTTCTGTGTTTGTCTACTAGTGAGTTAGGGATCCCTGCAAGGAGATGAACATATTGTAGTGCTTTATTAAAAATGTTCTGTGAGACCTTGGTCTTGGACCCTCCTTGAAAACTAAATGAAACATTGTCAAAAAGAGCCTTTAAAGCAGGCAGCATTTTTATTTGTGCATTAAATTATTACAATTAAGAAAAGGATAGTAAAATGATGACAATGGTAAATACATTCTCCAAAACAAGCCCTATCAGTGAAATGTTAGGGTTAGTACTGTATGTGGTCTTAATGGAAAAATGTAATCACTTGATATTGGAAATATTCCATTGTTTTCTGGCTTTGTGCAAATTCCAGCTATTGACTGAGTGAGTAGCCTATCTACGCTACTATATCCAGTGAGATCTTCTTTATGATTATGCCAAAATAAAAAGGATTTGCACAAGGGATGTGAATGTTTCTTGCTTGCAGAGCAGAAACAGGCCTGGCCTAATAGTAAAACTATTTTTTTTTTCATTTTTAGGGAAAACAAATCACTTTCTTAGCAGTTCTCCTCAGAAACACTGAAAATGTAAATTACCACATGGAAGTGTGAAAAAAATTTCCATTATCTTCTAGTGTAGGATTTAGAAAAGGAACTCAATTGCCAATATTTCTGATTTTTGGCCAATTGTAACAAGTAGAGGGGAGTAGATTGCTCTTTCCACAATAAATAATTGCAATTAAGAAAGGATAGCAAAATTATGACAACAGTAACAGTCCCTAAACAAGCCCTTTCAGATAGGCTATAAATAAATACTTTGGCCTGCAGAGCTAAAACAGGCCTGGTAATTAGGAAAGCATACCTAGCAGTTACCCTGAAAAACATTGAAAATTAACATACAAAGTGGGACATAAATGACCCTCTAGATTGGAATTTAGACAGGAACATATGTCAATATTTCAGATTTTGTCTAGTTTTAACAAGTGGATTACATTCTTTCTCTGCAGCAGCTTAAGTCACCTGTCTCTCCTGCCTTAAACTTCTGTGAGAGCTGGATTACATGACCTGCCTTCAGTGATCTTTCAAAGTGGCTTCTGATTGGTCAGGATGTCTCAGAGATCTTGTGTTCTCTCAGTCTGTCCCAGCAGCCAAATAACAAAGCATGAATAATGGATAATCGAGCCCTGTGAGTACAAATGCTTGGCATTTATTCAAAATAAAGAATTATTGCACCCCTAATACAAAGTACTGTATGAATATTTGCAAATGACATGTGGAGTCCAACAACACTTGAAGCACATGTTATGGAGTATCAACATATGACAACCAGAGTCCACAATCCAACAAGCATGATAAGACTGGCATAGTTATAGCAAACAGAGTCCAGGGAACAATATAATTACATGACAGTGTTTCATGTACACTGCAGGCCCAGTGTCCTACAGTGGAAATAATATGTGCAAACAGGCAACTTAGCAATTGATATAAAAGCATTTGATGACTGCGAGGAATTGCACAGCTTCCTCCCTTTCTGTAAACACAGGTGAAATGGAAGGTGACTGTGGCGCTGGCAGAGGAGGGGAACCATACAACAACAGGACCACTCATAAGATCTGAACAATACTGTTTGCAAGGCACAAGTAGGAAAAAAAGTGTGAGACAGGCCCATGGAAAATGACTGCTCAGCCTGCATTCTGAAAGCCCCACCTTCCCCAATCACATCACTACAATGGCAATGCTGACAAACAACATCCCCATCCTTTTTATAAACTGTAGAACTGGTGGCCCTTACAAAGTCCTCTCCACTCATTACAAAAAGGAAGAGAATTTCCTTCAGGCACAGTCTCCTCCACTCATGCTAATCTGATGCCACCTTTCTCCAGCACTGCCCCTCACAAACACAGTGCTAGCAGCTCATGCTAAATCATGAGCCCTTACGCTCAACATAACCTCCTCTGCTAATGCCAAATTAAGGGTTCCCTCTCACTTGCACAGCCCCTCTCTTCTCATAAAAACATAGAAACTGTCAGCAGAAAAGGACCGTTTAACCCACCTAGTCTTCCATACAGTCCCTACCTACTGTTCCACCATAGACTCTAAGTGATCTCCAGCCTTACCCACACCAGCCCTGTTACTAAGGCCCCTCTGTGTCTATCCCATGTATGTTTGAAACCTGCTGCCATTTTGGTACTCACTACCTGTTCTGGGAGGCTGTTCCAGGCATCCTCCACCCTTTCTGTGAAGAAATATTTCCTCACATCCCCTCTAAGTCTCCCCCTTTCCAGCTTCATATCATGCCCTCTTGTTCTTGAGCATCTCTTTCTGTGCAGTATGCCACCCTCCTGTACCTTATTGATACCCGTGAGGTATTTTAATATCTCTATCATGTCTCCACTTTCTCTCCTTTCCTCCAGTGAGTACATATTTAATTTCCTGAGTCTTTCCTCATAGGGCTTCTGATGCAGGCCATGCACCATCTTAGTTGCTCTTCTCTGTGCGGCCTCCACTTGATCTATATCCCTTCCTGAGATGGGGCCTCAAGAACTTGACACATTACTCCAGGTGTGGCCTCGCCATTGTTCTATACACAGGTAACACTACCTCCCTTTCTGCTGGTCATACCCCTCCTATGTACCCCAACATCCTACTAGCCTTTCCCACTACCTTATCTCACTGTTTGCTACCTTCAGGTCATCAGATATGATGACCCCTGATCTCTTTCCTGTTGTCTGCTATAACACCTCCTCCAATTGATACATCGTTCTTGGGTTTCTGCATCCAATGAGCAGACTGTAGTATGACTTTGATAAGGTTCAGCTCTGGTTTAACTCAAATCAGCTGTTCCTGAATGCCCAGAAGACAGTCTCCATGACCTTTGGCACAAGCCAGAGACTTTCTCAGCTCCCATCCCTCCCCACTTTCCACCTTAGATGGGACCTTGCTTGAGGACAATGCTTCCTTTAGATACCTCAGGGTCTTTCTTAACCAGAATCACGCCTTTTCTGGACACATAGACATCCACAATAAACTGCACCTCAAACTGGGTGCCCTATACAGAAATCGTTGCTGTATCCCTCTGCAGGGCCATCTTGCACTCATCCAGAAGATGATTTTCCCTATTATTGACTACAGGAATGTAGTCTATAGTGCCGCATCCAAATCTTCCGTAACCAGACTGGACACTTCCTTCTGTTCCTTCTGCCATTTTGCTCCTGACTGCCCTCCCCGTACCCTTCACTGCAACTTGTACCGGTCTTTCTCCTTTCCCTCCCTGGAGGATAGGTGCCATGCCCACTGCGCCAATTTTCTAGCTAAATACTAGTTTCATTCTCTTCTCCCGTATCTCTTTTCTTCTATTTCCCTTAAGCAGTCTTCCTCCCACTCCCTTAGAAATGTTGAATCTCACACCCTTTTCATCTCATCTCATCCAGGTCTGCCTCAGCAAAGCAGGCATCATTCTTCTAACAATTCCTTAAAATATGGAACTCCTACCCACACCCATCCATTATGCTCCCTCCCCACATGTCCCTCCCTCCTAAAGGACCTCTTCTCCCATTCCTAGAGTTGTGTTTAACTCCGCCCTCCCTAATCACCACCTCACCCTAATTTTGCCTCACTGCACTATTCGTTTGTTAGAACTTATTCTGTTATACATAAATTAATTGTTTATTATTACATCCTGGATTGTTATAAAGACTGCTATCAATTTGTCACACTGTTGCTGTTTGCATCTTTTAATACTGTGATTCAATATTTTACTGTGTGTATCAATACTGTTTCCCTGTCCGCTCTCCCCCAGGACACATTTGGAAATGAGCAGTCTCTTCTCAGTATGTCTTTCCTGGTGAAACTTTTAAATAACTAAATGTGAATAATTTTACATTTCTTGGCATTGAAGCCCAGTTGCCAAACCCTCGATTGGTCTTCCAGCCTTTTTAGATATTTCTTCATTCCCCCCTGCCCCCTCCCAGCATGTCCACTCTGTTGCAGATTTTTGTGTCATCTGTGAATAGGCATACCTTTCTTTCCAGCCCCACTGAGATGTCCCTAATAAAGACATTGAAGAGGACTGGTCCTAGTTCTGATCCATGGGCACGCACTGGTTACCTTATCCTCCTTCGAGTGAACTCCATTTACCACCACTCTCTATCTTCTGTTACTTAGCTAACTTTGTACCCATTTCACTATTCTTGGACCCAATCCCCAGCTGCCTAGCTTGTTTACCAGTCTTCTGTGTGGAACAGCATTAAAGGCTTTGCTAAAATACAGGTAGGCCATATCCACTGCTCCTCTCTAATCCTACTCTTGTAACCCAGTCAAAAACTCTATCAGGTTTGTTTAGCATGATTTCCCTCTGTTAACCCATGCTGCTTCAGATCCTGCAATCCACTGTTTTTTAGGTTTTCCCCAATCTTATAAGTAGGGTTTCCATAAGCTTACCCACTACTGAGGTTAAGCTTACAAGTTGGTAGTTTCATGCCTCCCCCCCTATTTCCACTTTTGTGCAGTGGGACCACATCCACCCTCCTCCAGTCCCTTGGAACTTCCTCTGTTTCATGTGAATGATTGACAGGGCCATCAGAGGTGCCAAAAGTTCCTCCCTTAGTTCTTGCAGTATCCTGGGATGAACCTCATCTGGCCCCATTGCCTTATGTACTTTTAGTTTTGCTAGTTCTCTGAGGACACTCTCCTCTGAAAATTGGCTAGTGTCCACCTTCCTTCCCCAAATGCCCTTCCCTACCATCTGTGGCCCATCACCTACCATTTCCTTTGTGAATACTGAACAAAAGTACTTGTTCAATATGCCAGCTTTCTTCTGGTCCTCTTCACCCTTTTCCCCTTTCCCTTTCAGTCTAACTATCCCTGCCTTGTTTTCTTCTTTTCACTTATGTACATAAGAATGTTTTATCTCCCTTTTTGATAATTTGCAATGTTTTCCTTGGTTTGTGCTTACTTTCCTAACTGCCTTCCCTGCCTCCCTTTGTTTTTTGTTTTTTTTAAATTTCTCTTTATCCTCCTCACAGCCTGCCTCCTCCGACCCTTCAGCGATGACCCCCAGACATCCCACTGCCCGGAACCCTGCCCACACAGACCACAAATCCCCATGGAGCCGCGGTTTACCCCCCGGGCGGGGAAGAGGTGGAGGGTTCTAACCCTGTAACTTACATTTTCGTCGGTCTCGTGGTCTGTTGGGCGGGCACAGGCACATCATGGGCACGTCCAAGGTCCTCGCATCTTCCCGGATGAGGCAGGCTCTTTTTTCCTCTTTTCTCCTTCCCCGAGCAGCTGACGACCTCCCCTTGACGTCATGATGCGCACGTCGACGTCCGTGCTGCTCAACAGCCAGCCATCCCCTAGTGGGGCTTGCAGTTCCCCAGGCCTCCGCTCGGGGTCATGCAAGTGCCGGGCATCGGCCGAATCCCTCCCTGGAGCAGGCGAGCTGTCGTCGGATGCTCAAGCCTGTCTCCTCCCGGCCGACCCACCGACTACCCGAGTCCACTCCCGAACCCGGGTCGCCGGCGTGGAGCGAGGTGTGGCGTCCTGCGCCTCAACCCTCAGCGCCACCGGGCCGGCCCTCCCTTTGTTTTTCCTGGTAGCTGTCCCTATCCTCTCTCTTCTGTGTCATCTTGTACCTTTTGAACACTTGCTCCTTTTCCTTTATCTTCTCTGCTATTTCCTTGGAAAACCATAGTGGACTCTTTCTTCTCTCGCTCTTTTTATCTGCCTGACACAGAGGTTTGTTGTCTTCTCAATGGCCTTCCTTATTTTAACCTAGTTTTCCTCTACCCCTCCCTTATCCTCTATTCCTGATAGGGCTTCCCTGAGACACTCTCCCATTTTTTTGAAATCAACCCTCCTGAAATCCAGGACCCTTGTTTTAGTGTAGTTAGGTTCTGGCCAGTCCTTATGTTGAATCACACTGTATGATGATCACTTGTCCCCAGGTGGCATCCCATTGTGATGTCAGTGACACTGTCCATGTTTGACAGTACCGGTCAAATAAGCACCAGTCCAGCAACGCCCCTTCATGAGTGTGTTCCTTAACTAGCTGCCTGAGGAACGACCCTGCATGGAGTCTACAATGTCCCTAATTTTGACCATTGCTGCAGCAAGGAGGGTCCAATCCACATCCAGCAGATTGAAGTCCCTCACTAGCTGTACCTCACCTTTTAGCCATCCATTGGATTTCTTCTATCCCTCCTGTCCCTGTGCTGAAGGTCTGTAGATCAACCCTATCCTAATAGCATCCCCCTTGCCTGCCTCCAGGGTCACCCACAGTGCCTCCACTTTACCTGGTCCCTCCTGTATTTATGTGGCCTTTATGTTTTCCCTCACATAAAGAGCTACACCCCTCCCTTTTTACTGCCCTGCCTCTCCTGAATAGCACATATCATAATATTGCTACCTCCCAGTCCTGGTTTTCATTGTTCCAGGTCTCTGTAATTGCTACTACATCCAGTTCACCGGCTGCCATGGTAGCCTCTATGTCTGCCATCTACTTGTCCAGACTTTGAGCATTTGCACACATGGCTCTCCATTTTGTAATACCACCTACCCTCTTTTTGGCCTCTTGCTCTCCCCTCTTCCTGCACTATTTGCTTTTCTTTTTCCCTTTCCCCCTTCGTCTTGGTTGCCTATTTGTGTTTGTTCCTTTTGTGACTTCTCACCCTGGAGATTCCCACTGCTGACCCTATATGCATGTGTGGTGGGGGCAGACTAGGCCTTCCTGCCTATGCTACCTCCCTTCGTTAGTTTAAATGCTTACTAATGTAGCATTTAAACTGTTTACTGAGGATCTCAGATCACCTCCCAGATGGATGCAGACCATCACTACTATACAGGCCTCTATTTGTCCAGATGGAGCCCCAGTCACAATGAATCCAAATCCCTCTTTCTGCACCATTTCCTCAACCATAAGTTGAAGTCCCTGTTGTGGAGCTCTCCGTCATCCCCTTGCCATTGACAGGTAGTACCTCCAAGAAGACACCTCCCCAGTTTCTTGAACTCCTCCTGAACTGCCTCTGGCCTCTTCCCAGCCAGGTAATTTTTCCCCAAGTGGACAATGACATCTAGCTCTCAATTCATCTCTGCCTCACCAGCAATCCTTAGGATCCTTCTTCCATCCCTCTGAGATGTGGCACTGGGAAGACACCTTACCACCTCTCCTCATCCATTACTGTCCCCAACTATATCCCCAATATTAATTACTGAGTCCCCATCAGAATTCACTTCCTCCTCCTCCTCTGGTCCTCTGCTACCCCCTTGGGATATCCACCATGGATGACCTCCATCCCAACCACTACCTCAGGTGCCTCTGTGACACAGTCCCAACTTGCCAGTGTGGCATAGGAGTTCCATGAGTGGTATAGGTTTGGGATGTGCCTACATTCCACCACCTAACCCTCCCTAAATGAGGGTGACTGGACCAGTTACACCTCATTCCCAGCACCCTTTGAGGAAGGAGCTGGACTTGGTGGTCCTTGAGTGGGAGGATAGGTCCTCCTAATCCAAGCCATCTCGGCATTGAATCTGGTAACATTCTCCCTCAACCCACAGAGGTGTCTGCAGATTGGGCAGCACTGTGGTATCCAGAATGTCTCCCTGAAGACTTCCACCCCACAGCCATTGCACTACAACACTCCCATCATAATTGCTCCTTATACAGTATCTAGGCCTTACTGCTACCTCCTCTTTCTTCTACCACTCCATTAATTTACCCACAGGCTAAAACTCACATAAGTACTATTTGCACTCCACCTCTTAAGAGCCACCTACATTTTCTTCTCTCTCTCTCTCCCTCTTCTTACCTGCTGTTTCTTTCTATCCCTTACTAACTCGGACCATCTCACCCTCTATGCAAAAATCCTCAACCACAGGTGAATAACCTTCAAGTGCCTTAATTACACATGCTCCATCAGTGCTGCCTCTTTCCCACTGCCTGTGATGTCAGCCTATGTGTGGATTTGTAGGCTATATAGTTTGGGCAGGGAGTAGGCTAAAAATCACCAAATGTGCTGTGTTTTGTTGTGTTTATTTTCCTGTCCTCCACTACCCTTCATGCTCTTGTGCTACGTGTATGTGCTGCTTCCCAGTCCCATGCTGCTATGTCTAGCCTGTAGTTTCAATATATTTCATTATTTCTGTATGCTGTTTCCTGGTCTGCTTGTTCTCTGCTGTTGGCTAAAACAGAAAAAAGACAAACAAGAGAACAGAGAATGTAGAGTGCTTCTTAGCTGCTCTGTTTGCTGTTCCCCAGTCCTGCTGTGTTCTCCACTTTGGTTATACTGTAAACAGTAATAAATGAAAGCAGACAGAGAATTTAAAAGCACATTTAGCTGCACTCTCCAGCAACCTAGAAAGAATGGTAAAAATACCAGTCAGCCCTGCCCTCCGACTAATTTGTATGAACTCATATCTGGAATCACTACAATGCACAACTGTTCCTTTGCCAACTACATATCAATAAAGTAAATAAATCCAATACATTAATTTACCTTTAGTCATTTGCTATGCTTTAGGTTTGTTGTGAATTTTTAGTTTGCCCACAAATTGTGGCAAAGTCTGCTACTAGGCGTTACATATACCATTCACATAATCTGTACTATGCAATCAGATGCAGTTGCTGCAAACTTTGCTTTGTAAATTAGTGCAATTAGCACTTTCTGCTGAATTTTTGCCATGAATAGTGTAACAAACTTCACTGAAAATGGATAGTTTGTGCATAGTGTGGCAATTTGCATAGTAAAATTCACACAACTGCACAAATTGTACTATACTAATGTCGTGCACTACACTCCTCACTATGTGAATTAACATTACACAGAGCTAGTCTGCTGTGTAAACTCATCACAAATCCCCGTTTTGTTTCTAAAATGTGCAATTAAACAAGAATAATGTTCAGGGCATGAAAGCAGCTGGCCAAGATGGTTATGTTGCTCTTTTTTTGAGATGCAGTAAAAGTGAAAGAAGGTGGCCATAGGTAAATTCAGATTGGCTTTCATTTTGTGCCCTTTTCTTCATACTGACTTTTGGAATTTATGTAAACTCTTCAGTGTAGTAACTGGTATGGAAGTAAAACAGATTACAGATAAGGGATACACATAGGATTCTTGCTTCAGCTAGTAGTGAGTTAGTATTGGGGACTTTTGTGTTTGTGTTGGTTTGATGGAGTCTGCAACCAACTCACCATGTGACCAAGTATAGTCATGGATGATCTGACCTGCTAGCCCCCCTTGATTTTCAAATTATCTATAATTCTTTGAAAAAAAACTTTGTTAATGCACCAGTAAGGGTTCAGATTAAAGTGACAAAATTAGGAAAATGTGGTGTTAGTGTTCTCAACCTCACATCTGACCCTACCCGTAGGAAGCAAAAGGAAAAACATGGTTTCACTTTTGACTTCTTGCAAATCAAGCTGGCATTTTCCTTGGGGCTGTCAACCCTAACACTCCCCATTCCTTCAGTAAAGAAGCTGAGATGTGTAGACTATATGAGAAAGGGGTAAGCATTTTGGTTGACAACACAAAGGGACACCTCCAGGCTTGATTTGAGAAGTCACGGAGAGATGAAACCCTAATGTGTTTTCCTTTGCTGCCTGAAGGGTGCAGGTGGGTATTAGGATTGGGAACCAAAACACCACATTTCACTGCTTTTGTCATTGATGCATTAAGAAAGATTTTTTTGCAAATAATTTCCTTACTTTTGAGACAGTGTAAATATGTACTCTTTCATGCGTGTCCTTTTGGGACCTGTGTAAACATTGAGGGATGGAACCACAGGGCACTCCAGGCCCTGCGCTTACAATTTTCCCAAAACAAACAAAAAAATATTTGCTTGATTATATGGCTTGTTAAAGTTCCAATGTTATCCTGTGGCAAGTTTGATGTCTTCATTTTTATGTTTTTTTTTATATGGCCCCTAAATTGTTTTCTGGGGGAGTATTGTATTTTATTCTTGTAGTACTCATTAAGCCCTTTGTTTTAATATGTAGATTGTCTCTTAAGTGCAACTATTGAGTAAGTTATTGCTTGTTGAAGTTGAAATGTGGGAAACAAGTCCAAATTCTTTTTCATATGAAGGCATCATTTTTAGAATGAACAAAAAAAAAACATATGAAAAAGGATTGCTTTATATGAAAAAAGACTCAGAAAAAAAAACTAAGTCCAAATCTTTTTTTCATATGAGGATATTCTTTTTATGTGAATGAAAAAATATCTGAAAAAGATTCCTTCACACAAAAAATAATTGGAAAAGCTAATTCCAAATTCTTTTTTCACATGAAGGCATCCTTTTTGTATGAATGAAAGAAAAACATACAAAAAGGATTCCTTCATACAATAAAAGGAACAAAAAGTGGTCTAATTTTTTTTCTAAGAAGGGATCCTTTTTCTTATGGCCTAATTCCTTTTCCATATACCCATATGAAAAAAGGAAACTGAGTCACTAAAAGTATTTTAAAATGTATAAAGGAAACACATTACTGGGTCATTTTTTCCAAAATATAATGGCAAAATCCACCTAACAGGTTCAGATTAGCAAGATATATCTCTTGGTGTCTCTGCAGGATCTCATTTTAAGGAGTTTTCCAGAAAAAAAAATTAAAAATGGAAACAAGAAGGCAGTCATACAAAAAATTATTTTTTCTTTCAAAAAAGGATTACTCCTATATGAACACTGCTCATTTCTCATATAGAACAAATTCTTTTTTCATTCCAAGCAGCTATCCAAAAGACCATACTGAGCATGTTGAGAACCAACTTTTTAATATCCTATAACTTTGGAACGATTAATATTTTTTTCACTAAATCGGTGAAAGCCACCACTGTGGGACCAAGCCATTTCTACCCTGAAAATTTAAGAGCAAAATTCCAAATCATCTGGGCACTGGGGAATGGCAAACAAACAGAAAAAAAAAACTCATGTGTTCACTTTTTGCTGTTTCTTGAACTGCACTCTGAATGGAACAAAACTTTGCATGTGAAGAGATCATGCCACCAAGACTATGTATGCAAACTTTTGTGCAAAGCTCTTAAAGCAGCACTTGAATACAGAGAAGGGCTGTTACCACCTAACATCTATATTGTAGATTTAGCAAGATTTGTACTGGAAGCAAGCTACTTTGTTTTTGAGGATCAGTTCTTTACACAACACAAAGAAATGGCTATGGGTACTACCTTTGCCCCTAGTTTGGTGAACATCTAAATGGGGACTTGGTAAGACCAATATATTTATGATGGAATATTTAATGAATTTTTGGCTTATATCAAACTATGGAAATGCTACATAGATGACTGCCTACTCATATGGAGTGGCAGTTTAGAAAGACTTATGAGATTTCTAGACTACATCAGTTCAACATCAGAAAATCTCAATTTCACATACTATAGATCTCCAAAATATACCATTTCTAGATATATTATTGTAGAAAGAAAATGGAAACTGGAAACTAGACTGTATAGAAGACCCTCTAATGGAACACCATACTTAAAAGACAGCTGCCACCCAAAAGTGTGGTAAACAATATACCTAAAGGACAGTATATTAGAGCTAGGAGAATATGCTGCACACAAGAAGGATATGGAGAAGCAGCAGATGGATTAAATACTAGATTTTTAGAAAGAGGATATCCAAAATCCCTTAAACAAGAAGCAGATAATCATGCAAGGAACAAAACAGAGATACCCTGTGTTATAAAAAATAAATATAGAGTCCAAAATATTCCAACATTCGTGACCCAATATAATCTAAGAACACCAGATATTAGAAAATAATCAAATAGCATTGACACCTATTAGAAATAGACCCTAAACTGCAACAACTATCTAAAGAGAAACCTAGAATTTCATTTAAACATGGAAAAATACTGAAAGATACACTTGTGCATGCCATGGTAGCACCTACAAAACAACAACATAACTGGTTGCCACAACCTCCAAAAGGAAATTTCAGGTGTGGCCATTGTACACACTGTTTGAACACTTTCAGTACCCATAGTTTTACACCTCCTAGACCGGGGAAGATATTTACCATTCATCAGTTTATAATTTTCAGCAGCTGTGGCGTGATTTATCTTTTTACTTGCCCCTGTGCAATGGGGTATGTTGGAGATACCAAAAGAACATTACAATTTAGGATAGGTGAGCATAAAGCTGCCATCAGGAAAGGTAACTATGACTATGCTATGGCTGGACACTACAAAGAGGCAGGACATGGGTCAGAGGCCTCTTTAAAAGTCATTGAATTAGAAAAAATAGACCTAAATGAAAGAGGAGGTGATCTAAAATTAAAGCTTCTCCAAAGAGAAGCTTTCTAGATATATACTTTAAACACACTTATGCCTTTGGGACTGAATGAAGAAATACCTTTGTATAGTTATTTGAAAAAGATAAATCTGATATCTGCACTCATGATAAGACTTGGAGACTCTACGTGTGAATTTACACATGGCAAGACTTGCAGGCTCTGCCTATGTATAGGTAGCTTTTCTTAAAAAATAAAAGTTCCTTTGCCAAAATTACAGACAGCATGACTTGCAGGCTCTGTGTGTGTCCCCATACATATGATAAGACTTGAGGGCTCTACATGTGTAAAGGTAGGTTTTGGTGACCAAAGTCCTCTTGTATACATGTAAAGACTCTGACTAGCAATATACTGTACATGACAGGCTTGCAGATACTGCATATATGCTGTGGTCATAAAAATCTTAAAAATTCAAAAAAGTAAAAGAAATTCTTCCCTGTGCATAACACACCAATTTAGTTATTGACCACTATGACAAAAAAAGTTTTTCTGACCAAAAAAGTTGTTTGTGTATTTTAATGAATTATGAGTTATGAGAGTGACACCAAAATGGAGTATCATACTACTTAACATATTTTAGTAGTGTGACAGGATAATACAGCACTGTGTATGTATTTTTCAAGACATCCACTCCTTCAATGAGTACATGTCCAATTCCTTTAGCCTACTCTCTTACAGTAAGTCCCCCAGCCCCTGGATCATCTTAGTTGCTCTGTGCTGCACCGCCTCCAGCAAATGAATGTTCCTTTTCAGGTACAGCCACCAGAACTGCACATAGTACTCGAGATGAGGTCTAACCAGTGATCTAGCGGCAAGTACCTTCCCCTGCTTGATGTTATTCCCTCGCTATGCATTCCAGCTTCTTGTTGGTCATTGCTGCTGCCTTCCTACACTGTGATGAGTTGCTCATTGATCCCATGATGACCACCCCCAGATCCTTCTCCTCCTCAGTTTCTGCCAGCTGCACCCCCTCCCAGTTGGCAGCTTCTTCTTGGATTTTTTGCTCCAAAATGCTAACCTTTCCTTTATTGGCATTGAATCCAAGCTGTCAAGTGTCTGACCAAGTTCCCAGCTTATTCAGATCTTCCTGCTGATCCTGCCACCCCTCTATGTCATTCACCACTGCCTCTTCTTGGTGTCGTTGGCAAACAGGTTGATCCTGCTCTTGATTCCCATGGAAATGTCTACAATAAATACCCAAATAACACTGGACCCAGCACCGAGCCCTGTGGGACCCTGCTCATTACTGCCTTCATGGAAGAGAGTTCCCCCTCCACCACCACCCTCTGCTGCCTTCCCTGCAGCCAGTTTGTCACCCATCCCACCATTTTGGGTCCCGCCCTGTGCCTTCAAGCTTTATTCCTAGTCTCCCATGTGACACCGAATCGAATGCCTTGCTGAAGTCCAGGTACAGGACATCCACTGCATGACCCTTGTCCATCTGCCTAGTCACTCAGTCATAGTAATCTACCAGATTGGTTTGGCAGGATCTGCCTTTGACAAAGCCATGTTGCTTGCTGTCCAGCAGCCCATTATACTCCAGCAGGGACACCAGCATCTCCTTCAGGATCATTTTCATTAGCTTCCCCATGATGGACGTGAGACTCACCGGTCTATAGTTCCCTGGTTCGTCCTTGGGGCCACTCTTATTCAGGGGAACCACATGAGCCAACTAGAAATGCAGCAAATTTTAAATCCACCAGAGAAGTGGACACGATGTGGCAACTTCACATTGGTGGAGCACAACACGAAGTGGCAACCATAAAGTTCTCACTTCGTCTTCTCATTATGACTTTGAGTTGTCATTCTGCCTTAACGCGAAGTAAGGAGAAGTGACAACAAAATAGGCAGCCCCCCACACATCACATGGCTTACAGTACTGTAAGTCACATGCTTTGGCCAGGTAGGAAGGGAGTGAGTCAGAAAAGCAGTTACTTTCACTTTCTCCTTTGCAGTTGTAGAGGGAGGAGACTTTTTTGGTGAGGGAGGAGAGCAGTTGGTTTCCCAGTGATTTTGTGTGGAAAAAAACAGCTTTTTTAAAAGCTACATCTTTATTTATTAAAGCAGCATTTTTTATTGAAGAATATCAAATAACACTTTTGAGTCAAAGACTCCTTTACAAAGTTTCCATGTCATTAAAAACAGTGACAACAGGGACAATAGTAACAACTAACACAATAATTACAGATATGGTTCAAAATGGTTACAAATGGATATGAAACTTTTTTACAGATGACACAGTATAACAGCTGAGAATACAGAAATTCAGAGTGCTGCCAAACATAGGTACACACTGCAAAGGGTAGCAGGTACAAACATACACTGCAGAGAGGTGGTGCAAGCCATGCCTTGGTGGTTATTTGCTGGCCAAGGCTGGACTGAGACATCCATTGTCAAAATATAGGCATGCCTATGGGCGGCTGGACCAGTGTTAGGTCTATAGTTGAGGAGGGTGGGAAGGGGGAGTAGGAAGGTCAGATTTAAGGGCAGTCACAGACTGATTCATGGATGATTAGGTCTCTTAGTTGGGACTTGAACCGACCAAGTTTGGGTTCAGTGATGAGGGAGTTAGGGAGTGACTTGAACCAGTTTGGGGCCAGATATCTAAAAATTCATTGACCCGAGTTGGTCTTGCAGTGAGGTGCCCTGAAGTGGGTTGTCGCTGATTGCCATATGAGGCAGGTGGACAGTGGTGCCTGGAGTAGGGGAGAGAGGGCAGGTAGGAGTAGCCCTGCTGTTATTTTCTTTACAAAGAGGCAGGCCTGATATTTTAGCCTCCCATCAAAGTTTAGCCAGTTTGTTGAGGAGTAAAAGGTGCAGGTATGTGTTAGTCTAGTACAACCTGTAGCAAGTCTGCAGGCCATATTAAGGGCCAGTCTAATTTTGTGGAGGTGTGTGTTGTCGGCTGCCCCATAGATGATAATCCCGTAGTCTATTAGTAATGGTGGTGAAGCAGTGGCTTCCAATTTGCTGGAGGATGATCGTGGAGTGAAAGCGGATTCACGGAGTGCCCATGAACGTGAACGGAGTACTTCGAAAGAGTAATGGGTAAATAAGTCTCATTGAAAACAATTACTTCGCGTTACTCTGCCTCCCCAAACCACTACTCCACCAATTCTTAAGGCAAAATACATTGAAAACAATGTACTGTGCTATACTTCACCTTGTTTTTAAGCCCCAAAGGTGAATTTTGCAGTGATTCATGGGATTTCAGGTCACATGGGCTCTAGATTATTCTGCACAGCCTCAGTTTGGGGTAGTGTATGTATGAAGCTGTAGGAGAGAATCTGCTCTGACAGCTCTGTGATTCAAACCTTCTAAAAGCTGTTAAAAAGCCTTTTGAGGTGATTTGTTTTGCTGAAACTTTAGTTCATCGATTATTGGAAACCCTCCTGTGCTTATATCATGGAACATTTATTGTTTGTGTGTGGATTTTGAATGTTAATGTACAATATTCAGTCTGTGTACTGAGAGACAGTGGAAGTGTGCTTTGGGGGAGGGGCGTATCTGTAGTGCAGGTAGGTAGATCCTGGGTAGTGCCTGAAAATAGTCATTGTCATGGTTAGTGCACCTACCCAGTTACCAAAAACTAAATAAATAAAATTAACTTAGAGAAAAAGACAGAGCTTTCTGTTTTGGTGATATTTTTTCTTGTATAACTATGTTAATGTACACACAGTAATATTTTCAATAATTCTTGCTTCTTGCCATTTTTTTGCCTATTGTTGTGGTGCGCAGTGCATAATTTTAGTTTGTTTAAAATATATGGTTATATTACTGAAGTTTTCAATTTGCTACGCATTACTTAGTGTGTGTGAGTATGCGTGTGATGCGTGTCATCAAATCAGACACCTTTTATTGTGCCACATAATTTCAGCAATGTGAACCTGCTATGCCATCCACTGCAGCTGTGTAAGTTTTGTACTTCTTTGTGGTATCTTTCTTTACTAGTACTAGTACTAGTGACTGTTACTACAGCAGTGCAATACATTGCCCCCCCAATGGCCTGCCCCAACCAGAAAAGGAGTTCTTTTCCAGATTTTTGAATTTCTGATGGTGACCATTGGTTAGGTGTCGTGCCTTTGCATCTGCATCTCTTCAGTGTGCAGCGCAATCTTAATTTGTCTGTGCATTTGCATCTTTTTAGGGCCCAATCTCCATCTCTAACTTAAGTCACAGTTGTTACTTTGGCTTCCCTTCAGAGTACTGGACAGATGTGGTGCATAATTCTGCATGAACATTGTACTCATTAATATGCATTTTTAAGTCGGGACCATTATCAAGAGTCATTCATCACACAAATCACGTTCTTCATCATCACGGACGGTCACAAATGCAGTCACAAATCACGATTTATGATCATGTCACGAATCACAACATCAATATTTTTTAATAGTTACTTGGATGTATTGTAAGCCTGTTTTGTAGTATCTCCATGCTTCACCACTCCTCCATTGTACTCATTAATGAGTGTTTTAAGTCTGGGAGGTTTGTGTCACACCTCATCGAGGGGCCCAGGGAAGTACAGCCATAGGCATTCGCATTTCGTCATCTTCACGGTCACAAATGTAGTCACAAATCACGATTTACGATCATGTCACGAATCACAACATTAATTTTTTTTAATAGTTACTTGGATGTATTTTAAGCCTGTAAGAAAAATAAAATTTACAGAAAGAGCAAATTAAGTAAAAAAGAGTACAGAAAAGACAAAAACAAATGTAGCTTTTAAAAAAGCTGTTGGGTCTAAATTAAAGTTTAAATCTCCTCCTCTCTGATCTCAAAGTACCAGCAGTCGCAAAACACACTACTCTCTCTCCATCTACACAGGAGAAAGTAAAAGTGTCTACTTGTATGACTCACTTTCTTCCTGCCTAGCTAAAGAGCATGTGACTTACAGTACTGTAAGCCAATTGATGTGTGGGGGCTGCCAAATCTGAAACACCAAGTGGGTCACTTAGAATCATAATGAGAATCGAAGTCCATTAAAACAATGGCTTCACCTTACTTGATGTTGCCATTCCGCCTTAACGAAGTATATGACAAAGGTGGAGTGAGCACTTTGCATTGCCACTCCACATGGTGGAGTGGCAACGCTGGCGCTCCACTTCGCGCTCTCTACCGGCGCGAATTTAAATTCCGCTGCATCTCTATCTATTAGAGATAGAATAGATGCAGAGACAGCTAGTGGAGAGATTCCAGTGGGAGGCAGTGTTTATAGCAATGAAGAAGACCAATACATACATTGACAGCGTTGCTCAGTATCCAGATGTGGTCATGGTAGGTATGACCAGAGTCTAGGGTGATACAGTACCTAGGTATTTGAAGGTGGTAACCTGTTCAAGGGGTCATTTAGGAGTTCAGTATGAGCAGGGATTGTCCTATGTTCTTGTTTTGGGGTGCTAAACATCATGGATTTAGTTTTTGTAATTTAATACTAGCCTATGCTGAATGAACCAGGATTCACCTTTAGCATTATAATTTAGTTTTTGTATTGTGTTTGTGATTTTTTTGGTACTGTATGTTTTTTATAAGTTTTGTTTTGCTTTGTGTTTGTGTATATGTGACTGCATGTGTGCATGTCTGAGAGTGTGAGACTGAGTGCGGGTGAAGGTTAGGCGTTGGGACTCATTGATAGCTGGGGACTTGTGTGCAATGGACCCGGGACAAGGAGAGTCTGTGGTCGTGAGCACGGGCAGAGGAGAGGAGTGCACACACATGGGGCAGTCGGTGTTATTGGATGCTCCTGGCTCTTGGGTGTTGCTTCCCCTGCATGGAAGCAGCAGCAGCACCAGTGCCACCAGTGGCTGTGCATTCACCTACTCCACCACTACCACCACCACCAGTACCAGCTGCAGGGGCTCCAACAGCTCCCCCTCCACCACCTCCACAGCTGCAGGTGGAGCCCCAGGAAAATGGAGGTGGTCTAAGTAGTGTATCTGGTCTCCCCCACAGCTCCCCAGTGTGGGAGTTTTTTAACTGTGTGGGTGGGAGACAGCACAATCATGGTTTGCCACCTGTGTGGTGTGCTGGTGTGCCATGGCCCCCGGGGAACACATTCGGGGACTGGTGGCCAGCACATGCACATGGCAAACCACCACAAGGCAGAGTGGTAGACTGCCACTGAAGGGGCCAGGTATCCACCTGCTGGCCTTCTGTGGCAGTGGTTGAGGGTGCTGGGGGTGACATTGTGCCTCGCCGCCACCGCGGAGGAGGCAGCTGCTCCACCACTACCACCACCACAGCCACCAGCACCACCCTCTCCCCACCACAACTACCTAGGTTTCCTGCTGCAGTGGACCCTGCCAAAGTGCCTGCAACACAGGCTGACATTGCACTGGTGTGGGTGGCCCTGGAGTAGAACAGTGAGAGAGGGTGGGTGCTGAGCAGCAGCAGGTTGATCAATCCAGCAACAGCAGCTGCAAATCGTGACAATGCTGCATCTGCTGCTCGAACACAATGGCATCCCCCATTAAGGAATTTTTTTCTGGACCCCCCCACTACTGTGCTGTACTGTTTTTGATTGTTTTTTTTTTTGTTGTTTAATAATAGACATTTTCTCTTCTGTTGTTGCAGTGCCTCAGTAATGCTTTTTATTTTGGAGTGCTTGTGGACAAGCTGTTGTGAGCAGTGCAAGTATGATGTGTAAAATTGCATGTGTGCAGTCAGTGTTGTTTCGTGTGTGTGTGTGTGTGTGTGTGTGTGCATGTGTGTGTGTGTGTGTGTGACATCAGATATTGTGCAGCTTATTGCAAACATATACTGCTGTTGCTGACTTGTTACAGTGTTTATGTTATAAAGAATAGCGAGCAGAATAAGATATATTTTATTGTCACAATCATCATCAGCGGGCTAAGTGATACGATACTTTTTCAGAGGTGTCTGGCCAGAGTGCACCTTAGTCACATTATATACTATACTGCACACATAACTTTAGGACAGCATGTGTTCTTTGTGCTATGATGTCCTCAAAGTCATGTGTGCTCAGTGACCCGATACATCTGAAAAAATATCATATCACTTAGTCCGCTGGTGCTGGTGGTACCAATAAAATATACATCAGGTATTCTTTGTTATCTTTATTCTTGATACTGTAATAAGTCTTACCATATATATGTTTGCATGAAGCTGGACAATGTATGCACACAC
Source organism: Neoceratodus forsteri (assembly GCA_016271365.2). NCBI lineage: Eukaryota > Metazoa > Chordata > Ceratodontiformes > Ceratodontidae > Neoceratodus > Neoceratodus forsteri. The sequence goes on along the minus strand of CM028131.1, from coordinate 541,257,371 downwards.
AGGAAAGAACAGTGACAGCACACATGCAGTTTAGCACAACATGCTCGCATTGCTCAGTCTTCATGCTGTTTGTGAAACACTTAAAATCTGATTCATGAGTCCCAACACAAAGTAAACATTACTGAGGCTCTATAACTATTTTGTTTGTGAAACAGACATGAAAAAGATTCACCAAGTTACAGCATTGCACCCGATATATGGGTGCCTTACTTCCAGAATCTTTCTTGCTCCACATATCCTTACATAGTGCAATACATTTCTGTGAAACCACCTGTAATTTCATTATAGTGTGTCACATCATGGAGAATTCCCGGTTCATAAAGCCACCCCAAATTCTACCCCCTTTCTCAAGCAATATTAGGACAAGATGCCGGGAGAGCACTGGTGTGTGTGCTCCATTATAGTGAATGTCCGATTGTCCAGCAGCTTCCAAATGTTTCTTTATGCTATAATGGTCAGTTTGTGGTGAAAAGTGTGGGCACGTTTCCAGTAACAAGAGCCTTGTTAGTGGAAACATGCCCATATTTCACCACAAAGAGAACCTTATAACATAAAGGAACATTCGGATAGCAGCCAGACATTCACTATAGTGGAGCATAAACCTGCGCTCCGCCTGGCATCATGTCCTAATATTGCTGAGGAAGGGGGGCAGAATTTGGGTGGCTTTTATGAATGGGAATTTCTCCATGATATGACACACTGTAATGAAATTACAGGCAGTTTTCACAGAAATGTATTGCACTATGTGGAGCAAGAAAAATTCCCCTGGAAGTAAGGCGCCCACATATTAGGCTAGGTGCAACACCATAACTATGTAACATGATGAATCTCTGTAAAGCAGCAGTGCAGCAATCTGTTGGGAACGCTGACCTATATTTTTTAAAGCTACATTACAACTTCCTTAACTTACATCCTGACTCGTATGATACTATAATTTCCAGTATTTGAGTCTGCTGTACTACCTTTTTTATGTGTGAAATAATGAAAGGAGCATTCCTTTTAATATGGTGCTGACCAGGTCTTCGTCAATATTTTCTGCTGCTTTTCTCCATCACATAAGTTAGTTGTTATATATCACTTCTGTTGTAAATAAACAGTTATGCAGCAGGCAGTATTTTATGACTCCACAGAAGAATATTTATTGAAAAGCAGCTGGAAATAAATACAAAGCTCATCTTAACAATATTGAAAGATGTGCTAATTTTTTTCATACATGACAAAAAGTAGTCAAGTAAGTAAAGCAGACAGAAATTGTGAAAAGAAGTGTATCATTCAAGTCATGACTCAGAGGTAACTAGCGGATGGTAATGTAAATAGCATAAAAAAGTACAGTTCAAAATTATCACCACATTCTTGCAATGCTGCTTTAATTGATAATGTCAGTATGACATCATGAGTTCACGAACACACAACACCTAAAATGCATCCACCTTGTGTCCAGAAAATTGACAAGTGGTAACAAAGTGAAATGGAGCATTTCAGCACATACAAAGTCCACCAGAATAAAATGATGACAGTGAGTGAACTGTTGCTGGTCCAATGTGTGCTGCAACTCGAGCAAATGCAATTTGATCATCTCAACTGGATGGAAGGGTGCCTTTGTCTGTACACTAATAGTAGCCTTGGTGAGTTGATATATATAGCTATATATTTGGGTATTATGTAGGTGAGGGGGTTGACATGGACATGTACTCATGGTATTGTTCTGTGTCTCAGGTCACAGATACTGTTGGTGTGCACATTCCAGTGCTCAATGAGAATTTTTTGTGTAGAAATTTGAAATGGATAACTCTCAAGCACATGAAGGTAAGTATTTTTTTTTGGGGGGTGGGGAAGCATATTTGCAGGTTTGTCTGTAATGGTTTCTTATTTTGTTACTTCTTCACAGATTTCATCTGCATCCTTCTTGAGTCTGGTTGTTAACGATGGTCATGGTCATCTAATGAAATGACTTCTGTGTTGTATGTGTGCCCCAGTCCGGGGGCTGATGTTGAAGAACTTGTTTGGGTAAGGTCACTTTGACAGAACAACAAAGCATATGGAAGTTTCCTAAGAAAAGAAATGAATAACTTCATACAACTTAATTGTAACTTGTCCCTGGTTCTCAATCTCAAGTCAAGTTACATTTCAAAACCACATCTTTTCAAGTAATACAACCTGTGTGCAACTTTTTCAACACTGTAATAGACAAGGCTGCACAGCTGGAAGTTCAGAATACAGTGCATGAATGATATCTTACAGAAAAAGTTTTGGTGACGTACACATGTCAACTAGTTTATGAATCATACTTAGTCGCTTTTGCTGCAGTCTTTCCAAAACAATGAAATGGATGAAATAAAATCTTCTTACTTATCAGAATGTATTTAAAATGGATATTCCATTGGTTCCTCTGTATGGTACAGCTGCAGTACCATTCCTACCGAGTTTCAGCGAAGGAGAGTTTTTTTGTTAATTTGTAAAAAAAAGGAAATAAGTGTACCGTATGTGTTTGACCATTGTGGCTCTAAAAAGCTACAGAAAACAAAACATACAACTAAAGGAAGTTAAATAGCATAACAAACATTGGTACACATACTCACTTTATGGTTTAAATAGTAAGAAGCTTTGCACCTGTGGCTGAGGAATGTGGTCTCCTGTTCGAGTCCCTCTGCCTTGGCATGGTAAATGTAAATGTAATGGGGAAACATTGTCTGAATGACACTGGTGGTGGGTGCTGGTGGTGATAGCTGTGGCACATGATGACATTCTCTGTTATATCTTCCTGCATCTGGTGGTGGTGGTGGCAGTGACTAACATCAGTCCTGGTGGTGGTGGTGGTGGTCTGGGGGTAGAACAGATTCATGCTCAGTGGTGGCAGTGGCTAACATCAGTCCCAGTGGTGTGGTCCAGGGCAGTGGACAGACTCATGCTCAGTGATGGCAGTGGCTAACATCAGTCCCAGTGGTGGTGGTGGTCTGGGGAGCAGACAGACTCATGCTCAGTGGTGGCAGTGGCTAACATCAATTCCAGTCGTGGTGATGGTTCAGGGGGTGGACAGACTCATGCTCAGTGGTGGCAGTGGCTAACATCAGTCCTGGTGGTGGTGGTGGTCCTGGAGGGCACACCGCCTTTTAACAACTTCAGTTAAAACCCGACAACATTAACCACATCATTATCCTCATAAAGAAAGCTGCCCTCACAGTCATCTATGTCTGAAGTCTGACCACTGGGAAATTCTTTCTCCATTGTGTCATCATCTACATCAGTGGTGTGCCGTTTTAGGCAGCCACTGCCAGTGCCACCAGGATGGTCCATTTCCACATCATCAAAACCACCATGACTAGACCGAGGTACAAATACCGAGGTTGCAGTCTGTGTTGGTATGTGCCTTTCATTCATTTTAATGAATACTAGAAAACTAACATTTTCAGGAGACAGGTTTGTCTGGCGATCCTGACTGATTGTACCTGCTGAGCTGAATACCCTCTCAACACTTACACTGGAGGGTGGGCATGTGAGGTACTTCAGTGCCACTGCAGTCAGCTCTGGCCATTCACTGACCTTTCCACTCCAGTACAAAAGAGGATCATCAGTTATTGTCAGATGCCTGTTTTAAGACAAATATGACTCAACCATTCTCTGTGCTGCACTAAGTCCAGTGGTTGATGCATCATCCTGTTCTCCTGAATCATTTATTTCACAAATTCCCACTTGGGACAAAGTCTCCAGAAGCAGGTTGACGCCAGCCACTTTGGATGACAGACCACCTGGAACTGCAGTCCCCTTCCCCTTGCAGGATTTGCTTGTTGGTCCTCCAGGTACACCTTCAGTTGGATGATGCTGCTTAGGTTTGCTGACCTTGGCACGTGACTTCTGTGCCCCATGAACCAAGTGCACCAGTTGACCATTGATATGTTTTGCCTGTTCAGGCACTCCCTCTAGTACTGGTGCAATTCCACGTTTGTATCGTGGGTTCAGCATTGTTGCTATGGCAAAGTTGTCACTATGCTGAATGCTCACAATGTGACGATTCTGGTCAAATACTGTCAGAAACATACTGCTACCACTGTCTCCAGCAACATCAAGGCCATGCTGTACATTCACCAATGTCTGCCTCAGTACCCACAGCAGTGGAATTGATTAGCTAATGGAGGCAGACTCGCTACTCACTGCCTGTGTGGCATGTTCCAAAGGCAGCAAAATTGTTATTACAGAGTCCATGAGGTGGGCACTGTTCAGTCATCATAGACATGGAGGCCCTGGAACTGTCACGGCTAGTGTGCATCAAAAGATATTCTGAGATGGCTTTGTATTGTTCATACAACCTCTCTACCATGTATAAAGTGGAGTTCCATCAGGTGACAACTTTCAGCTTCAAGCAGTGCTGAGGCAGGCTGTTTTGTATCTTTGACTGCCGCAGTTGGTCACGGGCCTTTCCAGATCATGAAAAGTGAGATCAGATACGTAGTGCAGTGGTCAGCATTTCCTTTACATCATGGTGCTGCAGAAACTCCTACACCATAAGATTTAAACAGTAGGGCATGCATGGAACACGAAAAAAAAAAACACCATTCGTGATGCATTTCACCACATTTGACCCATTGTCACTTGCTATGAATCGAGCTCTCAGGGACAGGGGGTTTAGTCACTTGTCAATTTCAGACAATACCATGTCCAACATGTTCTCACCAGTATGTGAACAGGTCACATTGATCATAGCAATCGTTGCATGCTGTCAAATTCCTGGAAGATTGCTACCACAACAATCCTCCTCACTGCACTGATTATTCAGACTACCAACATCACAAACAACCCCCGGCACCTGCGCCCAGTGTGCAGTTATACACAAATATGAACTCCCCACTGTTCTGCCACTTGTCCACATCTCCATACTTAAATGGATGAATGGAGAGGAGGAATGTTGAAGGGCATGTCTTACTGAGTCGGACACAGTATGGAACAAATCGGGGACAGCACGGGTATAAAAGTATGTCCTGGATGGGACTGTCCATTTTGGACAGGCACATGCAGCAAACCACCGGAACCCAGAATTCTCCACAAAGGAGAAGGGCAAAAGATCAATTGCCAGCATTTCAGCTACAGCAGCATTAAGTTCACGTGACACTGTATGATTGGGGTGGTACTTCAGCTTATGCTCAAAAACACTCTGTAACGTGGGCTGACTTAAACGTTTTACATGGGGTGTGATCACAAATGGTTGTGCTCTGTGATGAATGGCATTGGCAGGGGGTGGAATGTGGACGTTTGATGAAGCAGTTGCACAGGTGATGATGACAAACCCAGAAATGCAGTTATTTTCCAGATTTGCCAACAGGGGTTGATGTACTACTTGCACTAGACATACTGCATTCACCACCACCACCACCACCAAAACTGTTACTCTCACCAGCACTGGACAACATTTCAAAGTCATTATGCTCCTCCACCTCATCTTGCCTGTAGTAATCCTCTACTCTTATTACCTCACTACTGCACATGTTTAATTTACTACTGGACTTAACAGTCGTGGAAGGAGATAACATGCTCATTATGGTTGCTGACGAGGGTGAATGCCCCACTGTGGTAGTAGCTGCCATCTTGTGCTGGGTCCACAGTGCCATATGTCTATTCTTAAGATGTGTATGCTGTCCTCCAGTGCCTATATGGCTCCCCTTTTTACCTCAACTCACACGGACATGGCAAATCTGGCAGATTGCAACTAACTATTCATTTGCATCTTGAACAAAAAATCCCAAGCAAGGGATTGTGATGCTCTACTTTAAAATGTCCATAATACTTATTTAACTCCATTCTTTTAAGCACTGAAGTGGGGGCACATGATGTTTCGGGCACTGCTCACCTGGACTGCTACTGACCACCATGACTACCTATCATTACTGAATCATAATCATCAACTGAAACTGGTAAATCACAAGTTTTTACAGGGGGGGGATTACTGCAAATAGACTTAGACACAGCCACTTTGAATTTCATTTTCTCCAGTTCCCAACTGGGGTCAATTACATCATCATATTCATCAATGTCACACACATACACATCTTCTTCTTGGATGGACTGCATGTTGCAACAACAGCAACATCATCATCATTACATTCACCATCATTATTTACACCACCATCACCTGATATTTTTTCATCACACTGTGAATCACTACATGGAAAATGTGTGACATTAACCGCCACGGTGGACAAAATATCACATTGTATGCTATCATTGATGTGATCATCAAAATCCTCAGGTTCAGTTACTGGGATGTTACTGGGAAGTATGACAACATCTACACTGCCACTCACTTGCATTGCTTCACACTCCACTATATTTTTGGATACGGTACACTGGTCAGAATTCAAACTTGAGGCACCAATACTAATACTACCACCACCACTAACACCACTAAGACTGACACCACAGGCCGGGAAAACATCATCTCCTCCAACTATGAGTGAAGCTACTGATTGAGCTGTAAAAAACATTGCAGGAGAAATACCTCTCCTCACATCAGCAATGCACTTCTGCATCTGCTTACTACCACACCCACAGACTATCTTACTGCCAGCAGTGCCATTGTGAGAACCAGCTTTGCTTGCACGTCTCTTTGCGGGCATTTTGGGGGATCAACAACAATATTATAAACAAATTTAGATTTTGCTACATTCACTATCTGATTGGGGGGACGCTGGATGTGAAGCCAAAAAAACAACTGTGGCTTCAGCAACAGATAGTGACTGTCACGGAATGAAAAGAACTTCAGTAACCAGTGGTGCTGATGAGGTCACAAACAATCAATCTGGTAAAAATTCCTTTTGCCAGTGACGGTGGGGGGACTGACTGCATATTTTATGGCAGTACAAGCAGCAAAACAAAGAACAGATCCACAATCGCAGTACAAAAATCAGGCAACTGCAGTGGATAGCAGGTTCACACTGCCTGCGCCTGCAATTACACTAGTCCGTGGCACACTTAAAGGTGTATTATTTGATGTCAAGCAACACCGCACACACACTCACACACAGAACAGTTTTCTCTACAATGCTGAATGAGTAATGCATAGCAAATTGGAAAGTTCAGTAATATGGTACGTATTGTTATGTAAACAACCTGAAATTATGAACTGCTGCACCAAATCCACACAACACACAATCAGCAAGAAAATGTCAACAATTACTGACAATATTACTGTGTGTACATTAACACAGTCAGTTACATAACAAAAATATAACAAAAAACAAAGAAATCACTATTTCTCCAACTTAAATCTACCTACACCACAGATATCCCCTCCCCAAAGTACACTTCCACTGTCTTTCACTACACACTCAATGTTGTACATTAACATTCAAAATCCACACAAAAACAAAATGCTCGATGATATGAGCACAGGAGGGTGTCCTACAATCAATGAACTAAAGTTTAAGCCCCCAAAAATGCAGAAATGTTTTTTTAACAGCTTTTAGAAGGTTTCAATCATGGACAGCTCTCAAAGCACACTGTCTCCCTACGCTTCCTACACATACTACCCCAAACTGAGGCTGTACAGATCAATATAGAGCCCATGTGGCCTGAAATCCCATGAATCACTGCAAAATTTGCCTTTGGAGCTCAAAAACAAGGTGAAGTGAGGCGAAGTGAGTTGTTTTCAATGCAATTCACCTTAAGATTTTGGTGGAGTAGTGATCTGGGAAGGCAGAGTAATGAGAAGTCATTGTTTTCAATGGACTTGGCGTTACTCAATATAATGCAATACTCCACTTCGCGTTGTGGAACTCCATAAATCCGGCTTTACTCTGTGAATCAGTTCCTGGAGCAGATTGAGGCCCTTCGCCCCACAAGAGCCCACTTCCAGTCCATGGATACACATCCCGAATTCAGTAAGGCATTGAATAAACCTGTCAAGGGTACCACCAGGATCTCTGCTATCTCCTTCAATACCTTGTGGTGAATGCCATCTGGCCCTGGTGCCTTGTCCACCCTCAGTGCTTTCAAACCTTCCAGGACTACCATGATCACCCCATCTGTCCATCTCTTCTCAGCCTTAACTGCCCCCCCACTCCCCTTGGGTAGTGCTCCCCCTCTCTCCTTCGTAAATACCGAGCAGAAGTAGTCATTGAGTGCTTCTGCCTTTTCCCTCCTCTTCTCTACCCATCCCCCATCTTTCTTTATATTTACTATATGTTCTGTACAGCTTTTTTCTCCCTGATGTACCTGAAGAAGTTATTCTCCCCCTCTTTTATGCATTGCACCAGCATTAGCTCTTTGGTGGCTTTTGCTCTTCTTACTGCACTTGTCACCTCCCTTGCCTCCTGCAGGTACTCCTCTCAATCTTTCCCCCTCCCTGATTTCCTGTATCTCCTAAATGCCATCCTTTTTATCATCACCTTATCCACAACCTCCTTGCACATCCAGCTTGGCTTTTTGCCCTGCCTTTTACTCAAGTCCTGCTACAGAAGTTTTAGCTCTAGTACCTCTTCTTTATGAGCTCCCATCTCTGGTCCATGTCCATGTTAGGCTGAATCCTGGCCAGGTACCCACTCACTATCTTCCCCATCTTTGCAAAATCTGCCTGCATGAAATTTGCACCTTCATATTGGTTGCCACCCTCTCTTTGCTTATAATCAACCTGCACCATACTGAGTGATGGTCACTGTCTGCTACTGGTTTGTCTACCTTGATATCCCTCACAAATTCCCCATTTGTGAGCACTAGGTCTAGGGTGCCTCTCCTGCTCGATTCTCTGACCATCTCTGCCAGGAAGCTTTCCTGAAAGGTGTCCAGTAGTATCTTCTCCCTTTTACTGCTGGTCGTCGGGGTTCCTCAGTCTACCCCCAGCAGGTTGATGTCTCCCACAACAACCATGCTGCCCTTCCTGCATGCCTTTTTAATCTGTCTTGCAATTTCCTTATCCAACACTTATGACTGGGATGGTGGCCTGTGCACCACTCCAAATCTGAAAGTTCTATTCCTGGAATCCTGGATTAGCAGCCATAAGGACTTTTTCACCCTCCTCCTCCTCCCTAATGCACCTTAGCCTTTCCCTTATGTATAATGCCACCCCCTCTCCTGTTTACCCTATCCTGTGGAATATTCTGTAGCTGGGACCACCAGATCCCAGTCATGGTATTCAGTGGCCCGTGTTTCTGTGATTGCTGTCATGTCTACCTCTCTTTCCACCATGAGGGCCTGTAGATCATTCATTTTATCCCCCAGGCTCTTAGCATTCATGGTGACCACCTTCCATCCCTTCACCTCCCCAACCCTCTGCCCCCCCTTCTAGCATCCCCACTATTGTTTCCACCTAGTACATCACCCTTGTTCTGGGAAGGAAGCCTACTCTGCTTCCCATCTCGTGGCAACTGTATGCTCTCCCTCCACCTGTTACCCCCTCTCATAGTTTAAATGATCAGCTGCCTCAATGTACTTCCCAAGTTTCCATTTTAGCACCTTGTTGCCCTCTTCATTTAGGTGCAGTCTATCCTTAGCATATAGACTACTGTCCTCCCAGGTCTTTCCCCACCCTCCCACTAACCCATTCTCTTTGGTGTGACACCATTTACCTAACCATTCATTGAACTCTGTGATCCATTAGCAAATGATTGCTCTGTCTAGTCTTGCCAAGTTTTCAGTTGATTGACATGACTAGACAAAAATAATCTGACACTGCACTACTGTATATATCTGTAATAATGACTAATAGCCACAGCATCATATCTTATAACATCAGATGTTGTGGGCAGCCCAATCGTTCCATGAAATATGCCTCCAAAAATGCATCATTTAGTACTAATGAAAGAACTTCTTAATGTAGCCCCCCAGATGTGAGCATATCTTTATGGGATCACTGGAGTTCAATCCCCTGACAGAACTGTTTCTTTCCCTCCTTGTCCCATGGACTTCAGTAACAGGACTAGGTAGTTAGCAGCAGATCAGCAGGACAGGAGACTTTGTTAATTTCATCTCTGGTGAGCTGCACAGAGTAGTAATGCTTAATTATGCCTCTTGGTTTCATTAACTACTGTAGGTGATCTATAGCAGTTCCAGTATTATCATCATTACTGCAAAGCCTACATCTTTCACACCATAGTTCTCAACACCATCAGCATGACTAGTCTATTTCTCACTATTATAGCAGCTACACTGTACATCCTCCTCTGCCAGTCTATTTAAATAACTAAAACTAATAAAATGTTTCATGGATGGACTGTTCAAATTGATTGGATACAGATGCAAATATGAGAGGCTACCTTAATCAGTGTTTGCCACCATGAATTCAGGAACCAACCTTTGAACCTCTTGTAAAACTACACTCACCTTGTTGTCAATGCCTCTGAGTTGGTAGTTCTTAAACATGATATTAACTCCCTGCCAGGAGGTTTATGAGTTGTTTGCTTTTCAATATATAATTTCATTGCAGATACTGATTGTTACATTTAAAACGGAAGAGTGCCATGAAGCATTGGGATTTAGTGATTTGCTGACCCAGTAAGGGTTAACATCAGTCCCAAAGATTATTTTATTGATTTACTCTACCTATCGCCTCACAGTAGAGATGTTTACAATCGCGAAGTTATTGTTTATTTATGATTTAAAGTGATTTCTCCGCTCCTTTTGTTTGTATATATAAGTGTATCATGAGTGTTGTTGTTTAATGCGATTTGGATTAACAAAATAAGATTATATTATACATTTAGATTTGAAGTAGACTAATGGGATAGTTTGGATAAGGAATATGAGATTTATGGAATGTAGTTAATTACGCCCTAACCCCTCTTGCGATCCACTTTGGAGGTTTCTATAAGCCTTCAACCAGATAGGGTTAGGGATGGGTTCGGAGGTTGGGGATGGAGGAGTATAGCACAGGGCTCTGTTGTTCACAGACCATAGCTATAATGGGAGGGAGGAAGGGAGGCAAGCTGGAGACTGATATCAACACTTTCAGTTAGAAAAGGGGGGTACATGGGGGGGAGAGAAGGGAGGGTAGGGAATGCTCAAATCAGGATTTTAAAGCTAAACCCAGAGTGGTTGTGGTCAGAGGAAAACCATCGTCTGTGAGCTCAGATTATTGTGTGAAATCAATCCTAACTGGTGATGAACAACCTAATAATTTCCTCATGGAATGTTAAAGGTGTCAGGCAAAAATCTAAACAATACCAGGTATGCAAACATCTGCAGCTTCTGAGATCAGATATCACATTTATACAGGAGTCTCATCTTCTGATCTCAGAAGAGTTAAAAATGAGAAAACAACAAATAGGGCAAGTTTTTACAGCTCAAGGAACAAAACAGAGCTGTGGGGTTATGATTCTGATAAGAAACAAAATTCACTTTGTGCCAAACAATATAACTAGAGATACCCATGGAAGGTACATATTTGTCCATGGAAGACTGTATAATTCAGAAATACTACTGGGATGCATTTACGGACCGAATACAGCTTCTCCAGATTTTTTCATGGAACTTATAACCAAATTGATGCCCTTCAATAAAACCCCGATGATTCTGGGGGGAGATCTAAATGTAGTTTTTGACTCAAACATGGACCGCACAGGTAGTAGAACCAGGGGTCTGACACCGGCTCAAAGGGCCTTAAGAGACTTATTGGATGATTTAGGTCTCTGGACATATGGCGGATACTGCACCCCACAGAAAGGTTTTACATTTACTTCCCCAGTACACAAAACATCCTCCAGGATCGATTACATCTTAATCTCACACTGCCTGATAGAAGGGGTCATCGACCACTCAGTAGTGACATGTCAACTTTCCCTAATAGGTACCCCTGAGAGAAGGGGTCGGTGGAAAGTCAATAACCAACTTCTAAAGGACCCGGTAATAGTAGACCACATTAAGACTCATATTTCCCTATACAAATCGATCAATGTTAATTCCACGAGTAAACCAGATATGGAATGGGGAGCACTCAAAGCCTATCTGAGGGGTTTATTAATTGAAGTGGCCTCAAGAAGGAAAAAGTTGAGGGAAAAAGAACTGGTAAAACTTCTTAAACAGATCAAGGACATAGAAAAAAAACTGTCCCCCTTCACATCAGAACAGACTCTAGTAGAGCTGGTCAAACTCAAAGGCTCCTATATGGAGCTCCTCAGAGAGAAGGCAGAATATTTGATTCTGAAAACAAAGGCCACTTACACTGATCAGGGAGAGAAAGCAGGGCATCTCCTTGCTGCTTGTGTTAAACAGCAGGAATCTGCCAGATTCATTGCCTCAATACGAGCACATAATGAATCCTTAGTAGTCGATCCCAAAGGAATCGCATCAGAATTTCAAAAGTTCTACCAGTCCTTATATTCACCGATGGCAAACCCCCCTCCTCGCAAAGACCTAGACCAATACCTAAAAGAATCGCTTCTTCCCACTCAGAACCAGCAGAGCACAGCTTTGTGTGCTCCTTTAACTGAAGCAGAGATCCTAGGAGTAATAGACAACCTCCCTAATGACAAATCACCAGGACCGGATGGATTCTCCCCAAATTTTATAAGATATTTGAGAAAAATATAGTCCCTCTACTTTTACCAATGTTCCAGCAGATTCTAGATGGAAAGAGCACAGATACTACATTATTCGAAGCTATCATTGTTCTCATTCTAAAACCAGGTAAAACTCCAGAAGATATTGCAAGCTATAGACCGATTTTGTTACTTAATCAGGATGTCAAAATCCTGAGCAAACTGTTGGCAAACCGTCTAAGCAGAGTTCTCCCAGATCTGATAGGAATGGAACAGGTGGGGTTTATGAAAGGTAGACTAGCCAGCGATCATATTCGAACTCTGGATCATGCTTTCTCGGCATCCAGAGATGCAGAATATCCAGCTGCACTTGTTTCTCTGGACGCCAAGAAAGCATTCGATAGAGTAGATTGGAACTTCCTCTTCCAAACGCTACATGCCTTTGGCATTCCCTTAGAGTTTCAGAACTGGATTCAGGCTCTATAGATCTCCAATAGCCAGAGTTTTATGCAGCAGGTGCAGTTCTGACAAATTCCTGTGTTCTCTGGCATGAGACAAGGGTGTCCCTATCCCCCTTGCTTTTCAATCTATATTTAAAACCCCTCATTCGAAGGCTAGTGAATGACCCCAGGATTCTAGGAATACCGGTGCAGGGCATTGAAATCAAGGTATTGGCCTACGCAGATGATCTACTTCTTTGCACCTCACATCCTGATATGACCATTCCCCATCTTCTGGAGGTTATTAAAGATTACAGTCTATTGTCAAACTATAAATTAAATCTGGGAAAAACGGTGGTATTCCCGCTTAACTATAGAGTAGCAAGGAATAAGGTCCAGGCATTAGGCCTAACTTGGCAGGGGAGATCATTGAAATATTTAGGTGTCATTCTCTCGAGGAACAGTACCCTTCTGGGTAAACATAATTTGGACTCCCTGTTAAGCATCATTATCCAAGACCTAAAAAGATGGTCCCTTCTACCCTTAACGATCTGGGGCAGGATTAGTCTCATCAAAATGAATATCTTCCCACGGCTGTTTTACCCACTTAATCTCCTAAATATCTGGCTACCCCAATCATGGTTCAAAAAAATACGCACTATCTTTTCTAATTTTATCTGGGCCGGTAAAGGGCACAGACTAGCATTTCACAAGCTAGCTGCCCCAAAGCTCAAGGGGAGCCTCCGAGTACCACATATTGGCTTTTATTACTGGCCAGCCATATGAGCAAATACTTGAGATGGCTTACTCCAAATGATCCCAAAGGTCCTGAAAGATACACACCACTTTGGATCCAAATAGAATCCGCACAAATTCGTCATCATAACCTGACCCCAATGGCCCTTCTTTTCGTACAACCCAGGAGCCTTCCTAAACCTTTGCAGGAGTCACCAATTGTCATTTCGGTCAGGGTCCATTCCCAACTTTGTTCAGTTATTAAGTACAACCAAAAATCAGATTTAGAGCAACCTTTAGTGGGCAATCCAAATATTAAATTAGATGGGAAAATTATCTCCCCTCTCTGGGTCCCACAACTCCAAGAAGCTAAGCTCAGTGAGTTTTGGCTGGAAACAGAACAAAAATGGGCCTCCTCTACAGATATTCTAAGAAAATTTGGGCTGCCAACTTCCAACATATTCAAATTGTTTCAGCTGTAGCAATCCTAGTGAAAGAAATAGGGACCAACCATTGACGTGGAGATCACCACCCTATGGGAGGAACTGACCCAATTTGTTAGCCTCCCTCATGCAGTTTCCAAAATTCAAAACTCTATACAACAGAATATATCCTGGGCCTTTTAGACCTGTGGAACACTGGGAAAAACTTTTGCCGGGGGCACCCATTAACTGGGAGACACTCTGGCGAGGATGCCATAAATATATCACTCAGGACAGACTTCGACTCAAGCAATTCCGCGTCCTGCATAATTTATATTATACCCCTCAGAAGATATCTAAGTTTGACAAGGAATGCTCTGCCACTTGTTTGAGATGTGGTCAAGGTGAAGGTAACTTACTGCACATATTTTGGCAATGATCCAAAGTAGCTTCCCTGTGGTCACAGATTAAACAAAAGGCAGATCCCTTGCTGGGCCTTGATGAGTTGTTCACGGTTGATATATGTTTGTTAGAGAATTACTCAGAGGTCCCAGTAAAAACACAGAAATACCACATAGCCCTTATATCTATGTCAGTTAAAAACTAGTGCTTCGACACTGGAAGGATGACAAAGCTATGTCATATACTGAGTGGTTGGCAGAGTTATTAAGTAATATCAGACTGGAAAAGATGATTGCCAGTTTACAAAATAGATTGAGCAAATTTAACAAAATCTGGGCCCCACTTTTAGGTTTGTATTCTCAGTAAACACCACAACCATAATAAATTTGGGAAATACAGATCCTACGTAATTAACAGTTCAGGGTGATTGTCCTGAGATGTGCAACGTTAAGAGGGAAGGGGGTGATAGGGGGAGCCATTTGATTAGGGTAGGGAAAGGTTTCCTTTTTTTTTCCTTTTTAGGTTTTAGGTTTTAGGTTTTGGTTATAGCATATACTGAAAGTACATGTCTCCATGCAATGTACCATAAAAATGATGCACTTTATGTTGAAAATTGTAATAAAGATTAAATTGAAAAAAAAAACAATATTAAAATAGTGATAACCCTAGCCACCCCCCACCAGCCTGGCTCCCTCTTCTGCTTCTACATATTTCTGCAGCTTGATGGACTGAAGCATTGGGTGCTTAAGTTCTTCAACAATGCCACACAATGATCATGTGATACTGTCTGTCTCAAGTGGGGTCTAACCACTAGTATACCACACTGTGTCTACTAAACATATAAAGGTCCAACTCTGCATCAGTAGCACAGGCTGTCAACTGAAAAGTCCATAAGATCACTCATTATACTCCGTTCCTGGCAACACCATAACAATATTGTGGATAAAATGACAGTTGAGGTAAATTTGATCAAAATATTTATTGATCTTCTGATCTCTGATGACCTTCTTTTCCTAGAAGCCCACAAACAAACTAGCATAGCTGCAGGATTAGTTTAGTTTAGTTAGTTTTTGTTGACCGGGTAAGTGCACTAGACAAATCCTGCCTATTTTCAGGCATGACCTGGGGGAGGGGGATACAGATGAATGCCAACTGACCTTAAACCAGATTAAGCTGTTGGTGGTGTTTTTTTAGTGAATGAGGGAAATTTGGCCAGGACACTGGGGAAATTCCCCTACTCTTTTCGATAAGTGCCATGGGATCTTTAACATCCACCTGAACTACCACCAATCCAGGCAGATGGGACCTTGGTTTAACGTCTCATCCGAAAGACGGCACCTCAGAAGTGCAGCACCCCTCTCATGCTGCACTACAGTGTCAGTACTGGGATATTAATCCAAGTGCCAGATGTGGGAACTGAACCCACAGCCCTCTGATCTCCCGGCCTCAGAGGCAAGTGTGCTACCTACTGAGCCACTGACACTGTTTTAGTGTCATAGCTGTTTCCTGGGCCTGCAGGAAATGTTACCCCCAAAATATAAAATTGCTACATGTTAACATGACCTCAGTTAGTTGTACAATAAACGCAACCATATCAGGTAGTAAAGCCTTCTATTCCATCAAGCGGCATCTAATTACTCTTTGACCACCCTAGTGTGGCATGTTTGTATATAGAGAGACTCCACATTGAGGATGACCAAAAGCCTGCTCTCTTCAGGTTCCAGATCCCCCAAAACGTTTAGTATATGTCCTGAAACACTTACATATGAAGAGAACTGAGGTACCAATTCCTTCAGAAAGCTGTCCACAAAAAAACAAACGTAACTGTGTAAGTGAGCTTAAGGTTGGCCACTATCAGTCTGCCTGGTGGAGTACCTAAAGATGTATTGAATTTTTGGCAGAAAATATATACTGGTTTTCATAGAAGGCTTATTCACAAGGTTGTTGCAAACCTGGGAATAGACAATTTAGCAGGAACAGGCATTCTCAATGTAAGTGTGTACACGTTTTCTAAAGATTGGTGTTGGATCACAAGGGAGGAAGCTTATAGAACCATTCATCTGACAGCTTGCACATTACATCTGAAATATATACATTGGTGTCCCTGATAACTATAGTACCTCGCCTGCCAGTTTCATTGTTACTGCTTTTTTGTTCTGTACGCCTTTAATCACTTCTCTTTAGCTGCTTTGGTATTTACATAGCCATGATCAGTTTTTTCAGATTCATGGAGAGCGCTAAGGTTTCACTCACATGCCCTTTCAAAAGGCAGGACTGTTGCACTAGGTGGAGGGCCAAAAGTGGAGAAATCTCTGAGTTGTTTCTCCATTCCTAGTAATATAGTGGTCTCCTCTGTCTGGTTAATATGTCCATTGTCACAATGTCAGCTGTCACTTGTTTGGCAAAATTTGATTTTCCATTCATATCCTTTGTAAATTTATAAAGATCAACCATCTTTTGAAATGGGTCAGCTCAAGTCATTGGAATGAAAGAAAGTTAATTTGCCAATGCAGGCATCTCAGTCTCAGTTATATTGATAGATCAAATAAATAAAGATAGACTGACTACATTAAAGGGTTGTGATATTGTATTATGTGTTACTTCTTCCTGCCTTGTAATGACTTCTTTGCTTTCCCCTTCCTTCTTCCTTTCTTGTCTGTCTCTTGTTGGTTGTTGTTGGAATCAGATCATGCTGTTCCTACATAATCTGAGGAGGATACTACATCAGGGTGAATTCTGGGGGCATCCATTAAAAAAAACTATAAATTTGGTAGTGTCTTCCTGAGAATCAACAACACCTGATCCACTCTGAGACTGGACGGGATTCTTTTTTTAAATGGAAGTGGAAGACTACTTTTTCTGTTCCAAAGATTTGTCTTTTTCTGTAATCTTGAGTGTCTCATCATTTTTTTCAATGTCCAGTAAATCAGTAAATAAGAAAAGGTACTAGTTTTTATCCTTGAGCTTTTGACTCAGTTAATACCTCCTCTTGTACTTTTGCTGAATCCTTGAGTATGATCTCAGTCAGTACTCTACTGAACTGCAAAAGAACCATATGCTACCTGTTATAAAAAAGAGCCCCTCTGGTAGCCAAAAGCAGGTTGTTTAGCAATATGTAATCCTCTAGGGATTTTTCCAAAACTTGAGTAAACCTCTAGGGTACTACATTGCCAGTAATTTTGTAGGACCTTTAAGGCCACCTCTCCAGTTGTACAAATGTCTCTTTAATGGTTAATAGATTGTCTTGTTAGAAAATGTTGCCCCACTAGACACAGGACCCTAGTACTTACTGCTTTAAATTTAATGGCACTGATTATAAATATCTCACAGTATGAAGCATAACATTTGTTTTGAGAATCAACAAAGATTAATTATTTCCTAGTTGCTGAGTTCAGTAATGTGTTCAGTTCAGTTTTGGAGACCACATGTCAGAAAGGACATAGACAGGGTTGAGGCGGTCCAGATGAGGGCAACAAAAATGGTGCATGGCATGCATGAGAAGCCCTACAAGGAATGATTAAGGGATCTCAACATATTCACCCTTGAAGATAGGAGAGAGAGAGAGAGAGAGAGAGAGAGAAAGAGGTGGCATGATAGAGACCTACTGGTACTTCAAAAGGGTGAACATGATACAGGTGGGGACTCTCTTTCAAATGAGAATAACCACCAGGGCTAGGGGACATGCACTGAAGTTGGGAGGGGATTCAAGAGAGATGTGAGGAAATATTTCTTTGCTGATGGTTAGAGCAGTGGGGGGGGTTGCTTCAAGCATGCTTAGGATAGACAAAGAGTATATTAGATAGGAGGCACAGAGGTGTGAGTGTGAGTTAACGGAGACCAGGTAGGGTCTACAAAGACAGAATAGTTCAGGAAAATCTAGGTAGACTAGGTGGGTGATGCAGTCCTTTTCTGATGCCAAATTCTATGTTTCCCTATCCCTAGATACTACTGGTTTTATAATTTCTTTATGTCCTGATAGATAAGTGCAGCATAGCCTTGTAAATCAAATCAGATACATTGTATAATAAAAAATCTATGGGATCCTATGGAGAACTTTCTTATTATTCTCAGCAGGCTAACTTTGATGCTTATACAAATAACTAAATAGGCCTGTTTGTCAAATCAGTTTGATCACCCCCCCCCTTTAAAGGAGAAGGTTTGTGCGATTTCAATGTTTTCAGTTTTATTATTAAGTATGATGCTATTTACTGGTTAGGTTGTTCTATTACATCAAACACAATTTGTTTTTGTTTACTGTTTATGTGCAGAACTATCATTAGAACCCCCAAAAATAGCACACTGGGCTGGATCTTCAAACTGATTCATTTGAGATGTGCCCATCACTATTTTCAAAATTGAAATGAATTAGACCATTGATTAGATGATAAGGCAGCATCTGAATTAAATGTCCAAAAGAGTTGCAACTGCGGCAAAAATAACTGTGAAAATTACATTCGAGACATTCTTTGCTATACATCCCTTACAGAAATAATTATAAGAAATGTTTTCATGCTGCACACATAAAGCTACCCATGTGAGATGCATGCTGCAAGCATGACTTAAATGTTAAATCAGAACCAATTGCATACATGTGGCATGCGAGCAGCAAGCAAGTGTAGAAAGCATGCTTTTATGTTAAATTAGAACAGTCTGTGTGCATGTGGCATGCTTGCAAAAATCAAGTGGTCACTGATAACTGCACACATAAAAGTTAAGTGATTTGCTCAGGATCACACAGCATACAATTGAGGGTTGATGAGATTCATATAGGTCTTCAGGTCTCCAAATCTCCTGGTTTGCAGTTCTGTGCCTTTAGCCATGAAGCTATACTGCCTGCATACGTATGTCTCACTTGTACTTCAATACAAATCTGCATACATCTGCACACATGTAGCATGCTTATAGCCACTGATACACTTTATAGTTATCTTGTCCTCCATCATCTCAGCTGCACAGCTGAAATGTATCACACATATCAATGGAAACACGTGTAGTTCTTCCCACCCCCCATACATACACTTGCCCACAAAACTTCTTAATTACTTCTTTTTTATCACTTCTTTCTTTATACTCCTCTCCTAGCGGCCCCCATCTGACCGACTCCACCAGCTCCATCCCCAGGAATTACTGGGGCTTATCTTATGCCCGGTCAAGGAGCAGTACATGCAGAGAGTCGGTTGCCATCCTGCCACTGTTTTTTTCCTGTTTTCTCCCCCCATTTTTACCCAAGGAACCCAGAAGAAGATTGCATGCATGTGGAGGCATGCATGTGCCTTACAGCCTTGGTAACGGCCCTCCTCCACCCACCCCATTGGCCTATCACCTGGCGCCCTGCTTGAGCAACCCCTCGGCCTCCACTGGGGGTAGCCATGAGTGAGGGATGCCAACTCCACCTCCCCGGAGAGGAGAGCTGCCTTATGGCTGCTACATCCAGCTCCACCCCCCCATGCTGACCTCCAGCGACCCAGGCTCGCTCCCGAACCCGGGTCACTGTCGTGCTGCGAGGTGAGATGTCCAGCACCTCAGCCCTCTACACCACTGGGCCAGCTTAATTACTTCTGTCTGGCCTGTATGCCTTCTATTTTCTCTCCATAGTTTTGAACACTTCAAAGCAAACAGACTTTAAGGGGCAAACACAAAAGTAGCAATAACTTGACACCCCACCACACAGCCAGTCCCCTCCCCACATGCACACACACACTGCAGTGGTGCGGCCATGCAGCTACAGAGAACTCACCAAGTATAGATATAAGTTGAGAGTCTTTTACCTGAGTACTAGGGAGCCAGAGGTAGGAGTCTTTAAGAGATGATGTCCATGGATCAGAGTGCTAGGGCGTACCCCCTTGAAATGAATGGAGTTATTTTTTAAGTCTATTTTATACATTATGATTGCTAGTTGGAGAATAATGAAGGCCACTGTTCCACAAACAAGGCCCTTTTTGGCCAAGTGGTAGCCTTCATTAATGTCCAACTCTCCATCAATAATGTATAAAATAGTAATATAAAAATACTCTCATTCATTTCAATGGGGCACTCCCCTGCACTCTCCCTTGCCCTATGTCATAATTTGCCTAAATGTGAGGATGTGGAGGTCATCTTCACTGGATGAGGGTGGACATAAACCTGGCTGTAGTGGGGTTCCAATTGTCTAAGCATACCATACTGCTCAACTGTCCTCGAATGCAAGCGCAGCCCTCATTTTACCCCTGAAAACTGTTCTGCCCCACATTCATCCCTCATGGAAAACATGCTGCTTACACAGAGGATGTCCTGTAAATTTTGACTTTATGGCAGGGGCACCATTTCAGATTTCAGTGGGGGGAGCCAACAACCATAGGAGATCAGGTCCCTTAGGTGGCTAGCTCTGGAATGTCTGGAACATCTCTAAAATATAAAATTTATTTGTTGTGACTTAGAAGTAATATGCAAATCAAGAAAAATTCAAATGTATATGATTCATCTGTCTATACCCCAGAGCAGTTCATCAGATTTGGGCTTAAATCCACCCAGATACTAACCATTTTTTTTTTCCTGGCTGAAATTCTGAACCCATCCTCGAAAAAAAGCTTTGTCCCAATTTCTCTCCCCAACTCCATTCCATTCAATATCCATCCCATATGGGTTATGAACCCACCCAAAGGTGCAGAAATGTGAAAAACCCATCAATATTTCAGTACTTCCCCCTTCTCCAATCCCGTTGTAAAAAAAAATAAATTACTTTAACTTACCTGGCCATCTGGCCAGAACCAGTAACCTAACCCAGTGTGCCACCAGCCCAGTTTTCAGTCTGCTCCTCCTTCATCCTTCTACCAGAAGCTGGATGCTAGACAGACCATCCCAGGTCTCCAATGTGGTCTGTAACTAAGTCATTTTACCAACCGAACCCAACTTACATGTGTAGCTTGCTTCTTGCTTGGCTGCTGCTGCACAGCACTGATCAAGGCCTATCAAGGCCACCCACTCCACTGTCTCTGCTGCTGTAAGATTTAGCTTTCTGCTTTGGGGGGGGCCTGCACTGTTTTTTTTTGTTGATTCTTTTTGCCTCCTTATCGCCAGTTGCTGAAGGATCTATTAGGCAGACCCCAAGGTGCTGCCTCTACCGCACGACTGATCTCTTTCCCAGTGTCTATGGAATCGGTTGCTTGGTCCCCCCCTCCTGCCTATCCCTTACAGGAGGAGGCAGGGACCATGGAGAGTCATGTCAAGGGGTCAGGTGTGACATTGGGAGTGTGGGCTGGTCCCAGAGTTGTGCCGTCACATCCCTTCTGGCTGGGATTTTCCTCCTTACTGTTTTCCCCCTGAGGTGCAGACATGCAATGATGTCAGCACATGGAGGGCATGCTTCCGTCCACTCTAGCAGATGTGCACCACTGCCATGCCCCTCATATGTCCCTGGCTCAGATGCAATGCCACCTGGTCTCTACTGGGAGTTGCTGCTGGGCCGAGGAACTCCCATTACCCACCCCAGGAGAGGTGAGTAGTCCTCTGGATGCTCAAGCCTCTCCTTCCCCTGCCAACCACTGATGCCTGAGTTTGCTTCTGAACCTGGGTTTCCAGTGTGGCGTTAGCTGTTGCATCCAGTGCCTCAATCCTCAGCGCCAATGGCCTAGCTGCACTATTGTTTTATTTTTTGTGATGTGAGACTAGCAGAGTAAGTAGGTAGCCTAGTCTTGAGTTAGCTTCTAGCTCACCCTCAGCCTCATCAGTCACCAATGGAGACGGAGTCTCACTAAGAGTAGACCATCAAAAATATGCTGCCACAACACTGCTATTGACAGTTCAGTGCTCACTGACTCCTCCAAGCTGTAATGTGTATCCTGTCTACTCTGTGGCAGGAGAGACAGTGTCTCACACACATGACTCATGTGTTCTTGCTTGGCAGGAGCTCCTCTATGTCATGTGTGATGGTGCTGTGGCTAATAGGTGGAGAGAGTGGACAATACAATACAGACGCAGTCAAGTCAGTAGTGCATCTGCAGCATGAGCACAACACAGGTCAGGGGGGCACTTATTGTGCAAAATATTAAATCCAAATTTATTGCCATTATTGCCTCACCATAAGAACAACCTAAGAACAAATGCAAGGGGAGGGCAACTGCCCCCATCTGCCCCTCCTAAATGGTGACCCTGCTTTATGGTAGAAATTACTTTTCAGGGGCTAACATTAGTACAGGTAAATACAATGGTTTCCACTGTTTCCTGAGGTACTGTATCTCCATGTTTCAGGATGTGTCCATATCATCATGAGGGTTAGTATCCCTCACTGTCCCTAATTCTGAGGGTCCATGTCCCTCATTTCAGTGACACAATGTGAGGTACTGTATGGTGCATGCTTCCAAAGCTCTACTCAGCACAAAGAGTTCTCCACATGGCCATAGTGTATATGCTACATATAGAATAACACAGGGAAAGTAAGTGAGCCATAACAGTCATGGAGAAACACACTTGTAGCATTAAATATCCATAAGGGGATTTGCATGGCCCAAAACTAAAAGGTCAGGCTTCACAACACAGAAGCCCCCACTGCACATCTGGAATGGGGGATGTTGGCTGACTATATCCTAGACAATTAATGCAGTAGGCAAACAATACTTTACAAATTAAAGGCAATTTAATAACAAAAATCGATAGCCATTAAACAACTCACAAAAGGATCAGAATTAATGAGTTTACCTAATTTTTATGGGAAATCAATGGAAAATGTATTTTAATGGCTTTAATTGCTAGCAGTAGTGTGAGAAACAGAAACTGATGTGTTTTTTTAGATGAGATTTGCACCAACTTAATTGTTGCACACATGGCAAGCTTGCAACATGTGAACCAGATGTCCTTTTTAGACCTGGTTCACATAGGTTCACTTTGTGTATGTGAACCGCAAGCAAACATTGCACAATTAATCATGTGGCATGCATTCTGCATGTACACAGCACCTTTATTTTTCTGTAAGGGATCATGCCTTTTTGTCACAAAAGGGTGCATTATTTCAAAATAGCAGCAAGGCTGCTCAGATGAGATTCAAGGGACCCTGTTGTGCAGCAAACTTTTGCACCCATGCTTGACCCCTTTGAAAACCTGACTCAATGTACGGTATTTAAGTTTAGCAATTATTGTAAATATTGTAAAAATCAGCAAATCCAGAAAGAAGCATGGGTAAGATTTAAACCTTTCACCTTTTGGACACAAGACTAATGCTTTCACAGTAAACACTGTTGACACAGCTAATAATAGAGTAAAACACAACACTGATCATTAGCTATCTCCCCCCAGGATCCCTCGACCGGGAGGATCACCTGCTCTACTCTGGCGGTACGGGCTGGAGAAGCCAGTCAGCCATACAACATTCACTGCAAGCTGCAAGCACTCTTCACATAGGTAAGCCTGTCACCACAGACCAGGAACACATCTCAGAGCTCCGATTGGCTGGCTCATTCCTGAGCTCTCTCCTGATTGGTTGCTGCCTTCTGGCTCCTCCTGTGATTGGACTGTGGTCCTTGCCTTGCCTTCCTTGGCTCTTTTCTTTCTTTTATGGCTTTTTGTTACTCCATGGAACTTGAGCCTGCTATTAAGTTGTGTGTGAAGTGTTGCACTGCTGGGTATATGTTCCTGCTTAATGGGGAAAAAACTGCTTAAATTTTAGTGTGGGAATGATGACTATATACTAGAGTCTGCAAATATTACAATCTGTATAACTTAGTCACCTCTGCATGCCTATTTCTTTCTCTACTATTTGTATCTCCTGCTATTCTTTTGCCTGCCTCCTCCCCACCTTGGGTTTCTGATTCCATTTTCTTTTCTCTGTCCTTGTAGCACCTGACCTGTTCTGTAATTTGCATTGTTGTGTGGCTGACTGCTCCCCTCCCTCACTCAACTTTGCTCTTTTGTCTGTCCCCCTGCCCCCCGATTTAGCCTGGTGGCCAAGCTTTTGTTCCTAAACCTCTTTAACCCTCATCTAACTCCCTGCTCTTCTCTCTCCTCCCCAGGAGCCCTTGCCTGGGAAGATCGCCTGCTCTGCTCCGGCGGGGCTGGGACGCCATCTGGCCACATAATATTCCCTGCCTGCTGCAAGCACTCCTCACATGGGTAATCCTACTACCCCAGACCAGGATCACATCTTGGAGCTGCAATAGGCCAGTGCATTCATGAGCTTGCTCCTGATTGGTTGCTGCCTTATGGCTCCTCCTGTGATTGGACTGTGGTCCTTGCCTTGCTTTCTTTGGCTCTTTTCTTTCTTTTATGGCTTTTTTTTTACTCCGTGGAACTTGGGCATGCTATTAATTTGTCCTGCACCACCTGCCTCGACCCCAGCTTCTATTAAATACTCTCCTAACCCCACCCAGTCCCCTCTCCATTGGTTGCTGTTGCCCTGTACTGATGTTGTCAACTTACTTGTAGTAAAATCATCTTACCAGTAGTTATACTCCTCCTCTGTACTTTACCCTACTGACAGCAAACTCCCTAAATCTTTCCATTCTCTCTTCTTTGTGTCTAACTTGCCTTTGAATTTTTTGAACTGCTGCTTATTTCTTACTAGCTGTCCCTCCCTCTAGATCCGCTCTTCTCCTTACCAGCTCTTCCTGCCTCTGTGTACTATAGTTCCTGGTTATTCACCTCTACCTGCTGTCCTAGTACAGCTTCTCTACCAACCCACTTTGCCTGCTGGCCTTACTTTAGCTTTTGCCTCTCTGTCCCTACCCCCTAGTCCTGTACTTCTCTTTTCTGACTGTCCTGCCCTATTAGTTAATACCTTTGTTTTTTGGAATCTGACTCTCCTTCCCATCATCTAATACATAGATATCTGGAGTTTCTCTCCATTGTAATTCTTGCGGCCCATCCTTACCCTAACATACCCTTCTATGCCTTCTTAGTTCTCCCTTCTATTTGGTTTCTACCTTGGGTTGCCTAAGCTGGCTGATCTTGCTGGCCTGCCTTCTTCTTTGTTGCTGGGCTGATCAATTAATTGCTGCAATAATACATTACCCACCACTTAACAGCAAGCAACCCCCTCCATGTTGCATCTGGCCAGAATCCTCTTGTGCGCTCTTATACATCCCTTGTCTTCCTAAGATTGACACTGTTCTTCTCAGACACTGGCTTCATAAATGTTTATGCATATCCTATGGTATAGCTGCCCTTGAAATGATTTCAGCCTGTGTCTCATCTTGGGTTCACTTATCCGTACTCCTCCTTTTGCCCTGCACTGGGGACATTGAGCTTAATCCTGGACACTATTGCTCTACCCCTGTCCACACACCCCCATCAAATATCCGACACCTGCTGAAAGGCCTAAAAGTGGCACATATGAATATTTGCAGCCTCCACCCTAAAGTCACTGAACTTGAGGTGTGGAACCTGCAGCTGACTCCTGATATATTGTGTATATCTGAATCCTTGGTCAAGTTGTCTATTAAGCAGCATGAGGTGGTACTTTCAGGTTACAATTGCTTCAGAAATGACAGGGTGGGAAAGAGGTGTGAAGGTTTTCTGATCTACTCTTGGTCTGATCTGCTGGATGTCATTGACCTTCCTGATCCTAGCACAGGTTCAACTCCCATGGAGTCCCTATTCCTTTCCATTACTCTTGATGATGTCAAGAAACTTATCATTGGCTGTGCCTATCCACCTCCAAACAAGGGTTCCCTAGGTCTCCAATCCTTCCTAACCTCCCTAGCTAATCTACCTTTCCACCACCTTATACTTTGTGGTTACTTTAACATAGACTGTCTTCACCCTGATGCTGACCAAGTGCGTGCATCTCTCACTAACTCAAATCTTGTGCAGCTCATTCACGATCCAATGCGCATCAATACCAAGTCTGGTAATCACACTCTGCTTGACTGGATGGTCACTAATTGCCCTCAGAAGATTAAAGCTGAGGGTGTCCTCTCAGACTGTATATGTGATCATTCCCCAACATTCTTTGTTTGGAGAAATAATTGTCCCAACCCCCCCCCCAAAGATCTCGCTGGTTTGGGGCAAGTCAAAGTTTGATGTTAACAAGTTCCTAACTTCTATCAATAACATTGATTGGCACTCTATTAAATCTTTACCTGATATAAATCAAGCCTTGGACTTCTTAATTACCTTCCTCACTAAAATTATCGATCACCATGGCCCACTGAAAAAATGTAGGTCTAAGGACTCCTTGGCTTACAAAGGAAATTAGGGTACTTATGTTGCACCGTGACAAGGCCTGGTGGACTTAAAAAAAAAGTGGACTGCCCTCCGACTGGCAAGTGTATAGACAATTTAGAAATAAGTGCAAGAATTCCCTCCATAAAGCCAAATGCCACCATTTCAAATCTCTGCAAACCAAGCACCTTTGCAACCCAAAGGAATTCTGGAGATAGATCAGTTCTCTGGTAAAAGGAAAGGCTGTGGAATTCCTGAGCACAATCACTGCCAATGGCACTACCCTTGCTGACCCCTCACCCATTGCATCTGGGTTTAATGATTTCTTTACGAATCTTCACAAATACACTTAATCATTTAGCAACTCACCCTTTCCCCCCTCTGACTCATCCCTTTTGAGCACCTCTGGGGCTCGGCCTGCTTTTCACTTGAAACTGGCTTCCCTCAAAGAGGTCCAGAGGCTTGTTACTAATTTAAAAGCAGAGAGCTGTCCTGGTCATGACTCCCTTGAGCCTAAATTTCTTAAGCTGGGTGCTCTGGCCCTTGCTCGCCCTGTCTGTGATCTATTCAGCTGTTCATTTCTCTCTGGTACCATCCCAGACAATGGAAGGTGGCATTCCTGTACATAAGGGTGGACCCAATACAATTGTTGATAACTTTTGACCCATTTCCATCCTCTGCCCTTTGGCTAAAATCCAAGAGTGAATTGTATACAATTCCCTTCAGGACTACCTGGAACTTCACAATTTGCTATCCACTTACCAACATGGTTTCAGAAGGAATCTCAGTACCCTTACTGCCTTGATAAAAGTGACCACAGACATATTCCAGGCAATGGATCAAGGTTCTACCACCAGTTCAATCTTTGTCGACCTTACAAAAGTGTTTGACCTGGAGAATCATGGTATTCTGCTCCATCAGCTTCGTGTCCTTGGTCTTGACTCTAGTGCATTGACCTGAGTCAAATGTTATCTGTCCTGCCATTCTCAAAGAGTCAAATAGGCTGGCTCTTTCTCTAATATTAAATCCATAACTTATGGTGTTCCTCAAGGCTCCATCTTGGGTCCAATGCTATTCTCACTATTCATTAATGACCAACTAGCTTCTGTGGTGGGGCATCCGTACATCTAAATGCAGATGATGCAATCATTTATCGCTCCTCTCCTGATTTTGATTTGATTAACCGAGAACTTGCTTCTGACTTCTCTTCCCTTGAGGGTTGATTTAGGTGCAATCATCTTGTTCTGAATATGAAAGAGACTAAAAGTATACTATTTACCCACCTACCCTCCTCCCTATGCACTCTGTCACCTGTTAGCATTACCTCTCTCAACGGTGATATCCTAGAGTGTGTCCATTCCTTTAAGTACCAAGGTACCACATTGGACTCCTCTCTCTCTCTCTCTCTCTCTCTCTCTTTCAAAATGCATGTCTCCAATATTACAAAATCTCTGATACAGTGACTAGGCCTCCTGTATGAGATTCATCCCTTCCTATCCTCTGCCTCCTGCCTTAAGATTACCTCATCTTCCCTATTACCTCTCCTAACCTACGGTGCACCTTTACTGTTCTCTATGAATTCCTTGACCCTATCTCTCCTTTCTCAGACCTACCTTAGGGTGGGAAGGTTTGCTCTGGGGGTTAACACCCACTATCACCACTGTAACATCCTCTCCTCGCTTGGCTGGCTACCCTGTGTATCTAAGTTGAGGTATTCTTCCCTTAGCTTCTTGTTTAAGCTGGTTCACAAATTTACTCCTCCTTGCCTCAGTGAGATAATAGTCTTAGGCAAGCTCCTTGTGCCCTCAGATCTGCCTCTCTCCACTTACTTATTAAGCCTAAAATGTGTTTTGCCATTGCTCATAAGTCTTTCTCCTTTGCGGCAGTATCTGACTGGAACTCCCTTCCTCCCTCCATCCTGTCCTACTCCTCTTTCCTCAAGTTCCATGCTACTCTGTATGCCTCACTTTCAGCCTCTGTAGCTTGCTCCTGTTTCTGTTGATGTCTCATCTATATTACTTGCCTTCCTCTCCCCCACTCTTTCTCCCACCTTTCCCTTGAACCCTGTCCCCTTATCCTGCCATAACGTTAGGTCATTTGACTGTAGCTTCAATTGTCTAATTGCCTTGCAAGAAAAAAAAATGTTTTATGAAATGTTTATATCTCATTTGATTTGCCTTATGTTATGTATTATATGTTTTGATGTTTAGTTTATTTATGTTATTGCTATCTTGTTTTTGCACTCTGTTTTATTGCACTGTATTGTATTGCTTGTTGTAATCCCCAGGTTGACCCTGAAAACGGGAGTGCAATTGTCTCAGTGGACTTACCCAGTCACCAAAACTCAAATAAATAAATAATATCTAGTCACATTTACGACATCTGTAATCTGTGAGATCATACCGAGTCCCATTTCTTACTTTAGATCTTATTATTGACCATCACACACAATAACTTTTTCAATTATAGACTAAGAAGTTGGGTTGGCTGCATTGATTTAAATGATTACAAGAAATATTGGGTTGACTGTGTCATGTCATCATTCATTGGGATAGAAAGACTGTAATGATTACAGAATTACAAATAATTGAAATTGAGATTTGCTATCCCATCTCATACAGGTGAGCTAAGCGGTGTTGGTTGGTTTCTGACCGGTTATAAAACATCACAAAGACTCACATATACTATTCTACGTGCACAAGCACACACACTAACAGAAAATTAGACTTCTGAAATATAAATCACTTCATACTAATGTGAATTTTGATACTTGGTATTACACAGGCATGCTATGCATGCGGCCTATTTCTGTGGGCTTGTCTGGATTTGTTTTTTTGAAATTTTGACTCCAAGCTAAATGGCATTCAATATCAGTTACACAGCATAACAAATATATGCATGACTCCAACCTGGATAACCTACTATGCATGCAATCCACTATAGGGCAAATTTGCCTGTATCCTCTTCTACAGTTTTAGATCATAAATCAGCTTGCAATATCAAAAACAGCAAATCAGTATGAGATGTTGGCCTAATTATGTTTTGCCCAAGCTTTGAATTTAATGAAGGGAATTTAATAATTTTAGTACATCTTAGCTATGGAAATTACCAGAACTCATGCTGGTTTTAAAATTAGAAAACAACAGGAACTGGCAAGGATTCACATACTGAATTGTAACTAGATATTGAGTTTCTAAGTATTTTTAATGTTTATTGTTTTTGGCAATTTTCCTTCAATGAATGAAATAATGAGCAAATATGGTACAATCAATTGTGGATTGCATATTGGTAAGCATCCATGTAATACTATTTAAAAATGTATAACATCACTTATTTATGTACAAATAGTTTACCCAAGAAGAGTTAGAACCAAAAATAAATATTCCAATCAGGCTTATTCGAGTCAACATTTCTCTTGGTATTATGAAGTATCAGCATAAATATATGATGACTTGCTACAGTAAATTTTAATTGATACCAAA
Source organism: Neoceratodus forsteri (assembly GCA_016271365.2). Taxonomy (NCBI): domain Eukaryota; kingdom Metazoa; phylum Chordata; order Ceratodontiformes; family Ceratodontidae; genus Neoceratodus; species Neoceratodus forsteri. Next base: position 541,227,303 of record CM028131.1, on the reverse strand, counting down.
CTGAATGCTGAACTATAATGAGTAACCACACTAAAGCTAATTGAATTTTTTAAAACAGACTGATGTTAAATGGAGGTATAGTGCCCTGCATTCTTTAAAAAACAGTAATACATATCAAATGGTTGCTGTGTCTTTTAACAGTAGGCTTTCAGTTTAGCATAATAGAAAGATCATATCATCACAAAACATTACCTGTTTATAGATGGTCTTCATAAACAGTAATAACTTGTTGGTGTAACTGTTATCCTATAGAGTGCTTTGTGTTACAAAAAGGTTTTGTAATGCACCAAAGAGGAATGAGGATAGGGAGTCACTAGGGTCCATTGACAATAAATCTATATGGTTCCACCTGGCTCTTGGGACCAGTAAGCCCTCATCTAAGGCTGAAGTCTTAGATTCCAGAAGGGTAGACTTCAACAAGATGAGAGAGCTGGTGCAAGGCAAGTTATTTGGAGTGGACAGCATCAAGAATGTGGAGAATAAGTGTGGGGCAATCAAGGGGGTAATTCTTGAAGCAACAAAGTCTTACACAAAAACAGTAATCAAAAGAAACAGATACAAGAGACCAAACTGTTTCCTTGGAAAGTTCAAGGAAGCAGTAACAATCAAACAGAAGGCCTTCAATAGGTGAAAGGAGAAACAAGAGAAGAGGAAATTGGGAGAGTACCAAATTAAAACAAAGGAAACAAGAGATCCTTCAGAAAAGCAAAGGCACAAACAGAGATGCATATTAGAGAGGGGTCACAGGATGGGAAACACAGTACTTTTGACATATTAAGGAAACAAAATGGAAAAAAGGGAGGAGAAATGATCAGGCTAACTGAAGGAGTTAGGGTATTTGAGTAGGATGGGTAGAAAGCAGCTGTTCTTAATGATTATGTCTGCTCTGTATTCACCATGAAAGACAGATAACCTCTGCCATAGAAAGGCATCAAGGTGGCTGTAAGGGAGATCTCAGAGATGAGGCAGCCAGTATTTACCAGTTAAAGGGATTGGAAAGGGATAGCAGCCCTTCAGATAAATAAGGCCCAGAGGCCAGATGGGATGCAGGCTAGTGTGCTCAAACAGCTGATAATGGAGCTAATAGAAACCCTGGTAGTGTTATTAAATATCTCAGTTCAGACAGGCATCATTTCAAAAGCTTACAGGGATGGATGTAGTCATGATCCATAAGGGCTGTAGTCATGATCCATAAGGGTTGCAGGGGAAGAACCAGGTAATTATAGTCCTGTAGGTTGTACCACTGTTGTGGGTTTACTGACAGAGTCACTAGTCAAAGAGGATCTCATGGACTACCTGGAGTTCAGAGGACTACAGGACAATAGACAGCATGGGCTCATGTCAAGTAGATCTTGTCAGACCAATCTGATTTGGCAGGTAATGAGGATAGTGGATAAGGGCCATGCAGTGGATTTACTCTACTTAGATTTTAGAATGGCTTTCAAGACAATACCTTGCAGATGGTTGCTGAAAAAGCTAGAGGATTTTGGTGCAAAAAAGGACACAGTTAGATGGGTGAGAAACAAGTGGGAAGTGGGACATTTGTGGATTATGGCTGACAGAGTCAAATTAGAAGTGAGGGCAGTCACTACTGTGGTACCATAAGGATCAGTTCTGTGTCCAGTCCTTTTTAGTATGTTCATCAGCAACATGGGAGAAGGAATCCATGGCAAGATCTGTCTCTTTGTAGATGACACTAAACTCTGTGGCAGTGTAGACAGAGAGGATGGGGTTAAGGAAAGGAGGAGAGACTTGCAAAGCTAGAGATGAGGTCAAAGGTTTGGCAGTTGAAATTCAATGCCAGAAAGAGCAAGGAATCAGTGACTTCCTAAAACAATCAAGCCAGTTTCACAAGGCCTACAGTAAGGTAAGCAGGATTATGGGGTTGTAGGAATGGATATTCACAGCAGAAGGAAGGCGGTATTACTACTTCTCTATTACTACTTCTCTATAGAGTACTGGTGAAACCCCACCTGGAGGACTGTGCCCAGTTCTGGAATCTTCACCTGAGGATAGATAAGGACAGTCTGGAGACAGTGCAATGCAGGGTGACCAAAGTGATTCAGGGCCTGCAGGGAAGATCTTACAAGGATTGGCTCATTGCACTGAACATGTACTCAAAGGAGGCCAGACGAGAAAGGGGAGATATGATAGATACTTCAAGTTCCTGAAGGGAATGAACAAGGTAAACTGCAAAGAGTTATTTAACACAAGTAGTGGATCAAGAAAACAGAGGTATAAGTGTAAACTGACAGGGAGGAAGTTAAAAAGGGACATGAGAATGTTATATTTTACAGAAAAGGTAGTGGAACTGTGGAACAATCTGCCAGCTGATGTGGTTGGTGCCAAAACCATCAATGGTAAGGTGGGGAGCATGGCTGTAGCTAGTGTTGGTTAGAACCCTGCATGGACACTTGGTCCTAGATTTGCTATGGTTTTATTGGCAGACTGAGATCTTTTTCTACCATCATTTTTTTATGTTTCTTTTTTTTTTATCACAACATTATTTTGCCACCTCCGCAGACCCGGCACAGGCTACAACTCCCTCCTTGGAAGGGTATGTCCTCAGTCCCATCGGAGCTATCAAGAGTCCTGCCAGGTCCTAGTATTTTCCCTTTGTTTTCTCCCCCACACCCTGGCCCATACAATGGGCACAGCAGCTGTCTCCACCTCCGTGGAGGCAGCCTTTCATGTTTCTATTTCTCTAACAAACACAATTCTAGTCAAAGTCAAATTCTTAAATAAAAGAAACTCTTTTAGATGTCCATGACAAAAGTTGATATCGAAATAGCTGATGGTTATGTGTCCAATTTTATTTTTCTTAAGAATATTGCTGCACATTGTAACACTTTTGACCATATGATGAATGTTATAAGAGCAATAATCCTCACAAGGTATGCATCAGTGCTTTATTATACAACAGATACACATTCAAATGTATCACTTGAATTGCCTTCCTTACTCACGATGAGCAGCCCTCCAATCAATTTTTGCAAAGGAATTTGTTAAATTCTGCTTTGAAAGTCAGAACAATGCCAGCTTCCACAACTTCACTGGGAAGACTGTTCTCCATGTTAACCATCTTCTGCATGAAGTAATGTTTTCTAATGATTTCCCTTGTATTGTTCCCCTTCGGTCTGATGCATATACTTTACTTCTGCCACTGCTCAGCAACTTTAGCATCTGTATCCTATCCATCCTGTTTAGTATTTAGATCACTGCAATCATGTCACCTCTCAGTCTTCTCTTCCCTAAACTAAATAATTTCAGTATATTTAATCTCTCCTCATGACTCACAAGCCACTTATAAGCTTGGAAGTCCTGTGATAGACCTCTTCAATCTCTTTAAATTACTTTCTTACTGTGGTGACCATAACTGAGTATTGTACTCAAAGTTCAGTGCAACCGGAGCCTCATCTAGGCCCTATCTAGAGTTTAATGATAAGTCTAACTAATTACTCACTAGGCAGGTATACTCTGCGATTGGCTTCTGTAAAAGATGCTAATCTCTTAGACATGCATGGTACAGCTCACAGCATTGTCTTGTGCAATTCTGTAAAGTGGGTCTTTCATTTTAAATTCATTTTTTTATTAAAAGCAAGTGATTAGCTTATCATCACAATACTGTTCATACAAGAATGCATTTGCAGGGGATTAACATTTGTCTTGAGACCATCAACACTTCCCAGTTCAGAATTTATTCCTGGAAATGTTCATTTTCAGGTGTTATTGCATAGGTACTGGAATGTTATCTACTGTTTTACCTGAATGTTTTGTGCTCGTTCTAGTTGTATATTGCATTAGAACTTTATAAAGTGTCAGACCTAGTAAAGCAGTGCCTCTTATGATAGTTGTCACTTATCTTGTGGCATTAGAGTGTGACTGGGTTTCAGAAATGGTTACATGGAGTCCTTCTGTAAAATAATCCTCACAGGAAATCCTGTTGAACAATGGAGGAAGTCAAGCAGTTATATATGATCTATTTTATGGCCACAATGTCTGAAAAAGTCCCCAAAGCCTAAGAGTCCTCAATTCCTGCAAATGGTTACAGAAAGGCTCAAGATCCAGGTCTACATACTTTGGGATGATTTAAATAATATACAAACTTACGGCAATGCCAACAGATAAAGGCCACTTCGGTCTATCAAGTCTGCCTGTGTATTCAGCTCTGTATTGTATATACTAGAGCTGCCACCCCATCCCCCTAGATTGTACTTCCTTCCCCCTCTCTCCTCCTTCTCTAGCCTTCCCCCTCATTTTGATCTTCCTTTCACCCTATCCCACCCCCTCTTAAAGCTGTCCACTGTCCTGATGCCACTACCTCCTCTGGGAGCTCATTCCACACTAGAAACTGATGAAAACATCACACGAGGAAATAATGTAACTTCTAGAAGGCATCAGTTCTTCATATGTGTTTAACAACAAGGTGTGGTTGTGGATCAGTATAGGACTGACATAAAAAAATAAGGTAAATGCTGTGAACAGGATACACATAACTTAGAAGTGGACCAAAGCCAAAGATACATCCAAAGTGGGGAAGCTGTATCCAAAATGATTTATAACCAAGTTCATTTATTTATTTTTATTTATTTAAACATTTGCTCACCGGGTAAGCACATGAGCCAAGGCCCTTTTTCATGCATGACCCAGAACTGTTTGAAAGACAGTCAGGATGTTACATACAACAGTTAATAGCAATAACAATACATACAAACATACTCAAATAACAAACAAATACATACAATGTGCAATTCTGTAAAGTGGGTCTTAAAAGCAATCACATCCAAAACAAATGTTACTTACATTCAAACCCACTTGTGTTGAAAAGGCAGAGTTAAAGGAGGTGCAAGTGGACTGGAGGTTGGTGCTGTTTCCAGATTTGTATCATAATCCTGTATCCCAATTACACAATTATAACATTGAAAGAAAATGGCTTGCTCTCATTCATCAGTGATGACCTTCAACAGTAAAGTTATCCAAGTACATCATGCCTACTCATTAAGAAACTGAAAATGTATTTTAAAAAGCTTTGTTTTCACCTTTTTTTTTCCTTTTTTTTCAAGCAAGCCATTATATAATGGCAAAAATGGACTTCAGGACATGTGTCATGGGGATAACTTCACTTCTCGGGTGTGGGTGCACTTGCACTGCGGCCATGTTCCCAACCCCCAATGATGTGTCGTTATCTCAGCATGATACCTGCCCTTGAATGAATTACTGCATAATCCACAAACAGATGTGGCTGGTAGCTTAAATATGATATGGACAAAGCTAACAGACCACAAAAATATGGTCTAAGGAAGCTATTGAACACCTTCACTGACAGAAGAATGCACAGTAGATGGAAAGGAGGGCAGAGCTAAGCATGCTGAAGAAAGCTGAGGCCCCACTTTGCAGTGCTAATGGCAACCTGGGCTACACTAAGGAAACCACAGTTAAAGGTGCTGTTACCACTATGGTACCACTCTTTTGTCCTTACTGTATACATGAAAGGTATATTATGCACAGATATTTTTTGCACAGCTGTGGGAAAAAAGGAAAATGCTGCCTGTACACACATAATCCTGAAAATATCATTTATTGCAGGTGTGGGGAGTTTTCCCTGCACCAGACAGCTTCACACAGGGGCATAGTCCCCGTGACATGTCAGGCCCTTGAAAATCTGGCCCCTACTGCTTCATGTTTATCATTACTGTGAATCTGAGTCTTTATCTGTGATTTGCTAGCAATCCCTCATGTGAGTGATCCTGAAGTGTGAGTGATAAAATGCAGGAGTGTGGCATCTAACTCAGTGGAATCTGGGGGTATCAGCAGGTGTTCACAGGGAGGATCACAAGCCACATGCCATGCTGGTTGGTGGAAGATACTGTAGACAAGTATAAAGCGAGGCCAGAAAATACAGTGTCAGGTGTTGGCATGGGTTTACAGCTGATCCCTATCTAGAGTCACCTTGTAAATATATAACAAATTAGAGACGTGCTAGAGAGGGCAGCCTGCTCCTATCTGAGACCAGCCCACTAGGGTAACACATGCAAGGGAGTGCAGCTAGTCACTATCTAAGGTCAGCTTACATTTGTGCTGTGGTTCAGGGAAGCAGTAGGGGGTTGGCTTATCAAAGGATAGCTACCTAGGATAACAGGGAAATGTGGCTATTGCAGCCATCCCCAGCTGGATTGTATATGGAGGTTCCTATCTGGAGGGTGAGAGGGACAGGGATCGGGAGGATGTGGGGGAATGGGAACAAGTGCAGACATCAGGACAGTGGGAAGAGGGTGGTGTGCTGTAATTGTTGTGCAAAGCAGTATTCCTGGTGACAATGTGGGTAACAGGGGGCTGTCCAGTGTGCTGAAGACTGGAACACCCAAGGGCAGTCATAAAGCAGCTAGGATAGGAGCCGTGGAGGCTGGCCTGGATTGTAGGAACAACAGAGCAGGGGAAAGAAAGAGAGATGGGGATACCCAGGGTAGTGAACTCAGCAGGCAGTGGATGGGCATAAAGGAGATCACCCAAGTTCTGGAGGTACCCCTACCTTGGAGGGCAAGGGAGCTCATGGAGTTGGAATGAAAAGTGGTGGTGGTGGGAAGGAGTGGGACCACAAGCAATGTAACAGGAGTGGGAATATACAAAGGGGTGCCTTTAAGGAATAAATTACACCTACTCTCTGAAAGTGAGGAGGGGGAACAGGAGATGTGGAAAGAGGACAAGTTAAGGCAATGAGATGGGGAGATTAGGACAGGAAAAGGGGATAGGTGGGGGAGGGAGGGAGGGAGGAGGAGTTAGGGTGAACAGAGGAGGGGAAAGAGAGGTATGTGGGTAGCCAGAAAGGAAAAAAAGGTGGAGGGAGGGAAGACAGATGGAGGGGTGAGTAGAGGTTGTGAAGATGTCAGTCAACAGGGCTTGTGGAATATAAGGGTGGTGTCATAACCATACTAAAATAATAATAATAAATCTTTATTTTTATGGCACCATTCCAGAATCAAGGCGCCTCACAATTTTAAAACAAAACAAATCAACATCTACTTAATTTAAATAAAACAATAAGCATTTAAGATAAAACATATCAGTCACAAAAGCTTGGTGCCAAATATGAGTTTTTAGACCTCTTTTAAGTCCCTCCACGGTCGCACACTCATGTAACTGGAGGGATAGAGAATTCCAGAGGGAAGGGGCCACATGCATAAAAGCCCAGGCAGCAGATGATTTTAAACATACTCTAGGAATCTCTAGCAACCCCTCGCCAGCTGAGCTAAGCGATCGCCCAGGGCAGTAGGGAACCAGAAGCTCCTTCAGGTAGTCAGGGCCCTGTCTGTGTAGAGATTTGCAAGTCAGAAGACCAACTTTAAAGGTGATCCACCATTGTACTGGCAGCTAGTGCAGACCGCGCAGCACTGGAGAAATATGGCAGGACTGAGAGGTTCCTGTCAAAAGCCGTGCTGCCACATTCTACACCAGCTGCAAACGGCAAATTTCCACCGCAGAAAGCCCTAAGTAAAGGGAGTTGCAATAAGCCAAGCGCGAGGACACAAAGGTGTGGATAGATGTGGGAAGGTCACCAGACAGAACAAGGTGCTTAAACTTAGAGATATTCCTCAAATGATAAAAGGAAGTTTTGATGATGGCCGACACCTCAGCATGCAGCGTCAGCCCTTCACCAAAGATTACCCACAGGTTCCCGGCCCATTCAGAGGCTGGAAGTGATTGACCCCCAAGAAAAAGCCCGAGGGTGAAACTACCTCCAACCCCCCCCATCGGGTGTCCTGGGTCCACAACCAGCACTTCAGTCTTTCCTGAGTTCAACTTCAACCAGCTTGAATCCATCCACTCCTGGATTTCTACTAGGCAGTTATTAAAGACTGAGAGGGTGCCATCCTGGTCAGGTGCAAAAGAAAGGTAGAGCTTGGTATCATCAGCATAGCAATGAAACCTCAGCCCATATATCGTTACAATGTCTCAGAGAGGCGGCATGTACATGGCAAACAACATGGGGACAACACCAATACTTGGGGAACCCCACATGACAGAGGGATTAGGTCTGAGGAATAAAGCCTGGACACCACCCTCCAAGTTCTTCCGGTGAGATAAGATGTAAACCACCTGAGGACTGTACCTGACAGGCCACAGATGAACCTCAGACAACTGAGAAGAACCTAATGGTCCACAGTGTCAAACGCTGAAGAGAAATCCAGAAGAACCAAGATAGAGTGTTTTTTCTGATCTATCACCATCGGGAGATCATTGTGCACCTGAACCAGTGCTGTTTCAGTACTATGCCCCTTTTGAAAACCGGACTGGAGAGATTCATAGATGTCATGGATGGGTAAATGGTTCTCCAGCTGTGCAGCTACCACCTTCTCAACCACCTTCCCTAAAAAGGAAAGGTTAGAGATTGGTCTGTAGTTCACATGGCAGTTCAGGTCCAAAGAAGCTTTCTTCAGGAGAAGTTTTACCACCGCCTCCTTCAGGGAGCTAGGAAACTCACCAGTTTCCAAGGAGCACCAAACTATCCACATAAGGACCGGACCGATGGAATCAATACAACCCAAAATAAGGGAAGTTGGTCCTGGATCCAAACTACAGCACATGGAGCTCATACTCTGGACAATCCTCATGACTTCCATGAACTCCGGGTGGTTGATGGTACTCCAGGAAAGCTAAAGGCCAGTGACCAAGCGCTGATCAGAAGCAACACCCATAGAGCGTGCTGGTCAGATGGCTGCCCTGATGTCAGCCACCTTAGTCACAAAGAATCAAGCAAGTTCATCACACTCTATTTGTGAAAACGCTTTCTGGACTTGCAGACAGGCTGGGTTGCACAATCTGTGCACATTTCAGAAAAGCTGACCTGGTCAATTCTGAGTGTCTTCAATCTCCCCAGACAGGAACTCTGCCTTCTTATGGGTGATTGCAGATTGATAGGTTTGATAATGGTCCATCAATATAAGGTGGTCGGCATCAAGGGTAGATCTCCACTGGCAGAGCTCTAACCTTCGTCCTAATCACCACATCTCCCTCAATGTCCCATCAAACCATGGGGAAAGAGGATGAAGGGAGCGAGGACAAACACAGACAGGAGCAACGACATCCAAGTCTGCCGAGATGGCCATATTATAGCCACCATGAAATCCTCTGGGTTGCTGTTTGGAACTAGAATAATCGATAGGTCAAGTAGCATGACAGAGGGGGAGCAGTTAGGTGGGGGGGGAGAAGCTTGTAAGGTAGTCAAAGAAGGAAAAGAGGGAGTCAGGAATGGGGCCTGGAAACTTGGTAATCCTAGGGAACTCCATAAAAGGGTATTCACTGGGGAAAGATGGGGGAACCAGATGTGGGTAGGAAGATGGTTTACATGCCAGGGGTAACAGTGGTGAAGGTGTGCCCAAAAACTGGGGAATTGTATGCGGAGTTTGGGAGAACCACTCATAGTTATACACCTAGGTAGCAACAACCTTGCTGGGCAGAAAATGGTGGTAGTACAGGTAAGATTTAGAGCAACAGGAAGGAGTTGTAGAGGTAACCACATCTCTTGCATTCTTGGAGGTGTTGCCAGTACCAAGAGCCAGCACAGATAGGAAGTAAAAGATAGAAGAGTTCAGTGACTGACTGAGAGAAGGGTGTATGAAGGAATGGTAGAATTGTATTAGGGGCTGGGGGGGAACCTGGTCAGATAAAGCACTTTTTACACCAGACAGGCTGCACCTCAGAAGTGGGGGGTGGAGGGTCCTCAGAGACAAACTGGGGGTGGTACATAAACCAAAAACATAATTTTAACTACTGTAGGTTTCTAGGGGGAGGAGGTCAGCAGACCTCCCCCATACCAATGGGGAGACTGGATGGTGGACAGGGAGGGGGAGTGAGAGAGTTAGCAGAAGGGGTGGTGGGATGCAGGTAATAAGGAGAAATGAGAAAGGCAGATGGGAATGAATGGAAGGAGGCTCAGACACTAGGTGGAAGGTGGTGTCCCTGAACACAAGAAATCATGTAAACAAGATGAATGACCTGCAGGGATTGTTGTCTAAGAAGACAGGGTTAATAGCATTAAGGGTAGATAAATCTTCAGGTCCAGATGGCATACACCCATTGGTGCTAAGGGAGCTGGTAGAGGAGCTTCCAGATCTCTTGGCTGACCTGTTCAATAGTTCACCAGAGTTGTCACGTGGTACCACAGGACTGGAGAATGGCACATGTAGTGCCCTTCCGTGGCAGTGGTCCCAAGGATGACCCAGAAAACTACAGACTAGTCAGGCTGATCTCAATTGTGTGCAAGCTCATGGAGACCATACATATGGGAAGGTTAGAAGAGTATATGGATGATACTAGCCTCCAGGATGAGAGGCAACACAGATTTATGGGAGGGCGGTCATATCAAACAAATCTGATTAACTTCTTTGACTGGGTCACTGAAGCAATGCACAGGTGTCAAGCAGTGAACATACTTTACCTGGACTTCAGCAACGCCTTTGACTTTGTACCTCACAAGAGTTTCATCAGACAACTGGTGGATGCACAGGTTGATGAGAAGTTGACAGGTGAGTGGAAAGACCCAGAGTGTAGTGGTGGGAAGTGACATCTCCAGCACCAGGGAGGTCACTAGTGGGGTCCCATAGGGCTCAATGCTCAGACTGGTGTTGTTCAGTGTCTTCATCAATGATATTGGGGATTGCATTAGGGGTAAATGTGCCTATTCAAAGATGACAGCAAGCTCTGTCGGAGGGTGGGCACAGCAGAAGGGACACATGATGTATGCCAAGATCTGTAAAAGCTAGGTACCTGTATATGGTCCAGGATTTGGCAACTTGGCTTCAATGCAAAGACATGCAAGGTTTATGCTCACTGGAGCCAAGAACCCAAGGACTGAGTACAACCTGGGAGGGGTCCGGGTATCCGTATCAAAAGAGGAGAAGGACATGGGAGTGATGATCAGTAGTGACCTAAACCCATCATGTAAGGTAGGAATGCAGCAGTAAGGCAAATAAAATGCTGGCCTGCATTGCCAGGAGGATCACCAGCAAGTGGGAGGAGGTCATACTCCTCTTGTAAAGATGATTAGTGAGGCTGTATCTGGAGTATGATGTACAGTTCTGGTGCCCATACATTAAAAAGGACATAATCTTGATGGAAACAGTCCAAAGGAAGGCAACTAAGATGATCATGGGCCAGCAGGGTAGGACTATAAGTAGAGGGTGGAGGCCCTGAGCATGTACTCCCTGGAGGAGAGAAGAAAGAGAGAGGGGGACATGACTGAGACCTTCAGGTATTTGAAAGGAATAAATAGCATGGACAAGAAGGGTCTCTTCTAGCTTAGCAGGAACCAAAACATGTGGAAAACAGTCTCAAGTTGGGGGATTTAAGAGACAGGCTAGGAAGCACTTCTTCAGAGAGGAAGTGGTGGTGGGTTGAAATGGGCTTCCAGAGGAGGTGGTTTTGTTGAAAGGGGCAGGCAGCTTCAAGATTGGCTGGGATAGAGATAAGAGGAAAATAAGGGTAAAGAGAGAGGCAGATGGAAGGGAAGAGTGGACTAGTGAGGGGGGCAGGATCAGTAGCTGATGATGAGAACCCTGCAACATGAGCAGACTTGATAGACCTAATGGTCTTATTCTGCAGGCTTTGTCATATGTTTGTAGGTAGGTGGTGTTTTCAAAAGTGATAAAACTGATGCAAGTTCTAGTTAAGTCAATGACAGAAATGGTCCTGGTTTGTCTAGTCCATGTTTTGTCTTGTTGGGTTATTTTCAAAAGTTGGACTTCTCTGAACAATTTCTGGCTCTTTTATAGTACTTAACATGTGGTTCTGGATAAAATAATGTTAGACATTGTGTAGATGTAAATAATAGGTCAGGTTTGACTCAGTCTGATAATGTGTCCAGGCACATTTATACTTTGTAAACTGGAGTTTTGAGAATTGGACTAAGTTAACTGAACATAGGGGCAATTTGGCTTATGCCCAAAACTGTACAATGAAAAGCTGCATCCAGACATCTAGATATAGGCTTTGAAAATCCTGCCCCATGCCCTAGATCATGTTATCTTTGACTGTCTTAGCAATCTTTCCTTCAGACCAGGTTTAGTTTTGTGACTGGCTCCATTATTTATGGCAGTGAGTGGTTATTCTCTCAGTTCAACTGTGTCAGAATGCTATGCCTGGTAGTACCAGGTGTAACATCCTCTGCAGTTGCACCCACATCCCTGTGCAGACTATGGGATGAAAATGGAAATATCCACCAGTGCAGAACTTTTTATCACCACTGGCAGACTATGACACGAGACTTGGTCCCAGGGCCCCTTCCAGCCCTTTGAAAATCCAGCCCAATGGTTATTAATACCACACACACTTCTTCACTTTATCAAAGAATCTGTCAGCTCTCCAAGCTAATATGGCTAGATTTATCAAAAAAGGAACACAAGCAAGGGATATTGCGTCCAAATAGAACTTACTCTCTGATTGGTACATATGGTTGCTTATGACATTTTCACAAACCATGTCCAAAATTATGGATATAACAAATCAAGAGGTAACTGCATTCAAATGAGGCCAAATGGATGCTGGAAGAGGTGCACCTGCAATAAATGTTTGCTGTTCACTAGTAGCCCATGTGATGGCTTATTTACTAGTATCCCAATTTTAGTTCTCTACTGTGGTGGTCCCAGTACAAATTGTCATACTGTAGATGTGGAGATGGCCAACCCAAAATGTATTGTGCTATGAAGTCCTCTCAGTGCAGTAGTTTAAGGCGCTGAGCTGCAAACCTGGAGACCTGGATTTGAATCTCTCAGCCCCCCCACTTGCATACTGTGTGATCCTGAGCAAGTCACTTAACTTCCTTGTGCTCCCAGGTCACATCTGGAAACACACTTCAGCTTAATGTGCTTTTCCTGGTTAAACAATGTTCCCTTCACTTATTCATGCCTTCTTGACACTGTGTTCCTAAAGGCCTCCCCCCATTGAAGGTGGTAGTTCCGGCAAAACTGCATTTGGCAGGGCAAACTATTTAAAAACTGCAACAGGAATGATTAGCGGAGCAAAAGAAATACATGTGCTTGACGAAACAGGTTATGCTAATGTCACGTTTAGTGAACTGTTTATTGGAATGGTGCTGCATGTCCCTGCTGAAAATAAATGCCAGGAAGTAACACTGAAATTGAATGTTGATCTTATTACAGTTAAACTTAATTAGTGATGCTGCAATGTTTTCGCAGACAATAGGAACTTTGAAATTGTGATGTCTTTATCACAAAGTGGCTGTTGTTTTGGTGAAGGTTTCACTTTGTGAGTGGAGTGTGGTTAATTTGCTGAGAAAATAGCAATTTTACTTGTCAAATCTTTGTGAATTCAGTGAATTCATGAGTTTTGGCCACTTCGCTCATCACTAAACTTAATACAGGATTTTAAGCCAATATATTACTAAAATAAATATATTACACAATCAGAAATAATTGGGTGATCCAGAAAATAAAAGGTAATATTTAGTGGTGAAACACTGTCAGTGATATGGGTGTTAACCATGAGTTGTTCATATAAAGGGGCTGTGAGAGCACATATTTTTGTGATTGTGACAGTTGAAGTGCAGCCTGTAATTAGGATTGTTAAATATGCAGGGAATATCCTGTGCCCTGATTGTTCAAAGTGGTTCCCAGTACAGGTTCTTGTGGAATAACAACAACCTACTGGGAACTACTTATGGTCACCAGGACACTTAACAATACACACCCCTGGACAACTTAGAATATTAGTTGTTCATCTGGTAGCCATTTTAGGAAAATAAATATTAGCCAGATTCCTGCCAACTGTCAAACATAAACACCCTACCTGAGTTCCTTTTCAACCTCTCTGCAAGAGAAGGTGTGGCCAGATTCATACACTCTGATGAGGAAGTCAATGCTGTGGTTCCCTGATGTGGCAGTAGTGGTTGTCCATTCACCATACAGAAAACCATGAGTATTCATATATATCGCCCAATCACCATGTTGGTGACTTTAAAGATGCAGCATAAAAAGGCCAATAAACACACACACACACACACTTACAATTCATGGATAGTCTCAGTGTTAAACTTCTGAAAGCTGGTAAACCTGAAAATTTCAGCTGAAGGGAACCAGGGATGAGATATGCTGCATTCTTTACTAAGAAAACAGTATGCAGTCTCTTTCGATCTTGGCTTCCTTATGGCATGAACAGCACATGAACAACCCTGGGGTAGGCTGCAGTTTAAACATTGTCAGAGACCCAGTCATACAGTTGACAATAAAGTATTCCTGGCAGTATTAAAAAGTTCAGAAAGGAAAAAATATAGTGTAGCTCTCCATCCTGCATTATCCCTTTCCAGCTTGCAGAAATTAAAATTGTATCCTGCCATTTCTCCTATATCAGCAACAGCTGGTTAGGAAGGTATAGCCATGCATGCTAACACTGGTATGTCAGTGCAGTGAAGAGCAGAGAGACAAAAAGCCTCAAGATGTTAAAGCAAGAGTAGTTCAATGTGCTTACACAACTTGAATAATGAATGAGCCATGGGGCAAAGGACACGGAAGTTACATCTCCGAATGGAGAGCAGGTTGAGTCAAAGTATCATGGGACCAATATCAGAGGCATGCTTGATTAGGCAATGAGAATGAGTAGACCTATGGACAGGTCAGAGTGAGTGAAGAGACCCCAATATGGGTCCGGAGAGTCAGGTCACAGTAGCAGCCATGGGAGTGCATGCCAACTGGGTCCATTGAGAAGCCAAATAAAGGAGTGGGCGAACTTCATGAAGGTAAGACGAGAATGGCTGTGCGAATCCGGCGGCCAATGGGAAGGTACAAAGTACCAGGAGCAGTGAGGTAGGAGCAATGAAGTTGGAATAGATCAGTGGAGGGTCGAGAGGAATATATGACGTACAGTACAAGTCACATTAAACTGTTCCTCCAATGAGTTGTTTTAGCATTTACAACTGAATTGCATAAGTGTTGCTGGATCCAACACAAAGCCCTCCACAAATAGTTTCTTTAGATTTAAAATTCAGTCTTGCGTTGCATTGTGACTGGACTGCCAGTGCATTCCAACTGAGTGGCAAAAACATTTTACAAACATTGCTCTTGGACTGCAGAATGGGAATGAACAAGGCGAGGGGAAGAGACATGATGGCTAGGCAGCGTACAATGAATTGAAAAGTTGATACGGAGGAGAGAATTCTAGAGAATGAATGAATGAATGAGAAATGATGGTGGATTGAAAGCCTTGAAGGCTGGAACCATTAAGGTGAGGTATGAAATGGATGATGTAGGATAATGGAGTGAAAGCCTTGAAGGCTGGTACGGTTGAGATGAGGTATGAAATGTATGATGTACGATGATGGAATGAATGCCTTGAAGGCCGGTATAATTAAGGGTAAAGGAAGGATGAGGTTCGGTAATGATGGAGGTTAACATGGAGTAGATCATATATGAGTTGAATAGTCCAGAACTTAGGACTAGGATAAGAGGAGGAGGATATGAACAGGCATGGTTATGGCATGATAGGAAACACCCCAAAAGAAAGCATGGCATGAGGAAGGAAAGGAGTGAGGGTCGAGGAGGCGGTGGAAGGTGGAGAATGGTAGCCAGAAAGGCTGTAAAGTACACAGGTGCACGGGGCCGATAGACTGCAGTGAAGGAAAGGAGGAACCGTGTCGAGCGGTAGGAGACTGTTAATGCAAGGTTAGGGAAGACAGGGAGCAAGTGACTACCTGGGCTACTGGTGTCTCTGTGGATGCCCAGAAACCCACAGCAGGAAAACATGGCATCAGAGTGAAAGAAAAATGAGGTAGTGGAGAATGTGCAGTGGAGAACAAGCACTATAAGAACACAAAACAAAATGACACATATGGGTGAGTCCAGAGAGGAGATGATATGCCCGAGGAGGACAATGAGTGGTTTAAGCCATCAGAAGTATGGTAGACAACAAGAAGTGACCAATAGTAAAAATGGTATGGTACAGAGAAATAGTATGGAAGGCTCTGCTGGGAAAAGCTGATGGAGTACACATGAAGAGTAACATTACAGAGACATTACATGGTGATAGGAAAAATCTTTACTCGACTTTGAAGGACAAGTGATAGTACCAGTTCTTGGAGGTGACAGGAGATCAGCAGAGAGACAAGGCATTACAGGAAGAAAAATGAACCAGGTCCACTTACCATGATGCAGGGATGCAGCAAGCCAAACAGCTGAGGAGTCAAAGCACAGTGCTGGGGTATAGAAGTGGAATGAGCTTGTTGAGCGGACTTGCCAGAGAATGACATCGAACTCCCAAAACAAAATGAAGAGGAAGGAGGAAATGTCCATCCAGCCAGTCAGCATCAGAGCGACTGCTACACGGAACGAAGGAGGGGGAGAGTGGAAGGAGGGGGAGAGCATCAGGACTCAGCTCCAACAGAAAGGAAATAGGGAAGGGAATGGGGACAGGGCACAGAGTTAATGCAAGGTGGCTCCCCAGGGTGACTAAGACATACATCACCAAAAGCATTTCTGGAAGGACACCACCAGCAACCGGACAAGAAGCCCCACCCACTCCTTGTTGGCCATTGCAGTGGCCATTTGACAGGCAAAAATGAGCGGAGCATGGGAAACCTCACAAAACAGGAGCAACAGGAGAGAAACATGCTAAGAAAGGTGCCAGGCCGAAGCTCAGAAGAGGGAGCGAGGGGGGAGGAGACATAGATAGAGCATTAGAGCCAGTGGTTGCAGGAAGAAACGAGACAAGGAGCAAGGTAGAAATGAGGCATGGAATGGACAGGATGAACGACCGAGGAATGAGCCGTGGATAGAGGGAAAAGACAGACAGGGAGAGGGACAGATGATGGAGGTGCCATAAAAACATGTCGACAGCAGGAGTGAGGAGGAATGACGCCTCTGGCTGCAAAGAAAGAAACAAATCTTGGACTAGCAAGGAGGAGTGGCCTTTAAAGGCTTGATGGGGGAGTGGTTTGTTGCTCTACCCATTGAACTACAGGCATAGGCTTGCAAATGAAAATGGGTTGAAATACAGTATGTGTCACTCTCCTTAATAAACACAGGATCATAAGAAGACAACAGACACTGAGAAACTGGCAGGCACCAGGCTCACCAATTCAGGGAACATTACAGGGCAGTCTGCAATGGATACATGGAAAAACTCATTGAATCCAATTTTACCTCCATGGACCATAATGTCAATGATCTTTCTGTTTTTGTCCATCAGCAAGGTTTTTGGGATATTGACCAATGAAAAGAAAAACACAGAAGCTAAGCTTATCATTCTCCTAGGTTCCCAATAGCTCTCTTGTTTAAATTACATTTGAAAGGCTATTGCCTGTAGATCAATGGGGTGAAGCAACCAGCTATGCCTCCTTCCTGAGCTATATAAGCAGTTCCTCCCAGCCTCCCTCTGAAGCACTTTTTCTTTGCAGCTGGAGGCTCTGTTAGTCTCTGCCTTCTCCCCTGGAGCCTGCTGAGGTTTTGCCCCCTTCTCTAGTGTTTGCCTCCTTCCCTCCCTCCCTCCCTCCCTTGTGCTTTCGGTTCTGCTTGGTTTGTGCGGGACTTCTATCTGTTGTGTTTCTCCTGTGCTTTTTTTTGGTATTTGTTTTGCCTCCGGCTGCTGCGTGCTTCTTTGTGTTGCTTGTTACCTGTCCTCCTGTGGTTGTGTTTTTTCATTTTGCATCTTTCTTTTGGGGGTATTCTAGTTTTCTAGCATCCTGTTGCACTCTGTTTCTATTGTGCTATTCCTGTGCTTGTGCTATTTAGGCACCAGATTTAAAGCAAACTATCAGTTCAGCTGCAATCATTATCTGCATGGGGTTCTATGTTATAATGGCGATTGCTGTTTGGGCTAGAGTACAGCACCGAAAATAAATAATGGCAATGTACACTCACAGTGACTACACAACCGGCAATGGAATTACAAGATATGTGGGAGGGGGCTGTGCCACCCACAACCCCACACCCACCTAATTAAAGATTCTCAACTCCAGTGGGTGCAAGTCGGGGGTGTAAAACATGCAACATTATCAACCAGCCCCAATGCAAAAGTGATCCTGCCCCAGAACTGAACCCGCACCTCCCAACCCCAGTCTGCCACCATACCAACCTCACCACAAGTCCAGCTCAGCAGCCAACCACCACACTACCTCCCACATACCCTCCTCCCTTCTGTCCATCGTGCAATGTTGTCACCCCCGTGTATACATGTAGACATCCTGTCAAAGTATTCGCCAACCCCTGTATCCTGTCGCTACCCTGCCAGTTAGACCAGAAAACAGGCACCATGATTGAGTCGCCCTTTTTGCAGTCACTCAATCATGGCCACCGTGTTTACAGGATACCGCTGTATGCTTCAGTTCAAGCTGCTGCTTCCCTGCCTCTGCAGTTTCCTGTGCTTATCCACCTTTCTTGTTTGCACCTGGTCCAGGGTTCTTCCTGCTCCAGCTAGCTGCCACTCTCTGCTGTGCTACGCTTGTTGCCTAACAGCTCTGCCCAATTCATTGTGGTTTATTTCAGTTAGGCAGCTACTACAGTGGAGGCCATTTATAAGAACATTGGCTATAAGAACATCCCGTTTATAAGAACATTTTTTTGAATGTTTCCATTCTTGCCATTTATTTTCAATGGCAGTAAAGCCCGTTTATATGATCAATCATCCTGGTTATAAGAACAGTTTTTTTCCAGAGGTAGTGGTAGATGGTCATCATCACCTCTGAATGTACTAAGCCTGGCTGATATAGCATCTAGTTTCCTCATTAGTAGTCACTTAAGTAGTGACTGGGTGTGTGAAACATGCCCTATGAAGAAGGCAGCACACATTCCTTCATAGTTAGGTGAAACACTGAAAGAATTTTACAACAGTTGTCTAATTGCTTGAGCAAGAGCTCTTTTAAAAAGCTATATTATACTGCTTTTAATAAAGAATCCTATAAAAATTAGTTTGAGCCCAATTTCATCATGTTAACCATAGATTTTATATGGATTTTCACTGTTTTCAGTGAAGCTCTCTTATAAGAACATCCTGTTTATAAGAAAATTTTTGCTTTGCATTTAGGGTGTGCTTATAACAAGGCACCACTGTACTCCCAAGTTTCAATCTTTGCCCTGCTCTAGTATATCCATGTTGTTGTATTACTATATTACTATACTGACACAGTTTACACGCATGTCATTTTAGTAATACTTTTCTGATTTTAACTATTTGAACCTTTCAGTCATTAATTTGTTTCAACTTGTTCACATTACTCTGGTGGCTTGCTATCAAATGGCTCTGTCCTTAACTAGGACTATCCCAGCAAAGCTCTCTATTTTGAGGGTTCCACCCTACTAACATTACAGTTGCTGTTTGGTCTCCTGGTGCTCAAATCATGGCCTCCCTGTTCTGCCCATGGCAGTGGACTGTGATGTCACAGTTGGGTATCTTGGCTCCAAGTAGCAGGAGCATGATTTTATATAAGCAGTATGATTCTGCCTTGCTTCTTTGCCTACATGTCTTTTAAGTTGTCCATGTATAAATACATTAACCACACAGCCTTCATGGCTTTAAAGATATTCATTGTATTTCATTACTGCCTTGCATATGCTCCTTACCGAAATAACCTAACTCTGCCTTAATGGCATTTAAGGTATTCATGCCATCATACCAATTCACTATTCATGCTGAGACCATAGCAATAATCTGCTAAACCTCATTGATTCAATTATGCTAAACCTCATTGTTTCAATTACTTGAATCTCAGCTTCTCACTATCTAAACACCTACCTTCATGTCACCATTAATCTGGCTTCCTTAATGGAATTTATTGGTTTGCTTTCCGCTGGTTGCCACTACTATCAAACCTCCAACTGCTGGCTCACACTGCAGCCTCTTACCTCACCCAGACCTCCATTTCACCTGGCCTCCTCATCACTAACCTGCTATCTAATTAACAGTCACTGACTTCAACTGGCCTCTCCATAAATAACCTGCTACCTAATCTACAGCTGCTGGCTTTGCCCCATAAGCCACGACGGTCTCACTCTGCATTTACAAAGTCAGCATCTTCAGCATGTGAACCTCAGGGTGGGGTCCTTCTTGTCTCACCCATAGTGGGAATGTCATCATTCTGGTGGAGTTTTAGCATGCAGTCATATGGTGCACCTCTTGATGTAGAATTTAAGACTTCAGCTGCCAAGGGGTGGGGCCCTTAAGCCCAAGAGTGATCCTTTGGTTATGACTATGCCATGGCACCTTCAAAAGCTATTCTCCCTACAACCACCTATGGTTCACCTGGTCTCCTCAACCTCCCTTTCGCCACCCAACTCAACTCTCAAACAGTCCTCAGAGAAGCCCCTCAGTTGTCTACCTCCACCTTACATCTCCCCGCATGGAGGTCAGGTGAGTGCCTTCTAGAGGTTGTTGCTCTCCTCTTCCCACCTTGGGGTGAGGGCTTCCTGTACACAAGTCTCCCTTTGTTGCAGAGCTATCTTTACAGCCATAACACAGCGATTCCCATATAGGGGTAGAAACATAGAAACATAGAATTTGACGGCAGATAAGGACCGCTTGGCCCACCCAGTCTGCTCATTTTCCTACCTAATGGATAAGCTGCAGATCCTAGTTAACCAGCAGCCTACTTCTTCCTACCCCCACCCCCTAGAATTGCCTTATGACTGTCCCATGCATGCTTGAATTCCACCATTGTTTTTGACCCCACAACCTCCTCCAGAAGGCCGTTCCATGTATCCACAACCTCTCTGTGAAAAATACTCTTAAATTACCTCTGAGCCACCCCCATCTTCAAATTGTACCCCTTGTTCTGCACACCTCTTTTTTGAAAGATGCTACCCTCTTGGACTTTGTTGATTCCCTTGAGGTACTTGAAAGTTTCAATCATGTCTCCCTCTCCCTCCTTTCCTTGAGGCTATACATATTAAGCTCCTTAACTCTCTTCATATGTCTTCCGTGCAGACCCCGACCATTTTAGTTGCCCTCCTCTGGACAGCTTCCATCCTGTCTATGTCTTTGCGGAGATGGGTCTCCAGAACTGCACGCAGTACTCCAGATGGGGTCTCACCAGCTGTCTGTACAGAGGGATAATAACTTCCTGTTTTCTACTGGTGATGCTCTCCTATGCATCCCAGTATTCCTCCTTGCTGCCCCTCCTCACATTGCTTGCCCACCTTTAGGTCATCTGATATGACCACCCCAGGTCCCTTTCCATTTTTGTTGTTGTATCTCACCCCCCATTGTGTCCTCTTCCCTGGGTTTTGTTTCCCAGAGCATTACCTTGCACTCTAGCATTGAATCTAGCTGCCACACATTTGACCATTCCTTTAACCCTGCCAAGTCCCTTATCCTGCTTTCCACCCCACCTTGTGCCTCAACTCTGTTGCAGATCTTTGTGTCATCTGCAAAGAGACATACTTTTCCATCCAGTCCCTCTGCAATGTCGCTTATAAAGACACTGAAGAGGACCAGTCCTAATACTGAACCCTGCGGTACCCCACTAGTAGCCCCCCTTCTTCAGAGTGGAATCCATTTACTATTACTCTCTGTGTCCTATTCTCCAGCCAATTCTTTACCCAGGCTGCCATCTTGGGACCCACTCCCAGACTGGCTAACTTGTATATTAATCTTTTGTGTGAGACTGTGTCAAATGCCTTGCTAAAGTCTAGGTAGGCCATGTGCACAGCCCCTCCCTGATCTACGACTTTGGTCACCCAGTCAAAGAAATCTATCAGATTCATCTGGCATGACCTTACCGATGTGAATCCATGCTGCCTTGGGTCCTGTGCCCCTCTGGCCTCTAGATACTTGACAGTTCTTTCCTTCAGAAGTGATTCCATCATTTTTCCTGTCATTGAGGTTAAACTAACAGGTCTGTAGTTTCCTGCTTCTGCCCTGCTCACACTTTTGTGAAGGGGAATCAGATCTGCCCTCCTCCATTCCTCGGGTACCACCCCATCCTCCCATGATTTGTTAAAGAGTGTAGTCAGTGGTGTCACTAGTTCTACCCTTAGTTCTTTTAGAATTCTGGGATGAATCCCATCAGGTCTCATTGCCTTGTCCACCTTCAGTTTTAAGAGTTCTTTTCAGAACCCTTTCTTTGTAAATGGCTGGTATCAACTTCTGTATCCAGAGTGTTTCTATTGTTTGTTTTAGGTACCTCCCCCTCTTCATTTGTAAATACTGAGTAAAAATATTTGTTTAGTATCTCTGCCTTTTCACAGTCACCCTCTGCCCACCCCTCCTCCCCTTTATTAAGCCTCACTATCCCTCCCTTGGTCTTCCTTCGCTCCCTGATGTACCTATAAACATTTTTATCCCCCTTCTTAACTGAGTTGGCTATCTTTTCCTCGGTTTGGGCCTTTGCTGTTCTGACTGCTTTCCCAGCTTCCTTTTGCTTTAACTGATACAGTTCTCTGTCCTGCTCCTTCTGTTATTGCTTGTACTTCCTGAATGCTTTCTTTTTCTCTTGAACCTTCACTGCCACTTCCTTTGAGAACCATAGTGGTTTCTTACATTGTTTTGTTTTGTTTATTTGCTTTACACAAAGGCTTGTTACCTCTGTGATGGCAGTTTTTATTATTCCCCATTGTTCTTCCACCCCTCCTTCCTGCCCATTTGCTAGTACATTCCTTAGGCACTCACCCATTTTGGCAAAGTCAGCCCTCCTAAAGTCCAGTACTTTTGCCTTTGTATGGCTTGACTCTATTGCTGTGTTTATTGTGAACTATACTGTTTGATGGTCACTAGTTCCCAGATGGCTACCCACTTCTACATGAGTCCTCTCTACATCTCCATTTGAGAGAACCAGGTCTAAGATTGCTCTCTTTGAGTGGGTTCCAATACTAGTTGTCTAAGGCATGCCCCCTGTAGGGCATCTAGAATAACCCCACTCTTCGAAGTGGCTGCTGCAACTGCACTCCAGTTAACATCTGGCATATTTAGATCACCCATCAGCAATATCTCCCCTTTTTCTGCCATTCTAAGTATACTTTCTATCATTTCCTTGTCCATTTCCTCCCCTGAGACGAGAGTCTGTATACAACCCCTGTGCGGATTGTGGTGCCATTGTCTGTCTCCAAATTGACCCACAGTGCTTCTTCTCCTCCCTGTTTACCTTTTGTTCTGTTGCTTTGATTACTTCCCTTATGTAAAGAGCTACTCCTCCTCCTCTTTTACCCTCCCTGTCCCTCCTGTAGATAGTGTATCCTGGTATGTTTATGTCCCAGTCATGGTTTTGTGTGTACCATGTTTCTGTGACTGCCATGATATCCAGATATTCCTCCTCCATCAAGGCCACTAATTCAGGAAGCTTGTTACCCAGACTATGGGCATTGGTAGTCATTGCTCTCCATTTTTTGATGGCTTTACCTTCTGTTGCAGCATCCCTCACTGACCTTTCTACCTTGGTCTTTTTCTCATTTAGTACCCTGTTTTGTAGGGAGAGGCTGGGATTTTCCTGCTGCTTATCAGTGCCTCCTCTTTGACTAGTTTAAAAGCTTGCCAATGAAGCATTTAAACTGATTGATGAAATTAGGTTCCAAACTGCAGTAGCCAAGTCATCACTAAGCAAAATATCCCAAGCCTAGATTTGAAGGAATCTTAGGCCTTGGATCCTGAGAGATTTCTCCTTAAAAGGGAGGGGTTCCTCTCCTCCATGCCAAAGGTTATAATACGTAATTAGTTGTTAAGATATTATATTCTCTAGTTTTCTTAGGTAGGTTTCCACTGTTGGATGGAGATGGATGGTGTCCCTACTTGCTGTTCCTGCTCTCTTAGGATACCCCTTATGTCATCAGTGCAATCAATGTTATCAGTAATCCTGACAACCTTTGCATCTCATTTGTATTTCTTCAATCTGTCTCATTTGTGCCAATCTGCTCTCAACCTGGTAGTCAATGTTTACTGCTCAATACTCTTTTTGGAACTCCTTCCTAAGGTACCTTTAACCAAGGGAATTGATCCCACAGCACCTCTAGGGGTGGGACCCTCTTCAAGGGCTCGCACAGGGTGGCAATTCCCTATTGAACAGAGAGTGTGAATTGCCAAAATGTATCACAGCTTCACAAGCAAAACACTACTCTGGTTGCATAGACCCATTAAATTGAAAGGCTATTGCCTGTAGGTCAATGGGATGAAGCAATCAGCCACATATCCTTCCTGAGCTACTGTGTATAAGCAGTCCCTCCCAGCCTCCCTCTGAAGCACTTTTTCTTTGCCCCACCATCCTCCCCTCCTCCTCCAGTGGCATGCCTCTATCCTCAGGAGGCTCCTTCCTAAGGTATCTTTAGCCAAGGGAGTATTTCCAAAAGTACCCCTTGAGATGAAACCCTCTTCAAGGGCTCCTTGCCTACAGTACCCCATCAGGGTGGTAATTCCCCATGTAATAGAGAGTGCCAATGCCAAGCAGTATCACAGTTGCACAAGCATAACACTACTCTGGTTGCCTAGGCCCATTGAAACATATTTTCTGCTAACATCTTCCAGCCACCTTATTGTTTATCACTGTAGTCTGTCCTTTTACACAACCCTATCATCTTTGCTTGCATAAGTACATATACATTTTCATGATGGGGTATGCCTGCACACACTTCCATTCAGTGTATGTGTGGGTATATGAGCATGAGAGGGTGCTGCACTTCCTGAGGTGCCATCTTTTGGATGAGATGTTAAACCGAGGTCCCATCTGCCTGGATTGGTGGTAGTTCAGGGGATGTTAAAGATCCCATGGTACTTATTGAAAGAGTAGGGAAATTTCCCGGTGTCCTGGCAAATTCCTCATTCACTCAAAATACCACCAACAGCTTAATCTGGTTCAAGGTCAGTTGGCATTCATCTGTATCCCCCTTCCCCTGGGTCGTGCCTGAAAATAGGCAGGATTTGTCTAGTGCACTTACCCGGTTAACAAAAGCTAAATAAATAAATACATGTGCACATGGGAATTCCAGCTACGTGTCCATATCTATTTATTTTATTTTTTTACAGTTGTGTCTGTCTCTGTCTCCTACCTCCACCTTTTGTCACCTTTCAGCCTTCTTACTTGTCAAAGTACTTGTCAAAACAAATCAGCTGTTATTTCTGATTTTGTTGGGACAGCAGATCTGGCTTGCATCACTGAGAACCTGGCTGGATTGAGAATTCTGGCCCCATTTTGAAGGCGACTGTTCCAGCTGGGTACTCGGTGATTCACCGCCGAGATTGATCTAAGGGGGTGGAGAAGCGGTCTGTTTCAAGACCAGGTTGGGGCTCACGGGTGTACCAGTCAGGGAAGCCGAATCCTTTGAGTTTACCGTAGTGGCTGGTGTGGTTTGCAGGATAGCCCTCATCTACCATCCACCAGGAGATGAGAGACGATTCCTGCAGGAAGTGGCAGACTTCATCGCCGATATGGCTTTGGAGTCGCCCAGACTGATGGTTCTGGGTGACTTCAATGCCTGGGTCGAAGACGAACTTTCTGCCTTTGGTCAGCACTTTCTCCAGTTGATGACATCACTGGGCCTTACACAGATTGTTTCCTCAGCCACTCATAATCACGGTCACTCTTTGGATTTAGTTTTTCTCCTGGGGATTGAGGCCTCTGATTTGGTGGTGGAACCTGTCAGATGATCTGATCACTACACCGTGGGCTTCAATTTTTGTGCTCCCCTTCGTAGGTTTGCCCCTGTGGAGATGGTTCGATACCGCCCTTTACGGGATGTGCACCCTGAAGATCTGATGGCGGTGTTGAACCTCTCAGAGTTTCCGACTGCCAGCTTGGGTCCAGAGGCCATGGTCTTGGCTTATAATCAGGCCATTTCCTTGGCCCTGGACTCAATTGCTCCTGTCCGTGTTCGTCCCCTCTCTCTCTGCTCTCGGGTCCCATGGTTCGATGGGTCCTTGAGGGAGTTGCAACATGTGGGACAATGGTTAGAGTGCCATTGGAGGAAATCTGCTCTAGATGTCGACCGCCTTAGTTTGGAGGAGCATTACCAGCTCTACCAATCAGAGATCTCCCATAAGAAGGCAGAATTCCTGTCCAGGGAGATCTCTGTTGCTCAGAATTGACCGGTTCAGCTCTTCAGAACTGTGGACAGGCTGTGCAACCCAGCCTGTCTCCATCTCCGTTGAGCCTTTTCACAAAAAGAGTGTAATGAGATCGACTCAATTCTTTGCGAATAAGGTTGCCGACATCAGATCCGAGATCCGTCTGACACACTCTAAGGGAAGCTGTTGGTCAGCATTTGGTCATGGAATCCTCTGCCTCATGGTGTTCCTTTGACCTGCCGATGTTCAGTGATATTATGCGGGTCATCGGGGATCGCCCTCGTGCTGTAGTTTAGGTCCAGTCCTACCTCCTGATTTTTGGGTTGTGTTGAGATTGTTGGCCCATTTCTGGTTCAAATAATCTGGTGCTCCCTAGAATTGGGTGAGTTCCTAAGCTCCCTAAAAGGAAGCTGTGGTGACTCCCCTTTGAAGAAGGCTTCTTTGGACCCAGATATTTTTCCAACTACAGACGATCTCTAACCTTCCGTTTATTGTGAAGGTTATTGAGAAGGTAGTGGCAAACCAGCTGGAGGACCATTTTACCATCCATAATATTTATGAACCTCTCCAGTCTGGTTTTCGTAAGAGGCATAGTACTGAGACTGCTCTGGTTTGGGTGCTCAATGATCTCTTGATGGCGAGAGATCAGAGGAACCGCTCTATCTCGGTCCTCCTTGATCTCTCCTCAGCCTTTGACACTGTAGACCATGGGGTTCTGCTCGAGCTTCTGGAGTCCATCTGTGGACTGTCTTGTACAGTGCTCATATGGTTTTCATCTTTTCTATCTGGGACAATGCAGAGAGTTGTGTTGGGAATTTTTTCCTCTGACCCTTTTCCTCTGCAGTGTGGTGTCCCCCAGGGCTCGGTGCTTTCCCCCATGTTGTTTGCAGTGTATATGCTGCCCCTCGGAGACATTGTAAGAAGGTATGGGCTGAGGTTTCACTGCTATGCTGATGATACCCAGCTCTACCTGTCTTTGCCCCGACCAGGTTAGTGCTCTCTCGGTATTTAATAGCTGCCTCGCTGAAATCCAGGACTGGATGAATGCGAGCTAGTTAAAGTTGAACGCCGGTAAGACTGAGGTTATGGTTGTGGACCCGGGTCGTGGGACGGGGGGTTGGGGTCTGGTCAGTCCTCTGGCATATTTCTGGGGGGGATCTGATCCCTACCTCTGAACGGGTGCGTAACCTGGGAGTGGTACTTGACAGCGGGCTGACTCTTCGTCATCAGGTGACAGCAGTCGTTAAGTTCGCATTTTACCATCTTAGGAACATTGCCAGGGTGAAACACCTTGTTCCATCCAGTGATTTACCCATGTTGGTCCATGCTTTTGTGACATCTCACCTTGACTATTGCAACTCCCTTTACTTGGGGCTTCCTGGGGTTGATATCCGCCACTTGCTGCTAGTGCAGAGCGCTGCTGCAACGTTAATGACAGGGGTGACTAGAAGGGACACATATTACCCCTGTGCTGCACGATCTGCACTGGCTGTCTAAACAGTGGTGGATCACCTTAAAGTAGGTCTTTAACCTTCAAAGCCCTGCAGGACTCGGCCCTGACTACTTGAAAGAGCTTCTGATTCCTTACCACCCTTGTGACAGCTCCGTTCAGCCGCGAGGGGTTGCTAGAGGTTCAAGGGTTATACTGAAGTCTTCTGGGGCTAGGGGCCTTTGTGTTTGCAGACCCAACCTCTGGAACTCTCTGCCTCGCTGGCTTAGGGAATGCACAACTGTGGAATCTTTTAAGAGGGATTTTAAGACTTTTTGTGGAGCAAGGCTTTTGTGGATTGATGCTCCTGTGAATGCTGATTTTATATGTATAATTTGATTTTATGTTTCATCTGTACAGCCTTGGTGCTTTGAAAGTCGCTAAATAAATAAAGTTTTATTATTATTATTATTATTATTATTATTATTACTGTGCTGCTCTGTTAATTAATACCCACTGAGGACTCCTCAGCTAATTCACATCTGCCATGCCTTTCCTTATTCATCATTATCTTTTTGTTTTCCACCTTCTGTTCTTACCTTGCCTTTTATCACTTTTCTCATGATCCTCCTTCTATTTGATTTCTTTATATCAACATATACTGTTCTATCTCCAATACTGCTCTCATGGCTATCCTTGGCTGGCTAGTAGCCCTGGCCTGCCTTATTCTTCTCTGCTGTGTAGACCAATTTATTGCACACTCTTTATGATTCCATCCTGAGATTAGTATCCTCCTCCATGTAACTTCTGGCCTGACTCTCCCTGCATACCTTATGCACCCTTGCCTTCCTAAACCTGGCACTGTCCTCCTTAGGCTCTGGCTCACAAGTGTTCGTGGTACTCTACCATACAATATTTCTAATGAAGCCTTGTTGTGCCTCACTATGGGTCTGTATTTCTGTTCTCCTCCTTCTGGCCTGGGTAGGGGATATTGAGCTCAATCCTGGACCCCCTTTTTCTGTCTCTATACAAATCCCTGTCACTAATACTCAACCTCCTCTGCAAGGCCTGAAAATAGCACAAATGAATATTCACAATCTTCACTCTAAGATGGCCGAATTAGAAGCCTGGTTTTCTTAGAAGAACCCTGACATGCTATGCATCTCAGAATTGTGGTTATAGCCAGCTATCAAACAGCATGAGGCATCATTACCTGGCTATAATTGCTTTAGGAAGGATAGGGTGGTAAAAGAGCTAGTGATGTCCTTAAGTACACTCGGGCTGACTTGGATGTCATCAAACTCCCTGAGCCTGACTCTGGATCCCCAGTCGTGGAATCCATATTCCTCTCCTTGATGCTTGAAAAGGTCAAGAAATTCATTGTTGGGTGCACCTACTTGCCACTCAGCAAGGTTTCTGTTGGCCTCCCTCCCTTCTTTAACTCCCTTGCCTCTCTCCCATGCCATGATCTTGTACTTTGTGGTGATCTCAATATCAATTGACTTAACCCTACAGTTGATAAAGTGTGTTCCACACTTGCAGATTCTAATCTAGTACAACTTATTCAGGATCCTATGCACCTCAATGCCAAGTCTGGTAAACATACAGTACTTTGCTTGACTTGCTGATCACTAATGGCCCCCAGAAGGTCAAAGCTGCTGGAATTTTTTCAGATTGTATAAGCAACCATTCTCCAACTTTCTGTGTATGGAGGAATAACTGTTCTAGCCTCTCTCCCAATATTGCCCTTGTTAGGGACACGACCAAATTCATCATCAGTAGCTTCTGTACCTCAATCATAAACACTGACTAGAGCCCAATTAAGACTCCCTGATATCAATCAAGCCCTGGATTTCTTTATCTCCACCCTCACTCAAATCATTGATAACCATGCCTCCTTGAACAAATGCAAGTCCAAGGGTGTCAAGGCTCATTGCCTTAGCAAGGATGTTAGGATGCTTCTGTTCTCCAGAGACCGGGCATAGCAGACTTACAAAAAAAGTGGGCTGCCCTCTGATTGGCAGGGTTTATTGGCAACTCAGAAATAAATGTAAACATGCCCTCCATAAAGCCAAATGCCACCATTACAAATCCTTACAAACTGAACACATTTGCCACCCAAAAGAGTTTTGGAGACAGGATAATTCCCTGATCAAAGGGAAAGCTGCTGAACTCCAGAGCTCATTCACTGTCCGGGATGCGACCCTAACTGATCCCCCTTCTATTGCTAATGGATTTAGTGAATTCTTTACACATCTCCAAAAGCACCCTCTCTCTTCCAGAACTCATCAGTTCCCCTCAGCTCCATCATCTTCAGCAGTGTGTGGGACTCTCGCCTGGGTTACATTTCAAGCTGGCCTCCTCAAAGAGGTCCAGAGGCCTCTGGTAATATGAAAGTTGACAACTCACCTGGTCAACAACACCTGGAGCCCAAGTTTCCTAAGCTGGGTGCTCCAGCCCTCACTTGCCCTGTTTGTGACTTATTCAACAGGTCCTTCCTCTCAAATACAGTTCCCAAGAAGTAGAAGGTAGTTGTTGTGCCTGTACATAAGAGGAGACCTAACTCAGTGGCCGAAAATTTCAAACTCATATCCATTCTTTGCCTGTTGGCTAAAATTCAGGAACGCATTGTATACAATCACCTTCAGGTTTATCTTGAACATCACAACTTGCTAGTCCCCTTCCAACATGGGCTTAGAAAGAACCATAGCACGCTCACTGCTTTGATAAAAGTTACCTTTGACCTATTCCAGGCCAAGGACCATGATTCTGTCACTGGTGCCATATTCGTTGACCTTACAAAAGCATTCGACCTGGTGAACTATGGTCTCCTACTCCAGCAGCTTCATATACTTGGCCTTGACACTGGTGCCATAAGCTGGGTGCAATGCTACCTCTTCTGCCAGTCTCAAAGGGTCAAGTGGACCAGTTCACTCTCTAGCCTCAGACCCATGGTATACCCCATGGCTCCATTTTAGGCCTTATTTTATTCTACTTATTTATTAATGATTTACCAGGTAACTGCAGAGGGGCCTTTTCTGCATCTCAGTATGGATGATGCTATCATCTACTGCTCCTCTCCAGATGTTGACTGGATAAACCAAGAACTAGCATCAGACTTTGCTGCTCTTGAAGATTGGTTCAGACAGAATCAACTTGTCCTTAATATGAAAAAATCAAAAAGCATGTTATTTTCCCACTCATCCTCCTTATCACATACCATCTCCCCTATCTGTATCACCTCTCTTAATGGTGATTCCCTTGAGCCCATCACTACCTTCAGATAGCTGGGCATCACTTTAGATACCTCTATCTCCCTCAATGCCTAAGTCTTAATCATAATTAAATCACTATACCAAAAGCTAGGTCTCGTTTATTGCATCCACCCCTTTCTCACCTCTGCCTCTTGCCATAAGATTGCTCCTTCGTCTCTTCTTCCACTGCTAACCTATGGTGCTCCCTTACTGCTCTCCACTAATAACTGCTGCCCTGTCTCTCCTAGCTCAGGCCTACCACAGAGTGGGAAGGTTCACCTTTTGGACCAATGGCCATCACCACCACTGTGACATCCTTGCATCATTGAACTGGTTGCACTATGAATCTAAACTGAGGTATACCACTCTGTGTTTCATTCATAAGCTGGTGTATAAATTTTTCCCTCCTTGCCTAACTGAAATCATCAGGCTAAGACCAGCTCCTCATGCACTAAGTTCTGCCTCCCTTCCCCCCCCTTCTCATTAGACCCAATATAAGACTAGCCGCTGCCAGTAAGCCCTTCTCATTTGCAGCAGTGCCTGACTGGAACTCCTTTCTTCCCTCCATCTTATCATGCTCCACTCTTCCTAAGTTCTGAACCAATCTGCTTTCCTCTCTTTTTGCCTCTGCAGTATGCTCTTGCCTCGTTGATGACTGATCTTCTCTTATACTGCTCTATATCCTTCTCCTCATCTGACCTGACCCCTTGTCCAGGTCCCTGTCCTTACCTCCCATCCTTATTGCATGGTATTCCTGCCATCTCTTTTCCCTCTCCGGTACCAATACTACTTATCTGCCTTAAGATTTCACTGCTTCTGGTTATCCTGAAACTGACTTGCAATATGTAATTACAAAAGTGTAAATATCTATTTTGTTAGCTGTTATATTCAGTTTTTGCTGCTCGTGTTCATTCTGAAACTGACCTGCAATATGTTATTACCAAAGTATATCTATCTTGTTAGCTGTTATAAACTGTTACTTTTATATTTCTGTATGTTTTATGATTCCTTATCCCCTACCAGTTGTATGTTAATTTTGTTATTACTGTAACAGAATTCCTGTGTTGTTTTTGCACTGTACTGTATTGTTTGCTGCTGCACTTCCGGGTCAACCCTGAAAAAGGGACTGTAATTGTCTCAGTGGTACCAAAACTCAATAAATAAATAAATACATATATCCCTTCTTTCCCCTAACCTCTCCACTAACATTGCTTTTTTCTCTTTTGTATAATTCCTGAAGATTTATAGTCAAAATGTTGATTCTATTTTCTATTTTCAGCATGCATTTAATATTATCTTTTTCTTTGTCTTTTCAGTCCATACACTGAGCAGCACCTTGTTTTGTTTGTCCAGACACTGAGAAAAGCCAGTATAGGAAGTTCATATGGAGGAGCCAGCCAGGATGAATGCAGTTACTTGCTGTAAATGGCTTGTCACAAAATACTGTATGACAAAAGGACTTAATTGCCATTGAATTACACTGTTTCCATTAGCATACTGCAGCATTTTACTGTAATACTGCAATGCACTGCATTGCTTCCTGACTAGTGCTGCTATATGTGCTACCTCAGTATACTCTCTGTGCCCCATGGAGAATTTTAAAAGTATATCTCCAAGCTGCCACTAAACCTGCCTGCAATTTTAATTAATCCAAAGTATGTCACTTTATCACAACAGGACCTCCTGGATGTCAGATCTAGCATGGAGCCCATAGGGCACAGTTACTTATTAGGCATGATGCCATGCCCAAGCAAGAAAGCTGGACTAATAGAATACTCAAGGCTGGATTTGTAGTTACACAAAGTATGCATGTGCATAGGGCCCAGTTTGCTGTGGAGCCCTGAGTCATGGTTTCATTCCTTTAGCGCAGCATTCTTTGTTTGTCTTTTTGTTGGCATGGGCCAGGTCTCTTTTCCTTTTTTTTTCTGTAGAGCTGTTTAATTTCCCCATCCCTCAGCAGATCACTGTTGTGCTGGCCACCCAAGCCCCATCAACCTGATTTCTTCCAGGGTTTACACCATCATGTTCTGGTGTTGCATGAGTTGCTGGGTGTGGGGACTGTGGGTGACCGGAATCATCCTGTTGATCATGTGGGATGTCTTCATCCTTTGCATCTTCCTTTATCCCACAAGGTTGGCTTTCATGCAAGGTTGTGGACATGTAGCATGAAGATGCTGCACATACTTATACACCTGTGCCCAGCCCTTAGAGAGAAGGCCATATGCTGTGCTACCTCACAGCTTCTGCTAGGTGGCAGTCAAGCAGTGTCACGCACTGTTCCTCCACCACAAAGGAGGAGGAGAGCTATCTCTCCATGGCAAATCTCACTTCCCACAGCCAGCCTCTAAGCAACCCCAGTTAATTCCTGAATTTGGGGTGCCAGTGTGGCAGATAGTGTGGCACTCAGTGCATCAGCCCACCACACCTCTCAGCCAGTCCAGGTCTCTGTTTCTGAGTGATGTGGCTGTGGTGTCCATCGGAGAGTCGGCACCCACCAAGGATGCTACTGATTCTAGCCTGACCACCACAGTAAACTGGCTAGTTGTAGCTCTTTTCAGCATTGCATTTATATTGTGTCATCCCCCACCTTCCTATGGACATGATGCCATGGTACGGTGTGCCTACACTGAGGACAATGAACACCTGTGCTTGACCCTGATGTTAACATTTGCTCCATCTTGGAACTGGTCTGAAGCTGGCAGAAGCCTTTGAGACAGCTGGGAGAGAGAGAGGAACAACAGGGATGGAGAGGGATTAATCAGATAGAGAGTCAATCTTATCAGCAGCAGAGCTAGTGGAGGGGTTGTAGAGTCAGTCATACAGTGAACCCTCCTCACCAGAGGAAAAAGAGAAGAGAAGAGCTAGCAGACAAAAGCAATCTGATTGTTGGCTTTATTTATTTATTTATTTGTTTACCAGGTGGGTACTCTGATCCCAGGCACCATTTTCAGGCACAACCCAGGTCAATTAGAAGGCTCATCTGATACAAAACACAGTTTCTTTACAATTACAGTGGAGAAGGAAAATCACCAATTTACAACACAGATAATGAAGATACAGTAGCAATATAGCAGACATACATAAGTCAAGTGATCACTGTCTCCAGGATGTTAGCTGTTCATGAATCTGATTTCTAGCAATAAGTGTATTTATGTTACCGAACTAGCCATATGCTTTAAATGGGGTATCCAGCAGACATTTACCATCACTTAGTATAGCATGTATATAAGGGTCTACCTAACATAGCTTCCTAGAGGTTCAGTTTGAATGTGTGAGGTGAAACTGGAGCCTGCAGTTCGTTGGGAAGGGAGTTCCATAGCTTGGGTGCTGCATAGGAGAAGGCTCTCCTTCCCATTTCAGTATTATGTCTGGGGCATTCCAGCAGCCTTCAGGTAGAGGAACTCAGTTCACATCTGTTACTTTCCAGCATCAACAACCCTACCAGAGGTGATTCTGTCCGTTCTTGCAAAGTTTTTGATATGCAAGTTCCAATCATGAGGTCTCTCTGGTCAAGGAGGGGGGGTTATCCCAGAGATCAGTAGCGATGACAGTGGTGAGTACGATACTGGGCTTGGGTGACAAATCTGCATATGTTGTATAGGCTGTGTTCATGTGATTTAGTAGAGAAGGGAGTGAGAGGGCTATTACTGGGGAGCAGCATTCAAGTATGGAGAGGAGGTGAACCCTCCCAATTGCTACTCCTGCCTCAGGAGACAGGAGGTGCATAAGTCTATAACATATTCCTATTCACTGGTTCACCTTCTTTATTGCTGAGCTGATGTGGTACTCAAACGTGAGAGTTGGATCAAGCGAGACCCCCAGATGTTTGAAGTCTCTTACCTGCTCAAGGGTAGAACAGTCAGGGGTTAATATGTTGAGGGCTTTGGTGTTGTTGAGGGTGCACTTCACGAGCTTCGGCTTGGAGTCAAACAGCAAACATTTTGTCTTTTGGTGTTTACAAGAAGCCTATGCTGTGTGAACCAGTGTACTGTTGCAGAAAAATCTGCATTTAGGTTGTGGTTTAACCCAGGAAGGCTGTTTCCACTTTTGAAGATAATGAGGTCATCCACATACATTATTTTGCTACTGTTTAACTCATCGTCTCCTAGCAGATGCCTGTAGGCGTCAGTAAAATACATTTGTGTGTCCTGAGGATGCCTACAGAAGTCAGCTATTGACTTCCTGTGTGCCCTGGCAACGTCTGGAGAAGTCACTTATATATTTTATTATATAATGTAACAGAATATAATATATAGTTGACTGTATAGCACAGTTGGAAAGGTAATTTTTTGCTGAACAACTTTGCCACTGATATCATGTGTATATCATGTATACTTTAGGAGTTATTCATATTTGTTTATAGTATGGTGTGTATGGCTTATGTTGCCTGTTTTTGTGAAAAAAAATATTTTTTGCTGTTTTAACCAGCATAGAAAAAAAATGAAATTACATATTATTTTTTGCATACCACCACTGGGAAGGTAATTTTGTGCTGAATAACTTTGCCACTCATACTTTGTGTCTAGCACTTACTGTTCTTGAGCTATTAGGATTTGTTTGTGGCATGCTGACTATAGTTTGATTTTGCTTAGAAAGGCCCAGGATTTACTATTAACAGTATACAGGAGACAAGTGGTGCAACTACAGAGAGCTCCTGTGGAGGCAATGAGTTAAGGGTTCCACGAGTAAGGGGTTAACAAAAAGAGAGTATAGTAAGGGACCTAGTACAAAGCCCTGTGGGAAACCAGTCTGCACTTGGAGGGGGGTTGATAGAGCATACCCTATTCACACCAGCTAGGACCTACCAGTTAGGCAGCTTCGGACCCGGTTTGGGATGTTTATGGGGAAATCCAGGGACAATATGGTGTTTAGTAGTATCACATGGTCAACCATATCAAAGGCTTTTGATAAGTCAACAAATATAGCCCCTGTGAGGCTACCTTTGTCTGCTTCACTGAGTGCATGGTCTGTGAATTTAGTAAGTGCTGTGGTGGTACTAAAACCTCTACAGGAGCCATATTGATCCTTGGATAGCAGGCTGTTTTTATCAGTGAGCTCTGATAACTGACACTGGACAATTTTTTCAGGTATTTTTCTCATATGGGACAGTACAGACACAGGTCTATAATTATCAGGAAAGTGCAGATCACCAGCATTAAATATGGAGGCTATTCTGGCTTCTTTCCAGAGTGCTGGCACCTTGTTGGTGAACAAGGAAAGGTTAATTATGTGTGAGAATGGTTTCACTACAGCTGCCGATGCCAGCTTGAGGAATTGTGGTATAAGCCCATCACTTCCCACTCTGCCCATGTTGAGCAGAGAGTTTAGGAGGCGATATATCTCTGACTGAGATGTTACTTTTTTTTTGTTAACCTCTTTCTTCTCTTTCCTGACTGGCCCCTTCCACCAGGCCACTGGTCCCCCAGCCCACTGCTCCATCACTCTGGCATCTACCGGACTCATCTCTGCTTCCATGAGGTGCCAGCTGGCCAGTTGCGGCACCTGCGGGGAGTCAGCGTCATTTTGCCATTTGGGATTTTTCCCCATTTACTTCCCAGCCCTGAGCATGGAGAGATGGCATGCAATGATGCCAATAGCCAAGCCGCGCACACTTCCATCTGTAACACACCGGGTGTCTGCCCTGCATCTACCCCCTACATTGTGGGTCCATTGCACCAGCCCCCAGCCACTGCCAGAGGTGAGTCAAGCAGTGGACTCCATCCCCACCCCTGTCCAGGAGAGGAGAGCAGTCCTCCTGATGCTCGATCATATGCCTCCCTGGCAGACCCCCGGCGGCACACTCACTCTGCAAACACAGGTCGGCAGCATGACAAGAGGTAAGGCACAGATGCCTCAGCCCTCCACACCACTAGGCCGGCTTACTGAGATGTTACCTTAAAATAAAAAGGGGGCATGATGATTGTTTTACCCTGCTTAACAGTGCTCTGAGCCGCAGTGGGAAGCTGGGTTAGGTAAGAGTCTAGGTTTGAGAATTTGTTGTTCATGAGGTTCACCACAGTCTCAGGATCCATTTGAAGACCTATGTCACTCACTAGGGAGATAGCTCCTTATTGTTTAGCTGGTTTAAGGACAGAGTTAACTGTCACACAGAAACTTCAGGGATCACTAAGGTTCCGAGATTGCTGGGCCTTGAAATATGAGTCTTTTAAGGATTTAATGTCTCGCTTGTAATGGTTTACAGATGTCTGTTCAGAGCCCAGTTCCCTGGGGTAGGTTTGGTCTTGTAATTTACCCATGCCTTGTCCCACTCTTTCATCAGGGCAACCAGTTCCCTGGTAACCCATCTAGTGTTTCCTCCCTTTACGCCCTGAGAAGTAATAGGGCAGTATTTGTCTTGCACTGAGGTTAAGGCAGCAATGAGGAATCCCAGTGATGTGTCTACATCAGTCAATGTGTAGAAGATGGACCAGTCTATGCCACCCAGATCTCTATTCAGCGTGTCCATGTCTACCTTAGCAAAGTTCCTGAAAGAGATGATCTTTGAGGGGGGGTTGTTTTTTTCAGCATGATCACGTACATAAAGTAGTGGAGTGGTTGCTGATGGAGTCTGACATGACTCCTGTGACACTGACCCTGTTTTCACAGTTTGTCAGGATCCAATCCAGTAATGTATGATTACCTGTTCTGGAGTTGTGGCATGTGGTGATTCAATGATCTGTGTCAGGTTAGTTTCTCTGAGCTGTTCAGCATAACTGCGTTGCTTGTTGTCTAGCCAATTTGCATTGAAGTGGACTAAAATGATGGTGTCCCTTACTGGTGAGAGACCGACAACTTCAGTAATTATTTTCCTTAGTCCATTGATCCCTCCCAGTGGAGGGTTATATACACAACCCAAGTGTAATTTGAGTGCTTCACCAATGGTAAGTTCCATTAGCAGCCGTTCCGGGGTCTCCTCCTGGGCTAAGCTGGAGGCAGTGATGAAACTGGTTATGTGGTCCTTCTGGTAGATCATAACCCCACCCTCTATTTTATGGCCTGGTCTGTCATTTCTAAAAATATTATAGCCCTGGATGTGACATAAAGTGTCAGGGGATGTAGGTTTCAGCCAAGTTTTGCTTACACCAAGAACGTCGGGTTTGTGGAGCAACACCCACTCTTCCGGTTCCTGAATCTTTGGTATAATGCTTCCAACATTCATATACAGTATGCTATTCTGATGCTGTACATGAAGGACCATTGTGAGAATGAGTGCGGGGTGCATGGGTTTGTCTCCACATCCCCACACATTAGGAGCAGGAGGCCGTGGAGTAGTAGGTAGAATCTGTCCCCATCAGGCACATCCAGTGCTGTGACTGGTGGGGCAATCAATAGTGCGCATAGTGCGAGAGTTGCCTTTCTGCCAAAGCATGCTAATGTGGCAATAGGGTGCTTTAGGAACAGTGGCTGAGCCCTTGGGGGGATCCTCTACAGCCTTTATGGCAGTAATTGTTGTATGGGGAGCATTCTTTAACAAGAAGACAGCTGGTCTCATTACATAGGAGTAATATGGCTAGCAGTGTAATAGCCATAAGGCAACATGGTGTTATTTGCTTTAGATTTTTTGACACCATGGTGCTTTTATTTATCAGGTATCACAACCAGACTACCTGCTTGTGCTGTAATGTGGCCTCCTGATCCAATTACTTACTTAGATCCCCAGCTTCCCTTTTTATGTTTGCTTGCACGCATGTGCAAGAAACATAGTGCCATCATCTGAGTTTTCGGAGGGGTGTGGCAGCCCTCTTCTAATTCAGTCAGTGTGTTTGCAGGTGCGGCTACAGTTCTCCAATGCCTGCTGGAGCTGTCTATGACAGCAGTCCAAAATGCAGTGGAGTACAGTTGAAAGGGGGAGCTACGCTTCAGTGAGCAGCGATACGATATCGCCTGCTCACCGCGCTCCCCTACACACACACCGCCTACGCATGTACATGCGTGGCTTCCGCCCCCACTCACACACTGTGTAGCCAACGGGGTGCCCAACTCTGTCAGCTATGCTGTGCCCCCAAAACAGAGTTCCATATGCCATGCTGGTGCCCACCCCAGCGTGGCTGCATTGTATAGCCGACGGGTGCCCAATCTCGCCGGCTCCACTGGTCCCTCCCCGAGTACAGGTGCCACACTGGGAGCCCACCCAGAGTGGCACAGATGCTCTGTGCTGGCCGGGGTGCCCAATCCCCTTTGCGCTCCACGCCCCACCAGCCATCCTGTGCCACGCTGGGAGCCCACCCAGCGTGGCAAACGCCCCAGCTGATCATTTAAAAAAACAACAACCTGAAACTGGAAAATGGTCCTCGCTGTCTCTGCCCCCACCAGCCCACCCACTGTGCACCTCCCACCTCCCCACCCCATACTCACCTCCGGACTCTGGCGCAACGATCTCGGTGGACCGGGAACACGTCTGCACTCTTCAAAGCCGACCGTGAACTGAGGAAGTGCTGGTAAGCTGTATAATGGATAGATAGGTTTTTCAACTTTGCTGCATATCTCAGACATTTTTTGGAATTTTTGCACCAAATTTTCAACATGGGTTTTTTGGGACCCCTTCTCATGAATGCTCTCACTGTCATGGCGTTAATCGAGCCTGAAGGGTGATTTCGCAGTCACTGTGCAAAATCACCTTTCGGGACTGAGTAACAAAACGACACTGTCACTGTTCATAAGGTGGGCTCTCAAAAAGCCTATGTTGAAAATTTGGTGGAAAAATTCCTAAAAATAACTGTTCTG
This sequence comes from Neoceratodus forsteri, assembly GCA_016271365.2. Lineage (NCBI taxonomy): Eukaryota > Metazoa > Chordata > Ceratodontiformes > Ceratodontidae > Neoceratodus > Neoceratodus forsteri. Next base: position 541,187,916 of record CM028131.1, on the reverse strand, counting down.
GCGATGGTTGCAGCAGTTCCTCGCACACTCATAAATTCACGAATTTTCAATATTTTCCTCCAGATTTTCAACATTGCCATTTTACCATACCTCACTTATGAGCAGTATGCTGTCATTTTCAAATCTTGCCCAAAACGTGTTTCCGCCCATGTAGCGCCCAATGGCGCAGTCGGTGTGCGAAATCAATGTATGGGACACATTAAGAAAATCACAGTGACACTGTTAATGAGCAGAGGTTTTAAAATGGCTATGTTGAATATTTGGTGAAAAAATTCCTAAAAATGACTGTTTTACGAGCGTGCGTTGCACAGTTCCTACGCACGCTCGTAAGTTTGCAGATTTCCAATATTTTCACTCCAGATTTTCAACACTGCCATTTTATTACACTTCCTTATGAGCAGTACAGCTGTCATTTTTCACATCTTGCCCAAAACGTGTTTCCGCCCATGTAGCGCACAATGGCGCAGTTGGTGTGTGAAATCAATGTATGGGACACATTAAGAAAATCACAGTTACCCTGTTCATGAGCAGAGGTCTTAAAATGGTTATGTTGAAAATTTGGTGACAAAAGTCCATAAAATGACTGTGTTACAAGTGAGCATTGCGCAGATTCCATGCACCCTCGTAACTTCATGACTCTGTAATATTTTCAGTCTAGATTTTCATCAGTGGCATTCTTCCACACTTCCTTATGAACAGTACAGCTGTCATTTTTCACTACATGGCCAAAATGTGTTTTTACACTTTCAGCGCAGAGATGCATGGTCGCTGTGGGAAATCATTGTTCGGGACAGATAAAGAAAATCACAGTGACACTGTTCATGATCAGAGGTCCCAAAATGCCTGTGTTGACAATCTGCTGTAAAAAATCCCCAACTAATTACATTACGGGTGTGCGTTGCACAGTTTCTATGCACGCTCGTGACTTCACCAGTTTTTTTAATATTTTTACTGCAGATTTGCAACATTGCCATTTTTTGCACCTCCCCATGAACAGTACAGCTGTCATTTTTCACATCCTTTTCGGAATGTGGTTTTGTACCTGTGGTGCTAAATGCTGTAGTCACTGTGCATAAGCAGCTTTCGACTAACAAACTGATATTGCCACTGTTCATGAGGTGGGGGTCACAAAAAAACCATGTTGAAAATTTGGAGTGAAAATACCAACAATTGCCTGAGGTGTTAGGGTTTCCAACCATAACGCCCCACCCTGTAGAGAAAGACAGGCATCAGGGGTATGACTTGGGATTCTTACCTGTAATGCTCATACCATTCCACACCCTGCAGCCAGTGAGAGACATCGAGTTATGCCTTGGACTCTTCGGCCCCAAAGTTCACCTAATTCTCCTATACCACACCCATCTCACCTTATTTCCTGATGGAATGGGGTGCGCATAAGGGCCAAAGACCCCAAGGCACACCGTGACACTTGTCAGTGTCTGCAGGGTAGGGTGTGGTGAAATGGCGTGGCCGTTATGCCTGACGACCCAAAGGCACACCCCAATGCCTGTCACTCTCTGCAGGGTGGTGGTGGTGGTGTTGGCTTCAGTTCAATACTTCACTGTCATTTCTGTTATGCAGCTCTGTAACTTCTGCACTACCAATGCCAATGCCAGCAAGAAAACATTTGGCATTGACAAATGCTTGTTTATTATGATGCCATAGAATAGTGTCAACTGGCTAAACAAGGTGTTTCTATGTGAGTTACTAACAGACACCCTCTACAGGTGTCTTGTTATAAGCTGCAGATGAGAAAGTGGGGAGTTAGTCACATGACTGCCACCCATTATAAATCTACAGCTGGAAAAGGGTGGATGTGGTGGTGGGGAGTGTGGGGAGCAGCCACACAGTGGCTGCGGGAAGATCCGAGTGGAGCTGGGCTAGCTAAGCCCATCCTATTTGCGCATAAGCAACAGTGTAAATCAAAGCAGCAGTGACAAATTAATTTGTTAAAAATTAAGTCCAGCTTCAGGCACAGCTTCAAATTAAATTAAAAAAGCTGTTGCTCTGCTTAGCCACTGGTAAGTAAATTGTTCTGAGGCCGATTCTGGTTTGTAACTGACTGTCCTGTATAGGGGAGAAAAAGGCGCAAAGTTTAAAAAACAGCATGGCACTCTCTGCATCAGCTCCTACAATCTCCGAACCTTTTGGTCACTGGTGGCGGAGGCCCAGAGCTCCACTCCATGGGAGGGAAGGTAAGCCAGTCTGGGGGGGGGTTAGCCTAGAAATGAGAGAGTCAGAGAAAGAAAAGAATTATAATGTAGTTGGGTGGCAGAAAACAGTTTATTACCTCACACTGGTGTGGGCAGGGCAGGAGCACTCATCTAGGCAGGCTTCTGGGTCCAAATATTAATTATCTATATTTTCTTATTAACAAAGGGATCTCTACTGTAGGACTGACTATGGTAAGCACTGAACATAAGTACTCTGAATTTAATCAGCATGTCAGCGTGGCTCAGTTGGTAGCACATCCGCCTCTGGACCAGAAGGTCGTGGGTTCTTGTACCACACCAGGACTGGACTCATACCTAAAAATTCTGGCACCCAAGTGCAGTATTAGCGGGGTGCTGTACTGTTGGGGTGTGCTGTCCTTCAGATGAGACATTAAACAAAGATCCCTTCTACCCATCCTGGTGTGGTCCATGTGAGTGCCCAGGTGGAAGTAAAAGAACACAAGGCATTCTTTGCAAAGAGTAGGGGACATTCCCGGTGTCTTGGCCAATATGCCCCTTCCCATAAAACTAGTTTATGCAATTTCCAGACTGTGTGTGGGTGTTGATGTGTGATATGACTGCCACTACACATTCAGTCATTTCACTACCAGTCTAGCACTGCTTGTAAAGCACTTTGTGGTACATTGTGTATGAAAGCGCTATATAAATACTGATTCTTCTTCTTCTAATCTGGCTACTGGTTGCCTCCCTAGCACTCTTCATGTCTTATGCTACTGGTCCCTTTCAAGCATTCTTGATTAATGCCAGGCTTCAAAACACATCATTAAAAAAGAGAAATAAGCACTATATAAAAAACAGGCAAGAGATAAAACACCAGCTGCTGTTACAACAGAGGTGAAAAGCACCAACTGCAAATACAACAGGCACAGCAGAGCTGAGTGGAGTTGGGCTTGCTAAGTCCTTCCTATTTGAGCCTAAGCAGCAGTGTACATCTAAGCAGCAGTGAGAACAGAGTCAATATCACCACTTCAGCGGACAGACTGACAATTGGGCTATGGAATCAGGTTGTGGGAGGGTGCTAAGCTGATTGCCAGTAAGTTAGGGCAGTAGGCAAACCGTGGTGTTGCACATTAGCAACAGCCAGACTGCCAGCAGACTCAAAATTGTGTCGCTGGAGGGCTGCAGGGTTAGTCAAAGGGACAGGGTCTGGAGGCCAGGTGCATGTCTCAAGCACCAAGTACTGTGAGTGGTAGTGATAACCAAAAGAAACAACAAGTAGCCATCAAATACATGGGCCTGGATAACAGTTGAAGTGGTGAGCAGAGTGCAGAAATGCTTTCTGTAGCAGGGAACTGGGCCTGAATCTGGCCTGAAAAAGAGGTAGATGTTTTAAAGTTTGTTTTTTTTTATCAGCAGCTACTACCAACGACATGCCATTTAGTGATTGCTTGCATTATTAACCTGACTCCGTGCCATTTGATATAACTACGGATTATAGATCTGAATCATTAAAAAAAAAATGTGGGATTGAATAGGCTTGCTTTTGCTTTAGCTTACAGTAGCTAGCTTCTCTTTGTAGCATAACTGTATGACTGGATAAAATAGCTCACAGAAGCAGCAGAGTTCAAAGTAATGCACAGTCAATTGATGTCAGTCTGAAACAACTGTCAACTGTCTCTCAATGCCAAAAAAAAAATATTCTCAATGACTTTTGGTACCCATCAGAGGAATGCCAGACTAAGTTCTCCCCTACTACTTAATATCCTTGACGGTGCTAATATTGAAGGTGTCTCCTCCTTTAAGTACCTCAGGGTCTGCCTTGACCAATGTCTTGATTTCTTTGTGCACATTGGTGCAAGTCACCAAAAGCTTCACCCTAAGATTGGCGCTTTGTATAGAAATAATGCAAGAATACCACTTCCTGACCACCAAGAAATTGTCTTAAAAATTATCCTTCCTATTTTTGACTATGGTGATTTATTTTTACTTTATTTATTTATTGTAAATTTGGAATTACAACCTTTGAGCTAAAAGCTCATTTACAAACGATCCTCATTGAACAGAGGGTGGGGGAACATCAAGTACATGGACAGTGGTGAAAACCAGAAGCAGTTAGAAGGTATTTTCAGTTACGCATCATTAAAAAGGCTAAACAACATTACAAATAGAAGGATGGGGAGAGATAGAATACATTGCAAAAGCCATCACTTAATTACATAATACAGAGGAAAATAGTCCCATACAGATTAGATGAATAAAGTGCAGATTCCAACTATGTACAAAGTATGAGAATTCCCAGAATGCAGCTATAGAGGTTAGATAGGTTCCCAGAGGGAACAATTAATGTGACCACCGACAAGTACAGCCATTAAGGGATAGTAGGCTACAGGCTAGATGGGTGAGGGGGAGAGCACAATGGTGGGTGATAGCTTAAGGGCCAGGGTGGCTAAGTGGGTGTGGAGGTGGGGATATGGAGGGTCAGGAGGGCTAAGCAGGTGAGGGGTGGGGGGAAATGGGGACCAAGGGGTGGGCAGGTAAGGATTAGCGGCAGATTCTTCAGAGCCACGGGTCACCACAGCCACGCCATATTGTGTGCCCCTAAATCCTCCTTTGCCAGACTGGACCCCTATATACTGCTTTGTGGGTGGAGTTCCACAGATGTTATGCCATCATCATAGTTCAGTACAGCACTGTGGAAGCACGTGACCGAACCACTGTCTGGTGTGCTTCCACAGTGCTCAGACGAATGTCCACTGGTGCTGTTTATACTGCCCTTCTCCTCCACAGACTGCATAAACACACCCTTTTCACCAGGGCTCTACTTTTTGTTCTGCAGCTCTGGGAGTAATGGCCGTACCCCCTTCCCTCAATAGGCACACTTTGGCTAGTTTCACTTAAGCACACATTTTTCCTCTCTCATCTGCCATTCTTTGTGAATCCCTGGTAAAAAAAAAAAAAAAAAACCAAAAAAAACACTATCAACCCACTTCTCTAGAGCTACCTTACAGCAAGGATCATGTTTGCTATCTGTTTTATCTGCAAGGCAAAAGTACAACAACTACAGACCAAACAAAAGAGAGTTAAAGCTCTCAGCAAGGCAAGATTACATTAATCTCATAAACAGAACTAACACAAGTTTAAGCACTCTCAGAAAAAGAACTAACGTAAGTTTAAGCACTCAGCTAGGCAAAATTACTGCAACCTCAACACAACACAAAAGTAAGTTCACTGACCTATGCAGCCAGTGTAGTGTTCTGCTTGTGCAACTGTGTTAGTTGGTTTTGGCCATTTGCGCTCTCTATTCCAGAGGAATTACCATCCTGTAGGGGTACAAAGGCAAGGAACTCTCAGAGAGGGTTCCACCCCTAGAGGTGCCACAGGATGATTCCCGTGGCTAAAGGTACCTTAGGAATCCCCCTAAGGAAATAATGCTGTGGCTGGAGGAGGAGGGGAGGATGGTGGGGCAAAAAAAAATGCTTCAGAGTGAGGTTGAGAGGAACTGCTTATATAGCTCAGGAAGTGGGAGTGGCTGGCAACTTGACCACTGAACTCCAGGCAAAGCCTTTCCAATTCACTGACCTACACAGCCAGTATAGTATTCTGCTTGTGCAACTGTGTTAGTTGGTTTTGGCTGTTTGCACTCTCTATTCCAGAGGAATTACCACCCCATAAGGGTACAAAGGCAAGGAACTCTCAGTGATGGTTCCACCCCTAGAGGTGCCACGGGATGATTCCCAAGGTTAAAGGTACCTTAGAAATTAGTAATCCCCAAAAGAAATGTAGTATTATCCCCAAAAATAAGGCAACACAAAGCATAAGAGCAAGCAGTAACTGTGACATAGGAGCAGTAACTGTAATGTAGTAGTGGAGAAGCATAGGCAGTTTGATAATGCAATGAGATGCTCAGTTGGAGAACGTAATGAATACCCAGACTTGTGTAGCATGATGCTGATGGTTTGCATTGAGATTAGGGGATCTGTTAAGGAGAGAGGGAATGGCAGGACATCCTCCACCTCCACCTCCATCCAACAATGGAACCTACCTAAAGAAACTAAGAGAAACAACTATGCTAAGTGTTATGACCTGAGGCAATGAAGGAGAGAAAAAAACCCTATGAAGAGGAAATCTCTGGGGATCCAAGGCCTAGGTCGCCTTCCTGCCAGGCTTGGGATAGTTTATTTAGTGATGGCTCTGCAGCTGCAATTTGGAAAACCCAATTAAAGGGAGGTGGAAAATATTCCATTTTGGAGGAAAGCTCTTACTCAAACACTCTAGCGTGGAAGGTTGAGAGAAAACTCTGCAACAATACGTGCATCCAAGGCACAGGAGGAGATCAACAACTGCTGAGGCACTCACCTGGCCTACCCTCCTTAAATCAAACCTGGTGAACCAGAGGCAGTTGTAGGGAGAATGTGGTGAAGGTGCCTTGCTAGGAAAACCACTAAAGTCAATGGCTAACCGTTATAGTGGAACACTAGAGCCAAAGGAGATTGTCGTAACCACCCTTCCCTGCTAGTCTTAAATTCTACACTAGGCACTGCTGTCACATAGCAGGCAGCTAAAGCCAAGACCAGGGTGAGGACATTTCCAGCTATGGGCCAGGTGAGAAGGATCCTGCCCCATGCTGGACACGCTCGAGATGTGGACTAAATGCAGAGCAACACCGTCGGCTGCAGGAACCCTGCACCAGAATGGAATGGCTGGCATGCCCCAGAAATTGATTGAGAGCTGAAAAGCTGGTGAGCTGAATGAGCACGTCATGCTGAGATCATAATGAGCATTGAGTACTGAGACCTTGCATGGTTGAATGCAGATTGAGTGCAGCAGAATCCCAGGCTGAAGTTGAGTGGATGGCAGTAGGCATGAAGCAATGGTTTGCGTAACCAAGGAGCAAGTGTGGACCTGCACGTAGGTCAGTAAACAGAGCAGTAATAATTGGACCTGCACATAGGTCTGCATAACATAGGGCAAACTGCACTGAATAGTGGAGCAAGCCAGCCAGGCAGTTCAAAGCCAAATCAAGGTGACAAACTCGGAGGATTTTTGGCAGTGAATACAGGATTTAGAACAGAATTAATTAGCCATATAGGCCACAACCCCCAAACACCTCCAAGTCCCAGCCGTAGGACAAACAAGGAAGCAATAGAAGGGCTGAGAACCACATGCAAATATAAAAGCTAATTTAATAGGCTCAGCAGGAGCTTTAGCTAACCTCAGAGTTAAACAATGTACAGTAGCAATGGGAGTAAACAAAGCAATAGTAGGAAGAAAGTAGTCCTTTGCAGCAGTAGTAAAAACAAATGAGTATACTGAGTTGTAACTGCAATAAATAAAAGGAGGCATAGTGCTTTTAAAGCACTGTCAACAGGTAGTACAATGAGACTACTGCAATGAAGTAATTAGAGCAAGCATGAGTGAGCTTTATAGCTAGGTTCAAGTAGATCTGAGTCAGATGAAAGTAATAGAGTATACTACATGAAACAGCTATAATTGAGCTGAAACACACAGATCAGGTTTGCAGTTGCAGTGCAAGTAATTTGAGAGTTGTGAGTAACTGAAAGCAAGCAGTATGAGCGCTGAAGTAGCAGTATGCTAGGAGCTTAGAAAGGCCCCCCTCCCCCCCAAAAATGAAGACAACACCCACAGCCAAAGGCAAAATACAAACTAGAAGCAGGAAAAGAAACACAGAAGCCAAGCATAGATAAGCAGGAGCAATGGGGGGGGGGTGGCTGGCCCCAGCCAGCCAGGGAGGCCCAACCAGCTCAGAGGACAAACCGACAGAGACTTTGGCTGCAAAGAAAAAAATGCTTCACATTGAGGCTGAGAGGAACTGCTTATTTAGCTCAGGAAGTGGGAGTGGCTGGTTGCTTGGCCACTGAACTCCAGGCAAAGCCTTTCCAATTAAAGCATTCAGTAAGCCAAACATGCAGCAATGTCGGAAAAAACAAAATAAGTTAAAGCACTCAGTTCTCCAAGAAATTTTCCTCTCTCTCTCTGACTCTGCCTAGGTCTCCATAGCCCCATCAGTGAGATCCTCCTCCTGTTGAATAACAAGTTTCATACAGTCAAGTTACCTCATCGTATTATTATAAGTATTTCCTAAACATAATGCAAAAGAACCAATCTACTAGACCAAACATAGAAACATAAAATCTGATGGCAGACGAGGATCATACAGCCCATCTAGTCTGCCAGTTTCCCTATTCAGTGTTGACAGCCAAGATCCTATTTAATCTGCAGCATTCCTTCTCTGCCCATCTTCAGGGTACCATTATGTCTGTCCCATGCGCTCTTGAACCCCCGTATTGTCTTAGCCCCCACCGCCTCAGCTAGAAGGCTGTTCCACAGATCCACCATCGTTTCTGTGAAAATGTACTTCCTGTCATTCTCCCTGAGCCTTCCTCCATCCAGCCTCATATCATGTTACCTTGTCCTTGTGCAATGCTTCCTCTGAAATATACTTCCCTCCTGTACCCTGTTTATACCCCTAAAGTTCTTGAATGTCTCTATCATATCCTCCCTCTCTCTTCTTTCCTCCAATGAAGAGATATTTAGGTCCATGAGTCTTTCCTCATATGGCTTCAGGTGCAGCCCATGTACCATTTTCATTGTCCTTCACTGGACTGCCTCCATCCTGTCTATGTCCTTCCTAAGATGTGGTCTCCAAAACTGGATGCAGTACTCCAGGTGAGGCCTTACCAGTGATCTGTACAGTGGCATCACTACTTCTTTCTTTCTGCTGGTTATTCCCCACCTATGCATCCCAACTTTTTGTTTGCCATCCCTACCACTTTTACAAACTGCTAGGTCACCTTTAGATCATCTGATATGATGATCCCCAGGTTTCTGTCTTGCCTTGTGGTGACCAGAACATCTCCCCCATCCTGTACTCCTCTCTTGGATTCCTGTGACCAGGTGCATTATTTTGCTCTTTTTAGCATTGAAACTCAACTGCCATACACCTGACCATTCTTCCAATTAGCCTAGATCCTTTCTTATTCTTTTCACCCCTTTCGGTGTGTCAGGTCTGTTGCAAATCTTGGTGTCATCCACGAACAGGCATAGCTTTCCCTCCAGATGCTCTGCAATGTCACTAATGAAGACATTGAACATGACTTGTCCCAGCACAGATCCCTGCAGCACCACATTGGTCACCTCCCTCTCTTCTGATTTCATACCATTTACTACCACACTCTGAGTCCTGTCCCTTAGCCAGTTCTCAGCCCAGTTTACTGCCTAATTGTGCAGCTGCTGTTTAAACACTAAATACTGGCTTTATAACTATTATTGATATCTGATTGCCACAGTAAATTGATATCCTTGGGTGATAAGTAATGCATATGGTGATATAGAAATGTTTATTTGGCTATATATTCTGTTAGAAACTGCAAAGGATTTTGATGAATTATATATTTTTTATTCTTTCAATCTTCTAGTTTTTATGTCTGTGTGTATCATAAATATTCCCAACCCCCATCCCGTGGGTGCACTTCATCTGTTTTCAGTTAAGCACAATTTTTTCTCCTCTCCTCTCATCTGCCATTCTCTGTGAAAACCTGATAAAAAAAAAAAAACAGCCCACTTCTCTAGAGCTGCTGTACCTTATTGCAAAGCTCACATTTGCAATCTGTTTTATCTGCAGGGCCAAAGTACAGCAACTACAGACCAAACACAAGATAGTTTAAAGCACTCAGCAAGGTAAGATTACATCAATCACAGAAAAAGAACTAATGTAAGTTTAACACTCAGCTAGGCAAAACTACTGCAACTTTAGCACAAAACAAAGTAAGTTAAAGCACTCAGAAAGCCAAAAGTGCAGCAATGTTGGAAAAAACAAAAATAAGTTAAAGCAGTCAGCCATCCAAGAACTGCTCCTCACTTCCTTTGACTCTGCTTAGGTCTCCATAGCCCCATCGCGAGTTCCTCCTCCTCAGGAATAGCAAGTTCTCTACCATCAGGTTATCTCATCAGGTTACTATAAGTATTTCCTAAACATAATACAAAAGAATCACTGCTAGACCTATTTGTGCAGCTGCTGTTTGAACACTAAATACTGGCTTTATAACTATACTAGTTGATATTTGTTTGCTACAATAAATTGATTCCCTTGGGAGATATTGATTAGATTCTGCAAGGGATTTTGATGAATTGTGTAGTTTTAGTCTTTCAATCTTCTTCTCTGTATGCATTCATAAATATTTTACATGACTGATTAATACATTTGAAACCTGAAACTTTATCCCAACTCCATCAGGAATTTTAAAAGCACACCATCAAGCATCATTGCTTTCTTTACATTTCCCTTCTTTAGTATTTTTTCATCTCTCCAGCTTGGCAGGTATAACTTTTACTACTTGTTTCCCTCTATAGTAGTGTACGTAGGCCTGGTCCGGAAAATTTTTAACCAAAGATCCATCCACTATACCGTAAATAATGTCTTCCTCCAGGAAACCTGTAGGACTCTGTCTCTGACAGTAACTCTAGATATCATGGCCAGAATTGTGCTTGGGCTATTTGTATTGGGAACAGCTCCTCTTTTTTCTGTCTTGATTTTTATCCTCCTTGATGGGCCACTGCCTTACATTGGCCAACCTACCAGACTCTGGAGGTCGTTCAGGATCTTGTAATGAACTGCATGTCCTGGCAGACCCTCGAGAACCAGCCTGGGGGCTTCATCCTGAGGACCCAGAATGTGGTAGCGCATGCACGTGGAGGCATGCATGTGCACCGCGGCTCTGGTGATGGCCCCTTCTGCCTCCCCCAGCCTAACACCTGGGCTCCTCATGCATGGCACCATCACCTAGCCTCCACCAGAAGGTGGCCAAGCACAGATGAGACCCTCTGATCACCTCCCACGGAGAAGAGCTGCCAGCCTGGTGATCCCAAGAGGCCCGAGCTTCAGCCCAAACCTGGGTCACCAGCATAGCACGAGGTGTGGCATCCAGTGCCCCAACCCTCAGCACCACCAGCCTGGCTGAGAAAAGCTCCTCTTGATGAGATTCTATAGGTGTGCTTCCCAGAAATTGGTTGTTCCTCTGACTTCAGACCCAGAAGTTCAGCAAGTCAGTCACTCATATATTATTAAGTGGAATTATCTTCTTATCATTTCAGGTAAGCTGACTACTCTTAATTCAAATGTCTCATTTGGTTCACCACATTGCTGAACCCCTCTGCAGATATAGATATACCTATAGAGATGTGCGAAATTAGCAAATTTTGTTAGACGAAATATTTTGTGAAATTCGCCTGTTTCGCAAAATCTTTTGCGGAAGCGAAATCCGAAATTTTGCCCACGGAATGCAAAATTTCACCTGCAGAAGGCAACATTTCATCGCTTTTCCTGTGAAATTTCACATTTTGCACCACATAAAATATTTTGTGTAACTGGCAAATTTCATGAAATAGTTCACCGATATTGTGGTAATTTCACTGGCGAATAATAATTTTGCAACATCTCTAATTACCTTTGCAGTGGAGGACATCATGGCTTTACTGGATGCTGCTGCTTATTGTTTCTTTCACATTGCCGTATACCACGGTCATCAATCTGGCAACATAATTACCTTTTTTTGTCCATTGCCATCACAGTATGACATAATTGTTAAATACTGAAGGGTGATGATACCTGATTCTGTTGCCGGACCTGCTGCTTTACCATGCTGCTTATTCTTGTTACTGCCTTCTGTTTTATTTTTACTGGTTTCTGTAGTTTTTGTGGTCATCCTATGGTCTAGACCCTACTGACAGGCATTTCAGTAATGGGATACAAAATTAAGTGGTAAAAGGAAACATTTTGTCTTTAGGAAGTTGAGTTAATTAGGAGCTCTGATAAACTTGTCCACCCACTTTCATGCTACAGAAGGGTGTTGATGAGAGAACCAAACCATGAGGAAAAATAATTCCCCCTATCTAATTAACATAACAAGCAGGACTTATCTGTCATTTTATAAAGCAAATAGGGGCAGTACATACAGAAAAGGAATCAACTCCAAACTGATTTAGGCAAGAAATAATGCTTACAGTTTTGTTTGGGAAGTCAGAGGCTCTTTATACTGCCCAACCCAAGAGCTCTGCAGAAAATGTTTTTTGAGATAATACACTTGGAAAATCATAAAGAACAGCAGTAATTGCTTTTGTCGAACATAGTTGCGTTTATGATGGAAAATTATCATAGCCCCCCCCCATGCCCCTCACACACATATATTTGTTGCATAGTTTGCTTGTGGAAGTAACTGAATACAGCTTTTGGCGGGAATAGTGAGCAGAGCAACAAAGGGTCATAGGCTGTCTTGCCAACTTCACCGCACATACTATAGGTGTGTTAGCACATAGACTCAGATTTTGGCACTGCATGTCACTTGTGAGTGAGGGGAGTACAGCTGTAGCCATTTCCAGTGTGTCCAATCACAGTAGCTGTGTAGTGGTGCAGAAGCTGGAAGTATTACAATCAGCCTACACCCCCCCTCTTTTTTATGTCCATCTATTGGCTTCCAAAAATGCAAGCGTTTCGCATCAGGTGGTGTGAAATGTACACAGGGGGACAATGTTGCAAATCAGCTTTAGTTTAAAAAGATCAGAAAATGACCATGAGACCTGTTACACAACCAGTGAGAAAGTTCAGATAAAATACATTTTATTAAATTTCCTCTTGGTCATTTATAAAATGGTTATCTGCATTTAACACATTCTGTAAGGTGATTTTGTTTAGCCAGAGTTAGTATGCATTATAAAAATACAGGATTTAGTCAAATTGGGTATTTGATGGCATTCTGTCTTATTTAATTGATAGTTTAAAATATTCTCATCACAGTTTGCAATGGCATCAGACAATTATTTGCTAAACATATGGTCTCTATATGTCTCAGATTATGTTTAAAGAACCTGCCAGTTCAGAAAAGTTTATTTAAATAAAATGCTGTATGATTAGGACATGTTCACTTATTTTTATGTTTTTCATGCCAATGCATTTCTACTGATGGGAACTCAATTGTCTGGGGAGTTACTTTAGGGAACCTAGCAGGAAGGACAGGAAAGTCAAGTGCATCCCAGGAAGCACAGCATGGAGGGATGGGAAGTGGATCAGCAGAATCGCAAGGGCAACATCAAGGAGAAAAGAACTGGATGTCATCGTCCACCTGTGGATGAATGATGTTGTGGGAGACAGGGTGGAGTTAGTCAGAATACAGAAGAATTTCAGGAAGCTGGAGGGGGGGGCTGAAGCAGGCAGCACACTCCGTCTCCTTCTTGGAGGTTCTACCTGTCCACGGCAGGGGGGAGGCTAGGACACTCTTCAACCAGGAATTCAACTCCTGGTTGAAGGAATGGTGTGGAAGGAAGGGGTTTGACTTTATGGGGGATTGGGGCCCCACCTGATTGGATGCAAGCTTGTATAAGGACGACAGCCTGCATCCATCTGGGAAGGGGACCACAATCCTGAGTGACAAGTTTAAATGCTTCAGCAGCGAGCATTTAAACTGGCCAAGGGGGTGGAACCAGACGTGTCAGGAGGGCACATGCAGGAAAATAAATTGGTGTTAAGTGCAACCGAAGTTGTCAATGGGGGAGGCAAATTGGTGGAATTGGGACCACACAGGAAAGGTAGCTGTTATCAGGGAAGGAAGGCAGCAGAAGAGCAGAAACAGGGGCAGAGGGAGTAATCTAAAATGCACAACATGGAAGGCCATGGTAACTAATGCCCACAGCCTGGGAAATGAACTCCCAGACCAGGAGGCCTTGATAGTAGAGGCAGATCTGGACATAGTAGCAATAACTGAAACCTGGTATACTGCAAATCATGGGTGGGAAATCAATGTACCAGGTTATGCTCTGTTCAGAAGGGAAAACAGGTATGGGGGGGGAGTTGCTCTGTATGTCAGGAAGGGTATTAAGGCAACACAGGTAGAGTGTAGGCAGGGAGAGGCCGAGGCACTGTGGATCACCCTTGGACCTGGAAATGGCACAACAATATGCACAGGGGTGATATACAGATCTCCAGAGTTGGGGGGGAGGGGTGGACAGGGATCTATTGGATGAAATACATGAGATGGTAATGAAAGGTGAAATTCTGCTGATGGTGGATTTCAATATGCTGGATGTGGATTGGACCACACAGGCAGCTGCTTCAACCAGAAGCAGAGGCATCCTAGATTCCCTACAAAAGGCAGGACTCAGGCAGCTTGTGCTTGATCCCACCAGGAACTGGGTGATTCTGTATCTAGTGATGAACAATGGGGATAGAATCCTAGATTTCCGAGCAGAAGGGAAACTGGGATCCAATGATTACCACATAGTGTGGTTCAGCATGGGGACAGGGATTTTAAAAAGGCAGACTTCGCTGAAATGGAGAGAAGTATAAAAACAACCTTGGAGAAAAGAGGGATAGTGGGGGGGGGGTTAAAGAGCAATGGGAGCATTTAAAAGGAGCCATAGTGGAAGTGACAAACCAATGCATCAGATTGGTATCTAAAGGCAAGAGGAGGAGAAAGTCACTATGGTTCTCGAATGAGGTGGCAGACAAAATAAGGGCTAAAAGGGCAAGGTTCAGGAAATATAAGGAGACCCAAAGGGAGGAGGACAGGGAGATGTACCTAGAGTGTCTATGGGAAGTGGGCAGCACGGTAAGGAGAGCAAAGGCACTGAGAGAAGGATTAGTGCAGACAGTAAAGAAAGGGGAAGACGGTCTACAGGTACATCAGCAAAAGAAGGAAAACCAAGGGCAGGATTGTTAGACTTAGAGGGGAGGAAGGAGAGTATAAGGAGGGAGACATGTATAAGGCAGAAATACTGAATAAATACTTCTAGTCAGTATTCATTGGAGGAGGACAGGGACCATAGCCAAGCAACAGATGCCAAGGGAAGGGGGGAGGTGGGCAATAATCTATTCACAAAGGAGAGAGTCCTGCAGGAGTTTACTAAATTGAAGGTGGAAAAAGCGATGGGGCCAGACGGCATACACCCTAGGATATTAAGGGAGCTGCGAAGAGAGCTAGCAGAACCTCTGGCAGCCTTGTTCACAGAGTCACTCAACACAGGAGTGCTACCAGAGGATTGGAGGAGGGAACATGTGGTCCCTCTACAGAAATCTGGCAGAAAGGAGGAGGCATGGAACTATAGGCTGGTCAGCCTCACCTCAGTACTGGGAAAGATCATGAATGCACTACTTAAAGAAGGGATAGTGGGACATGTTGAAGCCATCAGTGCCCAGGACCCTAGACAGCATGGATTCACAGTGGGTAGATTGTGTCAGACAAATCTGATAGATTTGTTTGACTGGGTGATGAAGGAAGTAAATCAGGGGCCGAGAGTAGACATCGCCTACCTCTATTTCAACAAAGCCTTCGACACCGTCCCTCATAAAAGGCTGGTTAACAAGATGGGTAGTGTGGCATGGGAGACACGGTGATAAACTGGGTTAGGAACTGGCTAATGGACAGGAGGCAGAGGGTGGTGGTAAATGGGGTGCAATCTGGGGAGAGGGGGATGACCAGCGGGGTTCCTCAGGGATCAGTCATTGGGCCAGTCCAGTTCAATGTCTTTATTAGTGACATTGCAGAGGGGCTGGAAGGAAAGGTCTGCCTGTTTGCAGACACTGAGATCTGTAACAGGGTGGATACTTCAGAAGGGGTGGAGAAAATGAGGAGGGACCTAGAGAAGCTTGAGAAATGGTCTGATTAATGGCAACTGAGGTTTAATTCTATGAAGTGCAACATTATGCACCTGGGGCATAGAAACCCTGGGGAGAGCTACAGGATGGGGGGAGGAGTTGTTGACAGTCACCAAGGAAGAAAGGGACCTGGGGGTTATTATTTCAGATGACCTGAAAATGTCAAAGCAGAGTGCAAAGGCAGCAGGGAGGGCCAGTGGCATTCTGGGGTGCATAGGCAGAGGTATCACCTGCAGAAGGTTGGAGGTAGTGATGCTGTTACATAAAACCCTGGTCAGGCCTCACATGGAGTACTGTGTGCAGTTCTGGAGGCTGCACCTTCGAAAGGAAATTAACAAGCTGGAGATATTTCAGACAAGGGTGACTAAGATGGTACAGGGCTTGCACCACAAAACTTATGAGGAGAGATTAAGGGACCTTAATATGTACTCACTGGAGTAGAGCTGGGAGAGAGGAGACATGATAGAAACATTCAACTACCTCAAGGGCATAAACAAAGTGCAGGGGGGCATCTTCCAACACAGGAGGAATACAAGAATGAGGGGAATGACATGAAATTGGAAGGTGGCAGGTTAAGGGGGAATGTGAGGAAGTTTTTTTTCACAGAGAGGGTGGTGGATGCATGGAAGGGTCTGCCACAGGAGGTGGTGGGAGCGAGCATGGTGGTTGGATTTAAACATGCATGGGCCAGGTGTAGGGGAACCTTAGAAGTAAAGCAGAGGGAGGGTCAGATGGTATAATCAAGTACTGGGTTTACAGGCAGACTGGATGGGCCTAATGGTCCTTATCTACCTCATTTTCTATGTTTCTGTGTTTATTAAAAACAATAAATTCTTTCTAATTAAACACTTCGTATGCATGCTGCAATATTAACAGTATCCTCTAAATCTAAATATGCCATTCAAAGTACCCATTTTGTAGTGCCCCTGAAATACATCAAGATCCACCTGTTTATTGCACTCCAGCATAGCTGGCATCACTTTTATGTAAAAAAAAAAAAAACATAGGAATTTGAGGAGCAAAGCATCACAATTGTGAATTTGACTGATAATGAACTGACATCTGCACTAAAAGCATTATTATCTTAAGGTTTTTCCTTTATTTTACTCCGATCCCTAATAAATTTAACATCAAGATGGATGTATTTAAGCTGATTAGAAAGGTAAAATTAAAATACTTTTTTCATAAATCAAGGACAGAGATTTCCACAACTGTTAGCAACCTGGGTTTCTCAGAGCTCTCAGTTAATTAGATGGACTATGAATCAGACTGGACAGGACACCAGTGCAAACAAGGATCTGATGATTGACAAAATGCAGATCTGGATATAACAACTTCAGATTTTTTTTATGACGACTTGGAGTCTTCCAATTACTCCTGGATAGGGGATAATTGGATTCATCAGCTAGATTTTGCTGACACCTCACCAGAAGCCGATTTGCAAAGTAATGAAGTCCAGAAACTTGTGGACACAGCTGCCATTAATAAGTTTAAACTCAAATCTATTTTTTGTCCTCCTGTTTATAATCCTGCTAGTCACTTTGAAAAGATGTTGTTAAATGACATTAATAAGCTGTTCCTGATTTATTAATCATATGACAAATATAACTTGAAGTATGATGAATGATCAGCATTAAAAGAATCAGAACAACTAAAAGGAGAAGTATTTACAAAATCAGATACAGGTGGCATTTTATAGTAGTTATGTAAGATTTGCTGAATGCAAAACCTATGTCAGACTGGCTAGTGACCCGACAACCCAATTTCAAAAATAACTTTTTGACTTTGCTGACTGGTCCTAAAAATGCAGTTGGATTACATCACAAGCAGATGATTTTTTTATATTTTTTGAAGCTGGATTACCCAATCATACCAATGTTTTACATATTGCCTAAAATCCACAAAGATTTGTTTAATGCTCCTGGGTGTCCAGTAGCTTCAGGTGTGGTGTCTCTTACACAGAAGTTGACTACTTTCATAGATCACTTTTTACAACCAGTAGTGCTGCAGTTACAGTCATATTTAAGAAACAGTATGGATTTGATTAGCAAGTTGAAAAACTTAATTTGTAATGTTAATTGTAGTTGAGTTACTATTGATGTGGCCAGTCTCTATACTTCTGTTGCACACTCCAATGGCTTAGAGGCAGTTTCCCATTTTTATGTTTGCTTGCACGCATGTGCAAGAAACATAGAGCCATCATCTGAGTTTTCCAGAGGTGTGTCAGCCTCTTCCAATTCAGTCAGTGTGTTTGCAGGCGCGTCACAGTTCGCCAATCACTGCTCCAGCTGTCTATGGCAGCTGAAAATGCAGTGACATACAGTTGAAAGGGAGAGCTCCGCTTCAGTGAGCAGAGCTCCCCCCCTCAACACGCACGCACACATATTGCGTGCTATGCCCATGCACATACAGTATAGCCGATGGGGTGCCCAATCCCCGTCAGCTCCAGCCCCAAAACAGTGTTACAGCTGCCACGCTGGGAGCCCACCCCAGAGTGGCACTAGCCCGTATGGCCAACGGGGGTGCCCAATCCCCTGTCGGCTCCAGCCCCCCCAAACGTCCTTTCCAGCTGCCACACTGGGAGCCCACCCCAGCGTGGCAAATGTCCCGAGTCGTCTTAACAATTAAAAAAAAAAAACTGTAAATTAAAAAACGGTCCCTCGCAGTCTCCCTGCCCCCATCTGCACCCACCCACAGCGCACCCTGCCTCCCCACACCTCCCCCTCACCCCACACTTACCTCTGGAGTCTGGCGCGATGATCTTTGGTGGACCGGGAACACGTCTGCACTCTTCAAAGCCGACCACGAACTGAGGAAATGCCGGTAAGCTGTATAATGTAATAGATAGGGTTTTTTCAATTTTTCTGCATGTCTCGGGCATTTTTTTGGAATTTTTGCACCAAATTTTCAACATGGGGTTTTTGGGATCCTTTCTCATGATTGCTGTCACTGTCATGGCGTTATTCGGGCCCGAACGGTGATTTCACAGTCACTGCGTGAAATCACCTTTCAGGACCAATTAATGAAATGACACTGCCAGTGTTCATAAGGTGGGCTCTCAAGAAGCCTATTTTAGTACCCCAGGAAAATTCCAAAATGACTGTTTTTATGAGGCTTGCATGCAGTTCCTACGCACGCTTGTAAGTTCGCGAATTTTCAATATTTTCACTCCAGATTTTCAACATTGCCATTTTACCACACCTTCTTATGAGTAGTACAGCTGTCATTTTTCACATCTCACCCAAAATGTGTTTCTGCCCATGTAGCGCACAATGGCGCAGTCAGTGTGCGAAATCAATGTATGGGACACATTAAGAAAATCACAGTGACACTGGTCATGAGCAGAGGTGTTAAAATGGCTATGTTGAAAATTTGGTGAAAAAATCCCCAAAAATGACTGTTTTAAGAGTGCACGTTGCGCAGTTCCTACGCACGCTGGCAAGTTTTCGAATTTGTAATATTTGGACACCAGATTTTCAACAGTGCCATTTTACCGCACTTCCTTATGAGCAGTACAGCTACCATTTTTCACATCTTACCCAAAATTTGTTTCCGCATATGAGCACAATGGTACAGTCGGTGTGTGAAAAACAATGTTTGAGACAGATTAAGAAAATCACAGTGACACTGGTCATGAGCAGAGGTCTTAAAATGGCTATGTTGAAAATTCGGTGACAAAACTCCATAAAATGACTGTGTTACGAGTGAGTATTACGCGGTTTCCACTCTCCTCGTAAGTTCATGAATTTGTAATATTTTCAGTCCAGATTTTCACCAGTGGCATTTTTCCACACCTCCTTATGAACAGTACAGCTGTCACTTTCCACAACATGGCCGAAATGTGTTTTCACACTTTCAGCGCAGAAGTGCGTGGTCGCTGTGGGAAATCATTGTTTGGGACAGATAAAGAAAATCACACTGACACTGTTCATGATCGGAGGTCCCAAAATGCCTGAGTTAACAATCTGCTGTAAAAAAAATCCAAATAGTTACATTACAGTGTCGTTGCACAGTTTCTATGCACGTTCGTGATCTTCAACAGTTTTTTTAAGATTTTCACACCAGATTTTCAACATTGCCATTTTTTACACCTCCCCATGAACAGTACCGCTGTCATTTTTCACATCCTGTTTGGAATGTGTTTTTGCACCTGTGGTGCCAAATGCCGTAGTCACTGTGCAAAAGCAGTTTTCAACTAACAAACTGATATTGCCACTGTTAATGAGATGGGGGTCACAAAAAAAACATGTTGAAAATTTGGAGTGAAAATACCAATGAATGCCTAAGGCGTTAGGGGCTCGGACTTATATCTATTTCACCTCCTCAGAGAATGACAGGCATCAGGGGTGTGACTTGGGATTCTTGCCTGTAATGCTTATACCATTCACCCCACCCACACCCTGCAGCCAGTGAGAGGCATCAAGGTGTGCCTCGGACTCTTCGGGCCCAAACGTTACTCCATTCTCCTATACTGAACCCATCTCACTGTATTTCCTGATGGAATGGGGTGCGCTTAAGGGCCAAAGGCCCCAAGGCACACTGTGACACTTGTCAGTGTCTGCAGGGTAGGGTGTGGTGAAATGGCATGGTTGTTATGCCTGACGACCCAAAGGCACACCCCAATGCCTGTCACTCTCTGCAGGGTGGTGGTGGGGTTGGCTTCAGTTCAATACTTCGCTGCCATTCCTATTATGCAGCTCTGTAACTTCTACACTACCAATGCCAATGCCAGCAAGCAAACATTCGGCATTGACAAATACTTGTTTGTTTCAATTATGTGCACAAATAATTTCAAAGCATTTTATTAATGCCTTTGAGTTTTGTTTGACACATAATTACTTTTAAGAAATAATTATTTTTACAAGGTTGTGGAACTGCAATGTGGGTGGTTTTTGCCCCCACATATGCCAAATTATTCATGGGATTTTGGGATAAGAAGTTTAGTTTTAATAAAATTAAGAATGGATTCTTGAATCATTTAATCTGCTGATTCCATTTTATTGACAACATATTAGTTGTCTGGGAAGGAGATGTGGACATCATACTGGATCTTGTTACCAATCTGAACAGTAATGATTGCAACCTAAAATTTACGTATGAGTCTAATTCTGATTCTGTTTCATTTTTAGATCTTAAATTGATTGGATTTCCAGGGGAAATCTTACAAATCATTAACCACCAGACAGAAACAGCAGCAAATTCTATATTACATGCCAAAAGTGCACATCAACATAGACTTGTCTCCTCGATTCCATATGGAGAATTATTAAGGTTGCAACATAATTGCTCAGTCAATGACACTTTTTTGGAGCAGGCACAAGCTGCTATCAAAGGATTCATGACTAGAGGTTATGACGTGGAAGAATTGAATAAAGTGTTACATAAGAAGCCCAATTCCAAAATGGGTTACACATGTCACAAGGCGACTTACGCCAAACCTAATGGCACAAGTCACACTGTGCGACATGCAGTATGCCGTTAGCTGCTCCAAAATGTGGCCTGTGCCATGTCATGGGTGGCCTACATCCAAGGGGCCTTCTGGCAGCTGCAGCCCCTATGGCATGGAGAAGAAGGGGGGGGTTACAGCAGCACCTGCACCCTATTCTGAAAGGGTGGCTGCCATAACCCACTTATGCCATTCCAGGACACACTGCACCACTGTGGGGTTAGACCAATAATTAGCGGGTCTAAGGTACATCCATCCTGGCAAACCAATGGTTGCCCCCAGCAGAGCCATAAAACACACACACAGCTGTGCCCCATGGACCCCCCATCACAGTGCTGCCCCCCACAAGTCTGGGTGCCACTTGGGTCTGTTTTTGGTGTGCCCCCCTGTGCCTGTGCCACACTGCTCACCTCCACCCCAGTGACTAGTGGCTTGTTTCTGGGTGGGGGCTTGGGGCTGCTCCTCATGGTCTGCTGCTTGCGGCACCCAGGACCATTGCACCATTCTCATGGCACAACCCTGTGGCTTCCACAAGTCACAGAACATAAGTACTGGGGACACTGCTTGTCCTGGAATAGGGCACGGGGTCCCTGGCGTAGCAGCGCAGGTCGCAACTCGCATATGCCTGCAAGTTGTGACATATGTCTTGGAATTGAGCCCAAGGTTTCTAAACTGAATAAGGAGGAATTACTAACACCTAAAATATTGAATAACTTACAGCCATCTCAGTCTGATACCATATTGACAATTGTGATTGAATATAATCCTTTTGCAGCTCAAGCGGGTAGTTTGGTCCATACTGCACATTTTGTCCAATGCAATTGGTGGATCAAGTACTTAAACAGTCATTAGCTTCCAAGCCACGGGTTTCATTTAGTAAATGGAGGAACACTGGGGAGAGATTGGGCAAAAGCTATTTTGTGTCCACAGAATTACAGTCTGATAGTACAAGATGGTTAGGATGAAAACTGATTGTTTTTTTCAAGTGTGGGAGATGTATTATTTAGAAATATATTGTCACCGGGCAAAATCATGAAGTCAATAATTAAATTGTTACAATCCAATGTTTTATTATGTGTATCTGATGTAAAAAAATGCAAGATAATGTACATGGAACAAAAAAAAAAACACAGGAACAACATATCAGCAGGGTGGGGGGGGGTATGCAATGCTCCAGACAGGAACAGGACCATGGGGTTATCATCTCGGATGACCTCAAGGTAGGGAATCAGTGCAATGAAGTGGCAGGAAAAGCAAATAGGATGTTGGGTTGCATAGGCAGGGGTATCACCAGTAGGAAAAGGAAAGTTCTAATACCACTACACAGGACTTTTGTGAGACCATACCTGGAGTACAGTGTCCAGTTCTGGAAACCTTACCTAAGTAAGGACATAGGCAGGGTGGAGGCAGTACAGAGGAGGGCTACCAAAATGGTGCAGGGATTGCATCATAAGCCCTATGATGACAGGCTGAAGGACTTAAACATGTACTCCCTGGAGGAGAAGAGGGAGAGAGGGGAAATGATTTAAACATATAAGGGCCTCACAGGGAGAAACAAGATGCAGGAAAACACAATTTTTCACAAAAAAGAAGATCCAGGACTAGGGGGCATGGGACAAAGCTGGAGGGAGGAGGGTTCAGGTGGAATGTGAGAAAGTATTTCGTCACATAGAGGGTGGCAGACAGGTAGAGCAGCATGCCAAAAGAGGTGGTGGGTCAGAAACGATTACAGAATTTCAGAATGCATTGGGTGGGCATAAGGGGATTCTTTTAGTCAGGGAAGGGTACAACCCAGCTCTAAGGAGGCTTGAATAAGCACAGTTATGTGCGTAAATGGGCAGACTGTGTGGGCCATAGGCCCTATCTGCTGTCAATATCTATGTATCTATGTATGTATGTGTAATACTCCCTTTGTAGTCTATATTTGCTGGTGTTCATGTAAACAGAAATATATTGGCAGAACAACTAGGCCATTGAAGACTATGACACTAGATCATCTCAGAGACACTCAGAATGGCAATCAAGCAAATGCATTGGGCTGGATTAGTTCAAAAGTCATAATTCAAAACCAGATTGCTTTAAATTTATGCCTCTTGAACATGTTCCAAAACATCCAAGGGGAGGTAACAGAACACAGATTATTTTACAGAAGGAGACAAAATGAATTGCAACCTTAAATATGGGATTTCTATTAGGATTCAATGATAATATTGACTTTACACCATATTTGTGATTTGAATATGATAATGCTCAAAGTTGCCCCCCCCCCCACACACACACACACTTTTCTTTTACCTTCCCTGAATTCCTGCTTTCTGCTGGTTTATTTTCTTTCCAGGAGCTAGCCTGTGTTGTTGAAAAATGTAATTGCAGAACTTCAGTGTTGTCCACAATGTCGCTAAAATGTTGCTAGTAATTTGTTTTATTAGAAAATTAGCAAGACTATTTTTGCCATAATTCTGTAAACGTGTTATTTTCTTTTCTTTTTTAGAACGAACTACTGCAGCATTTGAATGGAATAATATGGCACCATTCTGTATAAAGCACTGATGCTGTGACTTGTTCTGTTTTGAAGATGCACTGTATACATATCTTTTATCAGACACTTAACTGGGATATGGGATCATTTATCGAAAAATGATTTGCAGTATTGTCCTAAATCTTTTTCTTTTTACATGAGGGTGTACTTTTAATGTACTGTATTGTCCTCCTTTTTTACAAATACTTCTTTGTTCTTTGGATATTTCATTTTTTTTTTTTAGCCGCCTACCCCAGCTCTCATTCGGTCTTCTCTTCAGGTCTCCAAGGTACAACCCTGCCGCTCCCACCACCATACTGCAGCCTTTCAACCCCATATCAGCAGCCCCCCAGGTGACCCGGCATTTCCCTTCACTGGGCAGGGTCCCACCCCCTCCGGGGGAGAAGGCACCGTTGGGTACAGGCCAACGCACTCATTCATTGGCCTGGGTGCTGCTGGGGAAGGTACAGACAGGCTGTTTTTGGGGGCCTAAGAGTCGGTGGAGGACTGAAGGCCATCATCTGGCCGAAAGGGAGTGATTTTTTTCTCTTTTTCCGAGGTGTGTGGTGTCCAGACGTCTAGGCGAAAGCTGACATCTGCCATGCACCTCCCACCTACAAACTCAACATGCTGCCCTATCTCTGGCCTCCACCAGTGGTCATCCAACACCAGATTGTGGCCCACCTCCCTCCCTCCCTCCCGGAGACAACGAGCAGTCATGGGACGCTCAAGTTATCTCCCCCGGCCGGCCCTTAATCGACCTGAGCTCATTCCCGAACCCGGGTCATTGGCGTCACAAGCAGAAATCCAACTGTTGCGCTGGTGGGCCGCAGGATATATCATTTTAATCATGGGCATTAGGTGAATTGAATTTTTTCATCTTTAGCCTATACAGCATGTGTCATACTTGATATTTTGTTTTGTTATTGTTGTTCCTTGTTTTAC
Source organism: Neoceratodus forsteri (assembly GCA_016271365.2). Lineage (NCBI taxonomy): Eukaryota > Metazoa > Chordata > Ceratodontiformes > Ceratodontidae > Neoceratodus > Neoceratodus forsteri. The sequence goes on along the minus strand of CM028131.1, from coordinate 541,163,170 downwards.
TCATCACCAGGATTACTAATGCCATGTATTGATTTCTTGCTTTAGAATGTAAACTTAATTAAATAGTTTAAATAAATATATGTCTTTAAGTGTTGGAAATACATTTGTGGTACCTCTTGATGTCTGTTAGACCCACCACTTGACAAAGACATGTTTAGGGTTGAAGCGCCGGGGCTCAAGGTTTTGATGGTGTGCCTCTATGTTGTTGCAATAAAAGTTTGGTTATTTAACCTCAGCCTGAGAACTGTTTCTTTGAGTCCGTGAGTGCATGGCTTCCTTGGATTTTTGACCTTTATATTCTCTCCCATCATCAATGTGCACCTTTTGTTCCATTTTTGTTGCCACTTGCTGGTGGTTAAGGATCTGCTGTCAGATCATTCTATTGAACTTGCTAATGGTGAGTATTTCCTACTTTAGAGTGTATAATAACTTCTAAATAGGTAATGCCGCAGAGCCTACTTGATCTCCAGCTTAACCCCCCCCCCTTGCCATACCATTAGGGTTCCATAATGCCTATCACATGCCTTCCTGAAACTCTCCAGAGAGTTATACAGCAATATCACCACTTCCCTTGTCACACTGTTCAGCCATTTTTATGTTATCAGATATGATTACTCTCAGGTATCTTTCCTGTTTGGTAGTCGCCACTACCACTCCCCCAATTTTATACTCTGTTGCTGTGTTTCTGCATCCCAGTACATGATTTTGTACTTTCTCACATTGAAACTTAGTTGCCGCACTCTTGACCACTCCTCAAGCATTCTTAGATCCCTCTTCATTTTTTTCACCCCACTAAAATGCCTACCCTATTGCTAATCTTAGTGTCCTCTACAAAAAGGCATACCTTTCCTTCTAGTCCCTCTGCAATGTTGCTAATAAAGGCATTAGAGGACCAGTCCCAGTACTGATCCTTGTGGCACCCAACTAGTCACCCTCTCTTCCTCAGAGTGAACTCCTTTTACCATCACCCTCTGTCTCTTATCCCCAACCAATTTCTTACCCAGTTTACTGTCTTTTGACCCACTCCTAGGCTGCCCTGTTTATTTACAAGTCTCCTGTTTAGAACACTGTAGAAGGCCTTATTAAAATCTAGGTACAGCACATCCACTGCTCCAACCTTCTCAACTTCTGTGCTCACCCAGTCACAAATCTCTATCAAATTTGTTTGACATGACCTCCCTTTATGAAACCATACTGCTTCAGATGTTGTAAACCACAGCATTCAAGGCATTCACAATCCTTTCCTTCAGTAGTGATTCCATTAATTTCCGCACCACTGAAGTCAGGCTGACTGGCCTGTAATTGCCAGCCTTCTCTATGCTACCATTTTTGTGAAGTGGGACTACATCAGCCCTCCTCCAGTCCTCTGGAAACACTACCATCTTTCAAAGAGTGTTTGCACAGGACTGTCAGAGGTGCAGCTAGCACCTCTCTGAACTCCCTCAGTATCCTTGGATGTATCTCATCTTCTTGTCGAGTTCCCTTTTCCAATTGTTCCTCTTTCTTCACCTTTCTTCTTTGACTGCTCCTTCTCCTCCCCCTTCCACCTCTGCTGACCCCCTGCTTGGGATCTCTCTACTCTCTATCTCAGCCTGTGGTGGCCCACTTTTTCTGCCTCCCCATTTCTTCCATCACCCCCCTCAGCTACTTTTAGTGTCCATTGAAGTAAAATTTTAACTATCCACTGAGGACTATGGTTTCCTTTTTAATGGAAGCTGGCTATCACCTTGGAATAGGCTCTTAACTTCCAGATTGGCCCTCAGTCCCCATTGTAGCCATACCTCTCCTCTCTGCACCATTTCTTTTAACATAACTTGAAAGCCTTGTTGTGGAGCTCCCTCTCCTTCCCTACGTACTGTAGTACAAGACACACTCACCACTCACATTTTAAACACATGGATAACTCAGGATCAACCAGATAAATTATCTAGCATTATCTAAAATGAAATTTACATGCAAAGCCGATTACAGCAAATCATCGTTACATTTAAGCCTATGAAACACCATTATCAAGTTAATGCCTTAGCTGCTGAAGTGGCTCTGACAAGAACTTGTTCATTCTTTTTGCTGTTTTGCTTTAGATTGCTCCTCTTTTACTTGCCACTTCTCTCTTTACTCAGCTCTTTCCCTCCCCTCTCTTGATGTTAGGTGCCTTTCACATGGTGTCTCTTTCTTTATCCAAATTCTGGTTCTACAGTCTTCCCTCTTATCTCAAATCCCTTCTTTCCTTCCTCCTTCTTCCTTCTACCATCTCTGCAACAATAGTTTCCCTTCTCTCTCTTTTCCTTTCTGGAAAATCTATTGTTGGCCAGTCTGCTTTTTCTTACCACTTTCCAAAACTTTGGTCCTCCCTTCCCCTTCCTATTCATTCTGACTCTTCTCCTTCCTCCCTAAAGTATCTTCTTTTTATGTTTGCTTGCATGCATGTGCAAGAAACATACAGTAGTGCCACCATACGAGTTTTCGTAGGTGTGTCACCCCAATTCCAATGCCCTGCTCCTTTTTGCAGGTGCGGTTGCACCACATGAATGAATGTCTGAGCTGTCTATGACAACCATTCAGATGCAGTGATGTACAGTTCTAAGAAACCCACCACTACAATCAGCGGTGGTTATATGTAGGCAATTTTCACACAGCCATTAACAGCATGCAAATTGTCTACACATCAGCACTATATCTGAACTGTCATAGACAGTTCATTTCTGATCCCCATCAGATCCAGTCCCCCCCCCCATGAACACCTAAGTAGCATGCTGGGAGCCCACCTTAGCATGCTCATGTGCTCCTCATCTCCCGTGACACTGTATGAGCAATGGGATACCTAACTCTATCAGCTCCACTGCCGCACCCCAAAAGCAAACTCCAGGTGCCACCTTGAAGCTCACCCCAGTGTGGAAAAGTCCCACATCATCTTTATTAAAAAAAGACCTAGAACAAAAGAAAACTGTCCCTCGTTGACTCTCTTGCCCTTCCCCCAAGCTGTACCCACCATCTGCATACCCCACTTCCCCACACCCTCCTCACCCCATACTTACCTCTGGAGGCTGGCGCGATGATCTTCGGTGGACCGGGAACTCATCTGCATTCTTTAAAGCTGTCCACTAACTGAAGAAATGCTGGTAAGGTATATAATGACATAAATGTGTTTGTTTCAGCTTTGGTGCATATCTCAGCCATTTTTGGGAATTGTTTCACCAAAGTTTTAACATGGGGTTCTTGGGACCCCACCTCATAAACTCAGCCATGGCCATTTTGTTATTTGATCCCGAAAGGTGATTTTGTGGTCACTGTGCAGAACCACCCTTAGGAACTGAGTAATGAAATGACAGTGTCACAGTTCATGAGGTAGGCACCCCAAAACCCTATGTTGAAAATTTGGTGAAAAAATTCCCAAAAATGACTGTTTCATGAGCATGTGTTGCACAGTTCCTAAGCACACTTGTAACTTCGAGAAGTTTTACTATTTTCACTCCAGATTTTCAACATTTGGCATGTTACCACACCTCCTTATGAGCAGTACAGCTATCATTTTTCACATCTTTCCCAAAATGTGTTTTCATGCATGTAACACACAATAGCACGGTCGGTGTGCAAAATCAATGTTTGGGATAGATTAAGAAAATCACAGTGACACTGTTCATGAGCAGAGGTCTTCAAATAGCTATGTTAAAAATTTGGTGACAAAAGTCCACAAAATGGCTCTTTAATGAGCATGCACTGCGCAGTTTCCACGCACCCTCACAAGTTCACGAATCTGTAATATTTTCAGTCCAGATTTTCAACACTGCCATTTTTCCACACCTCCTTATGAACAGTATAGCTGTCTTTTTTCACACCCTGGCTAAAATATGTTCACACCCTGGCAGAAATGCACTGTCACTGTGGGAAACCAGTGTTCGGGACAGATTAAGAAAATCACAATGACACTGTTCATGAGTGGAGGTCCCAAAATGCCTGTGCTGACAATCTGTTGTAAAAAAAAATCCCCAAACTAATTACATTATGGGTGTGTGTTGCACAGTTTCTATGCACACTTGTGACTTCACCTGTTTTTTTATATTTTCACTCCAGATTTTCAACATTGCCATTTTTTACATCTCCCATGAACATTAGAGCTGTCATTTTTCACATCCTGTTCGAAATGTGTTTTTGCACCTGTGGTGCTAAATGGAGTAGTCGCTGTGCAAAATCAGCTTTCAGCTAATGAACTAATATTGCCACTGTTCATAAGGTGGGGCCACAAAAAACCCATGTTGAAAATTTGGAGTGAAAATGCCAATGAACACTTAGGGCGTTAGGGTTTCCAACCATAATGCCCCACCCTGTAGAGACAGGCATCAGGGGTGTGATTTGGGATTGTCGCCTGTAATGCTCATGCAATTCCACCCCCACCCACACCCTGCAGTCTGTGACAGGCATCGAGGTGTGCCTTGGACCCTTTGGTCCCAAAGTTCACCCCATTCTCCTATATTGCACCCATCTCACTGTATTTCCTTATGGAATCGGGTGAGTGTAAGGCCTAAAGACCCCAAGGCACACCATGACACTTGTCAGTGTCTGCAGGGTAGGGGGTGGTGAAATGGCATATCCGTTATGGCCATTGACCCAAAGACACACCCCAATGCCTGTCAGTCTCTGCAGGGTGGTGGTGGGGTTAGCTTCAGTGCAATACTTCACTGCCATTCCTATTATGCATCTCTCTAACTCCTACACTACCAATGCTAATGCCAACAAGCAAACATTTGGCATTGACAAATGTTTGTTGACTTTTGTTATCCTACCTACAACTACTTGTGACACTTCCTCTTTTTCACCATTCTCTAGTCTTGCCCTTGTCTTACTGTTCTGCTATTTTCTCTTTCTCTATATATAAGAGCATGTGTTATGTTCTAGGTGCCTTCATGCACTATTCTACCTATAATATTTGTGATTCTGCTTGAAAAACTATATTATTGTATTTTACCATGTTAGTTTTTTGTTGTTTGCCATCTCCTACTCCCCTCTCCCCCAGGATACATCTGGAAATGAGTTGTTTTCAGCTCAGTACCTACTTCCTGGCTAAACATTAAAATAAATAAGTAGTTTTTTGCGTTGTTGTTGGAGAAGGTGATTTTTTTTTATTACTGCTCTGGCTGCCTATATATAGTCCTTTCTGTCTGAAGTAAAAGTTTTTTGAAGCTAGGTGTTTAATGCTCAGGAAGAATCTGGTGTTTGTGTTTTACTAGTCATTTATGGAATGGCTTTATCATGCAGGTTCACTGTGTGTGCACAGACTGACTCTTGTGCAGGTTAGTGGCTAAACTTCCTACCAACTGTCATTGGATAATGTCTATATGACATGGTTTGGCCTTGAAACCTATGTGGAGGAGATAGGAGGTGGCCTATGATTGCTGCTGTACATATGGCCCATGGCAATGTAAATGCTGCCCAGGGCATACTGCACAGACCACACCCTGAGAGTCATGGCCATGCAACTCTTAGTGATGAAGCACAAGTGTAAAAGCAGCCTGAAGATCTACTGTGTTGTATCAATAGTTTACCATTGCTGATAGAGTAGCAGACTGTCTCTGGCAAATCTTTCAGACAGCACAAAAATGGCACTATCACCCTCCCAAGATGGACCTGTACTAGCCCCAACTGAAACAACACTACTGATGGAGATGCCTTTCAACTTGATTAAATTGCTTTTTTTTGTTACAAGAAGTTCTTCAACTTTATGCATTAAGAACATATGAATCTTTATTGTCCCCCCCCCCAAACATAGCTCTAACTATAGTTTGAATCATTTTTTTTTTTATTTTGCCCACCTAAGTTTTTGGACTATGCTTTTCCTTTTTTGTTAAAAATAAAAAAAATGTTTGGTGGTATTTTTCGATATTAAAAAAATGTGTGTGTTTGATTTCTTTAACTTGCTTGTACCTTTTATCCATTTTATAAGCACAATAAAACATTCCAGACTGATAGTTGCCATGAGATAAATACCTTCCCAGGTGCTGAAGGCCTTCAGTACAAGTGCCTCAGGCTTCACCATGCACCTGGCCAGGTGCTTGTCCATTTAAAACCACCTCTTCCCACCATGTCTTATTGCTTACTTAAAGCAGGTAAGAAACTGAATTTGATCAAAAGTACTCAGAAATAATCGGAATTGAAATATACTAAACAGTAAACAGATATGTTTGATTAAACTGGATGCATACAGAGTAGACATTGTATTCATTTGGACCCACACTTAAGACCAATTTTGTGTCCACCAAGAACAATTCAGTTTGCAATAGGAGATCAGGCATAGCATTTTAGAAAATCCTCCAAACTCTTACATCATCCTATGAATGGCTTGATTTCATCTAAATTTTGTGACAATTTTTGGCCAGCATTGTCTGTACTTTTACTTTCAAGAAGACCCTGGTGTCCAGTGACACTTGTATCCCTCATTCCAGCTGTGCCAAACAGTCTCTGGTGGCAGGGATGCCCAACTCACAATGTCCCTATTCCAAGTTGCCTCTGGTATCCAGTGGCACCCCTTCTCAATGCTACCTTATCCAAGTGATCCCTGCTATGCAGTGGCACTCACCCAACATCACCCGGATGCCAAGCAATGACTCACATCTAGTGGGACTCACCCTTCCCCACTTACATGCAATTCCTAGGGTCCAATGTGCACCCATTTCTCCACATTGCCCCTATAGTAAACAATGACCTGGTGTCCATGGGTTCCCCCTTGCACCTGTGGTACTGAATGTGTTTCAACTCTGTGTTTACTCTCTTTATTTGGTGACCTTGTGTGTGTGTGTGTGTGTATATATATATATATATATATATATATATATACAGTATATTATTTTTGTACATTTAGTGACCTTGTATTGGAATTGTTTGTACTGTATTTCATGATTTTTCCTACCCCCCCAGTTGTGAATGGAAACGAGCCCATAGGAACTCTGTTTGCTTACCTCATAAAATATGTTACATTTAAAATTAAAATAAAATGGAGTACTTTCTTCCACACCCTGACCTTGTAGTACTTGCTATCCAGTGGGACTACTTCCATCATCATCCTTATCATACCCTTTTTGGAAAGCAGGTCATAGCATACAGTGCCACCCCTTCTCATCCTCCCCTTCTCACCCTGTCCCTATGTCATACATTTCTCCTACCACATTATTTCTGAATACATAAATGGAGTCAATTCATATTGCAGATATTAGCCCACCGGGGCTTCGGACCTGCTCCTCTCCGGACCCAAGGACCCTCCACCGCACCCCAAGAAGCCTCAGGGATCACTGCTTGCCCAGCAGTCCCTTCCAGGAGTTTCTGTGGACAGGCACCACCCGCCGCCCACCGCACGCTTGCCCGGGAAGGGAACCAGGAACCTGGCCGCTCACTGGCACCCCATACCGCTAAAGGCGCAAAAGCCATAAGGAACTTCTCCAAGCCCACCGGGGCTTCGGACCTGCTCCTCCGAACCCTCCACCGCACCCCAAGAAGCCTCAGGGATCACCACTTGCCTGGCGGTCCCCGAAGAAAAAAAGCCACGCTCCTCCAGGAGTTCCTGTGGACAGGGGCCACCCGCCGCACACTTGCCTGGGAAGGGAACCAGGGGCCCGGCCGTTCACTGGCACTCCATACCACTAAAGGCGCAAAAGCCATAAGGAACTTCTCCAAGCCCACTGTGGCTTCAGACCTGCTCCTCCCCGGATCCAAGGACCCTCCACTGCACCCCAAGAAGCCTCAGGGATCACCGCTTGCCCGGCGGTCCCCGAAGAAAAAAAGCCGTGCTCCTCCAGGAGTTCCTGTGGACAGGGGCCACCCGCCGTACACTTGCCTGGGAAGGGAACCAGGAGCCCGGCCGTTCACTGGCATCCCATACCGCTAAAGGCACAGAAGCCGTAAAGAACTTCTCTAAGCCCACTGGGGCTTCAGACCTGCTCCTCCCCGGACCCAAGGACCCTCCACTGCACCCCAAGAAGCCTCAGGGATCACCGCTTGCCCGGCGGTCCCGGAAGAAAAAAGCTGCACTCCTCCAGGAGATCCTGTGGACAGGTTCCGCCCGCCGCATGCTTGCCCGGGAAGGGAACCAGGAGCCAGGCCGATCACTGGCACCCTGTACCGCTAAAGGTGCAAAAGCCATAAGTACATTTTAAAACAATTTCTCCCACTGGCTCTCTTCAGTAAGGGCTGGTGGCACTAGCTGGACCCACCGTTCACCGAAAGCAGCTGTTTTTTGCCTAAATGTGCTTGGGGGCTGTGAGCAATCCACTCTCCCCGCCTGAGGTGAGCCGTTTTCAGCTAGAGTTACAGCTCCTCTGTGGATACTGGTCCCGTCCCCCACCTCACCCACCCTGGTCGACCCTTTAGCTTTATAGGCTTTTGGTGGTCATATGACTAAGTGTCCACTTTTCCATTGGCTCCTTATACTCTATAACCACTGGGGGCATTAATCATACTCGCTGACTGAAAGACCTTGCCAACAGCCCTCCTGAGAGCAGCCCTGCCTTTTAGCATTTTTTTCCACTTTCGAACCCAATTTCTGTCTCCACTCTCCACCTTTCTCATTCTCCTTCACTTCGCTGAATCCTTGCTTCACCCTCTAAACTAACTCCCTTTTTCCCTACTCTGCCTGCTACTCTTTGTTTCCTAACCCAAAAAAATATAAACAAAAATATGCTAACATGTCTCTCCTACGTGAGTGCATGCCGCCACCGTGTGGTAAACTACAAGCACTAACCCCCATTATTTGCCTTTTCCTCCTGGTTTGCCTAAACTACTCCTCACTGTCTCTACCTCTGGTCATACACCACAACACCCCCTCACTCTGTTATTTCTCCTTCTCTAACCTACTCCTTACCAAATAATATGCCAAACCCGCCCTACACTACCTCTTTCTAAAGAATGGGTGCACGTATCTCTCCCTCACAACCTACCATCAAACAAGGAAGAAATGGTCATCTATTGAATCTATATGTAAGCTGCAGCTTAAATTCCTAGCCTCTCTTCACCTACTACGGGTGATGTGGAACCAAATCCTGGCCCCCCCCTTAATAGCAACTCCCCTGGCAAACCTAAAAAAGGTCTACTGTTTGCGCATATGAACATTAAAAGTCTCCTGGGCCATATGGCCGAGCTTGAGGCGTGGACCAAAGTAGCTAGACCTGTCATCCTTTGCCTCATGGAAACATGGCTCAAACCTCACCTACAGGATGACCAATGCCACCTACCCGGATACTCTATCCTGCGACAGGACAGGCCAGGCTCAAAAAGGGGTGGGGGTGTTGCCATATACTATAAAAACCACCTCACCATTAAGCCTGTTCCTGTCCATAACCCTCAACGGATCTGCGAATCATTACATGCTATCCTGTCCCTAGGTGCAAAAAACCTGCACATTATCTGTCTCTATAATCCACCCACTGGAGGGGAGGATGGCCTCCACGAACTGCTCTAGCTAACCTCACAAACCATAAACTCGAACAAAGCCATCTTCCTGGGGGATGTCAACCTAAACTGGCTGGGCCCTGCCCACAGCTCCCTTGCAACCCTAATCCAAGGTTTCCACCTCCACCAGCTCATCACTGAAAATACCAGGATGATAAACTCCCAATCAGGCACGCTTATTGACTGGATCCTCACAAACAGACCTGACCGCATTACTAAGGCATGCACCCTGGCTGATGCTATAACTGACCACTCACCCACTATCTGTCACTGGCACGCGAGTCCCTCTCCATCCCCACAGTCCCGCCTGGTCACTTTCACCAACTTCGCACACCTGGATCTAAGTGCCTTTCTCCTGGACATATCCTGCATTGACTGGACGGATATCTACCAATCTACAAAAGTTGAGGATGCCCTTAACATGTTCCTCACCAAGTTCACAGAAGTACAGACTAAACATGTCCTGAAAGTACAAAGAAGGGTCAGGGGACAACAGACGAGGTGGCTCCACAAAGACCTACTCAGCCAACTCAGAACCAGGGACAAACTGTGGAGGAAGTATAAAAGCACTGGCCAACCCAGGATCACACCATCTATAAGCAGCATAGAAACTCTTGCAAAAAGCAAATAAGGCTAGCAAAAAGCAAATACTGCCAGAACCTACTTGCCAGCTCAGCCAGAGATCCACACAAGTTCTGGGGCACATAAAACCTTTCTGGGTACACCTTAATCCATAACCCCCTCAGAAATGATTCTAGATGGTGTCCACTGTAATGACTCCCTTACCATTGCAAATGCTTTTAATAAGATGTTCTCTGATCTGTCCCAGTATACTTCCACACTTCAACCTCCAACTGTGGTTTCCCAGCCCTCATCAACCGGTGCACCAGCAGATACCTCTCTCAAGAAACATGTGCTGGATATTTACAAGCCCTTCTATTTCAAAGCTTGTCTGCATCGCAAGTCTTCAAACTGTTAAACTCAATATCGGACACCACCAGCCCTGGGTCCGACTCACTAGAACCTCGCCTACTTAAGGCGGCCGCCCATCTCATCTCCTATCCTCTAGCCAAGGTATTCACCCTCTCCCTCTCCAACAGTACCTTCCCTGACATCTGGAAATCCGCAAGAGTCACCCCCATCTTCAAAAAGGGCAACAAAAGTGAGATCTCAAACTACAGACCCATAGCTATTCTGTCAGTCCTCAGCGAAACACTTGAAAAACTAGTAGCCACTCAGACCATTGATTTCCTTGAAACATCAGATCTGCTATGTGCAGCACAACATGGTTTCCAGAAAAACCAAAGCACCACAATGGCGCTAGCCAAGTTCACCACTGATACTCTCACAAGCATGGACAAAAGTCAGCTTACTGGTGCTATCTTTATCGACCTCACCAAGGCTTTCGACCTCGTGGACCACCCCCTACTCCTATCCACCCTTCATAAATTTGGCATTTCACCTCCTGTCATAAGCTGGTTCAGGAGTTACTTAACCAACAGGACCCAAGCAGTCAAACTTAACTCATCAATCTCCGACTGTACTACCATCAACATTGGAGTGCCACAAGGATCAATACTGGGTCCCCTCCTGTTTTCATTATTCATAAGTAACCTGCCATACAGCATTGTGTACTGTGACTCTCTACTCTATGCAGATGACCTGGTATCTATGCTAGCTCTAATAATGTAGACCAACTTAACGTGGCACTGACATCTGCTTTCCATGCTGTCCAACTCTGGCTAAACACCCACCGTCTTATACTGAACTCCAGCAAAACCAAACTGATGCTTCTGGGCACTGCCCACAAGATAAGGTCCTGCCACTCTCCTTTAAAAGTCCTTGACCTGGATGGGACTCCCCTTGAGGTAGTTACCTCCTTCCGTTATCTGGGCATCTTGCTAGACCAATCTCTGGACCTAAACCTGAACATCCAAGAAACATGTAAATCTGTGAACTGCAAACTGGGTGCTGCCTACAGATCCAGCTACATGCTCACACCTGCAGCCAAACTAGCCATCGCCAGGGGTCTCCTCCTACCTGCTCTGACCTACTGTGCTCCCATCCTACCCATGGCGCATAAATCCACACTACAAAAATGGGATGTCACTTTCAACAATATATGCAGGTATGCCTCAAAAGCCTCCAGACTTAAACATCACTGCCAACTGTATAAAGACCTCGGCTGGCTCTCCCCCTCTGCCACCAGACTATACTACCTGGGCTGCCTTTGCGACTCCATCATTATACTCAACAGACCAACATCCCTAACTGAACTGCTTCAGCCAGCCCTCCTTCCACATGAGCTGAGATCCTCGGACAAATCCCTACTAAAAATCCCCCACTGCCGCACCTCCAAAGGGTCTGGAGCGTTCGGTTACACAGCCCCTCAAGTGTGGAACCTCCTGCCACTTGACCTTAGACTGACATCTTCCCATGATCTCTTTAAGTGCAAGCTACATGAACACCTGCTTTCCACGGACCAGTGTGCCTGTTATGACCCTACCTGAGCTTGTCCTGCCACCTCTCTCTCTCTGCCCCACCACTCCCTCCTTCCTACTCCTTACCCTATCTTACTTACAACATTAACACTGTGATATATGTCTCTGCCATATGCACTTCATTTCGAGTTCAAAACTCCAACCTCGAAGACTACTTGCACTTGTCTAAAGTATGTAATTTTGTTGTAAGTTATTGCACCTTGACTACTGCATTGTTTACCTGTTATTGCTGTTTGCACTATTGTACCTGTTACTGCTGCTCACTGAAATGTTTGTACTGACGATCTATGGGTACCAGGTACTGGCATAGCCAATGCCTAAGCACCCCCCAACGGACCCGTTTCAGGGTACTTCTCTCTACTTGCACTTGTCTAGAGTGTGTAATTTTGTTGTAAGTTACTGCATCTTGACTACTACATTGTTATTCTGTTATTGCTGTCTGCACTGCTCTACGTGTTACTGCTGCTTTCTGGAATGTTTGTACTGATGATCTAGGGGTACCAGGTACTGGCACAGCTAATGCCTAAGCGCCCCCCAATGGACCTGTTCCTCTACTCCTATTGCCCCGGACCTCCACAGCCCCCCACCCCATCTGAACACTGTTTCCTCTGCCCGGATACAGTTCCACAACCCCGGACATTGCCGCACCATCAGCCCCTGAAACCGGTCACCCGCTGTACCTTACCCGGAATCCCCACTATCTTTAGCCTCCCCCACTGGCCTATGGCTCCACGATCCTGGGCTCCTCTAGTAGGCTTCTGCTGCTAAAACCGCTCACCCACCGCTTTCACCCCCATATTCTCACACTCATCAATCTGTCCAGCCTGCGTACAGTTTCCATGGACATGGTCTCATCCCTCAGCCCCCTGCCGCCATTCCCGCCATATCCCCCTAACACTGACTTTTTGCTTCTACACCCCCCAGTTAGACCCATTTGCTCTTAACCTCCACAGCCCCCGACTACCCCAACTGAGCACCGACTCCCTGCCTGGGAACAGTACCACAACCCGGTACTTGCTGCCTTCCAGCCGCTGATGCCGCTCCCCCGCCGTACCTCACCCCGAACCCCGCCATCCTAACTCTCCCGTGCCGACTTCAGTTCCATGAACCTGGGCTCCTCTTGAGTGGTTCTGCTGCTAAAGCCACCCCGTGGCCGTCTTCACCTCTGATCCTCTCCCCTGCAGCTCTCTTTAGTTGCTGCACGGTTCCATGGACTCGGTCTCTTCCCGTAGCCTTCTACCGCTTATACCACCATATCCCCCTCACCCAGACGTATACCATGAGCCCCCTGCCCCGTCCAAATTTTCCACCACTTCACTCCTCCTCTGGCCGCCGATGCCTATCATGTCCTTTCCTGCTCTGTTTTTGCGTCACCTTTTACCCCTCTATAGCCCCACTGCAGGTGGTGTCTCCCCTGCCTCCAGCTCTGCCTGACCTACTCTCTCCCCCCACCTTGACCATGTTCCGCCACCATCCATTCACCGCCCCACACCCAGACCCCGCCGTCCTGCCTCCTTCATCCCTGCTGCCATCTTAACCACTTAGCCGCAAGGTTGCCTTCCCGCATCCCCCCCTTTTACCTGCTCACCCAGTTCCCTTCCCCATTCTCTCCCCCCCCTGACCCACCTGTCCTTTGGATCTGCCCTGTATACCTTTACCCGCGCACTAAATGCTACCTGTACACTGTAAATCTGCTGTTTTTCTCTTGACCTGTTGATTGTCTCTGAAGCTGTACTCCTTTATTGCCTTTTACTGAAAACTGTTCTGTGTATTGTTACTGCTTCCCTGTATTATGTAAATGAACTCTGTATTGTTACTGTACCTCCCTGGTCGTGCCTGAAAATAGTCACCTGTTTGGCTAGCACACCTACCCGGTAAACAAAAACTAAATAAATAAATAAAATGTTATGAATGGCTTTCATATTTCCAACTTTATTCATTCATAACTAAGACATACATGAATGACAAGCTGTGGTCATTGGTTTGATTCTCATTACTAAGCAGGGGCTCAAAAATGAAGCCACTCCCATATTTATGGCACTGTTTTTTACAATATGTTTTGTAATCATGTTTTTTGTTATGAAATGTTTGTGTGCCACAAAAATAGAACACGTGTAACATGCAAGCTCACATCATGAATAGTAGTCACATTCATGTTATTTATGTTTTAGTGACATGAATGACAAGTTGTAATTGCAGCACAGATAATCATTTTAGGCAGGTGCTCACAAATGATGCAACACCCAAACCCAAGACACCTTTTTATTTTTATGGTCATATGTTTTTGTTATACTTTGTGACACCATAACTTGTTATCACATTTTCATGACACCATAAAAGTAGTATAAATCTATCAAACCAAAACAAAGGAATAAATTGGTATTGCTGATCTGTACAACTCTGTAATGTTTTTCACATTTCTTTTCATAATTAACATGGACAAATGTAAACTTTCAGTTGTTTCACTGATCAGCATTACTAGCCAGGTGCCCACAAGTGATGCAACCCCCAAACCTAAGATATTTTTGTAGTTACATTTCTTAGTCATGTGTTTTTAACACATTGTTGTTATTACACCATACATTGTTGTCATCATATTTTTGTGGCATCATAAAACTGAATAAATCAATATGCATGGCTAATTTTATTAATAAATAACACAGAGATACATTAGAAGTTATAATTATGCAAGCGATCTTCATTAAAAGACAATTACTCATGAATGATGTTATTCCCAAACCCTGTACACCTGTTTTGAATTTTTTATCATATTTTTTCTTCTCCAGAAAACCAGAAGCTAAAAAAAGTGCTTGCACATGTGGGAACATAATGTGTTCTTCCTGATTTTAAGATACAACCACAGTTTTTAAATAAGCAGTGAGACCACAATTTAGCTGTGAGGGGTGGAAACACCTTACGAAAAAAGATGTGTTTTTTATTTTACCCATACATGCGTGGTCACCTGAATTTTATTTGGATTACACCTTCTTTATTTTAATAGTACAATTGTAGTAATAGTAGTAGTAGTAGTGACATCATTGTATTCAGGAAATGACCCTTGATCCAAAGCTCATTTTCAACCTTGATCTGAGCAGAATTTCAAAATACAAAAGATGTACACAAAATGTGGCATGAAAAATAGAAAATAGACAATAACAATTTTGTATAGAAAACACACATAAACTTGGTAAACAAAACATTTGTGGATCGCGGACCAAAGTTAAAAGAAAAAAAAAACAGCACTGTTTAACTTTATCAAAAGAGGAAGGAAGATATAAGCAACAATTTTGAGGTAGTGAATTCTATATTTTGGCACCATTATGCGCGGGTGTGCTTACCATACTGTAATTATCCTATAACAGACTCAACAAAAGGTTAACTAGAAAGACAAAAGATTTAATAGATATTCTTATACAGACAGTGCATTTATAATGTTAGCTGGTCATTGTGCTGCACACATTTGCAGATAAAGTGTAGAACATGCAAACCGCATCTTGATTGCAGTTATAACCAACCAACATTTCTGTAAACAATGATGCATATGTCTAGCAGCAGCAAAAATAAATCTTGCTAACTAATTATGAGGAGCATCCAGCTTATTTCAACTGACTGAGAAATATTTTTAAAAAATAATGATCTCGATTTCCAAAACCCTTTAGCTTGCTTGTGGCAGTCCTGACCATCAAAAGCAGCCCATTGTGGAAACAGATGTTAACCTGCAGCAGATCTGAATTTTTACAGCTGGCATAGGATATATCAGTGGGCTCCTGCCCCTTGCACACATGATGTCTGTATCACATGAGTAGCAGCTGGTACACTGAAAGTAAGGGAAGGCCCAAGAGACACAAGTGATCATATAAAATATGAACATACAAAACTGCAAACGACCAGCAGAAGAAGGTCATAAGGTCTATAGAGTCTGTTCGATGTCACCCGGAACTTCACCTTGAATCTACCACACCCTCTTTTAAACCCCAAACTGTACTGTGATCTACTATCCCCTCTGTCAGTGAATTCTATCTGCAACCACCCTTTCAGGGAAGAAGTGCGATCTGGTCTTCTTCCTGTACCTTACCACCCACCCCCTGCTCATTTGTAGTTTTGCCCTCTGGTGTTTCTGTTCCCACTTTCACATGCAAGATTCCCAATGTCAACTTTGTTAATGTCTTTAAGGTAACTGAAGGTCTCAAACAAGTCCCCTCACTCTCTCTTCTCTCTTGTAGTGAGCATATGTTCTGGTTCACCAGCCTCTGTTCATACAGGATATTCTGCTACCCATGAAATATCTTGGCACCCCTTCTCTGCACTGCCTGCATCTGGTTTACATCTTTCTTTTTTTTATATCTTGCTTTTTGCTCCCAGTTACCACCACTTGCGCCTTCTTGGCAACATTTTCTGGGCTTTCTCCTCATTATCCCAGGAACCCGGAACACGGCTGTGCATGTGTGTAGAGGTGCACATGAGCCCTGTGGCTCCAGTGACAGATGCTTTCCACCACTCGGCCTAATGCCAGGGTTCCCTTATGGCTTGACGCTACCTACTAGCTTCCACTTGGTGGCAGCCAAGAGCCAGGGAACCCTCACATCTTTCCCTGGACAGGAGAGCTGCCTTGTGGCATCTTGATCCTGTGCCACTCCCTCTCCCACCCTGGCTAACCATGGCGGCCCAAGCTCGCTCCCAAACTTGGGTCACCAATATGATGCGAGGTGTGGCATCCAGAGCCTCAACTCTCAGTGCCACCGGGACAGCCTGTGGTTTATAGATTTCTTAATGTAAGGGCTCCAGTACGGCACGTAACACTTCAGATACAGAAGCATTATCCACTGCCTTAGTTACCCAGTGAGAGAATACTGCCAGGTTGGTCTAACAAGACCTCTCTACCAGAAACATGTTCTGTTTACTATCCTGGAGCCAATTTCTTTAAAGGTAGTCCACTAGATCCTCTTAGTGTCTCCAGTAGTTTACCCATAATAGAGGTTAGACTGATGGCCTGTAGTCACACAGTTGTTCATTGCCCACTCCCTTGCGGAGAAGAATTATGTCTACTACACTCCAGCCTTTCAGAACCACCCATGACTGTATCAAGCTATTAAGTAGCCTGTCCAGGTGTTCAGCCAGTTCTGATTTTAATTCCCTGAGCACCCTCTGGCAGTGGAGCGTTATCTATCTTAGGAAGTGCAAGACATTTTCTAGTCCTTTCTGCTGTAAATGTTGCCTGCCCCATTTCTAGGATTCCTTGCATCAGTCTTTATGCCATTTTCAGGCAAAGGTCTGCTATTCGCCACTGTGAATATTGAGCAGAAGTAGTCATTAAGAATGGCTGCCTTCTGTTTGTCCTCCTCTATTGCTCTGCTGCACCCTTTTTCAGCCTTATAATTCTCCTTCTCATATTTTTTCCCAATGTACAGCATCTGAAAAATTGTTTTCACTCTTCCTTTACCCCTTCTGTGTTATGCAACTCTGTGTCTGTGTTTGAGTCTTTGATTGCCTTCTTGGCTTCCTTCATCTTTTATTTTATTTGCTCTGTTCTTTATCTTTTTGCGTCTCTTTCTATATGAGGAAGGCATGTTTGGCACTCACTGCCTACCTGAAACTTTTAGTGAACCAGGTTGGTTCCTCATGCATGTTTCTCTACATAACCATTCTCAGACATGACTTAACTGCCTTGGAAATTACCCCTTTAATTATTTCCCACCTTATTGACTCCAACCAACTTATCCTTAACTAATTTTGTAATCTTCCATCATCTGATCAAAGTCTGTTCTTCCAAAAATCAAACCTGTAGCTTTTGATGAGGGTATATTTGTACCAATAACCTTTTGGAATGGTGCTCTGTACCAGTTTTGGGTGATTATAGGCATTTGTGTATTTGTTGCATCACTTATTGGTACAGTAGGAGCCACAGACATTGCCAGCTATTTATCAACATTTCTGTGATATTTCTAGAGATCTCTCCTGCTTTTTGCATTTCCACAGTAAGGGCAGCAGAGAAAAACTCTTTAGAAATGTCATGAAATATCTGGAAATAGCTGTCAGTGTCTGTGGCTGCTACTGTAGTTAACAATGGGGGCTATGCACTAACACTTGGCAAAGTAATTCATGCATACCCAGCCCATGTAACTCTGTACCTCCAGACATAGAAACATAGAAGTTGACGGCAGATAAGGACCGCAAGACCCATCCAGTCTGCCCATTTCTTTTTCTACCTTATAAATGTGCCATCGGCCTTTGCTCTGTCAGTGGCCTATCTATTCATAGTCATTTGTATTGCTCCCTTATGCCTATCCCATGCCTGTTTGAAGCTCTGCACTGTATCCATAGCCACCACTTCTTGTGGTAAGCCATTCCATGCATCCACCACCCTTTCTGTGAAAAACAATTTCCTCACATTTCCCCTAATACCTCACTAATCTCATGCTGTGTCCTCTTGTCCTGCTATTTTTCTTATATTTAAACATGTTAGACTCTTTTCACCTTGTTAATGCCCTTAAGGTATTTGAATGCCTCGATCATATCACCTCTCTCCTCCTTTACTCAAGGGTATACATATTGAGCTCTGTTAATCTGTCTTCATATGTCTTCTGATGCAGTCCCTGCACCATTTTGGTTGTCTTTCTCTGGACTGCCTCAATTTGGTTAATGTCCTTGTGAAGGTGTGGCCTCCAATACTGCACACAGTACTCTAGATGGGACCTAACCAGTGTCATGTAAAGAGGGATTATTACCTCCCTCTTATGACTTGTGATACCCCTACTAATACATCCTAACACCCCCCTAGCCTTACCTACTGCTTTAGAGGTCTGCTTGGATGATTTCAGGTCATCAGTGATGATGATGCCCAAGTCTCTTTCTTCCTTTGTGCCTGCTAGCAACTCCTCCCAGCCTATCGGTGGCTTCAGGTTTCTCTTCCCTATGTGCATGATTTTGCACTTCTTTGCATTAAATCCAAGTTGCCACTCTTCTGACCATTTTGCTAGTTTATCCAGATCTCTTCTCATTCTGCCCACCCCATCTGGATCATCTACTCTGTTGCAGATCTTGGTGTCATCTGCAAACAGACAAGCCTACCCTCTAGTCCATCTGCAGGGTCACTAATGAAGATGTTGAAGAGGACTGGCCCAGGACTGATCCCCTGAGGTACCCACTTGTGACTTGCATCTCTTCTGACTGTATACCATTTACCACCACTCTGTTTTCTGCCATCAACCAGTTTGCCACCCAGTTGACCAACTTCGACCCACCTGAGCCTACCCAGCTTATTTATTAATCTTCTATGTGGAACAGTGTCAAAAGCTTTGCTGCAGGCAGGTAGGCTACATCAACTGCTCCCTTGGTCCACCACTCTGGTTACCCAGTCAAAGAAATCTATGAGATTAGTTTGACAGGACCTTCCTTTGTAAACCCATGCTGTCTTGGATCCTGTGCCCCTATGGATTCCAGGTGTTGCACTATCCTTTCCTTAAGGAGTGCCTCCATAATCTTGCCCACTACTGAGGTAAGACTGTTCGTCTGTAGTTCCTGCCTCCTCCTGCTACCACTCTTGTGGAGCGGGATCACATGAGCCCTTCTCCAGTCTTCTGGGACCTCTCCTGTGCTCAGAGACTCACTAAACAGTTCTGCTAATAGCTCTGCTAGTTCCACCTTTAGCTCTCTTAAGTACCATGGGATGTATGCCATCAGGTCCCATTGCCTTATCCACCCTGAGCTTAGCAAGCTCTTGTAGGACCCTTTCTTTTGTGAAGGGAGTAGTGCTCACCTCCCTCCCCCCTGTGTCCATGATGCTGAGCTGTGGGCCCTGCCCTACCTTCTCTTCAGTAAATACTGAGCAAAAGTATCTATTTAGGATAGATGCCTTTACAGGGTCCTCCTCCTCACATGCTCCCTTTTCTCCATTAAGCTTAGCAATACCCCCTCTGGACTTTCTCCTTTCACTAATGTATCTATAGAAAGTCTTGTTACCTTCTTTTACTGTTCGTGCTAGTGTTTCCTCAGTTTGGGACTTTGCCTGCCTTACTGCCTTCCCTGCTTCCCTTAGGGCAGTTTGGTATGCCTCCCTATCTTCATCCTGCTGTGTTCCCTTATATTTCCTGAAGGCCAGCCTTTTGGCTCTGACCTTTTCTGCTACTGTATTTGAGAACCAAAGTGGTTTCCTTCTTCTTTTGCACTTCCTTTTCTGTCTAACACAATGGGAAGTTGCTTCAGTATTGCATCCTTAATGCTTGCCCTTTGCCTGTACCCCTCACCTGTGTTTCTTTTTGCCATGGCTAGCTTAACTCTGTTGGCCATCTTACCAAAGTCAGCTCCTCTGAAGTCCCATATTTTTGCCTTGGAATGGGATGATTTAGATGTAGTAGCCAAATTGAACCGTACCATGTGATGGTCACTGGCTCCCAGGTGACCTTCTACCTGGAGATCTGTGATCCCTTCCCCGTTAGTCAGTACTAGATCTAAGATAGCCCTGTCTCTTGTAGGCTGCTGTACCAGTTGTTTGAGGCCCTCCCCCTGCAGGGAATCCACTATGTGTCTAGTTCTGGCAGATGTTCTTGCTGGTATTGACCAATCTGTATCCGGCATGTTGAAGTCTCCCATTATCAGAACCTCTCCTTTAGCTGTCATGTTTTGTATATCTTCTAACAGTAATGTGTCTATGTCCTCCCCCTGGTCTGGGGGCCTGTAGACAACCCCAGTTCTTATGGCTGTCCTATTTCCTGTTTCCAGGGTGACTCACAGTTCTTCTGGCTCCGTATGTGTATTCTGAATTTCTGTAGCTTTGATATTTTCATTGACATACAAGGCCAGTCCTCCCCCCCTTTTTGCACCTCGGTCTCTTCTGAACAATACATAGCCAGGTACTGAAGTCTCCCAAGTGTGGTTACTGGTAAACCATGTCTCACTAATTGCTACTATGTCCAATTTAGCCTCTGACATTATTTGCCTGCAGGTCTGGGATCTTATTTCCCAGGCTGTGAGCATTTGTGCATGATTTTCCATTGGTCAGATTTTGGTGTGTTAGTTGTTGGGTGAGGTTTGGCATTACCCCTGTGCATCGTATGGAGGACGAACCTTTCTTACCTGGTGATGCAAATGAACTGCAAACATGCTGAATCCCTGTTTGACCACTAGCTGAGGGGAGGGGTGTTCTTCCCATTTGACGATGGGGTGCTGCACCCTCTCACCATTTGCTAGTTTAAATATTCTGCAAAGACATCAAACTTCTGCCCCAATGCACTGACTCCTCCTTAGTCAGATGCAGTCCATCAAATTTAAAGAACTTTCGCTCCCAGAACTGTTGCCAGTTCCCTACAAATCTGTGTCCTTTTTCCTGGCACCAGCCCTTGAGCCACGTGTTTAGCTCCCTATCTCCCCTTCTCGACCCTCCGTCCATTTGCTCCCCTCTCCCAGACTGGCAGGATCTCAGAGGAAGGAGATGCGGACGAAATGGATGATAGTTTGTCACCCAGCCTGGTCAGGTGTTCCTTGGTCTCCACAACTGACCTGCTAGCGGATCCATTAGTCCCCTATGTGTGCCTAGGACATCAATGTTTTCTCCTGCTTTGTGAACAATTTTAGCAATGTGGTCAGTGTCTCTCCATGCTGATGTACCTGGAAGACATCTGACCATTACCCCTTGCTGGAGATGGGTATCAACTCCCCGAATCATGGAGTCTCCTATGATCAGAAGTTTTTTGGATTTCATTTTTGCTTTTTTTGTTTTGGTTCCTGATTTGGGTGAGTTTTGTTGTGCTAGCTCCTGTGCTGCAGTGTCCTGCTCTGCAGTGTCTTCAGGCCACCACCATGGGCCTGTCCACAGCACCAGCCCCTCAGCGTACTGCTGCATGATGGCTGATTGTAGAATACAGGTGGAATCTAATCATATGCCCTTCCTGTGTCTCAAAGTGGATCCACAGCTTTGAATGAGCAGGAGATTTTGGGAAGGTGTAGGATGTCCACAGTTTTAAAAGATAGGTGAGTGCCCAAGTGGCTAACCCCAGCACTCCCTTTCTGCCCAGATGGCTGTGGCAGCATGGTAGGGAGCAGTGGCTGATTCAGTGTAAGCTGTGGTCAAAATCCAGGGAGGCACATGATGGACATGCAGAGTCTATGCTGTTATATCTTTCCCCCCTTGACTGGCACTCTGTACATTTGTGAATGGAGCACAGTGCAGGCACATACCCCAGACCCTCCCAGACCTGCCACTGTGTAAGTGAACACCTGGCCAGGGTATCTAGTGCAGATGGGATGTATATTCATTCATGAATGCTGCTGGGGGTCTGCCGGACTCACCATGTGGGGCATTCTGTTATAGGGTTGCAAACACACAATGGATCAGTGGCTCATATGCAACCTACCCTTTAATGCATTGGGGACAATATTATTAATCACAGGAGTGCAGTTTCCACATTTATGGAACACATACAAAGAGAGGAGTGAAAGAAGAGTAAGAAATAAGTCCTGTGTCCCCAAGTGGATCCCCTGTGGCACATGAGCAGGTGATTGTGGGAGGCATGGGATGTCCACTGTTTCATAAGACAGGCGAGTGCCCAAATGGCTGCCTCCAGCTTTACCTGTCTGCCCATAGGGCTAGGGCAGCCTGGTAAGGGGTTGGCTGGTTCCATTGAAGCTGGCAGTCAAAATCCGGGTGGGGGGATGCACAGTGGATATGGCAAGATCTATGCTGCTGTATTCTGTGCCCCCTATCCTGGCATTCTGCACCTTCATGAATCACATGGAGTGTGGGCACACCCCCTGACATGCCCTTGGTCCAGCCACATGTGTAGCTGCATACCTGGCTGGGGATCCAGTGCAGAAGGGATGCAAATTCCTTTTGTAAATGCTACCAGGAGTCTGTCAGACACTCAATGTGTGGCATTCTGTTGTAGAGTTGCCTGCGCACCATGGATCTGTGATTCATAGGCAACCAACCCCTTAATGCATAGGGGCCAATATGTCTGCCATTTATTCTATGTCCATAATAAACAGATAGTCGGTGCTGTACATCTGCACCTATAATTAAAACTACCCATCTTCAACTTTATGTAATAAATGCCTTAATTTTGAAAGGATCCAGAAGCAAATGATCTGATACTTTTTAGTGGACCAACATAGATGTAACAAAAATAACAAAGTGCTTTAGCTTTCAGACCAACCAAGTCCTTCCTTCGAAGCTTAAGCATAATTTTGAAATTACATGGTGACATTTTCACAGATAGCTATTCAGTAATGGGTTTGCACCTGCTATACTAAGATAAAAAATAGTTAATTTTACAGCATCTCTTTGCCTTTTTGATCACCTTGTTAAGCAATTTGCTTTGTAAAATATACTACTGTGCATGATATGCTGCATTTCTGTCTATACCGGTACCCATGGCCAGTGTGAACCGCATGGTGCTATGGTCACAAAACCATAGTGGTTCCCCAGCCTACACTCCAACTACTATTTCTGAGTTGGTGAGCACCAATTTAAAAATATAAACCTGTCCTATGGGTTCCCTGTCCAGCTGCAGTCGTGTAAATTATGCAACAGGGCTTAACTTCTTGTGCTCTTGCTGGGTTGTCCCAGTCTATGTCTGTCAGGCTGAAATCCCCCACCGCCACTATCTCCCCTTTTGCAACCCCTTTCTCTATTTCTGCTAGAACATTAGTTCCTTGTCACCATCTACCTTCTCTCCTGGTGGTTGGGAGACCATCCACTTTCACAATGCCTTACATGATGCTGTTACAAGCTGTACCCACAGTCATTCTGTTTCTCCATTCCTTCCCCTTATGGACCCATCCTCTACCACCTCTATACCTTCCAGGATATAGAGGGCTACCCCTCCTCCTTTTCCCTTCCTATGTTTACCCCTTTTCCTCCCTTCCCTATTTTCCCTAATGGCACATTCAGACATTGTCTACTTATCTTCAACTGTAAACACTGAGCAGGAATATTTGTTCAGAATGTTCAGCTTTCCTTAATTTTTCTCTTCTTAATCCTCTCCTTGATTTAGTGTAACTAGTCCTTCTCTCATGTTCCTGTTCTCCCTTATGTAGTGAAAGAATGCCTTTTCTCCATTATTCATACCCCCCCCCACAATTCTCAATTCAGTGCCACCCTTAGCCATCCTCACTGTAATGTTGGCCTTTTTCATCCTGCAGTGAAACTCCACCCTGACCCACTCTGCTTGGCTTGATTATTTTAAAATGTATTTTCTTATCCCTTATGGTCTCCCTTCATCTCTCCTGAGTCAGAATATATTTTTAACCCTCTTCTTTTGTGGATTACCTTTACAAGAGATCTGTGACATATGTTATTATATTGTTATCAATGCCAATTTGCTTAAACAACTTCTGTCTCTCTTACCCACTCTAGTCTCAGCTACAGCAGCTCCTTTTTCTTTCAGGATCATTCCTTCTAATGTCCAGGACTTTAGTCTGGGACTTATTTTTTTCTGACTCCAGTTTTACACTAAACCAAACTGCCTGATGGTTACTCATTCCTATTAGGTGCAGCACTCTCACCTCACCCACAGTGTCCCTACTGAATGCACTAAGTCTAGTATGACTGACTTCCAATTAGCCTCCTCGGTTCTCTGTAGTAGGAATGCATCCTGAAAGCCTTCCACCAGCTGATGACTTCTTGCACTTTCTGTGACTGGGATCCTTCAGTCCACATGCAGCATGTGGATATCTCACAGTAGCAACAACTCACCAAGCCCTGCTGCCCTTTTCAGTTCCTCCTGTAATCAACTGGTACCTCCATTTGAGATGGTGGTCTATAAACCTCCACATTCTGATATTTCTAACCCCTTTTATAACTACCTACACCCATATTGTTTCTGTCTGTTTGCACTGCCCATATCCTTCATTGCTGCAGCTTTTGTACAGTCCCTTACATACAATATAGTGCCACCCTCCCTCTTTCTTTCCCCTCCTATCCTTCCTAAACATAATATATCCTGGCATGGTTATGTTCCAGTCATGCTACTGGATCGTACATGTTGCCATGATCACCACCAGGTCCAGGCTTGCCTCAGCCACCACTGCATCCAGATCACTGATCTCATTTCCCAGCCTCCTAGCATTCATACACATAGCCCTCCAGTTCACTTGTTATCCTCTGGTACTGGGCATAAACCATTATTTTGTCTGCCTTACTGCCTATCCACCCTTATCGCTGTCTCCCCTTCTGCCACTTCATATCTGGTTACCACTAGGCTTCTATTCTATTGCATTTCCCAGCCTTCTTCTATTTCCCCTCCTTCTGTTTTCTGTTTATCCCTCCTTGTTTTCTAGCACTGGTGGAGGTTATCAAGACCCCTCACAAGTTTATAAGTACAACCCTGTACTTCTGATCTGCTACTTTAAGGGGCTCTCAATGTGCTTTTTGAACATACCCCCTTGCCTCCTGGTGCCCTCATCAGAGAGGTGAAGGCTACTGCGCTAGAAAAACCTTCTTTTCCTCCAGGAATTGCACCACTCCACCAGGTACCACATCCCTCTTCCCAGCATCACTCTCCTTCAGCCATGAATTGAAGCTAGTGATCAGACTACCTCTCCTCTCACCTCTGTTCCAAAGTGGCATGACCTCAGAAAAGGTCACAAAGGTTGCTGCCTGTTTACGCCTCAACACTATTTTGCAAAAGCTATCAATAACCTCTCTGAGGGGACTGCAAGCCAGGTCAGTGGACCCCATGCATACAATGACACTGAGGTCACATTTCCTTCCCACCCCAATTACTATACTCTAGCTATGCTCTCTACCTTGCTGCCATTCCTCCCAACCAAGGCTCCTAAGAGGTACCTTACTTGTCTACTCCCCCTTCTCCTCTGTACTCACTTCCCCTTTCATACATTATATTTCAGAGTCCACTATCACAGGTATTTACTTTGTCAACACTTTTTGATTCCAGTTGCACCTCTTGTGCCTTTGAATTTGTTCTGTTGATGTGGGGGGCGACAGGATCAGGCCTCCATACTGGGGATATTATAGCAAGTGACTCACATAGAGGAGTGAATCTGCTTGCCATTCCCCCCCCATGCCAACTACAGCATATTCTGATCCTTTGCCCAGAGCCTTGGTATCCAAGGGGAAAAGGAGTGATAGCTGTCTGCATCAGTGACAACTGCAGCATGCTTCAAAGGAGACTCAGTTCTGCCTTCAACCCAGCCAGCTCCTCACTGAGTGACACTATCCGGCTGCACAGTGGGCAACACCATCTCCTTCAGAGAAATTTGATGACTACATCACAGGTGTAGCAGCCAATCAGACCCCCTCTCCTGCCTCCTATCCTGTCTTCCCTCAGTTCCCCATATCCTCCTTCCCCCAGTTTTTAATACTGTATGTTAAGCCTTGTCTGTAGGCACCCTCACAGTACTTCCATACTGTATCTTTCTATTCTGCTGCCTTGATCTGAGACTTTTTTATCAGCATACCCCAAATACAGTTGGATGTTTCTTGGATTGTTTGCAACCTTTGGAATCCTTACTACTGCTACTACCATTAGTAATTTGACTGCTCCTCTGGGTCCCTCCTTAGCTACTTTCTCTTCCTTTTCCCTACTTTTTTTATTCCTCTGCCACCTACACACATCACCCCATGCTGTTTTGGCTCTTCCTTCTGTTCCCCATTGCTTCCCCATGGGTGTCCTAGGATACCTGTTCCCCTTACATAACACCCTTTGCCCGACCTGTGCTCTTGTCTTACCTTATGTAGAGCCCCTATGGCTCTGCAGCCTACTTGCAGTTGCAGTGCAGATGCCAGTGCTGCAGTCTTACTCCATGGAGCTCACACACCAGGATGCTGACTTATAGGGATGCTAGGATCTGTGGAAGTTATATACTGTAGAAGAAGACTGTTAGGACTGATTTGACTCATGCAGAACTTACTCCTCCCCAGAATTCCCTCCTCCTTTGACCTCCCTTAAATCTGGTACACACAAAAGTTTGCATAATTAAGCTGTTACTGCAACAAATGAATGCCAATTAACAACACACACTTCCCCTTTTCTGAGCTCAACTAGCCCTCTATGGTCCCCTCTCTATTCTGGTTAAAATGTCATGCACAGAAACACTGATCCATATCAATTTCCTGAGAAGATACAGCACGGTTGTGCTAAAGTGCACCATGCAAAATATTTTGTTTAACCCTACCTCACCACTAATAAGTAAAAATAACCATTAGCACATATAAAATATATATAGTGCAGGTTATTTTGTTGCAGTCCTGCTGAGCATTTGTAGTTTGTCCTCCTCTATGCCCTATAAGGGGTATGCCTCAGACAGCTAGTGTTGGAACCGATTCGGGAAGGAGCAATATTAGACCTGGCACTCTCAAATGGGGACAAAGAGAGGATCTCAGATTTAGAAGTTGGTAGCCATCTGGGAACAAGTGACCACCAAACAGTGTGGTTCACAATAAACACAGCTGTAGAGTCAAGCCATACAAAAGTGAGGGTACTGGACTTTAGGAGGGCTGACTTTGGCAAAATGGGAGAGTGCATAAGGAATGCACAAGCAATTGGGCAGGGAGGAGGGGTGGAGAAACAATGGGGTAAAATCTAAATTGCAATCACAGAAGTAACAAGCCTTTGTGTGAAACAAATAAACAAAACAAAACAAAGGAAAAAAAACATTATGGTTCTCAAAGAGGTGGCAGGGAAGGTTAGGGAGAAAAAGACAGTATTCAGAAAGTATAAAGAATCACAGAGGAAGCAGGACAGGGAACTGTATCTGTTAAAGTAGAAGGAAGCAAGGAAGGCAGTCAGAATAGCAAAGGCACAAACAGAGGAAAAGATAGCCAACTCAGTTAAGAAGGGGATAAAACCTTTTATAGGTACTGTTCTTTAGGGAGCAAAAAAAGACCAAGGGAGGGATAATGAGGCTTAATAAAGGGGAGGGGAGGTGGGCAGAGGGTGACAGTGAAAAGACAGAGATCCTGAATGAATACTTCTGTTCAGTATTCACAAATGAAGAGGAGGGGGAGATACCCAAACCAAACAATAGAAGCTCTCTGGATAGGGGGTTGATACCAGACTATTCTCAGAAGAAAGTGTCCTGAAAGAATTATTAAATCTCAGGTGAACAAAGCAATGGGAACCTGACAGGAGTCACCCCAGAATTCTAAAAGAACTAAGGGGAGAACTAGTGACACCACTGACTACCATTTTTAACAAATCATGTGAGAATGGTGTGGTACCTAAGGACTGGAGAAAGGCGAATATTATTCCCATCCTCAAAAGTGGGAGCAAGGCAGAGACAGGAAACTACAGACCTGTTAGTTTGACCTCAGTGGTAGGGAAAATTGTGGAAACACTTCTGAAAGAAAGAATTGGTGAGTACCTAGAGGTCAGCGGGGCACAGGACCCAAGGCAGCATGGATTCACTGCAACAAGGTCATGTCAGACAAATCTAATAGCTTTTTTGACGGGGTGACAAAAGTATTAGACCAGGGGGGTGGAAAGGATGAGAAGGGACATGGCATGGTTGGAGGAATGGTCAAGCATATGGCAGCTTAGTTTCAATGCAAAGAAGTGCAAAGTAATGCACCTGGGAAACAAAAACCCGGGGGAAGAGCACACAATGGAGGGGAAGGTACTAACAACAATAAAAATGGAATGGGGCCTGCAGTTAGTCATATCAAATGACCTAAAGGTATGCAAGCAATGTGAGAAGGCAGTAAGGATTGCTGGGGGGATACAGTGATGCATAGGCAGCGACGTCACCAGTAGAAAACAGAAAGTTGTTATGCCTCTGTACATACAGTTGGTGAGACCCCATCTGGAGTACTTCATGCAGTTCTGGAGACGCCATCTCTGCAAGATCTTAGACAAGATGGAGGCAGTCCAGAAGAGGGCAACTAAAATGGTGCAGGGTCTGCACCAGAAGACATATGAAGAGAGACTAAAGGAGCCTAATATGTAGATCCTAGAGGAAAGGAGGGAGAGGGGGGACATGATAGAAACTTTCAAATACCTCAAGGGAATCAACAAAGTCCAAGAGGGTCGCATCTTTCAGAAAAAGAAATGTACAAGAACAAGGGGGCACAATTTGAAGATAGAGGGGAGATGGCTCAGGGGCAATGTGAGGAAGTATTTTTTCAACAAGAGGGTGGTGGACACATGGATTGACCTTCCAGAGGAGGTAGTGGGGTCAAAAACAATGGAGGAATTCAAGAATGCATGGGACAGACATAAGGCAATTCTAGTGGGGGGTAGGAGGAAGTAGGCTGTTGGTTAACTAGAATCTGCAGCTTATCCAATGGGTAGGGGAATGGGCAGACTGGGTGGGCCAAGCAGTCCTTATCTGCCAGTAAAGTCTGTGTTTCTATGTTTCTATGTTTCATCACTGGCCTCACCGGTATAAACTGACCTCAAAGCACCACCCATTTCAAACCCCACTAGCCCACTTGTGGGTTGCATTGGTGACTTGCTCTACATTGACTTAGTTGAATTAGCTAAGTATAAAAAAAATGGGAACATGTGGGCATATCCATGGGCAGGCCTAATAGTGTGGCTTGCAGACTTGACATAGTTCTTCTTTAAATAATACACCACAGCAGGTACCGAGTATGCTGGCTCCATTTCAGCTAGTAGGCATGGCTGAACCATGAATAATCAAATATAAGGAAAATAAAAAGCTGCTACTCTCTGTACCCCAAATATCAGGTCTTGTGCTGATGGGTTCCAGTATCATCCTTCTTTGAACTGGAGGGTAATAAAGTTCCTTGACCCCGAGGGCAGGGTCTGGAATATTGTAATGCCTGCGTTGGTGAGTATCACTGTACCCCTTGCTGTTCTTGGAAACATGGGGGATGTGATCATTCACAAGATCTTATTCTTGAACAAATTGCACTAAGCCCGATCATGGTGACACAAGAGGTAGCTGGCTGGCAAAAAATCATACTTCTTCCCAACGGGCAAAAGCAGCAATTTTTACCAACCAGGACTCAGATATTCAAAACTTAGCCCTGGGGTTAAATTAGCACTGCCCAGCATGCTAAATTAGCCCTGAACCAGTAGCAAGCTGTAGTCAAAGGAATAGCCCCGGGGATAAACCTGCTGAATTTAGCATGCAAAGGAAGCAGTGCAAACAGGGCTGGGAGTGCAGTGCTAAAATAGCCCAGGAAACAAGACAGCTCTGAATATAGCGACAGGGAAGTGCAAAATGTAACAGCAGCTCAGTGGACACCAAGGTGGAGTAAGGCAGAGCTGAAGTTGGTGGACAATGTGTGTGATAGCAATGATGTGTTGCACAACAACAACTCCAAACAACAATGCAAGCCACACACTGCAGAACTGTGCTATGCTTTTGAGAGGTTTGCCCAGGGCTAACCTGATTGCACAGTGCTAACACATTAGCCCAGTGCAAACATGTTAGCTCGGGGCAAAAGTTTGCCATATTCAAAGATTCTATGCAAATAAGAATATTCAGGCAATCAGTGGGCAGACAGTCACATTTGTATCTCATAATGGCCTGCTTTGCATGCACTCCCCTGTACTTTGCCTGGCACTATTGCATGGCGCTCACAACAACCCTCTGTTGGTCGGAATGGAAGTACAGGCTGGAAGCTGCAGGTCACGGTGTGCTGACAGCAACCCCCTGTTGGTCAGAGTGGACATACAGGCTGGATGCTGCCGGAAATGTATGTTTGCAAGGACATTCAGTGCATACCACTCACCCATGCAGCACTGCAATGAAGGACACAGACATTCTGACTGAGGGGCAGTGAGGGACACTAACTCTCACAATGAGTGACACAACAGCATAAAACATGGAGATACAAGTCCAGAACACAGTGGAACCATTGCCATTACTTGTACAAAATTACCTATTTATGTAGCGTCATAGAATATTATTAATTGCTACCTGAACATATGAATTGACAGCACATTCTTTGTGTGAGTAGCACCTGTTCCATGAGAGACAGAGGCGGGACAAGGTAATTTAGAGGGGCAATATGAGGGATGTCCCTCATAATGAGGGACACTTGAGAGGTATGCTCCTGTCTACCACATCCCTGGTAGTCTAGTGTTCCCCCCACCCCCACATTACAATCCACAACTCCATAGTTGTAAAACACAAACAGATTCCCTGGTAGTCTAGTGGTCCCCTGCCCCCATCATGATCTCCGACCCTGTAGTTTTCAAAAATATGTATTTTCCCTGGTAGTCTAGTGCCCCCCCACTCCCCATTCAGCAATGCCGACCCTACGCTCCCCTCCAGACATTCTGAATGGAGCCAGTGACTGACTCAACCAACCACTCATCTCCACAGCCAGCCACTGACTGAGTGTTGAATGACCACGTGGCGTAGTGATTAATGAATGAGTGCGAGCATGTGCTCATTTATCACTCACTACGGTATGCACCCATTCAACACTCAGTCCACGGTTGGCCACAGAGGTGAGCAGTGGGTTGAGAAAGTCACTGGCTCCATTCAGAAATGGTTGGTGTGGAGCAGAGGGTCAGCACTGCCAGGTGGGAGTTGGGGGGCCACTAGACTACCAGGAACAATATTTATTTTCAAAAGCTATGGGGGTCGGGGATCGTGATGGGGGGTGGTGGGACCACTAGTCTGCCAGGGAATCTATGTGTATTTAACAACTGTGGAGTTGGGGATCATGATGGGGGGTGGAGGGATCACCCTGGAATAAATTGCCTAAATACTTGCAAAATATAGCTAGTTTCTTTAGTTTTAAAGGTAAATTATTTGAATACTTGCAGAGTGAATGTGTATGCTATGGATAATGTTATTCATTTTGTTATTTGTTTGTATTGTATGTGTATTTTAATGTTTATTTGTGTAACTATTTTACACAGGACTTGATTGTAAACAGTGTTATTGACACTCATCAAATATTCCTGTATAAAAATAAAGTTTTAAACAAACAAACAAACTAGACTACCATGGAATCTATGTGTATTTTACAACTATGGAGCCAGGGATCATGATGGGGTGGGGGGTGGGGAACCACAAGACTACCAGGGAATCTATGTGTAATTTACAACTATGGATTCAGGGATCATGATGTGAGGTGGGGTGGGGTGACCACTGGACTACCAGGGGTAAATGTTGATGCATTGTGAAGATACACTTCAAATTACCTTAGATTACAATGCTGCATTACTGTATGCTTTTTGCAGATGGTATTTAGCACCATGCTACAGATGGCTCAAACACCTGTAGTGCGGTGCTATTCTTTTGAATTTGCCGGTGTGCTGGCAATCATGGCCACTACACTCACTACCTCCCCTAAATACATTAACTTTTAGCATTGGCGCTATCACACAGCACTGGCACTAAAAGGGCTTCTGAATATTATAGCCTGGTGAACATTCAGCACTATTCCAATGCAACGGATTTGCACCTGGTGCAAAGCTTTGAATATCTGGCCCCAGATGTCCATGTTAGCATCTTGTCTGCACTAGCTTCATTGCTGAAATCTCAAACACCATATTGAGAGAAGAACTGCATAAACTGCACTAGCTCTGAGTTTTCTCACAAAATTCAAAACTGGTTCATGTTCCAGCTCTTGGCAATATAACAAATGTGGTCTGTCTCAAGATCTTATTCTCATTAAACAATCTTCAGTAAGCTAAATCATGATGATACAATCAGTAGTCAAAATGAACATTTAGCTGGATGGCAAAAAATCCTGCACCTGCTTAATAGACAAAAGTGACATTTTTGACAACCTGCTGTCCAAGTTATTTGTGCTGACATCTGAATGATGTCTTGTTTTATGCTTTGACTTTGTCTTCATTTTATATGGTGTCTTACATACTGTACTTTACTGATTGTAACCCATGCATTAGGGCTTTTCCATTGGGGACATTAAACTGAGGTCTCACCTGTCAACCATTAACTGTCAAGGTGGATGTTATAGACTCCATGGCACTTATCACAAGAGTAGGGGAATTTTATTAAACTATAGAAATCTTGCAGAATAAAACAAAACATAAGCACATACAATCTGCTTATCAGTTATACAACATAATCAACAAATCAAGTAGAACAGACTGGAGAGAAAAAAGAAACCATATATCATTAATAATCACATTCACTAAGTCCCAAGACATTACAAAACATTCACAATCTATTTATGTTCATAAACTAAGATAATACCAGTCATATCCATGAGCAAGTGGACTAGAAGTATTGAAACACTGTTTTTACAGCTTTTTCTTCAGTGAGAACTTTTTTGAACCAATTTAAATATCATTGCTAACACAGCCTCATGAGAACAATATTTCTACTGAATTTGCAGAGAGCATCAAGCCTGCCATAAACAATGCCTGCAACATATAAAAATCAGTTGTAAAGTAGAGAAGTGAAACTTTCTCCTTTGACCCAAGAAAAGGCCTAACAGAGCAACTGTATAATTTATTTTCTGAAATAGTTGTCCTCTCCATGTTTTGCTTAATGTCTCCCAGAAAGAGCATGAAAAGGAGCATTCTAATAGTAGATGGCTTTGGGTCTCCAGAATATCCCTACATGACTCTCTGAGGCAATTTCTCTCAACAATGGATTTTTACTTAAAGGACTCCTTAACCACCATTCTACTATATAAGCTCAACCATGCTACTGTACATCCCACATTTGTCTTGAGATTCTTTTACTACTTAGCTGCTGCAATACTTCAGACTCCTTCCCTTCTGGACAGAATTTCAAACTGACTTGAACTTTATAACTGGTGTGTATAATTTGTTTATTTGTTAATTTAGATCTAGGATTACAATTACCTCTGAGCCAAGGCTCTTTTACAAATGTTCCAAGACAGGAGAGTACATACATGTTAAACATGTTATACAAGGGCATACAACATTAAAGAGAGCATACAACCATATTCATCAGTTCAGGTACGGCATCACGGTAAATAGGAGACATGAATAACACATACAAAGAATCATTTCAGAAACCTCGAAGAAATCAGGGAGGAAGGGTGAGAGAATAGGGGGGTGGCTGCCAAAAAAGAGACTAGAGCAGCTCACGGCGTTGTCAAAGAACATCAGTGGGGGTGGTTGATCTCAATGGGGAAGGGGGAAGTTAGGGTTGGCAGTCATATGAGCTGGAGGCCATGAGATGATGATGGAGGCTTGATTTGAATATGCGCAGTGAGGAGGTGGTGGTGATGTGAGTGCTGAGGGCATTCATCCAGCTGGGTGCACGGTGTGCAAAGGATCTTTGGCCCAGAGTGGAGTGGCATTGGGGGGGCCTGTAGAAGCTGACATTCAGACCCACTGGTGTTACGAGGATTAGTGTTTGGGCACAGGAGGTCTTGGACACTAGGTGGAGTAAGGTCCAAAGTATTTTTTTTCGCCATCAAACAGGTAAGGTACTTTATATGGTTAGCAAGTTGAAGCCATCTGATTTGAGCGTAAAGCTCACATGTATGTGCGAGTCGGTGGGATCCAGTAAGCAGTCAACAGGCCCTGTTTAGGGAGATCCTTATGCACCTGAGGGCATTAGTAAAGGCAGAGCTATACATTATGAGGCCATTGTCTATGATGGAGACCACAGAGCTCTGGATAGCAATCTTCAGTGCTGCCTGGGTAAGATGCTGTCTATTTTGGTAGAGAATTCCAACGCATGAGTTTACCACTCTGGCAACACTATCAATGTGAGTCCCATAAGATAGGCAAGGGTCAAGTGAGATTCCAAGGTATTTAAAAGATGACACTTGTTTGAGGGTGTTACCAGCTCTTGTATTGATATCAAGGTGGTATCACCTGTATTTGTTTTGTGAGCTGCAGAAAAGCATAGATTTGGTATTTTTGTGGTTTAGAACCAGTTTATGTTTTGAGAATCAGTTTTCAACAGCAGAGAAAGCAAACTGTAGCTTGTAAAGTAATGGTTGTGGGTCCTTATGGGGGGTGAGAAGCACAGCGTCATTGGCATAGAGGATAATTTGTTCTGGGCAGGATAGTGGAAGGGAGTTCAGGAAAAGGCTGAAAAGTAATGGGCTCAGTATGGATCCCTAAGGGACGCCTGAATGAACAGGTTTGGAGTCAGAGAGTACTCCTGAGATTTTTACTCTTTGTGAGCACTGGTTCAGGTAGCTGTTAATCCATGCAGTGGAGTCCTGGGAGAGCCCAGAATTCAGCAGCTGTTTAGTAAGCAGGCCATGGTGAGCAGTGTCACATGCCTTAGTCAAATCGATGAATACTGCTCCAGTTAGATGGCCTTTGTCCAACGAGTTGTGAAGGACTCCAATGAATTCCAGGAGGGCTGTTGATGTGTTGTGCCCTTGCATGAACCCGTGTTGCTGTGCACATAGGATATTATATTTGTCCAGGTATATAGGCAAATAGTTGCCTCCTTGTTCCTACTGCAACTTGACAATAAGATCATTTCTAAATCTTAATTTTGTCCAAAGCATTACACATGTATTTTGAAAACACAAGCCTTTAATTTGTGATCCTGCTTCTCCACTTATCACTTTGCCACTCTGTCAGAAGAGGAGTCAGCCAGTCTAAAATCCAAGTACAGTACGTCTACACTTTTCCTTTCCTCTCAGTGCCAGAGAGAAATTACAGTAAACAAATATTGAATAAATAAATGTAGTGGGATTAATCATGTTTATGCCACCTTCTCTATATTCATTATAAGTAGTTTCCTTCTTTATGAGGTTTAAGTGGTTCCCCCATAGCCCTTGAAAGACTAAATTAAACAGTTTTACCTCTGAACACTTGGGTGGTAAAAGATTGAACTGATGCATAAAAAACAAGGGAGTAATAATGTTCTACGAAAAACATTATTTTCTTCTTTGATAGGGCTCTATTTTTTCAAGTTGCTCAACTTCTTTCTGCTTTTGTTATACAGTTGGTCCAATTTTCCAGATCCATATCCCCATTTCCAAATTTGACCCTAAAACTTTTCACAGGATCCTTACTTATTTGGACTTCAGCTACAGTGCGGTTACTATCCAGATTCTGCTTATCACCTGTAGCAATTCCAACACATTTATTGTAATTTATCTTTGCTCCTAATGCCTGTGAAAATGTACTTAATATTTTTGTATAATGTTACTTGCATCATTCTTATCTAGAATGATACACAAATCATCAGCATATGGTAGAAACTTAATTGCAAGGGTGTCATCTTTAAGTTGTATCCCATTGATAGAACAGTTTTACTGTATTATCCTTAATACAGGCTCTAAAGAAAAAATATGTAATAATGGACTTAATGGACAACCTTGTCTAACCCCTTTTTTTAACAATATCTTATTCCCGTAATACGAGTTAGTAAAATGTATTAAACTTGCTCTGTTAAACAGGGCCATAATCCACTTTACAAATTGTGCTGGAATCCCATGGTTTAACAAAACATACCTCATATGTTCATGAGGAACCTTATCTAATGCTTTTTCTTGATCCATAGCAAGTATAAATCCTTCTGCCTGTCCTCTATTTCCTTTTTCTATACTTTCTCTTAAAATGATTAAATTATCACTTATGCTTCTCTGAAATATGGCACATGTTTGTTCTGGAGAGATAACTACTGCTGCCATTTTCTGTAATCTTTGAGCTAATATTTTAGACAGCATTTTTATATGAGAATTTAATAATCTTTATTGGCTCCAATTACTTAAGTCTAGTTTGCTTCCTTTTTTATGAAGAAGAATTAGGATGGCGCATTTCATAGAAGGAGGTATTACCCCGGTATCTAATATTTCATTAAAAAATGCCTGCAATATTGGGGGTAAGTGCACTTTAAATGCTTTATAATATTCTGATGGGAGACCATCTGTCCCTAGTGCAACATTATTTTTATTTATTTATTGAAATGTTTCATCAGGAAGGCACACTGAGCAACAGGTAGCTCACCTCCCTGTGTGGCCTGGGGAAAGGGATACAATAGGGATCAGTCATTTTACATTCAAGTTACAAAGATCAACATAGCATACAATTAATAAAGGCAGTTGTTACAGTGTTGCATGCATATGCAATTTTTGAGAACAATTAATAAGTGTAATGATAATATGTGAACAAGTGCTATTGTGAAATAAGGGTTGAAGGGGTTATTTCCTAACTGTGATATTGCCCACCCTACTTCAGTTAGCGTAATATGACTCTGTACCTGATCTAAAATCTCAGAAGGAATTTGGGGGAT
Organism: Neoceratodus forsteri; assembly: GCA_016271365.2. Taxonomy (NCBI): domain Eukaryota; kingdom Metazoa; phylum Chordata; order Ceratodontiformes; family Ceratodontidae; genus Neoceratodus; species Neoceratodus forsteri. The sequence continues at coordinate 541,126,145 of CM028131.1, read as the reverse complement.
ATTCAAGCCATCAAGTATATTACTGGGGGTTGTAACTGTTCCATGTTCCCCCAAAAGTTTAGTGAAATGAGTTTGCACCTCTCTCAAAATATCATTGATTTCTGATACAATCTGTCCATCAGATGCTTTTTTTTTTTTATTTCTACCGTTAGTCTAGCATCAGTCCTCTTTCTGCAGCCATTAAAGTTTTCCTTTGGGTCCCAAATTTCAATTCTTGTTCGAGAGAAGATAGCATTTCATATTGAAAATCTCTCCTCTCCTCTTTTATACTATCAATCGGTTCTCATACATTTACTCCAAGTTCACGGGTTTGTGAGATAAGACAGTGCAACATTGTTCAGAGTTTCAAATATTGTATATACTGCAAATTATTTCTTTTCCTTCCCCACTTCTGAAACAAATTCCTTTTGTCTCCTCCCACCATTGCCCCACTGCATCATACACAGTTACTACTAAACATCATGCTTTGAAAAATTCCACACATCATAATCTCACATCTTCTTTGTCTAACATGGAGGCATTTAGTCTCCAAGGTGAGCTGATTGAGATTTCTGACTGCCTATTATACAGGTACATGAAACAGCAGAATGATCTGAACTCTCTATTGCTGTGGTCCAAGTCCTAGCAATAGAAATTGTAAAGTCTGCTGACAAAAAAAAAGCAATCCAAGTGGACAAAGTCCCTTTAAAAAATATGTTTTTTGGTCCCCCTCTCCTTTGTGTCATACCATCCTGCAACCCTGCTAATTATCTCTTTTAAATAATACATGTCAAGGTCAAGGACAACATTGGGACAACATGGGAGAACATTTCACCTTCCATGGATGAAATTTCACTGCAGAAGGCAGAATTTTTCCATGGAAGATGAAATTTCACTGCAAAAGGTGAAATTTCATCATTCAGCTGGGTGAAATTTATCCATTCCATCAGGGAAAATTTCTCATTTTGCTCCACGAAACGGGCAGAATTTTACAGATTACTCCACAAAGTGAATTTTTCTCACTTCACCCACCACTATATGTGATTAACGTATTGGACAATACTCTCCCCCACCCATTTTTTTGATGGGTACTGCTTCTTAGAAATCATACGTAATGACTACCCATTAACAATGTGGAGCTCCATGGAAAGAGGAAATGTCTTCATACTTATAATAATTTCCTTTTCTATTAGCTCCTTCATTGTCAATGGGGCCTGCCCAGGAGCCTTGCTCCTGCTGGAGAATATTGTCCATTATGCCAGTACTGGGATATCAGTCGTTCTGTTATAAACTCTGAGTATTTGTTTGTTTTGACATCCCTCTATAGCTTGCCTGCTAAGTTTGTGTATATATACATATGCAAAAAAAAAAAGAGCAATCCTACATCAGAATGGTTGTTGCTAGCACACAGATTTAACAGGTTTGAATCTGATGTTAACCAAGGGTGCCTCCTTTGTTGCAAGTGAGAGCTTACACTGCATACATATTTTTTCCTTGTGTTATTTGTGTATGCTAATCCTTGTATTAAGTCTGTTACAGTTGATTTAATGATGCAGAACATTCCAATACTTTAAAGAATGGGAAGATGGGCCTCATTCACTTTCCTCCACCAGCTGATGAAGTAGACAACTGTTTACTGTATTTTATTCTGTCTAAAGTCCTATCTGTGTAGACCACTCTTTTTGTGTGCTCTCATGTCAAGTCGACTGGTATAATATTTTTTCTGTATTTAGAGGCACTGCATGGACAATAGTGAGATATAGAAAACACAATAAACTGCACTCCAGGTGTAGAAAAATTACTTGTTAGAAGTCAAATTTATGCCATTTAAAAGTTTTGTATTGGATCCAGAGCTACGGTGAGCCCACAATCTCGTCGTTTTGCATCTGTTGCATGACCCTTCACCAGGAGAAGTGTCACACAACAGATGCAAAGCACCAAGGTTGTGGGCTCACTACAGTTCTGGACCAATGAAAAACTTTTAAATGGCATACATTTTCACTTCTAACAAGTGTTTTTTCTATGCCTGGAGTGCAGTTTATTGTGTGTTCTGTATCTCATTGCTGTTGAAGCTGCACACTCCCCATTTTCCCCGCAGTGCAGTGTTTGTTTTTGTTAAAACATAGACAATAGTGACTGGAGAATCTCTGCTGTCTGGAATCCTCATTTGTCCAACATTCTAGGCTGATTTAGCCTTTGGGCTGTGCCATTTCCCCTAGTAGGGATGCACATCACCCATATTTAATGACTACCCATTGACAATGTAGGAGCTAACAGAAAAGGAAGTTATGGCAATTATGAAGAACTTTCTTCTTTCCTGGTAAATAGTCTAAGATTGTCATAGTAGTAACCCTTTTACTATGTGCTTTAATATTGTTCACATTAACTGAAACTTGAGATATTGTAGCTCCTCTGCACATATGGAATTATTGGGGAGAAGGACATCTGTTGCTACATGGTCCGGGGATCTGGTACTTCATCTGAATTTTTTTGCTGCTGAGGATTCTTGTGCTGACTCATCAAAGTTTGAGGAATGATCTAGAGATGAAGAGGTTATGGATGAATTCTCCAAGTTGGCCTCCTCCTCATTCATGCCCCCTCCCCCATTGTTTGGCAGTGGCTAAGGCAGCATATGTGTTTTGTGCCTGAATCCCAACATATTTCTTAAAACAGGGTTTTTATTGTATTTTTCCCTTCCTCTTTTTCTAGAGGAAACCATGCTCATATCAGTTTCTTCAGGTATGGGGGGATGCATTGCACACTGCACTAATAAATTGCTCCCTACATTATTTCTACAAGGAGGCAATGTAGTACCCTCTTCCAGCTCTTCATTTTCTTTCTTTCCACTCTAATCTTCATGATTGCAGTATGTACAGGAAACTCTTCTCTATGCTCAGTTCTCCAATATTATCTGCTATGGGGTTTCTAGAATTAACTGGGTCTGTCTCAGAAATGGTCTGGGCTGAGGTAGTTGTTTCCTTCCTGTTATTTCTATTAGTCTCAGGGAATCCATAAGCCAATGCTGCTACTTCCCCTTTTGCCTGTTCCTGACTTATAAGATCATCTTTCTTCAAACCTCAAGTCCTGTTATGTGAGGCCCAAGGACACTGCCAGTAAGAGTGCCCCTGCTCCTTACACACAGTAACCTAAAAGGATTAGAACTCCCATACTAATGTATCCATATCCAAAACACAAACTGTGTTTTTCTGCCCCACAAGCAGCACTTACAGTAAGTGACCCCTTGACCCACACTTATAACAGGAATGAGGTTGTCCAGCATAAAAACAAATCCCCCTGTCCCTCCCCAGGTAAAAACTGCTTGGAAAATGGCAGGTACCTTTATATGTTTGTCTTAAATGCACCCTGAATTTTCAACCCACAGTCCATACCTACTCAGTATCAGTTATGGGAATGGGAGGGACTGTACATCATAATGTTGATTTAACCAGTATTGAATTTCTGACACATTCACATTCTCTTTCCTAATCATGATAGTGATATTTTTATTTGCTGTCAGACAGGGAAATTGTAGTAAAAGGATCCCAAAATGCAATGTTTTTCAGCTACTCATATTTAAACAAAAAACTTTCTAGAGATTTAAGTGTTTTGAAACTAATGTCAAGTGTAGTATCTCCAAAAATATGAGTAACTACGTACAGTTCTGCTGAAACAAAAAAACATAGAATTATTTAATACATTCCTGATTACATAAATTCGATTGGTGGGTGCTCTAAACCTCCCCCATATTTCAGTCTTAAGCATATTCCTTTTGTAACAGCTCTCTTTGGGCTTCAAAAAGATCTGAAAGCCTAAAAGTTATTGTGACTTCAGGAGTTGTATGTTTTGATGGGAGAGGTGAATCCATATTAGAGTTCTCAGATGTTTCAGTTTCAGAGACACTCTGAGAGGGCATATCCTCTTCCCTAAATTGTTCAGTTTCAAAAGGTCAGGGGCGGCTAGCACTGAGCACTGGGCCTTTCTCAGAGTTTTCAGTTTGCACAGTTTTAGAGGCTTCAGGCATTTTTACTGTGTGAAATACTGCAGGTTCTATACTCCTGCCTTCCATGGGGTCACTATTAACAGATACTGAAAATTCCACAGCAGCAGTGGGGCACAAAAGTGGTGTTACTAGTGCACCAGATAATGTGAAGCCTACTTAAGTGCACATCGGATAAGTGCACAGTCTACTTAAGTGCACCATTTTCCCTTATCCCGTTTTTTCCCTACACCAGAAATATTAAACAATCCATTTTAATACACAACACATAAGTACAAATTTCACTTTTAATGCACAATTTTGGTGTATCACGTCCATAGTAAATTTACTCCTGTTGTACTTCTAAGTGCACCTGTTACTATCCTCAGTGTCCCCTCTACCTTTTTCTCAGTAATTAAATTCTATTTATTTATTGCAATTGATGAGTATTTATTTAATGCACTGTAATTGCAAGTGAAATTCAATAATTGAATATTGTACATTGTTTAATGTATAAAAGCAGCTCTGACAAGCTGTGCTCACACAAACACAAGCACAGCAGACCACAATGGACAAAACCAGGAAGATCACACTTACCCTCAAGCAGAAAGTGTCAGTTATACAAAAGCTGTCAGTATGGAATATAAAGCTCAGCGATGTTACCAAGGAGAATGGAATAGATATTTCAACAGTCTCTTGCATTTATGCAGTGAGGGAACATCTTATTTCTGAGTGGGAATCTGGTGAGAACCCTTCTCAGAAGCACAAAAGGACTGAAAAAAGTGAGGCAGTTGAAACAGCACTCCTTAGATGGTTCACTGCAACCTGTGCAGTAGATGCCCCCATCAGCGGTCCCATCCTTCAGCAAGCAGCAGCTTGTGGTTATGCTTAGTGTTCCATTTGTGGCCACAAATGGATGGCTATGCTGATGGAAAGACCATCACTGCATTGTCAACAAAAATTGCCATTAAGGAAAAAAAGATGCCAATGCTGTTTTGGCTGAACACTGGTTAGCTAATGTGCTTCCCAAAATTTTATTAGCTTTCTCACCAGAAAACATCTTTAACTGTGATGAGACAGGATTGTACTTTTGTGCTACACCTGGTGGCACATTGACTTTTAAAAGTGACAGTACAAACGTGGGACAAAAGGCACAAGAAATAATTTCTGTACTGCTGTGCTCCAATATGACTGGGAGTGAAAAAATGAAGCCACTTGTAACTGGAAATCATGAAATTCCAGGTGTTTTCATGGGATTGAATTTGGTGCCCTTCAAGGGATTTATGAGGCCAACAGCAACTCTAGAAAGATGATTGAAATTTTTACTAGATGGTTAAATTACATTAATGCCCAGATGAGACACCGTCGTAGAAGAAAAAATAGCCTTGCTGCTAGATAACTGCAGCACACATCCCAACATCAGCCTGTCCCATGTGAAGTTTTTTTTATTCTTCCATGAAACACTATAGTACTTCAATAATCCAACCCATAGACATGGTTATCATCAGAAATGTTGAGCTCTTTTACTGCTGTAAGGCAAAGAAACCAAGTACAGTACTGTACCCCCCCATCATACTGATACACCCCCCCAAAAACACCATCCCCGGCTAACTTGTTTATTTATTTATTTTTTTTAAAGTGGTGGAACAGATCCTAGTGTACATGGATGAGGGAATCACTGCTGCAGTAACTGATTTGGAAAAAAAGATCAACATTCTAGATGCCATCCAGATGCTAAGCCTAGCTTGGACAGAAGTACATCAGGAAACAATCAGCAACTGTTACAGGAATGCAGGATTTGCATCACTGACTATGCCAGCTGATGACACCGAAGCTGCGGAAGTCCTGAACAGTGATGAGGTGATGCTGATACTGGTGCTGGTGCTGCCTGCTGGTATGTCGACATCTGAATTCGATGCTGTCATCAATAGTGACATAAATTTAGCTACTGAGGGACAAGTGAACAAAGAAGAAATATGCTGTGAAATAAAGGGGGAACAACATATGGTAGAGGATTTACTAGGTTTACCGCGTAAGTGAGGACAAAAGGAAGCCATGAAGCCTATCTTGATTTCCCCTACTTGTATGGGAAATTACACTTTGTTGTAGTTTTTGGAGAGCCAATGATCTACACCCTTTTTAAAGGATTCAAAGGTATTACAGTCTACTAGCTCTTGTGGTAGCTGGTTCCAGAGCCTTGGTGTTCTTACCGAGGAGAAATGAAGCCTCCTGTTTGTTTTTGCTTTACACACCATTAGTTGCTGATTGTAAAGTCAAGATACTATTTTTCTTTGTGTTTTAACAATACCACATTTGTCCATCAGAGAGGGTGATTAGAGAATTTTATATAAGAAGAGAAGATCACCTCTGGAGCTTCTAAACTCCAGTGAATGTAGGCCTGTTTTTTGAAGCCTCTCTGGATATGGTAGTGATGCTAAATGGGGCACCATTTTTGTTGCCCTTCTCTGAACTCTTTCAATCACTTGAATGTCTCTGACCATGTATGGACTCCACAACGGTGACCCATAATCTGTATATGGTCTGATGTATGATTTAAACAATGCGATAATACATTCCTCTGTCTTAGATATAAACGTACGGTTAATGAGCCTAAGTAGTGAATTAGCGGTTTTAGCTACATGATTACAGTGATTGGAGGAGGATAATTTGTCATCTATCAGGATGCCCAAGTCTCTTTCGCATATTGAAGATTTAATGATAATATTATATAGTGTATAAATTTGTTTGGGATTATTGTAACCTAAGTGGAGAACAGAACATTTGTCTGTATTGAATGTCATTTTGTTTTTCTGTGCTCAATGCTCTAATACTGAGAGGTTGTTTACTGATAAGTCCATATTATAGTCGGAATCCACCCTACAACCTAACTTTGTATCATCTGCAAATTTCAAAAGCATGTTCCTGAGCTAATCTGCATGTCTGAGATGAAAATATTGAATAGTAATGGGCCCAGAACTGATCCCAGTGGCACACCACTGGTCACAGCCATATTACTGGAATAGGCACCTTTGATCCTAACATGCTGCATCCTGTTGGTTAACCAGCAATTGATCCATTTTATTATGTTACAATAAAAAACTAGGTCTGATAGCTTAGCTAGGAGAATATTGTGAGTAACCTTATCAAATGCTTTGCTATAATCAAGGAGGATGACATACTTGGGAATCTTATTGTCTAGTTCTTGGTTGACAGTATTGTAAAAGGCTATTAAATTGGTAGTGCAGGAAAAGCCTTGCTTGAAGCCATGTTGTGAGTGGTCGATAATGCCTAGAGTTTGCATTTCTGCCTCTAATATGCCTTTAATATTTTTTTCCATTACTTTACATGGGATGGAAGTAAGGCTGATGGGGCTGTAATTACTCACTATGGAATGGTTACCCTTTTTAAGTATAGGCACAACTGTAGCACTTATCCAGTTGGATGGAATGGATCTTTATTCTAATGATTTATTAAAAATAATGGAGAGTGTTGTGGCAATATTTTCATCTGTTTCAACCAAAAATCTAGGATTGATTAAGTCTGGTTGACAGCTAGTATTTGTTTTTTAATTTTTTAACAAGGAAACTACTTCAGAAATAGTTATGGTGTGGTTATTTTCAGTAGAACTTGATATGATAATATTTGTGTTAATTATGATTGTATGATTTGAGAATACTGATGCAAAATAGGTGTTAAATGTGTTGGCTGTCTCTCTATCAGATGTAATGGTGTTTGTGCTGTTGGTCAATGGCCCAATTTGTCTGTTACTGCCTTTTTTACTATTGAGAAAAGAAAATAGGGTTTTGTGATGATCTTTGGAATGGGCTATGTGGAACTCGAGGTTGCATTTTGCCTTCCTGATTGTCCTTTTTAGTTCCTTAATGGCAGTTCTGTATTGTCCCAGTATGAGTTCTTTTGTGTTTGTTGTGCATTTTTTTAAATGAGTAAATAGGTTTTTCTTCTGTTTGATTTTCCTATGAATATCATTATTTAACCACAAAGGAATTTTATCTTTATTGTTATATTTTATCCAGGCTGGAATATAATCTTTTTCTAGGCCTATTATCTTGTTTCTAACAAATACCCAAGAGTCTTCCAGGGTTAAAAGTGATAAAATTGTTTCCCAATGGGTATTTTTTAGGCTGTTGTTTATTGCCTCAAAGTTAGCTTTGTGATAGTTATACACCTGAGCTTTATTAACTATTATGCTAGATTCATATTGTAGATCAAATACAATGGTATGGTGGTCACTATTCTCTTGTGGGTCTGATATTGAAAGATTTAAGACTTTGTCCTCAATATTGGTAATCACAAGGTCTAATATATTGTACCCTCTAGTGGGTTCCTGAACAATTTGCTCAAGTCCTAATTCATTGATTGTTGAAATAAAAGTTTTCTCGACAGCTGTTGTGCCGTTAGTAGTAAACTAATTTATGGACAGCATGTTAAAGTCTCCCAGGATCAGGATATCACCTTTATTCATCCTGTGGCTGATGTCCTGTATTAATGTGTTTGTATATTCTGAATTAGAGGATGGTGGGTGATAATATGTACCCAAAATTAGATGTGGGTGTCCCTGAAACTGAATGGCTACCCATATACTTTCTGTTGGTGAAGTATGTGGGTATTCATGTGAATGGATTGGGTCTTTAATATAAAGACATATGCCACCTCTGTTTTGTGAAATCTATCTTTTTGGTATAATTTAAAACCCAATATGTCTTTCATCCAGGTTGAATCTGGGTCCCACCATGTATCTGTTACTGAAATGATGTCAATATCTAGTAAGTGAATTTTGGTTTCAAGCTCAGAGATTTTTAACAAGTTTAAGGACCTTGCATTAAGAGACAATATTTTGCAAACCTTAGATGTTGGAGGCTTATTTGCTAAAGTCTTGGGTGTCACCCCAAACTCCCCCCTTGATGTCAGTTTAAACAGCTTCTAATGTGTGAGAGAATTCTCCTGCCTAAGATGGAACTACCTCTCCTGCTCAAGTGGCGCCCATCCCAACAGAAGAGAAAAGGGTTGTCTACAAAATGTTCCCAATGTGTAAGGCATTTTATTTCCTGTGACAAACACCATTTCCTCAGCCACTCATTGTAGGATTTAATTCTGTTAGTAACACTCAGTAGGTCTTGGTACTGGCAAAACCTCTGAAAAATATATTTCACAACCCATTTCGGTCAGGATGTTGTTAAGGCAGATGGTATTTAACTTCATTTGGTTTAGGTGGCATCTATTGATATCATTTGTACCAGCGTATATTATTACCAGGGGGTTTGCACCAGAATGTTTCAGTGTGTTTGGAGCCATCAAGGTTATATATTGAATATACCTGCTCCCCAGAAGCTGGAGAAGGTATGTTCACTTTTATCTGGATTACACACCATCCTGTCAATGTGCTTATTAATGGAGGATGAGGATGAAGAGACTAAAACTGAAAAAAAAAACAGTAAGCTCTGCTAATGCACTCAGCTATTTACAGCAACTGAGAAACTTTATTGTCTGATGTGAAAAGAATGATTTGTCACTACTGCACCTATTTCCCCTGGACTTGACTTAAAGTCTGTTTAGGAGCCCATTTTCCGTTGCAGGACTTCACTCATTCTGCATCTATTAATGCAGAGTCTACAGTCCAGTTTTCTGTGTGTGTTGCAAGTCTGTACCCATATTTGCAGCCCCCAAACCCTAACCATACTGCACCCCAAGGTATCTAGGTGCCTTTCCCACTCCCTTTGTTACCTGTTGTTTGCTGCAGCTGGGCTGTACTATAGAGCAGTCTATTTCTTTCCTTATTGCCATTCTTGGTATTGCTTTCTTTTTTTCCTTTTCCCTGCTCACATTCTACATTTACTGAGAGCTCCTCTGGAATTGGCCCATGATCTGCCAAGACCACCTCAGCATACTCTGAAGCAGGAATTATATGTACAGGTGGTGTGCTAGATTCTGCACTCCTCACTTTGTCTTCTGAAAAGGCCACTCTGTCTGTTGCTAGAGCCTAAGCCATGCTGGATGAAACTGACAAACAAACTAGCTGCAAAAATGTAGGTTTCTACTGTACATGGCAGGAAGAGAGTGTCCCCTTTTCTTTTTTTTTTTTTTGCAATTTAATACATTTTATTATGATATTTTAGAAAACAAGTACATGACATTCTATCAAAATGAATTGAGTACAAGTCCAATGAAAGAAGAAACAGAAGAATTTAACAATAAACACAGAAAATCATACAAAGAAACTGAACAAAACCTTCAAAACTTAGTCAGAAAAAAAGAGCTTCTCCTTTTCTCTGAGGAAACATGCTGCTTCTTCTTCTTCTGCTACCATGTTTAGCAGAACCTTCTTTGTTTCCTCTAATGCTAATTTCAACTTTTCTTGCTCCATTAGCAAGTCCTGTTATTGTTTTTGGCTACTTCACCAAGACGGACTTGTACCTCTTGTATTGCACTTTTTACCACAGTTAAATCCACCATCATATCATTTTCAGAATTGTCTTTTCTCAAACCAGAATTGACCTCTGGAGAAAAGGTAATGTAAGAGGAGGTCTGCTCCCCCACACCTGCATCATCCACACCTTCTTCAGGCAGAGTGGCAATCTTGGCAGACTGCCAGATGGCCAGAGGTTCTGTCTACTGGAAAGTAATGAAGTTTCCTTGGTGCCCTGGCCAACATTTCCCAGTTTGGTAAAGCGGGATCATATACCTCCCTGACACACACACACACACACATATACTTTAGAACATACCAGAAAACAAGCTGTCACAATTCAGTATGAACTTCCTAGCCAGGTGAAAGAAATGACACACACACCACACACACTAGTTATTGTAAGCTATACAAATGAATTTATTGATGAAAATGAATGACTGACCAACACCCCTACATATTGACTCTATCCTTCCTCAGGGGCCCCTGAGGAAGGACATAATCAATATCTAGAGATGTTTGTTGATGCATTTTTCTGCACCAATACATTCATTTTTATAGCTGACAGTACCTAGATTATGTGCTGTTTTACCACCTGTTTGCAGACTACTTAATATAGCAGCACTTTTAGGAGTTGGGCACCCTCTTGACCATTCTTTCCAGTTTGCTTTCCCTAGTCAGAAGACTAATATACCAATAAATTACACTGTGTGCATTTTTTTCTATATTTATTGCTTATAGGTCACTAATATTAACCATGGACCACATATATAGCATTTTATTGTATCTCATTTTATTCCACTGCAGGGTTTCCTGGGCTAGGTTGGGCAGATATTGCTGAGGCAACAGCATGCCATGGTCTTCACACATTGCCACATGTACCCGGTTGGAGTTGCCACCTGTCCCTCTGGTTCTGATCAAATAGGAAGTTAGCCACTATCCAGAGGAAGCTACAGGGCACAAATGATACACCTCCCCCAAGCATGAGTGAGCACCACACGTCCAGTAATTATCAGAACTGTAGTTGCATTACCTAAAAATACTAGACAGTAATGAACATGTGTTTTTCATCTTTAAGCCTCCACAGGACCAAACTCTTTTGTCTTCAGCTGAGAACTCCACAGCTTCCTCAATGGCAAGTGCAGAACTACAAAATGCTGCAACAATTTATGGTTTAGTATAATACCTTTACAGTGTAATTCATCTATGATCTTTTCATTGATGACCATGTCTTGGAGAAATCTGTGCAACTGCCACACTGTCTTAAACTTTACAGTATACTGGACCTGTGGCTCAGTATGCCTTTCCTGTTCATCAAATTTTAGATAAAAAATAAATAAATAAATATTGATAAAAATGTCTCATTTACAGTGCTGCAATATTAGAAGTCCAAATAACCAAATAAAAACAATAACAAAATTATTATGGAAACAGAAAAAAACAAGGATATCATACTAAGCACTTACATTACCTAAAGCAAAAGGTGGACAACCATTACCAGATTTGTACACATACTGTATGATATCACAGCTAAAATAACACAAATATGGTACTGGATAAATAAACACAATGATTTACAGAAGTCTGCGCAGATTGAGCAAGAAGCTCACACATACCCCAGACTGAGAAATCTGTTATATTAATCCTACTATCAAAAATCAAAAGAAAACATAAAATGTGCTACACTAATATTACAATAAATTGCTGGATCAAGGCTCATAACATGATGAAAGAACAAAATTAAGTATTAAAGTGTACTCCAATATTTAGAAATTACAATTTTATCCCCTCAACACAAGGCAATAATGTTAGAATATGGCAGGATAAAGGAGAAGAAGAACTGGATAGGATTTAGATAACAGAAAATACATCTTTTGAGGAAATACTACAACAATATGAGCTACCATACTCTCAAAAATTTAATATTTTTAAATAAAAAAACTACATTAATAAAAATATAAATAAAATAAAATATGACTCAACTGTTATAAAACTCTTACAGGACAAAAAAGATAAAACAAATTTGCTCTCTATAATATATCAAACCATTATGAATACAAAAAAACCCCAATATAAATAAACTTAAAAAGAAATAGAAAAATACTGCTATTATCATAACAAATGAAATAAGGCAAAATATTATAAATTCATACATATTAAACATGAAAGCATCAAAGCTCCAACAAATTCAAATGAATACAATCCATCGAACATATTATAATCCAACCAGATTGCATTACTATAATAACTGTATTACTGAAAAGTGCCCAAGATGTACACATACATTGGGAACTTTTACACATTTGATACACTCTTGCCCACTCGTTATGAATTTTTGGAGTAAAATATTGAACATTCTATCAAAAAACTATTGGCAAAACAACTACCTTAACACCTATGATAACAATTCTTGGGATGATTCTCTCAAATGATTACTTGAATGATTCCCAACAGAGATGTGTTACCATTTCTACAATTATCGCAAAAAATGTATTCTCCTGAAATGGAAGCACAGTGCCCTGCCTGTTTTTGAACTATGGTGTACTAACATTGGAACAGGTCTTCTATATGAAGAATGATCAGAAGGATGTATTTGACAAAATATGAATTTCTTTTCACAACATTATACAGGCATAATAGTTTTAAGGGATATAGATGATTAAAAGAAATTAAGAAACTAATAGGGTAGCTTTAATTTCCTGGATCCTTGGTGATGATGATAAGTGCGATCAGATATCTGAACAAAACTTTACATGAGTCTCTGATCTCAAGTATTTGTCAGAACCAATAAAAAGGTGTCAGCCAGAATAAGCAGAATGATGCTCATAGCCAGCATGATATCAAAACCTTACAACAGCCTGCGGCAGAGGCACTTATGTATATATTTATGGCTGTTTTGTTCTCCAGAATGTGCACATCAAGTTTCAGTTTTAATTTTGTTTGTTATCCATTAAGCCAAAAGGATTATTATACAGTGGAGCCTGCCAAAAAGGCAACACTATAATGATGTATTCAGCAAAAGAGTTACTATACTGCAGCAAACAAGGCAGTATCAATCACAGTTGGTCTCTTTTGTCATACAGTAACCAGTGACACAGTGTCAAATCCCAGTAGGCTCCAGGGTCCCATTTAAAGACAATTTTCCATATGCAATACTTGCAAATAATATTGTAAAACAACATCCTGTAGTCAACATTGAACATTATAGGACTACTGTAAACAAGAATCATTGAACAGTTTAATACCATCCATTGGACCAACATATGTCTTGAACAAAGATGGACAACCCATTGGTGCCTAACAGCACCTTTTCTCAGGTGCAAAAGCAAGCTGAACAGAAGAAACTAATGTTATACTACAATGAATTACATTGTTTTAAAATAACGTATGACAGGATAGTAAGAAGAGTTAAAAGGAAGGGTGGGTGGGTAATGAATACTGTGAAGGGATGCTTTGCATTAAGTTCTAAGATATTTGTTAGGCAGGCTGAATGGATGCATTGAAATTTCCTGATGTAAACATGGGACTTTTTTTACTAAGGATTGCCATAATAGTTGTTTCTACTATTTGAGCTTTGAGTAGGCAAACAATTAAATAACAGAGTTCAGTAAAAGTTTCCATACATTCATTAAATAATGCATAACCTATTTTTTCAGATGATATATAATGTCTCCCCAGTAAATCCATCAAGTTGAAATCTCCTTCCCTTTTATTTCACTTACAGAACAGTGTTATATATTGTATGCCCTACACATCATTACTACTGAATTCACAATTCCATATTACAATTTTGTTTTTGTCATAACTAATTTTATAACATTTCCAAAATGTGCACCAAATCTGTAATTAGCTAATTGTTTTATTTTAAAATGGTCAGTTATTATACCTAGAAGCAAATGGTTTGATACCTCTTATTGGGCCAACATACTTGTAGATGTTACAAAAAGAACAAAGTGCCTAGGCTTTTGGACCAACCAAGTCCTTCCTCGGAAACTTATGGCAGTTATTACTATAACTGCATTAGCTACAGAGGAAGGACTTGTTTAGTCAAAGATTAAGCACTTTGTTCTTTTATATGTTGGTCCAATAAAAGATATCAAACCATTTGCTTCTGGATTTGTTTTTACAAGGACCAATACGGCAACTAGACTAAACCTGTATGTCATTATTCCTAAGTAATTTAAAAGGATCAGTTATTATACCTAGGTCATTTTCAAATTGATGTATGTTTTTTACCTTGTTTAAAATTGGACTATATCTAGAAGTGGAGACCAGGGGTATATCATTCTGCATAGATATGCTAATAATTTTGCCTTTGATTAATTGCATGTATTTCATTTTATCCATTAACATTAGGTTAATCCACAAACTAGAGAAATGCAATTCATTTAAACATTTCTCTACATAATAGTATGCAACAAAGTAGTTTTAATGCCCTTATATCTGAATTGTAACTTCTCTAGAAGGCACATCTTCAGGATTCTATACAGACAAATGTTCTGTTCTCCACTTAGGTTACAATAATCCCAAACAAATTTATAAACTATGTAATATTATCATTAAATCTTCAATATGTGAAAGAGACTTGGGCATCCTGATAGATGACAAATTATCCTCCTCCAATCACTGTAATCATGTAGCTAAAACCGCTAATTCACTACTTAGGCTCATTAACCGTATGTTTATATCTAAGAAAGAGGAATGTATTATCCCATTGTTTAAAGCATACCTCAGACCATATACAGATTATGGATCACCAGTGTGGAGTCCATACATGGTCAGGGACATTCAAGTGATTGAAAGAGTTCAGAGAAGAGCAACAAAAATGGTGCCCCATTTAGCATCACTACCATATCCGGAGAGGCTTCAAAAAACAGGCCTACATTCACTGGAGTTTAGACGCTCCAGAGGTGATCTTCTCTTCTTATATAAAATTCTCTAATCACCCTCTCTGATGGACAAATGTGGTATTGTTAAAACACAAAGAAAAATAGTACCTTGACTTCACAATCAGCAACTAATGGTGTGTAAAGCAAAAGCAAACAGGAGGCTTCATTTCTTCTCGGTAAGAACACCAAGGCTCTGAAACCAGCTACCACAAGAGCTAGTAGACTGTATTACTTACTTATTACTTGGTATGAAAGAACAGAAGAAGGCCAGAGCCCATCGAGACTGTTCCCCACACTATGTAGGACATTATTTACCTATTATCCCTCAACCAAACATCTAATTTGTTTTTAAAGACAGTGGCACTAGTTGCCTCTACCAATTCTTGTGGCAAGGTGTTCCATACAATGGATGCTCTTATTGGAAAAAATTTCCCCTTTTGCTGGTTTTATAAGTTTTTACTTCAAGCTGTTTATTATGCAGTCTCGGAACATGTCTCCTTTTGGAGAGTGTTAGACCACATATTCCATTAGATCTGGTGAATTTATTAAATAAAAACCATAAGCATATCACCTGTTAATCTTCTAGTTTGAAGAGAGAAGAGACCAGTAGCTTTTAATCTGTTCTGATAATCCAAGTTTGTTAATCTTGGAATCATTCTAGTTACTCTCCTTTGAACTGGTTCAGAATTGCTATGTCTTTTTTGGTTTGGATTCCAGAAAGGAGCCATAGTCTGAGATCTACGTCTAATGTATGCCCTATACAATGGAATAAGGCATTGTTCAGTCACGAATAACAAGGTGCGTTTATTTGCCTCAAAGTCTGAGGTCATGCAAGCAGTTCTAACACAGTGATCTTTTGATGTAAGTTTATTATTAAAATATATCCCTAAATCTTTTCACAATTTGATGAGTGAAGTGGTAGTCCATTTATATAATATATCGTTTTTGGATTTTTTACACCGAAATGCACTACTAAACATTTGTCTTGATTAAACTGCATATGATTTTCATTTGCCCAAAGTGTTAATTTTTCTAAATCCTTCTTTAATGCAGAAATATTTTCTTGATTATTAACCTTGCCCCCCAATTTAGTAACGTCTGCAAATTTAACCATGAAGTTATTTGGCCCTGTTTGTAAATCACTGATAAAGAGATTAAACAATGTTGGTCCCAAGACCGACCTCTGTGGTACACCACTTGTCACACTACCTGAATCAGACAAGATATCATTAATTCTGACTCTCTGAGAATGATTTGTCAACCAGTTTAAAGTCCAGTTGACAATATCAGGTGACAAACCTAGATACTGTAATACCTTTGAATCCTTTAAAAAGGGTGTAGATCATTGGCTCTCCAAAAACTACAACAAAGTATAATTTCCCACACAAGTGGGGGAAATCAAGATAGGCTTCATGGCTTCCTTTTGTCCTCACTTACATAGTAAACCTAGTAAATTCTCTACCATATGTTGTTTCCCCTTTATTTCACAGCATATTTCTTCTTTGTTCACCCGTCCCTCAGTAGCTAAATTTAAGTCACTATTGATGACAGCATCAAATTCAGATGTCGACATACCAGCAGGCAGCACCAGCACCAGTATCAGCATCACCTCATCACTTTTCAGGAGTTACGTGCCTTCGGTGTCATCAGCTGACATAGTCAGTGATGCAAATCCTGCATTCCTGTAACAGCTGCTGATTGTTTCCAGATGTACTTCTGTCCAAGCCAGGCCTAGCATCTGGATGGCATCTAGAATGTTGATCTTTTTTTTCCAAATCAGTTACTGCAGCAGTGATTCCCTCATCCATGTACACCAGGATCTGTTCCACCACTTTTAAAAAAAATAAATACATAAACAAGTTAGCCGGGGATGGTGTTTTGGGGGGGGTGTATCAGTATGATAAGTGGGGTACAGTACTGTACTTGGTTTCTTTATCTTATGGCAGCAAAAGAGCTCAACATTTCTGATGATAACCATGTCTATGGGTTGGATTATTGAAGTACTATAGTGTTTTGTGGAAGAAAAAAAAGTTTCACATTGGACATGTTGATGGGATGTGTGCTGCAGTTATCTAGCAGCAAGGCTATTTTTTCTTCTATGGTGTCTCATCTGGGCATTAATGTTATTTAACCATCTAGTAAAAAATTCAATCATCTTTCCAGAGTTGCTGTTGGCCTCATAAATCCCTTGCAGGGCACCAAATTCAATCCCATGAAAACACCTGGAATTTCATGATTTCCAGTTACAAGTGGCTTCATTTTTTCACTCCCAGTCATATTGGCGCTCAGCAGTACAGAAATTATTTCTTGTGCCTTTTGTCCCATGCTTGTGTTGTCACTTTTAAAAGTCAGTGTGCCACCAGGTGTAGCACGAAAGTACAATCCTGTCTCATCACAGTTAAAGATGTTTTCTGGCAAGAAATGTAATAAAATTTTGGGAAGCACATTAGCTAACGTATCTGGAATGTGTAGTACGGTACGGGCTACATGCCCATTGGCTCACGCTGTGGACCAATGGGCGTACAGCCCTACCTATGGTATCAGTCAGTGGGCAGTGGGGAGGCAGGTGGGTGGGGTGCTGCTGCCAGCCGGCTGACTGGGGTGAGCAGGGGTGGTGGGGCTCAGTGGGTGGGTGGGGAGGGGAACCACTAGACCACCAGGGATATTGGACAGAAATCTTTATTTTTCTTACAAATGCCCACGATCAGGCAGACAGCAGTCCACTGGACCACCATGGATATTGGACAGGATTCTTTATTTTTACAAATGGCCGTGATCGGGTACACAGCAGTCCACTGGACCACCAGGGATATTGGACAGGATTCTTTTGGATTGCAAATGCCAACAATTGGGCAAACAGTGGTCCACTGGACCACCAGGGATATTGGACAGAAATCTTTATTTTTACAAATGCCTGTGATCGGGCAGACAGCGGTCCACTGGACCACCAGGGACAGTGGACAGGATTCTTTATTTTTCTTACAAATGCCCACGATCAGTCAGACAGCAGTCCACTGGACCACCAGGGATATTGGACAGAAATCTTTATTTTTACAAATCCCCACAATCGAGCATGAGGGGGTGCCACCAGGTGCAGCCAGAGCTTGTGTGGCGACCCACAGGTGGCAACTGCCGTGTTGCACCCTGAAATGTGGCAGCTCACCTGTGGGTGGCCATCCGTTGTTCCTTTTTTTTTAGATCAACTTTGTGCTAGCGCAGGTAGGGGTTGCACATGCATGGCTCCGCACATCCTGGGCTGAATATCGGGCTGTGCAAAGTATGCATGGGCACGCCCCCCCCTACCTGCACCTGCATACATTACTGATGCGCTCTGGCGCATCGGGATTTGTGCTGCACACTTTTCCCTTTTGAATATCGTGCCGGGTGCATCAGTGGGTCGCACATGGCTCAACACTGTTGTACCATGCGCAACCCTTTTGAATATCTGGGCCCCTGTCTGTGGGATAATCATGATGGGGCATGCCTATAAACTGTCATCAAAAGAGTGATCCAAGAAGACAATTTAAACAGATGGGTAAATACTGTAAGATAGAAAAATTTATTAGACATTGCCATTATAAACACAAGTGAATTGTAGAAAGAACCTGAAATGTTGCCCCATCAGATTATTCAATCATAAAATAGTCGTTGTGAAGTCAAGTTATTTGGTTGAAACTAGTCAAAGAGAAAAGGACAAATCATTAGTAGTAGGAAATGGACGATTGAGAAAAAGGAAAAGGTGCTAGATACTTTGTCGATAAACCTGAAGATGATTGGCTAACATGGAAATCTGCAGAGTTAACTGGAATGCAGTGGTTACTTTGATCCAAATCATTGAGATAAGATCAGTTAGACATCAGGAAGAGCAAAAAAAGGAAAGACATTTAGAACAAGGTGATTTAAAATACATCCAGAATTGGTCTGAGGCAAACCATATGGCAATTAACGTGGAAAAAAAGAAAGAAATTCAGTTTGTTAAATCAGGCAGATGGACTCACCTTTCCTTGATGTTTGGTGAAACTCAGATGTAAGAAGTGGAAAAGGTAAACATTTCTAGGGATTATATCATTAAAGGTTTTGTGTAAAAAGAACAGTTAGGGCTTATGGTCAAAACAGTAAAATCCAGACTGTACTTTCTTGCCCTACTAAAAAAGGCTGGAGTGAGTCAGCAGGACCTTGTGTATTATTACAGTACAGCCATCAGGACAGACTCAGAGTATGGGTGTCTGGTTTGGCATGTGCATCTCACAACAAAAGAAAGTAAGGATATAGAAATGATTCAGAGAACAGTCATAAGGGTAATTTTAGTGATTTGTTACGATGATTCCTTAAGAGAACATAAACTAGAGAAGCTAAGTGATATTAGGGAAAAGATGGAGATGAAACAGTTTGAAGAAATTCGTGCCCCTAACCATAAGCTAGTTCATGTTTTGCCATCCATGGAACTAGTTAGCTACTGTACAACCTAAATCAGTGTATAGTAGGTGGAAGAAGCCAAGAGTCAGGACAGAAACATATGAACAATCTTTTATTATGAGGTGGTTTAACCAGTAAGATGTAATCTCTTGTATTCATGAACACTAGAGTAAGGGTCAATATGACCTCAGGTGACTACAAAATATTGAAAGGAATATAATTGTGAGCATGTACAAATAATATAAAGAGTGTGCAATGTAGTTCTTGGTATTTTATGTCCTTTTTTATATCATGTTTAACATGTGTAATTTATTAAGAGTATATTCCTTTTTAGGTTTTAATATAAAGTACTATTAAGCACAAAAATATTGTATTAGATAGAAAATTTGCTCCTTTCTTCTGATGTAATGTTATAGTATACTGAAACATAGAAACATAAAAACTGACAGCAGATATGGACCACTGGGCCCACCCAGTCTTCCCATTTTTATTACCTTCATTTTTGCTGCAGACCCTACTTGATCTATGGTGCTATCTCTTCCCCTCTTCCTTACCCCAATGATTCCTTTGTGCCTATTTCATATGATTTAGGGTAAATTCAACGTATGAAATCAACTTCAGTCTAATTTTCAAAATACAGTAGGTTGCAATTAGTGTACGATAAATGAATTAAACATAGGCCAATAGTGGAGCACCTATTTTACTGGACATAATTAGTGTACAATAAACTAAGAAAAAAAACAGACCACAAATGGTAATCCTACTATGGCTGTATATTACAGGGGAACAGTAGTGCCACTATAGTTAGGGTTGAGCAAGAGGTAGTATGTTAAACTCCTAACTTTACACCTTAATAGCTTTAGCAGCACTGGATGAAATTAGTTGACATTTTGCATATGTTGTCTAGATAGCAAGGTTTAAATATGTGTAAAGCTTCATGACAGTAGCTTATGCGGTTTCTAAGAACCATATATATAATTTTCCTGTAGACGTCTATTTTTTTTCCCCTCTACTTATCATGGGATTTGGGTTTCTCTCAAGTACAGTTTACATGGAATGGATTTTTTTCCCAAAAACTTTCAGGGTAGAAGAACACTGTGTTACGTTAGTAGCTTTGGAAGGTATCATGAAGAAATAATAAATGGTTCCAAAGTTATAAAGATTTGAAGTTTTTTCTGTTCTGAGCATGCTTAGTAGGGTTTCTGGGATAACTCTAGGCTATAACATGAAAAATTCCATGCCACAAGACCATATGGGTTTCCTGCCATGTGCTTCTCACAGCACAAAGAAAGTATTTAATGCTGTCCACCTTGTTTTTTTTCCCTTGATCTAAAACACATATGAAGACAAACACCAGAACCTCATTAAAGGGGACCTGTTTAGTTACATTTTGTTATTTGCCTTTTTTTTGCCCAGAAATACCCTTTTCTGGTTACCTTAAGATCCAGGATGCCTAGATTA